>CM046001.1:84190877-85461301 GCA_025175895.1 Wurfbainia villosa
ACCAACAAGCAAGCATTCAAAAGCCCTAATTTGTAAAGTGTGTTCACTTGTTTTTTATTTTCTTTTGTAATTGTTGTATCTTGTTCTTATTGTTGTAAGAGACTAGTAAGAGGTTTCTCCACCTCCAGTGTGTCACCGAGAAGGAGAAGTTTGATAGTGGTGGTGTGCTTGTGCTGTGTTTTATGTTTGTATTTATATTTGTATTTCCACTGTGTACTAATGATTGTAGACAAGCACGATGAATTCCATCGAACGAACATGAATAGCTATTCACCCCCCACCTCTAGCGACGCCAACGGTCCTACAAGTGGTATCAGAGCCCGGTAGGCTCTTCATTTGGACTAGCTTCCAAGGATCTAAAGCTAGAGGCGATGGAGTTTGAAGACGGATTTGGGTGTGAGATTCGATCTCCACCACCCTACAGATTTGGAGGATTTCCTCAATGGAACACAATGACTGAATTTTTCTTCCAAATGAACATTGAGAATTGGTTCACCCTAACAGAAGGTTTCAAGACTCCAACGAACAAGAAGGGGAGAACTCTCAATCAAAGTAAATGGACTGAAAGAGAAGTCCAAAGATTCGAGGCTAATGATAAGGTAACGAAGATTTTAGTTATTTTAATACCTAATAAAATTTTGTGCAAATTAGGGAAGTTCAGGGATGTTAAGGAATTATGGAGCAAGCTTTCTAAGCTCCATGATGAATCTTCAATGATCCAAGATGATGACAAGTCCAAAGGAAAAGAATGCTCATCATCCCAAGCTCTTGATGATTCGGAGGTTGAGAAGTGTTCACTTCTGAGATCAAAGAAATTGTAGAAGTCTCTACATCAAGGATTGAGGAAGAGGTTAGATCTTCAACCCCCGAACAAGAGCAAGAGGAGGAGCCATCTACCTCCGGACGTGAAGAAGAAAGCCAAAATTCACCTATCTTTCAAGAAGGTAACTCAAATTCAATTGTTAAAAATAAAAATCATATAACATGCTTTGAGTGTAGGGAAGTAAGGCATTATAAGAGTAAATGTCCAAAAGAGTCAAAAAGGATCAATCGGCACCAAGGGCCAAAGAAAAGTCAAAGGAAGTCGGAGTCCCAATTCGCAAGAGCAAGGAACATATAGTATGCTTCAAGTGCAATAAAAGGTGACATTATCGGAGTCAATGTCCTAGGGGGAGTCACCGTCGGAAGGGCAAAGGAGAGAGTTCAAATGTAGGGGGGGCTAAGGCAAACCCTAAGGTAAATTTTAATAATGCTCATAATTTATGTAATGATAAAAAGAATGCTAGGAATGGTTTCAATTTACTTGCAATTGTCAATGACTATAAGAAGCATGCTAGTAGTAAGCCTAAGGAACAATCTAAAAATAAGTATTTTTGTTTAGGTGCCAAACATTGTAATCATAGAGATAAGGTTAAGACCCCATCTAATAACCCTAAGAAATCTAGGCATATGCCTAGGAAGAAAAATGTCTCAAGAAACAATGGAAATTCAAAAATTGAGGTATTAGAAAAGGAAAATCAAGCTTTGAGGTCAAAGCTTAAGAAAATAGAGAAGACTCTAAGGAAGATGGAAAACATGATTATAGGTCAAATGGACAAAACTTTGGTGTTAGTAGGAAAGATTTAGTAAGGGAAAGGAAGGGTTGGGTCACAAGCCTAAGCCGGCCCAAGAAAACCATACAAACCTACTACAATTTCCATTTAATTATGGAACTAGAACTAGGTCTAGAAAAATCATGGTTACAAGGGAAGTCATCCCTAGAGTTGACAATGATAAGTGTCTAGTGGCTAAGGTTTCAATGAAACCTAGGAAAACCACCAACAAAGTTACAAGGGAAGCAATCCCTAGGGTTAACCTTGACAAGACCAAAATGGCCAAGGCTTCCAAGCCTAGGTGTCACGCCCCGAGAGTATATTTATCCATCGATCGGACGATACCCTATTGTGACAATATAAATATAAAACTGATACATGGCCTAAATAGTTGCTAATACACACAAGCTATAAAACACAGCGGAATACACTAACAAATAATAAAGATACAAAGACTCAAATATGCACTCCGGAGTGACTTTGACACAACAAGAATCATAATAGAAACCAACATCCAAAACGAATTCATAATAAAGGGCAAATACATACAATACATTCGTATACCACCAATGCGGAAACAACATAGGATAAAATCCCAAAACAAAAAAACCAAAAAGATTACAACAATATGGAATAAATATCCATACACTCGGCATGAGATGGGATCAGTTGGCGGAGCTCCGAGCACCCAAGGTATCTTCTACTTGTTATCTGGGTGACAAGAAAACCTAGGGTCTGTGGTGGTGAGTATAAAACTCAACGGTAATATGAAAGATAGTGCATGAACAACATATATCACATGAAGTTCAACTGATATACAATCTTAAAGGTAATAACAAATAACCGGTAATATAACTAAAATCAATGCATAAACAACCAACTGATAAGCTGAGCATAACGTAAGGTACTGACATACCTAAAGATCTGCAATGATACAACTCATACGACTTGAACATATATACCACAATATAACACATACAACGTGAAAGAAAAATACTATACCTGTGATCAACACACAACCATACGAAACATCCTATAAACAAATACATCAACGAATCTGGTCCATCCTATACAACAACATGATGTAGATCTAATGCGTACAACAGTTCGTCCAAACTCGTACACTGTACATCACACACAACAGTATAGAATATGCAAATAGTATAAAAAATGATGAACAAACATATGCAGCAAGCATAGATCAACCAAATGCAACATCACAACAAGCATATATAGACTATATCTATATATACTGATCACACACACACACACACACACACACACATATGATATGTAGATGCTATGATACATGGCAATGCAAATGCATGGTCATGGCTGCACACCCCACCCGCTATCACGACTCCAGTGTGGCCTAGGTGGCACAACATGACAACTGTCCCAACTCAACAACCACCAATACTCTCGAGTGGCCGAGTGGGCAGTATGAATAAGTAGTGATAAGCTAAATAGCTATAAGCTACATAACAAGGGTCCCTGCTGCTGGCCACTTTGACTATCACTACCCATGAGTGGTCGAGTGCCACACACGTAAGACAAACTGCACGCAACTCCAATAACCATCATCATGTTGTGTTTCCGACACAGCGGCGAGTGTGTGTTCGAATATGTTTCATAAACATG
This sequence comes from Wurfbainia villosa, assembly GCA_025175895.1. Taxonomy (NCBI): domain Eukaryota; kingdom Viridiplantae; phylum Streptophyta; class Magnoliopsida; order Zingiberales; family Zingiberaceae; genus Wurfbainia; species Wurfbainia villosa. The sequence continues at coordinate 84,194,111 of CM046001.1, forward strand.
TGCACAACGGAAGGATTAAAAAGTAATAAATATAATTTATTACAATACACACATCACATGTATGCATAGTACAACATGTGTAGATATAATCATAGTTTCAAATTTTTCAATAAAAGGAAATTACTCTAGTTATACCTGAAGTATCACGTGCAGCGGGAATGACATCAACTGGAGCGACTCTCGCTAGAATCACCTCTATATGTATCCACGCCGAGTATCATCGAGATGGATTCACAAAGCCATGAGCCTCATCTTCGTAGGAGTCACTAGCCTTGTGTCGAAGACGATGTGATCGAGAGAAGATCACAATCCAAATCAAAATTCGGATTAGAAATCAAGTCCCCAAAACTCGCTTCTCCGGAGAGTTATTCGTCAACCATTTGACGAATCCTTCGTCCTCCACCTATGAGGATTATTGGAGATCGAATTCCTAGTAAAGTAGCTACTGTCAGAGCTCAAAATGTCATCCAAATGATGCTCCGTCACAAAAGAAAGAAGCAATCCTCCGGCGGCAGCAAGTGGTTGGCCGGTGGCAAGGAGGTGGCAGCAACTCCATGAAGTTGGCGGCAACACAATGTTGGACAGAAACAACAAGAGTGGAGCTATGATTTTTGGGCGGCAACTCATGGCTTATTTCATTAGAGTCTTTGAAAAACCCTTAAGCCGTGTTTTTATAGAGAACACATTCTCTTAACGGTTATTGATTCATAACCAAAACCCGTTAACCTGCTCCAATAACTTAAGTTAAAATAAACTGAACTGCGTTGGTCTATTTTAAGTTAAAATGAACCGAACAAACTTTGGTTCATTCGTTTAAAACAAACCAAACCCCTTTGGTTTATTCTCCACCAATGGATTAGAACCAAACCAATTTGGTTTATCCATCATGTCTTCACAAGACTCGGCCCATCCATGCTTCCATTGTGACTGAAACAATTTCATGCTCGCTACTTGTTTGGCCTACCAAACCTAGTTTCTCTCGATCTGAGAATCTCATTCTCAAGCTCATTTTAAATCCTTCGGATTATGCTCGTTGTGCGTGTGACCAAATAGGTTCTCGATTTATGTTGGCCATCTATAATTAACCATTAATTATAGAACGATCATGAGTGGCACCTAGTAGTACATCATGATCCCCAATTAATCGAAAAATCAACGGTTAATTCCAGAAACATTTTCAAAACTCTTCAATAGGTACATTGAATCGTGCCCCGTTCCCTTCCCGCATCTTATAACCACTTGGTTCAGGACATGGTTTATAGTGTTAGTCCCCACTATTGGTGCAATCGACCCAGGTTGACTCGAGTTTGACTCGAGCAGTACCTTGATAGTATTTTGATGATAGACAAAACTCATGACATGGGATTGTCATGGGAAAGTCCAACATGGGGTTGGCATGGAAAATCCAAGCATGGAGCTTGGTGTTGAAAAGTCCAAAGCATTGCGAAACCGTGCGCTTGGTGCTTTGTGAGAAATGCATTGCGAAGCCGTGCGCTTGGTGCATGTGGGAAGTCTTGAGGACTTGGTAAGTTCACTAGGCACGGGGTCCTTGAGTCGGTGAAGGATGGCATTGCGAAGCCGTGCACTTGGTGCATCCGAGGGACCGCCGGACGGGGAGCGAATGGAGTGAGGCCCAAGGGAAGCATACTTCGAGGGCAAGAGACGAGAAGGATGGGGTTGCGAAGCCGTGCACTTGGCGCATTCGAGGGACGTAGGCCGAGGGAAGAGAGCTTCAGTGGGTAACTCCATGAGGGATGTGTTGATATGTATACTGAAAGCCTAGCTCTTTTTGTATGAACATTTTATTTTGAAATAAGAATCACATGATCATTGGTTGCACTTTATATTTATTATATGTGTGCATATTGTGTAATATTTTACATTGTAGATAACATGGTGCTTAGTGTGGCACAGAAGATCATGTTATCAGTCCCTTGTAGAATATAAGTAGAGGCTCACGACCAAGATGGTTTTGGATAAACCATTGGCATGGTTGTAGTGTAGCTTGGTATTGTTTTGTCTTGAACATAGAGTTACACTAGTACACTTAGATGTATTGAGCAGGACCAACATAGGGGTGATTCAATTTATTGCTGACTACATAATTGAATCGGACCTCGGATATTATGTTGTACATGCTCTTAATCCCGATATAATAATGGGCACATGTACTTAGTATTTATTTCTTTGATTTAACAAAGGGTGAGATTTAGATGGATTAAATCAATATGCCCGGTAAGTTGGGAAATGATATTATTTACATGGTGTGACGTTGATTATAGGAGGAAACTGTGTCCTATATATTAGGTTGAAGATGTCCCCTTGAGGAGCTCATAAGGTTCATCATGTAAACCCAGCTGGTTGACTTAGTCAACATGATGATAAGGTTGAGTGGTACTACTCGAGGAGTTAGATGTTAATTAATTGATGGTCAGTAAATCAATTAATTGACGGACATTCGATATCTTAAACACGGGAAGATTAATGTACAAATGATATATGGAGCCCATATTAATTTATGGGGGTTGGTGAGGTAGTTCAATGATGATCCTCTAGTGGAATGGAACATCATTGATGGATTAAGTTTGTGTGGTTCCGATCCATCGGGTGGCATAGATCCAACTCCTCCTTATGGTCCCTATCGTAGCCTAATATAATCCTCATGAAGTCTAGATCCAAGAATATAAAACAAAACTCTAGAACCAATGGTTGGGATTAAATCCCTAGATCCGATGGTTAGGATAAAACCCTAGAACCAACGGTTGAGATTAAATCCCTAGATCTGATGGTAGGCATGAAACCCTAGAATCGACAGTTGGGATTAAATCCCTAGATCCGACGGTTGGGATGAAACCCTAGATCCAACAGTTGGGATGAAACCCTAGATCCGACGGTTGGGATGAAATCCTAGATCCGACGGTTGGGATGAAACCCTAGATCCGACGGTTAAGATAAAACCCTAGATCCAACGGTGGAGATTAAATCCCTAGATCCGACGGTGGAGATTAAAGGAGGCTTAAGCCCAATTCTATAAATAGAGGGCTTAGGTTGGGCGGCAAGGATGGTTCAATTGGAGTTAGGGTTTTAGGTTGGGCGACTAGGGTTTGGAAGCTTTGGCTTGGGCGGCAACTCTTGGACAAGAAGTCGGCGCCCATCTTCTTCCAACAAAGTGTGGCCGGCGCCCATCTTCTTCCATCAAGTTGTGGCCGGCGCCCATCCTTTTTGTTCCCTCTCTCATTCCTTGCCCAGCGGCAACCTCTCTTCAAGGTTGGCCGGCGTTCATTCCTCCATTCTCTCCAAGGTGGCCGGCGGTTCTCCATACAATGGTGGCCGGCGCTTCATCCATTCATTCCTTGGCCGGCGGTTACATCAAACTCCCTTGCTTGGTGGCTGGTTCTAGAAAGGAAAAGTTTTGTTGGTTCTTCTCTTTGTTCGCAGCGAACAAGGAAGGGAAGAACGCGATCTAGAAGCCTTCTACTCGTGGAGGATCTTCTCCCACACGTCGTCCGCGAGGAGGATAGGACATACGGTAGAAGATCGTGAGGTATAAAAGTTTTACAACTTCATTTTCTGATCTTGGCATGTTCTTTTATGTGTTGATTATACAAGTGTGCATTTGTATATATTTTGTATAATCATGGACCCCGAAGACAAACAAAAAAACCGGCGATCTGTCCGTCGTCTCTTCCGTGGCTAACCAACTAGAAGAGTTGTGTTGCTTGAACAACTAGTTTGTTCAAGCGATCACTCAAGTTGTTAGCACGACGATGAATTGGTTGTGCTTAGGAAACTCATCCCATCCGGATTAGTTTTTTCATTAGTGAAAATTTTAATCCGGGGACATGGGAGCCAATGAACCTCCGAAACAACTCCCTTCAACTGGTATCAGAGCCACGGTTTCCGGTTTTGTGTGTTTTGGATTCGGTTACTTTCATGCACATATCATATATTGAGTATGTCGGATAATAGTAGGATGTGCGTAGGCTAACATTTTGGTTGCAGGCATAAGATCTGACTATTATGGCTATTTGGTTGTATGTGATTGTTTTGTGTGTGATTGTATGTATATTATTTGAATCCTCGGGGTTGACGAGGCTAGATTAGTATTTAATTTTTGTAATTAAATACGACATTGTTTAGCCGCTCATTTTAGTTTACTTTCGATCTAGATTATTTGTACACTCCTTCGTGGAGTATAGGATCGATGGATGTAAATTAAAATGATATATCTCGACTCGGATCTCTTTGGTGACTTGCGCACGGGAAAAGATGGAGCGGACGAGGTGGCGACACGACGGGATGCGTATTGGAGAACAATGCCATAATAGTTGGGAAAAATTCTATTTTTTTTCATATTTATTGCTTATTTTTTTTTATATGCATGTTGTGTATGCTTTAAAATTCCTCATTTTCAATTTACTAAGTGGGAGAGGGATATTTTAATTAATTCCCGCGGCCTCCATTACAATTTGACGTGTGATGCAACAAACTTGTGTGTCGGCTCTGAGTGCCTTCCTCCCTGCGGACGGGTTTGTTTGCGGATCACTAGGTCAAATAATGGTTATAGGAAATTATCTAGGAGCATGTGTACTTCCACAGCGGTAAGGCACATAATCCAAAATAATTCCCTTAGTATCGTGTAATGGTGCACACATAGATGCAAATAAAAGTATCCTCCTCATCGGAGTCACTGCTTTTATTTGTAGGGCAAAAAAGGAACCAACTATTAATTTTATTTGTCAAAAAGTAAGGTTGACAAGATAATAAAATTAATGGGTAAAACCTCCTCTTACAAATGTAGAATTCGTATACGTCCACACAGCGTGGCATGCGATATTCTCGGTGATTTGAGGTGTTGGCTGATTTCAGAATTTTATTGTTTTGAGGAATCTATAATATTTGAAATCTAATATTTTGATCATTGTGATTTTTAGGATTTTCAAATGGCTTTCAACCCACTTGCTGTGATATTAAAAGAAAATAAACTTACTGACCAAACTATATTGATTGGAAATGAAATCTGGATATTGTCTTAACTGCGGAGGAGTACAAATTTATACTCTTCGAGGTCTGTCCTCCTAAGCCCACCGATGACTCTGATGAAAAGGAGAAAGAACGTTATAAGAAATGGATCAAGGCAGATGAGATGGCGCGGTGTTACATTTTGGCATCTATGTCAAATGTCTTCGCAACATCGACGCGATCGTGCCATGGCCACAACTTATGACATGATGTTCAATCTCAAGGAATTTTTCGGACATCAGAGTAGGGCGGCTAGACAGGAGGCGATGAGAAACTTGATGATGACCACCATGATCGAGGGAACACCCATTAGGGATCATGTTCTCAAGATGATGGCTCATCTTAATGAGATGGAAGTCCTCGGAGCTGAGATCGATGGGGAAACCCAGGTCGATATCATTCTCCAGTCTACGCTAGGAGTTTTGGCGATTACCTCAACCAACTACAACATGAACAAGAGGTTGTATTCATTGGCGAGCTTCGTAACTCAGGTGTGCGAGGGGCTTTTTCAAAGCGCTCAAGCCATGGTCGCTGTAAGGTTTCTTCCTCTAAACCAAAGGTAGAAGAAGAAGAAGCAAGGTGGAGCAAGAAAGTGGCAAAGTGGGACCTCAGCAGAGTGAAGAAGTCGAAAGGCAAGTGCTTCACTTGCAAGAAGATCGACATTGGAAGGACTGCCCTCGCCAAAGAACAAAGGTATATCTTCTTGTTTAGTTGTTGAAACATGTTTAGCGGTGTTATCTACGATTGCACGGTGTGTAGATCAGAGCCAATCGATCATGTCGCAATACTTTGTAGGGGTTCCAGAAACCCGACGACTTAGCCGAGGGAGAGATTACCGTCTTCATGGGCAATGCTTCAAAGGTGGCGGCTATTGCAGTGGGAGACATTTATTTATCTTTTGATAGGAATAAAGTTTTGGTTTTGAGAAATTATCTTTATGTACCAACTTTTAGAAAGAATTTAATTTCAGTTTCTAAATTGTTCATGGATGGATATTCTGTTTCTTTTAATAACAAAGTGGTTATAAAAAGGAATAGGGAGATTATCTGTTCTGGTACATTGGTTGGCAATTTATATACAATTGAACCAAAAACTCCCACAATGCATATAGAAGTCAATAACTCATCTTCTAAGTCTAATAAGAGAAAAGAACCTTCGCAAATGAACCAGACATATCTTTGGCATCTAAGGCTTGGTCATATTAACCTAAGCAGAATTCAAAGGTTGATAATTGATGGACCTTTGGGTTCATTAGTGGTGGAGGATCTCCCAACCTGCGAATCTTGCTTGGAAGGTAAAATGACCTAGAGGCCTTTCTAGGCCAAGGGGTATAGAGCCAAAGATGTGTTAGAATTGGTTCATTCTGATTTGTGCGGTCCTATGTCTATCCAGACAAGAGGTGGTTTTGAATATTTCGTCTCTTTTATAGATGATTATTCAAGATATGGATACATTTACTTGATGCGCCGCAAGTCTGAATGCTTTGACAGGTTCAAAGAATTCAAGGCTGATGTGGAGAACCATCAAGGTAAGAGTATCAAGACCCTACGATCTGATCGTGGTGGTGAGTACCTCTTGGGAGAGTTTAGGAATTACTTATCAGAGGCTGGGATTCAATCCCAATTGTCTGCACCTGGCACACCCTAGCAGAATGGTGTAGCGGAGCGAAGGAATAGGACTCTTATGGAGATGGTCAGATCGATGATGAGTTATTCTGAGTTACCTGTTTCGTTCTGAGGGTATGCGCTGGATACGACAATGTATACTCTGAACTTGGTTCCATCTAAATCAGTACCTTCTACCCCTGTAGAATTGTGGACTGGGCGAAAGCCTAGTCTAAGACATATTCGAATATGGGGGAGTCCATCACATGTGCTGAAGGCTGATGCTGGTAAGTTGGAACCTCGTACAGAAGTGTGCATGTTTGTTGGCTACCCTAAGGGAACGAAAGGTGGTTTGTTTTATAATCTTAGAGATCAGAGGGTGATCGTTAGCACGAACGCCAGATTTCTAGAGGAGGATTATGTAATGAACCACAAGCCCAAAAGTAGGATTGTTCTTGAGGAGTTGACAGGGGAAGTCCCGACTTCAGTACCACCGGTACAAGAGGAGATACCACAAGTCACTGCAACGCGTGTCACAGAGCATACACAGGAGGCACCTCGTCGTAGTGGGAGGGTTGTTAGACAACCCGAGAGATTCATGTTTTTGGGAGAGTCTTCGGACTTAGTCCCTGGTGAACATGAACCTGATCCCTGGACATATGACGAGGCACTCCAAGATAGAGATGTAGTATCTTGGCAAAGAGCGATGAATTCAGAGATAGAATCTATGGATTCTAATCAGGTCTAGGAGCTAGTAGAGCCACCCGATGGTGTAAAAGCCATTGGATGCAAGTGGATCTACAAGAGAAAGAGAGGAGTAGACGGAAAGGTTGAGACCTTCAAAGCTAGGCTTGTTGCGAAAGGGTATACTCAGAAAGAGGGTATCGATTATGAGGAGACCTTTTCGCCGGTAGCTATGCTTAAGTCTATCCGGATTCTCTTATCTATAGCTGCTCATATGGATTATGAGATTTGGCAGATGGATGTCAAGACAGCTTTCCTTAACGAAAGTCTTGAGGAGAACATCTATATGTGGCAACCAGAGGGATTCATTGCTAAAGGCAAAGAGCATCTTGTATGTAAGCTTAATCGGTCCATTTATGGATTGAAGCAAGCTTCTAGATCTTGGAACATCCGCTTTGATGAGGTAATCCAGTCATATGGATTTATTCAAAGTCCGAATGAGCCTTGTGTATACAAGAGATGTGACGGAAACGTAGTGGTGTTTCTTGTACTATACGTAGATGACATTTTGTTAGTTGGCAACAATATCAAAGTGTTATCAGACATAAGGGTATGGTTGTCCAAACAGTTTGATATGAAGGACTTTTGAGAAGTGGGACACATCCTTGGGATCAAAGTTATAAGGGATCGCAAGAAAAGGATGTTGTGCTTATCTCAAGCTTCATACATTGACACTATCCTTGCTCGTTTTAGCATGCAGAACTCGAAGAAAGGTTTTCTACCTTTTAGGCATGGAGTTCCTTTATCTAAAGAGATGTGTCCCAAAACATCAAAGGAGATAGAGGACATGAAGGTGGTTCCTTATGCTTCGACAGTAGGAAGCCTTATGTATGCTATGCTATGTACGAGATCGGATATCTGCTTTGTCGTGGGCATGGTTAGCAGATATCAGAGTAATCCTGGACAGGGACATTGGACTGCGGTAAAGCATATATTGAAGTACCTGAGAAGGACTAGGGATTATATGCTGGTTTACCGGGCAGATCAATTAGTCCCTGTGGGTTACACGGATTCGAATTTCCAATCAGATAGGGACAAGAGTAAGTCTACCTCGGGGTTTTTGTTTACTTTTGGAGGTGGAGCCATAGTATGGAGGAGTGTCAAGAAGAAATGCGTGGCGGACTCTACCATGGAAGCTGAGTATGTGGCAGCCTCTGAGGCAGCCAAGGAAGCTGTATGGCTCAGGAACTTCTTGATGGACTTGGATGTGATTCCTGGTTTGCCCAGAACTATCATAATTTATTGTGATAACAGTGGTGCAGTTGCAAACTCAAAGGAACCACGAGCCCATAAGGTGAGTAAACACATAGAGCGCAATTACCACCTTATACGAGAGATCGTAAAACGAGGAGAAGTTGTTGTCGCCAAGATTGCATCAGAGGATAACCTGGAGGATCCATTCACTAAGGCCCTTCCAGCGAAAGCGTTTGATAGGCATGTGGAGGACATGGGGATCAGATGTATGGCAGTGTGATGACGACATAGTCTTTTAGTATAAGTGGGAGATTGTTGGAATGTATACTGAAAGCCTAGCTCTTTTTATATGAACATTTTATTTTGAAATAAGAATCACATGATCATTGGTTGTACTTTATATTTATTATATGTGTGCATATTGTCTAATATTTTACATTGTAGATAACATGGTGCTTGGTGTGGCACAGAAGATCATGTTATCAGTCCCTTGTAGAATATAAGTAGAGGCTCACGACCAAGATGGTTTTCGACAAACCATTGGCATGGTGGTAGTGTAGCTTGGTATTGTTTTGTCTTGAACATAGAGTTACACTAGTGCACTTAGGTGTATTGAGCAGGACCGACATAGAGGTGATTCAATTTATTGCTGACTACATAATTGAATTGAACCTCGGATATTATGTTGTACATGATCTTAATCTCGATATAATAACGGGCACATGTACTTAGTATTTATTTCTTTGATTTACCAAAGGGTGAGATTTAGATGGATTAAATCAATATGCCCGGTAAGTTGGGAAATGATATTATTTACATGGTGTGCCGTTGATTATAGGAGGAAACAGTGTTCTATATATTAGGTTGATGATGTCCCCTTGAGGAGCTCATAAGGTTCATCATGTAAACCCAGCTGGTTGACTTAGTCAACATGATGATAAGGTTGAGTGGTACTACTCGAGGAGTTAGATGTTAATTAATTGATGGTCAGTAAATCAATTAATTGACAAACATTCGATATCTTAAACACGAGGAGATGAATGTACAAATGATATATGGAGCCCATATTAATTTATGGGGGTTGGTGAGGTAGTTCAATGATGATCCTCTAGTGGAATGGAACATCATTGATGGATCAAGTTTGTGTGGTTCCGATCCATCGGGTGGCCAAGATTCAACTCCTCCTTATGGTCCCTATCGTAGCCTAATATAATCCTCATGAAGTCTAGATCCAAGAATATAAAACAAAACTCTAGAACCAACGGTTGGGATTAAATCCCTAGATCCGATGGTTAGGATAAAACCCTAGAACCAACGGTTGAGATTAAATCCCTAGATCCGATGGTTGGGATGAAACCCTAGAATCGATGGTTGGGATTAAATCCCTAGATTTGACGGTTGGGATGAAACCCTAGATCCGACGGTTAGGATGAAACCCTAGATCCGATGGTTGGGATGAAATCCTAGATCCGACGGTTGGGATGAAACCCTAGATCCGACGGTTAGGATAAAACCCTAGATCCGACGGTGGAGATTAAATCCCTCGATCCGACGGTGGAGATTAAAGGAGGCTTAAGCCCAATTCTATAAATAGAGGGCTTAGGTTGGGCGGCAAGGATGGTTCAATTGGAGTTAGGGTTTTAGGTTGGGCGGCTAGGGTTTGGAAGCTTTGGCTTTGGCGGCAACTCTTGGACAAGAAGCCGGCGCCCATCTTCTTCCAACAAAGTGTGGTCGGCGCCCATCTTCTTCCATCAAGTTGTGGCCAGTGCCCATCCTCTTTGTTCCCTCTCTCATTCCTTGGCCGGCGGCAACCTCTCTTCAATGTTGGCCGGCATTCATTCCTCCATTCTCTCCAAGGTGGCCGGCGGTTCTCCATACATTGGTAGCCGGTGCTTCATCCATTCATTCCTTGGCCGGCGGTTACATCAAACTCCCTTGCTTGGTGGCCGGTTCTAGAAAGGAAAAGTTTTTTTGGTTCTTCTCTTTGTTCGCAGCGAACAAGGAAGGGAAGAACGCGATCTAGAAGCCTTCTACTCGTGGAGGATCTTCCCCCACACGTCGTCCGCGAGGAGGATAGGACATATGGTAGAAGATCGTGAGGTATAAAAGTTTTATAACTTTATTTTCTCATCTTAGCATGTTCTTTTATGTGTTGATTATACAAGTGTGCATTTGTATATATTTTGTATAATCATGGACCCCGAAGACAAACATAAAAACCAGCGATCCGTCCGTCGTCTCTTCCATGGCTAACCAAGTAGAAGAGTTGTGTTGCTTGAACAACTAGTTTGTTCAAGCGATCACTCAAGTTGTTAGCACGACGACGAATTGGTTGTGCTTAGGAAACTCATCCCATCCGGATTAGTTTTTTCATTAGTGAAAATTTTAATCCGGGGACATAGGAGCCAATGAGCCTCCGAAGCAACTCCCTTCAGGATGATGTGGACTTGGCCAAGTGGCTAAGACTGAGTATCGGAGGCTCAAACTTGATGTTTGAGGGTTTACCCGACGGTCGGATGCTCAAACAACTTGGTGTTTGAGGTTTTGCCCGACATCAGTCGACTGACATAGATGTCAATCGACTGCTCTAGGTTGTATGGGTTCAACCAGTGTTCAATAGAACAGAAGTCTGGCTGATCAGTCGACTGTTGACACTATCAGTCGACTGCTAATGGGTAGCAGTCGACTGATCACACTATGCATGGGCATAGAATGGAGTCGAGCTCTCCAGCACTCGACTGATGGGGATCAATCGACTGATGGGTGCCATCAGTCGACTGATGTGTGATCCGTTGGAACTTAACCAACGTGGATCTGGCCATTGTGAGACAACGACTGCAGGACCAGTCGATTAATGGTCACGATCAGTTGACTGATGCGCACGAAATCAGCTTGATGCAGGTTATAAATGGAGCTCAAGAGGGAGGATTTCGCCAAGGCTTTTGAGGTGACTTTGGAGGGGAATTGTTGTTGCATTCCAGACCTTCAAGAGCAAGCAAAAGCAAGCAACAAGAAAGCGATCAAAATAATTGTGTAAAAGTTCTCTTTTGTATTGTCTTTGTATTTCATATTACTTGTTGTAATAGCTTGTGAGAGGTTTCTCCACCTCCGACGTGTAGTCGAGAAGGAGTTTAGTTAGTGTCGTGCGCATAACTAGAGCTCGGTGAGCTCGCCCATGGAGTATGAACCATTTGGTTCTGAACCATGTATATGCTTGTGTATTGCTTGTGATTGTTATGTGTTGTTAGTATTATTATTATCATTGTTATTCCGCTGCGCTAACAACAATCGTAGACAAGCAACGCAACGAGAACGAGCAAATTCCGTTATCCAACAAAAGAGGGCTATTCACCCCCCCCCTCTAGGCGGTCGATTGATCCCCTACAAGTGGTATCAGAGCCAAGGCGCTTGTCGAGGACTAACCGCTGACACAAGCAATTCAAAATGGCCGACTACAACCTTCAACCACCAAAGTTTGAAGGAGATTTTCTATGGTGGAGAAGAAAAATGGAGGTATATCTAGAAACCGATTTTGATTTTATGCTAATCTTAGAAAACAGTTTCGAATTGCCTAGGAATGAAAGAAATAGGCAAATTGAGAAGTCAAGGTGGACCGAAGACCAAATTAAGAACTTCGAGACAAATTGCAAGGTAATCGAATTACTTAGTGATTTAATTCCTAACAACATTTGGTCTAGGTTGGGTAATTTTAGGGATGCAAAGGAATTATGGGATAAAGTAATGAAATTCCAAGAAAATTCCCAACTGGCATAAGTAGAGGAGAATGCCGAGGAAGAAGCACCCATCACATTTGAAGATGTTGATGATTTGGTGGAGACCTCTACCTCTAACATTGAGGGGGAGAAAAGGATTTCTATTCCGGAGCAAAGTCAAAACGAAGCATCCACCTCCGGAAGATGTGATCAAGAAGAATCCTCCACCTCCCTAGGTAACTCAAGTGTTGTTATTTTAAATAAAAATCACATAATATGCTTTGAGTGTAAGGAGAAAGGGCACTACAAGAGTAAATGCCCTAAATTGGCTAAGGAAAAGGCATCGACACCAAAAGTCAACCCAAAGTTAAAGGATGCCAGAGTCCCCTCAATTAAGAGCAAAGAGGACATTGTGTGCTTTAAATGCAATCAAAAAGGGCACTACCGAAGCCAATGCCCTACGAGAGGAAGAAAGGGCAAGAAGGTGTATCTCAAGTAGGGGGAGCTTCAAAAGCAAACCCTAAGGTACATTTAGTTAATGCACCTTCAATTCCTAAAGTCAAAAAGCATGCCAAAAATTTTTTAGTTTACTTGCTATTATCAATGAAAAGCATGCTAGGAGAAACAATATGGTTTATTGCTTAGGTGCTAAGCATGTAAGTTTCTCTAAGGACAAACCTAGGACTCAAAACACTAGACCTATTTTACTTAAAGAGTCCATTAGGAGAATTGAAAACCACCTAGGTGTCAACTCCAAGAAATCTAGGCATTTGCCTAGAAAGAGTCCTTCCCAAAGAAAGAATGGAAATTCAAAATTGGGAAGATTAGAGGTGGAAAACCAAGCCTTAAGGTCAAGGCTAAAAAAATTGGAAAAGACCCTAGCAATTATCTCAAATTCGATTAAGGGGTCTAATGTTCAAAAGTGAAGACCTAGGAAACAAGAAATGTCTAAGGGCAAGAAAGGTTTGGGTCACAAACCTATGTCCTATCATAATGTTCTATTTAATTATGGAACGACATCTAGGTCTAGAAAAACCAAGGCTAATAGGGAAGTTATCCCTAAGTCTAGCCGTGGTGTTTGCTTAGTGGCTAAGACCTCAAAGAAATCAAATGTAGCCACTAGGAAGGTTAAAGGAGGAGTCACCTCTAGAATTGACCTAGGAAAGACCCAAAAGACTATGGTTTAAAAGCCAAAAAGGGTCATTAGGAAGGTATCTAGGGAAGTTATCCCTAGAGAATACCTTGTTAACCCAAGGAGCTCCAATAGATATTGGGTTCCTAAGAGCGTGATCGATTCACGCTAAATGGGTTAGGGTGTGTCAACCCTAAGTGGATGGGTAGTTAACCTAGCCATGGTGAGTTGACACATTAGGATGTGCCAATGTGCTTGAGAAGTTAAAAAAAGGATTAAATTGGCACAAATAGGTCTTAGAGGTATTGGTGTGCCATTTTGGGTTTATGGCACACTTGGGAGAAAATGGCTATTAAGGAAAAATGGGATTAATTCCTAGAAATGGCATTTTGGATTTAATACTTAGGTATTTTATACCTTAGTATATTTTACTGGCCATGATTTGTTTGCCTTGCCATGTCATGACATCATTCTCATTTTTATCTATAAAAATGTCATGATCGTGTTTAGAATTATTTTTAGATGTCATGTATGCTTAGATGTCTCTCACATGCCATGACATCATGATTTTGGCATATGTTTTTATCTATATCATATTTATGCCATAATCATCTTCATGCATATAACTAAAATGAAATTAAGGACTATGGCATGATTTGATGGGAATCAAATAATATTGCCTAGAAATATGCATGAAACCATTAAAAGAACAAAAACCCACATCTCACTAAAAAAGAAAAAAACTTGACTTGTATGTGTTTTACACATCTAGATACAAGTGAGATGTCTAGGAAAAAGGAATTAAAGGTTTCAAAAATATTTTGAAAAACCTTGGTGAAGCCTATCTTTTGATAGCTATCACCATTGAATGAGATGATACAAAGAGGGCTCAATATTGAAGCTTTTCTTAACTTTTGGACTTTGTATCAATCTCTTAATTTAGTGGGTAAAATAATTTTCAAATATTCTTCACCCATAGTGTTTAGGATAAGTATTATACGTATGCATTTTCAAGATTTTTTTAAAAAAATTACCAATATTTACTTATGGATTTCGAAAATTCATTTCTGAAACTGAAAAACTGCATAATGTAGTTATCAATCGACTATCTGTAATGGCGATCATGATGGTAGAATCGATCATTGGTATCGATGGTTAGGCCCATGTTCAGCCATGTTTTAGTCCCCTAACCACTCCTAACCCTAGGATATGCTTGGGAGAGCATTAGAGAGGGTGGAAATCCATTGGATATGGATTAGGAGAAGGGTTTAGGGAGAGTATCAATTTTAAGGTAGATGAAAGTTCATTGTTGAACTTTGCCTTAATTTTTATTGGTTAAATGTTCCTATTGGCTTAGGGACTCTCCAAGGACATTGTTGGTGCAATGGTCAAGGGGGAGCAAGCCTCTAGGGGGAGGTATCCATCATGGGAAGATGGATGTGTATTTCCTCATGGGAGGAAAATTTGGGTTGCCTCTCTTTAAGTGATATGGGATCACTAGTAAGATTGTAGGCATGTGTTCCTCCAAGGGAGAGATTGTAAGATCTAATTGGGATATGAGACATTCATACTCTTGGGGATGACCTTTTTGATGTAATGTCAAAAAGGGGGAGAAGTTACCAAGTTACCAATTAGGTTTGGAATTCTCATTTGGGGATGTGAGAATTGCCAATATGGGAGAATTGGTAGACTTGAGATGGTAGTTTTGTCAATCATCAAAAAGGGAGAGATTGTTGGTGCAATCGGGCCAGGTTGACTCGAGTTTGACTCGAGCAGTACCTTGATAGTATTTTGATGATAGACAAAACTCATGACATGGGATTGTCATGGGAAAGTCCAAGCATGGAGCTTGGTGTGGGAAAGTCCAACATGGGGTTGGCATGGAAAATCCAAGCATGGAGCTTGGAGTTGAAAAGTCCAAAGCATTGCGAAGTCATGCGCTTGGTGCTTGGTGAGAAATGCATTGCGAAGTCGTGCAGTTGGTGCATGTGGGAAGTCTTGAGGACTTGGTAAGTTCACTAGGCTTGGGGTCCTTGAGTCGGTGAAGGATGGCATTGCGAAGCCGTGCACTTGGTGCATCCGAGGGACCACCGAACGGGGAGCAAATGGAGTGAGGCCCAATGGAAGCATACTTCGAGGGAAAGAGACGAGAAGGATGGCGTTGCGAAGTCGTGCGCTTGGCGCATCCGAGGGATGTAGGCCGAGGGAAGAGAGCTTCGGTGGGGAACTCCATGAGGGATGATGTGGACTTGGCCAAGTGGCTAAGACTGAGTGTCGGAGGCTCAAACTTAATGTTTGAGGGTTTACCCGACGGTCGGATGCTCAAACAACTTAGTGTTTGAGGTTTTACTCGACATCAGTCAACTGACATAGATGTCAGTCGACTGCTTTAGGTAGTATGGGTTCGACCGGTTCGATCGAGCAGTCGGTGATCGGTTGACTTCCATGGGAGGGATGGATCGTTATTGACTATCGATCATTGCTAATGGGTAGCAGTCGACTGATCACACTGTGCACGGGCACAAAATGGAGTCGAGCTCGCCAGCACTCGACTGATGGGGATCAGTCGATTGATGGGTGCCATCAGTCGACTGATGTGTGATCCATTGGAACTTAACCAACGTGGATCTGGCCGTTGTGAGACAACGGCTACAGGACTGATGGTCACGATCCGATCGGTGATGTGTTATAAATGGAGCTCAAGAGGGAGGATTTCGCCAAGGCTTTTGAGGTGACTTTGTAGGGGAATTGTTGTTGCATTCCAGACCTTCAAGAGCAAGCAAAAGCAAGCAACAAGAAAGCGATCAAAACAATTGTGTAAAAGTTCTCTTTTGTATTGTCTTTGTATTTCTTGTTGTATTTCATATTACTTGTTGTAATAGCTTGTGAGAGGTTTCTCCACCTCCAACGTGTAGTCGAGAAGGAGTTTAGTTAGTGTCGTGCGAATAACTAGAGATCGGTGAGCTCGCCCTTGGAGTAGGAACCATTCGGTTCCGAACCACGTATATGCTTGTGTATTGCTTATGATTGTTATGTGTTGTTAGTATTATTATTATCATTGTTATTCCACTGCGCTAACAACAATCGTAGACAAGAAACGCAACGAGAACGAGCCAAATCCGTTATCCAACAAAAGAGGGCTATTCACCCCCCCCCCTCTAGCCGGCCGATCGATCCCCTACACCCACTAGGTTGACTACGTCACACCTAGCCCAAGAATCATTTCCTCATCCTATGGATTCTAATTACTCCACATGTATCCAAGAGTATCTTACTCTAAACATGTAATACTTTGGCAAAAGACTTTAGTAACAATCTTACAAGAGGCCATGGGTATACATCTCCTCGCAAGGAGTGGTGAATCCTTGATAGGCTATTCAAACACCTTCGGTCACTTCGACTTATACCCAATCATCCCAGGTCCACATCTCCTAAGAGATGCTTGCTTAAGATGTCAAAGAATAAGTCTTCATTACCAAGATGACTCGAATACCGCAAGTCAAAGGAACATCGCACTTAAGCTGTAGTAAAAACTTCATTAACATATCTATATATGCAGAGAACCATATGAAGTCTTACAGTTGGTCACTCCAATGAACTAGTTACCATAATTAGCATCCACGAATAACTCCGGACATCACAATGTCTCCAGCCAGTGAGAATCAGCTGCTTGAATACACCAAGGAGTATACCTCGTGCTAGTCTCAACAGAATTGATAGTGTCCAAAGCCATCAATTCACCAACTATGGATAATTCCAATACATCACAATTACACATGTAGAGATACTCACTAGTTGTGATCCAATTACAAATTCTATCATGTTGTGAATCATATTGTGGACATTCAGTAAATGAGTTTAATATCCAATCAAATACATGAAAACATGTATACTCAAATAGTGAATCTTCATTTATCAAATAAATGGTACAACCATAAGACGATTGCCTTAGGATACCTCTCATATATTACTAATAAACTCCCACTTGGCCTAATGTCAATCGCCATGGTATCCAATACCATAAGCTCTAACATGATCCTCAAACTTATTTTGAAGTAAGGCCTAGTTAAAGGATCCGCTCAGTTCCTTTTAGTGAGAATCTTCTCGATTTGTATTTCTTTCCTACTTATGATCTCTCTGATCAGATGATAGCGGTGAAGCACATGTTTTGATCATAGATGAGACCACATCAAGTTCAAAAATGAACTTCTTAATCCAAACTGCTTCCTTTGCTACTTTCGAAGCTGCAATGTATTCTGCCTCAGTGGAAGAATCCGCTATAGTGTCAAACTTGGAACCTTTCCAACTTATTACACCTCCATTCCAGGTGAATACATACATAGACTGAGACTTGGAATCATCCTTGTCTATCTGGAAGCTGGCATCCGTATACTGGCATATCACCATGTCCCCTTCTCCATATATTAGGAACACATCCTTAGTCCTTCTTAAGTACTTAAGAATCATCTTAACAGCCGCCCAATGATCCAATCCTGGATCAGAATGGTATCTGCTCATGACACTCAGAGCATACGATACATTGAGCCTCGTACATAACATAGCATACATGATAGATCCTATTGTAGATGTATAGGGAATCTAACTCATGCAAATCCTCTCGTCTTATGTGCGTGGACACATAGACTTCGAAAGGTGTATCCCATGCCTGATGGGAAGGAAACTTTTCTTTGATTCTGACATGTTAAACCTCTTTAGCACACGGTTTATATATGTAGACTATGAAATACCAACAACCGATTTGATCTATCCCTATAGATCTTAATCCCAAGGATGTAAGTTGCTTCTCCCAGGTCTTTCATGGAGAATGTCTTGGACAATCAAATTTTAACTCACAGTAAGACAGAAACATCATTTCCTATAAGTAATATGTCATTGACATACAATACTAGGAACACAACTGCACTCACACTAACCTTCTTGTACACACAAGGTTCATCCGGATTTTGTGAGAAATCAAACTTTTTTATTGTCTCATCAAAACGGATATTCCAGCTCCTGGATGCTTGCTTCAGTCCATATATGGATCGTCGCAATTTGCATACCTTGGTTTTATTAACCCATGTGAAACCCTCAGGTTGTATCATATACACGTCCTCGAGCATGTTTCCATTCAGGAAAGTTGTTTTCACATCCATCTATCATATCTCATAATCATAATGAGCCGCTATGACCAGGAGCATCCGAATAGATTTAAGCATAGCAACAGGTGAATAGGTCTCGTCATAATAAACACCTTGTTTTTGACGATATCCTTTCCCCACCAATCTAGCCTTATAGGTAATCACATTACCATCCATGTCGGTTTTCTTCTTGAAAACCCACTTGCACCCTATAGGCTTTATGCCTTCAGGTGGGTCAACCAAGTTCCAAACTTGATTTTTATACATGGAATCCATTTCTGACTTCATGGCGTTAAGCCACTTATCCCTTTCTGAAATTTTCAGAACTTCTTGATAACTGGTAGGCTCCTCATCATCAATGAGTAACACGTCATTCGATTCACTTACGAGAAATCCATTTCTCTCAGGAATGTTACGTGTTCTACAAGTTCTACAAAGATGTGGTGTCTCAATAGGTCCAACCGATGGCTCATCACTATGAGCTATTGGTTGTGGCGCTTCACCAGGTATCTCATCAATGTCTATTTGAGTCTCCCGAGCCTCCTCAAGCTCAACGACACTCCCACTATTTTCTTGCAAGAGAAACTCTTTCTCTAGAAACACAGCATGCCTTTAAACAAACACCTTTTGTTCCACAGGATGATAGAATTGGTAACCCCTCGTTTCCTTAGGGTATCCAATAAATAGACATTTATCAGACTTAGCATCCAATTTGTCTGATATAGTCTGCTTCACATAAGCAGGACAACCCCATATCTTCAAGTAAGATATATGAGGTTTCTTACTATTCCATATCTCATATGGAGTAGTGGAGACTACCTTGGTTGGCATTCTGTTTAGCAAGTAAATAGTTGTCTGAAGTGCATAGCCCCAAAAGGACTTGGGAAGATTCACATGATTCATCATTGACCTTACCATGTCCAACAAGGTCCGGTTACGTCTATCAGATACACCATTATGCTGCGGTGTATAAAGCGGAGTCCATTGAGACAATATACCATTGTCTCTCAGATAATCTAGAAACTCTTGACTTAAGTATTCACCACCTTGATCCGATTGAAGTATTTTGATACTCTTTTAATATTTTTTCTCTACTTCATTTCTGAATTCTTTAAACCTTTCAAAGGCTTCAGACTTGTGTTTCATCTGTTGGGGATCGATCGGCCGGCTAGAGGGGGGTGAATAGCCCTTTGTCGTTGGATGAAGTAATTTGCTCGTCTACCAAAACTAATTAGCGCAACAGACACAACAAGACAATCAAATATAAATAAAAATACTAAAACCAAACAGATGAACAATGCTAACACAATATTTAACATGGTTCACGGCTACGCCGCTAATCCATGGTCTGATTCGTCCAAGGTGAATCACTCCTCCAAAACCAATCACTATTGGTCTCTCCTTTGCACCAAGCTAGGTGGAGGTAACCTTTACAACCAAGATCACTCTTCTTACAATAAGATTGAAGTAAAGACAAGTAAGAAGAGTTTAAAGCTTGTGGGGCACTAGGAAGATCACTTAAAGCATAAGCATTAGCCTATCAAAGGCTCACACCCTCTCTTTTTATAGAGAGGAAGCTTTTCTTCCCGTTGGCCACCACCAGTCGACTACTGCCCTTGGCAGTTGACTGTCGTCACTACAATGACCTCCGGACACGTCAGATTCCGTCCATTGTAGTCCAACAAAACACTTGCGATCGATCGATGGATCCCATCGATCATCGCCGCCTCCGTAGTTGATCGCCTCACTACGAGTGGTTAATGGTCAAACCCTCTTGATCGATCATTGCGCCTTCAGCGATCGGTGATGTCTTAGCGATCGGCCCGCCCAAATATGACGATCGATTGCGGCCCAAAACAAAGCGATCGTATACCGGTCCGAACCTCGTTCGACTCGGAGTGATCATTGCCATTCCATGGATCGGATCGATGTCGAGAAAACTCATCTGACACTTAGTCATTCGGCCAAGTTCACCTAATGAGCTACTTACAATTTACTCATTCTCTCATCTCACTCGAAGTCCCTCGCCGAAGCTCTCTTTGTTCGCGGCCACGTCCCTCGGCAGCATTAGGCGCACGACTCTGCAATGCTCCTTTGTGTCTCTTGCCTCCGAAGTCTGCTTCCTTGGCTTCACTTCAAGTCATCTCGTCTGGCGGTCCCTCGGCAGCATCAAGCGAACGGCTCTGCAATGCTCCTTCTCCGACTCAAGCACAAGGTAGTGAGTGGTGAACCCGCCAAGACTCCATGTGCGAATTACTAAGTCCTGCAAGACTCCAATGCACATATCAAACCATAATAACACCCTAACTTAAACCCTTTGCCACACCATCAAAACCATATTACGGCAAGAGATTGCCCTAACAATCTCCCCCTTTTTTGATGTGTGGCAATCCGTTTAAGTTATGTAAAAACATTTGATAAAATATTTAAGAAAGGAAAGCATGTGAATAACATGATTAGCAACTCTCCCCCTTAATACATGAAACTCCCCCTACATATATTCCCCCTTACTTAAACTTAACATTTCTCCCCCTTTGACACCATCAAAAATACTTAAACAAGGTTTATACAGTATGACATCAATTCTAGAGAAATACCTAAACCAAAACATGCCTAAACCGATCATTGATGGACTACCGGTCGTATGCACAAGGATTTCAGGAATTCTGATTTCCGGGGTGAATTTCAGAAATACATAAAAAATTCTATAAAATTCAAAAAATCACGAAATTTGGGGAAAACATTTATTTTAAGTATATCTATCAATGAAAAATAGTTTTTCGTGAAAATTCATTGTATTTTTACGTGTTTGCCAAAAATCCAAAAGCTTTAAAAACCACTAGGTTTTTTGATCATGTTAGTATCCATTTTAATACCTAGTCTTGCTTTGGATTGTTTCAAAACATGAACACATGAATTTTAAAGTAATAAATTGTTTTGAAAACATATGAAATATCCAACCATGATCTTTGGTCAATATGTCTATGAATTAAACATAAGCCTTCCCCATGATTGGTCTATTATTGCTATTTTGATATCTTTATATGACCATCTAAATGTCATAGGCAATAGTGGATATTTGTATCATCCTAACATCTCACTCATGCTAAGTTTTCAATCAAGGTAGCCTATTGTGAGTGTGAAATGTATCCTAAAGATATTTGTATACACTTAACCATTATATTCATGCAATTCTATCAAGGTTAAGTATCAACCTAACAATCCACATGATCATAAAGACATATATGAATTAATTTTACATTATGATCATGAAACACATGTATTCATTAAATAATAATCATGCATTAGGTATTATATCATGATAATAAGCAAGGTATCACCCAAAGCATGATTTAAACCTTAATGCCTATGACTATGTGCCAAAAATCAAGATGATAGATCATGATTGCAAACTTACATGACAATTTCATTAATTATCATGATTTAAGCATTAATATCTATTTTTAGGCACGTTATCATCACCTAACACTATTTCAAAAATGTTGTCCCGCCATCCTAAGTCAACCAAAAATATGATATAGGTCAATTGCATATGGTTGACTATCCTAGGGTTTTCCTAACCCTTAAGGATGGATTTTGGAACCCAATAGAAATTCTTGCCTATGGGGTTTACTAGAAATTCCTTAGGAATCCATTTTCTAGCTATTACCTTCTTCTTATCTTGTCCCCTAGCAATTAGGCATTTATAGGCCTTTTCATTTTTCTTTTCCTTATAACCTAGGCCTTTCTTGTTGAAGCTTGCCCTTTGGCTCCCTATGATCATGTTCAATGTATTTGAGCAAATTGTGAATTTTTCTAGAGATTTGGTCAAATAATCTACCTTTTCCCTTAAAGCCCTATTTTCTTCTATGCATGCATCATTAACATTGAAAGGCATATATTCATGTGAGCATGCATCATCTTGGCTAGAAGAAATATCATCATTTAAGCATGCTTTTTCTAATTTTTGTTCTAAATCCTTAATTTGATATAGCATGCATTTATTTTTCTTCTTTGCTCTAAATAAATCCCTAGTTAAGCTAGAAACCATGGAAACTATTTTCTTGGGAGTTTGATTTGTTACCATAGTTTCCATGTCCTCTTCTTCTTCTTCGAATGAGGATGTAGAGGAGGCTCCCCCTTCACTTGAGCTCCCTCCTCTTGAACTTGATTCTTCATTTTTTGTGGAGGAGCAATCCAAGTCATCAAATGCCATCAATGCTATGTTGGTGACAAATGTGTTTTCTTCCTCGGATGATGATGAAGAGGAGGAGGAAGGGTCATCCCATGTCTTTGCTTTGAATGCCTTGGCCTTCCCCTTTTCCTTTGCCTTCTTCTCCTCTTCCTTTTTCTTCTTGCTCCCCTTTTTCTTTTTCTTTTCTTCTTTCTTCTTCCTCTCTTCTTTGCTCTTGTTTAGGAGAGGACAATTGTCCCTTATGTGTCCCTCTCCTTGGCAATTGTAGCAAATAATTTTCCCCCTTGGTCTTCTATTCCTATCATTAGATTTATTAAATCTAAAACCTTTTAATGCACGCCTTACCCTCCTTACCATATAAGCTTCTTCCGTGCTATCCATGGAGGAGGAGGAGGAAGCTTCATCATCGGAGGAGGAGGGGATCTCTATCTTCTTCTTCCCCTTGTTTGCCAAAAATGCTACTCCTCTTGAAGGTTGGATTCTTGGCTCTTCTTGTATTTCTTCAAGCCTAGACTCATGCAATTCCATAGTGGAGAAAAATTCATCTAAAGTACTTACCTCTAGATTCTTTGAAATATAGAATGAGTCCACCATTGAACTCCACTTGGATGATCGGGGAAAAGCCTCTATGGCCTTCATTACCATATCTCGGTTGGAGAGCTTTTCACCAACACTTGTTAGCCCAATTAAAATCTCTTTAAACCTAGAATGCAACGAAGTTACCTTTTCTCCCTTTTCTAATTTAATGTTGGATAGTTGGGAGCGGAGGAGGTCTCTTCTTGCAAGTTTAGCCTCCGAGGTACCTTCATGAAGCTCTACTAGCTTCTCCCACATCTCCTTTGCACTTAGGCATTCTTCAATTCTATTTATTTCTTGTTGAGGAAGCACATTGTAGAGATGGTGCTTCGCTTTTGAGTTTGCAAGGTGCTCCTCTCTTTGCCTCTTGGTCCACCTTGACTTCTCTATTGGCTTTCCCTCTTCATCCCTAGGCAAAATGAAACCGGATTCCATTGTAATCATAATATCAAAATCCGTTTCAAAAAATACCTCCATTCGCTTCTTCCACCAAGCGAATTCCCCTTCGAACTTCGGCGGATGAATGTTGGAGCCGACCATCTTTTGATGAAGTTCTTGTTGTGGCGGTTAGTCCTCGACAAGCGACTTGGCTCTGATACTACTTGTTGGGGATCGATCGGCTGGCTAGAGGGGGGTGAATAGCCCTTTGTCGTTGGATGAAGTAATTTGCTCGTCTACCAAAACTAATTAGTGCAACGGAAACAACAAGACAAGAAAATATAAATAGAAATACTAAAACCAAAAAGATGAACAATGCTAACACAATATGTAACGTGGTTCACGGCTACGCCGCTAATCCACGGTCCGATTCGTCCAAGGTGAATCACTCCTCCAAAACAAATCACTATTGGTCTCTCCTTTGCACCAAGCTAGGTGGAGGTAACTTTTACAACCAAGATCACTCTTCTTACAATATGATTGAAGTAAAGACAAGTAAGAAGAGTTTAAAACTTGTGGGGCATTAGGAATAACACTTAAAGCATAAGCTTTAGCCTCTCAAAGGATCACACCCTCTCTTTATATAGAGAGGAATCTTTTCTTCCCGTTGGCCGCCACCAGTCGACTGCTTCCCTTGGCAGTCGACTGCCGTCACTACAATGGCCTCCAAACACGTCGGATTCCGACCATTGTAGTCAAACGGAACACTTGGCAGTCGACTGATAGATTCCATCAGTTGACTGTTGCCTCCATAGTCAGCTACGAGTGGTTCTATGGCCAAACGCTCTTGTTCGATCGGCTCGCCTTGGCCGATCGTGATGGTCTTTAATGTCGCCCGCCCACATATGGCGATCATCGCCGGGCTAAAACAAAATAGTTGTATACCAATCGAACCCCGTTCGACTCAGAGCAGTCGACTGATGTCGGGAAAACTCATCCGACACTTAGCCATTCGGCCAAGTTCACCTAATGAGCTACTTACAATTCACTCATTCTCTCATCTCACTCGAAGTCCCTCGCCGAAGCTCTCTTCGTTCGCGACCACATCCCTCGGCAGCATTAGGCGCACGGCTCTGCAATGCTCCTTCGCGTCTCTTGCCTCCGAAGTCTACTTCCTTGGCTTCACTTCAAGTCATCTCGTCTGGCAGTTCCTTGGCAGCATCAAGCGCACGACTCTGCAATGCTCGTTCTCCGACTCAAGCACGAGGTAGTGAGTGGTGAACCCGCCAAGACTCCATGTGCGAATTACTAAGTCCTGCAAGACTCCAACGTACATATCAAACCATAATAAAACCCTAACTTAAACCCTTTGCCACACCATCAAAACCATATTATGGCAAGAGATTGCCCTAACATCATCAAGAACACATACCTAAACCGTGAGTGATCATCGGTGAAGGTAATGAAGTAGCTATAGCCTCCTAGAGCTTGAGTTGACATTGGTCCACAGTATGTATCAGACCTAGCAACTCTCCCACTCGTTCACCTTTTCCTGTAAAAGGTAACTTAGTCATCTTGCCTTTTAAGCATGATTCGCATGTATCGTATGAAACCAATTCAAACAATTCCAAAATTCCACATCAGTGTAATTCGGACATGCATTTCTTGCTTACATGGCCAAGACGACAATGCCACATGTAGGAGTCTAATTGATTATCCTTTCAAGCATGCTTGTTGCTTCAATATTGAAAATGTCACTGGATCATCCAACGTATAAATACCATTGCTCAAAGATCGAGTCCCATAAAGAACGTTATTCAAAGTTATGTAACAATAATTGTTACTAAAAGTCAAATGGTACCCATTTCTATTTAAACAAGAAATAGAAATGATATTATTTATCAACGAAGGAACATAAAAGCAATTATCCAGTTCTAAAATCTTAGATACGAGGACTATCACCCCACGTATCGCCTAAGCACAGCAGATAGAAAACCAAACACACATAGATTATAGTAAAAACAACTACCAATTGTCAAATCAAACTCAAAAGCAAAATTTAACATGAACCAACATTGTAATGTGCACACAAGCTACTCCCTAATCCTAGAATCGAAAGTACTACTCCATGTATATAAAGGAAGAATCAAAAAACATGTATATGTTCGAATACATAAGGAATAAAATGTAGGAACAAAGAATTACAATGCTTTCGTGGTCTTCTCTCCGACGTTGAAGTGCAAGGCATGGACCTCCGGCAGCATTCCTCCTCCCCGTTGCGAGTTACAAAAACTTTTTAGGGCTTCTGCGTGATGTCCTAGCCATCGTGACTCCCCCCTAGGGTTTGGGCGGAGCCATCCTTATATAGACATCGCCTCAGACCGCTGCAAAATTCAAAAAAAAGCCCTAGTCGTGCAAATCTGGTAGGCCGCCACATAGCCAGGATGTGTGCAGCCCTGGGGTGCTAATCTCGCCCATTGTGCATGGCCGTGTGAATCCACACACCCTCGTCGTGTCCCACTCTACGTCTAGTTACGAAATGTCCTTTTTTTGCTCCAAAAGCACGCCTTTTAAACCTGAAATGCTAACCTGCATAGAAAAGTACAACGAGCAGACCTCCGAACCAAAAAATAGGAAATGCGTGCAAAATAGAGTAACATATGCATGAAACTAACACAAAATGTAATGAAATGTGAGCGAAAACTACTCCTAAAACCCTATATGTTTTGCTCACATCACTTCCCCCAGACTTAAATCTTTGCTTGTCCTCAAGCAAACCTCAGTGCCATGAAATTTTAAAAAGATATTTTTCCATAATTAGCATGTTAACTAAATTTATCAAGTAGTATTTGCAATAAAAGAAAAATAAATATGTTCTAGAAATTCACTAAGTTAGCTCCTCGTGCTCGTGTTAGGCGAATCATTTGTAGAGATGTATACTGAAAATTTTATCTTTTGTATGAACATCTTTATTTTGAAATAAGAATCACATGATCATTGTTTGCATATTTTTATGGTTATGCAATATTGTGTAATACTTTACATTGTAGATAACATGGTGTGTGGTGTCACACGGGAGATCATGTTATCGGCTCCTTGAAAAGTATAAGTAAAGGCTCACAACCGAGATGGCTTTGGACAAACCATCGGAATGGTTGTAGTGTGATTTGGTATTGGTTTGTCTTGACCATAGAATCACACTAGTGCACTTTGTGTGTATTGAGCAGGACTGACTTAGAGGTGATTCGATTTATTGCTGACTACATAATCGAATATGACCTCAGATATTATTTAGTACATGCTCTTAATCCCGATATAATAACGGGCACATATACTTAGTACTCATCTCTTTGATTTACCAATGGGAGAGATTTATAGATTAAATCGATAGGCTCGGTAAGTTGGGAGATGATATTATTTATATGGTGTGCCAATGATTATAGGAGGAAACCGTGTCCTATATATTAGGATGATGATGTCCCCTTGAGGAGCTCATAAGATTCATCATGTAAACCCTGCAGGTGGACTTGGTCCGGCATGATGAAAAGGTTGAGTGGTACTACTCAAGGAGTTAGATGTTGATTAATTAATAGTTAGTAAATTAATTAATCGACGGACATTCGAGATCTTAAACATGGGGAGACAATGTACAAATAATATATGGAGCCCATATTATCATATGGGGGTTGGTGAGGTAGATCAATGATGATCCTTTAGTGGATTGGATCATCATTAGTGGATCGGACTTTATGTGGGTTTGATCCATGGGTGGCCAAGATCCAACTCCTCCTCATGGTCCCTAATGTAGCCTATTAACACCTCATGAAGCTTAGATACAATGGATAGAAACAAAACTCTAAGATCCATAGGTAGAGATTAAATCTCTAAGATTCGACGGTTGAGATTAAATCTCTAGATCCGACGGTTGAGATTAAATACCTAGAACAAATGGAGGAGATTAATTCATGACTTATCCCTAACTCTATAAAAGGAGGGCATGGGAGTTGGCATGAACAACATCAAGAGAGCTAGGGTTTTTGGGCGGCAATGGAGAGGAATCCTAGTTGAGATAGGATTAGGGTAAGGGTCTGGAAGCTAGGGCAACACCAATTAAGGAAGGTGATTGCTTTCATCTTCCTCCTTCATTGGCCGGCGTCTAGCAGCCCTTCCATCTTTTTTCTTGCCCTTGTCCGGCGGTCAAAGCCCCTCCTCTCTTCTCCTTAGGTGGTGGAAACAAGATATAGGGCTTCCCTTGGTGTCTTGATTGTTTTCCATCATCTTCTCCACCTTCTAGTTGTCCGGCGGCAAGGAGTTTGTGTGCTCCTTGTTGGTTGGTTTTAGGGAGGAGAAAAACCTTGTTTCTACTCTTCCTCTTGCTTTGGAAGACCAAGGAAGGAAGATTTGTGATCTTGGAGCTTCGACTTTTGGTAGATCGTTGCTCACACAACGTCCAAAAGGAGGAAGGTCATATATTAGAAGATTGAGAGGTATACCTATTCTTCTTTCTCTTTTTGTTACTTGCTTGTATTTGTTTTTCAATTATGAGCATGATATAAATCTGTAAATGGCTAAATAATACTTGGATCCCGAGCATAAACACGAAAACTGGCGATCCGGACATTGTCTATTCCGAGGCTACTCGTAGAATAGAGGATGGTCGCTTGAACAACTAGTTTGTTCAAGTGACCTCTCTAAACGAATAGCACGATGATGACTTGGTGGTTTGGGCAATCCCTTTTGTCTAGGATTAAATTTTTTTTGATCCGGGGACATCGAAGGGATCGCCATGGACAATCTACCGAGGTGAAGTGGGACAGCGAAGTTTCCCCTCATGGACTCGATAAGTAAAACCCTTCAATTGCTATCAGAGCCAAGGTTTCTATTTTTGTGTGTTTTGGATTCGGTTAATTTTTATGCACTTTTCATATATTATATGTGCTGGATAATAGTAGGATATGCGTAGTTTAACTCTTTGGTTGTATGCATAAGATCTGACTATTCTGGCCATATGTGTGTATGTGATTGTATGTGTAAATATTTATTTTGTTGAATCCTCGGGGTTGACGAGGCTAGTATTTAGTTTTTGTAAATTAAATACGGCATTGTTTAGCCACTCTTTATTTTATTTTACTTTCGATCTAGATTTCATGTACACTCCCTCGTGGAGTATAGGATCGATGGATGTAAATTAAAATAAGTTTTAGTCTCGGCTTGGATCTCCGGATGGCTCGTACATGGCGTAGGAGGAGCGGACGAGATGGCGATGCGACGGGAGACATATTGAAGACAAAAGCCATAATAGTTGGAAAATAATTTATTTTTCATATTTATTTCTTTTTATTTGATATGCATGTCGTAGGCTAGGAAAATTCCTCAATTCCAAATTACTAAGTGGGAGAGGGAAATTTTTTTAAAAATTCCCACGACCTCCATTACGATTTGACAAGTGATGCAAACAAACTTGCGTGTCGGCTCTGAGTGCCTTCCTCCCCATCGGATGGGTTTGTTTGCGGATCACAAGGTCGAATATGATTATAGGAAATTATTAAGGAGCGTGTGTACTTGCCCATCGTAAGGCACATAACCCGAGATAATTACCTTGGTACCGAGTAATGGTGAACACTTAGATACAAATATAAGTATCCTCCCCATCCGAGTCACTGCTTTTATTTGTAGGGACAAAGAGGAACCAACTATTAATTTTACTTATCAAAAAGTTAGGTTGACAAGATAGTAAAATTAATGGGTAAAACCTCCTCTTACAAATGTAGAATTCGTATACGTCCACACTATCGTGGCATACGATATTCTCGGTGTTTTGAGGTGTTGGTTGATTTTAAAATTTTATTATTTGAGGAATCAATAATTTTTTGAAGTATAATGTTTTGATTTATGTGATTCTTAGGTTTTCTTTCAAAATGACTTTCAACCCACTTGTTGTGATACTGAAAGAGAACAAACTTACTGGACCCAACTATGTTGATTGGAATAGGAATCTAGACATTGTCTTGACTGCTGAGGAATACAAATATGTACTCCTCGAAGAGTGCCCTCCCAAGCCTGCAGATAATTCTAAGGAAAAGGAGAGAGAGAGCTATAAGAAGTGGATCAAGGCCGATGAGATAGCGTGGTGTTACATTTTGGCATCTATGTCAAATATACTGCAACATCAGCATCAAGCCATGTCGACTGCTTATTATATGATGCTCAATCTCAAGGAGTTTTTTGGACACCAGAATCGGGCTGCGAGGCAAGAGGCCATGAGAAACTTGATGACAACCACCATGATCGAGGGAACACCCGTGAGGGATCATGTTCTCAAGATGATGGCTCATTTGAATGAGCTGGAGGTCCTAGGAGCTGAGATCAATGGGGAAACCCAGGTCGATATCATACTCCAGTCTCTACCTAGGAGTTTTGAGCAGTTTTGCCTGAACTACAACATGAACAAGAGGTTGTATTCAACTTAGATGTAACAGGGACTATTTCGTTAAGGTGCTCGCGCATGCCTGGTGACTAAAGGTTTCTACTTCTAAGCCGAAGGCAAGAAGAAGAAGAAACAAACCGGGCGAAAGGTGGGTGGGAGGTACTCGGAGGAGTGAAGAAGCCGAAAGGCAAGTGCTTCACTTGTAAGCGATCGACATCGGAAGAAGGATCGCCTAATCGTAAGAAGAACAAAAGTATATCTTTTGGTCTAGTCGTTAAAACATGTTTAGCGGTGTTATCTACCGGCACTTGGTGTGTAGATACGGGAGCCACTGATCATGTCTGTAATACTTTGCAGGGGTTCGAGGAAACCAGACGACTGGCTGAGGGAGAGATTACCGTGTACTTGGGTGATGCCACAAAGGTGGCGGCTGTTGCAGTGGGAGATGTTCATTTATCTTTTGAGAAAAATAAACTTTTGGTTCTTAAGAATTGCCTTTATGTGCCCTTATTTAGAAAGAATTTAATTTCGGTTTCTAAATTGTTTATGGATGGATATGCTATTTCATTTAATGACAGAGTTGTTATAAGAAGGAATAGGGACATTATCTGTTCGGGTGCATTGATAGAAAATTTATACACACTTGAACCAAAACCTCCCACGATGCAAATTGAAGTTAATAACTCATCTTCTAATTCCAATAAGAGAAAAGAACCTTCGAAGATGAACCAAACATATCTTTGGCATCTTAGGCTTGGTCACATTAACCTAAGCAGAATTCAAAGGTTGATAGCTGATGGACCTTTGGGTTCATTAGTGGTGGAGGATCTCCCAACCTGTGAATCTTGCTTGGAGGGAAAGATGACCAAGAGGCCTTTTAAGGCCAAGGGGTATAGAGCCAAAGATGTGTTAGAATTGGTTCATTCTGATTTGTGTGGTCCTATGTCTATCCAGGCTAGAGGTGGTTTTGAGTATTTCATCTCTTTTATAGACGATTACTCAAGATATGGATACATTTACCTGATGCGCCGCAAGGCTTAATGCTTTGATAAGTTCAAAGAATTCAAGGCTGATGTGGAGAAACGTCAAGGTAAAAGTATCAAGACACTACGATCTGATCGTGATGGTGAGTACCTCTTGGGAGAGTTTAGGAACTACTTATTAGAGGCTAGGATTCAATCCCAATTGACTGCACCTGGCACACCCCAGCAGAACGGTGTAGCAGAGCGAAGGAATAGGACTCTTATGGAGATGGTTAGATCGATGATGAGTTATTCTGACTTGCCATATTCGTTCTTGGAATATGTTCTAGATACGGCGATATACATTCTGAACTTGGTTCCATCTAAATTAGTGCCTTCTACTCCCACAGAGTTGTGGACTAGGAAAAAGCCTAGTCTAAGACATATTCGGATATGGGGGAGTCCAGCACATGTGCTGAAGGCAGATGCTGGTAAGTTGGAACCTCGTACAGAATTACGCTTGTTCGTTGGTTATCCCAGGGGAACGAAGGGTGGATTGTTTTATAGTCCTAGAGATCAGAGGGTGATCGTTAGCATGAACGCCAGATTTCTAGAGGAAGACTATGTGATGAGCCACAAGCCCAAGAGTAAAATTGTTTTGGAGGAGTTAAAAGAGGAAGTCACTTCTTTAGTACCACCGGTACAAGAGGATATACCACATGTCACTGCACCGCGTGTCACAGAGGATACACAGGTGATACCTCGTCGTAGTGGGAGGGTTGTGAGACAGCTTGATAGATTCATGTTCTTTGGAGAATCTTCTGATTTGGTCCCTGGCAAACATGAACCTTATCTCTGGACATATGACGAGGCAATCCAAGATAAAGATGCAGTATCTTGGCAAAGTGCAATGAATGCTGAGATTGAATCTATGGTTTCAAATCAGGTCTGGGATCTAGTAGAACCACCCGATGGTGTAAAAACCATTAGATGCAAGTGGATCTACAAGAGAAATAGAGGAATAGATGGGAAAGTTGAGACCTTCAAAGCGAGGCTTGTTGTGAAGGGGTATACTCAGAAAGAGGGTATCGATTATAAGGAGACCTTTTCGCCGGTAGCCATGCTTAAGTCTATCCGGATTCTCTTATGCATAGCAGCTCATATGGATTATGAGGTGTGGCAGATGGATGTCAAGACAGCTTTCCTTAATGAAAGTCTTGAGGAAAACATCTACATGAAGCAACCAGAGGGATTCATTGCTAAGGGCAAAGAGCATCTTGTATGTAAGCTTAATCGGTCCATTTATGGATTGGAACAAGCTTCGTGGTCTTGGAACATCCGCTTTGATGAGGTTATCAAGTCTTATGAATTTATTCAAAGTCCGGATGAGTCTTGTGTATACAAGAGATGTGACGGAAACGTAGTGGTATTTCTTGTACTATACGTAGATGACATTTTGTTGATTGGCAACAATATCAAGGTGTTATCAGACGTAAGGGTATGGTTGTCCAAACAGTTTGATATGAAGGACTTGGGGGAGGTGGGACACATCCTTGGGATCAAGGTTATAAGGGATCGTAGGAAAAGGATGTTGTGCTTATCCCAAGCTTCATACATAGACATGATTATGGAGCGTTTTAGCAAGCAGAACTCCAAGAAGGGTTTTCTACCTTTCAGGCATGGAGTTCCTTTATCTAACGAGATGTGTCCTAGATCATCTGAGGAGATAGAGGAGATGAAGGTGGTTCCTTATGCTTCGGCAGTAGGAAGCCTCATGTATGCGATGCTATGTATGAGACCAGATATCTACTTTGTCGTGGGCATAGTCAGTAGATATCAGAGTAATCCAGGACTGGGACATTGGACTGAGATAAAGCATATATTGAAGTACCTGAGAAGGACTAGGGATTATATGCTGGTTTACCGGGCAGACCAATTACTCCCTGTGGGTTACACGGATTCTGACTTCCAATCTGATAGGGATAATAGTAAGTCTACCTCAGGTTTTGTGTTTACTTTGGGAGGTGGAGCCATTGTATGGAGGAGTGTCAAGCAGAAGTGTGTGGCGGACTCCACCGTGGAAGCTGAGTATGTGGCAGCCTCTAAGGCGGCCAAAGAAGTTGTATGGCTCAAGAAATTTCTAATGGACTTGGATGTGATCCCTGGTTTGCCCAGAACTATAACAATTTATTGTGATAATAGTGGTGCAGTTGCAAACTCGAAGGAACCACGAGCCCATAAGGCTAGTAAACACATAGAGCGCAAGTACCACCTGATACGAGAAATCGTAAAGAGAGGAGAAGTTGTTGTGGCCAAGATTGCATCAGAGGATAACCTAGAAGATACTTTCACTAAGGCCCTTCCGACGAGAGCTTTTGATAGGCATGTGGAGGGAATGGGGATCAGTTGTATGGCAGTTTGAAGACAGCATAGTCTGTTAGTATAAGTGGGAGATTGTAGGGATCTATACTGAAAAGTCTATCTTTTATATGAACATCTTTATTTTGAAATAAGAATCACATGATCATTGTTTGAATATTTTTATGGTTATGCAATATTGTCTAATTCTTTACATTGTAGATAACATGGTGTGTGGTGTCACACGGGAGATCATGTTATCGGCTCCTTGAAAAGTATAAGTAAAGGCTCACAACCGAGATGACTTTGGACAAACCATCGGAATGGTTGTAGTGTGATTTGGTATTGGTTTGTCTTTACCATAGAATCACACTAGTGCACTTTGTGTGTATTGGGCAGGACTGACTTAGAGGTGATTCGATTTATTGCTGACTACATAATCGAATCGGACCTCAGATATTATTTAGTACATGCTCTTAATCCCGATATAATAACGGGCACATATACTTAGTACTCATCTCTTTGATTTACCAATGGGCGAGATTTATAGATTAAATCGATAGGCTCCGTAAGTTGGGAGATGATATTATTTATTTGGTGTGTCGTTGATTATAGGAGAAAATCGTGTCCTATATATTAGGATGATGATGTCCCCTTGAGGAGCTCATAAGGTTCATCATGTAAACCCTACAGGTGGACTTGGTCCGGCATGATGAAAAGGTTGAGTGGTACTACTCAAGGAGTTAGATATTGATTAATTAATGGTCAGTAAATTAATTAATCGATGGACATTCGAGATCTTAAACATGGGGAGAAAATGTACAAATAATATATGGAGCCCATATTATCATATGGGGGTTGGTGAGGTAGATCAATGATGATCCTTTAGTGGATTGTATCATCATTAGTGGATCGGACTTTATGTGGGTTTGATCCATGGGTGGCCAAGATCCAACTCCTCCTCATGGTCCCTAATGTAGCCTATTAACACCTCATGAAGCTTAGATCCAATGGATAGAAACAAAACTCTTAGATCTATAGGTAGAGATTAAATCTTTAAGATCCGACGGTTGAGATTAAATCTCTAGATCCGACGGTTGAGATTAAATCCCTAGAACCAATGGAGGAGATTAATTCATGACTTATCCCTAACTCTATAAAAGGAGGGCATGGGAGTTGGCGTGAACAACATCAAGAGAGCTAGGGTTTTTGGGCGGCAAGGGAGAGGAATCCTAGTTGAGATAGGATTAGGGTAAGGGTTTGGAAGCTAGGGCGGCACCAATTAAGGAAGGTGATTGCTTTCATCTTCCTCCTTCATTGGTCGGCATCCAGCAGCCCTTCTAGCTTTTTTCCAGCCCTTGGCCGGCGGCCAAAGCCCTTCCTCTCTTCTCCTTAGGTGGTGGAAACAAGATATAGGGCTTCCCTTGGTGTCTTGAATGTTTTCCATCATCTTCTCCACCTTCTTGTTGGCCGGCGGCAAGGAGTTTGTGTGCTCCTTGTTGGTTGGTTTTAGGGAGGAGAAAAACCTTATTTCTACTCTTCCTCTTGCTTTGGAAGAGCAAGGAAGGAAGATTTGCAATCTAAGTGCTTCGACTTTTTGTAGATCGTCGCCCACATGACGTCCAAAAAAAGGAAGGTCATACATTAGAAGATTGAGAGGTATACCTATTCTTCTTTCTCTTTTTGTTACTTGCTTGTATTTGTTTTTCAATTATGATCATGATATAAATCTGTAAATGGCTAAATAATACTTGGATCCCGAGCATAAACATGAAAACCGACGATCCAGACATCGTCTATTCCGCAGCTACTCGTAGAATAGAGGATGGTCGCTTGAACAACTAGTTTGTTCAAGTGACCTCTCTAAATGAATAGCACGATGATGACTTGGTGGTTTGGGCAATCCCTTTTGTCTAGGATTAAATTTTTTTAATCCAGGGACATCGAAGGGATCGCCATGGACAATCTACCGAGGTGAAGTGCGATAGCGAAGTTTCCAATCACGGACTCGATAAGCAAAACCCTTCATCATTCTTAGGGGCTACCCGTTCCATGGTGAGTTAAGTCATCATCCCATAGCATTCCTAAGGTTTCCGGCTCTTAGGCACTTACCTACCCAAAGTGATGGTCGTTCCCTAGATCTAGCATAAAGTCTCAAAGGCATGCTAGGTATTGAGAGAAATTGGTAGGTATTTCCCCAGTAACCTAACTCGGTCTCAAAGGGGCACCTAGTCATTTCCACCCACGACAACTGTTTTTTATCCCTCATAATTTTCTCTCTTTTTTCTCTTTGTTTTCTTTTTCATCTCTTTTTTTTCTCTCTCTCTCTTTTATTTCTCTTTTCTTTTATTTTTTGACTCACTGGGATTTTAATTTTTCCGAATAGGCTTACACAATCTGAGCATCTCCAGTAACTAAAATGCTAAACCTAGAGTCACCTATGGATTCCAAAATACTAGACTACTGAGATGAATCATAACTCGTTATGTACTAGATTCTCCCTTTCAGAACGTTAGACATGTGTAAGTGTAAAAATAAAGCTAACCAGTGTAAGTCTAGAACATTCAATAGAGCGAATAAAATAAAATACCACGAGAAGTTTCCTAAATGAAGTTAAGCTATCTATTGGAACAACTCATGCAAGTAACTTTCAAAAATACTACTGAGGTAGCTTTACAGATAACAAAAATTAAGTACTGAAAGAAACTCAACAACCCATTCATGAATAAATGAATGAAAATACCAGAAAAGAAACTACTGCTAGGAAACAAAAAAAAACTTTGGGGTCTCCCCCCCCAGACTGTAACGAAAATATACCTCTAGTATGGTGGATGAGGTGGAAATTCTGGGAGCCTGGGCATCTCTGGATCCTGGGAGAACCTACTGCTAAGCTGCTGATGCCACATGTACATGTGGTCGATCTGGGAGCTGGTGGATGCAGCAACTGCTTGGTGCTCCTCCTCCCTAGCCCACTGCGCTTGCTGGGCGTGCATGTGCTGTCGCATCTCTCTGCGGTAGGCGGTCTCATCCTGGTGACGAATAGCCTCCTCTTGGAAGTATATGCGGGCCTCGTCGTAGAACTCCTCAGCCTGCTTAAAATGCTCCCGGAATCCCTGGAACTCTGCCTGCTAGTAGGCGCGCTCCTCCCATCGCTACCTCTGCGTCTGTTGCTCAGTGTAAATGTCGTCGAGGCGTAATCAGAACTTTGAGAAATCATAGGTCGTCGTACCTGCATTCTGCTCAAAAGTAGAAAAAGGTGGTGGTGCAGGTGCAGGCTCATGTCAGCATGGACTGTGTGGGCTTGTATGAATGTGTTGACTAGAGGGAGAGTGATACAAAGGTGGAGAGATGGGCGTTGATGTGGATGGTCCCTCATGTGGAGGGTACTCCACTATAAGGTCCAAGCGCCAGTTGGCGCGTATAGCGATGGTGGTACGATCCGGGTCGGGAAGCCTAAGGCTCGTCAGATTTTTCCTTACAAAGAATAAGGAGTCTTCTTCTCTCACAATCATTTTCATGGCCATGCACACTCCTAGGTCGATCCTAGGGCTCCCCTCTATACTCTCTAATGCTGTGTAATCGTACCCCATTCTATGGCAAATGTGGATAAGTAGGCCTCCCACATTAATCTCTCCTCGTGCTGCTTTGCCCATCTTCACTAAGTGTCTGATGAAGTGGGACCCTACATCGATGCTACTCCTTTCTTGTAGCATATCCCATAGGCAAAGCAGCTCGCTAGCTCTAACTACACCATCACTCTCTCCACGACCAAATATAATACTGGCCATGATGCGGTGGAGGTATCGAAAGACGGGGTTTTTGAGGCACGACGCTTTGACCCTAGATGGGTCATAAGCGTACTCCCCGTCAACTCGGTCCAACATTCCTGAGAGTTGAACCCAATAGGAGTTCTTCTCTCTCCCCCACTCGGCAAGCCAAAGCATGAGTTCCATTGGTGAAGGGTCCACTCATGCTCAATGTTAAAAAGCCTAAAAGTTATCCTACCCTCCTCGCTCTCTCTACCCATTAAAATTTCCGCCTCTAAGGAACTTAAAAATTCTAGAACTATCCTAGGGTAGGTTGGGTGCCTGATTCCCATCATCTCTTCCCACCCAATTTTTGCAAATAGGGCTTGAATATCACCCAACAACCCTAAAGACTCTAGCAAATCTTCATCTAAGTACCTAGTAGCAGTGAGTTTACGAGTAGAGAGCATATTATATCTATCTCTATGTTCATTATTGCGAAAAAGAAAAGTGGGTAGGGTGTTACCCTCCTCCAGAGCTTGAGGGGTGTCGGCTCTCCTTGTTCGTCGCTCCGAGGCGCTGGATCGAGGTGCTTCATGCTTGGTCCTCCTCATCCTTGCTTCTTTTGGCTTCCTTAGAGGTTCAAAGTGCTTCTAGATGGTGGGGAAGATGAAATCACACGGCTAGGGCAAGAGCTTTCGAAGCACACGGCACAAATGAGGTGAAAACACACGGCTCACCCCTTTTAACCTCGCACTCCACAACCATGTGAAAACACATGGCCAGGTCGTGTGCACCTCGGGTCAGTCGAGCATAACCATGGGAAAACACATGGCCAGGCCGTGTGTCCCCATTTCTCTCCCTGTTTTGCGTCAGAGCTCGAATTCTCTCACACCTTTCGCCGTGTAGGTTAATATGGATTTTATTTTTGCCTAGGAAAGTTCTTTTCTAATCCTAACCCTAAATGGGATGGAAATCAAAACTAAAATCAAACAAATCATGCAATGCAATCAAAATGGGAAATCTAAAACTAAACTTGGGTTGCCTCCCAAGAAGCGCTTTGTTTAAGGTCTTTTAGCTCGACCTTATTCCTATGTTTCATTTAAGGTGTTTGAATCTTGCTCATGGGGGAGCAAGATATTTTCTCACCTTACACCTCCTCCCTTGTGGTCCCTTATCACCATATCTCTTAAATCTTTCTCGTGGAGGGGCAAGGTATTTATTAGCTGTCTTCCTTGGTTCAAGATTGAACATGCTTAGCCTCAAGTAATCATTAGAAGTTTTATCATAATATTATATTTTGTCCAAATGATGTAAACAACATAACTCACCACGAACATCCTCAACAAAAGATTGGTTAGCAGATTCTATTATGTCGAATGAAATTTTATCATTACAAATCGCTAAATGGGCTTCGTTATTGGTAGCTAAAACTTCGGTGAGGGTTATGGTAGGCTCTTCTAGATCCTTGAGGTTAGGAGGTGTTTGGATTGAAGCAATGCTCTCCTCGATTAAAGTATCAATTATATAATCCTCAAGTTCTTCTTCCAGTGGTGATTGGATTGATTGTCCTTCTTCACTTCCTATGTCTTCTACACCCTCCTCATTCATTTGCTCAAAGTGAATCTCCACCCTATTAGGTGTGATCCAGTCATTTAAGCCACCTTCTAGTCGTTTGGTTTCTATCCTAGCTAGATCACGTTCCATCATCTCTGCAAATTGTTGGCTATGCTCTTTGCATTCCCTAGTAAAATTTTCTAGCGGGGCTTCTAAGTGGGGGCTTGGTTCTGGATAAAATTTGCATGGTGACTCATAGCTCTCGTTCTCATTTTGGAAACGATATTGGGTCTCTGTATGCGAATGTCGCCGTCGGAATTCATCGTTCGCCGCTTGTTCTGTTCGAGTGAAATCTTCCATCATCTGCTCAAGTCGGGATTTAGGCAGACAATATTGAGGGTTTAAGTACCCAGGGTCATAACTATATGAATAGAAATCATCTTGTGGCCACTGGTTGTAATTGTAGGTGACATCTTCTTGTTCAAATTGTGAAGGTTTGAATATATCCGGACAATCATTAATGGTATGTCATGTTTCACCACAATGTTCACAATAAATATTACCAAAACTTACAACATTAAATTAACCATAATCATGAGTAAAAGCATGCATCGTTATATGCAGGAAATTATAAATAAGGAAAGAGCAACTGAATAAACAAAACTAAAATAAAATAAAATAAGAAAAGTAAATCTATCCTATGTCCGATCCAATTATCCACTGTTCGATTTGATATTAAATCGATCAGTCCCCGGCAATGGCACCAAAACCTTGATGCGCACGAACGCGACCTCAAATCTCGCGACGGAGACCGTCAAGGAATCAAAGCGCACTCTCGTGCCCAACGCCTGCAAGTGCACGGATGTCATCAAGTAATAAAGATTATCGATCCCACAGGGAATGGGATTCGAATACCAATATATTCAGTGGTTATAATTGTTCGGACAAAACTCTAAGAGGTTTCGATTGGTGAGGGTTGTTTGTGGACTTTATTCTATACGGTGTCACATGGAGGAGGAAAGGAGTGTGCCGAGGTCTTCAAAGGAGATTATAGGACTTCGGTTTCGCTTGTGCATCAAAAAACAATGTAATCAATTAGCGTTGTTTAGACGTTTAGCTATGGTTTTGTGGAAGGGACATCATACATTCTCTCGCAGAGCCGCCGCATCTACCGGGAGCTACCTCCGCCTAAAAGGACGCGATAGACGGTACGAGGATGCCAAATCAATCCCTACAATGAATCGTTTCCAATTTCATCGCACCCTTCTACCCACAGTTACAGGATATCAGGTTTACCCCTAGGTTCCTTGTATAAAATCCCCTAAATCTTAGATATGAGGACTGTCACCCCTTGTATCGCCTAAGCACAGCAGATAGAAAATCAAACACGCATAGATTATAGTAAAAACAACTACCAATTGTCAAATCAAACTCAAAAGCAGAATTTAACATGAACCAACATTGTAATGTGCACACAAGCTACTCCCTAATCCTAGAATCGAAAGTACTAATTCATGTATATGAAGGAAGAATCACAAAGCATGTCTATGTTTGAATACATAAGGAATAAAATGCAGGAACAAAGAATTACAATGCTTTTGTGGTCTTCTCTCCGGTGTTGAAGTGCAAGGCATGGACCTTCGGCGGCGTTCCTCCTCCCCATTGCGAGTTATCGAAGCTTTTTAGGGCTTCGACGTGCCATACTAGCCGTCATGCCTCCCCCCTAGGGTTTGCGAGGAGCCATCCTTATATAGACATCACCTCAGACCGCTGCAAAATCCGAAAAAAGCCCTAGTCACGCAAATATGGGGGCTCGCCACACAGCCGTGTGTTTCCACAAGGCCAGGCCGTGTGCGGCCCTGGGGTGCTAATCTCGCCCATTGTGCATGACCGTGTTAATCCACATGCCTTGGTCGTGCCCCACTCTGTGTCTAGCTGCAAAATATCCTTCTTTTGCTCCGAAAGTGCATCTTTTTAACCTGAAATGCTAACATGCACACAAAAGTACAACGAGCAGACCTCCGAACCAGAAAATAGGAAATGCGTGCAAAATAGAGTAACATATGCATGAAACTAACACAAAATGTAATGAGATGTGAGCGAAAACTACTCCTAAAACCCTATATGTTTTGTTCACATCACTTCGCCAATGACCCTCCTTGCCACAATGATGACAAGTGCCCTTTTGAGCTGGTTCTGTCTTTTTAGCCTTTTTCTTCCCCTTCTGTTGTTCCTTTGACTTCCTCTTATAATCTTTCTTTGAGGAATCAACTAACAACACCGTCCCCTATTCATGCTTCACAAAAGGCTCCACAGTCTTCAACATGTTGAGAAGTATCACAGATGAACCTTCTTGCATCTCAGAGGTGAAGAGGAGCTTGGAGGAACCTTTCGAATCTCACTTGCTCATCAAACAACTCATAAAGATGAAAGACTATGGTATGAGCATCCATATGCTCATGCTGCTTCAGCAGCTCAGGTACCATCGTGGCTAGCATGATGTAACTCTCCATTTCATAATCAGTCACATGTTTTTGATAGGTCAACAATTGGTCCAGAGTTGCATTGTCACTAGGACGGGCGGGAAGAGGCACTTCGAGGATATTCGCAAGCTTTTCAACCTTGAAAACAATTCTCAGATTGAATCCAAAAGCCAGT
The DNA here is from genome assembly GCA_025175895.1 of Wurfbainia villosa. Lineage (NCBI taxonomy): Eukaryota > Viridiplantae > Streptophyta > Magnoliopsida > Zingiberales > Zingiberaceae > Wurfbainia > Wurfbainia villosa. The sequence continues at coordinate 84,235,518 of CM046001.1, forward strand.
CCAAGAAGTTTGACCCAGTCAATTTATTTGAATCCAAAATAGAGTGCAAATTCAAAGACATCATGATCAATCATTTAACCTAGAAATACAAATCGAGTATATATGAGAAAGATGATTTAAAATGCATCCACATACATTTACAAAATCCCATAATTTTAAAACCCCAAAATCACTTTGGGAGATTGTAGGTCCATCTCCGAATTGAAGGGTTTTGCCCGGAAGCTCTAATGCCACTTGAAGGTAGGAAACTTCGCATCCCACTTCAACTCGGTCACTTGTTCATGGCGATCCCTTCTACGTCCCCGGATAAAAAAAAATTATCCTTTACAAGAGGGATTACCCAAGCAACCATTTCATCGTCGTGCTATTGGATTAGAGTAGTCACTTGAACAAACTTGTTGTTTAAGCAACCAACCTCTATTCTACGAATAGCCGCGGAATAAACGATGTACGGATCGCCGAATTTTGTGTTTATGTTCGAGGTCCAAGTTATATTAGCCACAAAACAGCATATATCATGCATATATAATTGAAAACAATTATAAACATGTTACATAAGAAAATAGACAAGTGTTATACCTCTCGATCTTCTATCGTATGTCCTTCCTCCTTTTGGACGTCGTGTGGGCGACGATCTACCAAAAGTCGAAGCTCCTAGATCACCAATCTTCCTTCCTTGCTCGCTCTGAACAAGAGAAAGAATAAGAAACAAAGCACTTCTCCTTCTTTCAACCAACCACCAAGCTCCAAGCTTGGTGCTTGCCGCCGGCCAAGAAGGAGAAGAAGAAGAAGATGGAAACCAGCCAAGACTCCAAGGGAAGACCCTAAGTCTTGTTTCCACCAACCAAAGAGAGGAGATGGGCTAGGTTTGGACGTCGGCCAAGGGAGGGAAGGATGGTATGGGCGCCGACCACCAAGGGATAAGAAGAAGAAAAGTAAAACCTTTCCTTATTTCGTGCCGCCAACACCCAAACCCTAATCCTCAAGCTTGCTGCCCACCTTAACCCTAATCCTATCTCTAATGGGATTCCTTCTTGCTGCCCACCCCCTTCTCTCCTTTTATAGAGTTAGGGATAAGACTTTTTTTAATCTCCACCATTGGTTCTAGGGATTTAATCTCAACCGTCGGATCTAGAGATTTAATCTCAACCGTCAGATCTAGAGATTTAATCTCAACCGTCAGATCTAGAGATTTAATCTCTACCTTTGGATCTAGAGTTTTGTTTTCAACCATTGGATCTAGGCTTCATGAGGTATTAATAGGCTACAATAGGGACCATGAGGAGGAGTTAGATCTTGGCCACCCAATGGATCAAGCCCACATAAAGTCCGATCCATTAATGATAATCCAATCCACTAAAGGATTATCAATGATCTACCTCACAAAACCCCATAAGTTAATATCGGCTCCATATATTATATGTTCATTTTCTCCCCATGTTTAAGATCTCGAATGTCCGTCGATTAATTAATTTACTGACCATTAATTAATCAACATCTAACTCCATGAGTAGTACCACTCAACCTTTTCATCATGCCGGACCAAGTCCACCTACAGGGTTTACATGATGAACCTTATGAGCTCCTCAAGGGGACATCATCATCCTAATATATAGGACACGGTTTCCTCCTATAATCAACGGCACACCATATAAATAATATCATTTTCCAATTTACCGAGCCTATCGATTTAATCTATAAATCTCGCCCATTGGTAAATCAAAGAAATGAATACTAAGTATATGTGCCCGTTATTATATCGGGATTAAGAGTATGTACAATATAATATCTGAGGTCCGATTCGATTATGTAGTCAGCAATAAATCAAATCACCTCTAAGTCAGTCATGCTCAATACACACAAAGTGTACTAGTGTGATTCTATGGTCAAGACAAACCAATACCAAATCACACTACAACCATGCCAATGGTTTGTCCAAAGTCATCTCGGTTGTGAGCCTATACTTATACTTTACAAGGATCCGATAACATGATCTCCCGTGTGACACCACACACCATGTTATCTACAATGTAATGTATTAGACAATATGCATCACCATAAATATGCAAACAATGATCATGTGATTCTTAATTCAAAATAAAGATGTTCATACAAAAGATAGACTTTTCAGTATACATCCCAACAATCTCCCACTTATACTAAAAGACTATGTTGTCCTCAAACTGCCTTACATCTGATCCCCATTCCCTCCACATGCCTATCGAAATCTCTCGCCGGAAGGGCCTTAGTGAAAGGATTTTTAAGGTTATCCTCCAATGTAATCTTGGCCACACCAACTTTCCCTCTCTTTATGATTTCTCGTATCAGGTGGTACTTGTGCTCTATGTGTTTACTTTCCTTATGAGCTCGTGGTTCCTTCGAGTTTGGAACTGCACCACTATTATCACAATAAATTGTGATAGTTCTGGGCAAACCAAGAATCACATCCAAGTCCATCAGGAAGTTCCTGAGCCACACAGCTTCTTTGGCCGCCTTAGAGGCTGCCACATACTCAGCTTCCATGGTAGAGTCCCCGACGCATTTCTGCTTGACACTCCTCCATACAATGGCTCCACCTCCCAAAGTAAACACAAAACTAGAGGTAGACTTGTTGTTATCCCTATCTGATTGGAAGTTGAAATCCGTATAACTCACAGGGAGTAATTGGTCGGCCTGATAAACTAGCATATAATTCCTATTCCTTCTTAGGTACTTAAAAATATGCTTTACCATAGTCCAATGTCCTTGTCCTGGATTACTCTAATATCTGCTGACCATGCTCACGGCAAAGCAGATATCTGGTCTCGTACATAGCATAACATACATGAGTCTTCATACTGCCGAAGCATAAGGAACCGCCTTCATCTCCTCTATCTCCTCAGATATTCTAGGACACATCTCCTTATATAAAGGAACTCCATGCCTAAAAGGTAGAAAACCCTTCTTGGAGTTTTGCATGCTAAAATGATCCATAATAGTGTCTATGTATGAAGCTTGAGATAAGCACAACATCCTTTTCTTGCGATTCCTTATAACCTTGATCCCAAGGATGTGTCCCACTTCTCCCAAGTCCATCATATCAAATTGTTTGGACAACCATACCCTTACGTCGAATAACACCTTGACATTGTTGCCAATTAACAAAATGTCATCTACATATAGTACAAGAAATACCACTACGTTTCCGTCACATCTCTTGTATACACAATACTCATCCAGACTTTGAATAAATCTATAAGACTGGATTACCTCATCAAAGTGGATGTTCCAAGACCTCGAAGCTTGCTTCAATCCATAAATGGACCGATTAAGCTTACATACAAGATGCTCTTTGCCCTTTGCAATGAATACCTCAGGTTGCTTCATATAGATGTTTTCCTCAAGACTTCCATTAAAGAAAGCTGTCTTGACATCCATCTGCCACACCTCATAATCCATATGAGCTACAATGCATAAGAGAATCCGGATAGACTTAAGCATGACTACCGGCGAAAAGGTCTCCTCATAATCGATACCCTCTTTCTGAGTATAACCCTTCGCAACAAGCCTCGCTTTGAAGGTCTCAACCTTCCCGCCTATTCCTCTCTTTCTTTTGTAGATCCACTTGCATCTAATAATTTTTACACCATCGGGTGGTTCTACTAGCTCCCAGACCTGATTCGAATCCATAGATTCAATCCCAGTATTCATTGCACTTTGCCAAGATACCGCATCTTTATCTTGGATTGCTTCATCATATGTCCAGGGATCAGGTTCATGTTCTCCAGGGATCAAATCAAAAGATTTTCCCAAGAACATGAATCTATCAGGCTCTCATACAAATTTAATGGTTTTTGCTTATCGAGTCCGTGAGGGGAAACTTCACTTCCCACTTCACCCCGGTAGTTTGATCATGGCGATCCCTTCCATGTTCCTAGATTAAAAATTTAATCCTAGACAAAAGGGATTGCCCAAACAACCAAGCCATCGTCGTGTTATTCGTTTAGAGAGGTCACTTGAACAAACTAGTTGTTCAAGCAACCATCCTCTATTCTACGAGTAGCCGCGGAATAGACGATGTCCGGATCGCCGGTTTTTGTGTTTATGCTCGGGATCCAAGTATTATTTATCCATTTACAGATTTATAACATGCTTATAATTGAAAAACAAAAACAAGCAACAAACAAAAGAGAAAAGAGAATAGATATACCTCTTGATCTTCTAATGTATGTCCTTCCTCCTTTTGGACGTCGTGTGGGCGACGCTCTACCAAAAGTCGAAGCTCCTAGATCGTAAATCTTCCTTCCTTGCTCTTCCAAAGCAAGAGAAAGAATAGAAACAAAGCTCTTCTCCTTCCTATGGCCAACCAACAAGCAACTAGGAGGAGATAATGGTGGAAACCGGCCAAGACACCAAGGGAAAGCCCTATATCTTGTTTCCACCACCTAAGGAGAAGAAGAAGGGGTCTTTGGATGCCTGCCAAGGGCTGGGATAGGGTTGTGGGCGCCGGCCACCAAAGGTTAGGAAGAAGAAAACAAACTACTTCCTTATTTGGTGCCACCCAAGCCACCTAAACCCTAAGCCTCCAAACCCTAATCCTTGCTCTCCTTATGGTCGGCCATGGAAGTGGGGAAGAAGATTAGGATGAGCTCAAGCTAAGGTAGAGGGGAGATGGAGGAACCGGCCACACCTTAGGAAGAAGAAGAAAAACTCCTCCCCATGTTGCCACCCACCCATGACTCCCAAAACCCTAGCCACCAAACCCAATCCTAAACCAACTAGGATTCCTAGCCTCCAAAGGAAGCAAACCCTAATCCCCTTAAGCCATGATCTTAGATGAAAGGGAGAATGTTGGACGCCGGCCAAAACCAAGGAGAGTAGAGGGAAGAATGGTGCCGGCCACCATAAGGAAGAAGAAGAAGAAGAAGCATCTTTCCTTAATTGTGGCCACCCAAAACCCTAAATCTCCAAAGCCCTTGCCGCCCAACCTAAGCCCCCTTTTTTCTTCCATCTGTTGCCGCCCACCCTTAAGCCAATATTTATAGAGTTAGGCTTAAGGCTTGATTTAATCTCCTCCATTGGTTCTAGGAATTTAATCTCAACCGTCAGATCTAGAGATTTAATCTCAACTGTCGGATCTAGAGATTTAATCTCCACCTTTGGATCTAGAGTTTTGTTTCTATCCTTTGGATCTAAGCTTCATGAGCTGTTAATAGGCTATATTAGGGACCATGAGGAGGAGTTGGATCTTGGCCACCCATGGATCTAGCCCACATAAAGTCCGATTCACTAATGATGATACAATCCACTAAAGGATCATCATTGATTTACCTCACCAACCCCCATATGATAATATGGGCTCTATATATTATTTGTACATTTTCTCCCCGTGTTTAAGATCACGAATGTCCGTCGATTAATTAATTTACTGACCATTAATTAATCAACATCTAACTCCTTGAGTAGTACCACTCAACCTTTCTATCATGCCGGACCAAGTCCACCTGCAGGGTTTACATGATGAACCTTATGAGCTCCTCAAGGGGACATCATCATCTTAATATATAGGACACGGTTTCCTCCTATAATGAATGACACACCATATAAATAATATCATCTCCCAACTTACCGAGCCTATCGATTTAATCTATAAATCTCGCCCATTGGTAAATCAAAGAGATGACTACTAAGTATTTGTGCCCATTATTTTATCGGGATTAAGAACATGTACTAAATAATATCTAAGGTCCGATTCGATTATGTAGTCAGCAATAAATCGAATCACCTCTATGTCGGTCCTGCTCAATACACACAAAGTGCACTAGTGTGATTCTATGGTCAAGACAAACCTATACCAAATCACACTACAACCATTCCGATGGTTTGTCCAAAGTCATCTCGGTTGTGAGCCTTTACTTATACTTTTCAAGGGGCCGATAACATGATCTCCCGTGTGACACCACACACCATGTTATCTACAATATAAAGTATTAGACAATATTGAATAACCATAAAAATATGCAAACAATGATCATGTGATTCTTATTTCAAAAATAAAGATGTTCATACAAAAGATAGACTTTTCAGTATACATCCCTACAATCTCCCACTTATACTAAAAGACTATGCTGTCCTCATACTGCCATACATCTGATTCCCCTTCCCTTCACATGCCTATCAAAGCTCTCGCTAGAAGGGCCTTAGTGAAAGGGTCCACCAGGTCATCCTCTGATGCAATCTAGGCCACAGCAACTTCTACCTCTTTTACGATTTCTCGTATCAGGTGGTACTTATGGTCTATGTGTTTACTAGACTTATGGGCTCGTGGTTCCTTCGAGTTTGCAACTGCACCACTATTATCACAATAAATTGTGATAGTTCTGGGCAAACCAGTAATCACATCCAAGTCCATCAGGAAGTTCCTGAGCCACACAGCTTCTTTGGCCACCTCAGAGGATGCACATACTCAGCTTCCATGGTAGAGTCTGCCATGCATTTCTGCTTGACACTCCTCCATACAATGGCTCCACCTCCCAAAGTAAACCCAAAACCTGAGGTAGACTTACTGTTATCCCTATCTGATTAGAAGTCACAATCCATGTAACCCACAGGGAGTAATTGGTCTGCCCGGTAAACTAGCATATAATCCCTAGTCCTTCTCAAGCAATTCAATATATGCTTTACCGCAGTCCAATATCCTTGTCCTGGATTACTCTGATATCTGCTGACCATGCCGACGGCATAGCAGATATCTGGTCTCGTACATAACATCACATACATGAGGCTTCCTACTGTCGAAGCATAAGGAACCGCCTTCATCTCCTCTATCTCCTCAGATGATCTAAGACACATCTCCTCAGATAAAGGAACTCCATGCCTGAAAGGTAGAAAACCTTTCTTGGAGTTTTGCATGCTAAAATGATCCATTATCGTGTCTATGTATGAAGCTTAGGATAAGAATGATAACCTTGATCCCAAGGATGTGTCCCACTTCTCCCAAGTCCTTCATATCAAACTGTTTGGACAACCATACCCTTACGTCCGATAACACCTTAATATTGTTGCCAATCACCAAAATGTCATCTATGTATAGTACAAGAAATACCACTACGTTTCCGTCACATATCTTGTATACACAAGACTCATCCGAATTTTGAATAAATCCATAAGACTAATTTACCTCCTCAAAGAGGATGTTCCAAGACCTCGAAGCTTTCTTTAATCCATAAATGGACCGATTAAGTTTACATACAAGATGCTCTTTGCCCTTAGCAATGAATCCCTCTGGTTGCTTCATATAGATATTTTCCTCAAGACTTCCATTAAGGAAAGTTGTCTTGACATCCATCTACCACACCTCATAATCCTTATGAGCTGCTATGCATAAGAGCTCCCAGACCTGACTTGAATCCATAGATTCAATCTCAGTATTCATTGCACTTTGCCAAGATGCTGCATCTATATCTTGGATTGCTTCGTCGTATGTCCAGGGATCAGGTTCATGTTACCCAAGAACATGAATCTATGAGGTTGTCTAACAACTCTCCCAATACGATGAGGTATCACCTGTGTATCCTCTGTGACACGCGGTGCAGTGACATGTGGTATATCCTCTTGTACCGGTGGTACTAAAGAAGTGACTTCCCCTTTTAACTCCTCCAGAACAATTTTACTCTTGGGCTTGTGGCTCATCACATAGTCTTCCTCTAGAAATCTGCCGTTCGTGCTAACGATCACCCTCTGATCTCTAGGACTATAAAATAATCCACCCTTCGTTCCTCTAGGATAGCCAATGAACAAGCGCACTTCTGTACGAGGTTCCAACTTGCCAGCATCTGTCTTCAGCACATGTGCTGGACTCCCCCATTTCTGAATATGTCTTAGACTAGGCTTTTGCCCAGTCCACAACTCTGTGGGAGTAGAAGGCACTGATTTAGATGGAACCAAGTTCAGAATGTACACCGTCGTATCTAGAGAATATCCTCAGAACGAATCTGGCAAGTCAGAATAACTCATCATCGATCTAACCATTTCCATAAGAGTCCTATTCCTTCGCTCTGCTACACCATTCTACTGGGGTGTGCCAGGTGTAGTCAATTGGGATTGAATCCCAGCCTCTGATAAGTAGTTCCTAAACTCTCCTAAGAGGTACTCACCACCACGATCAGATTGTGGTGTCATCCATATCTTGAATAATCGTCTATGAAAGAGACGAAATATTCAAGACCACCTCTTGCATGGATAACCATAGGACCACACAAATCAGAATGAACCATCTCCAACACATCTTTGGCTCTATACCCCTTGGCCTTAAAAGACCTCTTGGTCATCTTACCCTCCAAGCAATATTCACAGGTTGGGAGATCCTCCACCACTAATGAACCCAAAGGTCCATCAGCAATCAACCTTTGAATTCTACTTAGGTTAATATGACCAAGCCTAAGATGCCAAAGATATGTTTGGTTCATCTTCGAAGGTTCTTTTCTCTTATAGGAATTAGAAGATGAGTTATTAACTTCAATTTGCATCGTGGGAGGTTTTGGTTCAAGTGTGTATAAATTTCCTATTAATGTACCTGAACAGATATTCTCCCTATTCCTTTTTATAACAGCTCTGTCATTAAAAGAAATAGAATATCCATCCATAATTTAGAAACTGAAACTAAGTTCTTTCCAAATAAAGGTACATAAAGGGAATTTTCCAGAACCTAAGTTTTATTTTTCTCAAGAGATAAATAAAACTTCTCCCACTACAATAGCCGCCACCTTCATGGCATTGCCCAAGTAAACGGTAATCTCCCCTTTTGCTAGTCGTCGGGTTTCCTGGAACCCCTGTAAAATATTGCAAACATGATTAGTGGCTGTTGGGTTTCCGGCACCGCGGCGTGTGTGTGTTCGATCATGTTTCGTAAACATGAGCACAGCGGAAGCAATTAAAATTAATAAATCTATATTTATTACAACACACACAACACACGCATGCTATTACAACAAGTGTAGACATAACCGTAAATTATAATTTGCAATAAAAGGAAATTAAACTACGTTATACCTTCCGTATGACGTGTAGCGGGAACGGCATCAACCGGAACGATCCTCGTAAGAATCGTCTCTATCCGTATCCACGCCGAGCTCCTCGGGATGACTTCGCTAAGTCACGAGCTTCATCTTCGTACGGGTTACTAGCCTCGTGTTGAAGACGACGTGATCGAGAGATGATCACGATCCGAATCCAAATTCGGATCCAAAACGAGTTCTCAAAACTCGCTTCTCCGGAGAGGTGTTCGTCAACCGTTTGACGAATCCTTCGTCCTCCACCTCAGAGGATTACCGGAGATCAAATCCCCGGTAAGTTAGCCGCTGTCGGAGCACTAACCGTCGTCCAAACGACGCTCCGATGAGAGGAGGAGAAGCTGTCCAGAAAACTGGACAGCTTGGTGGAGGAGTAGGCGCCGGCCAAAACAAGGAGAGAAAAGGCTCACCTTGATGCCGAACCTATAGGAGATCACCGGAGGGTCGCCGGAGGTTCACCGGCTGGAGCTTGGACGCCGACAAGGAGCTGGACGGCGCCACCATAACCTGGGCGGCAACGATGATTAGTTAGGGTTTAACAATCCCTTAAGCCCACTTTTATAGAGAACTAATTCTCTTAATGGTTAATGGATCATATCCATAAAGCCCGTTAACCCGCTCCATTAAGATAAGTTAAAATAAACCAAACCATGATGGTTTATTTTAAGTTAAAACGAACCGAATCAACTTTTGGTTCATTCGTTTAAAATAAACTAAACCCTTTGGTTTATTCTTATCCATTGGATTAGAACCAAACCATTTTGGTCCATGCATTACGTCTTCATAAGACGCAGCCCATCCACGCTTCCATTGCGACTGAAACGATTTCATGCTCGCTTTATGTTTGGTCCAACCAAACCTAGTTTCTCTCGGTCTGAGAATCCAATTCTCAAGCTCGTTTTAAATCCTTTGGATTACACTCGTTGTGCGTGTGACCAAATAGGTTCTCGGTTTATGTTGGCCGTCTATAATTAACCATTAATTATAGAATGATCATGAGTGGCACCTAGTAGTACATCATGATCCCCAATTAGCAGAAAAGATCAGCGGTTGATCGAACTATTTACGAAACCCTTGATGCTCGAATGAATCGTGCCCCATTCCCTTCACTCATCTTATACCCACTTGGTTCAGGACATGGTCTATTGTGCCGGTCCCACTAGGTGACTCGTCACACCTAGCCCAGTATCATTTCCTCGTCCTCACAGTTCTAGTTACTCCACATGTATCGAAGAGTACCTTACTCTAAACATGTAATGCTTTGGCCAAAGACTTTAGTAACAATCCGACGAGAGGCCATGGGTATACATCTCCTCGCAAGGAGTGGTGAATCCTTTATAGGCTATTCAAACACCTTCGATCACTTCGACTTATACCCAATCATCCCGGGTCCACATCTCCTTAGAGATGTTTGCTTATGATGTCAAAGCATAAGTCTCCATGATCAAGATGACTTGAATACCGCAAGTCAAAGGAACATCGCACTTAAGCCACAGTAAGAACTTCATTGACATATCTATATATGCAGAGAACCATATGAAGTCTTACGGCTGGTCACTCCAATGAACTAGTTACCATAACTAGCATCCACGATTAACTCCGGACATCACTATGTCTCCAGCCAGTGAGAATCAGCTGCTTGGATACACCAAGGAGTATACCTCGTGCTAGTCTCGACAGAATTGATGGTGTCCTAATCCATCAATTCATCGACTAGGGATAATTCCGATACATCACATTTACACATGTAGAGATACTCACTAGTTGTGATCCAATCACAAATTCTCTCATGCTGTGAATCGTATCGTGGACATTCAGTAAATGAGTTTAAGATCCAATCAAATACATAAAACATGTATACTCAAATAGTGAATCTTCATTTATCATATAAATGGTATAAATGGTTCATACATAAGGCGATTGCCTTAGGACATCTCTCATATATTACTAACAGACTCCCACTTGGCCTAATGCCAATCGCTACGGTATCCAATACCATAAGCTCTAACATGACCCTCAAACTTACTTTGAGGTAATGCTTTAGTCAAAGGATCCGCTAAGTTCCTTTCAGTGGGAATTTTCTCGATTTGTATTTCGTTCCTACTTATGATCTCTCTGATAAGATGATAGCGGCGAAGCACATGTTTGGATCATTGATGAGACCACATCAAGTTCATAGATGAACTACTTGATCCAAACCGCTTCCTTTGCTGCTTCCAAAGCTGCAACGTATTCTGCCTTAGTGGCAGAATCCGCTATAGTGTCATGCTTGGAACCTTTCCAACTTATTGCGCCTCCATTCTAGGTGAATACATACCCAGACTAAGACATGGAATCATCCTTATGCATGCGGATCTGGCATCCGTATACCCGCGTATCACCATGTCCCCTTCTCCATATATTAGGAACACATCCTTAGTTCTTCTCAAGTACTTAAGGATCGTCTTAACAGCCGCCCAATGATCCATTCCTGGATCAGACTGGTATCTGCTCGTGACACTCAGAGCATACGATACATCGGGCCTCGTACATAACATAGCATACATGATAGATCCTATTGCGGATGCATAGGAAATCTTACTCATGCAAATCCTCTCGTCTTCTGTGCGCGGACACATAGACTTCGAAAGGTGTACCCCATGCCTGATGGGCAGATAACCTTTCTTGGATTCCGACATGCTAAACCTCTTTAGCACTCGGTCTATATATGTAGACTGCGAAAGACCAAGCAACCGTTTCGATCTATCTCTATAGATCTTGATCCCAAGGATGTAGGTTGCTTCTCCCAGGTCTTTCATGGAGAATGTCTTGGATAACCAAACCTTCACTCACTGTAAGATTGAAACATCGTTTCCTATAAGTAGTATGTCATCGACATAAAATACTAGGAATACGACTGCACTCCCACTAACCTTCTTGTACACACAAGGTTCGTCTGGATTTTGTGAGAAATCAAACTTTTTGATTGTCTCATCAAAACTGATATTCCAGCTCCTGGATGCTTGCTTCAATCCATAAATGGACCGTCGCAATTTGCATACCTTGGTTTTATCAACTGATGTGAAACCCTCAGGCTGAATCATATACACGTCCTCGAGAAGGTTTCCATTAAGGAAAGCTGTTTTCACATCCATCTGCCATATCTCATAATCATAATGAGCCGCTATGGCCAGGAGCATCCGAATGGATTTAAGCATAGCTACAGGCGAATAGGTTTCATCATAATCAACACCTTGTTTTTGACGATATCCTTTCGCCACCAATCTAGCCTTATAGGTAATCACATTACCATCCATGTCGGTTTTCTTCTTGAAAACCCACTTGCACCCTATAGGCTTTATCCCTTCAGGTGGGTCAACCAAGTTCCAAACTTGGTTTTCATACATGGAATCCATTTCCGACTTCATGGCACCAAGCCACTTATCCCTTTCTGAACTTGTCAGCACTTCTTCATAACTGGTAGGCTCATCATCATCAATGAGTAACACGTCGTTCGATTCACTTACGAGAAATCCATATCTCTCAGGAATATTGCATGTTCTACCAGATCTACGAAGATGTGGTGTTACAATAGGTCCAGCCGATTGCTCATCACTATGAGTTGTCGGCTGTTGTGCTTCACCAGGTATCTCATTAATGTCTATTTGAGTCTCTCGAGCCTCCTCAAGCTCGACGACACTCCCACTGTTTTCTTGCAAGAGAAACTCTTTCTCTAGAAACACAGCATGCCTTGAAACAAACACCTTTTGTTCCACAGGATGATAGAATTGGTAACACCTTGTTTCCTTAGGGTATCCAACAAATAGACATTTATCAGACTTAGCATCCAATTTGTCTGATACAGTCAGCTTCACATAAGCAGGACAACCCCATATCTTCAAGTAAGATACATAAGGTTTCTTACTATTCCATATCTCATATGGAGTAGTTGAGACTACCTTGGTTGGCATTCTGTTTAACAAGTAAACAACTGTCTGAAGTGCATAGCCCCAAAAGGACTTGGGAAGAGTTGCATGATTCATCATTGACCTGACCATGTCCAACAAGGTCCGGTTACGCCTCTCAGATACACCGTTATGCTGTGGTGTATAGGGCGGAGTCCATTGAGACAATATGCCATTGTCTCTTAGATAATCAAGAAACTCTTGACTTAAGTATTCACCACCTCGATCCGATCGATGTATTTTAATACTCTTGTCATGTTGTTTCTCTACTTCATTTCTGAATTCTTTGAACCTTTCAAAGGCTTCAGACTTGTGTTTCATCAGGAACACATACCCAAACCGTGAGTGATCATCGGTGAAGGTAATGAAGTAGCTATAGCCTCCTAATGCTTGAGTTGACATAGGTCCACATACATCAGTATGTACTAAACCTAGTAACTCTCCCACTCGTTCACCTTTTCCAGTAAAAGGTAACTTAGTCATCTTGCCTTTTAAGCATGATTCGCATGTTTCGTATGAATCCAATTCAAACGATTCCAGAATTGCACATTGGTGTAATTCGGACATGCATTTCTTGCTTATATGGCCAAGACGACAATGCCACATATAGGAGCCCATTTGATTATCCTTTCGAGCACGCGTGTTGCTTGCTTCGATATTGAAAATGTCACTGGATACGTCCAACGTATAAACACCATTGCTTAAAGTTCCAGTCCCATAAAGAACTCCATTCAAAGTTATGTAACAACAATTGTTACTAAAAGTCAAATGGTACCCATTTCTATTTAAACAAGAAATAGAAATGATGTTCTTTTTCAACGAAGGAACATAAAAGCAATTGTCCAGTTCTAAGACAAGTCCTGCAGGGAGTTTCAACAAATACGATCCGATGGCGAGTGCAGCAACCTTTGCTCCATTCCCAACACGTAAATTTGACTTTCCCTTGACGAGTCTTCTTCTATTCCTTAGCCCATGTATGTCATTACATATATGTGACCCACACCCAGTATCCAATACCCAAGAGTCTAAGGAAATAGAATGACAATCAATAAAGAAGATTTCTGAAGAAGATGGGGCATCCGATGCCTTATCCTTCTTCACGGACTCAAGATAAATCTTGCACTTTCTTCGCAAATGGCTCTCCTTGCCATAATGATGGCAAGTTTCCTTTTGTGCTAGTTCTACCTTCTTAGCCTTTCTCTTCTTTCCCTTCTGCTGTTCCTTTGACTTCCTCTTAGAACCTTTCTTCGAGGAATCAACTAACAGCACTGTCCCCTGCTCATGCTTCTCAGAAGACTCCACAGTCTTCAGCATATTGAGCAGTACCACAGATGAACCTCCTAGCATCTCAGAGGTGAAGAGGAGCTTTGAGACTTCGAACCTTTCGAATCTCACTTGCTCATCAACCAACTCACAAAGATGAAGGACTATGATATGAGCATCCATATGCTCATGCTGCTTTCGTAGCTTGGGTTCCATCGCGGCTAGCATGATGCAACTCATTTGTTCAGAATCACTCACATGTTTCTGATAGGCCAACAATTGGTCCAGAGTTGCATCATCACTATGACGGGCGGGAAGAGGCGCTTCGAGGACATTTGCAAGCTTTTCAACCTTGAGAACAATTCTCAAGCTTCTAAGCTAGTCCATGAAGCTCGGCCCAGTCAATTTATTTGAATCCAAAATGGAACGCAAATTCAAACACATCATGATCAATATATTAACTTAGAAATACAAAACGAGCATGTATGAGAAAGATGATTTTAAAATGCATCAATATACATTTATAAATCCCATTCATTTTTCGAATTTCAAAAACCCCAAAATCACTTCGGGAGATCGTAGGTTCATCTCCGAATGGGCTGATATCCATCATAGTTATGAACAACCTTGGAGAGAGTCCAACAAGCCATTCATAACTACGACGGTAGGTATCATCTATACCGATTGCATATCCCGTATATGCAACTATCACAATGTGCTATCAACTAATTGAATGTTCACACATACATCAGGTTGTTAATACATTAACAAGTATGCATCATATGCATAGCACCCAACTTCACCTCCCTTTACATCGACCTTGGAGAGAGTCCAACAAGCCGATGCTCCTGGTTAAAGCCAACCCATTAATCAGGACATAGTTTTAATATGGTTAGAGCGCATTCAACCAATTAGCCCAGCTTGGAGAGAGTCCAACAACCAAAGCTAACGATTGACCTCTGACTCTTACCATATTAGTATTAAACTATTCCATGGTTTGAATATATTCAGGTTCGAGCCGGGCTTGGAGAGAGTCCAACAACCCAAACAAGAAACAGAACTCTGGTTCTAACCATATTAATGGAAGGTGTAGGCTTTAATATTGATTAAGGGTTTTTATGTCTCATCCTCTTTGCATGCAAATAACTATTATCTACATGGCA
Organism: Wurfbainia villosa; assembly: GCA_025175895.1. Taxonomy (NCBI): domain Eukaryota; kingdom Viridiplantae; phylum Streptophyta; class Magnoliopsida; order Zingiberales; family Zingiberaceae; genus Wurfbainia; species Wurfbainia villosa. The sequence continues at coordinate 84,250,938 of CM046001.1, forward strand.
TGGCATACATGGCATACATCTACATGTCACGACACGCATGGCATAATATTATGCATCTAATGCAATTACATGGCATACAATTATGTCATGTATATAATTTCCTTATATGTCATAACTATTTATGGAAATAAAATATGTTTAAGATTTGATTCTCCAAATCAAATCATAATTAAATTAGGAAACAAATTTCCAAATCTAATCACATATTTTATTCATGGAATTATTTGATTAAGGAAAATGTATTTAGGAAACCAATTTCCTAAATCATTAAAACTACTTATGGAAATGAAATATTTTAAGATTTGATTTCCCAAATCAAATCATGATTAAATTAGGAAACAAATTTCCAGAATCTAATCAAATATTTTATTTATGGAAAATATAAATTTCCATAAATACTTCCAACTTTCCAAAAGTGGAAGATTTCCATAAATACTTCTAGACTTTCCAAAATTGAAAAATTTCCATAAATACTTCTAAATTTCCAAAATTTAGAAAATTTCCAGAAATACATTATGACTATCGCAAAACCATTTTTACGATTATGTCGAAACACAACACAGGCTCTGATACCCTTTGTTGGGTTTTAGGCACCTTGACGTGTGTGTTCGATCATGTTTCGTAAACATGAGCACAGCGGAAGCAATTAAAATTAATAAATCTATATTTATTACAACACACACAACACACGCATGCTATTACAACAAGTGTAGACATAACCGTAAATTATAATTTGCAATAAAAGGAAATTAAACTACGTTATACCTTCCGTATGACGTGTAGCGGGAACGGCATCAACCGGAACGATCCTCGTAAGAATCGTCTCTATCCGTATCCACGCCGAGCTCCTCGGGATGACTTCGCTAAGTCATGAGATTCGTCTTCATACGGGTTACTAGCCTCGTGTTGAAGACGACGTGATCGAGAGATGATCACGATCCGAATCCAAATTCGGATCCAAAACGAGTTCTCAAAACTCGCTTCTCCGGAGAGGTGTTCGTCAACCGTTTGGCCGAATCGCCGTCCTCCACCTCAGAGGATTACGGAGATCAAATCGGTAAGTTAGCGCTGTCGGAGCACTAACCCGTCGTCAAGCGGCGCTCCGGCGAGAGGAGAAGCTGTCAGAAAACTGGACAGCTTGGTGGAGAAGTGGCGCTGCCAAAACAAGGAGAGAAAAGGCTCACCTTGATGCCGAACCTATAGGAGATCACGGAGTCGCGGAGGTTCACCGGCTGGAGCTTGACGCCGCAAGGAGCTGGGCAGCGCCACCATAAGCTGGACGGTAACAATGTGTTGGGCGGCAACAACATGTTGGGCGGCTAGGGTTTGGATGATTAGTTAGGGTTTAACAATCCCTTAAGCCCACTTTTATAGAGAACTAATTCTCTTAATGGTTAATGGATCATATCCATAAAGCCCGTTAACCCGCTCCATTAAGATAAGTTAAAATAAACCAAACCATGATGGTTTATTTTAAGTTAAAACGAACCGAACCAACTTTTGGTTCATTCATTTAAAATAAACCAAACCCTTTGGTTTATTCTCATCCATTGGATTAGAACCAAACCATTTTGGTCCATCCATTATGTCTTCATAAGACACGGCCCATCCACGCTTCCATTGCGACTGAAACAATTTCATGCTCGCTTTATGTTTGGTCCAACCAAACATAGTTTCTCTCGGTCTGAGAATCCCATTCTCAAGCTCATTTTAAATCCTTTGGATTACACTCGTTGTGCGTGTGACCAAATAGGTTCTCGGTTTATGTTGGCCGTCTATAATTAACCATTAATTATAGAACGATCATGAGTGGCACCTAGTAGTACATCATGATCCCCAATTAAGCAAAAGATCAGCGGTTGATCGAACTATTTTGAAACCCTTGATGCTCGAATGAATCGTGCCCCATTCCCTTCACTCATCTTATACCCACTTGGTTCAGGACATGGTCTATTGTGTGCGATCCCCACTAATTTGACTCGTCACACCTAGCCCAAGTATCATTTCCTCGTCCCTACAGTTCTAGTTACTCCACATGTATCGAAGAGTACCTTACTCTAAACATGTAATGCTTTGGCAGACTTTAGTAACAATCCGACGAGAGGCCATGGGTATACATCTCCTCGCAAGGAGTGGTGAATCCTTTATAGGCTATTCAAACACCTTCGATCACTTCGACTTATACCCAATCATCCCGGGTCCACATCTCCTTAGAGATGTTTGCTTAAGATGTCAAAGCATAAGTCTCCATGATCAAGATGACTTGAATACAGCAAGTCAAAGGAACATCGCACTTAAGCCACAGTAAGAACTTCATTGACATATCTATATATGCAGAGAAACATATGAAGTCTTACGGCTGGTCACTCCAATGAACTAGTTAACATAACTAGCATCAACGATTAACTCCGGACATCACTATGTCTCGGCCGGGTGAGAATCGGCTTGGATACACCAAGGAGTATACCTCGTGCTAGTCTCGACAGAATTGATGGTGTCCTAATCCATCAATTCATCGACTAGGGATAATTCCGATACATCACATTTACACATGTAGAGATACTCACTAGTTGTGATCCAATCACAAATTCTCTCATGCTGTGAATCGTATCGTGGACATTCAGTAAATGAGTTTAAGATCCAATCAAATACATAAAACATGTATACTCAAATAGTGAATCTTCATTTATCATATAAATGGTATAAATGGTTCATACATAAGGCGATTGCCTTAGGACATCTCTCATATATTACTAACAGACTCCCACTTGGCCTAATGCCAATCGCTACGGTATCCAATACCATAAGCTCTAACATGACCCTCAAACTTACTTTGAGGTAATGCTTTAGTCAAAGGATCCGCTAAGTTCCTTTCAGTGGGAATTTTCTCGATTTGTATTTCGTTCCTACTTATGATCTCTCTGATAAGATGATAGCGGCGAAGCACATGTTTGGATCATTGATGAGACCACATCAAGTTCATAGATGAACTACTTGATCCAAACCGCTTCCTTTGCTGCTTCCAAAGCTGCAACGTATTCTGCCTTAGTGGCAGAATCCGCTATAGTGTCATGCTTGGAACCTTTCCAACTTATTGCGCCTCCATTCTAGGTGAATACATACCCAGACTAAGACATGGAATCATCCTTGTCTGTCTGGATCTGGCATCCGTATACCCGCGTATCACCATGTCCCCTTCTCCATATATTAGGAACACATCCTTAGTTCTTCTCAAGTACTTAAGGATCGTCTTAACAGCCGCCCAATGATCCATTCCTGGATCAGACTGGTATCTGCTCGTGACACTCAGAGCATACGATACATCGGGCCTCGTACATAACATAGCATACATGATAGATCCTATTGCGGATGCATAGGGAATCTTACTCATGCAAATCCTCTCGTCTTCTGTGCGCGGACACATAGACTTCGAAAGGTGTACCCCATGCCTGATGGGCAGATAACCTTTCTTGGATTCCGACATGCTAAACCTCTTTAGCACTCGGTCTATATATGTAGACTGCGAAAGACCAAGCAACCGTTTCGATCTATCTCTATAGATCTTGATCCCAAGGATGTAGGTTGCTTCTCCCAGGTCTTTCATGGAGAATGTCTTGGATAACCAAACCTTCACTCACTGTAAGATTGAAACATCGTTTCCTATAAGTAGTATGTCATCGACATACAATACTAGGAATACGACTGCACTCCCACTAACCTTCTTGTACACACAAGGTTCGTCTGGATTTTGTGAGAAATCAAACTTTTTGATTGTCTCATCAAAACGGATATTCCGACTCTGGATGCTTGCTTCAATCCATAAATGGACCGTCAATTTGCATACCTTGGTTTTATCAGCGATGTGAAACCCTCGGTGTATCATATACACGTCCTCGAGCGAGGTTTCCATTAAGGAAAGTTGTTTTCACATCCATCTGCCATATCTCATAATCATAATGAGCCGCTATGGCGGGCATCGAATGGATTTAAGCATAGCTACGGTGAATAGGTTTCATCATAATCAACACCTTGTTTTTGGCGATATCCTTTAGCCACCAATCTAACCTTATAGGTAATCACATTACCATCCATGTCGGTTTTCTTCTTGAAAACCCACTTGCACCCTATAGGCTTTATCCCTTGGTGGGTCAACCAAGTTCGAACTTGGTTTCATACATGGAATCCATTTCCGACTTCATGGCACCAAGCCACTTATCCCTTTCGAACTTGTCGGCACTTCTTCATAATGGTAGGCTCCTCATCATCAATGAGTAACACGTCGTTCGATTAAACTTACGAGAAATCCATATCTCTCGGGGAATATTGCGTGTTCTACGGATCTCTGAAGATGTGGTGTTACAATAGGTCCAGTAGGATTGCTCATCACTATGAGTTGTCATTTGTTGTGCTCACCGGTATCTCATTAATGTCTATTTGAGTCTCTCGAGCCTCCTCAAGCTCGACGACACTCCCACTGTTTTCTTGCAAGAGAAACTCTTTCTCTAGAAACACAGCATGCCTTGAAACAAACACCTTTTGTTCCACAGGATGATAGAATTGGTAACACCTTGTTTCCTTAGGGTATCCAACAAATAGACATTTATCAGACTTAGCATCAAATTTATACGTCTGATCACTTCACATAAGCAGGACAACCCCATATCTTCAAGTAAGATACATGAGGTTTCTTACTATTCCATATCTCATATGGAGTAGTTGAGACTACCTTGGTTGACATTCTGTTTAACAAGTAAACAGCTGTCTGAAGTGCATAGCCCCAAAAGGACTTGGGAAGAGTTGCATGATTCATCATTGACCTGACCATGTCCAACAAGGTCCGGTTACGCCTCTCAGATACACCATTATGCTGTGGTGTAGAGGGCGGAGTCCATTGAGACAATATGCCATTGTCTCTTAGATAATCAAGAAACTCTTGACTTAAGTATTCACCACCTCGATCCGATCGAAGTATTTTAATACTCTTGTCATGTTGTTTCTCTACTTCATTTCTGAATTCTTTGAACCTTTCAAAGGCTTCAGACTTGTGTTTCATCAAGAACACATACCCACACCGTGAGTGATCATCGGTGAAGGTAATGAAGTAGCTATAGCCTCCTAATGCTTGAGTTGACATAGGTCCACATACATCAGTATGTATTAGACCTAGTAACTCTCCCACTCGTTCACCTTTTCCAAAGAAGGTAACTTAGTCATCTTGCCTTTTAAGCATGATTCGCATGTATCGTATGAATCCAATTCAACGATTCCGTAATTCCACATCGGTGTAATTCGACATGCTTTCTTGCTTATATGGCCAAGACGACAATGCCACATATAGGAGTCTATTTGATTATCCTTTCGAGCACGCTTGTTGCTCGCTTCGATATTGAAAATGTCATCGATACGCCCAACGATAAACACCATTGCTTAAAGTTCCAAATTCCATAAAGAACTCCATTCAAAGTTATGTAACAACAATTGTTACTAAAAGTCAATGGTACCCATTTCTATTTAAACAAGAAATAGAAATGATGTTCTTTATCAACGAAGGAACATAAAAGCAATTGTCCAGCTTCTAAGACAAGTCCTACAGGAGTTTCAACAAATACGTTCCGATGGCGAAGAACCTTTGCTCCATTCCCAACACGTAAATTTGACTCTCCTCGACGAAGTCTTCTTCTATTCCTTAGCCCATGTATGTCATTACATATATGTGAGCCACACCCAGATCCAATACCCAAGTGTCTAAGGAAATAGAATGACAATCAATAAAGAAGATTTCAAGAAGATGGGGCATCCGATGCCTTATCCTTCTTCACGGACTCAAGATAAATCTTGCACTTTCTTCAAGAATGGCCTCCTTGCCATAATGATGGCAAGTTTCCTTTGTGCTAGTTCTACCTTCTTAGCCTTTCTTCTTCCTTCTCTTTTCCTTTGACTTCCTCTAGAACCTTTCTTCGAGGAATCAACTAACAAAGACCGCCCTCGCTCATGCTTCTCGTAAGACTCCACAGCCTTCAAAGATATCGAGCAAGACTACGCATGAACCTTCTAGCATCTCAGAGAGGTGAAGAGGAGCTGAGACTTCAACCTTCAATCTCACTTGCTCATCAACCAACTCACAAAGATGAAGGACACGATATGAGCATCCATATGCTCATGCCGCTTCGTAGCTTGGGTTCCATCATGGCTAGCATGATGCAACTTGTTTGTTCAGAATCACTCACATGTTTCTGATAGGCCAACAATTGGTCCAGAGTTGCATTGTCACTAGGACGGGCGGGAAGAGGCGCTTCGAGAACATTTGCAAGCTTTTCAACATTGAGAACAATTCTCAAGTTTCTAAGCCAGTCCAAGAAGTTTGGCCCAGTCAATTTATTCGAATCCAAAATGGAACGCAAATTCAAAGACATCATGATCAATCTTAGAAATACAAAACGAGCATATATGAGAAAGATGATTTTAAAATGCATCAATATACATTTATAAATCCCATTCATTTTTCGAATTTCAAAACCCCAAAATCACTTCGGGAGATCGTAGGTCCATCTCCGAATGGGTTGATATCCATCATAGTTATGAACAACCTTGGAGAGAGTCCAACAAGCCATTCATAACTACGATGGTAGGTATCATCTATACCGATTGCATATCACGTATATGCAACTATCACAATGTGCTATCAACTAATTGAATGTTCACACATACATCAGGTTGTTAACACATTAACAAGTATGCATCATATGCATAGCACCCAACTTCACCTCCCTTTACATCGACCTTGGAGAGAGTCCAACAAGCCGATGCTCCAGGTTAAAGCCAACCCATTAATCAGGACATAGTTTTAATATGGTTAGAGCGCATTCAACCAATTAGCCCAGCTTGGAGAGAGTCCAACAACCAAAGCTAACGATTGACCTCTGACTCTTACCATATTAGTATTAAACTATTCCATGGTTTGAACATATTCAGGTTCGAGCCGGGCTTGGAGAGAGTCCAACAACCCAAACAAGAAATGTAACTCGTTCTAACCATATTAATGGAAGGTGTAGGCTTTAATATTGATTAAGGGTTTTTATGTCTCATCCTCTTTGCATGCAAATAACTATTATCTACATGGCATGACATACATGGCATACATCTACATGTCACGACACGCATGGCATAATGTTATGCATCTAATGCAATTACATGGCATACAATTATGTCATGTATATAATTTCCTTATATGTCATAACTATTTATGGAAATAAAATATGTTTAAGATTTGATTCTCCAAATCAAATCATAATTAAATTAGGAAACAAATTTCCAAATCTAATCACATATTTTATTCATGGAATTATTTGATTAAGGAAAATCTATTTAGGAAACCAATTTCCTAAATCATTAAAACTACTTATGGAAATAAAATATTTTAAGATTTGATTTCAAATCAAATCATGATTAAATTAGGAAACAAATTTCCAGAATCTAATCAAATATTTTATTTATGGAAAATATCAATTTCCATAAATACTTCCAACTTTCCAAAAGTGGAAGATTTCAAATACTTCTAGACTTTCCAAAATTGAAAAATTTCCATAAATACTTCTAAATTTCCAAAATTAGAAAATTTCCAGAAATACATTATGACTATCGCAAAACCATTTTACGATTATGTCAAACACAACCCGGGCTCGATACCATCGTTGGGTTTCCGATCACAAGGCAGGTGTGTGTTCGATCATGTTTCGTAAACATGAGCACAAATGGAAGCAATTAAAAATAATAAATCTATATTTATTACAACACACACAACACACGCATGCTATTACAACAAGTGTAGACATAACCGTAAATTAAAATTTGCAATAAAAGGAAATTAAACTACGTTATACCTTCCGTGATGACGTAGCTGGAACGACATCAACCGGAACGATCCTCGTAAGAATCGTCTCTATCCGTATCCACGCCGAGCTCCTCGGGATGACTTCGCTAAGTCACGAGCTTCGTCTTCGTACGGGTTACTAGCCTCGTGTTGAAGACGACGTGATCGAGAGATGATCACGATCCGACTCCAAATTCGGATCCAAAACGAGTTCTCAAAACTCGCTTCTCCGGAGAGGTATTCGTCAACCGTTTGACGAATCCTTCGTCCTCCACCTCAGAGGATTACCGGAGATCAAATCCCCGGTATGTTAGCCGCTGTCGGAGCACTAACCGTCGTCCAAACGACGCTCCGACGAGAGGAGAAGAAGCTGTCCAGAAAAACTGGACAGCTTGGTGGAGGAGATAGGCGCCGGCCAACAAAGGAAGCCAAGTGCTCACCTTGATGCCAAACCTATAGGAGATCACCGGAGGGTCGCCGGAGGTTCACCGGCTGAAGCTTGACGCCGGCAAGGAGGAGACGGCACGCACAAAGTTGGGCGGCGGCAACAAGTGTTGGGCGCAACAACATGGGCTGGTTGAGGGCTAGGGTTTGCATGATTAGGTTTAACAATCCCTTAAGCCCACTTTTATAGAGAACTAATTCTCTTAATGGTTAATGGATCATATCCATAAAGCCCGTTAACCCGCCTCCATTAAGATAAGTTAAAATAAACCAAACCATGATGGTTTATTTTAAGTTAAAACGAACCGAACCAACTTTTGGTTCATTCGCTTAAAATAAACCAAACCCTTTGGTTTATTCTTATCCATTGGATTAGAACCAAACCATTTTGGTCCATCCATTATGTCTTCATAAGACACGCCCATCCACGCTTCCATTGCGATCAAACGATTTCATGCTCGCTTATGTTTGGTCCAACCAAACATAGTTTCTCTCGGTCCGAGAATCCCATTCTCAAGCTCGCTTTAAATCCTTTGGATTACACTCTTGTAAGCGTGTGACCAAATAGGTTCTCGGTTTATGTTGGCCGCCTATAATTAACCATTAATTATAGAACGATCATGAGTGGCACCTAGTAGTACATCATGATCCCCAATTAACCGAAAAGATCAACGGTTGATCCGTAACTATTTCAAACCCTTCAAGAGCTCGAATGAATCGTGCCCCATTCCCTTCACTCATCTTATACCCACTTGGTTCAGTGACATGGTCTATTGTGTCACCCCTCACTAGGTCGACTACGCCACACCTAGCCCAAGTATCATTTCCTCGCCCCACGGATTCTAGTTACTCCACATGTATCAAGAGTACCTTTACTCTAAACATGTAATGCTTTGGCCAAAGACTTTAGTAACAATCCGACGAGAGGTATACATCTCGCAAGGAGTGGTGAATCCTTTATAGGCTATTCAAACACCTTCGATCACTTCGACTTATACCCAATCATCCCGGGTCCACATCTCCTTAGAGATGTTTGCTTAAGATGTCAAAGCATAAGTCTCCATGATCAAGATGACTTGAATACCGCAAGTCAAAGGAACATCGCACTTAAGCCACAAGAAGAACTTCATTGACATATCTATATATGCAGAGAACCATATGAAGTCTTACTACCGGGTCACTCCAATGAACTAGTTACCATAACTAGCATCCACGATTAACTCCGACATCACTATGTCTCTCGGCCCGGTGAGAATCAATTTTGCTTGGATACACGAGGTATACCTCGTGCTAGTCTCGAATTGATGGTGTCGAATCCATCAATTCATCGACTAGGGATAATTCGATACATCACAATTACACATGTAGAGATACTCACTAGTTGTGATCCAATCACAAATTCTCTCATCTTTGTGAATCGTATCGTGGACATTGATAAATGAGTTTAAGATCAATCAAATACATAAAACATGTATACTCGAATAGTGAATCTTCATTTATCATATAAATGGTTCATACATAAAGCGATTGCCTTAGGACATCTCTCATATATTACTAACGGACTCCCACTTGGCCTAATGCCAATCGCTAAGTTATCAAAAACAATAAGCTCTAACATTACCCTCAAACTTACTTTGAGGTAATGCTTTATTCAAAGTATCACTAAGTTCATTTCAGTGGGAATTTTCTCGATTTGTATTTAGTTCCTACTTATGATCTCTCTGATAAGATGATAGCGGCGAAGCACATGTTTGGATCATTGATGAGACCACATCAAGTTCATAGATGAACTACTAGATCCAAACAGCTTCCTTTCTTTGCTTCCAGTAGCTGCAATGTATTACGCCTTAGTGGCGAGAATCCGCTATAGTGTCAGCTTGGAACCTTTCCAACTTATTGCGCCTCCATTCTAGGTGAATACATACCCGGACTAAGACATGGAATCATCCTTATGCATGCGGATCACATCCGTATACCCCGTATCACCATGTACCCTTCTCCGTATATTAGGAACACATCCTTAGTTCTTCTCAAGTACTTAAGGATCGTCTTATGACCGCCCAATGATCCATTCTGGATCGGTGGTATCTGCTCGTGACACTCGAGCATACGATACATCGGGCCTCGTACATAACATAGCATACATGATAGATCCTATTGCGGATGCATAGGGAATCTTACTCATGCAAATCCTCTCTCGTCTTAAATGCGCGGACACATAGACTTGAAAGGTGTACCCCATGCACGATGGGTAGATAACCTTTCTTGGATTGACATGCTAAACCTCTTTGCTTTTCGGTCTATATATGTAGACTGCGAAAGACCAAGCAACCGTTTCGATCTATCTCTATAGATCTTAATCCCGAGGATGTAGGTTGCTTCTCCCGGGTCTTTCATGGAGAATGTCTTGGATAACCAAACCTTCACTGACTGTAAGATTGAAACATCGTTTCCTATAAGTAGTATGTCATCGACATACAATACTAGGAACATTGCCTCCCACTAACCTTCTTGTACACACAAGGTTAAATGCGGATTTTGTGAGAAATCAAACTTTTTGATTGTCTCATCAAAGCGGATATTCGACTCTGGATGCTTGCTTGATCCATAAATGGATCGCCGTCGCAATTTGCATACCTTGGTTTTATCAGATGTGAAACCCTCATTTGTATCATATACCGTCCTCGAGAAGGTTTCCATTAAGGAAAGCATTTTCACATCCATCTGCCATATCTCATAATCATAATGAGCCGCTATGGCGGGAGCATCGAATGGATTTAAGCATAGCTACGAGGCGAATAGGTTTCATCGTAATCAACACCTTGTTTTTGGCGATATCCTTTCGCCACCAATCTAACCTTATAGGTAATCACATTACCATCCATGTCGGTTTTCTTCTTGAAAACCCACTTGCACCTATAGGCTTTATGCCTTGGTGGGTCGACCAAGTTCGAACTTGGTTTCATACATGGAATCCATTTCCGACTTCATGGCACAAGCCACTTATCCCTTCGAACATCGGCACTTCTTCATAATTGGTAGGCTCCTCATCATCAATGAGTAACACGTCGTTCGATTACTACGAAATCCATATCTCGGGAATATTGCGTGTTCTACGGATCTCTGAAGATGTGGTGTTACAATAAGTCGGGATTGCTCAATACTATGAGTTGCCTACCGCTGTGCTTCACTGTATCTCATTAATGTCTATTTGAGTCTCTCGAGCCTCCTCAAGCTCGACGACACTCCCACTGCTTTCTTGCAAGAGAAACTCTTTCTAGAAACACAAAGATGCCTGAAACAAACACCTTTTGTTCCACAGATGATAGAATTGGTAACCCCTTGTTTCCTTAGGGTATCCAATAAATAGACATTTATCGACTTAGCATCCAATCCTACACAAATTTACATAAGCAGATAACCCCATATCTTCAAGTAAGATACATGAGGTTTCTTACTATTCCATATCTCATATGGAGTAGTTGAGACTACCTTGGTAGGCATTCTGCTTAACAAGTAAACACCGTCAAGTGCATAACCCCAAAAGGACTTGGGAAGAGTTGCATGATTCATCATTGACTGACCATGTCCAACAAGGTCCTAAGGTTACGCTCTCGATACACCATTATGTCAGGGTGTATAGGGCGGAGTCCATTGAGACAATATGCCATTGTCTCTAGATAATCAAGAAACTCTGACTTAAGTATTCACCACCTCGATCCGATGATGTATTTTAATACTTTGTCATGTTGTTTCTCTACTTCATTTCTGAATTCTTTGAACCTTTCAAAGGCTTCAGACTTGTGTTTCATCAAGAACACCTACCCAAACCGTGAGTGATCATCGGTGAAGGTAATGAAGCAGCTATAGCCTCCTAATGCTTGAGTTGACATAGGTCCACATACATCAGTATGTATTAGACCTAGTAACTCTCCCACTGCTCACCTTTCCAAAAGGTAACTTAGTCATCTTGCCTTTTAAGCATGATTCGCATGTATCGATGAATCCAATTCAAACGATTCCACATCGTGTAATTCGACATGCATTTCTTGCTTATATGGCCAAGACGACAATGCCACATATAGGAGTCTATTTGATTATCCTTTCGAGCACGCTGTTGCTCGCTTCGATATTGAAAATGTCACCGGATACGCCCAACGATAAACACCATTGCTTAAAGTTCCAAATTCCATAAAGAACTCCATTCAAAGTTATGTAACAACAATTGTTACTAAAAGTCAAATGGAAACCATTTCTATTTAAACAAGAAATAGAAATGATGTTCTTTATCAACGAAGGAACATAAAAGCAATTGTCCGCTTCTAAGACAAGTCCTACAGGAGTTTCCAACAAATACGATCCGATGGCGATGCAAAGAACCTTTGCTCCATTCCCAACACGTAAATTTGACTCTCCTCGACGAGTCTTCTTCTATTCCTTAGCCCATGTATGTCATTACATATATGTGAGCCACACCCAGATCCAATACCCAAGTGTCTAAGGAAATAGAATGACAATCAATAAAGAAGATTTCAAGAAGATGGGGCATCCGATGCCTTATCCTTCTTCACTGACTCAAGATAAATCTTGCACTTTCTTCAAGAATGGCTCTCCTTGCCATAATGATGGCAAGTTTCCTTTGTGCTAGTTCTACCTTCTTAGCCTTTCTCTTCTTTCCTTCTCACTTCCTTTGACTTCCTCTTAGAACCTTTCTTCGAGGAATCAACTAACAAAGACCGCCCCTCGCTCATGCTTCTCGTAAGACTCCACTGCCTTCAAAGATATTGAGCAAGACTATGATGAACCTCCTAGCATCTCGTGAGGTGAAGAGGAGCTTTGAGACTTCAACCTTCAATCTCACTTGCTCATCAACCAACTCACAAAGATGAAGGACTATGATATGAGCATCCATATGCTCATGCCGCTCAGAGTTTGGGTTCCATCGCGGCTAGCATGATGCAACTCATTTGTTCAGAATCACTCACATGTTTCTGATAGGCCAACAATTGGTCCAGAGTTGCATCATCACTATGACGGGCGGGAAGAGGCGCTTCGAGGACATTTGCAAGCTTTTCAACCTTGAGAACAATTCTCAAGCTTCTAAGCTAGTCCATGAAGCTCGGCCCAATCAATTTATTTGAATCCAAAATGGAACGCAAATTCAAACACATCATGATCAATATATTAACTTAGAAATACAAAACGAGCATATATGAGAAAGATGATTTTAAAATGCATCAATATACATTTATAAATCCCATTCATTTTTCGAATTTCAAAAACCCCAAAATCACTTCGGGAGATTGTAGGTCCATCTCCGAATGGGCTGATATCCATCATAGTTATGAACAACCTTGGAGAGAGTCCAACAAGCCATTCATAACTACGACGGTAGGTATCATCTATACCGATTGCATATCACGTATATGCAACTATCACAATGTGCTATCAACTAATTGAATGTTCACACATACATCGGGTTGTTAATACATTAACAAGTATGCATCATATGCATAGCACCCAACTTCACCTCCCTTTACATCGACCTTGGAGAGAGTCCAACAAGCCGATTCTCCAGGTTAAAGCCAACCCATTAATCTAGTCATAGTTTTATTATGGTTTGAGAGCATTCAACCAATTCTCCAAGCTTGGAGAGAGTCCAACAACCAAAGCTAACGATTGACCTCTGACTCTTACCATATTAGTATTAAACTATTCCATGGTTTGAACATGTTCGGGTTCGAGCCGGGCTTGGAGAGAGTCCAACAACCCAAACAAGAAATGTAACTCGGTTCTAACCATATTAATGGAAGGTGTAGGCTTTAATATTGATTAAGGGTTTTTATGTCTCATCCTCTTTGCATGCAAATAACTATTATCTACATGGCATGGCATACATGGCATACATCTACATGTCACGACACGCATGGCATAATGTTATGCATCTAATGCAATTACATGGCATACAATTATGTCATGTATATATTTCCTTATATGTCATAACTATTTATGGAAATAAAATATGTTTAAGATTTGATTCTCCAAATCAAATCATAATTAAATTAGGAAACAAATTTCCAAATCTAATCACATATTTTATTCATGGAATTATTTGATTAAGGAAAATCTATTTAGGAAACCAATTTCCTAAATCATTAAAACTACTTATGGAAATAAATATTTTAAGATTTGATTTCAAATAAAATCATGATTAAATTAGGAAATAAATTTCCAGAATCTAATCAAATATTTTATTTATGGAAAATATAAATTTCCATAAATACTTCCAACTTTCCAAAAGTGGAAGATTTCCATAAATACTTCTAGACTTTCCAAAATTGAAAAATTTCCATAAATACTTCTAAATTTCCAAAATTTAGAAAATTTCCAGAAATACATTATGACTATCGCAAAACCATTTTTACGATTATGTCGAAACACAACCTGGGCCTCGATACTAATTGGGTTTCCGCATCACAAGGCAGGTGTGTTCGATCATGTTTCGTAAACATGAGCACAGCGGAAGCAATTAAAATTAATAAATCTATATTTATTACAACACACACAACACACGCATGCTATTACAACAAGTGTAGACATAACCGTAAATTATAATTTGCAATAAAAGGAAATTAAACTACGTTATACCTTCCATATGACGTGTAGCGGGAACGGCATCAACCGGAACGATCCTCGTAAGAATCGTCTCTATCCGTATCCACGCCGAGCTCCTCGGGATGACTTCGCTAAGTCACGAGCTTCGTCTTCGTACGGGTTACTAGCCTCGTGTTGAAGACGACGTGATCGAGAGATGATCACGATCCGAATCCAAATTCGGATCCAAAACGAGTTCTCAAAACTCGCTTCTCCGAGAGGTGTTCACAACCGATTGACGAATCCTTCGTCCTCCACCTCAGAGGATTACCGGAGATCAAATCCCCGGTAAGTTAGCCGCTGTCGGAGCACTAACCGTCGTCCAAACGACGCTCCGACGATAGGAGGAGAAGCTGTCCAGAAAACTGGACAGCTTGGTGGAGGAGTAGGCGCCGGCCAAAACAAGGAGAGAAAAGCCTCACCTTGATGCCAAACCTATAGGAGATCACCGGAGGGTCGCCGGAGGTTCACCGCTGAGCTTGACGCCGGGCAAGGAGGGGACGGCGCCACCATAAGCTGGGCGGCAACAATGTGTTGGGCGGCAACAACATGTTGAGGCTAGGGTTTGCATGATTAGTTAGGGTTTAACAATCCCTTAAGCCCACTTTTTATAGAGAACTAATTCTCTTAATGGTTAATGGATCATATCCATAAAGCCCGTTAACCCGCTCCATTAAGATAAGTTAAAATAAACCAAACCATGATGGTTTATTTTAAGTTAAAACGAACCGAACCAACTTTTGGTTCATTCATTTAAAATAAACCAAACCCTTTGGTTTATTCTCATCCATTGGATTAGAACCAAACCATTTTGGTTCATCCATTATGTCTTCATAAGACACGGCCCATCCACGCTCCATTGCGATCAAACAATTTCATGCTCGCTTATGTTTGGTCCAACCAAACATAGTTTCTCTGGCCCGAGAATCCATTCTCAAGCTCGCTTTTAAATCCTTTGGATTACACTCTGCAGCGTGTGACCAAATAGGTTCTCGGTTTATGTTGGCCGCCTATAATTAACCATTAATTATAGAATGATCATGAGTGGCACCTAGTAGTACATCATGATCCCCAATTAACCGAAAAGATCAACGGTTGATCCAGAACTATTTCTAAAACTCTTCAGCATCTCGAATGAATCGTGCCCCATTCCTTCACTCATCTTATACCCACTTGGTTGAGGACATGGTCTGTGTCGTCCCCACTAAGTGACTACGTCACACCTAGCCCAGTATCATTTCCTCGTCCTCACAGTTCTAGTTACTCCACATGTATCGAAGAGTACCTTACTCTAAACATGTAATGCTTTGGCCAAAGACTTTAGTAACAATCCGACGAGAGGCCATGGGTATACATCTCCTGCATAGGAGTGGTGAATCCTTTATAGGCTATTCAAACACCTTGATCGCCGACTTATACCCAATCATCCCGGGTCCACATCTCCTTAGAGATGTTTGCTTAAGATGTCAAAGCATAAGTCTCCATGATCAAGATGACTTGAATACCGCAAGTCAAAGGAACATCGCACTTAAGCCACAGTAAGAACTTCATTGACATATCTATGCAGAGAACCATATGAAGTCTTACGGCTGGTCACTCCAATGAACTAGTTACCATAACTAGCATCCACGATTAACTCCGGACATCACTATGTCTCGGCCCGGTGAGAATCAATTTGCTTGGATACACCAGGAGTATACCTGCGTGCTAGTCTCGGCGAATTGATGGTGTCCAAATCCATCAATTCATCGACTAGGATAATTAGATACATCACAATTACACATGTAGAGATACTCACTAGTTGTGATCCAATCACAAATTCTCTCATGCTGTGAATCGTATCGTGGACATTCAGTAAATGAGTTTAAGATCCAATCAAATACATTAAACATGTATACTCAAATAGTGAATCTTCATTTATCATATAAATGGTTCATACATAAAGCGATTGCCTTAGGACATCTCTCATATATTACTAACGGACTCCCACTTGGCTAATGCCAATCGCTACGGTATCGATACCATAAGCTCTAACATGACCCTCAAACTTACTTTGAGGTAATGCTTTAGTCGAAAGGATCGCTAAGTTCCTTTCGGTGGGAATTTTCTCGATTTGTATTTCGTTCCTACTTATGATCTCTCGATAAGATGATAGCGGCGAAGCATGTTTGGATCATTGATGAGACCACATCAAGTTCATAGATGAACTACTTGATCCAAACCGCTTCCTTTATTTGCTTCAAAGCGCGTATTACGCCTTAGTGGCGAGAATCCGCTATAGTGTCAAGCTTGGAACCTTTCCAACTTATTGCGCCTCCATTCTAGGTGAATACATACCCAGACTAAGACATGGAATCATCCTTGTCTGTCTGGATCTGGCATCCGTATACCAGCGTATCACCATGTCCCCTTCTCCATATATTAGGAACACATCCTTAGTTTTTCTCAAGTACTTAAGGATCGTCTTATGACCACCCAATGATCCATTCTGGATCGCTCGTGACACTCAGCATACGATACATCGGGCCTCGTACATAACATAGCATACATGATAGATCCTATTGCGGATGCATAGGGAATCTTACTCATGCAAATCCTCTCGTCTTACGTGCGGCGGACACATAGACTTGAAAGGTGTACCCCATGCACGATGGGCGGATAACCTTTCTTGGATTGACATGCTAAACCTCTTTGCTTTTCGGTCTATATATGTAGTGCGAAAGACCAAGCAACCGTTTGATCTATCTCTATAGATCTTAATCCAGGATGTAGGTTGCTTCTCCCAGTCTTTCATGGAGAATGTCTTGGATAACCAAACCTTCACTGTTGTAAGATTGAAACATCATTTCCTATAAGTAATATGTCATCGACATACAATACTAGGAATACATTTGCCTCCCACTAACCTTCTTGTACACACAAGGTTAAATGCGGATTTTGTGAGAAATCAAACTTTTGATTGTCTCATCAAAGCGGATATTCGACTCTGGATGCTTGCTTCAATCCATAAATGGATCGTCAATTTGCATACCTTGGTTTTATCAGCGATGTGAAACCCTCGGTGTATCATATACACGTCCTCGGAAGTTTCCATTAAGGAAAGTTGTTTTCACATCCATCTGCCATATCTCATAATCATAATGAGCGCTATGGCGGGAGCATCCGAATGGATTTAAGCATAGCTACAGGCGAATAGGTTTCGTCATAATCAACACCTTGCTTTTGACGATATCCTTTCGCCACCAATCTAGCCTTATAGGTAATCACATTACCATCCATGTCGGTTTTCTTCTTGAAAACCCACTTGCACCCTATAGGCTTTATGCCTTGGTGGAGTCGACCAAGTTCCAAACTTGGTTTTCATACATGGAATCCATTTCCGACTTCATGGCACCAAGCCACTTATCCCTTTCTGAACTTGTCAGCACTTCTTCATAACTGGTAGGCTCCTCATCATCAATGAGTAACACGTCGTTCGATTCACTCACGAGAAATCCATATCTCTCAGGAATATTGCGTGTTCTACCAGATCTACGAAGATGTGGTGTTACAATAGGTCCAGCCGATTGCTCATCACTATGAGTTGTCGGCTGTTGTGCTTCACCAGGTATCTCATTAATGTCTATTTGAGTCTCTCGAGCCTCCTCAAGCTCGACGACACTCCCACTGTTTTCTTGCAAGAGAAACTCTTTCTCTAGAAACACAGCATGCCTTGAAACAAACACCTTTTGTTCCACAGGATGATAGAATTGGTAACCCCTTGTTTCCTTAGGGTATCCAATAAATAGACATTTATCAGACTTAGCATCCAATTTGTCTGATACAGTCCACTTCACATAAGCAGGACAACCCCATATCTTCAAGTAAGATACATGAGGTTTCTTACCATTCCATATCTCATATGGAGTAGTTGAGACTACCTTGGTAGGCATTCTGTTTAACAAGTAAACAGCTGTCTGAAGTGCAAAGCCCCAAAAGGACTTGGAAAGAGTTGCATGATTCATCATTGACCTGACCATGTCCAACAAGGTCCGGTTACGCCTCTCAGATACACCATTATGCTGTGGTGTATAGGGCGGAGTCCATTGAGACAATATACCATTGTCTCTTAGGTAATCAAGAAACTCCTGACTCAAGTATTCACCACCTCGATCCGATCGAAGTATTTTAATACTCTTGTCATGTTGTTTCTCTACTTCATTTCTGAATTCTTTGAACCTTTCAAAGGCTTCAGACTTGTGTTTCATCAAGAACACATACCCAAACCGTGAGTGATCATCGGTGAAGGTAATGAAGTAGCTATAGCCTCCTAATGCTTAAGTTGACATAGGTCCACATACATCAGTATGTATTAGACCTAGTAACTCTCCCACTCGTTCACCTTTTCCAGTAAAAGGTAACTTAGTCATCTTGCCTTTTAAGCATGATTCGCATGTATCGTATGAATCCAATTCAAACGATTCCAGAATTCCACATCGGTGTAATTCGGACATGCATTTCTTGCTTATATGGCCAAGACGACAATGCCACATATAGGAGTCTATTTGATTATCCTTTCGAGCACGCGTGTTGCTTGCTTCGATATTGAAAATGTCCTTTGGATCGTCCAGCGTATAAACACCATTGCTTAAAGTTCGATCCATAAAGAACTCCATTCAAAGTTATGTAACAACAATTGTTACTAAAAGTCAAATGGTACCCATTTCTATTTAAACAAGAAATAGAAATGATGTTCTTTATCAACGAAGGAACATAAAAGCAATTGTCCAGTTCTAAGACATGTCCTACAGGGAGTTCCAACAAATACGTTCCGATGGCGAGTGCAGCAACCGTTGCTCCATTCCCAACACGTAAATTTGACTCTCCCTTGACGAGTCTTCTTCTATTCCTTAGCCCATGTATGTCATTACATATATGTGAGCCACACCCAGTATCCAATACCCAAGTGTCTAAGGAAATAGAATGACAATCAATAAAGAAGATTTCTGAAGAAGATGGGGCATCCGATGCCTTATCCTTCTTCACGGACTCAAGATAAATCTTGCACTTTCTTCGCAAATGGATCTCCTTGCCATAATGATGGCAAGTTTCCTTTTGTGCTAGTTCTACCTTCTTAGCCTTTCTCTTCTTTCCCTTCTGCTGTTCCTTTGACTTCCTCTTAGAACCTTTCTTCGAGGAATCAACTAACAGCACCGTCCCCTGCTCATGCTTCTCAGAAGACTCCACAGTCTTCAGCATATTGAGCAGTACCACAGATGAACCTCCTAGCATCTCAGAGGTGAAGAGGAGCTTTGAGACTTCGAACCTTTCGAATCTCACTTGCTCATCAACCAACTCACAAAGATGAAGGACTATGATATGAGCATCCATATGCTCATGCTGCTTTCGTAGCTTGGGTTCCATCACGGCTAGCATGATGCAACTCATTTGTTCAGAATCACTCACATGTTTCTGATAGGCCAACAATTGGTCCAGAGTTGCATCGTCACTAGGACGGGCGGGAAGAGGCGCTTCGAGGACATTTGCAAGCTTTTCAACCTTGAGAACAATTCTCAAGCTTCTAAGCTAGTCCATGAAGCTCGGCCCAGTCAATTTATTTGAATCCAAAATGGAACACAAATTCAAACACATCATGATCAATATATTAACTTAGAAATACAAAACGAGCATATATGAGAAAGATGATTTTAAAATGCATCAATATACATTTATAAATCCCATTCATTTTTAGAATTTCAAAAACCCCAAAATCACTTCGGAGATCGTAGGTCCATCTCGAATGGGCTGATATCCATCATAGTTATGAACAACCTTGGAGAGTCCAACAAGCCATTCATAACTACGGACGGTAGGTATCAATCTATACCGATTGCATATCCCGTATATGCAACTATCACAATGTGCTATCAACTAATTGAATGTTCACACATACATTGGGTTGTTAACACATTAACAAGTATGCATCATATGCATAGCACCCAACTTCACCTCCTTTACATCGACCTTGGAGAGAGTCCAACAAGCCGATGCTCGAGTTAAAGCCAACCCATTAATCGGGACATAGTTTTAATATGGTTAGGCGCATTCAACCAATTAGCCCGCTTGGAGAGAGTCCAACAACCAAAGCTAACGATTGACCTCGACTCTTACCATATTAGTATTAAACTATTCCATGGTTTGAACATATTCGAGTTGGTGGGCTTGGAGAGAGTCCAACAACCCAAGAAAGCGAGAACTCTGGTTCTAACCATATTAATGGAAGGTGTAGGCTTTAATATTGATTAAGGGTTTTATGTCTCATCCTCTTTGCATGCAAATAACTATTATCTACATGGCATACATGGCATACATCTACATGTCACGACCATGGCATAATGTTATGCATCTAATGCAATTACATGGCATACAATTATGTCATGTATATAATTTCCTTATATGTCATAACTATTTATGGAAATAAAATATGTTTAAGATTTGATTCTCCAAATCAAATCATAATTAAATTAGGAAACAAATTTCCAAATCTAATCACATATTTTATTCATGGAATTATTTGATTAAGGAAAATCTATTTAGGAAACCAATTTCCTAAATCATTAAAACTACTTATGGAAATAAAATATTTTAAGATTTGATTTCCCAAATCAAATCATGATTAAATTAGGAAACAAATTTCCAGAATCTAATCAAATATTTTATTTATGGAAAATATAAATTTCCATAAATACTTCCAACTTTCCAAAAGTGGAAGATTTCCATAAATACTTCTAGACTTTCCAAAATTGAAAAATTTCCATAAATACTTCTAAATTTCCAAAATTTAGAAAATTTCCAGAAATACATTATGACTATCGCAAAACCATTTTTACGATTATGTCGAAACACAACCTGGGCTCTGATACCACTGTTGGGTTTCCGGCACCGCGGCGTGTGTGTGTTCGATCATGTTTCGTAAACATGAGCACAGCGGAAGCAATTAAAATTAATAAATCTATATTTATTACAACACACACAACACACGCATGCTATTACAACAAGTGTAGACATAAACGTAAATTATAATTTGCAATAAAAGGAAATTAAACTACGTTATACCTTCCGTATGACGTGTAGCGGGAACGGCATCAACCGGAACGATCCTCGTAAGAATCGTCTCTATCCGTATCCACGCCGAGCTCCTCGGGATGACTTCGCTAAGTCATGAGATTCGTCTTCATACGGGTTACTAGCCTCGTGTTGAAGACGACGTGATCGAGAGATGATCACGATCCGAATCCAAATTCGGATCCAAAACGAGTTCTCAAAACTCGCTTCTCCGGAGAGGTGTTCGTCAACCGTTTGACGAATCCTTCGTCCTCCACCTCAGAGGATTACCGGAGATCAAATCCCCGGTAAGTTAGCCGCTGTCGGAGCACTAACCGTCGTCCAAACGACGCTCCGACGAGAGGAGGAGAAGCTGTCCAGAAAACTGGACAGCTTGGTGGAGGAGTAGGCGCCTGCCAAAACAAGGAGAGAAAAGGCTCACCTTGATGCCGAACCTATAGGAGATCACCGGAGGGTCGCCGGAGGTTCACCGGCTGGAGCTTGGACGCCGGCAAGGAGCTGGACGGCGCCACCATAAGCTGGGCGGCAACAATGTGTTGGGCGGCAACAACATGTTGGGCGGCTAGGGTTTGCATGATTAGTTAGGGTTTAACAATCCCTTAAGCCCACTTTTATAGAGAACTAATTCTCTTAATGGTTAATGGATCATATCCATAAAGCCCGTTAACCCGCTCCATTAAGATAAGTTAAAATAAACCAAACCATGATGGTTTATTTTAAGTTAAAACGAACCGAATCAACTTTTGGTTCATTCATTTAAAATAAACCAAACCCTTTGGTTTATTCTTATCCATTGGATTAGAACCAAACCATTTTGGTCCATCCATTACGTCTTCATAAGACACAGCCCATCCACGCTTCCATTGCGACTGAAACGATTTCATGCTCGCTTTATGTTTGGTCCAACCAAACCTAGTTTCTCTCGGTCTGAGAATCCAATTCTCAAGCTCGTTTTAAATCCTTTGGATTACACTCGTTGTGCGTGTGACCAAATAGGTTCTCGGTTTATGTTGGCCGTCTATAATTAACCATTAATTATAGAACGATCATGAGTGGCACCTAGTAGTACATCATGATCCCCAATTAACCGAAAAGATCAGCGGTTGATCGAACTATTTACGAAACCCTTGAGCTCGAATGAATCGTGCCCCATTCCCTTCACTCATCTTATACCCACTTGGTTGGACATGGTCTATTGTGTCGATCCCCACTAGGGACTACGTCACACCTAGCCCAAGTATCATTTCCTCGTCCCCTAGATTCTAGTTACTCCACATGTATCGAAGAGTACCTTACTCTAAACATGTAATGCTTTGGCCAAAGACTTTAGTAACAATCCGACGAGAGGCCATGGGTATACATCTCCTCGCAAGGAGTGGTGAATCCTTTATAGGCTATTCAAACACCTTCGATCACTTCGACTTATACCCAATCATCCAGGGTCCACATCTCCTTAGAGATGTTTGCTTAAGATGTCAAAGCATAAGTCTCCATGATCAAGATGACTTGAATACCGCAAGTCAAAGGAACATCGCACTTAAGCCACAGTAAGAACTTCATTGACATATCTATATATGCAGAGAACCATATGAAGTCTTACGGCTGGTCACTCCAATGAACTAGTTACCATAACTAGCATCCACGATTAACTCCGGATATCACTATGTCTCCAGCCAGTGAGAATCAGCTGCTTGGATACACCAAGGAGTATACCTCGTGCTAGTCTCGAAAGAATTGATGGTGTCCTAATCCATCAATTCATCGACTAGGGATAATTCCGATACATCACATTTACACATGTAGAGATACTCACTAGTTGTGATCCAATCACAAATTCTCTCATGCTGTGAATCGTATCGTGGACATTCAGTAAATGAGTTTAAGATCCAATCAAATACATAAAACATGTATACTCAAATAGTGAATCTTCATTTATCATATAAATGGTTCATACATAAGGCGATTGCCTTAGGACATCTCTCATATATTACTAACAGTGGCTCCCGTATCAACACACCATGTGCCGGTAGATATCACCGCTAATCATGTTTCAACGACTAGACCAAAGGATATACCTTTGTTCTGTTTCGGACTGAGACAGTCCTTCTTCCAATGTCCATCCGTCTTGCAAGTGATGTACTTGACTTTCGGCTTCTTCACTCCTCCCTGAGATCCTCTCACCACCTTTGCTCCACATTTTTTCTCCTTCTTCTTGCCTTTCGGCTTAGAAGTAGAAACCTTTTTGAGCAACCATGGCTTGAGGACACTCTTCGAAGAGTGCATACTTGTACTCCTTAGCAGATAAGACAATCTCTAGATTCTTTTCCAATCAACATTATTTGGGTACAGTAAGTTTATTTCCTTTAGTATCATAGTAAGTGGACTGAAAGTCATTTTTGAAAATCCTAAGAATCACATAGATCATTACTGTAGAATTCAAACAATTATTGATTCCTCAAACAATAAAATTTAAAAATCAACCAATACCTCAAAACACCAAGAATATCGTATGCCACGATAGTGTGGACGTATACGAATTCTACATTTGTAAGAGGAGGTTTTACCCATTAATTTTACTATCTTGTCAACCTAACATTTTGACAAGTAAAATTAA
Organism: Wurfbainia villosa; assembly: GCA_025175895.1. NCBI lineage: Eukaryota > Viridiplantae > Streptophyta > Magnoliopsida > Zingiberales > Zingiberaceae > Wurfbainia > Wurfbainia villosa. Next base: position 84,275,624 of record CM046001.1, read on the forward strand.
TAGTTGGTTTCTCTTTGGCCCTAAAAATAAAAGCAGTGACTCCGATGGGGAAGATACTTATATTTGTATCTAAGTGTTCACCATTACTTGGTACCAAGGTAATTATCTCGAGTTATGTGCCTTACGATGGGGAAGTACACACGCTCCTTGATAAATCCCTATAACCATATTTGACCTTATGATCCACAAATAAACCCATCCGATGGGGAGGAAGGCACTCAGAGCTGACGCACAAGTTTGTTTGCATCACTTGTCAAATCGTAATGGAGGCCGTGGGAATTTTAAAAAATTCCCTCTCCCACTTAGTAATTTGAAATTGAGGAATTTTCCTAGCCTAGGACATGCATATCAAGCAAAAAGTAATAAATATGAAAAATAAAATTATTTTCCAACTATTATGGCTTTTGTCTTCAATATGTCTCCCGTCGCATCGCCATCTCGTCCGCTCCTCCTACACCATATACGAGCCATTCAGAGATCCGAGCCGAGACTAAAACCTATTTTAATTTACATCCATCGATCCTATACTCCACGAGGGAGTGTACATGTAATCTAGATCGAAAGTAAAATAAAATAAAGAGTGGCTAAACAATGCCGTATTTAATTTACAAAAACTAAATACTAGCCTTGTCAACCCCGAGGATTCAACAAAATAAATATTTACACACATAAAATCACATACACACATATGGCCATAATAGTCGGATCTTATGCCTGCAACCAAATGTTGGATCGATCGGATCGCTAGAGGGGGGGGTGAATAGCGATAGAAACTTTTTAGTACGAATTCGTTTTAAAAAAAACTTATATGCAGTAGAAAGATAAACAAAACAAAAAGTAAATGAGACAATAGACACAAGAGATTTACTTGGTTCGTAGACGAAGGCTACTACTCCAAGGCCCTAGTGGTCCTTGACCACGTACGGAGGGCAAACTACTAAAGAACTCCTCCTCGTTGGAGGTAGGAGTTAGACGGATACAAAAAGCCCGAGGTAGAAGGACACTCCCCCTCTCCTCGTTATAATGAAAGCTTTACTAAAAGGAATAAACTGAAATACAATTTAGAACTTTCATTACCGATGACTTTAAAGGTTGGAGGTTGAAGCTCTAGTCGTCGTCTCGGCAGCGCTTCATCGTAGGGATGTCGGAGAGTTGGAGCGTATCGGAAGCACTTGGAAGCTTTTTAATTGATGAAAAACCCTAGGTTTGACCCTCCTTTTATAGCCTTTGAGCCCCTCATCGAATGGGTCTTTAGCCAATAACAAATGGGCACAAAACCCCTTGAAAAATGGTGATAACTCTGTTGGGTTTCCGGCACCGCGGCGTGTGTGTGTTCGATCATGTTTCGTAAACATGAGCACAGCGGAAGCAATTAAAAATAATAAATCTATATTTATTACAACACACACAACACACGCATGCTATTACAACAAGTGTAGACATAACCGTAAATTAAAATTTGCAATAAAAGGAAATTAAACTACGTTATACCTTCCGTATGACGTGTAGCGGGAACGGCATCAACCGGAACGATCCTCGTAAGAATCGTCTCTATCCGTATCCACGCCGAGCTCCTCGGGATGACTTCGCTAAGTGCCGAGCTTCGTCTTCGTATGGGTTACTAGCCTCGTGTTGAAGACGACGTGATCGAGAGATGATCACGATCCGAATCCAAATTCGGATCCAAAACGAGTTCTCAAAACTCGCTTCTCCGGAGAGGTGTTCGTCAACCGTTTGACGAATCCTTCGTCCCCCACCTCAGAGGATTACCGGAGATCAAATCCCCGGTAAGTTAGCCGCTGTCGGAGCACTAACCGTCGTCCAAACGACGCTCCGACGATAGGAGAAGAAGCTGTCCAGAAAACTGGACAGCTTGGTGGAGGATATAGGCGCCGGCCAACCAAGGAAAGAAAAGGCTCACCTTGATGCCAAACCTATAGGAGATCACCGGAGGGTCGCCGGAGGTTCACCGGCTGGAGCTTGGATGCCGGCAAGGAGTCGACGGCACCACAAGTTGGCGGCAACAATGTGTTGGGCGGCAACAACATGTTGCGGCTACAACTTGTTGGGCGGCAACAACTTCATTAGGGTTTAGGGTTAAGGTTTAAGCCCTATTTTATCGAGAACTAATTCTCTTAATGGTTAATGGATCATATCCATAAAGCCCGTTAACCCGCTCCATTAAGATAAGTTAAAATAAACCAAACCATGATGGTTTATTTTAAGTTAAAACGAACCGAACCAACTTTTGGTTCATTCGTTTAAAATAAATCAAACCCTTTGGTTTATCCTCATCCATTGGATTAGAACCAAACCATTTTGGTCCATCCATTATGTCTTCATAAGACACTGCCCATCCACGCTTCCATTGCGACTGAAACAATTTCATGCTCGCTTTATGTTTGGTCCAACCAAACATAGTTTCTCCTTACGAGAATCCCATTCTCAAGCTCGTTTTAAATCCTTTGGATTACACTCGTTGTCAGCGTGTGACCAAATAGGTTCTCGGTTTATGTGTTGGCCGTCTATAATTAACCATTAATTATAGAGCGATCATGAGTGGCACCTAGTAGTACATCATGATCCCCAATTAGAAAAAGATCAACGGATGATCCGAACTATTTTCAAACCCTTCAAGAGTTTCGAATGAATCGTGCCCCATTCCCTTCACTCATCTTATACCCACTTGGTTCAGGACATGGTCTATTGTGTCAGTCCCCACTAGGCTGACTACGTCACACCTAGCCCAAGTATCATTTCCTCGTCCTACGGATTCTAGTTACTCCACATGTATCGAAGAGTACTTTACTCTAAACATGTAATGCTTTGGACAAAGACTTTAGTAACAATCCGACGAGAGGCCATGGGTATACATCTCCTCGCAAGGATTGGTGAATCCTTTATAGGCTATTCAAACACCTTCGACATTTCTTATACCCAATCATCCCGGGTCCACATCTCCTCGGAGATGTTTGCTTAAGATGTCAAAGCATAAGTCTCCATGATCAAGATGACTTGAATACTGCAAGTCAAAGGAACATCGCACTTAAGCCACAGTAAGAACTTCATTGACATATCTATATATGCAGAGAACCATATGAAGTCTTACTAGGTCACTCCAATGAACTAGTTACCATAACTAGCATCCACGATTAACTCCGGACATCACAATGTCTCCAGCCAGTGAGAATCAGCTGCTTGGATACACCAAGGAGTATACCTCGTGCTAGTCTCGACAGAATTGATGGTGTCCAAATCCATCAATTCATCGACTAGGGATAATTCCGATACATCACAATTACACATGTAGAGATACTCACTAGTTGTGATCCAATCACAAATTCTCTCATGCTGTGAATCGTATCGTGGACATTCAGTAAATGAGTTTAAGATCCAATCAAATACATTAAACATGTATACTCAAATAGTGAATCTTCATTTATCATATAAATGGTTCATACATAAGGCGATTGCCTTAGGACATCTCTCATATATTACTAACAGACTCCCACTTGGCCTAATGCCAATCGCTACGGTATCCAATACCTTAAGCTCTAACATGACCCTCAAACTTACTTTGAGGCAATGCTTTAGTCAAAGGATCCGCTAAGTTCCTTTCAGTGGGAATTTTCTCGATTTGTATTTCGTTCCTACTTATGATCTCTCTGATAAGATGATAGCGGCGAAGCACATGTTTGGATCGTTGATGAGACCTTGGCTCTTTCGCCTGTGCAATTGCTCCATTGTTGTCGCAGTAGACCGGTATTGCTTCAACAATGGCCGGAATCACACCAAGTTCATGAACGAACTTCTTGATCCAAACCGCTTCCTTTGCTGCTTCCGAAGCTGCAATATATTCTGCCTCAGTGGTAGAATCCGCTACAGTCTCTTGTTTGGAACCTTTCCAACTCACTGCGCCCCCATTCAAGGTGAACACGTATCATGAGACCGAATCATCCTTGTCCTGAAGCCGCATCCGTATACCCGTATCACCATGTCCCTTCTCCATATATTAGAACACATCCTTAGTTCTTCTCAAGTACTTAAGGATCGTTAATACCAGCCAATGATCCATTCTGGATCGGATTGGTATCTGCCGTGACACTCGAGGCGTCACGATACATCGGGCCTCGTACATAACATAGCATACATGATAGATCCTATTGCGGATGCATAGGGAATCTTACTCATGCAAATCCTCTCGTCTTCTGTGCGCGGACACATAGACTTCGAAAGGTGTTCCCCCATGCCTGATGGGTAGGAAACCTTTCTTGGATTCCGACATGCTAAACCTCTTTAGCACTCGGTCTATATATGTAGACTGCGAAAGACCAAGAATCAGTTTCGATCTATCTCTATAGATCTTAATCCCGAGGATGTAGGTTGCTTCTCCCAGGTCTTTCATGGAGAATGTCTTGGATAACCAAACATTCACTGACTGTAAGATTGAAACATCGTTTCCTATAAGTAGTATGTCATCGACATACAATACAAGGAATACGACTGCACTCCCACTAACCTTCTTGTACACACAAGGTTCGTCTGGATTTTGTGAGAAATCAAACATTTTGATTGTCTCATCAAAACGGATATTCCAGCTCCTAGATGCTTGCTTCAATCCATAAATGGATCGTCGCAATTTGCATACCTTGGTTTTGTCAACCGATGTGAAACCCTCAGGCTGTATCATATACACGTCCTCGAGCAGGTTTCCATTAAGGAAAGCTGTTTTCACATCCATCTGCCATATCTCATAATCATAATGAGCCTCTATGGCCAGGAGCATCCGAATGGATTTAAGCATAGCTACAGGCGAATAGGTTTCGTCATAATCAACACCTTGCTTTTGACGATATCCTTTCGCCACCAATCTAGCCTTATAGGTAATCACATTACCATCCATGTCGGTTTTCTTCTTGAAAACCCACTTGCACCCTATAGGCTTTATGCCTTCAGGTGGGTCAACCAAGTTCCAAACTTGGTTTTCGTACATGGAATCCATTTCCGACTTCATGGCACCAAGCCACTTATCCCTTTCTGAACTTGTCAGCACTTCTTCATAACTGGTAGGCTCCTCATCATCAATGAGTAATACGTCGTTCGATTCACTTACGAGAAATCCATATCTCTCAGGAATATTGCGTGTTCTACCAGATCTACGAAGATGTGGTGTTACAATAGGTCCAGCCGATTGCTCATCACTATGAGTTGTGCTTCACCAGGTATCTCATTAATGTCTATTTGAGTCTCTCGAGCCTCCTCAAGCTCGACGACACTCCCACTGTTTTCTTGCAAGAGAAACTCTTTCTCTAGAAACACAGCATGCCTTGAAACAAACACCTTTTGTTCCACAGGATGATAGAATTGGTAACCCCTTGTTTCCTTAGTATCCAATAAATAGACATTTATCGACTTAGCATCCAATCATAAGACAACCCCATATCTTCAAGTAAGATATATGAGGTTTCTTACTATTCCATATCTCATATGGAGTAGTTGAGACTACTGTAGGCATTCTGCTTAACAAGTAGTGCATAACCCAAAAGGACTTGGGAAGAATCGCATGATTCATCATCCAACAAGGTCCGGCGATGCTCCCGGGATACACCATTATGCCGGGTGTATACGGGCGGAGAGTCCATCGAGACAATATGCCATTGTCTCTTAGATAATCAAGAAACACTCTGACTAAGTATTCATCACCCCGATCCGATCAAGTATTTTAATACTTTGTCATGTTGTTTCTCTACTTCATTTCTGAATTCCTTCAACCTTTCAAAGGCTTCAGATTTGTGTTTCATCAACATATACCCAAACCGTGAGTGATCATCCATGAAGGTAATGAAGTAGCTATAGCCTCCTAATGCTTGAGTTGACATAGGTCCACATACATCAAGCATGTACTAAACCTAGTAATCAGAACGCCTTCATAAAATTCCTAGCAATTTTACGTAAATTTTTGGCTTGATGATCATGGGCTTTATGTGAGCCTTTTTAAAAATAAAAGAAAATAAGCCAAAAAGGGGTGCAAGGCCTAGGAATTGAACCCCAAACCTCTAGAGATAGCCAAGCCTTATAGATGCACCCACTAACCAAAAGCCCAAGAGGATTCTATGATTCAGGAAGAGGGGGAAACTATAGATAAATGGGACTAAGAGTAAATGAAGAGGCATGGAAAAGAAAAGAGGAACTTCTCTTCCTCCCCCCCTTTATAAAGAAGAGGGAAGATTGGATTTGGTCACTTCCACCCTTCTTCTTCTTCTCCTCACCAATTCTAGCTTCTCTCCACCTTTGGCCAATCTCATCCAAGCAAGAGAAGGCTAGGGTTGGTTCTTCCTTAGGTTTTCCTTCCACCAAAAAGCAACGAAGGAAGTAAGTATCCTCACCCGCATACAGTAGCTCCGATTGCTATTTTTTTTTTGTAAAAGAAACCTACATGATATATTCGGCCAAGCCATGATTTAGGGTTCAATGAAGCTCTATGCTATGTTGTTTATAACTAGATGATGATGTTAGGGGTTAAAAGGGATTAGGACAAAAGCTAACCCTAATAACCACTAAAGCCTATTCGGCCAAGCCATGATTTAGGGTTCAATGAAGCTCTATGCTATGTTGTTTATGACTAGATGATGATGTTAGGGGTTAAAAGTGGATTAGGACAAAAGCTAACCCTAATAGCCACTAAAGACCCATTCGGCCACCCCTAGATATTTAAGACCCAATGAGGTTTCAATCCATGTTTTGTAGGGTTATGATGTTGTAGTCATGTTTAATGAATTAGGTTAAAAGTCTAAACCCTAAAAAGCCTATAAGGGCCATTCGGCCACCTTTGGTCTTTTAGGTTACAATGAAGTTCATACCATGAAATTTATGGAATTTGTATGCATATGTATGTTACTTGAATTAGGTTAAAAGTCTAAACCCTAAAAAGCCTATAGGGGCCATTCGCCACCTTGGTCTTTTAGGTTACAATGAAGTTCATACCATGAAATTTATGGAATTTGTATGCCTATGTATGTTACTTGAATTAGGTTAAAAGTCTAAACCCTAAGGGCCATTCGGCCACCTTTGGTCTTTTAGGTTACAATGAAGTTCATACCATGAAATTTATGGAATTTGTATGCATATGTATGTTACTTGAATTAGGTTAAAAGTCTAAACCCTAAAAAGCCTATAAGGGCCATTCGGCCACCTTTGGTCTCTTAGGTTACAATGAAGTTCATACCATGAATTGTATGCTATGCTATGTTAATGAAATAAGCTATGTTGTTATGAAATGAAGTATGCTACGCTATGTTAATGAAATGAAGCATGATGTGTATGAAATGAAGTATGCTATGCTATGTTAATGAAATGAAGCATGATGTGTATGAAATGAAGTATGCTATGCTATGTTAATGAAATAAGCTATGTTGTTATGAAATGAAGTATGCTATGCTATGTTAATGAAATGAAGCATGATGTGTTATGAAATGAAGTATGCTATGCTATGTTAATGAAATGAAGCATGATGTATATGAAATGAAGTATGCTATGCTATGTTAAAGAAATAAGCTATGTTGTAAAATAAGCATATAAGTATTTTACCTTCTGCATGGCTTGTACCAAGACCTTAACAAGGTCCAAGAAGGGATGGGCTCCTAAGATGCCCTAGGTCGATGGAATAAGACTCGGGCCTAGGATGGGCTTCTATGTATGATTGCCCCTAGGTCGATGGAATAAGATTCGGGCCTAGTACGGGATGGGCTCCAAGATGCCTTAGGTCGATGGAGTAAGACTCGGGCCTAGGATGGGCTTCTACGCTATGACGATTGCCCCTAGGTCGATGGAATAAGACTCGGGCCTAGGAACCTATTAGGTTCGAGACTTGCTACCTCGGGCCTATTTAGGGATGCGCGCTATGATAATGAAGAAGTGGTACAATGCCGGGCCCAAATATGTTGAGAATTATATTTACGTACCTAACATATATGTTTTCAAAAGCATCTTGCATATGTTTACCTGTTAATGTTTAAGTTACCTGTTATGTTAGGTGATATGCCATAATGTTTAAGTTACATGTTATGTTAGATGATATGCCATAATGTTTAAGTTACATGTTATGTTAGATGATATGCCTTAATGGTTAAGTTACATGTTATGTTAGATGATATGTTAATGTTTAAGTTACCTGTTATGTTAGGTGATATGCCATAATGTTTAAGTTACATGTTATGTTAGATGATATGCCATAATGTTTAAGTTACATGTTATGTTAGATGATATGCCTTAATGGTTAAGTTACATGTTATGTTAGATGATATGTTAATGTTTAAGTTACCTGTTATGTTAGGTGATATGCCATAATGTTTAAGTTACATGTTATGTTAGATGATATGCCATAATGTTTAAGTTACATGTTATGTTAGATGATATGCCATAATGGTTAAGTTACATGTTATGTTAGATGATATGCCATAATGTTTAAGTTACCTGTTATGCTAGATGATATGCCATAATGTGTAAGTTACCTGTTATGTTAGATGATATGTCATGATGTATAAGTTACATGTTATGTTCGATGGTACGCTATGATGTTAGGTTACTAAGTTACATATGATGCATATTATGCTGATTAAGTATATATATATATTTCATGTTATGCTGCTAAGTTAGGGATGATCCATGCTATATTATCTCATGTTACTTAAGCTACAAGTTAAGTTGATGATGCCATGTATGTTACGTGATATATTGATTATATGTTATAAATGCTACAAGTCATGATTAATGATGATGTATGGTTTTTGTGAGTAGGACAGGATCTTACTAAGCCTATGTGCTTATAGTTTATCTTTCCTCAGATCGCAGATAAGGGTAAGGGATGGATAAACTAAAGGGAGCAGCAGGAGGGGCCAATGTGTGGTAGTGGCATGGTGGAGAAGATCCGCGTTAAGTCTACTTATACGTGTATTACCTATGATGATGATGCCTATGGATGTCTTTACTTATGTCTCCCTATGACTATGATGTTATGAACCTACTAAGCCCTAAGTATCTATATATATATATGATGCATGCTTTACGTTGATAAGAAGAAGTAAAGAAGAATGCTTTATGAAGTAAGAAGAAGTATCTATGCATGCTATGCTATGAAACATACTCTATGTTAAGAAGAAGTGTTAATGCATATTTATGTTTAAAAGAATCAAAAAAAAATATTTAGGTCTCCTTAGTTTAATTAAAAAAAAATAATAAATATATATATATATATATATATATATATATATATATATATATATATATATATATATAAACAATAATAAATATTAAAATTGAAATCTTGAAAATTTGATTTTTTAATTAGCTATGTATCTTCAATTGAATTAAGGCTTTGTTTTGCTTTATTCATTCATTGCATTTAACGCTGAATGTCGACTCAATTATTAGAAGCTATTGAAGAGATAGTCATATAATGGTGGGGTCACGGACACATGAGAAGGCTCGATGGTCTTAGACTCGATTCTTACAAACTATGATATGGGCCTTGGTCTATCCATCAAATTGAGTAAAGTAGCATGTATTTATTTCAAGGGATAACATGATAGGATAATTCAAAGCTTAGATTTCAAGAGACTGGTGGGAGGAAGAAGGAACTCAAATTCAATCAACTTATTGGACACACCCGGTGAGGCAGAAGATGGGACAAAAATACTACGATGCTGGGTTTGTCCTGAGAGTCATAATGAACTATCTTCTCAGATAGTAGATAGCCTATTTGGAAATAAGGAATGTTTAACAAGACATTTTTCTAAAAATAAGATAAGAGTCAAGAGCGATGATTCTTTGAAATTGATGATTTCATTGCATGGGATGTATGATATAGTCGAACAATGCTGTAGCAATCTGAACATACGAGGAAATATGTATTGATCAAAATCGATGACATGTTGACAATGCTGATTTGAGAAGATCATGACGATAACAAGCCGAAAATGATATCGAAAGCAAACCGTCTTCAAGCATCGAGGACAAGAGGATAAAAAGAAAGAAGGAAAATCCCTACGTAGGAGATACCTTTGATCGAGTGAGTTATGGCTGTACCCAATCTTTTATGGAGAGATATTTGAGAGCTCAAACTCCTAACCTAGATGCATCCCGAACTACCAAGATGTACCAAGACCTTAAAGTTATGGTTCGAATGAAAGAGATTTAGATGATATCAGTGCCACGAAGGTTAAGGAGAGCACCAAAGACACCAGAACACATGTAGATCCACGGAAAGGAGGAAATGGAAAATTTCAAATGGATTTCTTAAGGATTGCCCAAGACGCATTATGATCTATATGGGTGATAACATTGGCATTCATATATTTCTTAGCAATACAAGATGAATATAACATAATATTGACTAAGATAAATTCCTATCATTTTAACCATCATAGATTTATAAATTATATCAAGAAAATCGTTGACCTTAAATTTATGGATCGCCTTCCATCTTCCATCCCAGATAATAAATCAAGTATGGAAGGTATGTTAAAAGCTCTCGGATTTCAAGGGTAGGTGGATACTTATATTTTAAATACTACTAATAATAGCTACCAAGCTACTATTGGAATGGCACCTACGAGGCTCTATACGGGAGGAAATGTAGATCTCCCATATATGCGAGGTGGTGAAAAGAAGAGGATGGGACTCGACATGTTTCAAACACGACACCACGAGCAAATAACATCAAATAGATTTATTGAAACACACAAAGCCGATGCAAAAGAGCTATGTGTAGACATAACCGTAATTAGAATTCAAGGTTGGGGACCTAGTATTCCTCAAAGTGGCTCCCATGAAGGGAGTAATGAGATTCGTAAGGAAGGGTCTGAGTCCACGTTCACGACCGTATCCGATATCGCAGACGAGATCGCTTACAAGCTAGAGCTGCCTCAAGAGATGTTGAAGAACGTGATTCCAGATTATCACGCTCAAGAATCCATGGACCAAGTGATCGAGCTCACAAACTCGAAGAGGACCTAAGTTGAAAAGTCGGCTATCCAAATACTAGACCGAAATCAAGAGGCTAAGGAACAAAGAGGTGCCCGACGAGTAAAGGTCCTGTCGTAATCAGCTTGGTGGAGGAGAGAAGCTACCGGGAACCAAGGAGGAAAGCTCATGATGCCAAACCTAATTGTTCTAAGTTTCGAGGAAAACTTTTTAAAGACTATGAAACCATAAAATTCCTAGCAATTTTACAGAACATTTGATGATCGGCTTTATCCTTTTTATGTTTAAAAAAAGAAAATAAGCCAAAAAGGGGTGCAAGGCCTAGAATTGAACCCCAAACTTCTAGAGATCATAAGCCTTATAGATGCACCCACTAACCCGAAGCCCAATAGGATTATATGATTAAGGAAGAGGGGGAATCTATAGATAAATGGGTATAGAGTAAATGAAGAGGCATGAAAGAAAAAGAGGAACTTCTCTTCCTCCCCTTTATAAATAAAGAAAGATTGGTTTATTCTATCCATTCTTCTTCTTCTCCTCACCAATTCTAGCTTCTTCTCCACCTTTGGCCGAATCTCATCCCAAGAGAAGGCTAGGGTTGGTTCTTCCTTAGGTTTTTCCTTCCACACCAAACAAGGAAGTAAGTATCCATCACTGAGAATCCCAGTAGCTCAATGATATTTTTTTTTTGTAAAAGAAACCTACATTATATTCGCGCCAAGCCATTTTAGGTTCAATGAAGCTCTATGCTATGTTTATAACTAGATGATGATGTTAGGGGTTAAAAATTAGGACAAAGCATGATCCATAATAACCACTAAAGCCTATTGATCCAAGCCATGATTTAGGGTTCAATGAAGCTCTATGCTATGTTATTTATGACTAGATGATGATGTTAGGGTGATTAGGTCTATTGTGTCTAACCCTAATAGCCAACTAAAGACCCATTCCCACCTAGATATTTAAGACCCAATGAGGTTTCAATCCATGTTTTGTAGGGTTATGATGTTGTAGTCATGTTTAATGAATTTGGCCAAAGACTTTAGTAACAATCCTATAAGAGGCCATGGGTATACATCTCCTCGCAAGGAGTGGTGAATCCTTTATGAAGTTCATACCATGAAATTTATGGAATTTGTATGCATATGTATGTTACTTGAATTAGGTTAGAGATGTTTGCCTAAGATGTCCTAAAGGCCATTCGCCACCTTTGGTCAAGGTTACAATGAAGTTCATACCATGAAATTTATGGAATTTGTATGCCTATGTATGTTACTTGAATTAGGTTAAAAGTCTAAAACCCTAAAAGTCTTACTATGGTCCACCTTTGGTCTAGGTTACAATGAAGTTCATACCATGAAATTTATGGAATTTGTATCACATGTATGTTACTTGAATTAGGTTAAAAGTCTAAACCTGATAAGCCTATGAGTATACCTTTGGAGTCTCTTAGGTTACAATGAAGTTCATACCATGAATTGTATGCTATGTTAATGAAATAAGCTATCATGTTGTTATGAAATGAAGTATGCTACGCTATGTTAATGAAATGACATGATGTGTATGAAATGAATGCTATGCTATGTTAATGAAGAAATGAGTTTAAGATGTATCAAATACATAAACATGCTATGTTAATGAAATAAGCTATGTTGTTATGAAATGAAGTATCATGCTATGCTATATTAATGAAGCATGATGTGTTATGAAATGAAGTATGCTATGCTATGTTAATGTTAATGAAATGAAGTATATATGACCTGCTTTTGTTAAAGAAATAAGCTATGTTGTAAAATAAGCATATAAGTATTTACCTTTCATGGAATTTTCTCAAGACCTTAACAAGGTCCAAGAAGGGATGGGCTCCTAAGATGCCCTAGGTCGATGGAATAAGACTGGGCCTAGGATGGGCTTCTATGTATGATTGCCTAGGTCGATGGAATAAGACCCGGCCTAACGGGATGGGCTCAAGATGCCAAGTCGATAGAGTAAGACTCGGCCCAAACGGGCTTGGCGCTTGCCGCAATGTAATAAGACTCGGGGCCTACAGGAACCTATTGGTTTGGAACTTGCTACCTCGCCCTATTTAGAACATTGATGAGATGAATCATGTGACAAGCATATCCGATATGAGAATTATATTTACCTTCCTAACATATATTAGGAAAAGCATCTTGCATATGTCTAAGTACTTTAAGGATGTTAATATGCCATAATGTTATGTTCGATGATGGATGTTGCCGTGACATATAATGTTACATGTTACATGTTATGTTAGATGATCCTATGGTTAAGTCTTACATGTTATGTTAGATGATATGTTAATGTTTAAGTTGTTATGTTAGGTGATATGCCATAATGTTTAAGTTACCTATGTATGTTAGATGATATGCCATAATGTTTGTTATGTTAGATGATATGCCTTAATGGTTAAGTTACATGTTGATGATATGTTATATGTTTAATCTTATGTTAGGTGATATGCCATAATGTTTAAGTTACATGTTATGTTAGATGATAGTATAACCATAATGTTTAAGTTACATGTTATGTTAGATGATATATTTCCTATAAGTAATATGTCATGTTACATGATGATATGCCGATAATGTTTACATGTTATGCTAGATGATATTCATATGTGTAGAAATCAAATTTTGATGTCTCATCGATGATTCATGATGCTTGCTTAATCCATATGGATGATACGCATTGTATACCTTGGTTACTATTAGATGATGCATATATCGATTAAGTATATATATATATGTTCATGTGCTAAGTTAGGGATGATCCATATGCTATATTATCTCATGTTACTTAAGCTACAAGTTATGTTGATGATGCCATGTATGTTATGATATATTGATTATATGTTATAAATGATAAGTCATGATTATGTATTTTATTTGTGATTGTGCTTATAGTTTATCTTTCCCTAAATCTGCGAGATAAGGGTAAGGGATGGATAAACTAAAGGGAGGCGGGAGGAGGGGCCAATGTGTGTGGTAGTGGCATGGTGGAGAAGATCCATTAAGTCTACTTATACGTGTATTACCTATGATGATGATGCCTATGGATGTCTTTACTTATGTCTCCCTATGACGATGATGTTATGAACCTACTAAGCCCTAAGTATCTATATATATATATGATGCATGCTTTACGTTGATAAGAAGAAGTAAAGAAGAATGCTTTATGAAGTAAGAAGAAGTATCTATGCATGCTATGCTATGAAACATACTCTATGTTAAGAAGAAGTGTTAATGCATATTTATGTTTAAAAGAATCAAAAAAAAAAATATTTAGGTCTTAAGTCTTCCGCTGTAAGAAAGAAGAAGTATATATATATATATATATATATATATATATATATAAAGTCTTCCGCTGTATGAAATGTATGTACGGTCGCGTCACGCGCCGCCTCTCTGGACATTTAGGGTCCCGGAAGGGCGGGCGTGACAGTAACTCTCCCACTCGTTCACCTTTTCCAGTAAAAGGTAACTTAGTCATCTTGCCTTTTAAGCATGATTCGCATGTATCGTATGAATCCAATTCAAACGATTCCAGAATTCCACATCGGTGTAATTCGGACATGCGTTTCTTGCTTATATGGCCAAGACGACAATGCCACATATAGGAGTCTATGTGATTATCCTTTCGAGCACGCGTGTTGCTCGCTTCGATATTGAAAATGTCACCGATACGCCCAACGATAAATGCCATTACTCAAAGTTCCGGCCCATAAAGTACACCATTCAAAGTTATATAACAACAATTGTTACTAAACGTTAAATGGAAACCATTTCTATTTAAACAAGAAATAGAAACAATGTTCTTTATTAGAGAAGGAACATAATAGCAATTGTCCAGCTTCTAAGACTAAGTCCACTAGGAGTTTCAACAAATAAGTCTGAACGATGCAAGAAGAACCTTTGCTCCATTCCCAACACGCAAATTTGACTCTCCTCGACGAGTCTTCTTCTATTCCTTAGCCTATGTATGTCATTACATATATGTGAGCCACACCCAAGATCCAATACCCAAGTGTCCGAGGAAATAGAATGACAATCAATAAAGAAGATATCAAGAAGATGGGGCATCCGATGCCTTATTCTTCTTCATGGACTCAAGATAAATCTTGCACTTTCTTTCTTCAAGAATGGCCTCCTTGCCATAATGATGGCAAGTTTCTCTTTGTGCTAGTTCTACCTTCTTAGCCTTCTTCTTTCCCTTCTCATTGCCTTTGACTTCCTCTTAGAACCTTTCTTCGAGGAATCAACTAATAAAGACCGGCCCCTCGCTCATGCTTCTCGTAAGACTCCACAGCCTTCAAAGATATCGAGCAAGACTACAGATGAACCTTCTAGCATCTCAGAGGTGAAGAGGAGCTTTGAGACTCAACCTTCAATCTCACTTGCTCATCAACCAACTCACAAAGATGAAGGACTACGAAATGAGCATAAATATTATCATGCTGCTTTCGTAGCTTGGGTTCCATCGCGGCTAGCATGATGCAACTCATGTGTTCAGAATCACTCACATGTTTCTGATAGGCCAACAATTGGTCCAGAGTTGCATCGGCACTAGGACGGGCGGGAAGAGGCGCTGCGAGGCCCGTTGCAAGCTTTTCAACCTTGAGAACAATTCTCAAGCTTTCTAAGCCACCCATGAAGTTCGCCCACCAATTTATTCAAATCCAAAATGGAATGCAAATTCAAACACACCATGATCAATATATTAACTTAGAAATACAAAACGAGCATATATGAGAAAATGATTTTAAAATGCATCAATATACATTTATAAATCCCATTCATTTTTCGAATTTCAAAAACCCCAAAATCACTTCGGGAGATTGTAGGTCCATCTCCGAATGGTCTGATATCCATCATAGTTATGAACAACCTTGGAGAGAGTCCAACAAGCCATTCATAACTACGACGGTAGGTATCAACTATACCGATTGCATATCACGTATATGCAACTATCACAATGTGCTATCAACTAATTGAATGTTCACACATACATCGGGTTTTTAACACATTAACAAGTATGCATCATATGCATAGCACCCAACTTCACCTCCCTTTACATCGACCTTGGAGAGAGTCCAACAAGCCGATGCTCCAGGTTAAAGCCAACCCATTAATCAGGACATAGTTTTAATATGGTTAGAGTGCATTCAACCAATTAGCCCAGCTTGGAGAGAGTCCAACAACCAAAGCTAACGATTGACCTCTGACTCTTACCATATTAGTATTAAACTATTCCATGGTTTGAACATATTCAGGTTCGAGCCTGGCTTGGAGAGAGTCCAACAACCCAAACAAGAAACAGAACTCTGGTTCTAACCATATTAATGGAAGGTGTAGGCTTTAATATTGATTAAGGGTTTTTATGTCTCATCCTCTTTGCATGCAAATAACTATTATCTACATGGCATGGCATACATGGCATACATCTACATGTCACGACACGCATGGCATAATGTTATGCATCTAATGCAATTACATGGCATACAATTATGTCATGTATATAATTTCCTTATATGTCATAACTATTTATGGAAATGAAATATGTTTAAGATTTGATTCTCCAAATCAAATCATAATTAAATTAGGAAACAAATTTCCAAATCTAATCACATATTTTATTCATGGAATTATTTGATTAAGGAAAATCTATTTAGGAAACCAATTTCCTAAATCTTTAAAACTACTTATGGAAATAAAATATTTTAAGATTTGATTTCCCAAATCAAATCATGATTAAATTAGGAAACAAATTTCCAGAATCTAATCAAATATTTTATTTATGGAAAATATAAATTTCCATAAATACTTCCAACTTTCCAAAAGTGGAAGATTTCCATAAATACTTCTAGACTTTCCAAAATTGAAAAATTTCCATAAATACTTCTAAATTTCCAAAATTTAGAAAATTTCCAGAAATACATTATGACTATCGCAAAACCATTTTTACGATTATGTCGAAACACAACCTGGGCTCGATACCATCAAGGTTTCTGATCCTGCGCAGTGTGTGTTCGATCATGTTTCGTAAACATGAGCACAGCGGAAGCAATTAAAAATAATAAATCTATATTTATTACAACACACACAACACACGCATGCTATTACAACAAGTGTAGACATAACCGTAAATTAAAATTTGCAATAACAGGAAATTAAACTACGTTATACCTTCCGTATGACGTGTAGCGGGAACGGCATCAACCGGAACGATCCTCGTAAGAATCGTCTCTATCCGTATCCACGCCGAGCTCCTCGGGATGACTTCGCTAAGTCACGAGCTTCGTCTTCGTACGGGTTACTAGCCTCGTGTTGAAGACGACGTGATCGAGATGATCACGATCCGAATCCAAATTCGATCCAAAACGAGTTCCTCAAAACTCGCTTCTCGGAGAGGTATTCGCCAACCAATCGATTGACGAATCCTTCGCCCTCCACTCAGAGGATTACCGGAGATCAAATCCCCGGTAAGTTAGCCGCTGTCGGAGCACTAACCGTCCAAACGACGCCCGACGAGAGAAGAAGCTGTCCAGAAAACTGGACAGCTTGGTGGAGGATATAGGCGCCGCCAAAACCAAGGAAAGAAAAGCCTCACCTTGATAGGTTCACCTTGACGCCGGCAAGGAGCTGGACGGGCGCACACAAGGGGCGGCAACCTAGGTTGGGCGAAACTCCAACATGAGGTGGGCGCAACTCAAAGGCTAGGGTTTTCATTAGGGTTAGGTTAGGTTTAAGCCCTATTTTATAGAGAACTAATTCTCTTAATGGTTATTGGATCATAACCATTAGGCCCGTTAACCCGCTCCATTAAGATAAGTTAAAATAAACCAAACCATGATGGTTTATTTTAAGTTAAAACGAACCTAACCAACTTTTGGTTCATTCGTTTAAAATAAACCAAACCCTTTGGTTTATTCTTATCCATTGGATTAGAACCAAACCATTTTGGTCCATCCATTATGTCTTTATAAGACACGCCTCATCCACGCTTCCATTGCATCAAACAATTTCATGCTCGCTTTATGTTTGGTCCAACCAAACATAGTTTCTGGCCGAGAATCCCATTCTCAAGCTCGCTTTAAATCCTTTGGATTACACTCACAGCGTGTGACCAAATAGGTTCTCGGTTTATGTTGGCCGCCTATAATTAACCATTAATTATAGAACGATCATGAGTGGCACCTAGTAGTACATCATGATCCCCAATTAACCAAAAGATCAACTTGATCCGTAACTATTTCAAAACCCTTCAAGAGCTCGAATGAATCGTGCCCCATTCCTTCACTCATCTTATACCCACTTGGTTCAGACATGGTCTATTGTGTCACCTCACTAGGTCGACTACGCCACACCTAGCCCAAGTATCATTTCCTCGTCCCACGATTCTAGTTACTCCACATGTATCAAGAGTACTTTACTCTAAACATGTAATGCTTTGGCCAAAGACTTTAGTAACAATCCGACGAGAGGCCATGGGTATACATCTCCTCGCAAGGAGTGGTGAATCTTTATAGGCTATTCAAACACCTTCGATCACTTCGACTTATACCCAATCATCCCGGGTCCACATCTCCTCAGAGATGTTTGCTTAAGATGTCAAAGCATAAGTCTCCATGATCAAGATGACTTGAATACCGCAAGTCAAAGGAACATCGCACTTAAGCCACAGTAAGAACTTCATTGACATATCTATATATGCAGAGAACCATATGAAGTCTTACTACGGTCACTCCAATGAACTAGTTACCATAACTAGCATCCACGATTAACTCCGACATCACAATGTCTCCAAATAAAGGAGAATCACCGCTTGGATACACCAAGGAGTATACCTCGTTAGTCTCGGCGTAATCGATGGTGTCCAAATCCATCAATTCATCGACTAGGATAATTCCGATACATCACAATTACACATGTAGAGATACTCACTAGTTGTGATCCAATCACAAATTCTCTCATGCCGTGGAATCGTATCGTGACATTCAAGAAATGAGTTTAAGATCCAATCAAATACATTAAAACATGTATACTCAAATAGTGAATCTTCATTTATCATATAAATGGTTCATACATAAGGCATTGCCTTAGGACATCTCTCATATATTACTAACAGACTTCACTTGGCCTAATGCCAATCGCTACGTATCCAATACCATAAGCTCTAACATGACCCTCAAACTTACTTTGAGGTAATGCTTTAGTCAAAGGATCCGCTAAGTTCCTTTCAAAGGGGAATTTTCTCGATTTGTATTTCGCTCTACTTATGATCTCTCCGATAAGATGATAGCGTGGCACATGTTTGATCGTTGATGAGACCTTGGCTCTTTCGTGCAATTGCTCCATTGTTGTCGCAGAGACCGGTATTGCTTCAACAATGGCCGAATCACACCAAGTTCATGAACGAACTTCTTGATCCAAACCGCTTCTTTGCACGCTCCGGCCGCAATATATTCGCCTCGCTGGTAGAATCCGCCATCTCTTGTTTGGAACCTTTTCCAACTCATCGCGCCCCATTCAAGGTGAACACGATCCGCATCGAGACTGAATCATCCTTGTCTTCCGAAGCCGCATCCGATACCCGCCGTATCACCATGTCCCTTCTCCATATATTAGGAACACATCCTTAGTTCTTCTCAAGTACTTAAGGATCGCCTTAATAACCGCCCAATGATCCATTCTCGATCGGATCGGTATCCGCCGTGACACTCAGAGCATACAATACATCGGGCCTCGTACATAACATAGCATACATGATAGATCCTATTGCGGATGCATAGGGAATCTTACTCATGCAAATCCTCTCGTCTTCTGTGCGCGGACACATAGACTTCGAAAGGTGTTCCCCCATGCCTGATGGGTAGGAAACCTTTCTTGGATTCCGACATGCTAAACCTCTTTAGCACTCGGTCTATATATGTAGACTGCGAAAGACCAAGCAACCGTTTCGATCTATCTCTATAGATCTTAATCCCGAGGATGTAGGTTGCTTCTCCCAGGTCTTTCATGGAGAATGTCTTGGATAACCAAACCTTCACTGACTGTAAGATTGAAACATCGTTTCCTATAAGTAGTATGTCATCGACATACAATACTAGGAATACGACTGCACTCTACTAACCTTCTTGCACACACAAGGTTCGTCTGGATTTTGTGAGAAATCAAACTTTTTGATTGTCTCATCAAAACGGATATTCCAGCTCCTGGATGCTTGCTTCAATCCATAAATGGATCGTCGCAATTTGCATACCTTGGTTTTATCAACCGATGTGAAACCCTCAGGCTGTATCATATACATGTCCTCGAGCAGGTTTCCATTAAGGAAAGCTGTTTTCACATCCATCTGCCATATCTCATAATCATAATGAGCCGCTATGGCCAGGAGCATCCGAATGGATTTAAGCATAGCTACAAGAGAATAGGTTTCGTCATAATCAACACCTTGTTTTTGACGATATCCTTTCGCCACCAATCTAGCCTTATAGGTAATCACATTACCATCCATGTCGGTTTTCTTCTTGAAAACCCACTTGCACCCTATAGGCTTTATGCCTTCAGTGGGTCAACCAAGTTCCAAACTTGGTTTTCACATGGAATCCATTTCACTTCATGGCACCAAGCCACTTATCCCTTTCTCGAACTTGTCAAGACTTCTTCATAACTGTAGGCTCTCATCATCAATGAGTAACACGTCGTCGATTCGACTTACGAAAATCCATATCTCTCAGGGAATATCGTGTTCTACTAGATCTACGAAGATGGTGGTGTTACAATAGGTCCACCGATTGCTCATCACTATGAGTTGTCACATTGTGCTTCACCGTGTATCTCATTAATGTCTATTTGAGTCTCTTGAGCCTCCTCAAGCTCGACGACACTCCCACTGCTTTCTTGCAAGAGAAACTCTTTCTCTAGAAACACAAAGATGCCTTGAAACAAACACCTTTTGTTCCACAGATGATAGAATTGGTAACCTTGTTTCCTTAGGGTATCCAATAAATAGACATTTATCGACTAATTTGTCTTGATCAGCTTCACATAAGCAGGACAACCCTATATCTTCAAGTAAGATACATGAGGTTTCTTACTATTCCATATCTCATATGGAGTAGTTGAGACTACCTTGGTAGGCATTCTGTTTAACAAGTAAACAGCTGTCTGAAGTGCATAACCCCAAAAGGACTTGGGAAGAGTCGCATGATTCATCATTGACCTGACCATGTCCAACAAGGTCCTAAGACGCCTCTCGATACACCATTATGCTGGTGTATATGGCGGAGTCCATTGAGACAATATGCCATTGTCTCTTAGATAATCAAGAAACTCTTGACTTAAGTATTCACCACCTCGATCCGATCGAAGTATTTTAATACTCTTGTCATGTTGTTTCTCTACTTCATTTCTGAATTCTTTGAACCTTTCAAAGGCTTCAGACTTGTGTTTCATCAAGAACACATACCCAAACCGTGAGTGATCATCGGTGAAGGTAATGAAGTAGCTATAGCCTCCTAATGCTTGAGTTGACATAGGTCCACATACATCAGTATGTACTAAACCTAGTAACTCTCCCACTCGTTCACCTTTTCCAGTAAAAGGTAACTTAGTCATCTTGCCTTTTAAGCATGATTCGCATGTATCGTATGAATCCAATTCAAACGATTCCAGAATTCCACATCGGTGTAATTCGGACATGCATTTCTTGCTTATATGGCCAAGACGACAATGCCACATATAGGAGTCTATGTGATTATTCTTTCGAGCACGCGTGTTGCTCGCTTCGATATTGAAAATGTCACTGGATACGTCCAACGTATAAATGCCATTACTCAAAGTTCCAGTTCCATAAAGTACGCCATTCAAAGTTATATAACAACAATTGTTACTAAACGTTAAATGGAAACCATTTCTATTTAAACAAGAAATAGAAATGATGTTCTTTATCAACGAAGGAACATAAAAGCAATTGTCCAGTTCTAAGACAAGTCCTACAGGGAGTTCCAACAAATACGTTCCGATGGCGAGTGCAAGAACCTTCTGCTCCATTCCCAACACGTAAATTTGACTCTCCCCTTGACGAGTCTTCTTCTATTCCTTAGCCCATGTATGTCATTACATATATGTGAGCCACACCCAGTATCCAATACCCAAGTGTTTGAGGAAATAGAATGACAATCAATAACGAAGATATCTGAAGAAGATGGGGCATCCGATGCCTTATTCTTCTTCACAGACTCAAGATAAATCTTGCACTTTCTTCGCAAATGGCTCTCCTTGCCATAATGATGGCAAGTTTCCTTTTGTGCTAGTTCTACCTTCTTAGCCTTTCTCTTCTTTCCCTTCTGCTGTTCCTTTGACTTCCTTTTAGAACCGTTCTTCGAGGAATCAACTAACAGCACCGTCCCCTGCTCATGCTTCTCAGAAGACTCCACAGTCTTCAGCATATTGAGCAGTACCACAGATGAACCTTCTAGCATCTCAGAGGTGAAGAGGAGCTTTGAGACTTCGAACCTTTCGAATCTCACTTGCTCATCAACCAACTCACAAAGATGAAGAACTACGATATGAGCATCCATATGCTCATGCTGCTTTCGTAGCTTGGGTTCCATTGCGGCTAGCATGATGCAACTCATTTGTTTAGAATCACTCATATATTTCTGATAGGCCAACAATTGGTCCAGAGTTGCATCGTCACTAGGACGGGCGGAAAAAAGGCGCTTCGAGGACATTTGCAAGCTTTTCAACCTTGAGAACAATTCTCAAGCTTCTAAGCCAGTCCATGAAGCTCGGCCCAGTCAATTTATTTGAATCCAAAATGGAATGCAAATTCAAACACATCATGATCAATATATTAACTTAGAAATACAAAACGAGCATATATGAGAAAGATGATTTTAAAATGCATCATTATACATTTATAAATCCCATTCATTTTTTCGAATTTCAAAAACCCCAAAATCACTTCGGGAGATTGTAGGTCCATCTCCGAATGGGCTGATATCCATCATAGTTATGAACAACCTTGGAGAGAGTCCAACAAGCCATTCATAACTACGACGGTAGGTATCATCTATACCGATTGCATATCCCGTATATGCAATTATCACAATGTGCTATCAACTAATTGAATGTTCACACATACATCGGGTTGTTAACACATTAACAAGTATGCATCATATGCATAGCACCCAACTTCACCTCCCTTTACATCGACCTTGGAGAGAGTCCAACAAACCGATGCTGTGTTAAAGCCAACCCATTAATCGACATAGTTTTAATATGGTTAGAGCGCATTCAACCAATTAGCCCAGCTTGGAGAGAGTCCAACAACCAAAGCTAACGATTGACCTCTGACTCTTACCATATTAGTATTAAACTATTCCATGGTTTGAACATATTCAGGTTCGAGCCGGGCTTGGAGAGAGTCCAACAACCCAAACAAGAAACAGAACTCTGGTTCTAACCATATTAATGGAAGGTGTAGGCTTTAATATTGATTAAGGGTTTTTATGTCTCATCCTCTTTGCATGCAAATAACTATTATCTACATGGAATGACATACATGGCATACATCTACATGTCACGACACGCATGGCATAATGTTATGCATCTAATGCAATTACATGGCATACAATTATGTCATGTATATAATTTCCTTATATGTCATAACTATTTATGGAAAAAAATATGTTTAAGATTTGATTCTCCAAATCAAATCATAATTAAATTAGGAAACAGATTTCCAAATCTAATCACATATTTTATTCATGGAATTATTTGATTAAGGAAAATCTATTTAGGAAACCAATTTCCTAAATCTTTAAGACTACTTATGGAAATTAAATATTTTAAGATTTGATTTCCCAAATCAAATCATGATTAAATTAGGAAACAAATTTCCAGAATCTAATCAAATATTTTATTTATGGAAAATATAAATTTCCATAAATACTTCCAACTTTCCAAAAGTGGAAGATTTCCATAAATACTTCTAGACTTTCCAAAATTGAAAAATTTCCATAAATACTTCTAAATTTCCAAAATTTAGAAAACTTCCAGAAATACATTATGACTATCGCAAAACCATTTTTACGATTATGTCGAAACACAACCTGGGCTCTGATACTACTGTTGGGTTTCCGGCACCGCGGCGTGTGTGTGTTCGATCATGTTTCGTAAACATGAGCACAGCGGAAGCAATTAAAAATAATAAATCTATATTTATTACAACACACACAACACACGCATGCTATTACAACAAGTGTAGACATAACCGTAAATTAAAATTTGCAATAAAAGGAAATTAAACTACGTTATACCTTCCGTATGACGTGTAGCGGGAACGGCATCAACCGGAACGATCCTCGTAAGAATCGTCTCTATCCGTATCCACGCCGAGCTCCTCGGGATGACTTCGCTAAGTCACGAGCTTCGTCTTCGTACGGGTTACTAGCCTCGTGTTGAAGACGACGTGATCGAGAGATGATCACGATCCGAATCCAAATTCGGATCCAAAACGAGTTCTCAAAACTCGCTTCTCCGGAGAGGTGTTCGTCAACCGTTTGACGAATCCTTCGTCCCCCACCTCAGAGGATTACCGGAGATCAAATCCCAGGTAAGTTAGCCGCTGTCGGAGCACTAACCGTCGTCCAAACGACGCTCCGACGATAGGAGAAGAAGCTGTCCAGAAAACTGGACAGCTTGGTGGAGGATATAGGCGCCGGCCAACCAAGGAAAGAAAAGCCTCACCTTGATGCCAAACCTATAGGAGATCACCGGAGGGTCGCCGGAGGTTCACCGGCTGGAGCTTGGACGCCGGCAAGGAGCTGGACGGCGGCACCACAAGCTGGGCGGCAACAATGTGTTGGGCGGCAACAACATGTTGGGCGGCTACAACTTGTTGGGCGGCAACAACTTCATTAGGGTTTAGGGTTAGGGTTTAAGCCCTATTTTATAGAGAACTAATTCTCTTAATGGTTAATGGATCATATCCATAAAGCCCGTTAACCCGCTCCATTAAGATAAGTTAAAATAAACCAAACCATGATGGTTTATTTTAAGTTAAAACGAACCGAACCAACTTTTGGTTCATTCGTTTAAAATAAACCAAACCCTTTGGTTTATTCTCATCCATTGGATTAGAACCAAACCATTTTGGTCCATCCATTATGTCTTCATAAGACACTGCCCATCCACGCTTCCATTGCGACTGAAACAATTTCATGCTCGCTTTATGTTTGGTCCAACCAAACATAGTTTCTCTCGGTCTGAGAATCCCATTCTCAAGCTCGTTTTAAATCCTTTGGATTACACTCGTTGTGCGTGTGACCAAATAGGTTCTCGGTTTATGTTGGCCGCCTATAATTAACCATTAATTATAGAACGATCATGAGTGGCACCTAGTAGTACATCATGATCCCCAATAATTAACCCAAAAAGATCAACGGTTGATCCGTAACTATTTCAAACCCTTCAAGAGCTCGAATGAATCGTGCCCCATTCCCTTCACTCATCTTATACCCACTTGGTTCAGACATGCTCTATTGTGTCATCCTCACTAGGTCGACTACGCCACACCTAGCCCAAGTATCATTTCCTCGTCCCACGGATTCTAGTTACTCCACATGTATCAAGAGTACTTTACTCTAAACATGTAATGCTTTGGCCAAAGACTTTAGTAACAATCCGACGAGAGGCCATGGGTATACATCTCCTCGCAAGGAGTGGTGAATCCTTTATAGGCTATTCAAACACCTTCGATCACTTGACTTATACCCAATCATCCCGGGTCCACATCTCCTCGAGATGTTTGCTTAAGATGTCAAAGCATAAGTCTCCATGATCAAGATGACTTGAATACCGCAAGTCAAAGGAACATCGCACTTAAGCCACAAGAAGAACTTCATTGACATATCTATATATGCAGAGAACCATATGAAGTCTTACTACTGGTCACTCCAATGAACTAGTTACCATAACTAGCATCCACGATTAACTCCGACATCACAATGTCTCCACCAAAGGAGAATCACCGCTTGGATACACCAAGGAGTATACCTCGTGCTAGTCTCGATGTAATTGATGGTGTGCCCAACCATCAATTCATCAACTAGGATAATCTGATACATCACAATTACACATGTAGAGATACTCACTAGTTGTGATCCAATCACAAATTCTCTCATGCTGTGAATCATATCGTGGACATTCAGTAAATGAGTTTAAGATCCAATCAAATACATTAAACATGTATACTCAAATAGTGAATCTTCATTTATCATATAAATGATTCATACATAAGGCGATTGCCTTAGGACATCTCTCATATACTACTAACAGACTCCCACTTGGCCTAATGCCAATCGCTACGGTATCCAATACCTTAAGCTCTAACATGACCCTCAAACTTACTTTGAGGCAATGCTTTAGTCAAAGGATCCGCTAAGTTCCTTTCAGTGGGAATTTTCTCGATTTGTATTTCGTTCCTACTTATGATCTCTCTGATAAGATGATAGCGGCGAAGCACATGTTTGGATCGTTGATGAGACCTTGGCTCTTTCGTCAGGCAATTGCTCCATTGTTGTCGCAGAGACCGTATTGCTTCAACAATGGCCGGAATCACACCAAGTTCATGAACGAACTTCGATCCAAACCGCCTTCACGCCTGCCGAATATATTCTCGCCTCAGAATCCATGCCTCTTGTTTGGAACCTTTCCAACTCATCGCGCTTTCATTCAAGGTGAACACGATCCGCATCGAAGACATGAATCATCCTTGTCTGTCTGGAAGCTGGCATCCGTATACCCACGTATCACCATGTCCCCTTCTCCATATATTAGGAACACATCCTTAGTTCTTCTCAAGTACTTAAGGATCGTCTTAACAGCCGCCCAATGATCCATTCCTGGATCGGATTGGTATCTGCTCGTGACACTCAGAGCGTACGATACATCGGGCCTCGTACATAACATAGCATACATGATAGATCCTATTGCGGATGCATAGGGAATCTTACTCATGCAAATCCTCTCGTCTTCTGTGCGCGGACACATAGACTTCGAAAGGTGTTCCCCATGCCTGATGGGTAGGAAACCTTTCTTGGATTCCGACATGCTAAACCTCTTTAGCACTCGGTCTATATATGTAGACTGCGAAAGACCAAGCAACCGTTTCGATCTATCTCTATAGATCTTAATCCCGAGGATGTAGGTTGCTTCTCCCAGTGTCTTTCATGGAGAATGTCTTGATAACCAAACCTTCACTCGATCAGAAGATTGAAACATCGTTTCCTATAAGTAGTATGTCATCGACATACAATACTAGGAATACGACTGCACTCCCACTAACCTTCTTGTACACACAAGGTTCGTCTGGATTTTGTGAGAAATCAAACATTTTGATTGTCTCATCAAAACGGATATTCCAGCTCCTGGATGCTTGCTTCAATCCATAAATGGATCGTCGCAATTTGCATACCTTGGTTTTGTCAACCGATGTGAAACCCTCAGGCTGTATCATATACACGTCCTCGAGCAGGTTTCCATTAAGGAAAGCTGTTTTCACATCCATCTGCCATATCTCATAATCATAATGAGCCGCTATGGCCAGGAGCATCCGAATGGATTTAAGCATAGCTACAAAGTAATAGGTTTCGGCCATAATCAACACCTTGCTTTTGACGATATCCTTTCGCCACCAATCTAGCCTTATAGGTAATCACATTACCATCCATGTCGGTTTTCTTGAAAACCCACTTGCACCCTATAGGCTTTATGCCTTCAGTGGGTCAACCAAGTTCCAAACTTGGTTTTCGTACATGGAATCCATTTCCACTTCATGGCACCAAGCCACTTATCCCTTTCTCAACTTGTCAAGACTTCTTCATAACTGTAGGCTCTCATCATCAATGAGTAACACGCTGCTCGATTCGCTTACGAGAAATCCATATCTCTCAGAATATTACGTGTTCTACCAGATCTACGAAGATGTGGTGTTACAATAGGTCCAAAGATTGCTCATCACTGAGTTGTCCATTGACAGGCTTCACCGTATCTCATTAATGTCTATTTGAGTCTCTCGAGCCTCCTCAAGCTCCAACACTCCCATTGCTTTCTTGCAAGAGAAACTCTTTCTCTAGAAACACAGCATGCCTTGAAACAAACACCTTTTGTTCCACAGGATGATAGAATTGGTAACCCCTTGTTTCCTTAGGGTATCCAATAAATAGACATTTATCAGACTTAGCATCCAATTTGTCCGATACAAATTGGCTTCACATAAGCATGACAACCCCATATCTTCAAGTAAGATACATGAGGTTTCTTACTATTCCATATCTCATATGGAGTAGTTGAGACTACCTTGGTAGGCATTCTGTTTAACAAGTAAACAGCTGTCTGAAGTGCATAACCCCAAAAGGACTTGGGAAGAGTCGCATGATTCATCATTGACCTGACCATGTCCAACAAGGTCCGGTTACGCCTCTCAGATACACCATTATGCTGTGGTGTATAGGGCGGAGTCCATTGAGACAATATGACATTGTCTCTTAGATAATCAAGAAACTCTTGACTTAAGTATTCACCACCTCGATCCAATCGAAGTATTTTAATACTCTTGTCATGTTGTTTCTCTACTTCATTTCTGAATTCTTTGAACCTTTCAAAGGCTTCAGACTTGTGTTTCATCAAGAACACATACCCAAACCGTGAGTGATCATCGGTGAAGGTAATGAAGTAGCTATAGCCTCCTAATGCTTGAGTTGACATAGGTCCACATACATCAGTATGTACTAAACCTAGTAACTCTCCCACTCGTTCACCTTTTCCAGTAAAAGGTAACTTAGTCATCTTGCCTTTTAAGCATGATTCACATGTATCGTATGAATCCAATTCAAACGATTCCAGAATTCCACATCGGTGTAATTCGGACATGCGTTTCTTGCTTATATGGCCAAGACGACAATGCCACATATAGGAGTCTATGTGATTATCCTTTCGAGCACGCGTGTTGCTCGCTTCGATATTGAAAATGTCACTGGATACGTCCAACGTATAAATGCCATTACTCAAAGTTCTAGTTCCATAAAGTACGCCATTCAAAGTTATATAACAACAATTGTTACTAAACGTTAAATGGAAACCATTTCTATTTAAACAAGAAATAGAAATGATGTTCTTTATCAACGAAGGAACATAAAAGCAATTGTCCAGTTCTAAGACAAGTCCTACAGGGAGTTCCAACAAATACGTTCCGATGGCGAGTGCAGCAACCGTTGCTCCATTCCCAACACGTAAATTTGACTCTCCCCTTGACGAGTCTTCTTCTATTCCTTAGCCCATGTATGTCATTACATATATGTGAGCCACACCCAGTATCCAATACCCAAGTGTTTGAGGAAATAGAATGACAATCAATAACGAAGATATCTGAAGAAGATGGGGCATCCGATGCCTTATTCTTCTTCACAGACTCAAGATAAATCTTGCACTTTCTTCGCAAATGGCTCTCCTTGCCATAATGATGGCAAGTTTCCTTTTGTGCTAGTTCTACCTTCTTAGCCTTTCTCTTCTTTCCCTTCTCACGCTTCCTTTGACTTCCTTAGAACTGCTTCTTCGAGGAATCAACTAACAAGACCGCCCTCGCCATGCTTCTAAGACTCCACAGCCTTTCAAAGATATTGAGCAAGACTACGATGAACCTCCTAGCATCTCGTAGAGGTGAAGAGGAGCTTTGAGACTTCGAACCTTCAATCTCACTTGCTCATCAACCAACTCACAAAGATGAAGAACTACGATATGAGCATCCATATGCTCATGTCGCCAGAGCTTGGGTTCCATCGCGGCTAGCATGATGCAACTCATTTGTTCAGAATCACTCATATATTTCTGATAGGCCAACAATTGGTCCAGAGTTGCATCGTCACTAGGACGGGCGGGAAAAGGCGCTTCGAGGACATTTGCAAGCTTTTCAACCTTGAGAACAATTCTCAAGCTTCTAAGCCAGTCCATGAAGCTCGGCCCAGTCAATTTATTTGAATCCAAAATGGAATGCAAATTCAAACACATCATGATCAATATATTAACTTAGAAATACAAAACGAGCATATATGAGAAAGATGATTTTAAAATGCATCATTATACATTTATAAATCCCATTCATTTTTCGAATTTCAAAAACCCCAAAATCACTTCGGGAGATTGTAGGTCCATCTCCGAATGGGCTGATATCCATCATAGTTATGAACAACCTTGGAGAGAGTCCAACAAGCCATTCATAACTACGACGGTAGGTATCATCTATACCGATTGCATATCCCGTATATGCAACTATCACAATGTGCTATCAACTAATTGAATGTTCACACATACATCGGGTTGTTAACACATTAACAAGTATGCATCATATGCATAGCACCCAACTTCACCTCCCTTTACATCGACCTTGGAGAGAGTCCAACAAGCCGATGCTCCAGGTTAAAGCCAACCCATTAATCAGGACATAGTTTTAATATGGTTAGAGCGCATTCAACCAATTAGCCCAGCTTGGAGAGAGTCCAACAACCAAAGCTAACGATTGACCTCTGACTCTTACCATATTAGTATTAAACTATTCCATGGTTTGAACATATTCAGTTCGAGCCGGGCTTGGAGAGAGTCCAACAACCCAAACAAGAAATGTAACTGGGTTCTAACCATATTAATGGAAGGTGTAGGCTTTAATATTGATTAAGGGTTTTATGTCTCATCCTCTTTGCATGCAAATAACTATTATCTACATGGCATGGCATACATGGCATACATCTACATGTCACGACACGCATGGCATAATGTTATGCATCTAATGCAATTACATGGCATACAATTATGTCATGTATATAATTTCCTTATATGTCATAACTATTTATGGAAAAAAAATATGTTTAAGATTTGATTCTCCAAATCAAATCATAATTAAATTAGGAAACAAATTTCCAAATCTAATCACATATTTTATTCATGGAATTATTTGATTAAGGAAAATCTATTTAGGAAACCAATTTCCTAAATCTTTAAAACTACTTATGGAAATTAAATATTTTAAGATTTGATTTCCCAAATCAAATCATGATTAAATTAGGAAACAAATTTCCAGAATCTAATCAAATATTTTATTTATGGAAAATATAAATTTCCATAAATACTTCCAACTTTCCAAAAGTGGAAGATTTCCATAAATACTTCTAGACTTTCCAAAATTGAAATATTTCCATAAATACTTCTAAATTTCCAAAATTTAGAAAACTTCCAGAAATACATTATGACTATCGCAAAACCATTTTTACGATTATGTCGAAACACAACCTGGGCTCTGATACCACTGTTGGGTTTCCGGCACCGCGGCGTGTGTGTGTTCGATCATGTTTCGTAAACATTAGCACAACGGAAGCAATTAAAAATAATAAATCTATATTTATTACAACACACACAACACACGCATGCTATTACAACAAGTGTAGACATAACCGTAAATTAAAATTTGCAATAAAAGGAAATTAAACTACGTTATACCTTCCGTATGACGTGTAGCGGGAACGGCATCAACCGGAACGATCCTCGTAAGAATCGTCTCTATCCGTATCCACGCCGAGCTCCTCGGGATGACTTCGCTAAGTCACGAGCTTCGCCTTCGACGGGTTACTAGCCTCGTGTTGAAGACGACGCGTGATCGAGAGATGATCACGATCCGAATCCAAATTCGGATCCAAAACGAAGTTCTCAAAACTCGCTTCTCCGGAGAGGTGTTCGTCAACCGTTTGACGAATCCTTCGTCCCCCACCTCAGAGGATTACCGGAGATCAAATCCCCGGTAAGTTAGCCGCTGTCGGAGCACTAACCGTCGTCCAAACGACGCTCCGACGATAGGAGAAGAAGCTGTCCAGAAAACTGGATAGCTTGGTGGAGGATATAGGCGCCGGACAACCAAGGAAAGAAAAGCCTCACCTTGATGCCAAACCTATAGGAGATCACCGGAGGGTCGCCGGAGGTTCACCGGCTGGAGCTTGGACGCCGGCAAGGAGCTGGACGCCGGCACCACAAGCTGGGCGGCAACAATGTGTTGGGCGGCAACAACATGTTGGGCGGCAACAACTTCATTAGGGTTTAGGGTTAGGGTTTAAGCCCTATTTTATAGAGAACTAATTCTCTTAATGGTTAATGGATCATATCCATAAAGCCCGTTAACCCGCTCCATTAAGATAAGTTAAAATAAACCAAACCATGATGGTTTATTTTAAGTTAAAACGAACCTAACCAACTTTTGGTTCATTCGTTTAAAATAAACCAAACCCTTTGGTTTATTCTCATCCATTGGATTAGAACCAAACCATTTTGGTCCATCCATTATGTCTTCATAAGACACGCCCATCCACGCTTCATTGCGATCAAACAATTTCATGCTCGCTTTATGTTTGGTCCAACCAAACATAGTTTCTCTCGGTCCGAGAATCCCATTCTCAAGCTCGTTTTAAATCCTTTGGATTACACTCGTTGTGCGTGTGACCAAATAGGTTCTCGATTTATGTTGGCCGTCTATAATTAACCATTAATTATAGAACGATAATGAGTGGCACCTAGTAGTACATCATGATCCCCAATTAACCGAAAAGATCAACGGTTGATCCAGAACTATTTCTGAAACCCTTCAGTAGCTCGAATGAATCGTGCCCCATTCCCTTCACTCATCTTATACCCACTTGGTTCAGGACATGCTCTATTGTGTCAGTCCCCACTAGGATGACTACGTCACACCTTGCCCAAGTATCATTTCCTCGTCCTACGGATTCTAGTTACTCCACATGTATCGAAGAGTACTTTACTCTAAACATGTAATGCTTTGGCCAAAGACTTTAGTAACAATCCGACGAGAGGCCATGGGTATACATCTCCTCGCAAGGAGTGGTGAATCCTTTATAGGCTATTCAAACACCTTCTATCACTTCGACTTATACCCAATCATCCCGGGTCCACATCTCCTTAGAGATGTTTGCTTAAGATGTCAAAGCATAAGTCTCCATGATCAAGATGACTTGAATACCGCAAGTCAAAGGAACATCGGACTTAAGCCACAGTAAGAACTTCATTGACATATCTATATATGCAGAGAACCATATGAAGTCTTACGGCTGGTCACTCCAATGAACTAGTTACCATAACTAGCATCCACGATTAACTCCGGACATCACAATGTCTCCAGCCAGTGAGAATCAGCTGCTTGGATACACCAAGGAGTATACCTCGTGCTAGTCTCGACAGAATTGATGGTGTCCAAATCCATCAATTCATCAACTAGGGATAATTCCGATACATCACAATTACACATGTAGAGATACTCACTAGTTGTGATCCAATCACAAATTCTCTCATGCTGTGAATCGTATCGTGGACATTCAGTAAATGAGTTTAAGATCTAATCAAATACATTAAACATGTATACTCAAATAGTGAATCTTCATTTATCATATAAATGGTTCATACATAAGGCGATTGCCTTAGGACATCTCTCATATATTACTAACAAACTCTTGACTACTCGAGGTTGATCCTTTGACCAATCGATGGCCATCATCACGATCGATGGCAAGATCATCACGACCTTCGGCAATCAATCTGTTTGACTCGAATGAGTCCTCCAAGCCGGCAATGATCGATACTAGCTGCAAGGCATGGTTAGCTCAACAAAAACATAATTTCGATGGTCGTCGACCATCCGATCTCGACCTAGACCATCTATAAGAAGTCTTTGGTCAGATCTACGCTTAAGATCATCCCCGTAAAGAGGATACGACCTTACTTACGCTCGCACACACGAGCTTACTTCAGTACTTACGTGTTGCTTTTGATTCCGGCCTTCCACTCAATTCTTCTACTTCCTCCAAGTCTCTTGAGTGTCGCCGACCACCGCGGCTTCCTCGGTGTCGCTAGCCTTCACTCGCGTTGAGACTTTCGCACACTTGATTTAGCTCATGAGATAACAATATATGCTTAACTTTGTATCGTTTGCTATAATCAAAACTTAGGTTCGACTTAGGTGCCTACTGCACCAACAATCTCCCCCTTTTTGATTTATGGCAAACCCACATACAAAGTTAAGTAAACAGCAAGCATGAAGAGTAATAATGTGCATGAGAAACAAAAAATATGAAGATTAAGTTGGAGTAGTAAGGATTTTCTTCAAGTACTCCCCCTTGAGGAAACCTCCCCCTTGACCGAGGGTGAGTCTTGAAGAAAGACCTTAATCCTCCCCCTTGAGGGTTACTTAAAGTAATTAACATTACTTAAAGTTGGCCTTAGTAAAACGTTTTAGTTAAGCCCTTTCTCCCCCTTAAGTAAAACATTAACGACATAAAGTTTAAAAAATAAGTTTAAGTAAAACGTAGACGGCACAAATAAGTTTAAGTTAAGAATTCTTTGGCCTTTTGGTAAAAGTTAACTAAGTTTTAACTTTTGCTTTAAATATGAAGTAAGAGTTAAGTTAAAAAAAAAAAAATTGACCCCTTAACTTTAGCCTTTTTCTCCCCCTGTTGTCGTATATCGAAAAGAGTAAGGGGTGTGTGGAAAACAAAATAAGTGTTAAATTTAAAGTCCAAGCATGTTCCCCATTTTTTATAAAAAATAATATACTGAAAATAAGCTCATCTATAAAATGTTCGACTCATATTTGGCTTGATTGATATGTAAGATCAACCAGTCCTGGTCAGAGTCGGTTAGTATGTATGATTATACTCCGTGGTTCATAGCGATGCACTAGCTCTACATTTAGAACCAGGAGTAAGGTCCTAACATCTCACGCCCATCTACGTGGCTAAGTACACAAACACATTAGTCCTATGTGTTGTGAGATGTACTGGCTCCTTAAATCTATAGGTGCATGATATCTAAGGTATGTCCTATACAAGTTCCATAAAAAATGAAAGTTAAGAAATAGTAGTAAGAAAATATAATTTGCAAGTTCCTATTCTACTACGCACATGCCCAATTTTCGTCTTAATAGACTAAATTCGGCTTCGGGTAGGGGTTTAGTAAATAGGTCTGCTAAGTTAGACTTTGATTCGACGTATTCGAGTTGTAGGGCTCCGTTGGCCACATGTTCTCGAATGAAATGGTGTTTGACCTCTATATGTTTGGTCCTAGAGTGACATATCGGATTCTTTGTAAGATTAATTGAACTAATGTTATCTACATGAAGTTTAGTATTCGTAAAGTCTAACTTAAAGTCGCGGAGGGTGTGCTTCATCCAAAGAAGCTGCGTAACACACTCACCCATCGCGATGTATTCGGCTTCGGTGGTAGATAAAGCAACACAGTGTTGCTTCCTACTGCACCAACTCACTAGACTCGAGCCGAGAAGTTGACAACAACCACTCGTACTTTTTCTATCGAGCTTACTACCGGCATAATCTGAATCGGAGTAGCCGATTAGTTCGAACTCCATAGATCTAGGGTACCAAATACCAACGTTAAGTTTACCCTTAAGATATCTAAGGATACGCTTAACTAGGGTTAGGTGAGACTCCTTAGCACAGGTTTGAAACCTGGCGCACATACTTACTGCGAATAGGATGTCGGGTCGACTCGCAGTTAAGTATAGGAGACTTCCTATCGCGCTCCTATAGTACTTTAAGTCAATGGACTTACTTTCAGGGTCTTCTCCTATGTTAACATTAATCGCCATTGGGGTGTTTATTATCTTAGCGTCTTGCATTCCAAATCTTTTAATTAACTCCTTAGTGTATTTCTGTTGATATAGGTATATACCATCCTTAGTTTGTTTAATTTGTAGACCTAAAAAGAAACTTAACTCGCCTACCAAGTTCATTTCGAACTCACTTTCCATGAGTGAAACGAACTCGTTTAGTACGGCTGAGTTAGAGGTTCCAAAAATTATATCGTCTACGTAAATTTGAGCTATGAATATTTCTTTACCTAAGGTTTTTACGAAGAGAGTTGGGTCAACTAAGCCTTGGTTAAACCCTTTTGACTTAAGATGGATTGAAAGTCTTCGCACCAAGCTCGAGGAGCTTGTTTAAGTCCATAGAGAGCTTTCTTAAGTTTTAGAACATGGTCGGGTTTATCTAGATTTTGAATCCGGGTTGGCTAACATAAACTTCTTCTTTAATGTATCCATTTAGGAATGCCGACTTAACATCCATTTGAAACAGCTTAAATCCTCGATGTGCGACATAAGCTAGCAACATTCGAATGGATTCGAGTCTAGCTACTGGGGCATAGGTTTCGTCGTAATCTAAGCCTTTGACTTGACTAAACCCTTTGGCAACTAACCTAGCCTTGTTTATAACTACTTCACCTTTATCATCAAGCTTATTTCGAAACACCCACCTTGTTCCAATTATCATTTTGTCTTTAGGTGGTGGTACTAATTCCCACACTTCATTCCTAGTAAATTGAGCTAGCTCTTCTTGCATTGCAATAATCCAATCGGGATCAAGAAGAGCTTGTTCAATTGATTTGGGTTCTATCTTTGAAATTAAGGAAATTTGACTAAGGTTCCTATAGGATGCTCTAGTTCGAACTCCTAGATTAGGATCTCCTATCACTTGATCGATAGGGTGGTTAGTCTGAATCCTAGATTGGGTTGGGTTTGTATCACCTAATGCTTGATCAATGGGGTGACTTGGTTGAACACTAGTTTGACTCGGATCACTTGTCACTTGGTCGACAAGAGAAGTTGGTTGATGTGGATTAGACTCGATCTCGTGGTCGAGACGAGTTTGGTATCGATGGGCTCAACACTTGGGGTCAATAAGGGTTTTGTAGGTTCGGTACTTCATCAAATACTACATTGATAGTCTCCTCGACTCTAAGGGTGTCGTGGTTATATATTTATAAGCTCGACTTGTAGTCGAGTATCCTAGAAAGATTCCTGGTCCATGGTTTTGGATGTAAATTTCCTAAGTAATCCTTAGTGTTTAGGATATGTACCTTACACCCAAATACCCTAAAGTACTTGATGTTAGGTATTTTATCGTGATAAATCTCGTCGAGGTCTTAAGGTGCCTTTTACCATAAGGATCCTATTTTGGACATAGCATGTCGTACTACGGCTTCGCCCAAAACCTATCGGGTAGGTCGATTCGTTCAACATGGTCCTAGCGGCTTCTTGTAGAGTTCGATTTTTCCGCTCCACTAGGCCATTTTGTTGAGGGTCCTAGGGCAAGAGAATTCATGGTGGTATCCGTTTAGGTTCTGAAAGTCGGTGAACCTTTGATTTTGAATTCACCACCATGATCGCTTCTAAGTCTTTTAACCTTAAGGTTTTTGATTCTCGATTAATTTGAATAGATTGATTAATTGATCTAGGTATCATTTTTATGTTTGATGAACCTAACCAGTAAACCTGGAGTAGTCGTCAATTATGACTAAGCAATATTGACTTCTATTGAGTGACTTGGCTCCATGTGAATCGAATAGATCCATATGCAGGAGCTCAAGTACACTTGAGGTTCGTTCTTGGTTAGTTAACTTGTGTTGTGTCCTAGGTTGTTTTCCTTGTTGACAAGCATTACAGATTTTATTAACCAAGTTGTTGAGATTGGGTAAGCCTCTGACTAAGCCACTCTGACTCATCTTGTGGACGAGTCTTGGGTGCGAGTGACCGAGTCGTCGGTGCCACAACCATGATTCCTCTTCCTGTGTCATAAGACATTTGGCTGAGGATTTGATTAAGTTAATTGTGTAAATGTTATTTGTCCTAGTTCCTTTGAGTATTGTTTTAGCTATTTTATTTGTTTTAATTACACATTCATTTTCTAAAAATACGACCTTATAGTTATTGTCACATAATTGGCTTACGCTAAGCAGGTTATATTCAAAATTCTCTACAAGTAATACATTTTTAATAACAAAATTCGAGTTAAGCTCAATATCACCTGATCCGATGATTTTGAGCTTGCTGTTATTCCCAAAGGCTACCGATCCTTGACGTTTGAATCAAAGCTTTGTGAATTTGAGTTGATCCCCGGTCATGTGTCGGGAGCAACCGCTGTCCAACATCCATTGATCCTACACACAAGGTGGTTGGATTGAATGTTAGATTTTTTATAAATTTTTTTTTTAAAAAAAGGTTGTAAGTTTTTAAACCTAGGTCATCACACCTGTGTCTATATGATCAATCATGTTATACTTATGTGGTTTTTGTGAGATGACTTCCAATTAAGTTGATTAAGTGGATTTAGGTTCAAGTAATTTTATGTTAGATTTGGATTTAACCCTAGGCTTGTCAAGTTTACCTTTTCCAGATCATGGCTTCCAGGTCATGGCGAGGCACAGGGGCCTTCTTTTATCGGATCATCGACCACTTCCTTAGACAAAGCCATTTTCAAGAAAAAGATGACTTGACTCACCTAAGACTATTCCTAGTCTAACTAGTTATTTTTGAAAAGAGGCTCCCTGAGGCTCAATCTTTTTGAAGAATTTTAGTTGGTTATGTTTTTGAAAAGAGTCTCCCCGAGGCTCAATCTTTTCGAAGAATTTTAGTTGGTTATGTTTTTGAAAAGAGGCTCCCCGAGGCTCAATCTTTTCGAAGAATTTTAGTTGGTTATGTTCGTGTTCTAAGTGAGTTCACAAGTTTTAAAGCACAAACTTTCTAAGTTAAAGCATGCAATTTCTAAGTTAAAACACAAACTTTCTAAGTTAAAACATGCAATTTCTAAGTTAAAGCACAAACATGTTTTGTACTGGCTCCCCCTAGACCGTTGAATTGGTTCGGTCTATCCACATAGTGGATTTGGTCCTTGGGAATCCAGTACGGGTTGGATCCTAGAGTTGAAATCAAAAGGTTCTTAGGGACCCATGCTTGGACATGTTTCCTATGTCGACTTACAATCGACAAATACGACCTATTAGTCGTGTTTGAGTTAAACCCTAGTCCAGCCTTGTTGTACACGGCCCTTTGAGATAAAAGTAGGAGGTCAAGTCCTTTGGATCCCGAAGTGAACCTTTCCAACGTGTTCCTAAGATCTTCGACTTGACTTTTCAAGAGTGAGTTCTCAACTTCGAGTTTTTCAACCCGAGTTGAGTCCTTCTCTTGAACTCGACTAGTCGAAGAGGTTAGGGAGACCTTGTGTTTGAGGAGTTTGACCTCCTCAATCAGGGTCTCGACCTTGGACTCGGACTTAGCTAACTTCCTAGACAAAAACCTAACTGTATTATGTAAAGTATTAAATAAAGTTCGAATTCCTTTAAGGGTATCTTTTGAACCGGATGCGTATCCGTGGCTTGACTTGAAGGTAGCTTCGTAGTCCGAGTCATCCTCAGGTTCCGACTCAAGTTCAGGTTCGGTCTCCATGTCTGACTCAATCGATTTCGCCATGAAGACGTGGTCTTCATCTTCTTCGGATGACGCTTCTTCCCATGTCGCGTTGAGGGCCTTCTTGTGCTTAGGTGCTCGGTGGTTGAGCTTGGGGCACTCGGACTTGATATGTCCAAACCTATTACACTCATAACACCTAATATTTGAACTTTTAGGCTTACCTTGATTGGGTCGAGTTGTGGTTCGCTTTCGTCCCTTGGCTATCCTTCGAGCTAGGTTCATTAGTTCGGAAGTCAACTCCGGGTCAACTTCTTCTTCGGACTCGTCTTCCTCCTCGGTTGGTGGTGGCTTGCTTGCGATTTTCTTCTTCTTTGATCCTGCAAACAAGACTATACCCCTCTCGAGTTCCGAGTTGGACTGCTCATGTAATTCGAAATCGGAAAAGAGTTCATCTAACCTAATTTTACAAAGATCCTTGGAGACCTTGTAGGCATCGACCATGGATGCCCACAAGGTAGTCCTCGGAAACGAGTTTAGAACATACCTTATAAGGTCGCGGTTTTCGACCTTTTGCCCGATTGCGTGTAGGTTGTTGACTATATCCTGGACTCGGGCATGAAGTTGGGTCGCGTACTCGTGTTCCTGCATTTTTAGGTTATATAGTTTATTGAAAAGAAGATCACGCTTACATACCTTGGCTTCATTGGTCCCTTCGTGTAGCTCCACTAGTTTCGTCCAAAGATCTTTTGCGCTTATGAAGGGGCCGACTCGATTTAGCTCCTCCTTGGATAGGCCACATTGGAGGATTTGTGTTGCCTTGGCGTCGGTTTCGACTTGTCGTTTTGTTGCAATGGTCCATTGATCATAATCCAAGGAGTCACCCACTTCATTAGTCGAAAGTGTGAAACCCGTTTGGATTATGATCCACATCTCGATTTGGGTTTTGAGAAAGCATTCCATCCGACCCTTCCAATAACGGAAGTCATCACCATTGTAAAACGGAGGTCGGACGGTGCTAAAACCCTCGAGATGGGCCATTAGAACAAAAGACACAAATAGACGGAGACGAAGAAACTAACAACAACAAAAACACGAAAACAAGTACCAAGACTCGCTTCTTGGATTAGTAGTGCGGGAGAAAAACTTAACAAAGCGAAATAAATAAATAAAAACAGAATTAAAAGAAAAATAAATCTGTAAAAAGGCTAGATTGGTGGTTTCACCAAATCTTAGCAACCCCCGGCTCTGATACCAATTGTTGGATCGATCGGATCGCTAGAGGGGGGGGTGAATAGCGATAGAAACTTTTTAGTATGAATTCGTTTTAAAAAAAACTTATATGCAGCGGAAAGATAAACAAAACAAAAAGTAAAGGAGACAATAGACACAAGAGATTTACTTGGTTCGTAGCCGAAGGCTACTACTCCAAGGCCCTAGTGGTCCTTGACCACGTATGGAGGGCAAACTACTAAAGAACTCCTCCTCGTTAGAGGTAGGAGTTAGACAGATACAAAAAGCCCGAGGTAGAAGGACACTCCCGCTCTCCTCGTTATAATGAAAGCTTTAGTAAAAGGAATAAACTGAAATACAATTTAGAACTTTCATTACCGACGAATTTAAAGGTTGGAGGTTGAAGCTCTAGTCGTCGTCTCGGCAGTGCTTCGTCGTAGGGATGTCGGAGAGTCGGAGTGTATCGGAAGCACTTGGAAGCTTTTTAATTGATGAAAAACCCTAGGTTTGGCCCTCCTTTTATAGCCTTTGATCCCCTCATCGAATGGGTCTTTAGCCAATCACAAATGGGCACAAAACCCCTTGAAAAATGGTGATAACTCTTGACTACTCGAGGATGGCCATCATCACCGATCGATGGCAAGATCGACCGATTTCGACCTTCGCGATGCCGATCATGACGGCACCGAGTCCTCCAAGCGCGGCAATGACCGATGCTAGCTGCAAGGCAAGGTTAGCTCAACAAAAACATAATTTCGATGGTCGTCGACCATCCGATCTCGACCTAGACCATCTATAAGAAGTCTTTGGTCGGATCTACGCTTAAGATCATCCCCGTAAAGAGGATACGACCGTACTTACGCTCGCACACACGAGCTTACCTCAGTACTTACGTGTTGCTTTTGCTTCCGGCCTTCCACTCAATTCCTTCAGCTCCCTCCGAAGTCTCTTGAGTGTCGCCCGACCACCGCGGCTTCCTCCGGGTGTTGCTAGCCTTTAGCTCCAGCGTTGAGACTTTTCTGCACACTTGATTTAGCTCATGAGATAACAATATATGCTTAACTTTGTATCGTTTGCTATAATCAAAACTTAAGTTCGACTTAGGTGCCTACTGCACCAACACCAAAGAGTTAAACTACGCATATCCTACTATTATCCGGCACATATAATATTTGAAAAAGTGCATAAAAATTAACCGAATCTTAAACACACAAAACCGGAAACCTTGTCTCTGATACCAATTTAATGGTTTTTACTTATCGAGTCCGTGAGGGGAAACTTCGCTTCCCACTTCACCCCGGTCGTTTGATCATGGCGATCCCTTCGATGTCCCCGGATTAAAAATTTAATCCTAGACAAAAGGGATTGCCCAAACAACCAAGCCATCATCGTGCTATTCGTTTAGAGAGGTCACTTGAACAAACTAGTTGTTCAAGCAACCATCCTTTATTCTACGAGTAGCCGCGGAATAGATGATGTCCGGATCGCCGGTTTTTGTATTTATTCTCGGGATCCAAGTATTATTTAGTCATTTACAGATTTATAACATGCTTATAATTGAAAAACAAAAACAAGCAACAAAGAAAAGAGAAAAGAGAATAGATATACCTCTTGATCTTCTAATGTATGTCCTTCCTCCTTTTGGACCTCGTGTGGGCGACGCTCTACCAAAAGTCGAAGCTGCTAGATCGCAAATCTTCCTTGCTTTTCCAAAGCAAGAGGAAGAATAGAAACAAAGCTCTTCTCCTTCGTATGGCCAACCAACAAGCAACAAGGAGAATGCTTGCCGCCAACCAACAAGGAGAAGGAGATAATGGTGGAAACCGGCCAAGACACCAAGGGAAAGCCCTATATCTTGTTTCCACCACCTAAGGAGAAGGAGAAGGGGTCTTTGGATGCCAGCCAAGGGCTGGGATAGGGTTGTAAGCACCGGCCACCAAAGGTTAGGAAGAAGAAAACAAACTACTTCCTTATTTTGTGCCACCCAAGCCTCTTAAACCCTAAGCCTCCAAACCCTAATCCTTGCTCTCCTTATGGTCGACCATGGAAGTGGGGAAGAAGATTAGGATGAGCTCAAGCCAAGGTAGAGGGAATATGGAGGAACCGGCCACACCTTAGGAAGAAGAAGAAAAACTCCTCCCCATGTTGCCGCCCACCCATGACTCCCAAAACCCTAGCCACCAAACCCAATCCTAAACCAACTAGGATTCCTAGCCTCCAAAGGAAGCAAACCCTAATCCCCTTAAGCCATGCTCTTAGATGAAAGGGAGAATGTTGGACGCCGGCCAAAACCAAGGAGAGTAGAAGGAAGAAAGGTGTCGGCCACCATAAGGAAGAAGAAGAAGAAGAAACATCTTTCCTTAATTGTGGCCACCCAAAACCCTAAATCTCCCAAGCCCTTGCCGCCCAACCTAAGCCCCCTTTTTTCTTCCATCTGTTGCCGCCCACCCTTAAGCCAATATTTATAGAGTTAGGCTTAAGGCTTGATTTAATCTCGTCCATTGGTTCTAGGGATTTAATCTCAACCGTCGGATCTAGAGATTTAATCTCAACCGTCGGATCTAGAGATTTAATCTCCACCTTTGGATCTAGAGTTTTGTTTCTATCCTTTGGATCTAAGCTTCATGAGGTGTTAATAGGCTACATTAGGGACCATGAGGAGGAGTTGGATCTTGGCCACCCATGGATCTAGCCCGCATAAAGTCCGATCCACTAATCATGATCCAATCCACTAAAGGATCATCATTGATCTACCTCACCAACCCCCATATGATAATATAGGCTCCATATATTATTTGTAAATTTTCTCCCCGTATTTAAGATCTCGAATGTCCATCGATTAATTAATTTACTGACCATTAATTAATCAACATCTAACTCCTTGAGTAGTACCACTCAACCTTTCCATCATGCCGGACCAAGTCCACCTGTAGGGTTTACATGATGAACCTTATGAGCTCCTCAAGGGGACATCATCATCCTAATATATAGGGCATGATTTGCTCCTATAATCAACGGCACACCATATAAAT
Source organism: Wurfbainia villosa (assembly GCA_025175895.1). Lineage (NCBI taxonomy): Eukaryota > Viridiplantae > Streptophyta > Magnoliopsida > Zingiberales > Zingiberaceae > Wurfbainia > Wurfbainia villosa. Next base: position 84,319,204 of record CM046001.1, read on the forward strand.
AATATCATCTCCCAACTTACCGAGCCTATCGATTTAATCTATAAATCTCGCCCATTGGTAAATAAAAGAGATGACTACTAAGTATATGTGCCCGTTATTATATCGGGATTAAGAGCATGTACTAAATAATATCTAAGGTCTGATTCAATTATGTAGTCAGCAATAAATCGAATCACCTCTATGTCGGTCCTGCTCAATACACACAAAGTGCACTAGTGTGATTCTATGGTCAAGACAAACCAATATCAAATCACACTACAACCATTCCGATGGTTTGTCCAAAGTCATCTCGGTTGTGAGCCTTTACTTATACTTTTCAAGGGGCCGATAACATGATCTCCCGTGTGACACCACACACCATATTATCTACAATGTAAAGTATTAGACAATATTGCATAACCATAAAAATATGCAAACAATGATCATGAGATTCTTATTTCAAAAATAATGATGTTCATACAAAAGATAGACTTTTCAGTATATATCCCTACACAACCCTCCCACTACGATGAGGTATCATCTGTGTATCCTCTGTGACACACGGTGTAGTGACTTATGGTATATCCTCTTGTACCGGTGGTACTGAAGAAGCGACTTCCCCTTTTAATTCCTCCAGAACAATCTTAATCATGGGCTTGTGGTTCATCACATAGTCTTTCTCTAGAAAACTAGCATTCATGCTAACGATCACCCTCTGATCTCTAGGACTATAAAACAAACCACCTTTCGTTCCTCTAGGATAGCCAATGAACATGCGCACTTCTGTATGGGGTTCCAACTTACCAGCATCCGCCTTCAGCACATGTGCTGGACTCCCCCAAATCTGAATATATCTTAGACTAGGCTTTTGCCCAGTCCACAATTCTGTGGGAGTAGAAGGCACTGATTTAGATGGAACCAAGTTCAGAATGTACACCGTCGTATCTAGAGCATATCCTCAGAATGAATCTGGCAACTCAGAATAACTCATCATCGATCTAACCATCTCCATAAGAGTCCTATTCCTTCGCTCTGCTACACCATTATGCTGGGGTGTGCCAGGCGCAGACAATTGGGATTGAATCCCAGCCTCTGATAAGTAATTCCTAAACTCTCCCAAGAGGCACTCACCATCACGATCAGATCGTAGTGTCTTGATACTTTTACTTTGACGTTTCTCCGCATCAGCCTTGAATTCTTTGAACTTGTCAAAGTATTCAGACTTGCGGCGCATCAAGTAAATGTATCCATATCTCGAATAATCGTCTATAAAAGAGACGAAATACTCAAAACTACCTCTAGCCTGGATAGACATAGGACCACACAAATCATAATGAACTAATTCTAACACATCTTTGACTCTATACCCCTTGGCCTTAAAAGGCCTCTTGGTCATTTTACCCTCCAAGCAATATTCGCAGGTTGAGAAATCTTCCACCACTAATGAACCCAGAGGTCCATTAGCTATCGACCTTTGAATTCTACTTAGGTTAATATGACCAGCCTAAGATGCCTAAGATATGTTTGGTTCATCTTCGAAGGTTCTTTTCTCTTATTGGAATTAGAAGATGAGTTATTAACTTCTATTTGCATCGTGGGAGCTTTTGGTTCAAGTGTGTATAAATTTCCTATCAATGCACCTGAACAGATAATGTCCCTATTCCTTTTTATAACAACTCTGTCATTAAAAGAAATAGAATATCCATCCATAAATAATTTATAAATCGAAATTAAATTCTTTCTAAATAAAGTTACATAAAGGCAATTCTTAAGAACCAAAACTTTATTTTTCTCAAAAGATAAATAAACATCTCCCACTGCAATAGCTGCCGCCTTCGTGGCATTGCCCAAGTATATGGTAATCTCTCCCTCAGCCAGTCGTCTAGTTTCTTGGAACCCCTACAAAGTATTGCAGACATGATCAGTGGCTCCCGTATCTACACACCAGGTGCCTGTAGATAACACCGCTAAACATGTTTCAATGACTAGACCAAAAGATATTCCTTTGTTCTGCTTGCGGTTGGGGCAGTCCTTCTTTCACTGTCCAGTCTGCTTACAAGTGAAGCACTTGCCTTTCGGCTTCTTGACTCCTCCCTAAGTTCCTCCCACCGCCTTTGTCCCATCTTATTTCTTCTTCTTCTTGCCTTTCGGCTTAGAAGTAGAAACCTTTTAGGTCACCATGGCATGCACCTGAGCACTCTGACGAAATAGCCCCTCTACAGCCTGGAGTTCTGTCAGAAGCTTCGCCAACGAATACAACCTCTTTTTCATGTTGTAGTTCAGGCGAAACTGCTCAAAACTCCTAGGTAGAGACTGGAGAATGATATCGACCTGGGTTTCCCCATTGATCTCAGCTCCAAGGACTTCCAACTTATTTAAATGAGTCATCATCTTGAGAACATGATCCCTCACGGGTGTTCCCTCGATCATGGTGGTCGTCATCAAGTTCCTCATGGCTTCCTGCCTAGCAGCCCGATTCGTGTGTCCGAAAAGTTCCTCAGAGATGCTTGCTTAAGATGTCAAAGCATAAGTCTTCATGACTAAGATGACTTGAATACCGCAAGTCAAAGGAACATCGAACTTGAGCTGCAGTAAGAACTTCATATATATGCAGAGAACCATATGAAGTCTTACAGTTAGTCACTCCAATGAACTAGTTACCATAACTAGCATCCACGATTAACTCCGGACATCACAATGTCTCCAGCTAGTGAGAATCACCTGCTTGGATACACCAAGGAGTATACCTCATGCTTGTCTCGACAGAATTGATGGTGTCCAAATCCATCAATTCATCGACTAGGGATAATTCCAATACATTACAATTACACATGTAGAGATACTCACTAGTTGTGATCCAATCATAAATTCTCTCATGCTCTGAATCATATTGTCAATATTCAGTAAATGAGTTTAAGATCCAATCAAATACATGAAAATATGTATACTCAAATAATGAATCTTCATTTATCAAATAAATGGTACAACCATAAGGCGATTACCTTAGGACACCTCTCATATATTACTAACACATCAATAGTGGTCGAGTGTGGCACAACAGATGATCTGCCCTCACACCAGCTGCTACTACCACGAGTAATCGTGGAGGTAGGATGATTGACGACCCTCCCACCCACAAGGGAGACCAAGTCGCAACATGCATGTAAATGTGATGAATGCATAACTACACACATATACATCCACAACACACTCTCTATCCAATAGAGAGTCATACATAATTGACAGTCAACCAGGCTAGGACCTTCAGTCCGTTGCAACCCACTATCAACAATCAACCATGATAGGACCTCCAGTCAGTAGCAACCCACTATCAACAATCCATACAACCATACACAGATCCATTATCCATAATAGACACACAATGTAAAGGGATATAACATGACAATCCACTCCACATTTTAGAACATCACCCACCCCCAGGTGATTTATCCTGATGACATAAATGTTAGGGCAATCAACCCGTGATATGGTTTTGATGTGTGTGGAAAAGGGTTTAAGTTAGGATGATTGGATTTGATATGTGCGTTGAAGTCTTGCTGGACTTAGTAATTCGCACATGGAGCATTGGCAAGTTTCACCACTCACGACCTCGTGCATGAGTCGGAGAAGGAGCATTGTAGAGTCGTGTACTTGATGCTGTCGAGGGACCGCCGGACGAGATGACTTGAAGCGAAGCCAAGGAAGTAGACTTCAAGGGAAAGAGACGCGAAGGAGCATTGCAAAGTCGTGTGCTTGATGCTGCCGAGGGACATAGCCACGAATGAAGAGAGCTTCGGCGAGGGACTTCGAGTGAGATGAGAGAATGAGTGAATTGTATGTAGCTCATTAGGTGAACTTGGCCGAATGGTTGAGTGTTGGAGGCTCGACCGCAAGGGTTGAGGCTTACCCGATCGTCGAAAGCTCAAACGGATGAAAAGTTTGAGTTTTACCCGACACCAGTCGACTGCCATGTCATGGCAGTCGACTGCTCCAAGTCGATCGACAATCGACTGGTGTTACCTGCTGGATCAAGTCGACATCAGTCGACTTCTTAAGGGAAGCAGTCGATTGATCGCACTGTGCACGGGCACAGAAGCTAGTCGAGCTCGCGGGTCACTCGACTGGAAGTTGACATCAGTCGACTGATGAAAGCATCAGTCGACTGATCATCCAAATGTTGGAGAAATGGCCACGGATCCCGCAAATTCGGTCTGGTCAGTAGCCATTAGAGGCGACATCAGTCGATTGATGAAAGCATCAGTCGACTGTCGCTATGTTAACGGGAAGAAATCCCCTTTCTCTATAAAGAGAAGGGGCAAGGGCTTTTGGGAGGTTAATGCTTGAACTCCTAACAACTCTCAAAGTGCTCTAAACATTTCCCACTCTTTTTACTTGCTATTATTCCATTCTATTGTAAGAAGAGAGATTGTAAGAAAGGTTACCTCCACCTAGCTTGGTGTAAAGGAGAGAATAGTGAAAGCTTGAGGCGTGATTCACCTTGGACGAATCGGACCGTGGATTAGTGACGAGGTCTTGAACCATGTTATATTGTGGTGTTAACATTTGTTCTTCTATTCTTTACTTTGCTTTGTCTTAATTGTTTATATTAGTATATTCCTCTTGCGCTAATTAAGTTTGTAGACGAGCAATCAACGAACGACTTCCATCTACGTACAAGAAAGGCTATTCACCCCCTCTAGCCGGCCAACATCATTACTACAAGTGGTATCAGAGCCAAGTCGCTTGTTGAGGACTAACCACCGCAACAAGCACTACATCAAGAGATGGTCGGCTCAAATATCCATCCGCCAAAGTTTGAGGGGGAATTTGCGTGGTGAAAGAAACACATGGAGGTATTTTTCAAAATTGATTTTGAAATTTTGTTAATAATGGAAAATGGTTTCGAGATATCTAGGGATGAAGAAGGGGAGCTATTGGAGAAATGAAGGTGGAGTAAGAGGCAAAGGGAAGAGTACTTGGCGAACTCAAAAGTCAAACATCACCTCTACAACATACTCCCCCAAAAAGAAGTGAATCGGATAGGGGAATGTGCAAGTGCCAAGGAGATGCGGGAGAAACTCATAGAGATTCATGAAGGCACATCCGAGGCCAAACTAGCAAGGAGAGATGTCCTACACTCCCAATTAAGCAACATTAAACTCGAAAAGGGAGAGAAGGTAAAATCTCTACATTATAGGTTTACAGTTGCGTATTGCTGATTATAATGGTTTGTAGGTAGCTATCAAACGGGATATGATCATGAAGAAGGCTATAGATGTCTTTCCCGATCCTCAAGTAGGAGGCTCCATGGTGGACTCCTTCTATATTTGAAGAATTTAAGTGAGCACCCTAAGGTCTTCTCCACCATGGAGCTACACGAAACAAGGCTTGAAAGAGTAGTAGAAGAGCCAAGACTTCAACCATCAAGAGGAGTATCCTTAATAGCCAACAAGGGGAAGAAGAAGTTGGAGACTCCCTCCTCATCCGATTAAGCCTCCTCCTCCTCCATGGATAGCACGGAAGAAGCATACATGGTATGGAAGGTAAGACATGCTTTGAAGAATTTTAAATTTAATAAATCTAATGATAGGAGAAGAAGACCAAGGGGGAAGATAATTTACTATAATTGCCAAGGAGAGGGACACATAAGGGATAATTGTCCCCTCTTGAACAAGAGCAAAGAATAAAGGAGGAGAAAAGAAGAAAAGAAGAAGGGGAGCAAGAAGAAGAAGGAAGAAGAGAAGAAGGTCAAAGAAAAAGGGAAGGCCAAAGCACTCAAAGCTAGGACTTGGGATGACCCTTCCTCCTCATCATCATCATCGGAGGAAGAAAATGTATTTGTCACAAATTTGGCACTAATGGCATTTGATGATCTAGACTCCACCTCCTCCTCCGAAAAAGAAGAAGCAAGCTCAAGTGAGGAGAGCTCAAGTGAAGGGGGAGCTTTTTCTACATCCTCATCATCGGAAGAGGATTTGGTAAGTGAGGTAACAAATCTACCTCCCAAGAAAATTATGTCAATAATGTCTAGCCTTACTAAGGACTTATTTAGGGCTAAGAAAAAGAATAAATGCATGCTTGATCAAATTAAGGACTTAGAAGAAAAACTAGAAAAAGCATGCTTAAATATTAATGATAATATTTCCTCTAGTCTCAATAATGCATGCTCACATGATAACTATATGCCTTTTAATGTTGGTGATGCATGTATGGATGAAAATAGGGTCTTAAGGGAAAAAGTAGACCATTTAACCAAGGCCCTAGAAAAATTCACCATAGGCTCCAACACTTTAAACATGATCATAGGGAGCCAAAGGGAAAGCTTCAATAGGAAAGGCCTAGGATATAAGGAAAATAAAAATGAAAAGGCCTATAAATGTTTAATTGCTAGGGGTCAAGATAAAAAGAAAACAATAGCTAGAAAATGGATCCCTAAGGAATTTTTAGTGAACCTCATAGGAAAGAATTTGTTTTGGGTTCCTAAATCCATCCTTAAGGGTTAGAAAACCCCTGGGATAGTCAACCATAAGGATTTCACCTATATCTTATTATTTGGTTGGCTTAGGATGGCGTGGACTTAATTTTTAAAATAGTGTTGGGTGATGATAATGCACCCATAAATAGATAAATCATGATGTTAGGTGATACTTGACTTATTATCATTTTATACCTAATGCATGATTGATGGATACTTTTGTTTCATGATCATAATGTGAAATCAATGCATATATGTTTTTATGATTATGTGGTATGTTATGATGATACTTAACCTTGTGTAAAATTGCATGAAATAAATGGTTAAGTATATACAAATACCTTAGGTTCATCTCACACTCACTATAGGCTACCTTGATTGAAAACATAGCATGGGTGAGATGTTAGGATGATACAAATGGTCCACTAATGCCTATGGCATTTAGATGGTCATTTAAAGTATCAAAAGAGTAATAATAGACCAATCATGGGGAAGGCTTATATTTAATTCATAGACATATTGCCCAAAGATCATGGTTGGATATTTCAAATGTTTTGAAAATCATTTCTTGTTTCATAAACTGAATTTTTCATGTTTTAAAAAGCTTCAAGGCAAAACTAAGCTTTAAAATCGATACAAACTTTAGATATTTTCTAACTTTTGAGATTTTGCCTAATTTTCAAAAATATAATGATTTTTCATGGAAAACTATTTTTTATTGATAAAGGAACTTACAAGAAATGTGTTCCCCAAATTTCATGATTTTTCAAATTTTATAGAATTTTTTATGCATTTCTAAAATTTAGCCCGAAAATTAGAAAATCCTAAAATCAGAGTGTCAGTCGACTGGTAGTCTGAACCAGTTGACTGATCGACTGAAAACATGCCCAGTAACCTTCTTTTATCAGATTTTAAGGCATGTTTTGGTGATTTTTGTTTCCTGGACTTGATGCCATGTTTGAATAACTTAGTTTAATCTTTTTGATGGTGTCAAAGAGGGAGAAATATATATGTTTAAGTAAGTTATATTAAGGGGGAGAATTGCATTTAGGGGGAGTTTAATATATTAAGGGGGAGAGTTGATAATCATGTTTATTCACATGCTTCCTTACCTTAATATTTTTATCAAATGTTTACCTAACTTAAACAGATTGCCACACATCAAAAAGGGGGAGATTGTTAGGGCAATCAACCCGTGATATAGTTTTGATGTGTGTGGCAAAGGGTTTAGGTTAGGATAATTGGATTTGATATGTGCGTTGGAGTCTTGCAGGACTTAGTAATTCGCACATAGAGCATTGGTGATTTTCACCACTCACGACCTAGTGCTTGAGTCGGAGAAGGAGCATTGCAGAGATGTGCGCTTGATGTTGCCGAGGGACCGCCGGACGAGATGACTTGAAGCGAAGCCAAGGAAGCAGACTTCGAGGGCAAGAGACGCGAAGGAGCATTGCAGAGTCGTGTGCTTGATGCTGCCGAGGGACGTAGCCGTGAACGAAGAGAGCTTCGGTGAGGGACTTCGAGTGAGAGGAGAGAATGAGTGAATTGTAAGTAGCTCATTAGGTGAACTTGGCCGAATGGCTGAGTATCGGAGACTCGACCACAAGGGTTGAGGTTTACCCGACCACCGGAAGCTCAAACGGATGATAAGTTTGAGTTTTACCCGGCACCAGTCGACTGCCATGTCATGGCAGTCGACTGCTCTAAGTCGATCGACAATCGACTAGTGTTAGCTGCTGGATCAAGTCGACATCAGTCGACTGCTTAAGGGAAGCATTCAACTAATCGCACTATGCACGGGCACAGAAGCTAGTCGAGCTCGCAGGTCACACGACTAGAAGTCGACATCAGTCGACTAATGAAAGCATCAGTCGACTGATCATCCAATTGTTAGAGAAACGGCCATGGATCCCGCGAATCTGATCTGGTCAGTAGTCATTGGAGGCAACATCAGTCGACTGATGAAAGCATCAGTCGATTGTCGCTGTGTTAACAGGAAGAAATCCCCTTTCTCTATAAAGAGAAGGGGTAAGGGCTTTTGGGAGGTTAATGCTTGAACTCCTAACAACTCTCAAAGTGCCCTAAACGTTTCCCACTCTTCTTACTTGCTATTATTCTATTCTATTGTAAGAAGAGAGATTGTAAGAAAGGTTACCTCAACCTAGCTTGGTGCAAAGGAGAGAATAGTGAAAGCTTGAGGCATGATTCACCTTGGACGAATCGGACCGTGGATTAGCGGCGAGGCCATGAACCACGTTACATTGTGGTGTTAGCATTTGTGCTTCTATTCTTTACTTTTCTTTGTCTTAATTATTTATATTAGTATATTCCGCTTACGCTAATTAAGTTTGTAGACGAGCAATCAATCAACGACTTCCATCTACGTACAAGAAAGGCTATTCACCCCCCTCTAGCCGGCCAACATCGTTCCTACAACAAATCAAGTCTACAATCGTTCTTCACTACAAACACATAATTAAGCATCTATAGGTCCACATACCATAGCATTTGTAATCCAAAACAATGATGAATGAAATGTAACGATAACAACAGAGCATCTCAAAGTTCAAAGACAAAGTATCAAGAAACAGAATAACAGGAGTGGAGTCAAGATAATAGTGTCATCAATGTAAAATCTCATGCACCAAAATTAATCATCTACCTAACCAGGGTAGAAATTACCCTCCTGATATGTAACCGTGCTGATTGTATTCGCATCCGCAAATCTGCTTCGTATCAAAGCCCTAAAATTGTAGAATATGAATATAACCAAAATAAAACAAGTCTCCACTAATCACCGATATAATCCAACAATAACACTACCACAACAATAATCATGAAACAATATTACCACTACACAATATAGCATAAACAGATCATAAGTTACCTAACCTCCGCTTCAATCACAACCAACCTTTTAATCCACTTAATGGAATCTAGTTTGCCCAACTATTAACTGCAAGTAAATCGCATGACATTAACCAAAATCTAATCATGATTTACACACTGATCTAATTATTCTAGCAACACAGTTGTGCATTCTCCTTCAAGAATTAGTTACTCTAATCACACATCTAATGTATAACATACAATTCACGACTTACCTTCAACCGTTGCAATCAACCCAACTTCTTGATTCCCTCCAATGAATCTAATCCAAATCAAATAATCGAATGAAAGACAACTGATCTCAATACTTGGTTACATTGGAAGCTAACCCCAAATCCACCTTAGGAAGTTAAAATTTGCAATGATTAGATTCATTAGCCAAAACTATTACTTCAATTTCCCTTTTCCACCTAGCAATCACAAAGACACAACTAACATTAAAGTCCCAATTAACTTCTCCAATCTATACATGAATCAAATAGTTACCCATCCGTGGAAGAGTGGCCACCATCTTGGCAATCACCACAGAAATCAAATAACCACAGCTGCAAATCGAGTAGGAGAAAGTTGTGAATCTGTGCAGAGACCTCGGATTTGACCACCGACTACAAGCATACCAATTGCCACGCAGTGGCTGGTGCGATTCACCGCGGTGGTGGTCACAACAGAGGAAGAAAGGTAAGCGATGATGAGGATATGGACGTGATCGAGTTGGCTTCTGTCGATGTTCGGCGGAGCTAACAACAAACTGGCTTGGAGTGTCGGTGATGAAAAATGACACAGATCAATTGCAACGGCGATCGAAGGAGTCGACGGCGTCATGTGCACCGTTGCGGTAGCACACGAGTGGAAGGCATCACTGTCGACATGACAATCAGAGCGATATGGAAGGTTGAAGACATCGACGAAGAGGAGAAGGCTGCTGCGACGAAACGAGGAAGAGAAGAATCAGGGAAATCAGAAGATGAGGGAAAACAGGTGAAGGGAATCGGACAATGAGTGAAAAGAAACCATAGGTTTCCTATTTAAACCCTAGTTTAATTAACCTATTAATACCTTAATAGGAGATAGTATACATAGACTTTACAAAAGCATATCCACTTTATTCCCATGAAATGTCTATAAACCTTCCGTTTAAATCCAAAAATATTTCTAAAAATTCCTAAAAAATTCCATAAGACAATTTATTAACTATTTCGGGGTATTAATTATTATTTTATTTTTCGATATCTCACATTCTCCTCTACTAATAAAAATTTGGTCCCCAAATTTCCTACTCAAGTACGATGAGTAAGCAATACCACACTGCTCAACTCAAGTACTTGGAAAAAAATCACACACCTCAAGCAACTAAGTGGGGGTACTGATAACCTCCAAAATCTATCACGCATGCTTCCAACAGTCCTTTGAAAGTATAAACAGTACCTTCATATTGACCATCTATCAAAAGGTAAATAACTGTACTAGAGTAGAGCTTTATATTCGTGACTCGTTGGAGACTTTTCCAGAATCGTGAGATGAATTATGAATCACTATCGGAAATGATACTCAAGGATACTCCAAGAAAATTGAAAATCTCCTTGTAGTATAATTCCGTCGAGTGACCCAACGAATTCCATCTTACGGCTCGGTAGGAAAATGAGCGGACTTGTTTAATCGACCACCGATTATCCAAATCACATCAAGTCTTTTCCGAATTCTAGATAATCTCCCAATGCAATCCCTCATACCTGGCTACCACTCCTATCTAGGTATATAACCCTATTGGTCACTAATATTCCATCTTTACTTGTTGGCACACCGAACATCAGGCTACGAAATCAATCATTTCCTACATGTCGTTCCACCACTATGAACATTTCAACACTCACTATTTTCGGATCCACTCCGAATAAATCGCTAATCTCGAATGTCGAGTCTCCGGAATCAACTCTTCCTAAATCTAATGCAACTTCATAACCCACTATCCTTCTTAGAGACAAGGAATTATTTTCTCATAAGAGATCTCAATCTACTATCCAAAATCTACTCTACCACACAGAAACTGTAAGTGATTGGGAGACTATAGTGACCAATCTCCCTTGTTACAACTGTCCGTGTTCTAACAACTCTATAGTAGCTACCCAGTAGATAGTCAAAATCTCATGAGCATTCCTACTCCATACATATATAAAACAAGATAATAATTGCTAAATCCACGTCATGTATATTACCTCTTTTCTCGTAGTTCCTCAACTGACGTAAACATGAGATACGTCTCAATCACCTACATCAGAATCGCTCCATTCCCTGAAATGATACATCTGCATACAATACCCTTCCATCCACACCAAAAGGATTAACTAACACTGATGCAAAAGTCAACCATCGTCTGAGCCCTGAAAACTAATTTCACAAGCTTCTGACCAAGTAAATTCCATCACCTTCCTGGTCAAAAAAGTCAGTGATATAGTAATGCTAGAAACATCGTATCCACATCTACGGTAATAACCAAATCAATCCAGGGAAACCAAAACATCCCTTAAGATTGTGTATATATCCAAAAATATTGTCTAAACTGACAACCACCAACTTATCCAATCACTTCCAGAATACTCGATTCCTCAAGTCCATGAACGACTTAAATCGTTAAATAGGTCTAACAATATTATCAAAAGCTCAAAAAATTCATATCAAGTATGAAATGTCATCTTCTACACACCTGTATCCTTTTTACTCTAAGTTGATGATATCTCAATCATCACACCAATAATGATAATTGTATGATACTAAGTCACTGCAATATCAACACTCCAATCATAAACCCACCCTAGAGTATACACAGGTGTCCTTTAGTTGATCTAAACAGATCATCTATCCACAATGAAAGATACTCATTCTCAACAACTCCTATATCCCATCATCGTTAATCGATGCACAACCTTAAAGGTTCGCCTCTTTTTAACAAAGAGTTTTGGATCTTCTCAATAAGAAACCCTGAGCCAGATAAATCTCCCATCCAACATCTCCTATAATCACAACATACATTCTTCCAATTTCCATTGTATTTAGCAACATTGATACCCATAAAATTATCTCCCGGTATGAGGTCCTCAATATCGAAACTATTTCTGAAATCACTCCGATCGCATACTCCACTTGCCTATGCAGTGGCAAGCCTAGGAGTTCATCCGAAATCATATCTGAATACTCTCAGATTATACACACATCCGAGAGATATATTATACCATCATTTCAACAATTTAACTATCCAAGTTAATATCAGGATATCCATATCCACACCATATCAACCAAGTCAACAATATAGCAACTATGACAACTCTCCAACAATAAGATAACATCTCCACCAATAACCTCTAAATATCAGAATCAATATCATAACACTTTAATAATCATCACAGTAATCAAATCAACATCTCAACTATCCTGGGAAACCATCCTAGTAGTATGTTCATCAAAGTTTAAAGGTATTCCTTGACTACTTACTTGGTGGTCAATATCTCACCTGTCAGTAGAGAAACAAATAATCCACATGATCCGTATATAGAAATCCTTCCAATCCTATCTAAGAATGTTCTAGACATAGATTCCTATAAACCACAAGTATCTCTCAATATATCAACAAATAAGGTAAACTAAAATAATACCTCAAATGATCAATCCTTTGATCCTCTACATCTCCTCTCGAGTAAAGATGTAAACTCGTCCAACTTCTATTCTCAACGGTTGAGTTCCTATAGATGCAAAAGAATACCATGGAGGAACTAAAATTGACTACTGAAATTGAGATACAACCAAAGCGACTGCAATGGAGGTGGTAAACATTGTTGTACTGGTAAAGAGTACACCACTGATAGTAAAATAATGAATAACTTCCAACATCATAGCACACTCCAACTCGGCAAATGATATAGATCCACCGGAAGAGGTAATAGTTGTTGTTGTCTGCATGAGTCTTCTAAGATGTCTTCTGCTGATACTGCTGAGTAAATCGCTTCTCTCGGATGGAAGTATCAAGGAACTCTAACTATTCCTGAAGTAGTAGATTGTTGCTGGTGTGATAACCCAATCTTCTGTGATGATCTCTGTTGTCGAGATTGTGAATCATCCTCCTGAAAGCAACATCAATAGTCTTCAACTGAGTCTTCAGGGTACATTCTCCTCATACGTATTGGTTGCTTACAATAACAATAGATGAACTAATCCAACGAATAATCCAACTTTGCATGTCGTCGTGACCCACACTGCACGTACATAATCCCTTCGGAATCATTCTTCTGATTCTAATATTTGGCTTGCAATGTCTGCTTATCGATTTACAACTCTTAAATCGCTTACTATAGAGTCATTTCCATACACATGACTTAGTATAATGCCTTCCGTTAGGATCTGATAGAAGATCCAAACATCCTAATCCGAACATCAGCCAACAAACCGTAGGTGGCTTAAAACATCCATTCACATTCTTGAGCCATTAGGTAGGCATAAACTCTGCAAGTCTAGCAACTTTGCATGGTACTCCATTACCAAACGATCACCCTACTTGAAACTCAAGAATTCCCTAACGACGAGTCAAAGGAAATAACACAGGGAAATACTCTCTCACAACATCACTACACCATGATCAAGTGATATACTATTCCCCGAAAGTTATTTCTTAAACCTTTCACCAAGTACCGGCTTGATCTCGATAATGGTATGCAACTAACTCTACTTTCTATATATAACACGAGTTAAGTACTCAAAAGTACCTTCACAGTTATACAACCCAGCATGAACAACTCAGGGATCAAAATCCCTATGAAACACCATATACTAACCCTCCACTATCTGCATCAGTAATAGTATACTCGCTTGCCCATTACCCCATAGGTAATGATCTGACTAGCATAATTAGTGAAAATCCCTAAGAGTGTAATGTTTGATCTACATAAGAAATGTGACTACCTGACTCCTGCTTTCTGACTCGTTATGAGTCAGCTCTCAAAGGAAATTCACCTTTTCGAAAGCAAGTACTTGTCTAATAAACTCAACATGTCGTTCCCGTGATTAACCCAAACCATAGTTACAAATAGTAACTATATAACACACTACATGTCATTCCCTGTTATAAACAACTAATTCATAGCCAACAAAAGGATATGTGATAATAATTAGCATACCTTAAACCTTGTAGCACGGAGATGTCCCGCTACAGCTAGATCCCAGAACTCACAAAACCAAAACCAAGTAAAACAAAACTCAACGTCCGAATGAAATAAAATCCGAAAGTGACCTCGCAACCTAGGGCTCTGTTACCAATAAAATTTTCATGCCCCGAGAGTATATCTGTCCATCGATCAGACGGTACACTCTTGTGACAATATAAATATAAAATTGATACATGGCCCAAATAGCTGCTAATACAGACAAGCTATAAAATACTGCAGAATACACAAACAAATAATAAAGATACAAAGACTCAAATATGCACTCCGGTGTCACTTTGACACAACAAGAATCATAATAGAAACCAACATCATAAATAAATTAATAATAAAGGTCAAATACATACAATACATTTTAATACCACCAATGCGGAAACAATATAGGATAAAATCCCAAAACAAACAAACCAAGAGAATACAATAATATGGAATAAATATCCATACACTCGGTGTGAGATGAGATCAGCTGGTGGAGCTCCGAGCACCCAAGGCCTCTTTTACCTGTTACTTGGGCGACAAGAAAACTCAGGGTCTATGGTGGTGAGTATAAAACTCAGCGGTAATATGAAAGATAATGCATAAACAACATATATCATATGTGTTAGTAATATATGAGAGATGTCCTAAGGCAATCGCCTTATGTATGAACCATTTATATGATAAATGAAGATTCACTATTTGAGTATACATGTTTTATGTATTTGATTGGATCTTAAACTCATTTCAATGTCCACGATACGATTCACGGCATGAGAGAATTTGTGATTGGATCACAACTAGTGAGTATCTCTACATGTGTAATTGTGATGTATCGGAATTATCCTAGTCGATGAATTGATGGATTTGGACACCATCAATTTCACAAGACTAGCACGAGGTATACTCCTTGGTGTATCCAAGCAGCTGATTCTCACTGGCTGGAGACATAGTGATGTCCGGAGTTGATCGTGGATGCTAGTTATGGTAACTAGTTCATTGGAGTGACCAGCCGTAAGACTTCATATGGTTCTCTGCATATATAGATATGTCAATGAAGTTCTTACTGTGGCTTAAGTGCGATGTTCCTTTGACTTGCGGTATTCAAGTCATCTTGATCATGGAGACTTATGCTTTGACATCTTAAGCAAACATCTCTAAGGAGATGTGGACCCGGGATGATTGGGTATAAGTCGAAGTGATCGAAGGTGTTTGAATAGCCTATAAAGGATTCACCACTCCTTGCGAGGAGATGTATACCCATGGCCTCTCGTCGGATTGTTACTAAAGTCTTTGGCCAAAGCAATACATGTTTAGAGTAAGGTACTCTTCGATACATGTGGAGTAACTAGAATCCGTAGGACGAGGAAATGATACTTGGGCTAGGTGTGGCGTAGTCGGCCTAGTGAGGTGACACAATAGACCATGTCTGAACCAAGTGGGTATAAGATGAGTGAAGGAATGGGGCACGATTCATTCGAGCTCTTGAAGGGTTTGAAATAGTTACGGATCGTTGATCTTTTGGTTAATTGGGGATCATGATGTACTACTAGGTGCCACTCATGATCGTTCTATAATTAATGGTTAATTATAGGCGGCCAACATAAACCGAGAACCTATTTGGTCACCGCGTGAGTGTAATCGAAGGATTTAAAAGCGAGCTTGAGAATGGGATTCTCGAGGCCAGAGAGAAACTATGTTTGGTTGGACCAAACATAAGCGAGCATGAAATTGTTTGATCGCAATGGGCGTGGATGGGCCGTGTCTTATGAAGACATAATGGATGGACCAAAATGGTTTGGTTCTAATCAATGGATGAGAATAAACCAAAGGTTTGGTTTATTTTAAGCGAATGAACCAAAGTTGGTTAGGTTCGTTTTAACTTAAAATAAACCATCATGGTTTGGTTTATTTTAACTTATCTTAATGGAGGCGGAGTTAGCGGGCTTTATGGATATGATCCATTAACCATTAAGAATTAGTTCTCTATAAAAGAGGGCTTAAATTAACCTAAACCTAATCCATCGCCCCAACCCTCCTCCTTGTTGTTGGCGCCAACAACGGCCGCCCAACTTGATTGAGCTGCCGTCCATCTCCTTGCGGCGTCAAGCTTTAGCGGTGAACCTCGGCGACCCTCCGGTGATCTCCTTGGGTTTGGTGTAAGGTGAGCCTCCATCTCTTCTTTGGCGGCGCCTATTCCTCCACCAAAGCTGTCCAGTTTTCTGGACAGCTTCTTCTCCTCGTCGGGCGTCGTTTGGGCGGACGGTTAGTGCTCCGACAGCGGCTAACATACGGGGATTTGATCTCGGTAATCCTCTAGTGGAGGATGAAGGATTCGTCAATTCGGTTGTGAATACCTCTCCGGAGAAGCGAGTTTTGAGAACTTGTTTTAGGATCGAATTTGGATTCGGATCGTGATCATCTCTCGATCCGCGTCGTCTTCAACGAGGCTAGTAACCCGTCACGAAGGCGAAGCTCGTGACTTAAGCGAAGTCATCCCGAGGAGCTCGGCGTGGATACGGATAGAGACGATTCTTACGAGGATCGTTCCGGTTGATGCCGTTCCCGCTACACGTCATACGAAAGGTATAACGTAGTTTAATTTTCTTTTATTGCAATTTTAATTTACGGTTATGTCTACACTTGTTGTAATAGCATGCGTGTGTTGTGTGTGTTGTAATAAATAGGAGTATTTATTATTTTTATTGCTTCCGCTGTGCTCATGTTCTGAAACATGATCGAACACACCTGCCTTGTGGTCACAGGAAACCTTGATGGTATCGAGCCCGGGTTGTGTTTCGACATAATCGTAAAATGGTTTCGATAGTCATAATGTATTTCTGGAAGTTTTCTAAATTTTGGAAATTTAGAAGTATTTATGGAAATTTTTCAATTTTGGAAAGTCTAGAAGTATTTATGAAATCTTCCACTTTTGGAAAGTTGGAAGTATTTATGAAATTGATATTTTCCATAAATAAAATATTTGATTAGATTCTGGAAATTTGTTTCCTAATTTAATCATGATTTGATTTGAAATCAAATCTTAAAATATTTTATTTCCATAAGTAGTTTTAAAGATTTAGGAAATTGGTTTCCTAAATAGATTTTCCTTAATCAAATAATTCCATGAATAAAATATGTGATTAGATTTGGAAATTTGTTTCCTAATTTAATTATGATTTGATTTGGAGAATCAAATCTTAAACATATTTTATTTCCATAAATAGTTATGACAAATAAGGAAATTATATACATGACATAATTGTATGCCATGTAATTGCATTAGATGCATAACATTATGCCATCATCGTGTCGTGACATGTAGATGTATGCCATGTATGTCATGCCATGTAGATAATAGTTATTTGCATGCAAAGAGGATGAGACATAAAACCCTAACTCAATATTAAAGCCTACACCTTCCATTAATATGGTTAGAACCAGAGTTCTGTTTCTTGTTTGGGTTGTTGGACTCACTCCAAGCTTGGCTCGAACATGTTCAAACCATGGAATAGTTTAATACTAATATGGTAAGAGTCGAGAGGTCAATCGTTAGCTTTGGTTGTTGGACTCTCTCAAGCTGGGCTAATTGGTTGAATGCGCTCTAACCATATTAAAACTATTTTGATTAATGGGTTGGCTTTAACTTGGAGCATCGGATTTGTTGGACTCTCTCAAGGTCGATGTAAAGAGAGGTGAAGTTGGGTGCTATGCATATGATGCATACTTGTTAATGTGTTAACAACCCAATGTATGTGTAAACATTCAATTAGTTGATAGCACATTGTGATAGTTACATATACATGATATGTAATCGGTATAGATGATACCTACCATCATAGTTATGAATGGCTTGTTGGACTCTCTCCAAGGTTGTTCATAACTATGATGGATATCAGCCCATTCGGAGATGGACCTACGATCTCCCGAAGTGATTTTGGGGTTTTTTGAAATTCGAAAAATGAATGGGATTTATAAATGTATATTGATGCATTTTAAAATCATTTTCTCATATATGCTCATTTTTGTATTTCTAGGTCAATAAATTGATCATGAGCGTCTTTGAATTTGCGCACTATATTTTGGATTGAACAAAGGTGGGCCTAACTTCTGGGTGGCTTAGAAACACGAGAATTGTTCTCAAGGTGGAAAAGCTTGCATATGTCCTTGAAGAGCCTCTTCCCGCCCTCTAAGGGCGATGCAACTCAGACCAAATGTTGGTCTATCGAAGCATGTGGCGGTCTACGGTGGCGAGTTGCATCATGCTAGCCGCGATGGTATGGATGCTAACACTATGGTCTTCCATCTTCATGAGTTGTTCGATGAGCAGCGAGATCCAGAAAGGTTCGAGGTCTCTAGGCTCCTCTTCACCACGAAGATGCAAGAAGGTTAAATCTGTAGTGCGATTTGTGCTAAAGATGAGCAGGTACATCGGCGGCTAGCTACCCTCGGTTTTGTGATGGATCATGAGTTAAGTATTGACTTAGTGCATTGTTTGCCCAAGAGTTTCTCGCATGATTTGTGATGAACTATCGGATGAACAAATTGGAATCCACCATTCGAGCTCCTCAATATCTTTGAAAGGCTGTGGAGCCTTACGAAGCATGAGGAGAAAGGCGGTTCTATTAGTTGATTCCTCAAAGAAAGGTTCTAAGAGGAAGGCAAAAGAACGAGAAGAAAGGAAAGAAAAAGCAAAGAAGGCGGAACGGCGCAAAGGGCACTTGCCATCCTGTGCAAGGAAGGCCTTTGGCGAAGAAGCTGCAAGATTTATCTTGAGTCCATGAAGAAGAAGAAGGCATCCGATGCCCCATCCTCTTCGGTATCTTCGTTATTGATTGTCATTCTATTTCCTTAGACACTTGGGTATTGGATCTGGGTGTAGCTCACATATATGTAATGACATACAGGCTAAGGAATAGAAGAAGACTTGTCGAGAGAGTCAAATTTGTGAGTTGGCAATGGAGCAAAGGTTCTTTTGCGGTCGCCATCGGAACTTATTTCTTTGAAGCTCCTAGTGGACTAGTCTTAGGCTGGACAATTGCTATTATGTTCCTTCTCTAATAAAGAACATTGTTTCTATTTCTGCTTAAATAGAAATGGTTTCCATTTAACGTTTAGTAACAATTGTTGTTATATAACTTTGAATGGCGTACTTTATGGGCTGGAACTTTGAGTAATGGCATTTATCGTTGGGCGTATCCGGTGACATTTTCAATATCGAGCGAGCAACAGCGTGCTCGAAGGATAATCACATAGACTCTATATGTGGCATTGTCGTCTTGGCCATATAAGCAAGAAAGCGCATGTCGAATTACCGATGTGGAATTCGGAATCGTTGAATTGGATTCATACGATACATGCGAATCATGCTTAAAGGCAAGATGACTAAGTTACCTTTCGGAAAAGGTGAGCAGTGGGAGAGTTACTAGGTCTAGTACATCTTGATGTATGTGGACCTATGTCAACTCAAGCATTAGGAGGCTATAGCTACTTCATTACCTTCACCGATGATCACTCACGGTTTGGGTATGTGTTCTTGATGAAACACAAGTGAAGCCTTTGAAAGGTTCAAAGAATTCAGAAATGAAGTAGAGAAACAACATGACAAAAGTATTAAAATACTTGATCGGATCGAGGTGGTGAATACTTAAGTCAAGAGTTTCTTGATTATCTGAGACAATGGCATATTGTCTCAATGGACTCCGCCCTATACACCACGGCATAATGGTGTATCGAGAGGCTTAGGACCTTGTTGGACATGGTCGGTCAATGATGAATCATCGACTCTTCCCAAGTCCTTTTGGGGTTATGCACTTGAGACGGTTGTTTACTTGTTAAGCAGAATGCCTACAGGTAGTCTCTACTACTCCATATGAGATATGGAATAGTAAGAAACCTCATGTATCTTACTTGAAGATATGGGGTTGTCACCTTATGTGAAGCGGTTTGTCGGACAAAATTGGATGCTAAGTCGATAAATGTCTATTTATTGGATACCCTAAGGAAACAAGGGTTACCAATTCTATCATCTGTGGAACAAAAGGTGTTTGTTTGAGGCATCTTTGTGTTTCTAGAAAGAGTTTCTCTTGCGAAAGCAAATGGGAGTGTCGTCTGAGCTTGAGGAGGCTCGAGAGACTCAAATAGACATTGATGAGATACAGTGAAGCACAGCGGTAGAGCAACTCATAGTGATGAGCAATCATTTGGACCTAATGTAACACCACATCTTCGTAGATCTGGTAGAACACGCAATATTCACGAGAGATATGGATTTCTCGTAAGTGAATCGAGCAGACGTGTTACTCATTGATGATGAGGAGCCTACCAGTTATGAAGAAGTGCTGACAAGTTCAGAAAGGGATAAGTGGCTTGGTGCCATGAAGTCGGAAATGGATTCCATGTACGAAAACCAAGTTTGGAACTTGGTTGACCCACCTGAAGGCATAAAGCCTATAGGGTGCAAATGGGTTTTCAAGAAGAAAACCGACATGGATGGTAATGTGATTACCTATAAGGCTAGATTGGTGGCGAAAGGATATCGTCAAAAGCAAGGTGTTGATTATGGCCGAAACCTATTACTTTGTAGCTATCTTAAATCCATTCGGATGCTCCACGGCCATAGCGACTCATTATGATTATGAGATATGGCGGATGGATGTAACGGCTTTCCTTAATGGAAACTTGCTCGGGGCGTGTATATGATACGACTGAGGTTTCACATCGGTTGATAAAACCAAGGTATGCAAGTTGCGGCGATCCATTTATGGATTGAAGCAAGCATCCAGAGTGGAATATCCGTTTTGATGAGACGATCAAAAGTTTGATTTCTCACAAAATCGAGCGAACCTTGTGTGTACAAGAAGGTTAGTAGAGTGCGATCGTGTTCCTAGTATTGTATGTCGATGACATATTACTTATAGGAAGCGATGTGTCCATCTTACGTGATCGATTAAGGTTTGGTTATCAAGACATTCTCCATGAAAGACACGGGAGAAGCAACCTACATCCTTGGGATTAAGATCTATAGAGATAGATTCGAAGCAGTTGCTTGGTCTTTCGCGTCTACATATATAGACCGAGTGCTAAAGAGGTTTAGCATGTCGGAATCCAAGAAAGGTTATCGCCCATCGGGCATGGGGTACACCTTTCGAAGTCTATGTGTCGCCGCGAAGGCGAGAGGATTTGCATGAGTAAGATTCCCTATGCATCGCAATAGGATCTATCATGTATGCTATGTTATGTACGAGGCCCGATGTATCGTATGCTCTGAGTGTCACGGCGGATACGATCGATCCGGGAATGGATCATTGGCGGTATTAAGGCGATCCTTAAGTACTTGAGAAGAACTAAGGATGTGTTCCTAATATATGGAGAAGGGACATGGTGATACGCGGGTATCTGGATGCGGACTTCGGGCGTTAAGGATGATTCAGGTCTCGGTCTGGATCGTGTTCACCTTGAATAGAAGTATGATGAGTTGGAAAAGTTCAAACAAGAGGCATGGCGGATTCTACGAGGCGAGAATATATTGCGGCGAGCGGCAAAGGCGGTTTGGATCAAAGTTCGTTCATGAACTTGGTGTGATTCGGCCATTGTTGAAGCAATCTCTTCTCTGCGACAACAATGGAGCAATTGCCTGACGAAGAGCCAAGGTCTCATCAGCGATCCAAACATGTAGGCTATCATCTTATCGGAGAGATCATCAGTAGGAGCGAAATACAAATCGAGAAAATTCCCTTTGAAAGGAACTTAGCGGATCCTTTGACTAAAGCATTACCTCAAGTAAGTTTGAGGTCATGTTAGTGCTTATGGTATTGGATCAGTAGCGATTGGCATTAGGCCAAGTGAAGTCTGTTAGTAATATATGAGAGATGTCCTAAGGCAATCGCCTTATGTATGAACCATTTATATGATAAATGAAGATTCACTATTTGAGTATACATGTTTTATGTATTTGATTGGATCTTAAACTCATTTCTTGAATGTCACGTCGATTCACGGCATGAGAGAATTTGTGATTGGATCACAACTAGTGAGTATCTCTACATGTGTAATTGTGATGTATCGGAATTATCCTAGTCGATGAATTGATGGTTGGACACCATCGATTCTGTTGAGACTAACGAGGTATACTCCTTGGTGTATCAAGCGGTGATTCTCCTTTTGGAGACATAGTGATGTCGGAGTTGATCGTGGATGCTAGTTATGGTAACTAGTTCATTGGAGTGACCGGTAGTAAGACTTCATATGGTTCTCTGCATATATAGATATGTCGATGAAGTTCTTCTTGTGGCTTAAGTCGATGTTCCTTTGACTTGCGGTATTCAAGTCATCTTGATCATGGAGACTTATGCTTTGACATCTTAAGCAAACATCTCTAAGGAGATGTGGACCGGGATGATTGGGTATAAGTCAGTGATCGAAAGGTGTTTGAATAGCCTATAAAGTTCACCACTCCTTGCGAGGAGATGTATACCCATGGCCTCGTCGGATTATTACTAAAGTCTTTGGCCAAAGCATTACATGTTTAGAGTAAGGTACTCTTGATACATGTGGAGTAACTAGAATCCGTGGGGCGAGGAAATGATACTTGGGCTAGGTGTGACGTGAGTCGGCCTAGTGAGGGACACAATAGACCATGTCTGAACCAAGTGGGTATAAGATGAGTGAAGGGAATGGGGCACGATTCATTCGAGCTCTTGAAGGGTTTGAGAAATAGTTACGGATCAGCAGTTGATCTTTTTGGTTAATTGGGGATCATGATGTACTACTAGGTGCCACTCATGATCGTTCTATAATTAATGGTTAATTATAGGCGGCCAACATAAACCGAGAACCTATTTGGTCACCACGCTGTGAGTGTAATCAAAGGATTTAAAGCGAGCTTGAGAATGGGATTCTCGGACCAGAGAAACTATGTTTGGTTGGACCAAACATAAGCGAGCATGAAATTGTTTGATCGCAATGGAGCGTGGATGGGCCGTGTCTTATGAAGACATAATGGATGGACCAAAATGGTTTGGTTCTAATCCAATGGATGAGAATAAACCAAAGGGTTTGGTTTATTTTAAACGAATGAACCAAAAGTTGGTTCGGTTCGTTTTAACTTAAAATAAACCATCATGGTTTGGTTTATTTTAACTTATCTTAATGGAGCGGGTTAACGGGCTTTATGGATATGATCCATTAACCACTAAGAGAATTAGTTCTCTATAAAATAGGGATTAAACCCTAACCCTAAATCGAATCCAATTAGTGGCCGCCCAACCCATCCTCCTTGTTGTTGGCGTCAACAACAAGGGCTGCCGCCCAACTTGATTGAGCTGCTGCCATCTCCTTGTCGGCGTCCAAGTTTCGGCCGGTGAACCTCCGGCGACCCTCCGGTGATCTCCCTTGGGTTGGTGTAAAGGTGAGCCTCCATCTCTTCTTTGGCGGCGCCTATTTCCTCCACCAAAGCTGTCCAGTTTTCTGGACAGCTTCTCCTCTCGTCGGGCGTCGTTTGGGCGGACGGTTAGTGCTCGACAGCGGATAACATACGGATTTGATCTCGGTAATCCTCTGAGTGGAGGGGCGAAGGATTCGTCAATCGGTTGACGAATACCTCTCCGGAGAAGCAAGTCTTGAGGACTTGTTTTAGGTCCGAATTTGGATTCGGACCGTGATCATCTCTCGATCACGTCGTCTTCAACACGAGGCTAGTAACCCGTACGAAGGCGAAGCTCGTGGCTTGGCGAAGTCATCCCGAGGAGCTCGGCGTGGATACGGATAGAGACGATTCTTACGAGAATCGTTCCGGTTGATGCCGTTCCCGCTACACGTCATACGGAAGGTATAACGTAGTTTAATTTCTTTTATTGCAATTTTAATTTACGGTTATGTCTACACTTGTTGTAATAGCATGCGTGTGTTGTGTGTGTTGTAATAAATAGGAATATTTATTATTTTTGTTGCTTCCGCTGTGCACATGTTTACGAAACATGATCGAACACACACACGCCGCGGTGCCGGAAACCCAACAATATGGAGTTCAACAAATATACAGTCTTAAAGGTAATAATAAATAACCAGTAGTTTAACTAAAATCAATGCATAAACAACCAACTGATCAACTGAACATAACGTAAGGTACTGACATACTTGAAGATCTTCAACGGTACAACTCATATGATCTGAACACATATACCACAATATAACACATACAACATGAAAGAACAATACTATACCTGTGATTAACACACTATCATACTAAACATTTTATAAGCAAATACATCAACGAACCTAGTCCATCCTAAACAACAACATGACGCTAATCTAATGCGTACAACAGTATGTCCCAACTCTTACACTGTACACCACACACAACAGTATAGAATATACAAAATGAAGAACAAACATATGCACAAGCATAGCTCAACCAAATGCAACATCACAACAAGCATATATAGACTATATCCACACACACACACACACACACACACACATAATATATATATATATATATATATATATATATATATATACACACACACCATCATACAAGGCAATGCAAATGCATGGTTATGCATGCACACCCTGCTCGCTACCACGACCCCAGTGTGGCATAGTGGCACAACATGACAACTATCCCAACTCAACAACTACCACTACTATCGAGAGGCCAAGTGGGCAGTATGAATAAGTATCGATAAGCTAAAGAGTTATAAGCTACACAATAGGGTTCCCTCCTGCTGGCTACTCCGACTATCACTATCCATGAGTGGTCGAGTGCCACACGTGTAGGACAAACTGCACGCAACTCTAACTACCAACATCAATAGTGGCCGAGTGAGGCACAATAGATGATCTACCCTCACACCAGCTACTACTACCATGAGTAGCCGTAGAGGCAGGATGACTAACGACCCTCTCACCCACAAGAGAGACTAAGTTGCCAGCATGCATGTAAATGTGATGAATGCATAACTACACACACATATTTCCAAACACACTCTCTATCCAATAGAGAGTTATACACAACTGACAGTCAACCATGTTAGGAGATCTAGTCCGTAGCAATGCACTATCGACAATCAACCATGCTAGGACCTCTAGTTTATAGCAACCCACTATCGACAATCGATACAACCATACATAGATCAATGATCAATAACATACACACAATGTAAAGGGATATAACACGACAATCCACTCAACATTTTAGAACATCACCCACCCCCAGGTGATTTATCCTGATGACACAAATCAAGTCTACAACCGTACTCAGCTATAAACACATGATTAAGCATCTACAGGTCCACATACCATAGCATCTATAATCCATAATAATGATGAACGAAATGTAACGATAACAACAGAGCATCTCAAAGTTCAAAGACTAAGTATCAAGCAATAGAATAACAAGAGCGGAGTCAAGATAATGGTCTCATCAATGTAAAATCTCATGCAACAAATTAATCATCTACCTGACCAGGGTAGAAATTACCCACCTGATATGTAATGGTGTTGATTGTATTTGCATTCGCGAACCTGCTTCGTATCAAAGTTTTTAAATCATAGAATACCAATGTAACAAAAATAAAACTAGTCTCCACTAATCACGGATATAATCCAACAATAACACTACTATAATAATAATCAAGAAACAATATTACTACTGCACACTATAGTATAAACAAATCAGAACTTACCTAACCTCTACTTCAATTACAACCAACCTCTTAATCCACTTAATGGAATCTTATCTGCCCAACTATTAACTACAAGTAAATCCCATGATATTAACCAAAATCAAACCATGATTTACACACTGATCTAATTATTCTAGCAACACAGTTGTGCATTCTCCTTCAAGAATTAGTTACTCTAATCACACATCTAATGTATAACATAAAATTCACGGCATACCATCAACCATTACAATCGACCACAACTTCTTGATTCCCTCTAATGAATCCAATCCAAGTCAAATAGTCGAATCAAAGACAACCGATCTTAATACTTGGTTACATTGGAAGCTAACCCCAAATCCATATTAGGAAGTTCAAATCTGCAATGATCAGATTCATTATCCAAAACCATTACTTCGATTTCCCTTTTTCCACCTAGCAATCACAAAGAAACAACTAACATTAAAGTCCCAATCAACTTCTCCAATCTATACATGAATCAAATAGTTACCCATCCGTGGAAGAGTGGCCACCAGCTCGGCAATCACCGCAAAAATCAAATAACCACAGCTGTAAATCAAGTAGGAGATAGTTGTGAATCTGGCCAAAGACCCCAGATTTGTCCATCGACTGCATGCGTACCGATCTCCACGCAGTGGTTGGTGCGATCGGCCCAGTGGTGGTTGCAATAGAGAAAGAAAGGCAGACGACAATGAGGACATGGATGTGATCGAGCTGGCTGCTATCGATGTTCGGTGGAGCTGATGACAAGTTGTCTTGGAGTGCCGATGATTGAAAATGACACAGATCGACCACAACAATGATCGAAGGAGTTGACGGCGTTGTGTGCACTGCTGTGGCAACACACGAGCGAAAGGCAGCACTGCCTACATGGCGATTAGAGCAATCGAGAAGGATGAAGATGTCGATTAAGAGGAGAAGGCTGCGACGATGAAACGAGGAAGAGAAGAATCGAGGAAATCGAAAGATGAGGGAAAACGGGTGAAGGGAATCAGACAATGAGGGAAAAGAAACCATAGGTTTGCTATTTAAACCTTGGTTAATTAACCTATTAATCTTTTAATATGAGATAGTATAAACAGACTTTACAAAAGCATATCCGCTTTATCCCCATGAAATATCCATAAACCTTCCGTTTAAATCCAGAAAAATTTCTAAAAATTCTTAGAAAATTCCATAAGACAATTTATTAACTAATTCGGGGCATTAATTATTATTTTATTTTTTGATATCTCACACTAGGAGGGTCATTAGGAAGCTACTAAGGGAAGTTATCCCTAGTGAGTACCTAGTAAACCCAAGGAGCTCCAATAGGTTTTGGGTTCCTAGGACCGTGATACCCTCATGTTAGATGGGTTTAGGGTGTGCTGACCTTGATTGGATAGGTAGTTAACCAAACTATGATAATGGTGGCACTTTAGGACATTTTAAAGGTTTTGGGATTCATTGGAAATGAGGTTGAATTATGCCCTAAAAGATTTTAGGATGTGCTAATGAATTTTATAGAAGTTGAAAAATTGATCAAAATTGGCACAATTAGGTTAAGAGTCATGATGTGCCATTTTAGGTTTTTAGCACACTTGGGAGATGAATGGTATTATCGCAAAATGGGGTTTAAATCTAGAAAATGGCAATTAGGTTTTAAGCTTTGGTATTTTATACCATTATATATTTGCCATGTTTTGCTTGCCATATATGTTATGTCATGACATCATGCTTCATATGATCATTTTAATTGTCATCATAATACTTAGGTTAATCTATGTCATGCTTACACTTAAGTTATTTTTTATGCTATGACATCATGATTATTGGCAAATACTTTTCAATTATACACATTCTTATGCCATGATCATCATTCATTCATTTAGGATAATTAAAATCAATTTAAGGACAATGGCATGATTTGAAGTCCCATGAATAAGGGAATCAAATAGTGTTGCCTAGAAAAATGCATGAAACCCTACTAACCTAAACCCACATCTCACAAGAACATTAGATTGACATGTGTATATTGATACACCCTAGATACATGTAAGATGTTAGGAAAATGAGTTAAGTATAAGGTGCATAGATGTTGCATCTAGTGAACTCAAACTCAATTGAATTATAGGTATAAATCATGAGGAAAACTAATATACAAGTTATGTATACTTAGCCCATAGACCATGATTGAAATTAAGGATTTTTAAAACATTTTAAAATCATTTTGAAAAATCTTGATGAAGCCTATCTTTTGATAGCAATCATTATTGAGAAGATTGAAACAAAGTTGGCTAAAAACATTGAAGGTTTCAATGTTTTTGAACTTTGTATCATTCTTTGAATTTAAAAGTTATCTTCACAAAAAATTATTTTTTCCCCTATAGTGTTTCGCATAAGTAATGTGTGGTTGAAATTTCACGATTTTTCAAATTTTATATAATTATTTATGCATTTATGAAGTTCATCTGAAAATTCGATTTTAGAAAATTCAGAAACCAATCGAGGCGGTGCCATGACTGGAGATGTTGACACTCGACTAGAGCTTTCTCAGTCGACTATTAGCACTGTTTGTGGCTTACTAATATTTGTTTAAGCCTCCTGACCATAACCCTACGCTAGATAACTACTCCTACATCTCAAATATGCTTAGACAAGCATTGAAAGGGCGAGATGTTCATTGGAAATGAATTGGAGAGTTATGTAGGGTAAAAATAAGATTTTAAGAGAGTTAAAGTTCTAGTTTGAACTTTAATCCTTATTTTTTTTTATTGTTTAAGGTTCTTATAGGCTTAGGAACTCTCCAAGGACATTGTTGGTGCAATGGTAAAGGGGGAGTAAGCCTTTAGTGGGAGATTATCCATCTAGGTATTATGAATGATGGTTTATAAAAAGGGGGGAAAATAGAAGATTGCTTTTCATTTAGTGATAGATCACTAAGGAGAATGAAGGCATTCAAGATAATTTTTGACCAAGGGAGAGAATGAAGAATCTCATTGAAAATGAGATATGGTAAACCTTGGTAGACTTTTTGATGTATGTCAACAAGAGGGAGAAATGGAAGGGGTTAAGTTAGGATCTTGAGTTAGGATCAACCCTAATATACACTAAACCCCAAAATTTTCAAAAATTTGAAATTATGAATTGGGAACACTTCATTATGCTTTGGCTTAAGAAGAGTCAAGTTGGGTTATGGGATAACCTAACTTAATGGTATTGTCAAATAGAAAAAAGGGAGAGATTGTTGGTGTAATTGACCCAGGTCACGATTAACCAAACTCGAGTGGGACTCGAGTAGGATTTTGATGTTTGGAAATGGTTTACAATATGGTTTAACCATATGACTAGTGGATGGTATGGGACACTGATAACAATTTTTGTCGTGGTACCGTTACAAAATAAAATTTATAATTAAACCGAACTCCCTCTACACTAATGTATCATAGAGATGACTCGGGTCGTCTCCCAATGAATGCAATAAGTAGAATGGTTTTCTTAGGATTGTTTCCTTGCACGAGACGTGCAAGAATAAGTGTGGGGGAATTGATAACTCACATTTTGACATGATATTTTATATTCATTCCTCGATGTTTTGATCCATTCGTATGCGTAATTCGAAATATTTATCATATTTTATGAATATGGATCATTTTAGAGCTTTAATGCAAATACATTCTAATTTGATGTCTTAAACACTAATTTGTTATATACTTTATTTTGTAGGACATTTAAGAGAAAATCGAGGAATGCACATTGAAAAAATGGGAAGTATTGTAGCAAAGTTACTGTAGCACTGTGTTTTTTTCTCCAGAAAAAGACACGACCTAGCCATACCAAAAGGAACGGCCATGTCGCGGGTCCAGATTTAGGTTTGGAGCATGTTAAAAGCATGAAAGGCCGAACAAAATGCCATCTCTTCTTCCCTTGAGCCCTAGAAGCCACCTCCACCTCCCTTCCATCCATTTTCCTCCTCGGATTCGAGGAGGAACCACTTCATCGAGGGATTCCGATGATGTCTTCCATCTCCGTAGCTCATCTACCTTCGCCTTCAAATTTGAGGAGGAGTTCCACCCCGACGACGCTTCTGTTGGTGCAACAATGCCCCAAGCATTTATATATATTTTGATGTTTGGATAATCATCTAAGTTAGGCAATGTTTTGTAATCTAATTGTATACATGTTTAAGTGACAGGAAAATCCAAGTATGAAGACTTGGTAAAAGACAAGCCCAAGTGTGATCTTGGCAAAGAGAAGTCAAGGAAAGGTCTTGGCTGCATAAGTCCAAGCATGTAGTCTTGGCGGCGTAAAGTCCAAGCAGTCCTTGGAAAAGGAAGACCAAAGGAAAGTCTTGGCGGCATAAGTCCAAGCATGTAGTCTTGGCGGCGTAAAGTCCAAGCATACTTTGGCAAAGAAGAAACCCAAAGCATGACGAAACCGAAGGAAGCTTTTGAAGGGCAAGCGCATGGATGGAGTCGTGGACTCAGAGAAATCCTAGAGGCGCAAGGCTAATGGAGAAGCTAGAAGGTTAAGTCTAGGCTTAGGTTATGTTTTCAAGTATGAATTAGTCATACTTGGAGTGTGCCGATCGAATATGGTGTCGGCCGAATCGCCCTTAAAATATAGCATTAGAGTTTGGAAGGCTGTTATCACGATCATTCGGGGTTATCCCGAACCGGTGATGACGATCGACTCGACTTCATTGCGAAGATCGGCAATGATCACAACGATATGGCGATCACGCCATGAATAGCCCATGCCGTGGCGATCGGCTCCGCAAGATCAATCGAATCGCCATTGTTGGCGTCGATAGTCTTCCCGTTAGCGATGACGACGGCAAATCCCACAAATCTGGCTGTTCAGAAGCCGTTAGAATCGCGGCGATCGGATGAAAGTCATCGGATCGATAGACCTCCAACGGGAAAAAGAGGCTCTTTCCTATAAAAAGAGCCCAAGGGGAGCAAGAAGAGCCTAATGCTTATATTCTGATCTTTCTTCTAAGCTCCTACAAGTTTTCCAAGCTTTCTAAGTGTATTAATCTCCTTTCTCCTCTCAAAATCTTCATTGTCATCTTTTGTAAGAAGAGGAGGTCTTTGTAAAGAGAAAGCTTCATAGTGAAATTGCTTGGGTTGATCCACCTTAAGGATCGCTGGAGTAGGAGCGTTATCTCGAACCACGTAAAGGCTTTGTTAGCATTGGTTTTTGTTTTTACATATATTTCTTGTGTTTGCTTCCGCTAATTACTTTTGTAGGAACGAAAAGAGCTATTCACCCCCCCCCTCTAGCTTTCAAACGATCCCTTACAAGTGGTATCAGAGCCCGGATCGCATCGGAAGATCTAGCAATCAACCGGAGCAAAGATGGAATTTCAAGAGGGGTATAGCACGGCGAGGCCTCCTTTCTTCGACGAAAATGATTTTGGATATTAAAGGTAGGATGGAGTATTATTTAATGAACGATATTGAAAATTGGTTTAGTATTGTAGATGGTTTTGAGAAGCCGGTCGACGAATTCGGAGCACCACTACCGACAAAGGATTGGACAAGAGAGATGGCCAAGAAAGCACAAGCGAATGCAAAAGCAACGACCACACTTCAATGTGGTCTATCCAAGGAGCAACTATCTAAGGTCGGGCCATTCAACTCCGCAAAAGAGCTTTGGGAGAAGCTCATCGAACTCAATGAAGGATCCAAAGAGACAAGAAGGGCCAAGAGGGATCTTTTGATTGGCCAACTCCAGAGCTTCACTATGAAGACAAATGAAACGGTGAGCCAAATGCATGGGCGCTTCAAGGAGGTAGTCAACGGACTACACGTTATAGGTGAAAAGGTCGACAACTGAGACCTTGTGAGGTATGTACTACAAGCCTTCCCTAGGACCACCTTATGGGCCTCAATGGTAGATGCCTATAAGGTCTCTAGGGATCTTTCATTAGTTAAATTAGATGAGTTATTTTGTGAATTTCAATTGCATGAACAAGCTAACACTTCATCCAAAGAGAAGGGTATAGCTCTTGTTGTAGGAAAGAAGGAGAAGAAGAAAAAGGAAAAGAAGGAGGTGTCTTCCTCATCCGAATCCGAGGAGGACTCATCAAGTAGTGAGGATGAGTTGTCGGCAAGTGAGGTAGCACACTACGTCAAGAAATTTGGTGGGAAGTCAAGGAGGCTCACCAAGAAGGATGTGAAGAGGATGTTTCAATCCTCAAGAGGTAAATCTTCTAACAATTCAAATTCTATTTCTAACGTGACGTGTTTTGGTTGCAACAAGAAAGGGCATATAAAGCCCAATTGCCCGGAACTAAAGAAAAAGGAGGAGAAGGATAAGAAGAAGAAGGAAAAGAAGAAGAAGGAGGCGATGTTGGCACAAACGTGGGACACTCTAAGTATGGAGGAGTCTACCGACGGTGAAGAAGTTTGCCATTCAACCCGGAACTTAGCCCTCATGGCATTGGAAGAAACCGGAAGCTCAAGCGAGGAGTCTTCTTCCTCTTCAAGTGATGAATCATCATCAAGTGATGATGATGAGGTAAATGACTCACCCAAAGTAGATTTACTTTATAAGACTATTGCATGTTTACAAAATGCTTTAAATAGATCAAAAACTAGGATTAAGGATCTAAAATTAGAAATCAAATCATTTAAGAATATAGATGCATCATGTGATAAATCATCTAGTGATGATGAGTGTACTCTTAGGGATGAAAATGATGAGTTAAGAAAAGAAATAAGTAAATTAAGAACATGCCTAGAAAAGTTCACTAATGGTTCCAAATATCTAGATATGATTATCAAGGACCAAAGGGCAATTTACAATAAGGCCGGTTTAGGATATAAACCTAAGGAGAAAGAGGTAGCATTTGCATCCCTAGTTAGTAGAAAATCCATGATTAAAAGCAAGGGGAGAAAAGCATGGGTACCAAAGAAATTTATAACTAATGCTAGTGGTCCTAAGATTTGGGTACCTAAGGATTGTGTTTTTCATGTGACATAGGTAGAAGATCCAAGCTTGTGGATAGTTGATAGTGGGTGCTCAAAGCATATGACCGAGGATGAGAGAAAATTCTCCACTATCAACCACACTAGCCAAGGAAAAGTGTCTTTTGGTAATAGCGGCAAACTTAAAATCTTAGGAAAGGGCACCATTGAGGTATCTCCCAATCTTGCTATTCATAAAGTTCTATTAGTTAAAAATATGAAATTTAACTTACTTAGTGTAAGCCAATTATGTGATGCAAACTTTGATGTTAAGTTTGATTCCTCAAAATGCTTTATAAGACACAAAACTATAAATGATTGCATGTTAGTAGGCTTTAGAAAATCAAATATATATTATGTTGATTTATCTTATGCTACTAATCCTTCCACTAAGTGTCTTATTGCAAAAGAGGAAGAAAGTTGCTTTGGCACTTAGGAGACTAGGATACATAAACATGAAGAATATAGCCAAAATAGCAAAATTGAAGCTAGTCAAAAGGTTGCCTAGAGTCAAATATCTCAAGGACAAGATGTGTGATGCTTGTCAAGAAGGAAACAATCAAAAACATCACACAAAGGTAAAAATTTACTTAGTACGCTTTACCATTAGAATTGCTACATATGGATTTATTTGATTGCCATAGTACCCCATCTATAATTGGTAGTAAATATTGCTTGGTAATAGTAGATGATTTTCTAGGTTTACTTGGTGTTTTTCTTGAAAAATAAGGATGAAACCTTAGAAATAATCATAGGATTTAGCAAAGAGTAGAAAATGAAAGAAAACTCAAAATCAACCGGATCTGTAGTGATCATGGTGGAGTTTGAGAATTCTAACTTTTCAACTTTTTGCTTAGAACAAGTACAAGCATGAATTTTCTTGTCCTAGAACACCCCAACAAAATGGGGTTGTGGAAAGAAAAATCATGCCCTACAAGAAGCGGCTAGGACAATGCTTAATGCATATTCCTTACCTAGCTACTTGTGGGCGGAGCGATTAATACCTTGCTATATCAAAATAGGGTATTAATTCATAGGTTTTAGGAAAAACTCCATTTGAATTGTGGAATGGTACAATTCCAACAATTCATTATTTTAAGGTCTTTGGATGTAAAGTCTATATCTTAAATACCAAAGACAACCTAAGTAAATTTGAGTCCAAAGCGGATGAGGGAATCCTAGTTGGATACTCATTCACTAGTGTAGGATATAGAGTCTACAATAAAAGGACTCAAAAGATTGAAGAATCTTCAAATGTTCAATTTAATGAAACTTCAAATACATACCCTAGAAAATCCCCTATTGATGATGACATAAATAATGAAAATCAAGAAATTACCAAACAATTTCAAGATTTAAACTTAGGGGGTAATAATCAAGGGGGAGGATTGGATCAAGGGAAAGTAAGGGATGATTCCGATAATGAACATAGAATTGAAGTAGATCATGATCAAACTCAACTTGATACACCTCCTAGAACCATAAGAGTTCATCAAAGTCACCCATTAGATCAAATTATGGGTGAATTATCTCAAGGAGTTAGGACTAGGTCATTCCATAGGGACCCCACTAGTCATATAGCTCTAATTTCTCAAATTGAGCCCAAAAACATTAAAGATGCATTACTTGATCCGGATTGGATCTTAGCAATGCAAGATGAATTGGCTCAATTTGATAGGAGTCAAGTGTGGGAGTTAGTTCCTAGACCAAGTAAAAAAACTATTATTACTACAAGATGGGTCTTTAGGAACAAACTAGATGACCAAGGGAATATCACTAGAAATAAAGCACGATTAGTTGCAAGGGGTTTTAATCAAGTTGAAGGACTTGATTATGATGAAACATATGCTCCGGTTGCTAGATTAGAGTCCATTAGAATACTTTTAGCATATGCCTCCTATATGGGTTTCAAACTCCATCAAATGGATGTCAAATCGGCATTCCTAAATGGGTTTATTAAGGAAGAGGTGTATGTAGAACAACCTCCCGGGTTTGAAAATATGGACTACCCAAACCATGTATACAAACTTAGGAAAGCCTTATATGGTTTGAAACAAGCTCCCCGGGCTTGGTATGAAAGATTGTCAACCTTCCTAATCTCCAAGGATTTCAGAAGGGGTAGTATAGATCAAACTCTCTTTATAAAGTCAACATCTAAGGACATTTTTGTAGCCCAAGTGTATGTTGATGACATTATCTTTGGGTCAACAAATGATGAGCTTCTTGAAGACTTTATTCAAAATATGGAAAAAGAGTTTGAGATGAGTCTAGTTGGAGAATTGAATTTCTTCCTAGGTTTGCAAGTTAAACAAACTAGTGAAGGAATTTACATTTATCAAACCAAATATGCTAAGGAAATGATTAAGAAATTTGGTTTAGAAAATGCTAAGGTAGTGTCAACTCCAATGGCAACCAATACCAAAATAGATAGTGATAGTGAAGGAAAACAAATAGATCTTACCCTTTATAGGAGCATGATTGGTAGCCTCTTGTATTTAACCGCTAGTAGACCCGACATATTATTTGCGGTTGGTATGTGTGCTAGATATCAATCATGTGCTATGGAATCTCATTTAGTTGCCGTTAAAAGAATTTTAAGATATGTCAAGGGCACACTAAATGTAGGTCTATGGTACCCTAGGACTAGGTCATTTGAATTACTTGGGTATACCGATTCCGATTATGCCGAGTGCAAATTGGATAGGAAAAGTACTAGTGGTGGATGCCAATTTCTTGGGTCCTCCCTAGTTAGTTGGAGTAGTAGGAAGCAACTTTGTGTTTCTTTATCAACCACCGAATATGTTGCTATGGGTGGTTGTGTAGCTCAACTATTATGGATGAAACATACCTTAGAAGATTATGAGCTAACCTCCAACATGAAAGTACTTTGTGATAATGTGAGCACCATTAACTTGACCAAAAATCCGTGCATCACTCTAGGACCAAGCACATTGAAGTGAAACATCACTTCATTAGAGACCATGTGGCTAAGGGGGACATTGAGCTTAATTACATTGAATCTAAGTCCAACCTAGCCGACATCTTTACCAAGCCTCTCCCCGAACTAGAATTTTCATCACTTAGGAGAGAACTTGGGATGTGCTTTGTAGAATAGAAGTGTAGTTTTGCATGATTCTATATAAATACTAGGATTTATACCTTTAACCATCTCACAAAACACTTAGGAAACCATGATTTTTGTATTGAGCCACCTAGACAACATGTGAGATGTTAGGAAGATGCACTTGGTTCATCATGCTTGTTATGATGCATTACTATGAACCAAAGTGTCATCTAGAAACATTAATCCTTCATTGGACCAATCATTGGGAAGGCCTATGTACAATTAATGTGCATATAGCTCCAAGAATATGATTGGAAATGTCAAATAAAATAAAATGTAAACTATGTCTATCAAACCTTGAGAAACAATTTCCTATTGATAAGCCAAAGTGATACAAAGTTTTGCAAAAATATCATAACTTTTGCAAAATCTCAAGATTGTGTCAATATCAAAATCTAGAGGTAATATAATTTTAAAATAATTTTTCCTTGATAGGAAATGATCTAACAATATTACCCACGAATTTTTGTGATTTTTTGATCTTTATTGAATTAATTATGAATTTTTAAATCTGGACAAAAAGGCTATCAGACTGATATCACGATCGGGTACCTACGCCTTGA
Organism: Wurfbainia villosa; assembly: GCA_025175895.1. Classification (NCBI taxonomy): domain Eukaryota; kingdom Viridiplantae; phylum Streptophyta; class Magnoliopsida; order Zingiberales; family Zingiberaceae; genus Wurfbainia; species Wurfbainia villosa. Next base: position 84,356,057 of record CM046001.1, read on the forward strand.
TTCGGTAATCTGCCGATATCGAACCGAGCTTACCCGGTTCGTTATCGGTTCGACTGCCATTTATGGCGATCGGTAACAACGCTGAGAATAGTTGGTATCACGGCGATCGATTCGGTGATAACCATCAATTGCCATTTATGGCGATCGGCAGCGTCTGAAATCGTTCGTATGCCCGGTTCTGATCAAGATCGTTTTAGGGCTTTCCACCGATTTCTCTCTTTGTTTCCTCTTCCGACGACCGTCCACCGCACCTCTTAGCCGTTCTCCTCTGTTTTCCGGCGACTTCATCGACACATGATCCCATTTCGAGTGCTCTCCAACTCAAGGACCTTCTCGTGTCACTCCGGTCGTGCTCTAGGGTCCAGTCACTCGGGTGGGGTTTCGTGGTCCGGCACTGATCCTTGTTCACCATGCCACCTAGGTATATTTTCTTTCATGATCAATGTTTTGTTTTGTTCCTATGATTTTCACTAACCCATGCTTATCTTGTTCATGCATCATCAACCTACATTGTGCATTTTTGTTGTCTTTTCGCCCATTTAGAATTAAGCACGTTGCTACTAAGCGCACCCGGGCACCTCCGACTAATGAGGGCCCGTTAAACCCTCAACCCTCTGTTGATCCTCGATTTCCAAATTCCGCCCTTGAAAGTGATTTTCATAAAAACAAATTCCAACTTATTCCACCTAGGTCAATGGATTCTAAGTTTCTTAAAGACTTCTGTTTCGACATTGTTCAAATCATCCAACATTACAACCTTGAGTCTTTGGTTTTCTGTGAACATCACGTAAACATCACCCTCCTCTCTGAATTTTTCAACAACCTACGACCGGTTGGAGATGGGCTGAGATACCGGACTCGCATTGCTCAGCGCAATCTGGATTTCAGTCCCCAGATCTGGACCGATTTTCTCAGATGTCTTCCTTCCGAGAGTGATTTCACTCTATATCCATCTTGGAGTGAACCTCTTCCATCTCCCTTTGAGGAGATTTCTTTAGATTCCCTTCATGATACCTTCTATCACTATCCTCGACCTTTGAACACCAATTTATTTCAATCACAAGAACTGTCTGCTTCTGACAATGTCCTTTATAAGGTCATTGCTCATTGTCTTCTTCCCATTGTTACCCGTGGTTTGTCCTTGGTTCGCCCTCCACACCTACTTCTCATGCATTTCTTTCGCCAATACTTAGACATTAACATTGGTCTCAATACCTTCCAATGCATCATACATTTAATAAGACCAAACAATGGGAAGATTCACATACCATTTGGAAATGTCCTCACTCAATGGCTCAGCTCTGTAGGTATAGATGTCAATATAGGAGTCATTAAAACCATGAAAATATGATCAGATGACTCGACAGAGTTTCTCATTGGCGGGCCTGAAGGCCGACAGAGGATCCGTCTTCTGGGACCCAGCACGGCGGGTAGCAGGTGCCGCTCCGGCACCAGAGGATGCGCCGGAAGGTGTTCTTGAGCATGGTGCGCAGGGAGTAGCCGAGGTGGTCGCAGTGTTCTTGAGGGCTGCTGCGGCGATCGTTTCTACCGACACATCCCTCGGTGCCGCCGATGCTTTGCGGGCGGTGGACACACGTTTTGAGGAGCTGCGCCTAGAGCATCAGGAGCTCCTCTCCCTCGTGAGAGAGGTGCATCGGCAGCAGCAGGACATCTTGGCGATTCTCCGCCCTGCTGCACCTGGACACCCACCTCACGATGGTTCGTCATCAGCACCGATGGATGCTGAGGACAACGATCGTTAGCTCGCTTGTTTTCTTTGTTATTTTCTTTTTGGCCGTATGTACGACATAAACTCCTACTTATGTAATGGCTTTTGATTGATGAAATGAAATTTTTTTTTATTATTATTCACTTCTATTAGTGCCTACAATTTGTTGTTTATCAAGGTTAGAAGTTGAGCATATAGTACGAAGTTATGAATATGGATACGATACTATTACACTTTTTGTGTCATAATTTTGTTGTTTTAAATATCGTATCAATCCATTAATCTGATGAACATGTTTTTCGTCTAATATTTTTCATATGTTATATTAGTCAAATAAAATGTGTATGCCAAGTTTCGTGATTTTTGGACACCCACATAATTTTCTACGCATTTTCAAACCTTGACTGAAAAACTCAAAATTGATTTATGCGATATCGATCATTGCCGTTATTGGCGATCATTGCCATGGTCAGCAGCTGATTATTCTTGCCTATTCTAATCGAACGGTGTCCTTTGCTTTGGAATGGAAAGCGGTTTTTCATCGGTTAGAAGGTTCAATTTATGACATTATACAATTTCCACAGTATATATATGATACCTTGTATGGAAAGGCGGATTTTCTTGGTGCACTGGTTTAGGGGGAGCTACATCCCTTATTTATATAATTGTTGGTGCAAGGCTAGGACATATCTGCCTATTGCTTATGTTTTGTTTATCAGGTTATTTACACATCATGAAACATGTCTTGGATTTAGGGGGAGCTTCATATCAATTTTATACCTTTGTTCAAGATGTGTCAATTATAATTCTTTCCTGCACTTATTGAATAACCTTTTTCTCTTTTTGTTGTATGTCAAAGGGGGAGAAGGGATATTTAAGTTAGAATTCATATTGAAATATGTTTATGTGTTAAAGATCTAACTTAAATGATTGCCAAACATCAAAAAGGGGGAGATTGTTGGTGCAACAATGCCCCAAGCATTTATATATATTTTGATGTTTGGATAATCATCTAAGTTAGGCAATGTTTTGTGATCTAATTGTATACATGTTTAAGTGACAGGAAAATCCAAGTATGAAGACTTGGTAAAAGACAAGCCCAAGTGTGATCTTGGCAAAGAGAAGTCAAGGAAAGGTCTTGGCAGCATAAGTCCAAGCATGTAGTCTTGGCGGCGTAAAGTCCAAGCAGTCCTTGGAAAAGGAAGACCAAAGGAAAGTCTTGGCGGCATAAGTCCAAGCATGTAGTCTTGGCGACGTAAAGTCCAAGCGTACTTTGGCAAAGAAGAAACCCAAAGCATGACGAAACCGAAGGAAGCTTTTGAAGGCAAGCGCATGGATGGAGTCGTGGACTCAGAGAAATCCTAGAGGCGCAAGGCTGATGGAGAAGCTAGAAGGTTAAGTCTAGGCTTAGGTTATGTTTTCAAGTATGAATTAGTTATACTTGGAGTGTGCCAGTCGACTGGAACATGGTGTCGGTCGAACTGGCCCTTAAAATATAGCATTAGAGTTTGGAAGGTGTTGCATCGATCGGTGGGGTTATCGGTCGAACTAGTGACGATCGACTCGACTCGGCAAGATAAGCGATCATTTGCGATCGATGGCGATCCCGCCATAAATGTAATGGCCCGTGGCCATTGTTTGTACACGAAAAACTATTCACCCCCTCTAGCTTTCAAACGATCCCTTACAGCTTCTTCGAGCTCAACCGGATCCGTGAGAGTTTGGAGCATTCATCAAGCTACTGGATTCAAGAGTTTGCGCCATCCCACATCCACCGTTGTTTGCGGAGTCTCGATCGAGCTCCATTGGACTTAGCCGAAAAAACTTGTTCGTACACCAGGCTTATCTTGGGTTGATGTGATCATTTATTTTCTTATTTATTTTACTTGAACTTTAATTTTGTATGCATGTCAATTGTTGGGTTAATTGCCCCTTACATTTATGGTAATTTTGGGTTATGCACATTAGGTGTTTGGTTTAATTCTTGTTATAATTTTTGTTCCTTTAATTACTGCAATTAACTTGTTTACTTTAATTTATGCATTGTTTTACTTGTTGCATGTTTTAATTACTTGCATTGTTAGATTAGTATTTTAATTACCTTGCAATCGTAGGATAGAACTCAAATAACAAACCTGTTGGTGCAGGGGCATCAGATAATCGAACTTAGGTTTTGATTATGGCAAAGACCCAAAGTTAAGGCCTTATCGTTATCTCATATGCTCGGTTAAATGTGCAGAAATGATTAAGCTAAGCTGATGGTCAGCAACACCCAAAGAATCTCAAGTCGAGAAACCGTGGTGGTCGGGTGACACCGGGAGAACTTTATGAAAGTCGAAGAACCCAGGTGGAGACCAAAAGCTAAGCGAGTGGTCAGAAAGAATCAGAGGTAAGCACAAGTGCGAAGAGAGATGGTAAGGTCGTGTCCTCGATACGAGGATGACTGTAGACGACGATTAGACTAAGACTTCTAGTGGAAGGTCTAGGTCGAGATCGGACGGTAAAGAACCATCATATTTACAATCTTTCATTTGTCTTGTGCTAACTCCTTTGTGAAGTTGAATAACCAAGCTGGCAGTCGACTGCTGGCTATAGACAGTCGACTACTGCTGGCATTAGTCGAATGATAAAGGCCATCAATCGACTGCTATTCAAACTGCCCACTTCGATGAAGGTCAAGATAAGAACCCCTTTTCTTAGGTTGAGGTGTCCATTTGGATCAAATCTTCCACTCAATGTTTAGGGGGTTGGAGGGATATAAAAGAAGGGAGGGTTCACCCCTTTAGATCATCTCAATTGCTCAAAAAGTGATCCTACTGTTGGTGCAGTAGGCACCTAAGTCGAACCTGAGTTTTGATTATAGCAAATGATACAAAGTTAAGCTCATTTTGTTATCTCACAAGGTAAATCAAGTCTGTAGAAAAGTGCTAAAGCTAGAGTTGAAGGTCAGCGACACCTGGAGAGAGCCGTGGTGGTCGGGCGACACCGGGATGACTTCGGAGGGAGCCGAAGGAATCAGGTGGAAGACTGGAAGCAGAATCTACAAGGTAAATGTTGAGGTAAGCTCGTGTAAGTGAGCACAAGGAAGGTCGTGTCCTCTGTACGGGGATGTTCTTAGGCGACGATCTGACCAAGACCTCCCATGGAAGGTCTAAGTCGAGATCGGATGGTATATCGCCATTTAATTTGCTTGTATTAACTATTTTTTTCGAGCTAACTCTTTGTTGTAGCTAGAAAACCTGCCATCAGTCAACTGAGGGCTTGTATCAGTCGAGTGATCAATCTAGTAGTCGATTGGTAAGGGTAGCAGTCAACTGTTGGTCAAGGATCAGCTTCGAGAAGAGTCAAAGCTTATCTCCATTTTTGATGGGATAAGAGGCTTGCTCTCATTGGTTGAAGATGTGAACTTCTAGGGTTTGCAAGGATATAAAAGTAGGGGTTCTCCACCCTATTTCATCATCAAAATCTCTCCAAAAATCCTCCGCTACGATACTCTTCTACGACGACCTTGCGACGACGATGTGCTACCGCATCTCCGACGACAAGTGCATACCTTTCATTAATTTAATAGTTGTCAATATTCTTTCTTATTGTCATCTTAAATTATGTATTTAATCATGCTTTAATCGTAACAAGGAGAGGGGGAGTGTCCCTCTACCTTGAGCTTTTTTGTCGATTGTATTCACTTACTCCTTCCTCTAACGAGGAGGAGTCTTTTTAGTGTTTTGCCCTCCGTACGCAGTCTAAGACCATTAAGGCCTTGGACTAGCAGTCGAAGGCTATGAACCAAGTAAAAACAAATGAGTATTATTTTCTTTCCGCTGCATTTACTCTTACTCGCATTTTATATCGAACAAACGAACGAAGAGAATTTTGCGCTATATATTCACCCCCCCCCCTCTAGCGCTCTAAACGATCCAACAATTGGTATCAGAGCCGGGGATGCTAAGATTTGGTGAAACCACCAATCTAGCTTTTTTATAGATTTATTTTCATTTTTATTTCGATTTTTTACAAACTCTTTCATTCGATTAGATTTTCTCCTGCACTACTAATCCAAGACGCGAGTCTTGGTACATTCCGCTTGTTTTTGTCGTTGCTAGGTGTCTTCTTCATTTTTCTTGCTCTTTTTGTATCAATGGCCTATCTCAAGGGTTTTAGCACTGTCCAACCTCCGTTTTACAATGGAGATGACTTCCGTTATTGGAAGGGTCGGATGGAGTGCTTCCTTAATACCCAAATCGAGATGTGGATCATAATCCAAATGGGATTCACACTTCCGACTAATGAAGTGGGTGAATATTTGGATTATGACCAATGGACCAATGCTACAAAAAGACAAGTTGAAGCCAACACCAAGGCGACTCAAATCCTCCAATGCGGCTTATCCAAAAAGGAGCTTAATCGCGTCAGCCCCTTCATCAGTGGAAAGGACTTGTGGACAAAATTAGTGGAATTGCACGAAGGAACCGATGAAGCAAAGGTATGCAAATGGGACCTTCTTTTTAATAAATTATATAACTTAAAAATGTAGAAACATGAGACCGCGACTCAACTACACGCCCGAGTATAAGACATCATCAACAACTTGCATGCCATCGGACAAAAGGTCGAAAACCATAACCTAATAAGGTATGTCTTGAACTCATTTCCTAGGACTACCTTGTGGGCATCCATGGTCGATGCCTACAAGGTCTCTGAGGACTTATCAAAAATTAGGTTAGATGAATTATTTTCAGAATTTGAGCTCCACAAACAGTCTAACTCGGTATCCGAGAAAGGTATAGCTCTTATTGCAAGTCAAAAGAAGAAGCCCACAAGTAAGCCACCCCCGAAGGAAGAAGAAGACGAGTACGAGTTGGAGGTCGATCCGGAGATGGAGACCGAACTAGTCAACCTAGTTCGGAGGATGATCAAGAGCCGAAGATGACCCATCACTCAACCCAACGAAGGTAAATCTAAAACTAGTTCTAACGTTAGGTGCTATGAATGCAATAGGTTCGGACATGTCAAGTCAGAATGCCCGAAGCTTAAAAATAAAGCACCGAAGTTCAAAAAGGATCTCAATGCTACGTGGGAAGAGGCATCGGAGGAAGAAGACTATTACCTCGTCTTCATGGCTAAACCAACCGAATTGGAGCCAGAGTCCGAATCTGAACCCGAGGACGAGTCGGACTACGAATCTCTATTCAAGACAAGCCATAGATACACATCCGGTTCAAGATAAATTCTCAAGGTAAGTTAGTCCCTCATTAGTACTTTATACAATGCAATTAAGTTTCTAACTATAAAGTTAGCTAAGTCTTAGTCCAAGGTTGAGACCCTATTCGAGGAGGTTAAACTCCTTAAACACGAGGTCTCCCTAACCTCTTCGACTAGTCAAGTTCAAGAGGAGGACTCAACTCGAGTTGAAAAGCTCGAAGTTGAGAACTCACTTTTGAAAAGTCAAGTCGAAGATCTTAGGAACACATTGGAAAGGTTTACTTTGGGATCCAAGGGACTTGACCTCTTACTTGGATCGCAAAGGGTTGTGTACAACAAGACCGGGCGTGGGTTTAGCTCAAGTACGACTAACAAGTCGTACATGTCAATCGTAAGTTGAAATAGAATACATGTCCAAGCATGGGTCCCTAAGACCACTTTGATTTCTCAATTATGATCTAATCAGTACTGGATTCCCCAGGACCAAAGCCACTATGTGGGAAGACTGAACCGATTCAATGGTCCAGGGGGAGCTAGTACAAAACTTGTTCATGCTATTACTTAGAAATTGCATGCTTAGTTTTTTTTCTTTTCTTTTTAGAAAGGTTAGATAGGGACTATAACTTATCAATACTTGATAACATAGTACCAGGATGCAGCAAGATGATAGTACGCTAGAAAAGCGAAGTATTGGATACTCGAGCTAGATAAGGCATATCTAGTTCGGTTCACTTGACCGAGTGGAACTAGCTAAAGCTACCCCACCGTATCCTAGACTAGTTAGACCAGGAAGTGGTCTTAAGTGAGTCAAGTTACTATTTTCACGAAATTGACTTTGTCTAAGGAAGTGGTCATTTTTTCGATCAAAGAAGGCCTCTGTGTCTCGCCACGATCTGGAAGCCAAGATCTTGAAAAGGTGACTTGATTAGCTTAGGGTCAAATCTGAATCTAACGCAAGGTTGACTAGTTTCGATTCATTAAAATTAATCAAGTAAAATTGAATTCATCTCACAAGAACACATAAGGATAACATGTTTGATCATGTAGAAATGGGTGAGATGACCTAGGACTAATAATCTTCAACTAACCCTTAAATTCCAATATCCGATCCAACTACTTTGTGTGTAGGATCAATGGATGTTGGATAGTGGTTGCTCCCGACACATGACAGGGGATCAACTCAAGTTTTCAAAGCTTCGATTCAAACAACAAGGATCGGTAGCCTTTGGAAATAACGGCAAACCCAAAATCATCGGATCTTGTGATATTGAGCTCAACTCAAACTTTATCATTCAAAACGTTTTACTAGTTGAAAATTTCGAATATAATTTACTTAGCGTAAGTCAATTGTGTGATAATAACTATAAGATCATATTTCTAGAAAATGAATGTGTAATTAAAACAAATGAAACCTCTAAAACAATCCTTAAAGGAACTAGGAATAGCAACATCTATACTATTAATCTACCTAACTTCTCAACCAAGTGTCTTATGACACAGCAAGAGGAATCTTGGTTATGACACCGATGACTCGGTCACTCGCACTCAAGTCTCATCCACAAGATGAGTTAGAGTGGCTTAGTCAGAGGTTTGCCCAACCTTAACAACTTAGACAATAAAATTTGTAATGTTTGTCAACAAGGTAAACAATCTAGGACACAACATCAACTAACTAATCAAGAATGAACCAAAAGTTTTCTTGAGCTCCTACATATGGATCTATTCGATTCACATGGCTCTAAGTCACCTAATGGTAGTCAATTCTGCTTAGTCATAATTGACGACTATTCTAGGTTTACCTGGGTTAGGTTCATCAAACATAAAAGTGATACCCTAGATCAACTCATCAACTTGTTTAAACTAATCGAAAATCAAAAAAACCTTAAAATTAAAACACTTAGGAGCGATCATGGTGGTGAATTCGAAAACCACAGGTTTACAGATTTCTGTAACCTAAACTGATATCACCATGAATTCTCATGTCCTAGAACCCCACAATAAAATGGTCTAGTCGCACGTAAAAATAGAACCCTACAAGAAGCCACTAGGACAATGCTAAACGAGTATAACCTACCTGACAGGTTTTGGGCAGAAGCCGTTAGTACGGCTTGCTATGTCCAAAATAGGATCCTTTTGGTAAAGAGGCACCTTAAGACCTCGTACAAAATCTATCACGACAAAGTACCTAACATCAAGTACTTTAGGATATTTGGATGTAAGGTACATATCCTGAACACTAAGGATTACCTAGGAAAGTTCACCTCCAAAACCACTACCGGAATCTTCTTAGGATACTCGACTACAAGTAGAGCCTATAGGGTATACAACCATGACACCCTTAGAGTTGAAGAGACTATTAATGTAGTGTTCGATGAAGGACACAAATCTACAAAACCCATAGCAACACCAACTAGCGAACCGACTCATACTAGACTCAACTCCGACCCCGAGATCAAGTCTAGTATTAATCCTAACCCAAGTCCAACGAGTCATCCAGTCGACCAAGTGATAGGTGACCCTAACCCAAGTTAAATTAGGATTCAAACGAATCATCCTATTGACCAAGTGATAGATGATCCTAGCTTAGGAGTTCGAACTAGATCATCTTATAGAAACCTTAGTCAAATCTCCTTGATTTCAAAAATCAAACCCAAAACCATTGAACAAGCTCTTCTTGATCCCAATTGGATTATTCCAATGCAGGAAGAGCTAGCTCAATTCACTAGAAATGAGGTTTGGGAATTAGTACCACCACCTAAAGATAACTCAGTTATTGGAACAAGGTGGGTCTTCTGAAACAAACTTGATGACAAAGGTGAAGTAGTTAGAAATAAAGCAAGGTTAGTCGCCAAGGGTTTTAGTCAAGTCAAAGGATTAGATTATGATAAAACCTATGCCCCCGTAGCTAGACTAGAATCCATCCGAATGTTGTTAGCCTACGCTGCACATCGAGGATTTAAGTTATTTCAAATGGATGTCAAGTCAGCATTTTTAAATGGACTTATTAAAGAAGAGGTGTATGTTAGCCAACCCCCAGGATTCGAAAGCCTAGATAAACCTGACCATGTTCTTAAACTAAAGAAAGCTCTTTATGGACTCAAAGAAGATCCTCGAGCTTGGTACGAGAGACTTTCAATTTTTCTTAAGTCAAAAGGGTTTAACCAAGGTCTAGTCGATCCGACTCTCTTCGTAAAAACTGTAGGTAAGGAAATCTTTATAGCCCAAATCTACGTAGATGATATCATTTTCGGAACAACCAATTCAATCCTACTAAACGAATTCATTTCACTTATGGAAAGTGAATTTGAAATGAATTTAGTAGGTGAATTGAGTTTCTTTCTAGGACTACAAATTAAACAAACTAAGGATGGAATATATTTACATCAACAAAAATATACTAGGGAATTAATTAAACATTTTGGAATGCAAGATGCCAAAATTGTCAATACACCCATGGCAACTACTGTCAATATAGGAGAGGACTTAGAAGGAAAGCCCATCGAACTAAAATACTATAGGAGTGCGATAGGGAGTCTTCTATACTTTACTGTGAGTCGACCCGACATATTATTCACAGTAAGTATGTGTGCAAGGTTCCAAACCTGTGCTAAGGAGTCTCACCTAACATTAGTTAAGTGTATCCTTAGGTATCTAAAGGGCACGCTAAGCGTCGGTATTTGGTATCCTAGATCTACCGAGTTAGAACTAATCGACTACTCCGACTCGGACTATGCCAATAGTAAACTCGATAGGAAGAGCACGAGTGGTTGTTGTCAACTTCTCGACTCAAGTCTAGTAAGTTGGTGCAGTAGGAAGCAACACTCTGTTGCCTTATCTACCACCGAAGCCGAATACGTCGCGATGGGTGAGTGTGTGGCTCAACTTCTTTGGATAAAGCACACTCTCTAAGACTTTAACTTAAACTTCAACAATATTAAAACTCACATAGATAATATTAGCTCTATCAACCTAACCAAAAATCCTATTTGCCATTCTAGGACCAAACATATAGAAGTTAAACATCACTTTATTCGAGAACATATAGCTAACGGAACCATTAAACTCGAATATGTGGAATCCAAGTCAAACCTAGCCAATCTTTTTACCAAGCCACTACCCGAAGTCGAATTTAGTCTACTAAGGCGAAAATTAGGCATGTCCGTAATAGAGTAGGACTTACATTCTTTTTATATACTCTAGTATTTACTTCTCTTTTCATATTAATGGAACTAGCTTAGGGCTTACCCTAGATATCATGCACCTATATATTTAAGGAGCCAATACATCTCACAACACATAGGACTAATGTGTTTGTGTACTTAGCCACGTAGATAGGCATGAGATGTTAGGACCTTAGTCCTGGTTCCAGATGTAGAGCTAGTGCATCGCCATGAACCACAGAGTATAATCATATATATTAATCGACTCTGACCAGGACTTGTTGATCTTTCATATCAATCAAGTCAAATAAGAGTTGAACATTTAATAGATGAGCTTATTTTTAGTATATTATTTTCAAAATAATATGGAACATACTTGGACTTGGAACTTAAACTTAATACTTATATTTTTTTTAAAACCCCTCTTTCCGATTTATGGCAAAAGGGGGAGAAAAGGCCAACGTTAAGTGATCATTTTTTTTTATAACTTAACTTAGTAACTTAATTCTATATTCTTATGGCCAAATGTTAGTGTTTTACTTGAAAAAGGAAGAGAAAGGCCAAGTTAAGAAATCTTCTTAACTTAAACTTATTTTTTAATACTAAGGCCAACTTTAAGTAATTATTAATTACTTAAACTCTTCCTAAATAGCAAACATCAAGGGGGAGGATTAAGATCTTCTTTCAAGACTCACCCTCGGTCAAGGGGGAGGTTTCCTCAAGGGGGAGTACTTGGAAGAAAGTCTCTATTACCCCTACTTAATCTTTAATTCTTCATGCATAATATTATTCTTCATGCATATTATTTCCTTAACTTTGTATGGGTTTGCCATAGATCAAAAAAAGGGAGATTGTTGGTGCAGTAGGCAACTAAGTCGAACTTGAGTTTTGATTATAGCAAACAATACAAAGTTAAGCTCATTTTGTTATCTCATTAGCTAAATCTTTTTTTTTTATTGTACAGAAAAGTGCTAGAGCTAGAGCTGAAGGTCAGCAACACCCAGAGGGAGCCGTGGTGGTCGGGCAACACCGGGATGACTTCGGAGGGAGCCGAAGGAATCAGGTGGAAGACCGGAAGCAGAAGCTACAAGGTAAATATTGAGGTAAGCTCGTGTGAGTGAGTACAAGGAAGGTCGTGTCCTCTGTATGAGGATGTTCTTAGACGACGATCTGACCAAGACCTCCCATGGAAGGTCTAAATCGAGATTGGATGGTATATGACCATTTAATTTGCTTGTATTAACTATTTTTTCAAGCTAACTCTTTGTTACAACTGGAAAACCTACCATCAGTCGACTGATCCATCTAGCAGTCGACTGGTAAGGGTAGCAGTCGACTGTTGGTCAAGGATCAGCTTCGAGGAGAGTCAAAGCTTATCTCAATTTTTGAAGGGATAGGAGGCTTGCTCTCATTGGTTGAAGATGTGAATGTCTAGGGTTTGAAAGGCTATAAAAGTAGGGGTTCTCCACCCTATTTCCATCATCAAAAGCTCTCCAAAAAGCCTCTGCTATGATACTCTTCTACGACGACCTTACGACGACGAAGTGCTACCACATCTCCGACGACAAGTGCCTACCTTTCATTAATTTAATAGTCTTCGGTATTCTTTCTTATTGTCATCTTAAATTCTGTATTTAATCGTACTTTAATCGTAACAAGGAGAGGGGGAGTGTCCCTCTACCTTGATCTTTTTCATCGATTGTATTTGCTTACTCCTTCCTCTAACGAGGAGGAGTGTTTTTAGTGTTTTGCCCTCTGTACGCGGTCTAGGACCGTTAGGGCCTTGAACTAGCAGTCGAAGGCTGTGAACCAAGTAAAAACAAATGAGTACTATTTTCTTTTCTCTAAATTTACTCTTACTCGCATTTTATATCGAACAAATGAATGAAGAGAATTTTGCATTATTCACCCCCCCCTCTAGCGCTCTAAACGATCCAACAATGTGGACCCGGGATAATTGGGTATAAGTCAAAGTGCCCGAAGGTGTTTGAATAGCCTATAAAGGATTCACCACTCCTTGTGGGGAGATGTATACCCAGGGTCTCTCGTTGGATTGTTACTAAAGTCTTTGGCCAAGAATTATATGTTTAGAGTAATGTACTCTTGGATACATGTGCAGTAACTAGAATCCGAAGGACGAGAAAATTATACTTGGGCTAGGTGTGTCGTAGTCATCCTGGTGGGGACTGACACAATAGACGATATCCTGAACCAAGTGGGTATAAGATGAGTGAAAGGAATGGGACATGATTCATTGTAGCTGCTGAAGGGTTTCGGAAATGGTTCTAGGATCAACTATTGATTTTTCGATTAATTTGGGATCATGATGTACTACTAGGTGCCACTCATGATCATTCTATAATTAATGGTTAATTATAGATGGCCAACATAAACCAGGAACCTATTTGGTCACACGCACAATGAGCGTAATCCGAAGGATTTAAAACGAGCTTGAGAATGAGATTCTCATATCGAGAGAAACTAGGTTTGGTTGGACCAAACAAGGAGCAAGCATGAAATCATTTCAGTTGCAATGGAAGCATGGATGGGCCGAGTCTTATGAAGACATGATGGATGAACCAAATTGGTTTAGTTCTAATCCAATGGTGGAAAATAAACCAAAGTGGTTTGGTTTGTTTTAAACGAATGAACCAAAGTTGGTTCATTCGTTTTAACTTAAAATAGACAAACTCGGTTTAGTTTATTTTAACTTATGTTATTAGAGCGAGTTAATGGGTTTTGGTTAGGAACCAATAACTCTAAGGAGAAGGTTTCTTGATGGTTAAGAAATACACGCTCTATAAAAGCGCGGCTAGAGGTTTAGAGAGCCCTAAGTTTTATTTTTGGAAACTTCTCTTCCTCTCCTCTCCCTCTCTTCTCCTTGCTGCTGCCCAAGGAAACCATGCCCAAGCTTGTGCCACCGTCCAACCTTGTGCCGCCGGCATCCAGCTGCTGCCGGCGACCCTCCGGCGATCCTCCGGCGACCCTCCTTGGCTCCGGTGACCAAGGACCAGCCGGCCCTCTTCCTTTGGCCAACACATAGTCCTCCACCAAGCTGTCCAGTTTTTGGACAACTTGTTTCCTTCTTGTCGGAGCGTCATTTGGATAGCGTTTGGAGCTCCAACAGTGACTTCCTTGCTGGGGATTAGATCTCCGATAATCCTCATAGGTGGAGGACCAAGGATTCATCAATCAGTTGACGAATACCTCTTCGGAGAAGCGAGTTTTGGGTACTCATTTTTGCATCCGAATTTTGATTCGGATTGTGATCTTCTCTCGATCACATCGTCTTCGACACAAGGCTAGTGACTCCTACGAAGACGAGGCTCGTAGCTTGTCAAAGCTATCCCGATGGTACTCGGTGTGGATACAGATAGAGGCAACTCTAGCGTGAGTTGCTCTGGTTGATGTCATTCCCGTTGCACGTGATTTGTCAGGTATAACTAGCATAATTTTCTTTTATTGCAAAATTTGAAACTGCGATTCTGTCTACACATATTGTATCTTGCATGCATGTGGTGTGTGTGTTGTAATAAATTAGATTTATTGCTTTTAATTCTTCCGCCGTGCACATGTTTACGAAACATATTCGAACACACACTCGCCGCAATGCCGGGGAAACCCAACACAAAGATGGTCGGCGACAGCCATGGGGATTCGACACCGAGGCGCATTGGTGGGGTTATCGTAGACGGCTAGGCAGCAGCCGTGGTGGTGGGTAGCTTGAGCTTGGCAGAGGCTTAGGCGCCAAGCAGGCCCAAGGAGAGGGAGAGGGGAGAAAATGGCTAGGGTTTCGTAAACCTTGAACCAATTGCCTCAGGGATATCTCTCAATCTCGTTATTTATAGAGAATGTATCCCTTATCCATTAAGAGACTTTTTCTCAATACTTTTTCTCAAGACCTCTTCTCTAAAACCTTTTCTCAAGAAACCTTTTCTTAAAGGGTTATTGGTTCACAACCAAAACTCGTTAACCTACTCCAATAACTTAAGTTAAAATAAACCAAACCGCATTTGTCTATTTTAAGTTAAAATGAACCGAACCAATTTCAGTTCATTCATTTAAAACAAACCAAACCCTTTTGATTTATTTTCCACCATAGGATTAGAACCAAACCGATTTGGTTCATCCATCATGTCTTCATAAGACTCGGCCCAACCACACTTCCATTGTGATTGAAACAATTTCATGCTCGCTCTTTGTTTGGTCCAACCAAACTAAGTCTCTCTCGATCTGAGAATCCTATTCTTAAACTCATTTTAAATCCTTCGGATAACACTCATAACGTGTGTGACCAAATAGATTCCCGATTTATGTTGGTTGTCAATAATTAACCATTAATTTACCCATGATTTAAGGACTATGGCATGACTTGAAGTCCCATGTATAAGGGAATCAAGTAGTGTTGTCCTAGAAAATGCATAAAACCCTAGTTTAAGATGAACCAAAACTCACATCTCACATCACACTGACATGTGTGTGTATTGATACACCCTAGACACATGTGAGATGCTAGGAAATGAGTTAAGTTCAAGGTGCTTAGTTTTTGCATCTAGATGAACTTAAACTCAACTTATACCATGGATGAATCATGAGGAAAGCTTGTGTACAAGTCATGTGCATTAAACCCATAGACCATGGTTCAATATAAGGTTTTAAAACTATTTCAAAATCATTTTGAAAAACATTGGTATAGTCTATCTTTTGATAGAAGTCACCATTGATGATGTTGATACAAAGTGAGCTTAAACATTGAAGTTTTTCTTTATTTTTGATCTTTGTATCAATTTCACTATTTTATGGGTAAATTATTTTTCACATCTTTTTCACCCATTGTATTGGTTATAAATATTATATGTATGAATTTTCATGATTTTTCAAAATACGTAGAATTACTTATATTTTTTTCAAACTCGATTTCTAAAACTGAAATTTGGCAGTTTCAGTTATCAATTGATTGCCGCTTAATGACAGGTGACTGATAACTATCAGGAGTCGACTGTCAGGTCTGATTTCAGGTAAACAAGGTTTGTTTGGCCTGATTTCAGCTATGGTAAGGTTCTCTAACCACTCCTAACCCTAGGATATCTTTTGGAAAGTATTAGAAAGGTTGAAAATCCATTGGATATGGATTAGGAGAGTTGTTAGGGTGTGTATCAATTTAAGGTGAGTGAAAGTTCAAGTTTGAACTTTTAACCTTAATTTTGATGGTTTACTGTTCCTATAAGCTTAGGGACTCTCTAATGACATTGTTGGTACAATGGTCAAGGGGGAGCAAGCCTTTAGGGGGAGGTATCCATCATGGGATGATGGATGTGTTCTTCCTCATGAGGGGGGGGGAATGGGAATGTGAGTTGCCCAATTTGGAAATTGTGGGAGTTTATAGGATTGCTTCTCTTGAGTGATATGAGACTTATCACTAGGAAGAGTGAAGACATCCTAGGTGTCTTTGGACCAAGGGGGATATTATAAGATCTCATTGGGATATGAGACATTGACCTCCTTGGGGAGAACCTTTTTGATGTATTTCAAAAAGGGAGAGAAAGTGAAACTATCAATATGGGATAATTGGTAAGGAAATTTGAGTTAGGGTTTAGGCATAACTCAAAGGTGTTTGGTTTTTGTCAAACATCAAAAAGGGGGAGATTGTTGGTGCGATCGGCCCAGGTCACGATTGACCAGACTCGAGTTGGACTCGAGTAGTGTTTTAATATTTGACATTGATGTATGACAATGTGTTGGGGAGATTATTAGTGCAATCGACCCAGGTCATGTTTGATGTTTGACGATGGTTTGACCATTGTCATGGAAAGTCCAAGCATGGGTTTTGGCAAGAGAAAGTCCAAGCATGGGTATTTGCATGGAAAGTCCAAGCATGGGTCTTGGCAAGGGAAAGTCCAATATTGAGTCTTGGCAAGGAAAGTCCAAGCATAGGTCTTGGCAGTTAAAGTCCAAGGGGAATATTGGCGACGTAAAGTCCAATGGTGGAGTCTTGGCAGCGTAAGTTCAATGGTAGGTGGCGTAAAGTCCAAGCAGGAGTCTTGGCAGCGTAAGTCCAATGTGCCTTGGCAGTGTACACACCGTTAGCATGACAATAGCCGATGGAAGCACCTGAAGCCTAGCGTATAGATGACTTGGAGGGATCTGATAAGCGTGAGGCTGATGGAGGTGGCTAGAAGGCTTATGTCTAGGCTAAGGGTGGTCTAGCAAGTATGGGGGCACCATATACTTAGAGTTAAATCTCATGTTTGAGGTTATCGGTTGATCGGGGCTTTATACCGGTCGGATGGCAAGTGTTTAACACTTGGCAACCGAGTCGACCCTCATCAGTCGACTGGGATTATGACCAGTTCGATTGTTGTGAGTCGACTAGTGCTCGACTACGGTTTAGGGTCGAAAAAGCCTTGGCAGTCGACTGCTCATTGGAGCAGTCCACTAATAGTTTTTGGTCATGAGCACAGAATGCTCGGTAGCCGACTGGGCAGTAGGTTACGAACTTTGGCAGTCGACTGGCGATATTGGCAGTCGACTGGTGATGTTGGCAATCAACTGCCAAGTGATATGTTGAAACTTTTTCAGCGTGGATCAAGCCGTTGTCTCACAACAACAGTGTTGGCAGTCGACTGGGGCCTTATGGCAGTCAACTACCAAGCACGAAAACAACCCGAGTCTAGGTTATAAAGGTAGCTCGAAGGGGAGGTTTTGACATCAATTTCTTGGTCATTTTTGAGGTGATTTTCTAGTGCAAATCAGGGTCTTCAAGCACGGTTCAAGCGATCATCAAGCAAGCATCTAAAAGCTCTTTGTAAACTTTTCTTTACTTGCATTCTATTGTATTTTCTTGTGTTCTTGTTGTATTACTGTTGTAATCTTTGTATGAGATTTCTCTGCCTCCGACTTGTTGTCGAGAAGGATTTATTGGATTAGTGGTGTGTGTTTGCATCGCTAGGGCTCTTATGACCCCAACCTGTGGAGTAGGAACCTTGAGGTTCTGAACCACGTTATATCTCGTGTATTGCTTATGTTGTGTATTTGTTTTATCATTATTGTTTTTGCTGCGTACACTAATCTTTATAGCAAGCATGCAAACGAATTCCATCAAGAATGTCGAATCGCTATTCACTCCCCCTCTAGTGAGCGCATAGGTCCTAACACATGAGTGGCACCTAGTAGTATATCATGATCCCCAATTAATCGGAAAATCAACTGTTGATCCCAGAACGCTTCTGAAACCCTTCAGCCGCTATAGTAAATCATGGCCCATTCCCTTCACTCATCTTATACCCACTTGGTTTAGGACATGGTCTATGTGTCAGTTCCCACTAGGCTGACTATGTCACACCTAGCCCAAGTATTACTTCCTCGTCCTATGGATTCTAGTTACTGCACATGTATCCAAGAGTACCATACTCTAAACATGTAATGCTTTGGCCAAAGACTTTAGTAACAATCCGAAGAGAGGCTATAGGGTATAAATCTCCTCGCAAGGAGTGGTGAATCCTTTGTAGGCTATTCAAACACCTTCGGCCACTTTGACTTATACCCAATCATCTCGGATCCACATTTCCTCGGAGATGTTTGCTTAAGATGTCAAAGCATAAGTCTACATGACCAAGATGACTTGAATACTGCAAGTCGAAGGAACATCGCACTTAAGCTATAGTAAAAACTTCATTGTCATATCCATATATGCAGAGAACCATATGAAGTCTTATAGCTAGTCACTCCAATGAACTAGTTACCATAACTAGCATCCACGATCAACTCCGGATATCCTAATGTCTCTAGCCAGTGAGAAACAGCTGCTTGGATAAACCAAAGAGTATACCTCGTGCTAGTCTCAACAGAATCGATGGCGTCCGTATGTATCAATTCATTGACTAAGGATAATTCCAATACATCACAATTACATATGTAGAGATACTCACTAGTTGTGATCCAATCACAAATTCTCTCATGCTGTGAATCGTATTGCGTACATTCAGTAAATGAGTTTAAGATCCAATCAAATACGTGAAAATATGTATACTCAAATAGTGAATCTTCATTTATCAAATGAATGGTACAACCATAAGGCGATTGTCTTAGGACATCTCTCATATATCACTAACAATCCCAAGGCTCCAGCCATACTCCTCCCTCTTCCCCCAGCTCACGCCTTTCTTCCTGTTTCTCCAGATGAAGTTCCTCCATTTCCCCCAATTAGAGCTCCACATTCCTCACCCCAGGAACAGGGTAGCTTCCATAGAGTCATTCTAGCACCTCCCTTTTAAGAGGAGTCTAATGTAAACTCTTCTAGTAGTGCTAAATCTATATAAATAAAATTTTAATTGATGTAACCACTACTTCTTGTATTTATAAAAAGAAGGGAATGTTTAAGCTTGTCCCGGTTGTTTTTTGCTTGCTTTGATATACTTAACAGAATGCCTTCGATGATAATTGGTCTATTCTATAGGGTCCACCCCGCATAGTAAAATTGAGGAATGTTGTCAGAAAATGACTAGGCTCTAAATTAAACTGAATTTGCTTCGTATCTACCTTCCCCACGGAATACAACTAGTCTTTTCAGGATTAATGCATTCAACTACTCCCGCTACTGTCCCTATATCTTCCCATATTATCTACCTTTAATATCTCCGTTTCCCTAGAGGAGTAATTAATACCCCCCCTTTCTTTTCTATAAAAAAACCCCTGATGCTACCTTCACCCAACACATCCCTTTGTTCTTCTGCTTCCGCCGGTGCACTTCTCTCTTCTTCTACCTCGATCATAAAGGGCATGCCAGAGTAGGGCAGCAACTCTCCTTCTCCGGATGGGCAGACTGAAGAGCAACGCCGTATAGAAGAACAGGTCAAGGACCTGAGGAGGCACCTATAATCAGCCTCCACCCGCAACTACACCCTGCGCTAAGAGCTGGCGGTGGCCCAAAGGGCCTTGTTCAAGCAAATATTTAAACAGCAATCCTACCTCAAGCAACTGCTCAGCGCCAAGTCTGGCAGCAAACAAGCCCCAGCGACACCTCCGGAGAAAATAATCCGTCGAACTCCTTAGTTCCCCTCAGGGTGAACTTTTTGTTATTTTCTCTTAAAAAGCTATACTGTCTCTTCCCTTATCAATAACATTCTTCTTCTAAAAATTGTGTATGCCTCTTCCCACCGAATGAACATGCTTCAGAAATGAATAAAATATTCCAGCACCAATTGTAAATCTGACACTTACTATTTTCACGCCACCACCCCCTTCAGTATTGTAGCGCCAATTCATCAAACCAACTCCCTTCTGTTTTAGATATAATCCTAGCCAAGAATAAGTCTTTGATTATAACAAAGAAAGATATAAAGAAAAAGAAGTAACCTCACCTTTTCCCGGCAAGTCCGAACGAGGTTGGTTACTGTTATCATCTCCTGATAATACTTCCCCACCATTCTCCCGATTCAATTCATAATAATGATGGCCTTCCTCAGAGACAAGCTAGAAAAAATAGAAATGACTTGACCCAGAATTTGGCCGAGTCAGATTAAAATAATATTTCACACTTCTTCATAAGTATTTCAGCTTTGAGCCCAATTCCTCCCTTCTACTTCCACACGGGAGTAATAATTTGGCTCAAGGGCCATTTGAGAAAAAATAACAACACTTCATCGAAGCATCTACCTTAAACCCAGCTCCTCCGCTCCGCCACCACACGGATATAATGGCCTGGCTCGAGGGTTAGCTAAAAGAATAGTGAGGACCCAACCCAGGGCTTCACCTAGTCAAGTCAGAATAATTTTTTACTCTGCCGCTTTTCCTTTTGTGCATCTACCTTGAACCCAACGCCTCTATTCCGCCACCATACGAGGATAATTGCTTGACTGAAAGACAAGACAAAAGAATAGTGATGACTTTTCCTTTTACTCTCCCGATCTTTATAAGTGTACTTGAACCCAGCTCCTCCGTTGCGCTACCACACAGGGATAATGGCTTCGGTTGATATCGAGCCGTAAGAAAGTGCAATGACCTGGTCTAGGGCTTTGCCTGATTAGGTCGAAATAATTTTTTACTCCACCATTCTTCACAAAGTGTATTTACCTTAAACCCTACTCTGTTCCACCACTGCATGGGGATAATGGCTTCATTTAATATTGATCCATAAAAAGTGTGACGACCTGACCTAGAGCTTTGCCCCATCAGGTCAGAATAATTTTTTACTCCGTCGTTCTTCACAAAGTGCATTTACATTAAACCCTACTCCTCCATTCCATTACCACACTGGGATAGTGGCTTTAGCTAATATTGAGCCATAAAAGTGTGACGACCTAGTCTGGGGCTTTGCCCTATCAGGTCGGAATGAATTTTTTACTCCACCGTTCTTCACAGGTGTTTCTATCTTAAATCCTACTCCTCCGTTCTGCAACCGCACGGGGATCATGGCTCCAGCTAATACTGAGCCATAAAAATGTGACGACCTGATCAAGGGCTTTGCCTAATCGGGTCAAAATAAATATTTTACTCCGCTACTCTTCACAGGTGTTTCTGTTAGGGCAATCTCTTGCCGTGATATGGTTTTGATGGTGTGGCAAAGGGTTTAAGTTAGTGTGTTATGTTGATTTGATATGTGCGTTGAAGTCGTGCAGGACTTAGTAATTCGCACATGGAGCCGTGGCAAGTTTCACATCTCATGACTCGTGCCTTGAGTCGGTGAAGGATAGCTTTGCGGAAGCCGTGCGCTTGGAGCATCCGAGGGACCGCCGGACGAGAAGCTTGGAGTGAAGCCGGAGGAAGTAGACTTCGAGGCAAGAGACGCGAAAGAGCATTGCAGAGTCGTGCGCCTGATGCTGCCGAGGGACGTGGCTGAGAACGAAGAGAACTTCGAAGGCGAGGGACTCCGAGAAATGAGAGTGAGCGATTATAACCCGGGGAAGGGTAGCTCTTAGGTGAAACTTGGCCATTTGTCCAAGTGTCGGATGGGTTTTCGACCGCCGATCGCTATGTCATGGCGTGATCGCTTCAGTCGAGTGTAGCTCGACCGGGTATACGATCGGTTTGTGGCGGCAGCCGATCGCATACCATCGTTAGCGATCACAAGACTGCCGATCGATGAAGGGCGTGATCGGTAGGTCAATAGGGTTTTAGCTCTGAGACCGCTCGTAGCCAATCGGGCGATCGATGGGCGTGTGATCGGGTGAGGTCCAGCTCGATCGCTAAGAGTTCCGATTGGACAACAACGGCCGGCATCCGACGTGTTGAGGCCGTTGCTATCAGCCGATCGCCATGGGCGGCAGTCGACTGATGGCGGCCAACGGGAAGAAGTTAGCCCTCTCTATAAAAAGAGAGGGTGTGAGCCTTTGAGAGGCTAATGCTTAAGTTCCAAACAATCTTCCTAGTGCCCCACAAGCTCTAAACTCTTCTTACTCGCTTTTAATCCATTCTATTTGTAAGAAGAGTGATCTTGGTTGTAAAGGTTACCTCCACCTAGCTTGGTGCAAAGGAGAGACCATTTAGTGGATTGGTTGAGCGGAGTGATTCACCGTGGACGAATCGGACCGTGGATTAGCGGCGTAGCCGTGAACCACGTTATATCTTGGTGTTTGTATTGCTTGTTTCTATTTTGCTTGTCTTTATTTATATTTGTATATTCCGCTTGCGCTAACGTTTTGTAGACGAGCAAAATACCGCCATCCAAACGAAAAGGGCTATTCACCCCCCTCTAGCCGGCCATCCGATCTCTTACAAGTGGTATCAGAGCCGAGGTTGCTTGTCACCGGACTAACCGCCGCAACAAGCCCTACATCAAAAATGGCCGGCTCCAACATCCATCCTCCGAAGTTTGAAGGAGAATTCTCTTGGTGGAAGAAGCGAATGGAGGTATTTTTCGAAACGGATTTTGATATAATGATTACAATGGAATCCGGTTTCATTTTGCCTAGGGATGAAGAGGGGAAGCCAATAGAGAAATCTAGGTGGACCAAGAAGCAAAGAGAGGAGCACCTTGCAAACTCCAAAGCCAAGCACCATCTCTACAATGTGCTTCCTCAACAAGAGATCAACCGGATCGGAGAATGTGCTAGCGCCAAGGAGATGTGGGAGAAGCTTATAGAACTCCATGAAGGCACATCCGAGGCCAAGCTAGCAAGGAGAGATCTCCTCCGCTCCCAACTATCTAATATAAAACTAGAAAAGGGAGAAAAGGTAACCTCACTACATTCTAGGTTTAAGGAAATTTTAATTGGGCTAACAAGTGTAGGAGAAAGGCTTTCAAACCGGGACATGCTCATGAAAGCCATAGATGCTTTTCCCCGATCCTCAAAATGGAGTTCAATGGTGGACTCCTTCTATATGTCCAAGAACTTGGAAGTAAGTACCTTGGAGGAGTTCTTCTCGACAATGGAGCTCCACGAAACGAGGCTTGAAGGAATTCAAGAAGAGCCAAGAATTCAACCCTCAAGAGGAGTAGCATTGTTGGCAAACAAGGGGAAGAAGAAGATGGAAGTCCCCTCCTCCTCCGATGATGAAGCCTCCTCCTCTTCCATGGATAGCACCGAAGAAGCCTATATGGTAAGGAGGGTAAGACGTGCATTTAAGAATTTTAGATTTGATAAATCTAATGATAGGAATAGAAGACCAAGGGGAAGGTGATATGCTACAATTGCCAAGGAGAGGGACACATAAGGGACAATTGTCCTCTCTAAACAAAAGCAAGGAAGAGAGGAAAAGAAAGAAGAAAAGAAGAAGAAAAAGGGGAGCAAGAAAAGAAGGAAGAGGAGAAGAAGGCAAAAGAAAAAGGGAAGGCCAAAGCATTCAAGGCCAAGACATGGGATGATCCTTCATCCTCCTCCTCATCATCGGATGAGGAGAATGCCTTGTCGCCAATTTGGCCTTGATGGCCTTTGACGATTAGGATTGCTCCTCCTCCGAAAATGAAGGATCAAGCACAAGAGGAGAGAGCTCAAGTGAAGGGGGAGCCTCCTCCACATCATCATCCTCCTCATCATCCGAAGAAGAAGAAGAGGACATGGAAACTATGGTAACGAAAGCTTCTCCTAGTAAAATAGTTTCTATGATTTCTAGTTTAACTAGGGATTTGTTTAGAGCAAAGAAGAAAAATAAATGCATGCTAGATCAAATTAAGGCATTA
Organism: Wurfbainia villosa; assembly: GCA_025175895.1. Lineage (NCBI taxonomy): Eukaryota > Viridiplantae > Streptophyta > Magnoliopsida > Zingiberales > Zingiberaceae > Wurfbainia > Wurfbainia villosa. The sequence goes on from CM046001.1 coordinate 84,380,265, forward strand.
GAAAATAAGCTAGAAAATGCATGCTTAAATAATAATGATACTTCTTCTTGCCATGATGATGCATGCTCACATGATAATTATGTGCCTTTAGATGTTAGTGATGCATGCATAGAAGAAAATAGGGCATTAAGGGAAAAGGTAGATTATTTAACCAAAGCCCTAGGAAAATTCACAATTGGCTCCAACACTTTGAATATGATCATAGGGCCAAAGGGCAAGTTTTAACAAGAAGGGCCTAGGATATAAAGAGAAGAAAAATGAGAAGGCCTATAGATGCCTAATAGCTAGGGGACAAGATAAAACAAAGTAATAGCTAAGAAATGGATCCCCAAGGAATTTCTAGTGAACCCTATAGGTAAAAATCTATTTTGGGTTCCAAAATCCATCCTTAAGGGTTAGAAAACCCTAGGGTAGTCAACCATATGAACTTGACCGATATCATATTGTGGTTGACTTAGGATGACGGACAACATTTTTAGATAGTGTTGGGTGATGATAACGTGCTCATAAATAGGTAATAATGCTTAAAATCATGATGATTAATGTAATTTCTATGCATATGTGTAATCATGATCTATGATTTTGATATTGGGCACATTATCATGAAAATAGGTTTAAATCATGCTTTAGGTGATAACTTATTTATTATCATCATATAATGCCTAATGCATGGTTATAATTTGATGAAAACATGTATTTCATGGTCATAATGTGAAATTAAATCATATATGTCATTATGATCATGTAGGTTGTTAGGTTGATACTTAACCATGATAGAATTGCTTGAATATATTGGTTAAGTATATATATACAAATACCCCCCTAGGATGCATCTCACACTCACTATAGGCTAACTTGATTGCAAACTTAGCATGGGTGAGATGTTAGGATGATACAAATGTCCACTAATGCCTATGGCATTTAGATGGTCATTTAAAGTATCAAAATATCAATAATAGACCAATCATGGGGAAGGCTTATGTTTAATTAATAGACATATTGCCCAAAGATCATGGTTGGATATTTCTAATGTTTTCAAAACAATTTCTTACCTTAAAATACATGCATTCATGTTTTGAAACAATTAGATGCAAAACTAGGTAGCTAACTTGATACTAGAATGCTCAAAAACTAGTGGTTTTTCAAGTGTTTGGATTTTTGGCAAATCTTGTAAAATATAATGATTTTTCATGAAAATCTATTTTTCCTTGATAGATATACTTAAGAGAAATATGTTCCACTAATTTCATGATTTTTATAATTTTCTGGAATATTTAATGCATTTACGAATTTCATCCGTAAAATCAGAAATTTTTCCATTAGCGATCGCCATACCGATAGCAATGATCGTGGCTGTAAATCAGAATATTGAAGGCCGAATTCAGTTTATAAAACCTCCTACAAGTGGTAGAATTATACTTGATGCCATGAGCTTATAACTTAGTGTTAATCTTTTTGATGGTGTCAAAGGGGGAGAAATAAGTATGTTTAAGTTAATCACATTAGGGGGAGAAATATATGATAAGGGGAGAAATATATGATAAGGGGAGAAAATCTACATGGAGAGTTTCATGGATTAAGGGGGAGTTGCATGTTGCTATATCATGTTTATCTTTACATGCTTTCTTACCTTAGAACTTAACGGATTGCCACACATCAAAAAGGGGAGATTGTTAGGGCAATCTCTTGCCGTGATATGGTTTTGATGGTGTGGCAAAGGGTTTAAGTTAGTGTGTTATGTTGATTTGATATGCGTTGAAATCGAGGACTTAGTAATTCGCACATGGAGCCGTGGCGAGTTTCACATCTCATGACTCGTGCCTTGAGTCGGTGAAGGATAGCTTTGCGGAAGCCGTGCGCTTGGAGCATCCGAGGGACCGCCGGACGAGAAGCTTGGAGTGAAGCTGGAGGAAGTAGACTTCGAGGCAAGAGACGCGAAGGAGCATTGCAGAGCCGTGCGCCTGATGCTGCCGAGGGACGTGGCCGAGGACGAAGAGAACTTCGAAGGCGAGGGACTCCGAGAAATGAGAGTGAGCGATTGTAACCCGGGGAAGGGTAGCTCTTAGGTGAAACTTGGCCATTTGGCCAAGTGTCGGATGGGTTTTCGACACGCCGATCGCTATGTCATGGCGATCGCTTCCGAGTCGAGTGTAGCTCGACCGTATACGATCGATCGGTTTCAGGCGCGAGCCGATCGCCATACGCTGGCGATCGTAAGACTAGCAATGATCCGATGAAGCGTAATGATCGTCAATAGGGTTTTAGCCATAGAATCCGCTGTAGCCGATCGGGCGGCGATCGACGGGTCGAGCCGATCGGGTGAGGTCCAGCAGTCGACTGCCAAGAGTTCCGTTGGACAACAAGCCGCCATCCGACGTGTTCGGAGGCCGCTAGTAATGGCGGTACGATCGCCATGGGCGGCTGATCGATGGCGGCCAACGGGAAGAAGTTAGCCCTCTCTATAAAAAGAGAGGGTGTGAGCCTTTGAGAGGCTAATGCTTAAGTTCCAAACAATCTTCCTAGTGCCCCACAAGCTCTAAACTCTTCTCACTCGCTTTTAATCCATTCTATTTGTAAGAAGAGTGATCTTGGTTGTAAAGGTTACCTCCACCTAGCTTGGTGCAAAGGAGAGACCATTTAGTGGATTGGTTGAGCGGAGTGATTCACCGTGGACGAATCGGACCGTGGATTAGCGGCGTAGCCGTGAACCACGTTATATCTTTGTGTTTGTATTGCTTGTTTCTATTTTGCTTGTCTTTATTTATATTTGTATATTCCGCTTGCGCTAACGTTTTGTAGACGAGCAAAATACCGCCATCCAAACGAAAAGGGCTATTCACCCCCCTCTAGCCGGCCATCTGATCTCTTACAGTTTCTACCTTAAACCCCACTCCTCCATTCTGCAACCGCACGGGGATGATGGCTCTGACTGATATCGTGCCATAAAAATGTGACAACCTGATCCAGGACTTTGTCCAATCTGGTCAGAATGAATATTTTACTCCACCGCTCTGCACAGGTGTTTCTACCTTAAACCCTACTCCTCCGTTCCGCAATAACACAAGGATGATGGCTCCGACTGATACCGAGCCATAAAAATGTGTCGACCTGATCCAGGGCTTTTCCCAATAAGGTCAGAATGAATATTTTACTCCGCCTCTCTTCACAGGTGTTTCTACCTTAAGCCCTACTCCTCCATTCCGCAACTGCACAGGGATGATGGCTCCGGCTGATACCAAGCCATAAAAATATGATGACCTGATCCAGGGCTTTGCCCAATCAGGTCGGAATGAATATTTTACTCCGCTGCTCTTCACAGGTGTTTCTACTTTAAACCCTACTGCTCCGTTCCGCAACCACACGGGGATGATGGCTCCAGCTGATACCGGGTCGTAAAAAAGACACTCATTATTTAAATCCCCTACTATCTCTTACTTTGATCTCTTTTTGGGGGCCCACATCTCTGCTCTGAAGCCCAATTCGTATCATAAGCGTATCCCTACCCGTTATATAAGACTCTTCTTCACTTTCTACTCGTTTCGTTTCTTGCACCCCTTCTCATTCCTCTGCCTACCAGAAACTTTCCTGCATCCTTCGAATAGCTTCCTCATTTTCCCTTCTTCTGAAACCAAAATGAAATCTCTTCTTCAACAATTGATGGTAGAATATCATCGTGAGCTTCGAAGGAGCGAAAACCAACCACCAGCTACCACCACGTCGTCACCCCTTGCTCCGGCTCCCTTTGTATTCCCCGTCATCGCTCTGCCATCTACATCTCCTCCTCGTTCATCAGTAACCTCATCCCCTGTCATTTTACCTTCCTCCATTGTGACCTCACAATCGCGACCACCTTCTCCGCTTTCCTCTCCAACATTATCACCAAACCCTAGCCGTCTTGCCCCTCTACCTTCGATTTTGGGTGGCCCTAGGCCACCTCCTCCTTTTTTGCAGGCCCAAATTGAAATGAGGAGAGCTGCATGTCGACGACTACAGGGAGAAGAGACTACTTTTCTCGATTCTTCTTCTTCCTCCAGACTCCCCCCAGAATTAGAATCAGTTTCGGCTAAATCTCCTCCCTCTTCACCTTTACCAATTCCAACAATGTTCCCATCGTCTTCTCCACCGACCCCTAGTTCGAAAGGCCTTTCTCCCCGGCTTGGTTTAGAACTTGACTCTGGCATCCTTCCTCCTACTAGCGAAGAACCACTAATAATTGTGCCCCATTCTGTAGGGAAATCTCGTATGCCAAATGGCATATGCGCAACGGAAAATAGGATCCCTTCCAAGTGATCCATGCGAAAGCAAACTCGTACAAAATAAATTTCTCTAAACCAAACCTATCTTATAGGAGAGGATTACCTTTGTTGCGTGCCCTTGTTAATCCCGCTTATCCCTTTAGGTTTGATGGATCTTTAGCACGTTCAAGTGTCCGTGCCTCTATACGTATCCACACGAGCACGCTCTTGTCTCACAAAAGGAAAACTAGAAGAGCTCTCCTTTACTTCTTGCTAGAGAAGTCCCTAAAGGAGAGGAAGAGAGGGAAAAGGAGAAAGGAAGAAGAAGACTCCTCTTCTTGCTAGCCTACACTCACAAACCCACACAACTAAAGCTTCCACCAAGCTCTCTCACAACCACAACACCAAAAACACAACAACAATTGCTATCCAAATGATGCTTTGGCCGGCCACTCCATGGGGCCTTTTATAGGGTTGGCAAAACCCTTTCACCTCCTACAATTTAATGCAATCCATTGCATTGAGACCCCTTTTGTTTTGGCCGGCCACTTAAGGAGACAAAAACCATTTTGTCCCCTTCCACCTTATCTAGCTTAGGTGGATGCTTATGTGGCATGCTTATGTGGCATTCATGCATGTTGAATTAATCTTATTAATTCAATTAAGCTTATGTTATCATATTGAATTAATCTTATTAATTCAATTAAGCTTATGTTATCATATTGAATTAATCTTATTAAATCAATAAGGTAACATATTGAATTAATCTCATTAAATCAATTAGCTAAAATTCTCATTAAGCTTAAAGTCCAAAAACCATTTTGTACTTAAGCTTATTCCCAAATTATTCTAGTCAAACTAGAATACTCTAATTCCTCTAATTATCATGCTCTTTGTGTGTGACCCTATAGGCTCTCATAACGTTGGCAGTGGATCTAAACTCTTTTAGATACACAAGCAATGAGCGGCATCTAGCAATACATCATTGCTACCCAAGTTACGAGATAAGTCAAGATCCGACTAACCTTTCCGTGACTACTATAATATATGACCGTGTCCTTCTATCCTGGATATCAGATTGATCAATGAGGCATAGACCGTGTCATCCTCGATCAATCTATGTGTTTCTTGATCCCTGAGTAAACTAACTCAAACAAATGAGCTCAATATCTCATATTGACTCATTCGAGCATGGCCATGCGTTTTAGTAGTTCTACTCAATCAAGGGGCCCATCGATATCACTCCCGTCATATGGAAGGGATAGATCCCATCTACATCACTCACATCCCTCCACATAATTTGTTACATACCCAAGAATCGCTTTTATGGTCCACCTATTACGGGTGACGCTGACGATACCAAAGTACATAACTCCTTATGTAGGGAACCGTAGTGACTTCGTGTCCGAGGACTATTCATACCAATAGTCACATGAGAAAGTTTATGACACTCATATAACGATCCATGAAACTTTCTCATGGTGGGTCACAAGATATATTCTCCAATATATACCCATGTGTCAACTTGATATCATATATCCATGACTTGTGAGATCAAGTCATCAATTGACCTACATGCTAGTCTTTATGTATTAATATTGCCCTTGCATATTAATACTTGACTAGGAACATTTAGGAAAGTGTTCTCTACAGCCTCTCATAATCAATTCTGCCAATTGATGTGCCGTAGATAAGAACCTACTTTTCTAGGGCATTATTATATTTAATTTAGCTGGCACAAGCAAGATGTAAATATAATAACCAATCCTTTGCCTTTATTGAATATGATACAAAATGTTCCCTATTCAACCATCACATGATTGGTTCTAGGGCTTTAACTAACAATCTCCCACTAGCACTAGTACCAATCACTATGATATCTAATACCTAGTGACCTAGTGTGACCATCATGCTTCCTCCGTGCCAAAGCCTTGGTCAATGGATCCGCGATGTTAGCTTCACCAGACTCAGATATCCTCACATCTCCTCTATCGATGATCTCTCGAATGAGATGGAAGCGCCGCAAAGATGTGTTTGGTCCGGCGATGTGATCGAGGTTCCTTAGCTCGCAATAGCCCCATTGTTGTCACAATAGAGGTCTATTGGATATGCAATGCTAGGAACTACCCCAAGTTCACGATGAACTTGAGCCAAAACCTCCTTTGTGCATCGATGCCGCAATATACTCTTCGCAGAATCAAGAATCGTGTCCTCCGCTCAACTCTTCCACCACACCTCCACCATTCGTGCAAAACACGCACTCGATTGCGATCTATAGTCATCCTTGTCTGCTTGGAAGCTTGCATCACCGTAACCCTTTACGCTAGCTCCTCATTGCCTCCAAATATCGTGGAAATATTCTTTCGCTCTTCGTAAGTACTTAAGAATATTTTTGATCGCTATCCAAAGGACTTTCACCGATCCGACCGTATCTACTCGTCATGCTCAAAGCATACGAGACGCCAGATGACGAGTACAAAGTACGGCGCATATGATAGACCCTATAGGGGATGCATAAGGGATCTTATCCATGCGATCTCTCCTCCTTAGAAGAGGGACATTGAGTCTTCGAAAGACTCACACCATGTGATAAAGGCGTAAACCCTTTCTTAGAATTTTGCATAGCAAAACGATCTAGCACTTTATCAATGTAATGTACTCGACTTAGGCCAAGTAATCTTCTAGATCTATCTCTATAGATCTTGATGCCTAGAATATAGCTTCACCTAAGTCCTTCATCGAGAAACAATTCCCTAACCACATCTTCACAGATCGGAGTGAGGGAATATCATTTCCGATGAGAAGTATGTCATCTACATACAAGACAAGAAATACAACTGTTCCCACTATTTCTCTTGTAGACACAAGGCTCATCTTCATTCTTGATGAAACCAAACTCTTTGATTGCATCATCGAATCAAGATTCGAGAGGCTTGCTTTAGTCCATAAATGGACCTTTGCAGATACCTTTTCAGATGCTTGATCTTCAAAACCCTCAAAGTTGTGTCATGTACACATCCTCGAGTAGCTTTCCATTCGTAAAAGCGCTTTTGACATCCATCCGCCAGATCTCATAATCATGGTAGGTCGTAATAGCAAGTATGATCCGAATGGATTTAAGCATCGCAATCGGTGAAAAGGTTTCTTCATAGTCAATACCATGAATTTGTTTGAATCCTTTAGCCACCAATCTACCTTTATAGGTATGCTTATTACCATCCATGTCTTTACTTTAAAGACCCACTTACACCCAATGGGTTTTACCCTTCGTGGATCAACCAAAGTCCATACTTGGTTAGTGTACATGGATTCCATTTCTGATCTCATGGCCTCTAGCCATTTCTAACTGGGCTCATCATAGCTTCTTGATAGGATGTAGGCTCATCAAGATCGACAAGCAATACATCACCGCTGTCGCCAAGAGAAAAGAATATCTCTCAGTTGACGACGGATCCTATTAGATCTACGAAGAGGTTGGTCTACATGAACAGGTGTTTGCTCCACAACTCTTTGGGCAACAAATTCCTCATCCACAACACTTTGTGTGCCCTGCTCATTTTCCATCGGCCTTAGTGTTATCATCATCTTGAACTTCTTCAAGATGAATTTTACTCCCACTAGTATTTCTAGAAATAAATTCTCTTTCTAGAAAGACAAAGATTTCGCAACAAACACCTTGCCAAGTGTGGGATTGTAAAAGTAATATCCCTTAGTTTCCTTGGGATATCCTACAAAATAACACTTATCCGATTTGGGTCCTAGTTTATCCGAGACTTGACGCCTAACGTAAGCTTCACAACCCCAAATCTTTATAAAAGACATTTTGGGACTCTTCCGGCCCATATCGTATATGGTGTCTTTTCTACGGCTTTGATGGAACGCGATTAAGTGTGAAAGCTACGCCTCTAGAGCTAAACCCCAAAAGGAAGTAGGTAGATCACCTGCTCATCATCGATCGTACCATATCTAATAGAGTACGATTTCTCCTCTCGATACACCATTCCATTGTGGTGTTCCAGTGGAGTGAGTTGATATTATCCCACACTCACCAGTGATCACGAAACTCTTGACTAAGGTATTCACCACCTCGATCCGATCAAGTAGCTTAACACGCTACCAAGTTGGTTTTGTACTTCATTCTTGAATTCTTTGAACTTTTCAAAGGATTCTCGACTTATGTCTCATCAAATATAAGTAGCCAAATCTACTCATATCATCGCTGAAAGTAATAAAGTACTTATAGCCTCCTCGCTTCGACATTGAAAGGGCCACATACATCAAGATGTATGAGTCCTAACAAAGTCCGGCCGCGCTTCTCGCCATGTCCACTAAATGGAGTTTTAGTCATCTTTCCTAAAGACAAGACTCGATACCTCATATGATTCAAAATCAAATGAGTCCAATAATCCATCTTTATGGAGTTGATATGCTTTTCATTTATGTGACCTAGGCGATGAGATATGTCCGTTCAAATCATTCGATTTGAACCGTTTGGTATTTACGTTATAAATTGGGTTATCTAAATCTAGAACATAGAGACCATTCATAAGTGGTGCATTACAATAGAACATTTCATTTAAATAAATGGAACAACATTTGTCCTTTATTATAAAAGAAAAGTTTTTCTTGTCTAAACAAGATACGTAAATTATGTTCTTTTAATGCGTACATAGAAGCACTCTCTAGTTCTAAGATAAGCCCAATGGCAAAGACAAAGAATATGTTCCTACAGCCTACAAAGAAAGAACTTTGCGCCATTGCCTACTGAGGTCCACTTCGCCTTTGCCATTATTCTACTATTTCACCTCGCACATTAGTACAAATGTGAGATGCACATCCCAGATCTAATACCCATGTAGAAGAAATAGATAGATTAACTTCTATAACGTGTATACCGAGGCGTAAGTCCCACTTCTCTTGTTCTTTACTTCTCAAGGTAGACTTTAGCCCGCCTGGTCCGGCCTCACCGCACGGAAGCACCCCTTCCTTAGGTACTTTACCTTTACCCTTTGAAGTGGATGAATTGGCCTTGCCTTGGCTTGGTCTTACCTTTGCCTCGCTACCTTGCCCTTTTGACCATTAGTACATTACTAACTTTCTTCTTGAGATTTGGTTCAGTTAGCTTCTTAACATGCCGAGAATCTCGTGCAAAGGTTTATCAATTTCATTCATGTTATAATTCATGACGAATTGATTGTATGCTTCCTAAGAACGCATTGCAGGATAACATTAGTTGCCAATTCTTGCTCTGGAAAACCTAGTCTTTCAAGGTTCTCAACGCACTCCAATCATTTTGAGTACGTGAGTTCCTACAGTGTTCCTTCTGCATCTTGCATGCAAAAAGAGCTTTAGACACTTCAAAATGCTCTGTGCCTAGCTTGTCCTTGATATAGTTGTTTCGTGCTCAACCATATCATAGGCATCCATGTTCTCATGTTGCTTCAAGCTCGTGAGTTCATGGTGGCAAGCATAAGGCATGACACATCTAATGCGCCATCTCGATGCTTCTTATAAGCATCCTTTCAAAGACGACGAGTGGTCAGAGGGCGGGGTATTTCAGGGTAGCCTCGCTTCTAGGACATATAGTTTATGCTTCTTGCTTGAGGATAATCCTCAAGTTCCTATACTACCAAGAAAGTTTGCTCCATTGAGCTTGTCCTTCTCAAGGACAGATCGCAAGTCGAGGGGTGTGTCGTGTTAGATGACATGGTGATCTACAACATTAAAATGCAAAGTTAAGTATCATACCTAAATCATTTAATTAGGCCTTTAATTAAATGAGGCTCTACTAAATTCTCATAGCTACTATTTAGCTATAAATTTATATGGGATAAAGATCCACATCATAATTGCCTTGAGTTAGCTTTGGCTAATCGCCCAAGACGTAGTATAATTAGGTAGACAATCTTTTGCCAATTACATCTGATGTAACTCTTTAATAGCTTTGGTTAAGTTTTAGATTAGTTTAGTGTTTATTCCTAAACCAGCTTCCAGGCTGTGGCGAGGCACAGGGGCCTTCTTGGATATCGGAGCAACGACCACTTCTAAGACAAAGCTGATGTTCGGAAATCACACAAAACTAATGGTAATACTTATGTTCAAAGCTAATATATGCCTCTACTTTCTTAACCAATTAAGAAAACACTTAATTAAGTCTTAACCAAGACTGATAGCGGGACATCACGATTGTCCACTCGCACCCCTCCAAGATAAAATGCATTGCTTTGCTTTGGCAAACCCAATAACAAATGATCGAGGAAGTAGTGAGTACCAACTTTCGTAGGCATATCGTTTAGACTTATTAAGAAATAAACATGTATCATATACATATTAGCATACATCACATATAAGCTAAACTAATCATGCATCACATACAAGCTAAACTAACATGCATCACATACATATTAAGCTAACATGCATCACATACATATTAAACTAACGTGTCATGGTTATGGCCCTTATTCTACAATCTTCTCAAGCCAATGAAAAGATTGATTGGTCAACCTAGGGATAGCATCTTCTCCTAAGTGCTTCCTTTTGGTTGTCTTGTGTGTTGACTTCCTCCTTGTAACCTCATCTTCCAATGGACCCTCCATCCTTGTTTTGTACATTACAAAAGGAGAAATACACGAGTTACATTCGAGTCTAAAACTAATTTTACAACAAGAATATTAGGAGAAAGGCACGACACGCAGGCCGTATTAAGAATTACAACACACAATCACAAACTTTTGGGACTAGGCCATAACCATGCACCATGTCATTTTAACTTTTAAAAGACATTGGATATTTTATTATGTTTGAAAATTTGCTAATGCAATTATCAACTCATAATAAAATTTATCCTACTTCTATATCACATATAAAATAGAGAAAACCTATTTTTATACGATCTTTCGCAAGTGGCTCTGATACCACTGTAGTGAAATCTCGTATGCCAAATGGCATATGCGCAACGGAAAATAGGATCCCTTCCAAGTGATCCATGCGAAAGCAAACTCGTACAAAATAAATTTCTCTAAACCAAACCTATCTTATAGGAGAGGATTACCTTTGTTGCGTGCCCTTGTTAATCCCGCTTATCCCTTTAGTTTGTTGGATCTTTAGCACGCTCAAGTGTCCGTGCCTCTATACGTATCCACACGAGCACGCTCTTGTCTCACAAAAGGAAAACTAGAAGAGCTCTCCTTTACTTCTTGCTAGAGAAGTCCCTAAAGGAGAGGAAGAGAGGGAAAAGGAGAAAGGAAGAAGAAGACTCCTCTTCTTGCTAGCCTACACTCACAAACCCACACAACTAAAGCTTCCACCAAGCTCTCTCACAACCACAACACCAAAAACACAACAACAATTGCTATGATGCTTTGGCCGGCCACTCCATGGGGCCTTTTATAGGGTTGGCAAAACCCTTTCACCTCCTACAATTTAATGCAATCCATTGCATTGAGACCCCTTTTGTTTTGGCCGGCCACTTAAGGAGACAAAAACCATTTTGTCCCCTTCCACCTTATCTAGCTTAGGTGGATGCTTAGGTGGCATGCTTATGTGGCATTCATGCATGTTGAATTAATCTTATTAATTCAATTAAGCTTATGTTATCATATTGAATTAATCTTATTAATTCAATTAAGCTTATGTTATCATATTGAATTAATCTTATTAAATCAATAAGGTAACATATTGAATTAATCTCATTAAATCAATTAGCTATTTCATTGCTTAAAGTCCAAAACCATTTTGTACTTAAGCTTATTCCCAAATTATTCTAGTCAAACTAGAATACTCTAATTCCTCTAATTATCATGCTCTTGTGTGTGACTTATAGGCTCTCATAACGCTGGCAAGTGGATCTAAACTCTTTAGATACACAAGCAATGAGCGCATCTAGCAATACATCATTGCTACCCAAGTTACGAGATAAGTCAAGATCCGACTAACCTTCCGTGACTACTATAATATATGACCGTGTCCTTCTATCCTTGATATCGATTGATTGATCAATGAGGCATAGACCGTGGTCATCCTCGAGCAATCTATGTGTTTCTTGATCCCTGAGTAAACTAACTCAAACAAATGAGCTCAATATCTCATATTGACTCATTCGAGCATGGCCATGCGTTTTAGTAGTTCTACTCAATCAAGGGGTCCACCGATCTCACTCCCGTCATATGGAAGGGATAGATCCCATCTACATCACTCACATCCCTCCGCATAATTTGTTACATACCCAAGAATCGCTTTTATGGTCCACCTCACTACTGTGACGCTTTGACGATACCAAAGTACATAACTCCTATGTAGGGAACCGTAGTGACTTCGTCGAGGACTATTCATACCAATAGTCACATGAGAAAGTTTATGACACTCATATAACGATCCATGAAACTTTCTCATGGCGGGTCAGTTCAGTATATATTCTCCAATATATACCCATGTGTCAACTTGATATCATATATCCATGACTTGTGAGATCAAGTCATCAATTGACCTACATGCTAGTCTTTATGTATTAATATTGCCCTTGCATATTAATACTCGACTAGGAACATTTAGAAAAGTGTTCTCTACAGCCTCTCATAATCAATTCTGCCAATTGATGTGCTGTAGATAAGAACCTACTTTTCTAGGGCATTATTATATTTAAATTAGCTGGCACAAGCAAGATGTAAATATAATAACCAATCCTTTGCCTTTATAGAATATGATACAAAATGTTCCCTATTCAACCATCACATGATTGGTTCTAGGGCTTTAACTAACACATTCAGCCACCGACCTCCCTTCAACTTCATCTCCTCATCCCATGTCTACATCGTCAGACACACTTAACCCTCTCATTTTCTCTTCCTTTCCTTCTCCCGAGGGTTCCCCTTCCTCCATCATCCATCAAGTGGTTTATGACATTCTCCAATCATCATCAAGCTTCCCCCCTTCCTCTCCTGCTTCAAGGAGCCTTTTGGCAACGACTCTCTTCGCTGCCACTTCTACATCTCCCTTCTTCTCAGGAATCCCCTCTCTTTCTCAGGGTGTCACCCTTCCTCTCCTGGGGCCAATATCACAATCTTCTGTGTGGCTGCTTTCTTTCCCATCATGAGTGAGTCCACTCCTTTAGTTGGTGATGAGTGAGTCCAAAAATCCGCATATCTGCATCATTCATCAATTTCCTTATTGTCTATATGCCTCTCTCTTTTTGATGTGTGTCAAAGGGGGAGAAAAATTTTAAGTTAGATTCACATTGTGACTTATTGCATATTTTTAAGACCTAACTTAAATGAATGGAAAATATCAAAAAGGGAGAGATTGTTGGTGCAAGAATGCCTCAATCATTAATGTATTTCGATGTTTGGATAATAATTTGAAGTTAGGCAATAATTGTGATCTAACAATAAATGTTTAAGTGAAAGGAAAATCCAAGTGTGAAGACTTGGTGAAGAAAAGTCCAAGTGTGAATCCTGGCAAGAAAAGTCCAGGGTGAGGTCATGACAGCATAAGTCCAAGCATGTAGTCTTGGCAGCGTAAAGTTCAAACGGACCTTGGCAAAGGAAATCCAAAGGAAAGGTATTGGCAGATAAGTCCAAGCATGTAATCTTGGCGACGTAAAGTTTAAGCAGACTTTGGCTAAGGAGAAACCCAAAGCATGACGAAACCGAGGGAAGCTTTTGAAGGCAAGCACAAGGATGAAGGAGTCATGGACTTAGAGGGATCCTAGAAGCGCAAGGTTGATGGAGAAGCTAGAAGGCTAAGTCTAGACTTAGAGTATGTGTTCAAGTATTATTAGTCATACTTGAAGTGTACCAGTTGACTAGTGGCTTAAACCAATTGATTGGTCTCGAGTGTTCAGGGTCCAGAAGGCATGAACAGTTAACTGGGGTTATGACCCAGTCGATTAGTCAAGCAATCAATTGAAGTCAATAGTCATCTGTAGCTTTATCAGTTGACTTCTAGGGTTTAGCAGTTCACTAGTCTATAGTAGCCGACTTCCATGTATGGGCAATCAACTGTTTTAAGTGGACATGAGTATAGTAGCATTTTTAGTTGACTGATTGCTTGGAGCAATCGATTGTTGACTTGAGAAGCTGACTGTTGATATGAGTAGTCAACTGATCAAGTGGGCATTGAGTTGTGAATATCATAATTAGGCTTCGTTAGAAGTCGTTGGATCCAATCAAGCAGTTGATTGGTGTCGGGCTTAACAGGCAAAAACAGCCAAAATCTATAAAAGGAGCTTGATGAAGCTTGGATGTGGCTAATTCTTTCATTCTAAACGTTCATCCTAAGATCTCTAGCCTTCCTCTAAGCTTTCAAGTGTTTTCTAACCTCTTCTTCCTAATCTTATCTCAAATATTGTAAGAAGAAGAGTGTTCTTATAAAGAAGGCTTCTCCACCTTGGTGTTCGCATCAAAAGGAGGTTCTAGTAAAAGTTTGTGAGGAGTGATCCACTTTATGAATTATCGTGGAGTAAGAGTGTCATCTCCGAACCAAGTTACGTTGACGTGTTAGCATTGTCTTCTTTGATTTTAGTTTTAGTTATTGTTTTTTTTATATTGCTTCAGCTAACAAACTTGTAAAAATCGAAGAAGCGCCATTCACCCCCCCCCCTTTTGCACTCAACTAGATCAAACAGGTCCACTCATAACTATTCATGATTAATGGTTAATCATGAATGACCAACATAGACGAGAACTTACTGGGTCATGTTGGTGCAATCAACCCAGGTCACGATTGACCAAACTCGAGTTTGACTCAAGTAGTATTTTGATGTTTGACATTGATGTTTGACAAGTGTTGGAGAGATTGTTGGTCCAATCGACCCAAGTCATATTTGATGTTTGACGATGGTTTGACCATTGTCATGGGAGAAGTCCAAGTCTTGTGTACTTGGCATGAAAAGTCCAAGCTTGAGTCTTGGCATGGAAAGTCCAACATGGGTTGGCAAGGAAAGTCCAAGCATGGGTCTTGGCATGGAAAGTACAACATGGGTTGGCAAGGAAAAGTCCAAGCTTGAGTCTTGGCAATTGATAAGTCCAAGGGGAATATTGGCGGCGTAAAGTCCAAGGGTGGAGTCTTGGCAGCAAAAGTCCAATGGTTTGCGGCGTAAAGTCCAAGCAGAGTCTTGGCAGCGTAAGTCCAATGTGTCTTGGTGGTATAGATCAACTTAGCATGACATAGCCGGTGGAAGTACCTGAAGGCTAGGGTATGGATGAACAAGTTATGGAGGACGTGGAGGGATCCGATAGACGTGAGGCTGACGGAAGTGGCTAGAAGGCATAGGTCTAGGCTAAGGGTGGTCTAGCAAGTATGGGGGCATCATAATTAGGTTAAAATCTCATGTTTGAGGTGTATCAGTCAGTCGACTGGGACTATGGTCAGTCGACTCATGGGATCGACTAGAGTTCGACTGCTAAAATTAGCCTAGCAGTCGACTACCAGTATTGGTCAGTCGACTGATAGCCTGAGCAGTCGACTGATCTGGAGATCAGTCGATTATGGTCGGTTATTCGGGCACAGAAGCTTCCCGAGTCGACTGTTAGGATTTGACAGTCGAGTGATGACCCGATCAGTCGACTGATGGGCATGATCAATCGACTGATGGTCTATCCGTTGGACTTATCCAACATGGCTCATGCTGTTGTGAGACAATGGCTACAGGGACATTTGACTGATAGTCCCGATCAGTCGACTAATAGGCAAAAATCAGCCCGAATTCATATTATAAAAGCATATCGTGGGGAGGATTTTTGGCAAGGTTTCTTGAGCATCTTTGGGGCAATTTGCTGCTGTAATTCGGGGTCTCTAAGTGCAACTCAAGAAATCACAAAGGAAGCATCTAAGTTCACAATTGTAAAGTGTTTCTTTACTTATATTTGTGTAGTTTACTTGTATTCACTTATATTTATCTTTATTACTGTTTTAATTCATTGTACGAGGTTTCTCCACCTCTGGCTTGTTGTCGAGAAGCAGTTTATTTGATTAGTGGTGTTGTTTGCATCGCTAGAGCTCGTTTGAGCTCGATCCGTGGAGTAGGAACCATTCGGTTCCGAACTACATTATATTTGGTGTTATGTTTGTGTGCTTGTATTCATGTTATTATTTTTATTATTATTCCACTACGCACTAACCGAATTGTAGCAAGCACGCGATCGTAATCCATCTACAAGCGACGACGCTATTCACCCCCCTCTAGCGAGCGCATAGGTCCTAACAAGTGGTATCAAAGCAAGGTTCTCTTCAACAGATTAACAACCGGGAGCAAGCGCGCTAGAGGGAAAGATGGAATTTGAAGAACAATTAGGATGAGACATTAACACACTAGTGCCTTACAATTTCTATGGACAAGAAGGATTCAACCAATGGAAGGAAAGAATTGAAGACTTCTTGATGATGAGAAACCTTGAGGAGTGGTCCACCCTAATGGAAGGATTCGAATATCCAAGAGGGTCAAAGGGAGGATTTCTCAAGATGAAGAGATAGAATGAGGAACAACTCCAAGGATTCAAGAAAAACAAGAAGGTAGTAAAATTTATTATTGATTTGATCCCTAATGACATTTTGTACAAGCTAGAGGATTACATGGATGCCAAGGAGCTATGGAGCAAGTTGGCAAGATTTCATGAGGAGTCTCACTCAGCACAAGAGGAAGAGGCCGAAGAAGCAAGCTCATCCACACAAGAAAGTGGGGATTCGGAAGTTGAAGAGGAGTCAACATTCAAGAAGGAAGAAGAGGTGGAATTGGAAGAACCCTTCACCTCTAGGATTGAGGGGGAGGAGAGATCACCTTCCATGTCGGAGCAAGAAGAAGAGTCTTCAACATCCGGTCAAGATGAAGAAGTTCAAAATCCAGCCGCCATTGACCAAGGTAACTCAAGCAATTTTGGTAAAATTAAAAACCACATAATTTTCTTTGAGTGTAGGGAACAAGGGCATTATAAGAGTAAGTGTCCAAAGAAGATCAAGAAGGCTCCACCGACACCTAAAAGTTAAGAGAAAACTAAGGATGTTGGAGTCAATGCCCTAGGGGGAAGAAGAAGAGTCAACAATCGTGACACTACCGGAGTCAATGCCCTAGGGGGAAGAAGAAGAGTCAAGAAGGAGCATCACAAGTAGGGGGAGATTCTAAAGCAATCCCTAAGGTAAAATTTAATAATGCACCTTCTAAATTTTATAGTAAAAAGCATGGTAGAGATAATCTTAATACACTTGCTATTCATCATGAAAAGAATGCTAGTAGAAATAATAGGTTTTATTGTTTAGGTGCTAAGAGTGTCAACCTTAGGAATAAGGAGAAATTTGGGAATAATGTCTCTAAAAATATTCTACCTAAGGCAAGTATTAGAAAAATTGAAGACCATCTAGGCTTTACTCCAAAGAAATCTAGACATATGCCTAGAATGAACAAATCGAGTCAAAGAAATAATGGGCCCACCAAAATTGAAAAGTTGGAGTTGGCAAACCAAGCCTTGAGGTCAAGGCTTGAGAAAATTGAGAAGACCCTTAGGAAAATACAAAATCAAATGCAAGGGTCAAATAGTCAAATCCTAGGGTCTAGGAGGCAAAGTCAAAGACCTAGGAAACAAGAACCATCCAAGGGCAAGCTTAAGCCCAAAAAGACCTATCACAATGTTCCATTCGATTATGGAACTCAATCTAGGTCTAGGAAAACCAAGGTCAATAGGGAAGTCATCCCTAAGGTTGACCAAGGTAAGTGCTTAGTGGCTAAGGTTTCAAGGAAACCTAGGGAAGCCATTAAGAGGGTTACAAGAAGAGTTACCCCTAGAGTTAACCTAGGTAAGACCCATATGACCAAGGCTTCTAAGCCTAGGAGGGTCATTAAAAGGGTATCTAGGGAAGTTATCCCTAGCGAATACCTAGTTAACCCAAGGAGCTCCAATAGGTATTGGGTTCCTAGGAGCGTGATCGATTCGCGCTAAATGGATTTAGGAGTGCCAACTTTAAATGGATGGGTTAAGCTAACCATGGTAAAGTGACACTTTAGGTCATTTTCAAGGATATGGATACCTTGGAAATAGGTTTGAGTGTTAAATCCTAAAAGAGTTTAGGATGTGCAAATATATTTTGAAGATTATGAAAAATCAATCAAACTGGCACAATTTAGATTTAGAGGTTGAGGTGTGCCATTTGGGTTTTTGGCACACTTGGGGGCTTAGTAGTAATATGAAAAAATGGGTTTAATAATAACAAATGAAAATTTATGTTAAAATTGAGGTATTATATACCTTTACTTTTTATTTGTCATGCTTGATTTGTCATATACCATATCATGACATCATATCTACTTTTAATTATATAATATGTCATGATCATGCTTAGTGTTAGGAATCGTTGACCGCTAGAGGGAGGGTGAATAGCGCATGCTAGTACCGATGATGGAATTCGATCATGATTGCATCTATAATTTTCGTTAGCACAGTGGAATAATGATAATAAAAGCAATAACGAAATAGACACAATCAAACACACCAATACACAAATATTTAACGTGGTTCGGAACCGAACGGTTCCTACTCCACGGATCGAGCTCTAAAGAGCTCTAGTGATGCACACACACTCACTAATCAAAACTAACTCCTTCTCGACACAAGTCGGAGGTGGAGAAAACCTCTTACAATTGTTTACAACAATAAACAAATAGATACAAGCAAATACGATAATGAAATACAAATACAAGTAAAGAAAAAACACTTTACAAGAGCTTTTGATTGCTTGATCTTTGATTGCCTTGAACTAACTTTGAAGGACTGGAAAGCACCAACTCTCCCCTTCAATTTTTCCTAAGAAAATCGCTACAAAAACCCTTCATCCGAGCTCCTTTTATAGCTTGCGTCGGGCTGGATTTCCGCCTGGTAGTCGACTGCCATAAGGCCCCAGTCGACTGCCAACACTGTAGCTGTGAGACAATGGCTCAATCCACGCTGGAAAAGTTCCAACGGGACTCTCACCAGTCGACTTCCAACATTGGCGATCATTTGCGACCCGTAGTCGGCCCGATCGGCTCACGGAGCGATAATCTGCGACTCAAGCGCGATCGTGCCATCCATGGCAATCGCGCCATCGCCATCACCAATCGCTCAATGAGAAGTCGACTTCCAAGGCAATTTCAGCCATAAATGACAGTTGAGCTCTAGTCGACTCACGGTAGTTGAACCGGCCATAATCCCAGTCGACTGCCAACCTCAAAGATGATGTTTTAACCCAAGTATGGTGTCCCCATACTTGCTAGACCACCCTTAGCCTATACCTAATCCTTCTAGCCACCTCCATCAGCCTCACGCCTCTCGGATCCCTCCAAGTCATCCATGACTTGTTCATCCATTGCGCTAGCCTTCAGGTGCTTCCATCGGCTATGTCAAGCTAATGGTGTCTACACCGCCAAGGCACATTGGACTTACGTCGCCAAGACTCCGCTTGGATTTTACGCCGCCAACCATTGGACTTATGCTGCCAAGACTCCACCCTTGGACTTTATGCTGCCAATATCAATCCCCTTGGACTTTCCCTTGTCAACCCATGTTGGAATTTCCATGCCAAGACCCATGCTTGGACTTTTCCTTGCCAACCCATGTTGGACTTTCCATTTGCCAACCCTTGTTGGACTTTCCATGCCAAGACCCATGCTTGGACTTTTCCTTGCCAACCCATGTTGGATTTTCCATTTGCCAAGACCCATGCTTGGACTTCCCATGCCAAGTACTCAAGACTTTAACTTTTCCAATAACCACATGGTCAACCCTAGACAACCATTAAAGTCTCCCTCGAGTCAAACTCGAGTTTGGTCAATCATGACTCGGGTCGATTGCTCCAACAATCTCCCCAACATATTAACCGACATTAATGTCAAACATCAATGTCAAACATTAATGTCAAACATCAATGTCAAACATCCTATGTCAAACATCAAAACATCACTCGAGTCAAACTCGAGTCTGGTCAATCGTGACCTGGGTCGATTGCACCAACACTTAAGATTAAGGTTAAATATCATGTATGCTTAGATTCTATTTTATGCCATGACATCATGATTATGAGCACATGCTTATTTATATCATCATTAATTCCATAATCATTCATGCATTAATAAAAATTGAGTTAAGGACAATTGACATGACTTGAAGTCCCATTTATAAGGGAATCAAGTAGTGTTGCCTTAGAAAAATGCATGAAACCCTAGATTAGGATGAACAAAACTCACATCTCACATTACATTGACATGTATGTGTATTGATACACTCTAGATACATGTGAGATGCTAGGATATGAGTTGAGTTCAAGGTGCATAGTTTTTGCATCTAAATGAACTAAAACTCATCTAATATCATTGTGGATCATTGGGAAAGCTTATGTTCAAGTCATGTACATTGAACCCAAAGAACATGATCCAATATAAGGTTTTAAAAACATTTTAAAATCATTTTGAAAAACCTTGGTGAAGTCTATCTTTTGATAGCAATTACCATTAATGATGTTGATACAAAGTGAGCTCAAACATTGAAGTTTTTCTTGACTTTTGAACTTTGTATCAATTTAATTATTTTATGGGTAAATTATTTTACCAATAATTTTCACCCATTATATTGCTTATAAGTAATGTACGTATGAATTTTCATAATTTTTCAAAATGCATAGAATTACTTATGAATTTTTAAAACTCATTTCTGATAATTGAAATTCGGAAATTTCAGTTATCAGTCTACTGTCACCTATTGGCAGTCAACTGATTACTATTAGAGTCGACTGCCAGAGTTTATTTCGGGTAAACAATAATGTTTAGCCCATGTTTCAGCTATGTTAGGGTTTCCTAATTACTTCTAACCCTAGGATATGCTTTGGAAAGCATTAGAAAGGGTGAAAATCCATTGGATATGGATTAGGAGAGTTGTTAGGGTGATGTATCAATTTAAAGTGTGGGAAAGTTCAATGTTGAACTTTTAATCTTATTTTTTATGGTTTAGTGTTCCTATTGGCTTAGGGACTTCCCAAGGACATTGTTGGTGCAATGGTCAAGGGGGAGCAAGCTTGTAGGGGCAGGTATCCATCATGGGATGATGGATGTATATTCTTCCTTGCAAAGGGGAAAATGGGAATTTGAGATGCCCAATTTGGAAATTGGGAGAGTTTGTGGGAGTGCCTCTCTTGAGTGATATGAGACTTATCACTAGGAAGAGTGAAGGCATCCTAGGTATATTTGGACCAAGGGAGAGATTGTAAGATCTCATTAGGATATGAGACATTGACCTCCTTGGGGAGAATCTTTTTGATGTATGTCAAAAAGGGGGAGAAAGTGAAATTATCAATTTGGGATAATTTGTAAGGGAATTTGAGTTAGAGGCCTAACTCAAAGGTGTTTGGTTTTTTGTCAAACATCAAAAAGGGAAAGATTATTGGTGCAATCACCCCAGGTCACGATTGACCAGACTCGAGTTTGACTCGAGTAGTGTTTTGATGTTTGACATTGATGTCTAACAAATATTGGGGAGATTGTTTGTGCAATCGACCCAAGTCATATTTGATGTTTGACAATGGCTTGACCATTGTCATGGGAGAAGTCCAAGTCTTGTGTACTTGGTATGAAAAGTCCAAGCTTGAGTCTTGGCATGGAAAGTCCAACATGGGTTGGCAAAGAAATTCCAAGCATGGATCTTGGCAAGGAAAAGTCCAAGCATCGGTCTTGGCATGGAAAGTCCAACATGGATTGGCAAGGAAAAGTCCAAACATGAGTCTTGGCAATTGAGAAGTCCAAGGGGAATATAGGTGGCGTAAAGTCTAAGGGTGGAGTCTTGGCAGCATAAGTCCAATGGTTGGCGGCGTAAAGTACAAGCGGAGTCTTGGCGGCGTAAGTCCAATGTGCCTTAGCGGTATAAATCAACTTAGCATGACATAGCCGATGGAAGTACCTGAAGGATAGGGTATGGATAAACAAGTAATGGATGACTTGAAGGGATCCAATAGGCATAAGGCTGACGGAGGTGGCTAGAAGGCTTAGGTCTAGGCTAAGGGTGATCTTGCAAGTATGGGGGCACCATACTTTGGTTAAAACCTCATGTTTGAGGTGTATCAGTCGACTGGGACTATAGTCAATCGACTGATGGGAGTCGACTAGAGTTCGGCTGCTAGAATTAGCCTAGCAATCGACTACCAGCATTGGTCAGTCGACTGATGGCCTAAGCAGTCGATTGATCTAGAGATCAGTCGACTAATGGTTGGGTATTCAGGCATAGAAGCTTCCCGAGTCGACTGTTTGGGTTTTATAGTAGAGTGATGACCCGATCAGTCGACTTATGGGCATGATCAGTCGACTGATTGTTTATCCGTTGGACTTGTTCGATGTGGTTCATGCCATTGTGAGACAACAACTACAGGGGCAGTCGACTGATGGTCCCGATCAGTCGACTGCTAGACAAAAATCAACCCGAATACAGGTTATAAAAGTAGTTCATGTGGAGGATTTTTAGCAAGGTTTCTTGAGCATCTTTGGGGTGATTTGCTGCTGCAATTTGGGGTCTCCAAGTGCAACTCAAGCAATCACAAAGCAAGCATCCAAGTTCACAATTGTAAAGTATTTCTTTACTTGTATTTGTGTAGTTTACTTGTATTCGCTTGTATTTATCTTTTATTACTATTGTAATTCATTGTATGAGGTTTCTCCACCTCCGACTTGTTTTCGAGAAGGAGTTTATTTGATTAGTGGTGTTGTTCGCATCGCTAAAGTTCATTTAAGCTCGATCCGTGGAGTAGGAACCATTTGATTCTGAACCACGTTATATTTGGTGTTGTGTTTGTGTGCTTGTATTCGTGTTATTGTTTTTATTATTATTCCACTGTGCACAAACCGAATTGTAGCAAGCACGCGATCAAAATTCATCGACAAGGGACGACGCTATTCACCCCCCCTCTAGCGGGCACACAGGTCCTAACAGGTCACACACACTATGACTTCTCTAAAACGAGTTTAAGGATTAGATTCTTAAAGAGGGAGGTTATGTCTAGTAGGACTAGATGAAAACAGCATGAAATGAGAGTGGCAGAGGCTACCACGACCCTACTAGGGCTTAGTATGGTCATGCCACTCATTTAGAGTTAAACAGAGCTCATAGAAGTTAACAATGTCGTGTTAGGGCTTAGCACAGTCGTGCCAAAACCCCACACGGTCGTACCCCTAAGCCAACATGACCCAACAGAGGCAGGGGGGACAGAGGTTGCACGACCTGGTTATGTCAGATGGCACGACCGTGCCAAGCCAACAACTTTCCATGGGTAGGGCCCGACATGGCTTCGCCGTGTCGGTTGGCATGGTCATGCTAGGGCAACACAACCAAGTCATGTTGCTTAGCATAGTTGTGTCGCAAGGGCGACACCGAGCAGTGTTGGCAGGTTAAATTTTATCCCGATTTTCTTACCTTATTATATAATATTTATGGTAAGATTTGACCCTTTTTGAGCTCCTATGATGCCCAAAACAAGATATCTATAAATAGATATCTTCCTGAAGGGTTTAAGAGAGGTTTTTGGTTTGGTCATTTTTCTCCAAAACACCATTGTGTCGTCTTCTCCTCTCCGTCGTCACATCTAGGCTTGGCTAGCATCGATCTGAGGTGACACCTCGTAGGCTTTCGAAGTTGTCTTGAGGGATTTCGGCGTTGATACCGGTAGAGACAAGACCCGTTGATCTTGCTAGTGGTTTCGACGTATTCGAATGAATCTCAAATGTATAAAGCTTCTCTCCTCTTTTTCTTTTACTGTGATTATGCTAGTGGTAGAGACAAGACTCGTTGGTCTTCACAGGTCTGATAGGGTACGTCATCAGCCTGAGAGATACTCATTTCTCTTATCTGACTATGATGATGTTATGCTCATTGAGAATGAGCCTACCTCCTATCAGGAAGTTGTGATGAGCCCAGACTCTGAGAAATGGCTAGAGGCCATGAGATCCCATATGGAATCCATCTACACCAACCAAGTATGGACTTTGGTTGATCCACCTGAAGGGGTCAAACCCATTGGGTGTAAGTGAGTCTTTAAGAGAAAGACTGACATGGATGGACTTATGCATACCTATAAGGGCCGATTGGTGGCTAAAGGTTTCAAGCAAATTCATGGTATTGATTATGATGAAACCTTTTCTCCAGTGGCGATGTTTAAGTCCATTCGCATAATGCTTGCTATTGTAGCATACCACAATTATGAGATCTAGCAAATGAATGTCAAAACTGTGTTTTTCAATGGAAACTTACTCAAGGATGTGTACATGACACAACCTGAGGGTTTTGTAGATCCACGGCATACTAGGAAAGTATGCAATCTGCAAAAGTCCATTTATGAGCTAAAGCAAGCTTCTCGGAGCTGGAATCTTCGATTCGATGATGCGATCAAACAGTTTGGTTTCATCAAGAATGAAGATGAACCCTGTGTCTATAAGAGGGTTAATGGGAACACAGTTGTCTTCCTTGTATTGTATGTGGATGATATACTACTCATTGGGAATGACATCCCTTCGCTACAGTTGTGAAGATTTGGCTGGGGACGTGCTTCTCAATGAAGGACTTATGTGAAGCAGCCTGTATTTTAGGGATTAAGATCTATAGAGATAGATCTAAGAGATTGCTTGGCCTAAGTCAGAGTACATACATTGACACGGTATTACTACGGTTTACCATGCAAAATTTCAAGAAGGGACTTCTATCGATGTCACAAGGTGTGAGTCTTTCGAAGACTCAAAGTCCCTCTTCTAGAGAGGAGAGAGACCACATGGATAAGATCCCTTACGCATCTGTTATAGGATCTATCATGTACGCCATGCTGTGTACTCGTCCTGATGTCTCGTATGCTTTGAGCATGACGAGTAGATACCAGTCAGATCCAGGTGAGTGTCACTGGATAGCAGTCAAGAATATTCTTAAGTACTTGAGAAGGACTAAAAAATATTTCTTGATATTTAGAGGCGATGAGGAGCTAGCTGTAAAGGGTTACAGCAACGCTAGCTTCCAAACTGACCAGGATGATTATAGATCATAGTCAGGGTTCGTATTTTGCTTGAATGGTGGCGTTGTGAGGTGGAGGAGTTCAAAGCATGACACAGTTGCTGATTCTACAACAGAAGTCGAGTATATCACTGCATCTGAGGCAGCAAATGAGGCAGTTTGGATCCACAAGTTCATTACTGAGCTTGGGGTGGTTCCTAGCATAGTAGATCCCATAGAGCTCTATTGTGACAACAATGGAGCGATTGCACAGGCTAAGGACCCTCGCTCACACCAGCGGACCAAACACATACTACGACGCTTCCATCTCATTCGAGAGATTATCGATAGAGGAGATGTGAAGATTTGTAGAGTACCCATAGAGGCTAACATATCAGATCCCTTGACTAAGGCTTTGGCACAGAAAAAGCATGATGGTCACACTAGGTCATTGGGTATTAGATACTACGGTGATTAGCACTAGTGCTAGTGGGAGATTGTTAGTGAAAGCCCTAGAGCCAATCATGTGATGATTGATGTATGGACTTTATTGTATCATATTCCTATTAATAAAGGCATGGTTATTATATTTACTTGTATTGGTGCCAAATAAGTAAGTATAATAACGTCCTTGAGTAGTAGGTTCTTATCTATATTAATCGATTGGTTGAATCGATAATGAGATGATATAGAGAACACTACTCTTAATCATTCCTAGTCAAGTATTAACATTCAGGGACAATGTTAATGTGTAGAGACTACCATGTAGGTCAACACGATGACTTGATCTCACAAGTCATGGATATGAGATATCAAGTTGACACATGGGTATGCATTAGAGAATGTATAATGAATGACCCGTCATGAGAAAGTATCATGGATCGTTATATGAGTGTCATATACTTTCTCATGTGGCTATTAGTATGACTATTAGTTCTTGGACCTGAAGTCTCCATGGTTCCCTACATAAGGAGTTACATACTTTGGCTTCGTCAAATGTCACCCGTAAATGGGTGGACTATAAAGGCGATTACTGGGTATGTAACAAATTATGCGGAGGGATGTGAGTGATGTAGATGAGATCTATCCCTCCTATATGACGGGAGTGATATCGTTATTCTTGATAGAGTGAGACCACGAAGTGCATGGTCATGCCCAAATGAGTCAATATGAGATATTGAGCTCATTTGATTAGAGTGAGTCTACTTGGAATTCA
Organism: Wurfbainia villosa; assembly: GCA_025175895.1. Lineage (NCBI taxonomy): Eukaryota > Viridiplantae > Streptophyta > Magnoliopsida > Zingiberales > Zingiberaceae > Wurfbainia > Wurfbainia villosa. Next base: position 84,406,685 of record CM046001.1, read on the forward strand.
AGATATAGATTGTAGTGAGGATGACACGGTCTATGCCTCGATTGGTCAATCTAGATGTCAAGGATAGAGGGACATTGTGACATATTGTGAGAGTCACAATTAGTAGTCAAAAAGATGATGTTGGAGCTCAACATTCTTATAACTTGGGTAGCAATGATGTGTTGCTAGATACCGCTCATTGCTTATGTTCCTAAATCGGTTTAGGAGCATTGCCAACGTTACAAGAACCTATAGGGTCATACACAAAGGGCAATTAGATGGAGATTAGGTTCATATGATGAACCATGAAGATTAGGTTCATGGGATGAACCAAATTGGATTAAGAGTAATCCAAATTAGACTAATTGAGTTAGACTCAATTTGATTCAAGTGTCGAATGAGTCTAATTTAGATTTGATTCATTGAGTCAATTTAAATTAATGAATAGAGATTCATTAAATCAAATTGACTTGAATCAAGTGGTTAGATTTGATCGACCATGGGAGATAAGAGGTCAAGTTTGACTTGACCTGAGAGGGTAGATGAATGGTCAATTTTGACTTGACCAATTGCCATTTCATGGTGACATGGCATGGGTGTTAGGGCAATCTCTTGCCGTAATATGGTTTTGATGGTGTGGCAAAGGGTTTAAGTTAGTTTGATATGTTGATTTGATATGTGCGTTGAAGTCGTGCAGGACTTAGTAATTCGCACATGGAGCTGTGGCGAGTTTCACATCTCATGACTCGTGCCTTGAGTCGGTGAAGGATAGCTTTGCGGAAGTCGTGCGCTTGGAGCATCCGAGGGACCGCCGGACGAGAAGCTTGGAGTGAAGCCGGAGAAAGTAGACTTCGAGGCAAGAGACGCGAAGAAGCATTGCAGAGTCGTGCGCCTGATGCTGCCGAGGGACGTGGCCGAGAACGAAGAGAACTTCAAAGGCGAGGGACTTCGAGAGATGAGAGTGAGCGATTGTAACCCGGGGAAGGGTATCTCTTAGGTGAAACTATTGTCGTGATGTTTCATCGTGGGCGATCATTGCCGAGACCATCGATCGGCTTCGAGCGATCGGTCGATCAATAGGGTTTCGACCAGAACCGTTCGTAGCCGACTCAAGGCGATCGACTACGGAGGCGTGATCGTGATGAGGTCCATCAGTCGACTGCCAAGAGTTCCGTTGGACTACAACGGTCGGGATCCGACGTGTTCGGAGGCCGTTGTAGTGATGGCAGTCGACTGCCAAGGGCGGCAGTCGACTGATGGCGGCCAACGGGAAGAAATCAGCCCTCTCTATAAAAAGAGAGGGTGTAAGCCTTTGAGAGGCTAATGCTTATGCTCCAAATGATCTTCCTAGTGCCCCACAAGCTCTAAACTCTTCTTACTCGCTTTTACTCCATTCTATTTGTAAGAAGAGTGATCTTGATTGTAAAGGTTACCTCCACCTAGCTTGGTGCAAAGGAGAGACCATTTAGTGGATTGGTTTAGCGGAGTGATTCACCGAGGATGAATCGGGGACCGTGGATTAGCGGCGTAGCCGTGAACCATGTTACATTCTTTGTTAGCGTTTATTTTCTTGTATTTCTATTTGCTTGTCTTTATTAGTCTTCCGCTTGCGCTAATTAGTTTTGTAGACGAGCAAATACCGGCATCCAAACGAAAAGGGCTATTCACCCCCCTCTAGTCGACCATATCGATCCCCTACAAGTGGTATCAGAGCCAAGGAAAGCTTGTCGAGGACTAACCGCCACAACAAGCAACATTCAAAAATGGCCGGCTCAAACATCCATCCTCCGAAATTTGAAGGAGAATTCGCTTGGTGGAAGAAGCGAATGGAGGTATTTTTCGAAATGGATTTTGACATTATGATTACAATGGAATCCGGTTTCGTTTTGCCTAGGGATGAAGAGGGGAAGCCAATCGAAAAATCACGATGGACTAAGAAGCAAAGAGAGGAGCACCTTGCGAACTCAAAGGCAAAACATCATCTTTTCAATGTGCTCCCCCAACAAGAGATCAACCGGATCGGAGAATGTGCTAGCGCCAAAGAGATGTGGGAGAAGCTTATAGAACTCCATGAAGGCACATCCGAGGCCAAGCTAGCAAGGAGAGACCTCCTCCGCTCCCAACTATCCAATATAAAACTAGAAAAGGGAGAAAAGGTAACCTCACTACACTCTAGGTTTAAAGAAATTTTAATTGGGCTAACAAGTGTAGGTGAGAAGTTATCAAACCGGGACATGCTCATGAAGGCTATAGATGCCTTTCCCCGGTCCTCAAAGTGGAGCTCCATGGTGGATTCGTTCTACATCTCCAAGAACTTGGAAGTAAGTACCTTGGAGGAATTTTTCTCAACAATGGAACTCCACGAAACTAGGCTTGAAGGAATACAAGAGGAGCCTAGAATTCAACCCTCAAGAGGAGTAGCATTGTTGGCAAATAAGGGGAAGAAGAAGATGGAAATCCCCTCCTCCTCCGATGACGAAGCGTCTTCCTCCTCCTCCATGGATAGCACCGAAGAAGCCTATATGGTAAGGAGGGTAAGACGTGTATTTAAGAATTTTAGATTTGATAAATCTTATGATAGGAATAGAAGACCAAGGGGGAAGGTCATATGCTACAATTGCCAAGGAGAAGGGCACATAAGGGACAATTGTCCTCTCTTAAACAAGAGCAAGGAAGAGAAGAAAAAGAAGGAAGAAAAGAAGAAGAAGAAAGGAAGCAAGAGAAAGGAAGAAGAGAAGAAGGCAAAGGAAAAGGGGAAGGCCAAAGCATTCAAGGCCAAGACATGGGATGACTCCTCTTCCTCTTCCTCATCCGAGGAAGAAAATGCATTTGTCACCAACCTCGCATTGATGGCATTTGATGACTTGGATTGCTCCTCCTCCTCCTCCTCAAATGAAGAATCAAGCACAAGTGGGGAGAGCTCAAATGAAGGGGGAGCTTCTACATCCTCCTCATCCGAAGAAAAAGAAGAAGATATGGAAACTATGGTAACGAAAGCTTCTCCGAAGAAAATAGTTTCCATAATTTCTAGTTTAACTAAGGACTTATTTGGAATGAAAAAGAAAAATAAAAGCATGCTTAATCAAATTAAGGCTTTGGAATATAAGCTAGAAAATGCATGTTTAAATAATAATGATACCTCTTCTTGCCATGATGATGCATGCTCACATGATTATATGCCTTTGGATGTTAATGATGCATGCATAGAGGAAAATAGGGCATTAAGGGAAAAGGTAGTTTATTTAACAAAAGCCCTAGAAAAATTCACAATTGGCTCCAACACCTTAAATATGATCTTAGGAAGCCAAAGAGCTAGTTTCAACAAAAAAGGCCTAGGATATAAGGAAAAGAAAAATGAAAAGGCCTACAAATGCCTAATTGCTAGGGGACAAGATAAGAAGAAGATAATAGCTAGAAAATGGATCCCCAAGGAGTACTTAGTGAACCCAATAGGAAAGAATCTATTTTGGGCTCCAAAATCCATCCTTAAGGGTTAGAATAACCCTAGGGTAGTCAACCATATGAACTTGACCTATATCATATTTTGGTTGACTTAGGATGACGGGACAACATTTTTTAGATAGTGTTGGGTGATGATAACGTGCCCATAAATAAGTGATATTGCTTAAATCATGATGATTAATGTAATTGTTATGTATGTTCTAAATCATGATTTATGATTTTGATATTTGGCATGTTATCATGAGAAATAGGTTTGAATCATGCTTTAGGTGACACTTTGGTTATTATCATCATATAATACCTAATGCATGACTATTATTTAATGAATACATGTATTTCATGATCATAATGTGAAATTAAATCATATATGTCATTATGATCATGTAGGTTGTTAGGTTGATACTTAACCATGATAGAATTGCATGAATATATTGGTTAAGTATATACAAATACCCCCTAGGATGCATCTCACACTCACTATAGGCTAACTTGATTGCAAACTTAGCATGGGTGAGATATTAGGATGATACAAATGTCCACTAATGCCTATGGCATTTAGATGGGCATTTAGATGGTCATTTAAAGTATCAAAATAGCAATAATAGACCAATCATGGGGAAGGCTTATGTTTAATTCATAGACATATTGCCCAAAGATCATGGTTGGATATTTCATATGTTTTCAAAACAATTCCTTAATCTAAAATCTATGTATTCATGTTTTGGAACAATTCAAAGCAAGACTAGGTGTTAAAATGGATACTAACATGCTCAAAAACTAGTGGTTTTTCAAGTGTTTGGATTTTTGGCAAATCTCAGAAAATATAATGATTTTTCATGAAAAACTATTTTTCCTTGATAGATATACTTAATAGAAATATGCTCCTCAAATTTCATGATTTTTTGAATTTTTTGGAATTTTTAATGCATTTCAAATTCAAAATCGAATTTGAATCAATTGTACCGCATTGCCATACCGATAGTAGAATGATTGCTCACCAAAATCAGCCTCGCAATTTTACGATTTCAGATTTTAATCATGTTTTTGGTATTTTCCCTCCATTATACTTGATGCCATGAGCTTATAACTTAGTGTTAATCTTTTTGATGGTGTCAAAGGGGGAGAAATAATTTATGTTTAAGTTAATTGCTTTAGGGGGAGAAATATATGATAGGGGGAGAAAATTTGCAATATAGAGTTTCATGGATTAAGGGGGAGTGGCATGTTGCTATATCATGTTTATCTTTACATGCTTTCTTACCTTAGAATTTATATCAAATGTTTTTACCTAACTTAAACGGATTGCCACACATCAAAAAGGGGGAGATTGTTAGGGCAATCTCTTGCCGTAATATGGTTTTGATGGTGTGGCAAAGGGTTTAAGTTAGTTTGATATGTTGATTTGATATGTGCGTTGAAGTCGTGCAGGACTTAGTAATTCGCACATGGAGCCGTGGCGAGTTTCACATCTCATGACTCGTGCCTTGAGTCGGTGAAGGATAGCTTTGCAGAAGCCGTGCGCTTGGAGCATCCGAGGGACCGCCGGACGAGAAGCTTGGAGTGAAGCCGGAGGAAGTAGACTTCGAGGCAAGAGACGCGAAGGAGCATTGTAGAGTCGTGCGCCTGATGCTGCCGAGGGACGTGGCCGAGAACGAAGAGAACTTCGAAGGCGAGGGACTCCGAGAGATGAGAGTGAGCGATTGTAACCCGGGGAAGGGTAGCTCTTAGGTGAAACTTGGCCATTTGGCCAAGTGTCGGATGGGTTTTCTCGACACCGATCGCCATGTCATGGCGCGATCGCTTCCGAGTCGAGTGAGTTCGACCGTATACGATCGACCGGATTGTGGCAGCCATGCCATCGTAAGCGGCATCGAGTTGAAGGCGCAATGATCGATCAATAGGGTTTCGCCATAGAATCGTCGTAGTCCGATCGGGCCGATCGATTACGAGGAGAATGATCGATGAGGTCCATTAGTCGACTGCTAAGAGTTCCGTTGGACTACAACGGTCGGGATCCGACGTGTTCGGAGGCCGTTGTAGTGACGGCAGTCGACTGCCAAGGGCGACAGTCAACTGATGGCGGCCAACGGGAAGAAATCAGCCCTCTCTATAAAAAGAGAGGGTGTAAGCCTTTGAGAGGCTAATGTTTATGCTCCAAATGATCTTCCTAGTGCCCCACAAGCTCTAAACTCTTCTTACTCGCTTTTACTCCATTCTATTTGTAAGAAGAGTGATCTTGATTGTAAAGGTTACCTCCACCTAGCTTGGTGCAAAGGAGAGACCATTTAGTGGATTGGTTTAGCGGAGTGATTCACCGAGGACGAATCAGGGACCGTGGATTAGCGGCGTAGCCGTGAACCACGTTACATTCTTTGTTAGCGTTTGTTTTCTTGTATTTCTATTTGCTTGTCTTTATTAGTCTTCCGCTTGCGCTAATTAGTTTTGTAGACGAGCAAATACCGGCATCCAAACGAAAAGGGCTATTCACCCCCCTCTAGCCGTCCATATCAATCCCCTACAATGGGGGCCAGCCAATGATGATTCTCCACATCATCATGGACTTATCATGTGGTGCCACCTCATAAGGGAGACCAAGAGCCATTGGCTCTTGGAATTACATGCATGCATGTAACCCCCCATCCAAGAGTGGCCGGCCACTTTTAGCATTAGTGTGAAGTTATTTGGATTAACTTCATCTTCTTCCTTGCTCTCCTCTCAAGGTTTCTCTTCCAATCATCTTCTTGCCATGGACATCAAGGGTGCTAGCACACTCAAGATTGTCTTTTCTCCACCATTTACCCCTGTGGATACCAATAGAGGAGTGTTCACTTGACACTCTTGAGTTCCGGCAAAACTTTTGGACGAGCGGGATAAGCGAAGGGCGTCACTATGAGGGTAATGCTCTCATCTTGTAGATCTAAGGTAGATCTAGGATCTTTAAACAAATACATGTTTTATTTTATATCTTCGCACGAATCCGTAGCAGGGCTTCCGAGGTTTTCGCAACGCAAAAAGCAGTTTTTGCTGCTCGGAAAATCCCAACAGTGGTATCAGAGCCACGTGCGAAGCATGTATGTGTTTCATATTTGTAGTTTTTGTATTAGATATAAAAATTACAGATTTTTAAGTTTCTGTAAATTTCCTATTTTTATAGAATTTTTGGATATTTTCTCGAAGAGTCGAAGCAACGAGTGTTGGGACACTTGTAGGCTTCAACCACCGAGAAAAACTCTCTGAAACGGCGAGTTCTCGCTTTAGGTTTTTGGGACAGCGACTTAAGTCGCTATAAGATCTAGTAAGGACACTCGCAAAGTTTATTTTTGCGAGTAGGGGCGCTGCCCCTATCCCCGAAAGGGGCCTTGTCCCGCAATCGCGCCCGGAAACCGCTTAGCAGGACCGTTACGGAGAGGTGACTCATAAAATAAATAAAAAATAGAAAAAATTATAGAAATTTTCTGTAAAATATATAATTTAGTATTATGTATAATTCTGTGATGGTCATGGCCCAAGAACCCCAATATGATTGGACATTAATGTGTTGTAATTCATAGTGATTGTTGTATAGGTGTCGTGCCTCTTGTTTTTAAAATTCTAGTTGTAAATAGTTTTAGACTCGAATGTAACTTGAGTTTCATGTTTGTAATGTACAAAATGGAGAGGTGGAAGATCCACTTCTAGACGGAGTTACGAGAAGGGTGTCGACGACACATGGCGGTCAAAGGAGGCGCTTGGAGAAGCCACTAATCCTAGGTTGACCGTCCGATCTTCTCATTGGATTGAGAAGATCATAGTAGGTTCATGACCTAATCACAATTAATTTATATATATGTATATATGTTTATATATATATATATATATATATATATATATATATATATATATATATATATATATATATATATATATATATATATATATATATATATATATATATATATATATATATATATATATATATATATATATATATATATATATATGTATATATGTTTATATATATATATATATATATATATATATTTGTTATGCTTGTATGTATGTGATGCATGCTAGTAGAATAATGCTTGTATGTATATGATGCATGCTAGGATATTTTTCTTGTATGTATATGATGCATGCTAGAATAATACTTGTATGTATGTGATGCATGCTAGTGTAGGATAATAAAGGCCTTAATGCATATATGATACACATTACGATTAGATTAGATCTTAATCGAATCAACTCGAAAATGACTACCAAGTCCTTGATACCCATCACTACCTCGATCATTTGTAGTTGTTGAATCTGCCAAAGCAGAGCAACGCATATTATCTTGGTAGGGTGCGGAGGGACAATCTTGGTCCTGCCTATCACGGATTGTATTAGAGTAAGCTCAATTAGATTGAGTAAAACTAGTTAACTCAATTGGATCGAGTAGAACTATAGACATATTCCAACCGTTGGAAAGATAGGATAAGATCGCATTTACACTAAATCTTGGGCGATTTAGCCAAAGCTAACTCAAGGTCTTTTGTAAATGTGGGTCTTGATCCTATAAACAAGAGTTGCATAGAGATGTAATCGGTAATGTGTTACCCACCGATCATACTAAGTCTTGGGCAATTTAGCCAAAGCTAACTCAAGGCTTAGTATGATGTGGATCTTGTCCCGCAGGAATTATAGCTAGTTTGTATGAATCTAGTAATGTGGTTTGACCACATTCATAACTCGATTCTACAAAATTCCTATAATTCAGTGGGAGTATCATTTGATTAAAGGCCTAGTTAAATGATAAAAAGAATATGATATTAATTTTCTGCATTGTGTATGTTGTAGATAACTATGTCGACAAACACGAACACTCTCTCCCTCCATTCTGTCCTTGAGAAGGACAAGCTCAATGGAGCAAATTTCCTGGACTGGTACAGGAATCTGAGAATTGTTCTCATACAAGAAAGGAAATTGTACGTCCTGGAGTAGCCCATTCTGGAGGCACCTCCTGCCACTGCCTCGCGAGCTGACAAAGATGCTTACAATAAACATCAAGATGATGCATTAGATGTGTCATGTCTAATACTCGCAACCATGAACTCTGAGCTTCAGAAGCAACATGAGTTCATGAATGCTTATGATATGGTTGAACATCTTCGTCAACTATATCAAGGACAAGCAAGGCACGAGAGATATGAAGTCTCTAAGGCATTGTTTGGGTCCAAAATACAAGATGGGACTCTCGTAGGTTCATATGTACTCAAGATGATTGGGTACGTAGAAAACCTACAGAGATTGGGATTCCCACTTGGCCAAGAGCTGGCCACTGACTTGTTCTTGCAGTTTTTGCCACAAAGCTACAATCAATTTGTCATGAATTACAACATGAATGAAATTGATAAGCCACTGCCTGAGATGCTCAGCATGTTGAGAACTACTGAGCTCAACCTTAAGAAGGGAAAATCTGACTCCATTTTGATGGTGCAAAAGAAGAAAGGCAAGGGTAAGCCTAAAGGTAAGGGAAAGTCCCAAGCCAAGGGCAAAGACAAAGAACTTAAACCCAAAGGAGGAGTAGCCAAGGAAGGGGCTTGCTTCCACTGCAAGGAAGCTGGACACTGGAAGCGTAACTGCAAAGCTGACCTGGAAGATCTTAAGAAGAAGGGAAGTGAGACTTCTACTTTAGGTATAAATGTTATAGAAGTCAATCTATCTATTTCTTTATCATGGGTATTAGATACCGGATGTGCATCTCACATTTGTACCAATGTGCAGGCGCTGAGAAATAGTAGGGCATTGACAAAGGGCGAGGTGGACCTACGAGTAGGCAATGGAGCAAGGGTTGCTGCTGTTGCTGTAGGAACTTATGATCTATCTCTGCCCTTTGGGCTTGTACTAGAATTAGATGAATGTTGTTATGTGCCTACCTTAACTAAGAACATAATTTCAGTTTCTTGTTTGGACAAGAAAGGATTTACATTTATAATAAAGGACAAATGTTGTTCAGTTTATTTAAATGATATGTTCTATTGTAGTGCACCTCTAATGAACGGACTCTACTTTCTAGACTTAGAGAGCCCTATCTATAACATAAGTACCAAAAGGTTCAAGTCAAATGAGTTGAACTAAATATATCTCTGGCATTGTTGCTTAGGTCACATAAATGAGAGTCGCTTATCTCAGCTCCATAAGGACAGGCTACTAGACTCATTTGATTTTGAATCATATGAGTCATGCGAGTCTTGCCTTTTAGGCAAGATGACCAAGACTCCCTTTACTGGACATAGCGAAAGAGCAACAGACTTGTTAGGACTTATATATAGTGATGTATGTGGCCCTTTCAATGTTGCTGCTAGAGGAGGTTACAGGTACTTCATTACATTTACTGATAACTTCAGTAGATATGGTTATGTGTATCTCATGACTCATAAATCAGAATCCTTTGAAAAGTTCAAAGAATTCAAGAATGAAGTACAAAACCAGCTTGGCAAGGGTATTAAGATACTTCGATCAGATCGAGGTGGTGAATACCTTAGCCATGAGTTTCGTGACTATCTAGCTGAGTGTGGGATTCTATCCCAACTCACTCCTCCTGGAACACCATAGTGGAATAGTGTATCCGAAAGGAGGAATCGTACCTGTTGGGTTTTTCTGAGCCGCAAAAACCGCTTTTTGCGTTGCGGAAACCTCGGAAGCCCCGACCACGGATCCGTGCGAAGTATAAAATATAATTACATGTATGTGCTTACATAAATCCTAGATCTACCTTAGATCTAAGAGGTTAGAACGTTACCCTCGTAGCGACGCCCTTCGCTTATCCCGCTCGTCCAAAAGTTCGCCGGAACTCGAGAGTGTCAAGTGCACACTCCTCTATGGTATCCACACAAGCAATAGGTGGAGAAAACTCAACCTTGAGTGTGCTAGCACTCCTTGGTTGGTTCGGCCAAAGAGAGGGATGGGAGAGGGAGAGCTTGAGAGAAAAGGTTCCAAGGAAGGAGATGAAGTTAAGAGTGTGTAACTCACCAAATGAATTCACCTCCCATAACCCCAAAGTGGCCGGCCACTTCATGGAAGGGGGGTTACATGCATGCATGTAACTCCCATGACCCTTGGTCTCCCTCATGATGTGGCACCAATTGACCAAGTCAATGATGATGTGGAGCATCATCATTGGCCAGCCATGCCTAGTCATCATCATGACATGGCATTTGGTCAAGTCAAACTTGACCTTTCATCTTCCCTCTCAAGTCAAGTCAAACTTGACCTCTAATCTCCCATGGTTGATCAAATCTAACCACTTGACTCAAGTCAATTTAATTTAATGAATCTCTATTCATTAATTTAAATTGATTTGATGAATCAAATCTCAATTAGACTCATTCAACACTTGAATCAACTTGAGTCTAACTCAATTAGTCTAATTTGGATTACTCTTAATCCAATTTGGTTCATCCCATGAACCTAATCCTCATGGTTCATCATATGAACCTAATCTCTATCTAATTGCTCTTATGTGTGTGACCCTATAGGTTCTTGTAACGTTGGCAATGTCCCTAAACCGATTTAGGAACATAAGCAATGAGCGGTATCTAGCAACACATCATTGCTACCCAAGTTACAAGAATGTTGAGCTCCAACATCACCTTTGTGACTACTAATTGTGACTCTCACAATATGTGACAATGTCCCTCTATCCTTGACATCTAGATTGACCAATCGAGGCATAGACCGTGTCATCCTCGGTACAATCTAAATCTTGAACTCCAAGTAGACTCACTCTAATCAAATGAGCTCAATATCTCATATTGACTCATTTGGGCATGGCCATGCAATTCGTGGTCTCACTCTATCAAGAATATCGATGTCACCCCCGTCATATAGGAGGGATAGATCCCATCTACATCACTCACATCCCTTCACATAATTTGTTACATACCCAGTAATCGCCTTTATAGTCCACCCATTTACGGGTGACGTTTGACGAAGCCAAAGTATGCAACTCATTATGTAGGGAACCATGGTGACTTCAGGTCTAAGGACTAATATTCATACTAATAGCCACATGAGAAAGTATATGACACTCATATAACGATCCATGATACTTTCTCATGGCGGGTCATTCAGTATACATTCTCCAATGCATACCCATGTGTCAACTTGATATCTCATATCCATGACTTGTGAGATCAAGTCATCTTGTTGACCTACATTAGTCTCTACGCATTAACATTGTCCCTGAATGTTAAAACTTGACTAGGAATGATTAAGAGTAGTGTTCTCTATATCATCTCATTATCGATTCAACCAATCGATTGATATAGATAAGAACCTACTACTCAAGGACATTATTATATTTAGTTATTTGGCACCAATACAAGTAAATATAATAACCATGCCTTTATAAATAGGAATATGATACAATAAAGTCCATACAACAATCATCACATGATTGGCTCTAGGGCTTTCACTAACAATCTCCCACTAGCACTAGTGCCAATCACCGTAGTATATAATACCCAATGACCTAGTGTGACCATCATGCTTTTTCTATGCCAAAGCCTTGGTCAAGGGATCTGCGATGTTAGCCTCTGTGGGTACTCTGCAAATCTTCACATCTCCTCTATCGATGATCTCTCGAATGAGATGGAAGCACCGTAGTATGTGTTTGGTCCGCTGGTGTGAGCGAGGTTCCTTAGCCTATGCAATCGCTCTATTGTTGTCACAATAGAGCTCTATAGGATCTGCAATGCTAGGAAGCACCCCAAGCTCAGTAATGAACTTGCGGATCCAAACTGCCTCCTTTGCTGCCTCAGATGCAGCGATATACTCGGCCTCTGTTGTAGAATCAGCAACTGTGTCCTGCTCGGAACTCTTCCAGCTCACAGTGCTACCTATTCAAGCAAAACACGAACCTTGACTGCGATCTATAATCATCCTGGTCAGTTTGGAAGCTGGCATCGCTGTAACCCTTTACAGCTAGCTCCTCATCGCCTCCAAATATCAAGAAATATTCTTTAGTCCTTCTCAAGTACTTAAGAATATTCTTGACTGCTATCCAGTGACGCTCACCTGGATCTGACTGGTATCTACTCGTCATGCTCAAAGCATACGAGACATCAGGACGAGTACACTGTTAGGGAAATCTCTTGCCGTGATATGGTTTTGATGGTGTGGCAAAGGGTTTAAGTTAGTTTGATATGTTGATATGATATGTGCGTTGAAGTCGTGCAGGACTTAGTAATTCGCACATGGAGCCGTGGCGAGTTTCACATCTCATGACTCGTGCCTTGAGTCGGTGAAGGATAGCTGCGAAGTCGTGCGCTTGGAGCATCCGAGGGACCGCCGGACGAGAAGCTTGGAGTGAAGCCGGAGGAAGTAGACTTCGAGGCAAGAGACGCGAAGGAGCATTGCAGAGCCGTGCGCCTGATGCTGCCGAGGGATGTGGCCGAGAACGAAGAGAACTTCGAAGGCGAAGGACTCCGAGAAATGAGAGTGAGCGATTGTAACCCAGGGAAGGGTAGTTTAGGTGAAACTTGGCCATTTGGCCAAGTGTCGGATGGTTTTCGAGACCGATCGCCATGTCATGGCAATGATCGCTCGAGTCAGTGAGTTCGACCGGTATACGATCGATCGGATTCGGCCGATCCAGCCAATCGCCATCGGCCGATCGAGACCATCGATCATCAGCGCGATCGATGGGTCAATAAGGGTTCTGGCCACGACCGTGAGCCGATGGCCGCGGCCGACTACGGAGGCGTGATCGGATGAGGTCCATCGACGATCGCCAAGAGTTTCGCTGACTACAATGCCGGGATCCGACGTGTTCGGAGGCCGTTAGTGGATGATCGATCGCCAAGGGGCGGATCGTGATGGCGCAACGGAAGAAGTTAGCCCTCTCTATAAAAAGAGAGGGTGTGAGCCTTTGAGAGGCTAATGCTCATACTCCAAACAATCTTCCTAGTGCCCCACAAGCTCTAAACTCTTCTTACTTGTCTTTACTTCAATCATATTGTAAGAAGAGTGATCTTGGTTGTAAAGGTTACCTCCACCTAGCTTTGTGCAAAGGAGAGACCGATAGTGATTGGTTTTGGCGGAGTGATTCACCGTGGATGAATCGGACCGTGGATTAGCGGTGTAGCCGTGAACCACGTTATATCTCGGTGTTTGTATTGCTTGTTTATATTTTGCTTGTCTTTACTTATAGTTGTATATTCGCTTGCTAACGTTTTGTAGGCGAGCAATTTCGGCGTCAACGTCACGAGGGCTATTCACCCCCTCTAGGCCAAGCCCTCGATCCCTACAAGTGGTATCGAGCCAAGGGTTGCTTGTCACCGGACTAACCGCCGCAACAAGCCCTACATCAAAAATGGCCGGCTCCAACATCCATCCTCCGAAGTTTGAAGGAGAATTCGCTTGGTGGAAGAAGCGAATGGAGGTATTTTTCGAAACGGACTTTGATATAATGATTACAATGGAATCCGGTTTCATTTTGCCTAGGGATGAAGAGGGGAAGCCAATAGAGAAATCTAGGTGGACCAAGAGGCAAAGAGAGGAGCACCTTGCAAACTCCAAAGCCAAGCACCATCTCTACAATGTGCTCCCTCAACAAGAGATCAACCGGATCGGAGAATGTGCTAGCGCCAAAGAGATGTGGGAGAAGCTTATAGAACTCCATGAAGGCACATCCGAGGCCAAGCTAGCAAGGTGAGACCTCCTCCGCTCCCAACTATCCAATATAAAACTAGAAAAGGGAGAAAAGGTAACCTCACTACACTCTAGGTTTAAAGAAATTTTAATTGGGCTAACAAGTGTAGGTGAGAAGCTATCAAACCAGGACATGCTCATGAAGGCTATAGATGCCTTTCCCCGGTCCTCAAAGTGGAGCTCCATGGTGGACTCATTCTATATCTCAAAGAATTTAGAAGTGAGCACCTTGGAGGAGTTCTTCTCAACAATGGAACTCCACGAAACTAGGCTTGAAGGAATACAAGAGGAGCCTAGAATTCAACCTTCAAGAGGAGTAGCATTGTTGGCAAGTAAGGGGAAGAAGAAGATGGAAATCACCTCCTCCTCCGATGACGAAGCATCTTCCTCCTCCTCCATGGATAGCACCGAAGAAGCCTATATGGTAAGGAGGGTAAGACGTGCATTTAAGAATTTTAGATTTAATAAATCTAATGATAGGATGAGAAGACCAAGGGGGAAGGTCATATGCTATAATTGCCAAGGAGAAGGGCACATAAGGGACAATTGTCCTCTCCTAAACAAGAGCAAGGAAGAAAGGAAAAAGAAAGAAGAAAAGAAGAAGAAAAAGGGGAGCAAGAAAAAGAAGGAAGAGGAGAAGAAAACAAAGGAGAAGGGAAAGGCTAAGGCTCTCAAGGCAAGGACTTGGGATGACCCATCATCATCCTCCTCCTCATCATCGGATGAGGAGAATGCCTTTGTCACCAATTTGGCCTTGATGGCCTTTGATGACTTGGATTGCTCTTCATCTGAAAATGAAGAATCAAGCTCAAATGGGGAGAGCTCAAATGAAGGGGGAGCTTCCACATCCTCCTCATCCGAAGAAGAGGACATGGAAACTATGGTAACGAATCTCTCACCCCATAAGATAGTTTCCATGATTTCTAGCTTAACTAAGGACTTATTTAGAGCTAAGAAGAAGAACAAAAGCATGCTAGATCAAATTAAGGACCTAGAACAAAAATTAGAAAATGCATGCTTAAATGATAATATTTCTTCTAGCTTAAATGAGGATGCATGCTCACATGATTATATGCCTTTGGATGTTAATGATGCATGTATAAATGAAAATAGGGCCTTAAGGGAAAAGGTAGTTTATTTAACAAAAGCCCTAGAAAAATTCACAATTGGCTCCAACACATTGAACATGATCTTAGGGAGCCAAAGAGCTAGTTTCAACAAGAAAGGCCTAGGCTACAAGGAAAAGAAAAATGAAAAGGCCTATAAATGCCTAATAGCTAGGGGACAAGATAAAAAGAAAGTAATTGCTAGGAAATGGATCCCCAAGGAATATTTAGTGAACCCAATAGGAAAGAATCTATTTTGGATTCCAAAATCCATCCTTAAGGGTTAGAATAACCCTAGGGTAGTCAACCATATGAACTTGACCTAAATCATATTTTGGTTGACTTAGGATGACGGGACAACATTTTTTAGATAGTGTTGGGTGATGATAACGTGCCCATAAATAGGTAATAATGCTTAAATCATGATGATTGATGTAATTCCTATGTATGTCTTAAATCATGATTTATGATTTTGATATTTGGCATGTTATCATAAGAAATAGGGTTAAATCATGCTTTAGGTGATAATTTGTTTATTATCATCGTATAATACCTAATGCATGATTATAATTTGATGAATACATGAGTTTCATGATCATAATGTAGAATTCATTCATATATGTCATTATGATCATGTAGGATGTTAGGTTGATGCTTAACCATGAGAGAATTGCATGAATATATGGGTTAAGTATATACAAATACCCCCTAGGATACATCTCACACTCACTATAGGCTAACTTGATTGCAAACTTAGCATGGGTGAGATATTAGGATGATACAAATGTCCACTAATGCCTACGGCATTTAGATGGTCATTTAAAGTATCAAAATAGCAATAATAGACCAATCGTGGGGAAGGCTTATGTTTAATTCATAGACATATTGCCCAAAGATCATGGTTGGATATTTCATATGTTTTCAAAACAATTTCTTACCTCAAAATACATGTATTCATGTTTTGAAACAATTGGATGCAAAACTAGGTAGCTAACTTGATACTAGAATGATCAAAAACCTAGTGGTTTTTAGAACTTTTGGATTTTTGTCAAAAACAAGAAAATATAATGAGTTTTCATGAAAAACTAGTTTTCCTTGATAGATATACTTAAAAGAAATATGTTCCCCAAATTTCATGATTTTTCAAATTTTCTGGAATTTATAATGCATTTCTGAAATTCTCGTAAAATCGTAAATTTGGATCCTTTGTGCCGATCATTGCCATCGATATCATCGATTTGGTGGCCTGTAATTCAGAATATTGAAGGCCAAATTCAGTTTGTAAACCTCCAACAAGTGGTAGAAATATACTTGATGCCATCAACAAGTGGTACCCAACTTTTAAATCAACTTGTCATATTTTCCCTCCATTATACTTGATGCCATGAGCTTATAACTTAGTGTTAATCTTTTTGATGGTGTCAAAGGGGGAGAAATAATTATGTTTAAGTTAATCACTTTAGGGGGAGAAATATATTGTAGGGGGAGAAATATATGATAGGGGGAGAAAATTTGCATAGAGAGTTTCATGGATTAAGGGGGAGTTGCATGTTGCTATATCATGTTTATCTTTACATGCTTTCTTACCTTAGAATTTATATCAAATGTTTTTACCTAACTTAAACGGATTGCCACACATCAAAAAGGGGGAGATTGTTAGGGCAATCTCTTGCCGTGATATGGTTTTGATGGTGTGGCAAAGGGTTTAAGTTAGTTTGATATGTTGATATGATATGTGCGTTGAAGTCGTGCAGGACTTAGTAATTCGCACATGGAGCCGTGGCGAGTTTCACATCTCATGACTCGTGCCTTGAGTCGGTGAAGGATAGCTGCGAGCCGTCGCTTGGAGCATCAGGGACCGCCGGACGAGAAGCTTGGAGTGGCCGGAGGAAGTAGACGAGGCAAGAGACGCGAAGGAGCATTGCAGCCGTCGCTGATCTTGCCCAGGGGCGTGGCCGAGAACGAAGAGAACTTCAAGGCGAAGGACTCAGAAATGAGAGTGGCGATTGTAACCCGGGAAGGGTAGCTCTTAGGTGAAACTTGGCCATTTGGCCAAGTGTCGGATGGTTTTCGACACCGATCATTGCCATGTCATGGCGGTCGACTACTTCGAATCAGTGAGTTCAACGTATACGATGCGATTATGCAGCGATCAGGCCATCGCGCGATCGCGCCAAGACATCGATCGACCGCTGAAGGCGTGATCGATCGGGTCAATAAGGGTTCGACCGGAACCGTTCGTAGCCGATCGCGCCGATTACGGAGGTGATCGATGATCAGGTCCATCGCCGATCGCCAAGAGTTCCGTTGGACTACAACGGTCGGATCCGGCGTGTTCGAGGTCGTTGTAGTGGCGGCTGATCGCCAAGGGCGGATCGTGATGGCGGCAAACGGGAAGAAGTTAGCCCTCTCTATAAAAAGAGAGGGTGTGAGCCTTTGAGAGGCTAATGCTCATACTCCAAACAATCTTCCTAGTGCCCCATAAGCTCTAAACTCGTCTTACTTGTCTTTACTTCAATCCTATTGTAAGAAGAGTGATCTTGGTTGTAAAGGTTACCTCCACCTAGCTTTGTGCAAAGGAGAGACCGATAGTGATTGGTTTTGGCGGAGTGATTCACCGTGGACGAATCGGACCGTGGATTAGCGGCGTAGCCGTGAACCACGTTATATCTCGGTGTTTGTATTGCTTGTTTATATTTTGCTTGTCTTTACTTATAGTTGTATATTCCGCTTGCGCTAACATTTTGTAGACGAGCAATTTACGACGTCCAACGTACGAGGGCTATTCACCCCCCTCTAGCCGGCCATATCGATCCCCTACATACACAGTATGGCGTACATGATAGATCCTATAGCAGATGCGTAAGGGATCTTATCCATGCGGTCTCTCTCCTCTCTAGAAGAGGGACTTTGAGTCTTCGAAAGACTCACACCATGTGACATCGGCAGAAGTCCTTTCTTGGAATTCTGCATGGCAAACCGAAGTAATACCGTGTCAATGTATGTACTCTGACTTAGGCCAAGCAATCTCTTAGATCTATCTCTATAGATCTTGATGCCTAGAATACAGGCTGCTTCACCTAAGTCCTTCATTGAGAAGCACGTCCCCAGCCAAGTCTTCACAGACTGTAGCGAAGGGATGTCATTCCCAATGAGTAGTATGTCATCCACATACAATATAAGGAACACAATTGTGTTCCCATTAACCCTCTTGTAGACACAGGGTTCATCTTCATTCTTGATGAAACCAAACTGTTTGATCGCATCATCGAATCGAAGATTCCAGCTCCGAGAAGCTTGCTTTAGCCCATAAATGGACCTTTGCGGCTTGCATACCTTCCCGATATCTTTGTGGATCTACAAAACCCTCGGGTTGTGTCATGTACACATCCTCGAGTAAGTTTCCATTCGAAATGCAGTTTTGACATCCATCTGCGGATCTCATAATCGTGGTATCTTTGCAATAGCAAGCAAGATCCGAATGGACTTAAACATCGCCACTGGAGAAAAGGTTTCATCATAGTCAATACCATGAATTTGCTTGAAACCTTTAGCCACCAATCGGCCCTTATAGGTATGCGTAAGTCCATCCATGTCAGTCTTTCTCCTAAAGACCCACTTACACCCAATGGGTTTGACCCCTTCAGGTGGATCAACCAAAGTCCATACTTGGTTAGTGTACATGGATTCCATCTCGGATCTCATGGCGTCTAGCCATTTCTCAGAATCTGGGCTCATCACAACTTCCTGATAGGAGGTAGGCTCATTCTCAATGAGCATAACGTCATCATGGTCAGACAAGAGAAATGAGTATCTCTCAGGCTGACGACGTACCCTATCAGACCTGCGAAGAGGTAGGTCTACTTGAACAGGTGGTTGTTCCACAACTCTTTGTGCAACAACCTCATCACCCACAACACTTTGTGGTTCCTTTTCAACCTCCATCAAGGCCTCAGTGCTATGGTCCTTATCTTGAATTTCTTCAAGATCGAAGGTACTCCCACTAGTTTTTCTAGAAACAAAATCCCTTTCTAGAAAAACCCCAGTCTTTGCCACAAACACTTTGTGCTGACTGGGAATGTAGAAGTAATATCCCTTTGTATCCTTGGGATATCCAACAAAATAGCACCTATCGAATTTGGGTCCTAGTTTGTCTGAGACTTGACGTCGAACGTAAGCCTCACAACTCCAAATCCTCATAAAAGACATCTTGGGATTTTTCCCTGTCCATATCGTATATGTTGTCTTTACCACAGCCTTGGATGGTACATGGTTAAGGGTAAAGGCTGTTGTGTCCAGAGCATATCCCCAAAAGGATATAGGAAGATCTGTGTGACTCATCATAGATCGTACCATATCTAATAGGGTATGATTCCTCCTTTCGGATACACCATTCCACTGTGGTGTTCCAGAAGGAGTGAGTTGGGATAGAATCCCACACTCAGCTAGATAGTCACGAAACTCATGGCTAAGGTATTCACCACCTCGATCTGATCGAAGTATCTTAATACTCTTGCCAAGCTGGTTTTGTACTTCATTCTTGAATTCTTTGAACTTTTCAAAGGATTCAGATTTATGTGTCATAAGATACACATAACCATATCTACTGAAGTCATCAGTAAATGTAATGAAGTACCTGTAACCACCTCTAGCAGCAACATTGAAAGGACCACATACATCACTATGTATAAGTCCTAACAAATCTGTTGCTCTTTCACTATGTCCACTAAAGGGAGTCTTGGTCATTTTGCCTAAAAGGCAAGACTCGCATCTCTCATATGATTCAAAATCAAATGAGTCTAGCAGCCCATCCTTATGGAGCTGAGATAAGCGACTCTCATTTATGTGACCTAAGTGACACTCTTTTGTTCTTTATTATAAATGAAAAACCTTTCTTGTCCAAACAAGAAACTGAAATGATGTTCTTAGTTAAGGCAGGCACATAACAACATTCATCTAATTCTAGTACAAGCCCAGAGGGCAGAGATAGATCATAAGTTCCTACAGCAACAGCAGCAACCCTTGCTCCATTGCCTACTCGTAGGTCCACCTCGCCCTTTGTCAATGCCCTGCTATTTCTCAGCCCCTGCACATTGGTACAAATGTGAGATGCACATCCGGTATCTAATACCCATGATGAAGAAATAGATAGATTGACTTCTATAACATTTATACCTAAAGTAGAAGTCTCACTTCTCTTCTTCTTAAGATCTTCCAGGTATGCCTTGCAGTTACGCTTCCAGTGTCCTGCTTCCTTGCAGAAGAACCAAGCCCCTTCCTTGGCTACCCCTCCTTTGGGTTTAAGTTCTTTGCCTTTGCCCTTGGCTTGGGACTTTCCCTTACCTTTAGGCTTGCCCTTGCCTTTCTTCTTCTGCACCATCAAAATGGTGTCAGATTTACCCTTCTTAAGGTTAAGCTCTGCAGTTGTCAACATGCTGAGCATTTCAGGCAATGGCTTATCAATTTCATTCATGTTATAATTCATGACAAATTGATTGAAGGCTTGTGGCAAAGATTGCAAGATTAGGTCAATGGCCAGCTCTTGGCCAAGTGGGAATCCCAGCCTTTGTAGGTTTTCTACGTACCCAATCATCTTGAGTACATATGTACCTACGGGAGTCCCTTCTTGCATTTTGGACCCAAATAATGCCTTAGAGACTTCATATCTCTCATGCCTAGCTTGTCCTTGATATAGTTGGGAAGATGTCCAACCATATCATAAGCATTCATGAACTCGTGTTGCTTTCAAGCTCGAGTTCATGGTCATGAGCATTAGACATGACACATCTAATGCATCATCTTGATGCTTCTTGTAAGCATCTTTTGTCACCGCAAGGCATTGGCGGGAGGTGCCTCGGAATGGGCCGCCTCCGGGGCGTCTGACTTCCTTTCTTGGGTGAGAACAATTCTCGTGTTCTGTACCGATCCGGAAATTTGCTCCATTGAGCTTGTCCTTCTCAAGGATAGATCGCAGAGAGAGTGTTCGTGGTTGTCGACATAGTTATCTACAACATACAATGCAGAGAATTAATATCATATTCCTTTTATCATTTAATTAGGCCTTTAATCAAATGATGCTCCCACTAAATTATAGGAATTTTGTAGAATCGAGTTATGGATGTGGTCAAACCACTTTTACTAGATTCATACAAATTAGCTATAATTCTTGCGGGACAAGATCCACATCATACTAAGCCTTGAGTTAGCTTTGGCTAAATCGCCCAAGACTTAGTACGATCGGTGGGTAACACATTACCGATTACATCTCTATGCAACTCTTGTTTATAGGATTAAGACCCACATTTACAAAAGACCTTGAGTTAGCTTTGGCTAAATCGCCCAAGATTTAGTGTAAATGCGATCTTAACCTATCTTTCCAACGATTGGAATATGCCTATAGTTCTACTCGATCCAATTGAGTTAACTAGTTTTGCTCAATCTAATTGAGCTTACTCTAATCCGAGTCATGATAGGCAGGACCAAGATTGTCCCTCCGCATCCTACCAAGATAATATGTGTTGCTCTGCTTTGGCAGATTCAACAACAACAAATGATCGAGGTAGTGATGGGTATCAAGGCTCGGTAGGCATTTTCGAGTTGATTCGATTATGATCTAATCTAATCGTAATGTGTATCTTATACGCATTTAGGCCTTTATTATCCTATATTAGCATGCATCATATACATACATTCATTATTCTAGCATGCATCATATACATACAAGAAAATTATCCTAGCATGCATCATATACATACAAGCACTATTCTACTAGCATGCATCACATACATACAAGCAAAATCAATTAAATATACATATATATATATATCAACATATATATATATCATTAAATGTGATATAGTCATGGCCCTACTACGATCTTCTCAAGCCAATGAGAAGATCGGACGGTCAACCTAAGGCTAGCGGCTTCTCCAAGCGCTTCCTTTTACCGCCATGTGTCATCGTCACCCTTCTCGTAATCTCGTCTTCGAGTGGACTTTCCACCGCTCCATTTTGTACATTACAAATATGAAACTCGAGTTACATTCGAGTCTAAAAACTAATTACAACTAGAATTTCAAAATAAGAGGTACGACGCGTGTCGCATACACTATACAACACGCCTGACAACACAAAACGCACGCAGTGTATTATGAATTACAACACACTTATTCAATCAAATTGGGGTCATTGGGCCATGACAATCACAGAATTATACATAATTCTAAATTATGTATTTTCGTTCGGTTACGTATTGCTCCATGGAAAGTTCAGTGGACCGCCCTTGTACAGGATAGTCCAAGTCTTGAGTACTTGGCCCAGAGTCCAAGTGGGACACTTGGCATGACCCAAAGGATGTCGAGTCTTCAGTAATCATTGTGCACGTGAAGAGATCCAAGCAATGATCTTACAGCGACTTAAGTCGCTGTCCCAAAAAGCGAGAACTGCCCGATTGGAGAGTTTTCTCGACGTTGAAGCCTACGAGTGTCCCAACACTCGTTGCTTCGACTCTACGAGAAAAATACACAAAAATTCTATAAAATAAGAAAATTTACAGAAACATATAAATCTGTAATTTTTATATCTAATATAAAAACTACAAAAACGAAACACATACATGCTTCGCATGCGTGGCTCGATACCAGCTTTGTTGGGTTTTAGAGCGCGCAACCGCCTTTTGCGTTGCGGAAACCTCGGAAGCCCCGGCCACGGATCCGTGCGAAGTATAAAATTATAATTACATGTATGTGCTTACAGAAATCCTAGATCTACCTTAGATCTAAGAGGTTAGAACGTTACCCTCGTAGCGACGCCCTTCGCTTATCCCGCTCGTCCAAAAGTTCAGAACTCGAGAGTGTCAAGTGCACACTCCTCTATGGTATCCACACAAGCAATAGGTGGAGAAAACTCAACCTTGAGTGTGCTAGCACTCCTTGGTTGGTTCGGCCAAAGAGAGGGATGGGAGAGGGAGAGCTTGAGAGAAAAGGTTCCAAGGAAGAAGATGAAGTTAAGAGTGTGTAACTCACCAAATGAATTCACCACCCATAACCCCAAAGTGGCCGGCCACTTCATGGAAGGGGGGTTACATGCATGCATGTAACTCCCATGACCCTTGGTCTCCCTCATGATGTGGCACCAATTGACCAAGTCAATGATGATGTGGAGCATCATCATTGGCCGGCCATGCCTAGTCATCATCATGACATGGCATTTGGTCAAGTCAAACTTGACCTTTCATCTTCCCTCTCAAGTCAAGTCAAACTTGACCTCTAATCTCCCATGGTTGATCAAATCTAACCACTTGACTCAAGTCAATTTAATTTAATGAATCTCTATTCATTAATTTAAATTGATTTGATGAATCAAATCTCAATTAGACTCATTCAACACTTGAATCAACTTGAGTCTAACTCAATTAGTCTAATTTGGATTACTCTTAATCCAATTTGGTTCATCCCATGAACCTAATCCTCATGGTTCATCATATGAACCTAATCTCTATCTAATTGCTCTTATGTGTGTGACCCTATAGGTTCTTGTAACGTTGGCAATGTCCCTAAACCGATTTAGGAACATAAGCAATGAGCGATATCTAGCAACACATCATTGCTACCCAAGTTACAAGAATGTTGAGCTCCAACATCACCTTTGTGACTACTAATTGTGACTCTCACAATATGTGACAATGTCCCTCTATCCTTGACATCTAGATTGACCAATCGAGGCATAGACCGTGTCATCCTCGGTACAATCTAAATCTTGAACTCCAAGTAGACTCACTCTAATCAAATGAGCTCAATATCTCATATTGACTCATTTGGGCATGGCCATGCAGTTCGTGGTCTCACTCTATCAAGAATATCGATGTCACCCCCGTCATATAGGAGGGATAGATCCCATCTACATCACTCACATCCCTTCACATAATTTGTTACATACCCAGTAATCGCCTTTATAGTCCACCCATTTACGGGTGACGTTTGACGAAGCCAAAGTATGCAACTCATTATGTAGGGAACCATGGTGACTTCAGGTCTAAGGACTAATAGTAATACTAATAGCCAAATGAGAAAGTATATGGCACTCATATAACGATCCATGATACTTTCTCATGGCGGGTCATTCAGTATACATTCTCCAACGCATACCCATGTGTCAACTTGATATCTCATATCCATGACTTGTGAGATCAAGTCATCTTGTTGACCTACATGCTAGTCTCTACGCATTAATATTGTCCCTGAATGTTAATACTCGACTAGGAATGATTAAGAGTAGTGTTCTCTATATCATCTCATTATCGATTCAACCAATCGATTGATATAGATAAGAACCTACTACTCAAGGACATTATTATATTTAGTTATTTGACACCAATACAAGTAAATATAATAACCATGCCTTTATAAATAGGAATATGATACAATAAAGTCCATACAACAATCATCACATGATTGGCTCTAGGGATTTCACTAACAGTACCCTATTAGATATGGTATGATCTATGATGAGTCACACAGATCTTCCTATATCCTTTTGGGGATATGCTCTAGACACAGCAGCCTTTACCCTTAACCGTGTACCATCCATGGCTGTGATAAAGATATCATATACGATATGGATAGGGAGAAATCCCAAGATGTCTTTCATGAGGATTTGGGGTTGTGAGGCTTACGTTCGACGTCAAGTCTCAGAAAAACTGGGACCCAAATCTGATAGGTGCTATTTTGTTGGATATCCCAAGGACATGAAGGGATATTACTTCTACATTCTGAGTCAGCACAAAGTGTTTGTGGCAAAGACTAGGGTTTTTCTAGAAAGAGATTTTGTTTCTAGAAAAACTAGTGGGAGTACGTTCAATCTTGAAGAAATTCAAGATAAAGACCATAGCACTGAGGCCTTGATGGAGGTTGAACAGGAACCACAAAGTGTTGTGGGTGATGAGGTTGTTGCACAAAGAGCTGTGGAACAACCACCTATTCAAGTAGACCTACCTCTTCGCAGATCTGATAGGGTACGTCGTCAGCCTGAGAGATACTCATTTCTCTTGTCTGACCATGATGATGTTATGCTCATTGAGAATGAGCCTACCTCCTATCAGGAAGCTGTGATGAACCCATGTTGGTGCAATCGGCCCAGCAGTACCTTGATGGTATTTTGATGATAGACAAAACTCATGACATGGGATTGTCATGGGAAAGTCCAACATGGTGTTGGCATGAAAAATCCAAGCATGGAGCTTGGTGTGGGAAAGTCCAACATGGGGTTGGCATGGGAAATCCAAAGAATTGTGAAGCCGTGTGCTTGGTGCTTGGTGAGAAATGCATTGCGAAGTCGTGCGCTTGGTGCATATGGGAAGTCTTAAGAACTTAGCAAGTTCACTAGGCTCGGGTCTTTGAGTCGGTGAAGGATGGCATTGCGAAGCCGTGCACTTGATGCATCTAAGGGACCATCGGACGGGGAGCGAATGGAGTGAGCCCAAAGGGAAGCATACTTCTAGGGTATGAGATGCGAAGGATGGCGTTGCGAAGCCGTGCACTTGGCACATCGGAGGGACGTAGGCCGAGGGAAGAGAGCTTCGGTGGGGAACTCCATGAGGGATAAGGTGGACTTGGCCAAGTGGCTAAGACTGAGTGTCGGAGGCTCAAACTTGATGTTTGAGGGTTTACTCGACGGTCGGATGCTCAAACAACTTGGTGTTTGAGGTTTTGCCCGACATCAGTCGACTGGCATAGGTGTCGGTTCGACTGATCCAAGTCGACTAGGGTTCGACTGGTGTAAGGCTAGGGTTTTGTGCTTGGCGATCAGCCATGGATGATCGCGCAGGGATGGCGATCGGGATGGGAGTGTCACGAAAAGAGCGCTCCGTGGCCGTGGCGCCGACTACTAGGTCACCAGTCGACTAATGGGCATCATCAGTCGACTGGTAGGTGATTCGTTGGAACTTGTCTGACGTGGATCTGGCCGTTGTGAGACAATGGCTACAGGGGAAGTCGACTGGGGCCTTTTGGCAGTCGACTGCTAGGCGCAAAAATAGTTCGATGCAGGTTATAAAAGGAGCTCGAGATGGAGGTTTTTACAATGTTTTTTGTGGAGCTATTGAAGGGGAATTGCTGCTGCATTCCAGTCCTTCAAGAGCCAATCAAAGCAAGCAACAAGCAAAGCGATCAAAGCAATCGGTGAAAGTTTTCTTGTGTATTGTATTTGTGTATTTGCTTGTATTTCTATATTACATTGTAATTACTTGTGAGAGGTTTCTCCACCTCTGACGTGTTGTCGAGAAGGAGTGTTATAGTTAGTGTCGTGCACATAACTAGAGCTCGGTGATAAAGGCAGAAATCCTTTCTTGGAATTTTGCATAGCAAAACGATCTAGCACTTTATCAATGTATGTACTCTGACTTAGGCCAAGTAATCTTTTAGATCTATCTCTATAGATCTTGATGCCTAGAATATAGGCAGCTTCACCTAAGTCTTTCATCGAGAAACAATTCCCTAACCACATCTTCACAGACTGGAGTGAGGGAATATCATTTCCGATGAGAAGTATGTCATCTACATACAAGACAAGAATTACAACTGTGCTCCCACTATTTCTCTTGTAGACACAAGGTTCATCGTCATTCTTGATGAAACCAAACTCCTTGATTGCATCATCGAATCAAAGATTCCAGCTTCGAGAGGCTTGCTTTAGTCCATAAATGGACCTTTGCAGTTTGCATACCTATTCAGGATGCTCTGGATCTTCAAAACCCTTAGGCTGTGTCATGTACACATCCTCTAGTAGCTTTCCATTCAAAAAAGCGGTTTTGACATCCATCTGCCAGATCTCATAATCGTGGTAGGCTGCAATAGCAAGTATGATCCGAATGAATTTAAGCATCGCAACTGGTGAAAAGGTTTCATCATAGTCAATACCATGAATTTGTTTGAATCCTTTAGCCACCAATCTACCTTTATAGGTATGCTTATTACCATCCATGTCAGTCTTTACTTTAAAGACCCACTTACACCCAATGGGTTTTACCCCTTCAGGTGGATCAACCAAAGTCCATACTTGGTTAGTGTACATGGATTCCATTTCGGATCTCATGGCCTCAAGCCATTTCTCGGAATCTGGGCTCATCATAGCTTCTTGATAGGATGTAGGCTCGTCAAGATCGACAAGCAATACCTCACCGTTGTCAGTCAAGAGAAAAGAATATCTCTCGGGTTGATGACGGATCCTATCAGATCTACGAAGAGGTTGGTCTACATGAACAGGTGTTTGCTCCACAACTCTTTGGGCAACAATTTCCTCATCCACAACACTTTGTGGTGCCTGTTCATTTTCCATCGAAGCCTTAGTGTTATCTTCATCTTGAATTTCTTCAAGATGAATTTTACTCCCACTAGTTTTTCTAGAAATAAATTCTCTTTCTAGAAAGACAGCATTTCTGGCAACAAACACCTTGCCAAGTGTGGGATTGTAAAAGTAATATCCCTTAGTTTCCTTGGGATATCCTACAAAATAACACTTATCTGATTTGGGTCCTAGTTTATCTGAGACTTGATGTCTAACATAAGCTTCACAACCCCAAATCTTTATAAAAGACATTTTGGGACTCTTCCCAGTCCATAACGTATATGGTGTCTTTTCTATGGCTTTTGATGGGACGCGATTAAGTGTGAAAGCGGCTGTCTCTAGAGCTAAACCCCAAAAGGAAGTAGGTAGATCAGTCTGGCTCATCATTGATCGTACCATATCTAATAGAGTACGATTTCTCCTCTCAGATACACCATTCCATTGTGGTGTTCCAGGTGGAGTGAGTTGGGATATTATCCCACACTCAGCCAGGTGATCACGAAACTCTTGACTAAGGTATTCACCACCTCGATCTGATCGAAGTAGCTTAATATGCTTACCAAGTTGGTTTTGTACTTCATTTTTGAATTCTTTGAACTTTTCAAAGGATTCTGACTTATGTCTCATCAAATATAAGTAGCCAAATCTACTCATATCATCAGTGAAAGTAATAAAGTACTTATAGCCTCCTCTGGCTTCGACATTGAAAGGGCCACATACATCAGTATGTATGAGTCCTAACAAGTCCGTCGCTCTCTTGCCATGTCCACTAAATGGAGTTTTAGTCATCTTTCTTAAAAGACAAGATTCGCATACCTCATATGATTCAAAATCAAATGAGTCCAATAATCCATCTTTATGGAGTTGGGATATGCGTTTTTCATTTATGTGACCTAGGCGACAGTGCCAGAGATATGTTTGGTTCAAATTATTCGATTTGAACCGTTTGGTATTTACATTATAAATTGGGTTTTCTAAATCTAGAACATAGAGACCATTCATAAGTGGTGCATTACAATAGAACATTTCATTCAAATAAATGGAACAACATTTGTCCTTTATTATAAAAGAAAAGTTTTTCTTGTCTAAACAAGATACAGAAATTATGTTCTTCGTTAATGCAGGTACATAAAAGCACTCCTCTAGTTCTAAGATAAGCCCAGTGGGCAAAGACAAAGAATATGTTCCTACAGCTACAGCAGCAACTTTTGCGCCATTGCCTACTCGTAGGTCCACTTCGCCCTTTGCCATTAGTCTACTATTTCTCAGTCCCTGTACATTAGTACAAATGTGAGATGCACATCCGGTATCTAATACCCATGTAGAAGAAATAGATAGATTAACTTCTATAACGTGTATACCTGAGGCAGAAGTCCCACTTCTTTTCTTCTTTACTTCCTCAAGGTAGACTTTGCAGTTCCACTTCCAGTGTCCAGTCTCACCGCAATGGAAACAGTCCCCTTCCTTAGGTACTTTACCTTTACCCTTTGAAGTGGATGAATTGGCCTTGCCTTTGGCTTGGGTCTTACCCTTGCCTTTGCGCTTACCTTTGCCCTTCTTGACCATTAGTATGTTACTAACTTTCTTTTTGAGATTCGGTTCAGCAGTTCTTAACATGCTGAGAATCTCAGGCAAAGGCTTATCAATTTCATTCATGTTATAATTTATGATGAATTGATTATATGCTTCCGGCAATGATTGCAGGATAACATCGGTTGCCAATTCTTGGCTCAGTGGAAAACCTAGTCTTTCAAGGTTCTCAACGTACCCTATCATTTTAAGTACGTGAGTTCCTACAGGTGTTCCTTCTTGCATCTTGCATGCAAAAAGAGCCTTAGACACTTCAAAACGCTCGCGCCTAGCTTGTCCTTGATATAGTTGTTTCAAATGCTCAACCATATCATAGGCATCCATGTTCTCATGTTGCTTCTGAAGCTCAGAGTTCATGGTGGCAAGCATAAGACATGACACATCTAATGCGTCATCTTGATGCTTCTTATAAGCATCCTTTTCAAAGACGAGTGGCAGGCGGTGTTTTGAGGATAGGCGCTCTAGGATATACAGTTTACGTTCTTGCTTGAGGATAATCCTCAAGTTCCTATACCAGTCTAGAAAGTTAGCTCCATTGAGCTTGTCTTTCTCAAGGACAGATCGCAAGTTGAGGGGGTGTGTCGTGTTAGATGACATGGTGATCTATAACATCAAAATGCAAAATTAAGTATCATACCTAAGTCATTTAATTAGGCCTTTAATTAAATGAGGCTCCCACTAAATTCTCATAGCTTTGATATGAGCTAATCATTGATGTAGGCAAACACATTTTGCTTACATCATTAGCTTCTATTTAGCTATAAATTAATATGGGATAAAGATCCACATCATACTTCGTCTTGAGTTAGCTTTGGCTAATCTCCCAAGACGTAGTATGATTAGGCAGGCAATCTTTTTCCAATTACATCTAATGTAACTCTTTAATAGCTTTGGTTATGTTTAGATTAGTTTAGTGCTTATTCCTAAACCAGCTTCCAGGCCGTGGCGAGGTACAGAGGCCTTCTTTGATATCGGAGCAACGACCACTTCTAAGACAAAGCTGATGTTCGAAAATCACACAAAACTAATTTTAAAAACTTATGTTCAAAGCTAATATATGCCTCTACTTTCTTAATTAATTAAGAAAAACTTAATTAAGTCATAACCAAGTTTGATAGCGGGACATCACGATTGTCCACTCGCACTCTTCCAAGATAAAATGCATTGCTTTGCTTTGGCAAACCCAACAACAAATGATCGAGGAAGTAGTGAGTACCAAACTTTGGTAGGCATATCGTTTTTGACTTATTAAGAAATAAACTTAAACATGCATCACATACATATTAAACTAAGCGTGTCATGGTTATGGCCCTTATTCTACAATCTTCTCAAGCCAATGAAAAGATTGATTGGTCAACCTAGGGATAGCATCTTCTCCCAAGTGATTCCTTTTGGTTGTCTTGTGTTGTTGACTTCCTCCTTGTAACGTCATCTTCCAATGGACCCTCCATCTTTATTTTGTATATTACAAAAGGAGAAATACTCGAGTTACATTCGAGTCTAAAATTAATTTTACAACAAGAATTTTAGGAGAAAGGCACGACACGCAGGTCGTATTAAGAATTACAACACACACATTCACAAACTTTTTGGGACTAGGCTATAACCATGCACCATGTCAATTTTAACTTTTAAAAGACATCGGATATTTTATTATGTTTGAAAAATTGCTAATGCAATTATCAACTCATAATAAAATTTATCCTACTTCTATATCACATATAAAATAGAGAAAACCTATTTTTTTTATACGATCTTTCACAAGTGGCTCTGATACCACTGTAGGGATCTCTTATGCAAAATAGCATATGCGCAACGGAAAAATAGGATCCCTTCCAAGTGATCCTTGCGAAAGAAAAACTCGTACAAAAATAAATTTTTCAAAACCTATCTTATAGGAGAATATTACCTTTGTTGCGTGCCCTTTTTAAATCCCGCTTCTCCTTGGGTTTGTTGGATCTTTTAGCACGTTCAAATGTCCGTGCCTCTATATGTATCCACACGAGCAAGCTCTTGTCTCACAAAAGAAACTAGAAGATCTCTCCTTTACTTCTTGCTAGAGAAGTCCCTAAAGGAGAGGAAGGTAGGGAAAAAGAGAAAGGAAGAAGAAGACTACTCTTCTTACTACACTCACAAAAGCCACACAACCAAAGTCTCTCACCATCAAGCTCTCTCCAAGCCTCAAGCTTCAACCATTTGGCCGGCCACCCCATGGGGTGTTTTATAGGATTGAAAAACCTTTCACCTCCTAACACATTCAATGCAATCAATTGCATTGAAACATAATCAAACACTCCTTGTTTGGCCGGCCACATGTGGGGGAAATCCAAAGGTCAAAACCCTTTGTCTCCTTCCACCTCATCAAGCTTAGGTGGCATGCTTATGTGGCATGCTTAGGTGGCATGCTTATGTGGCATTCATGCATGTTGAATTAATCTTATTAATTCAATAAGCTTATGTTATCATGTTGAATTAATCTCATTAAATCAATAAGGTAACATATTGAATTAATCTTATTAAATCAATTTAGCTTAGGATATCATGATAACATATTTATTTAATCTTATTAAATTAATAAGCTTAGCATATTGAATTAATCTCATTAAATCAATAAGCTAAAATTCTCTTTAAGATTAAAGCCCAAAAAACCATTTTGTACTTAAGCTTATTCCCAAATTATTCTAGTCAAACTAGAATGCACTAATCCTTCTAATCATCATGCTCTTTGTGTGTGACCCTATAGGCTCAAATAACGTTGGCAGTGGATCTAAACTCTTTTAGATACACAAGCAATGAGCGGCATCTAGCAATACATCATTGCTACCCAAGTTACGAAATAAGTCAAGATCCGACTAACCTTTCCGTGACTACTATAATGTATGACCGTGTCCTTCTATCCTTGATATCAGATTGACCAATGAGGCATAGACCGTGTCATCCTCGATCAATCTATGTGTTTCTTGATCCCTGAGTAAACTAACTCAAACAAATGAGCTCAATATCTCATATTGACTCATTCGAGCATGGCTATGCATTTTAGTAGTTCTACTCAATCAAGGGGCCCACAGATATCACTCCCATCATATGGGAGGGATAGATCCCATCTACATCACTCACATCCCTCCGCATAATTTGTTATATACCCAGTAATCGCCTTTATGGTCCACCCTGTTACGGGTGACATTTGACGATACCAAAGTACATAACTCCTTATGTAGGGAATCGTAGTGACTTCAGGTTTGAGGACTATTCATACCAATAGTCACATGAGAAAGTTTATGACACTCATATGACGATCCATGAAACTTTCTCATGGCGGGTCAGTTCAGTATATATTCTCTAATATATACCCATGTGTCAACTTGATATCATATATCCATGACTTGTGAGATCAAGTCATCAATTGACCTACATGCTAGTCTTTATGTATTAATATTTCCCTTGCATATTAATACTTGACTAGGAACATTTAGGAAAGTGTTCTCTACAGCCTCTCATAATCAATTCTGCCAATTGATGTGTTGTAGATAAGAACCTACTTTTCTAGGGCATTATTATATATTTAATTTAGCTGGCACAAGCAAGACGTAAATATATAATAACCAATCCTTTGCCTTTATAGAATATGATACAAAATGTTCCCTATTCAACCATCACATGATTGGTTCTAGGGCTATAACTAACAATCTCCCACTAGCACTAGTACCAATCACTATGATATCTAATACCTAGTGACCTAGTGTGACCATCATGCTTCCTCTGTGCCAAAGCCTTGGTCAATGGATCTGCGATGTTAGCTTCTGTTGGTACTCTGCATATCCTCACATATCCTCTATCGATAATCTCTCGAATGAGATGGAAGCGCCGCAGTATGTGTTTGGTCCGCTGATGTGATCGAGGTTCCTTAGCCTGTGCAATAGCCCCATTGTTGTCACAATAGAGGTCTATTGGATCTGCAATGCTAGGAACTACCCCAAGTTCACTGATGAATTTACGGAGCCAAACAACCTCCTTTGCTACATCAGACGCAGCAATATACTCAGCTTCTGTTGTAGAATCAGCAACTGTGTCCTGCTTCGAACTCTTCCAGCTCACAGCTCCACCATTCAGGCAAAACACGTACCCCGATTACGATCTATAGTCATCCTTGTCTGTTTGGAAGCTTGCATCACTGTAACCCTTTACAGTTAGCTCCTCATTGCCTCCAAATATCAGGAAATATTCTTTCGTTCTTCGTAAGTATTTAAGAATATTTTTTGACTGCTATCCAGTGACTTTCATCTGGATCCGACTGGTATCTACTCGTCATGCTCAAAGCATACGAGACATCAAGACGAGTACAAAGCATGGCGTACATGATAGACCCTATGGTAGATGCATAAGGGATCTTATCCATGTGATCTCTCTCCTCCTTAGAAGAGGGACATTGAGTCTTCGAAAGACTCACACCATGTGATAAAGGCAGAAATCCTTTTTTGGAATTTTGCATAGCAAAACGATCTAGCACTTTATCAATGTATGTACTCTGACTTAGGCCAAGTAATCTTTTAGATCTATCTCTATAGATCTTGATGCCTAGAATATAGGCAGCTTCACCTAAGTCTTTCATCGAGAAACAATTCCCTAACCACATCTTCACAGACTGGAGTGAGGGAATATCATTTCCGATGAGAAGTATGTCATCTACATACAAGACAAGAAATACAACTGTGCTCCCACTATTTCTCTTGTAGACACAAGGTTCATCTTCATTCTTGATGAAACCAAACTCCTTGATTGCATCATCGAATTGAAGATTCCAGCATCGAGAGGCTTGCTTTAGTCCATAAATGGACCTTTGCAATTTGCATACCTTTCCAGGATGCTCTGGATCTTTAAAACCCTCAAGCTGTGTCATGTACACATCCTCGAGTAGCTTTCCATTCAAAAAAGCGGTTTTGACATCCATCTGCCAGATCTCATAATTGTGGTAGGCTGCAATAGCAAGTATGATCCGAATGGATTTAAGCATCGCAACTGGTGAAAAGGTTTCATCATAGTCAATACCATGAATTTGTTTGAATCCTTTAGCCACAAATCTACCTTTATAGGTATGCTTATTGCCATCCATGTCAGTCTTTACTTTAAAGACCTACTTACACCCAATGGGTTTTACCCCTTCAGGTGGATCAACCAAAGTTCATACTTGGTTAGTGTACATGGATTCCATTTCGGATCTCATGGCCTCAAGCCATTTCTCGGAATCTGGGCTCATCATAGCTTCTTGATAGGATGTAGGCTCGTCAAGATCGACAAGCAATACCTCACCGTTGTCAGTCAAGAGAAAAGAATATCTCTCGGGTTGACGACGGATCCTATCAGATCTACGAAGAGGTTGGTCTACATGAACAGGTGTTTGCTCCACAACTCTTTGGTCAACAATTTCCTCATCCACAACACTTTGACATGCCTGTTCATTTTCCATCGAAGCCTTAGTGTTATCTTCATCTTGAATTTCTTCAAGATGAATTTTACTCCCACTAGTTTTTCTAGAAATAAATTCTCTTTCTAGAAAGACAGAATTTCTAGTAACAAACACCTTGCCAAGTGTGGGATTGTAAAAGTAATATCCCTTAGTTTCCTTGGGATATCCTACAAAATAACACTTATCTGATTTGGGTCCTAGTTAATCTGAGACTTGACGTCTAACATAAGCTTAACAACCCCAAATCATTATAAAAGACATTTTGGGACTCTTCCCAGTCCATAACGTATATGGTGTCTTTTCTACGACTTTTGATGGGACGCGATTAAGTGTGAAAGCGGTTGTCTCTAGAGCTAAACCCCAAAAGGTAGTAGGTAGATCAGTCTGGCTCGTCATTGATCGTACCATATCTAATAGAGTACGATTTCTCCTCTCAGATACACCATTCCATTGTGGTGTTCCAGGTGGAGTGAGTTGGGATATTATCCCACACTCAGCCAGGTGATCACGAAACTCTTGACTAAGGTATTCACCACCTCGATCTGATCGAAGTAGCTTAATACGCTTACCAAGTTGATTTTGTACTTCATTTTTGAATTCTTTGAACTTTTCAAAGGATTCTGACTTATGTCTCATCAAATATAAGTAGCCAAATCTACTCATATCATCAGTGAAAGTAATAAAGTACTTATAGCCTCCTCTGGCTTCGACATTGAAAGGGCCACATACTGTTGGGTTTCCGGCACCGCGGCGTGTATGTGTTCGATCATGTTTCGTAAACATGAACACAGCGGAAGCAATAAAAATAATAAATACTCCTATTTATTAAAACACACACAACACATGCATGCATATTACAACAAGTGTAGACATAACTGTAAATTTAAATTTGCAATAAAAAGGAAATTTATCTACGTTATACCTTTCGTATGACGTGTAGCGGGAACGGCATCAACCGGAACGATTCTCGCTAGAATCGTCTCTATCCGTATCCACGCCGAGTTCCTCGGGATGACTTCGCTAAGCCACGAGCTTCGTCTTCGTACGGGTTACTAGCCTCGTGTTGAAGACGACGTGATCGAGAGATGATCACGATCCGAATCCAAATTCGGATCCTAAGACGAGTCCTCAAAACTCGCTTCTCCGGAGAGGTATTCGTCAACCGATTGACGAATCCTTCGTCCTCCACCTCAGAGGATTACCGGAGATCGAATCCCCGGTAATTTAGCCGCTGTCGGAGCTCTAACCGTCGTCCAAACGACGCTCCGACGAGAGGAGAAGAAGCTGTCCAGAAAACTGGACAGCTTGGTGGAGGAGTAGGCGCCGGCCAAAACAAGGAAGCCAAGTGCTCACCTTTTCACCGAGGCCTAGGAAGATCACCGGAGGGTCGCCGGAGGGTCGCCGGAGGGTTCACCGGCTGAAGCTTGGACGCCGGCAAGGAGATGGACAGCAGCACACAAGCTGGGCGGCGGCAATGGAGTTGACGCCAACAAGAGGAAGGGGTTTGGGCGGCCAAGCTTGATTAGGGCTTTGGATTAGGGTTTAAGCCCTATTTTATAGAGAACTAATTCTCTTAATGGTTAATGGATCATATCCATAAAGCCCGTTAACCCGCTCCATTAAGATAAGTTAAAATAAACCAAACCATGATGGTTTATTTTAAGTTAAAACGAACCGAACCAACTTTTGGTTCATTCGTTTAAAATAAACCAAACCCCTTTGGTTTATTCTCATCCATTGGATTAGAACCAAACCATTTTGGTTCATCCATTACGTCTTCATAAGACGCGGCCCATCCACGCTTCCATTGCGACTGAAACGATTTCATGCTCGCTTTATGTTTGGTCCAACCAAACCTAGTTTCTCTCGGTCTGAGAATCTCATTCTCAAGCTCGTTTTAAATCCTTTGAATTACGCTCGTTGTGCGTGTGACCAAATAGGTTCTCGGTTTATGTTGGCCGTCTATAATTAACCATTAATTATAGAACGATCATGAGTGGCACCTAGTAGTACATCATGATCCCCAATTAACCGAAAAGATCAACGGTTGATCCGTAACTATTTCAAACCCTTCAAAGCTCGAATGATTCGCGTGCCCCATTCCCTTCACTCATCTTATACCCACTTGGTTGGGACATGGTCTATAGTGGCGGTCCCACTAGGCCTGACTACGTCACACCTAGCCCAAGTATCATTTCCTCGTCCCACGGATTCTAGTTACTCCACATGTATCAAGAGTACCTTACTCTAAACATGTAATGCTTTGGCCAAAGACTTTAGTAACAATCCGACGAGAGGCCATGGGTATACATCTCCTCGCAAGGAGTGGTGAATCCTTTATAGGCTATTCAAACACCTTCGATCACTTCGACTTATACCCAATCATCCCGGGTCCACATCTCTTTAGAGATGTTTGCTTAAGATGTCAAAGCATAAGTCTCCATGATCAAGATGACTTGAATACCGCAAGTCAAAGGAACATCGCACTTGAGCCACAGTAAGAACTTCATTGACATATCTATATATGCAGAGAACCATATGAAGTCTTACGGCTGGTCACTCCAATGAACTAGTTACCATAACTAGCATCCACGATTAACTCCGGACATCACTATGTCTCCAGCCAGTGAGAATCAGCTGCTTGGATACACCAAGGAGTATACCTCGTGCTAGTCTCAACGGAATTGATGGTGTCCAAATCCATCAATTCATCGACTAGGGATAATTCCGATACATCACAATTACACATGTAGAGATACTCACTAGTTGTGATCCAATCACAAATTCTCTCATGCTGTGAATCGTATCGTGGACATTCAGTAAATGAGTTTAAGATCCAATCAAATACATAAAACATGTATACTCAAATAGTGAATCTTTATTTATCATATAAATGGTTCATACATAAGGCGATTGCCTTAGGACATCTCTCATATATTACTAACAGACTCCCACTTGGCCTAATGCCAATCGCTACGGTATCCAATACCATAAGCTCGAACATGACCCTCAAACTTATTTTGAGGTAATGCCTTAGTCAAGGGATCCGCTAAGATCCTTTCAGTGGGAATTTTCTCGATTTGTATTTCGTTCCTACTGATGATCTCTCTGATAAGATGATAGCGGCGAAGCACATGTTTGGATCATTGATGAGACCACATCAAGTTCATAGATGAACTACTTGATCCAAACAGCTTCCTTTGCTGCTTCCAAAGCTGCAACGTATTCTGCCTTAGTGGCAGAATCCGCTACATTGTCAAGCTTGGAACCTTTCCAACTTATTGCGCCTCCATTCTAGGTGAACACGTATCCAGACTGAGACCTGGAATCATCCTTGTCTGTCTGGAAGCTGGCATCCGTATACCCACGTATCACCATGTCCCCTTCTCCATATATTAGGAACACATCCTTAGTTCTTCTCAAGTACTTAAGGATCGTCTTAACAGTCGCCCAATGATCCACTCCTGGATCAGACTGGTATCTGCTCGTGACACTCAGAGCGTATGATACATCGGGCCTCGTACATAACATAGCATACATGATAGATCCTATTGCGGATGCATAGGGAATCTTACTCATGCAAATCCTCTCGTCTTCTGTGCGCGGACACATAGACTTCGAAAGGTGTACCCCATGCCTGATGGGTAGGAAACCTTTCTTGGATTTCGACATGCTAAACCTCTTTAGCACTCGGTCTATATATGTAGACTACGAAAGACCAAGCAACTATTTCGATCTATCTCTATAGATCTTAATCCCGAGGATGTAGGTTGCTTCTCCCAGGTCTTTCATGGAGAATGTCTTGGATAACCAAACCTTCACTGACTGTAAGATTGAAACATCGTTTCCTATAAGTAGTATGTCATCGACATACAATACTAGGAACACGACTGCACTCCCACTAACCTTCTTGTACACACAAGGTTCGTCTGGATTTTGTGAGAAATCAAACTTTTTGATTGTCTCATCAAAACGGATATTCCAGCTCCTGGATGCTTGCTTCAATCCATAAATGGATCGTCGCAATTTGCATACCTTGGTTTTATCAACCGATGTGAAACTCTCAGGCTGTATCATATACACGTCCTCGAGCAGGTTTCCATTAAGGAAAGCTGTTTTCACATCCATCTGCCATATCTCATAATCATAATGAGCCGCTATGACCAGGAGCATCCGAATGGATTTAAGCATAGCTACAGGCGAATAGGTTTCGTCATAATCAACACCTTGTTTTTGACGATATCCTTTCGCCACCAATCTAGCCTTATAGGTAATCACATTACCATCCATGTCGGTTTTCTTCTTGAAAACCCACTTGCACCCTATAGGCTTTATCCCTTCAGGTGGGTCAACCAAGTTCCAAACATGGTTTTCATACATGGAATCCATTTCCGACTTCATGGCACCAAGCCACTTATCCCTTTCTGAACTTGTCAGCACTTCTTCATAACTGGTAGGCTCCTCATCATCAATGAGTAACACGTCGTTCGATTCGCTTACGAGAAATCCATATCTCTCAGGAATATTACGTGTTCTACCAGATCTACGAAGATGTGGTGTTACAATAGGTACAGCCGATTGCTCATCACTATGAGTTGTCGGCTGTTGTGCTTCACCAGGTATCTCATCAATGTCTATTTGAGTCTCTCGAGCCTCCTCAAGCTCGACGATACTCCCACTGTTTTCTTGCAAGAGAAACTCTTTCTCTAGAAACACAGCATGCCTTGAAACAAACACCTTTTGTTCCACAGGATGATAGAATTGGTAACCCCTTGTTTCCTTAGGGTATCCAATAAATAGACATTTATCAGACTTAGCATCCAATTTTTCTGATACAGTCCGCTTCACATAAGCAGGACAACCCCATATCTTCATGTAAGATACATGAGGTTTCTTACTATTCCATATCTCATATGGAGTAGTTGAGACTACCTTGGTAGGCATTCTGTTTAACAAGTAAACAGCTGTCTGAAGTGCATAGCCCCAAAAGGACTTGGGAAGAGTTGCATGATTCATCATTGACCTGACCATGTCCAACAAGGTCCGGTTACGCCTCTCAGATACATCATTATGCTGTGGTGTATAGGGTGGAGTCCATTGAGACAATATGCCATTGTCTCTTAGATAATCAAGAAACTCTTGACTTAAGTATTCACCACCTCGATCCGATCAAAGTATTTTAATACTCTTGTCATGTTGTTTCTCTACTTCATTTCTGAATTCTTTGAACCTTTCAAAGGCTTCAGACTTGTGTTTCATCAAGAACACATACCCAAACCGTGAGTGATCATCGGTGAAGGTAATGAAGTAGCTATAGCCTCCTAATGCTTGAGTTGACATAGGTCCACATACATCAGTATGTATTAGACCTAGTAACTCTCCCACTCGTTCACCTTTTCCAGTAAAAGGTAACTTAGTCATCTTGCCTTTTAAGCATGATTCGCATGTATCGTATGAATCCAATTCAAACGATTCCAGAATTCCACATCGGTGTAATTAGGACATGCGTTTCTTGCTTATATGGCCAAGACTACAATGCCACATTTAGGAGTCTATTTGATTATCCTTTCGAGCACGCTTGTTGCTCGCTTCGATATTGAAAATATCCGATACGTCAACGTATAAACACCATTGCTTAAAGTTCCAATCCCTTAAAGAACTCCATTCAAAGTTATGTAACAACAATTGTTACTAAAAATCAAATGGTACCCATTTCTATTTAAACAAGAAATAGAAATGATGTTCTTTATCAACGAAGGAACATAAAAGCAATTGTCCAGTTCTAAGACAAGTCCTACAGGGAGTTCCAACAAATACGTTCCGATGGCGAGTGCAGCAACCGTTGCTCCATTCCCAACACATAAATTTGACTCTCCCCTTGACGAGTCTTCTTCTATTCCTTAGCCCATGTATGTCATTACATATATGTGAGCCACACCCAGTATCGAATACCCAAGTGTCTGAGGAAATAGAATGACAATCAATAAAGAAGATTTCTGAAGAAGATGGGGCATCCGATACCTTATCCTTCTTCACGGACTCAAGATAAATCTTGCACTTTCTTCGCAAATGGCTCTCCTTGCCATAATGATGGCAAGTTTCCTTTTGTGCTAGTTCTACCTTCTTAGCCCTTCTCTTCTTTCCCTTCTGCTGTTCCTTTGACTTCCTCTTAGAACCTTTCTTCGAGGAATCAACTAACAGCACCGTCCCCTGCTCATGCTTCTCAGAAGACTCCATAGTCTTCAGCATATTGAGCAGTACCACAGATGAACCTCCTAGCATCTCAGAGGTGAAGAGGAGCTTTGAGACTTCGAACCTTTCGAATCTCACTTGCTCATCAACCAACTGACAAAGATGAAGGACTACGATATGAGCATCCATATGCTCATGCTGCTTTCGTAGCTTGGGTTCCATCGCGGCTAACATGATGCAACTCATTTGTTCAGAATCACTCATATGTTTCTGATAGGCCAACAATTGGTCCAGAGTTGCATCGTCACTAGGACGGGCGGGAAGAGGCGCTTCTAGGACATTTGCAAGCTTTTCAACCTTGAGAACAATTCTCAAGCTTCTAAGCCAGTCCAAGAAGCTCGGCCCAGTCAATTTATTCGAATCCAAAATGGAATGCAATTCAAAGACATCATGATCAATCTTAGAAATACAAAATGAGCATATATGAGAAAGATGATTTTAAAATGCATCAATATACATTTATAAATCCCATTCATTTTTTGAATTTCAAAAACCCCAAAATCACTTCGGGAGATCGTAGGTCCATCTCCGAATGGGCTGATATCCATCATAGTTATGAACAACCTTGGAGAGAGTCCAACAAGCCATTCATAACTACGACGGTAGGTATCAACTATACCGATTGCATATCACGTATATGCAACTATCACAATGTGCTATCAACTAATTGAATGTTCACACATACATCGGGTTGTTAACACATTAACAAGTATGCATCATATGCATAGCACCCAACTTCACCTCCCTTTACATCGACCTTGGAGAGAGTCCAACAAGCCGATGCTCCAGGTTAAAACCAACCCATTAATCGGGACATAGTTTTAATATGGTTAGAGCGCATTCAACCAATTAGCCCAGCTTGGAGAGAGTCCAACAACCAAAGTTAACGATTGACCTCTGACTCTTACCATATTAGTATTAAACTATTCCATGGTTTGAACATATTCGGGTTCGAGCCG
Source organism: Wurfbainia villosa (assembly GCA_025175895.1). Lineage (NCBI taxonomy): Eukaryota > Viridiplantae > Streptophyta > Magnoliopsida > Zingiberales > Zingiberaceae > Wurfbainia > Wurfbainia villosa. The sequence continues at coordinate 84,448,513 of CM046001.1, forward strand.
GGCTTGGAGAGAGTCCAACAACCCAAACAAGAAACGGAACTCTGGTTCTAACCATATTAATGGAAGGTGTAGGCTTTAATATTGTTTAAGGGTTTTTATGTCTCATCCTCTTTGCATGCAAATAACTATTATCTACATGGCATGGCATACATGGCATACATCTACATGTCACGACACGCATGACATAATGTTATGGATCTAATGCAATTACATGTCATACATTTATGTCATGTATATATTTCCTTATGTGTCATAACTATTTATGGAAATAAAATATGTTTAAGATTTGATTCTCCAAATCAAATCATAATTAAATTAGGAAACAAATTTCCAAATCTAATCACATATTTTATTCATGGAATTATTTGATTAAGGAAAATCTATTTAGGAAACCAATTTCCTAAATCATTAAAACTACTTATGGAATTAAAATATTTTAAGATTTGATTTCCCAAATCAAATCATGATTAAATTAGGAAACAAATTTCCAGAATCTAATCAAATATTTTATTTATGGAAAATATCAATTTCCATAAATACTTCCAACTTTCCAAAAGTGGAAGATTTTCATAAATACTTCTAGACTTTCAAAAATTGAAAAATTTCCATAAATACTTCTAAATTTCCAAAATTAGAAAATTTCCAGAAATACATTATGACTATCGCAAAACCATTTTTACGATTATGTCGAAACACAACCTGGGCTCTGATACCACTGTTAGGTTTCCGGCACCGCGGCGTGTGTGTGTTCGATCATGTTTCGTAAACATGAACACAGCGGAAGCAATAAAAATAATAAATACTCCTATTTATTACAACACACGCATGCATATTACAACAAGTGTAGACATAACCGTAAATTTAAATTTGCAATAAAAGGAAATTTATCTACGTTATACCTTTCGTATGACGTGTAGCGGGAACGGCATCAACCGGAACAATTCTCGCTAGAATCGTCTCTATCCGTATCCACGCCGAGTTCCTCGGGATGACTTCGCTAAGCCACGAGCTTCGTCTTCGTACGGGTTACTAGCCTCGTGTTGAAGACGACGTGATCGAGAGATGATCACGATCCGAATTCAAATTCGGATCCTAAGACGAGTCCTCAAAACTCGCTTCTCCGGAGAGGTATTCGTCAACCGATTGACGAATCCTTCGTCCTCCACCTCAGAGGATTACCGGAGATCGAATCCCCGGTAATTTAGCCACTGTCGGAGCTCTAACCGTCGTCCAAACGACGCTCCGACGAGAGGAGAAGAAGCTGTCCAGAAAACTGGACAGCTTGGTGGAGGAGTAGGCGCCGGCCAAAACAAGGAAGCCAAGTGCTCACCTTTTCACCGAGGCCTAGGAAGATCACCGGAGGGTCGCCGGAGGGTTCACCGGCTGAAGCTTGGACGCCGGCAAGGAGATGGACGGCAGCACACAAGCTGGGCGGCGGCAATGGAGTTGACGCCAACAAGAGGAAGGGGTTTGGGCGGCCAAGCTTGATTAGGGCTTTGGATTAGGGTTTAAGCCCTATTTTATAGAGAACTAATTCTCTTAATGGTTAATGGATCATATCCATAAAGCCCGTTAACCCGCTCCATTAAGATAAGTTAAAATAAACCAAACCATGATGGTTTATTTTAAGTTAAAACGAACCGAACCAACTTTTGGTTCATTCGTTTAAAATAAACCAAACCCCTTTGGTTTATTCTCATCCATTGGATTAGAACCAAACCATTTTGGTTCATCCATTACGTCTTCATAAGACGCGGCCCATCCACGCTTCCATTGCGACTGAAACAATTTCATGCTCGCTTTATGTTTGGTCCAACCAAACCTAGTTTCTCTCGGTCTGAGAATCCCATTCTCAAGCTCGTTTTAAATCCTTTGGATTACGCTCATTGTGCGTGTGACCAAATAGGTTCTTGGTTTATGTTGGTCGTCTATAATTAACCATTAATTATAGAACGATCATGAGTGGCACCTAGTAGTACATCATGATCCCCAATTAACCGAAAAGATCAACGGTTGATCCAGAACTATTTCTGAAACCCTTCAGCAGCTCGAATGATTCGTGCCCCATTCCCTTCACTCATCTTATACCCACTTGGTTCAGGACATGGTCTATAGTATCAGTCCCCACTAGGTTGACTACGTCACACCTAGCCCAAGTATCATTTCCTCTTCCTAAGGATTCTAGTTACTCCACATGTATCGAAGAGTACCTTACTCTAAACATGTAATGCTTTGGCCAAATACTTTAGTAACAATCCGATGAGAGGCCATGGGTATACATCTCCTCGCAAGGAGTGGTGAATCCTTTATAGGCTATTCAAACACCTTCGATCACTTCGACTTATACCCAATCATCCCGGGTCCACATCTCCTTAGAGATGTTTGCTTAAGATGTCAAAGCATAAGTCTCCATGATCAAGATGACTTGAATACCGCAAGTCAAAGGAACATCGCACTTGAGCCACAGTAAGAACTTCATTGACATATCTATATATGCAGAGAACCATATGAAGTCTTACGGCTGGTCACTCCAATGAACTAGTTACCATAACTAGCATCCACGATTAACTCCGGACATCACTATGTCTCCAGCCCGGTGAGAATCTTTGCTTGGATACACCAAGGAGTATACCTTGCTAGTCTCGGCGAAATTGATGGTGTCCAAATCCATCAATTCATCGACTAGGATAATTCCGATACATCACAATTACACATGTAGAGATACTCACTAGTTGTGATCCAATCACAAATTCTCTCATGCTGTGAATCGTATCGTGGACATTCAGTAAATGAGTTTAAGATCCAATCAAATACATAAAACATGTATACTCAAATAGTGAATCTTCATTTATCATATAAATGGTTCATACATAAGGTGATTGCCTTAGGACATCTCTCATATATTACTAACACATACATCAGTATGTATGAGTCCTAACAAGTCCGTCGCTCTCTCGCCTTGTCCACTAAATGGAGTTTTAGTCATCTTTCCTAAAAGACAAGATTCGCATACCTCATATGATTCAAAATCAAATGAGTCCAATAATCCATCTTTATGGAGTTGGGATATGTGTTTTTCATTTATGTGACCTAGGCGACAGTGCCAGAGATATGTTTGGTTCAAATTATTCGATTTGAACCATTTGGTATTTACGTTATAAATTGGGTTTTCTAAATCTAGAACATAGAGACCATTCATAAGTGGTGCATTACAATAGAACATTTCATTCAAATAAATGGAACAACATTTGTCCTTTATTATAAAAGAAAAGTTTTTCTTGTCTAAAAAAGATACAAAAATTATGTTCTTCGTTAATGCAGGTACATAAAAGCACTCCTCTAGTTCTAAGATGAATATATGTTCCCTCGGCTCTGACATGACAACTTTTGCGCCATTGCCTACTCGTAGGTCCACTTCGCCCTTTGCCATTAGTCTACTATTTCTCAGTCCCTGCACATTAGTACAAATGTGAGATGCACATCCGGTATCTAATACCCATGTAGAAGAAATAGATAGATTAACTTCTATAACGTGTATACCTGAGGCAGAAGTCCCACTTCTTTTCTTCTTCCTCAAGGTAGACTTTGCGATTCGCTTCGGTGTCGATCTCACGCAATGGAAGCAGTCCCTTCCTTAGGTACTTTACCTTTACCCTTTGAAGTGGATGAATTGGCCTTGCCTTTGGCTTGGGTCTTACCCTTGCCTTTGCGCTTACCTTTGCCCTTCTTGACCATTAGTACGTTACTAACTTTCTTCTTGAGATTCGGTTGGTTGATTCTTAACATCTTTGAGAATCTCGAGCAAACTTATCAATTTCATTCATGTTATAATTCATGGCGAATTGATTATATGCTTAAACAGCGATTGCGAGGATAACATCGGTTGCCAATTCTTGGCTCGATGGAAAACCTAGTCTTTCAAGGTTCTCAACGTACCCAATCATTTTGAGTACGTGAGTTCCTACAGGTGTTCCTTCTTGCATCTTGCATGCAAAAAGAGCCTTAGACACTTCAAAGCGCTCGTGCCTAGCTTGTCCTTGATATAGTTGTTTCAAATGCTCAACCATATCATAGGCATCCATGTTCTCATGTTGCTTCTGAAGCTCAGAGTTCATGGTGGCAAGCATAAGACATGACACATCTAATGCGTCATCTTGATGCTTCTTATAAGCATCCTTTTTGACGAGTGGGCGGGTGTTTGAGGATAGGCTGCTCTAGGACATCTGATTTACGTTCTTGCTTGAGATAATCCTCAAGTTCCTATACCGATCTAGAAAGTTAGCTCCATTGAGCTTGTCTTTCTCAGAGACGGATCGCAAGTTGAGGGTGTGTCATGTTAGATGACATGGTGATCTACAACATCAAAATGAAAAATTAAGTATCATACCTAAGTCATTTAATTAGGCCTTTAATTAAATGAGGCTCCACTACATTCTCAGAGCTTTGATATGAGCTAATCATTGATGTAGGCAAACACATTTTGCTTACATCATTAGCTTCTATTTAGCTATAAATTAATATGGGATAAAGATCCACATCATACTTCGTCTTGAGTTAGCTTTGGCTAATCGCCCAAGGCGTAGTATGATTAGGTAGGCAATCTTTGTCAATTACATCTGATGTAACTCTTTAATAGCTTTGGTTAAGTTTAGATTAGTTTAGTGCTTATTCCTAAACCCGACTTCGGTGCGTGGCGAGGCACGAGGCCTTCTTTGATATCGAACAACGACCACTTTCTAAGACAAAGGATGTTGAAATCACACAAAACTAATTTTTAAAACTTATGTTCAAAGCTAATATATGCCTCTACTTTCTTAATTAATTAAGAAAAACTTAATTAAGTCTTAACCAAGTTTGATAGCGGGACATCACGATTGTCCACTTGCACTCTTCCAAGATAAAATGCATTGCTTTGCTTTGCAAACCCAACAACAAATGATCGAGGAGTAGTGAGTACCAAACTTTGATAGGCATATCATTTTTGACTTATTAAGAAATAAACTTAAACATGCATCACATACATATTAGCATACATCACATATAAGCTAAATTAACATGCATCACATACATATTAAACTAAGCATGTCATGGTTATGGCCCTTATTCTACAATCTTCTCAAGCCAATGAAAAGATTGATTGGTCAACCTAGGGATAGCATCTTCTCCCAAGTGCTTCCTTTTGGTTGTCTTGTGTTGTTGACTTCCTCCTTGTAACGTCATCTTCCAATGGACCCTCCATCTTTATTTTGTATATTACAAAAGGAGAAATACTCGAGTTACATTCGAGTCTAAAACTAATTTTACAACAAGAATTTTAGGAGAAAGGCACGACACGCAGGTCGTATTAAGAATTACAACACACACATTCACAAACTTTTTGGGACTAGGCCATAACCATGCACCATGTCAATTTTAACTTTTAAAAGACATCGGATATTTTATTATGTTTGAAAAATTGCTAATGCAATTATCAACTCATAATAAAATTTATCCTACTTCTATATCACATATAAAATAGAGAAAACCTATTTTTTTTATACGATCTTTCGCAAGTGGCTCTGATACCACTGTAGGGATCTCTTATGCAAAATAGCATATGCGCAATGAAAAAATAGGATCCCTTCCAAGTGATCCTTGCGAAAGAAAACCTCGTACAAAAATAAATTTCTCAAAACCTATCTTATAGGAGAATATTACCTTTGTTGCGTGCCCTTTTTAAATCCCGCTTCTCCTTGGGTTTGTTGGATCTTTTAGCACGTTCAAATGTCCGTGCCTCTATATGTATCCACACGAGCAAGCTCTTGTCTCACAAAAGAAACTAAAAGAGCTCTCCTTTACTTCTTGCTAGAGAAGTCCCTAAAGGAGAGGAAGGTAGGGGAAAAGAGAAAGGAAGAAGAAGACTACTCTTCTTACTACACTCACAAAAGCCTCACAACCGAAGCCTCTCACCACCAAGCTCTCTCCAAGCCTCAAGCTTCAACCATTTGGCCGGCCACCCCATGGGGTGTTTTATAGGATTGAAAAACCTTTCACCTCCTAACACATTCAATGCAATCAATTGCATTGAAACATAATCAAACACTCCTTGTTTGGCCGGCCACATGTGGGGGAAATCCAAAGGTCAAAACCCTTTGTCTCCTTCCACCTCATCAAGCTTAGGTGGCATGCTTATGTGGCATGCTTAGGTGGCATGCTTAGGTGGCATTCATGCATGTTGAATTAATCTTATTAATTCAATAAGCTTATGTTATCATGTTGAATTAATCTCATTAAATTAATAAGGTAACATATTGAATTAATCTTATTAAATCAATTTAGCTTAGGATATCATGATAACATATTTATTTAATCTTATTAAATTAATAAGCTTAGCATATTTAATTAATCTCATTAAATCAATAAGCTAAAATTCTCTTTAAGCTTAAAGCCCAAAAAACCATTTTGTACTTAAGCTTATTTCCAAATTATTCTAGTCAAACTAGAATGCACTAATCCTTCTAATCATCATGCTCTTTGTGTGTTCGTTCGGTTACGTATTGCTACGTTGGCGGTGGATCTAAACTCTTTTAGATACACAAGCAATGGCGACATCTAGCAATACATCATTGCTACCCAAGTTCTGAAATAAGTCAAGATCCGACTAACCTTTGTGACTACTATAATGTATGGCCGTGTCCTTCTATCCTTGATATCAGTTGACCAATGAGGCATAGACCGTGTCATCCTCGATCAATCTATGTGTTTCTTGATACCTGAGTAATCTATCTCAAACAAATGAGCTCAATATCTCATATTGACTCATTCGAGCATGGCCATGCGTTTTAGTATTTCTACTCTATCAAGGGGCCCAACGATATCAATCTCGTCATATGAGAGGATAGATCCCATCTACATCACTCACATCCCTCATAATTTGTTATATACCCGATGTCGCCTTTATGGTCCACCTATTTACGGGTGGCGTTTGTGATACCAAAGTACATAACTCCTTATGTAGGGAACCGTAGTGACTTCAGGTTTGAGGACTATTCATACCAATAGTCACATGAGAAAGTTTATGACACTCATATGACGATCCATGAAACTTTCTCATGGCGGGTCAGTTCAGTATATATTCTCTAATATATACCCATGTGTCAACTTGATATCATATATCCATGACTTGTGAGATTAAGTCATCAATTGACCTATATGCTAGTCTTTATGTATTAATATTGCCCTTGCATATTAATACTTGACTAGGAACATTTAGGAAAGTGTTCTCTACAGCCTCTCATAATCAATTCTGCCAATTGATGTGCTGTAGATAAGAACCTACTTTTCTAGGGCATTATTATATATTTAATTTAGATGGCACAAGCAAGACGTAAATATATAATAACCAATCCTTTGCCTTTATAGAATATGATACAAAATGTTCCCTATTCAACCATCACATGATTGGTTTTAGGGCTATAACTAACAATTCCGCTGCGTATATTAACGACAATTGTAGACAAGCACACGAGAACGAACGAATTACGACATCCAACGAACAAAGGGCTATTCACCCCCCTCTAGCCGGCCGTCCCGATCTTCCAACAAGTGGTATCAGAGCCGAGGTCGCTCTTAAAGGACTAACCGCCGCGAGAGCACTACAAATGGTCGACTTCATCCATCCACCGAAATTCGATGGAGATTTTGCTTGGTGGAAGAAACGGATAGAGGTATATCTCGAAACCGATTTTGATTATATGATTATTATAGAAAATGGTTTTGAGATGCCTAGGGACAAACACAACAAGCCCATTGAAAAATCAAAGTGGACCCAAGACCAAATCAAGAACTTCAAGACAAATCTCGAGGTAATTAAATTGATTAGTGATTTGTTACCTAACACTGTTTTGTCTAGATTGGGTGATTATAGGGATGCAAGGGAATTATGGGAGAAGATAATGAAATTTCAAGAAAGTTCCCAATCGGCACAAGTAGAGGAGAATGTCGAAGAAGAATCACCATCCACTTTTGAAGATGTGGATGACTTGGTGGAGACCTCCACCTCTAGCGTTGAGGGGGAGGAAAGGATTTCGATTCCGGATCAAGATCAAAATGAAGCTTCTACCTCCGGAAGAAGTGAAGAGGCCTCCACCAACTCCCTAGGTAACTCAAGTGTTGTAATTTTAAATAAAAATCACATAATATGCTTTGAGTGTAGGGAGAAGGGGCATTACAAGAGCAAATGACCTAAATTGGCTAAGGAAAAGGCATCAACATCAAAAGTCAATCCAAAGTCAAAGGATGCCGGTGTTCCCAAAATCAAGAGCAAAGAGCACATTGTGTGCTTTAAATGCAACCAAAAGGGACACTATCGAAGCCAATGCCCTAGGGGGAGGAAGAAAGGGCAAGAAGGTGCAACTCATGTAGGGGGAGCTCCTAAAGCTAACCCTAAGGTAAATTTATTTAATGCACCTTTAATTCCTAGAGTTAAAAAGCATGCTAAGAATTATTTTAGCTCTCTTGCTATTGTTAATGAAAAGCATGCTAGAAGAAACAATAAGGTTTATTGCTTAGGTGCCAAGCATGTTCATAAGACTAAAGACAAACCTAGGACTCATAATTCTAGAAATATCTTGCCTAGGGAGTCAATTAGGAGAGTAGAAGAAAATTTGGGTATTAATCCCAAAATGTCTAGGCACATGCCTAAGAAGAAGAGGCCTTCCCAAAAACCTAATGAAAATTCAAAAATGGGAAAATTAGAGCTAGAGAACCAAGTCTTGAGGTCAAGACTTGAGAGAATGGAGAAAGCCCTTAGAATCATAGAAAATTCAATTCTAGGGTCTAATGCCCAAAAGTCAAGACCTAAGGTTCAAAAACGGTCTAAGGGCAAGGAAGGTTTGGGTCACAAACCTAAGCCCAAGAAGACATATCATAATGTTCCATTTAATTATGGAACTATTTCTAGGTCTAGGAAAACCAAGGCTAATAGGGAAGTCATCCCTAAGACTAGTCATGGTGTGTGCTTAGTGGCTAAGGACTTAAAGAAAACCAAGAAAGCCACTAAGAAGGTCAATGGAGGAGTCACCTCTAGAGTTGACCCAAGTAAGACCCATTTGACTAAGGCTTCAAAGCCAAAAAGGGTCATTAGAAAGGTATCTAGGGAAGTTATCCCTAGGGAATACCTTATTAACCCAAGGAGCTCCAATAGATATTGGGTTCCTGAGAGCGTGATTGATTCACGCTAAATGGGTTAGGGTGTGTCAACCCTAAGTGGATGGGTGGTTAACCTAGCCATTGTGAGTTGACACATTAGGGTGTGCCAATATAGTTTGAGAAGTTAAAAATGATTTAAATTGGCACAATTAGGTCATAGAAGTCATGGTGTGCCATTTTGGGTTTTTGGCACACTAGGGAGATGAATGGCATTAAGGCAAAATTGGTTTAATCTCTAGAAATGGCAAATTGATTTTAACACTTAGGTATTCTATACCTTAGTATATTTTAGTTGCCATGATTTGTTTGCCTTGCCATGTCATGACATCATCTTCATTCTTATCTATAAAAATGTCATGATCATGTTTAGATTTATATTTAGATGTCATGTATGCCTAGATCTCATTCACATGCCATGACATCATGATATTGGCATATGGTTTTACTTATATCATATCTATGCCATAATCATCATCATGCATAAATTAAAATGAAATTAAGGACTATGGCATGATTTGATGGGAATCAAATAATATTGCCTAGAAATATGCATGAGAACATAAACAAAACAAAACTCACATCTCACAAAAATTTGACTTGTATGTGTTTTTACACATATAGATATTGGTGAGATGTTTAGGAAAAAGAAAATAAAGGTTTGAAAAACATTTTGAAAAACCATGGTAAAGCCTATCTTTTGATAGCTATCACCATTGAATGGGATGATACAAAGAGGGCTCTTTATTGAAGCTTTTCTTAAATTTTGGACTTTGTATCAATCTCCTAATTTAATGGGTAAAATAATTTTTCAATATTTTTCACCCATAGTGTTTATGATAAGTAATATACATACCAAATTTCAAGAATTTTAAACTTATGTATATTTACTTATGGATTTCGGAAATCCATTTCTGAAATGCTGAAAACTGCAAATCCAGTTATCAGTCGACTGCCATGGATGGCATGTTGGGTTTCCGGCACCGCGGCGTGTGTGTGTTCGATCACGTTTCGTAAACATGAGCACAGCGGAAGCAATAAAATAATAAATCTACATTTATTACAACACACACAACACACGCATGCATATTACAACAAGTGTAGACATAACCGTAAATTTAAATTTGCAATAAAAGGAAATTTATCTACGTTATACCTTTCGTATGACGTGTAGCGGGAACGGCATCAACCGGAACGATCCTCGCTAGAATCGTCTCTATCCGTATCCACGCCGAGTTCCTCGGGATGACTTCGCTAAGCCACGAGCTTCGTCTTCGTACGGGTTACTAGCCTCGTGTTGAAGACGACGTGATCGAGAGATGATCACGATCCGAATCCAAATTCGGATCCTAATACGAGTTCTCAAAACTCGCTTCTCCGGAGAGGTATTCGTCAATCAATTGATGAATCCTTCGTCCTCCACCTCAGAGGATTACCGGAGATCGAATCCCCGGTAAGTTAGCCACTGTCGGAGCTCTAACCGTCGTCCAAACGATGCTCCGATGAGAGGAGAACAAGCTGTCCAGAAAACTGGACAGCTTTGGTGGAGGAATAGGCGCCGGCCAAAACAAGGAAGCCAAGTGCTCACCTTTTCACCGAAGCCTAGGAAGATCACCGGAGGGTCGCCGGAGGGTTCACCGGCTGAAGCTTGGACGCCGGCAAGGACTTGGACGGCGGCACAAGAGCTGGGCGGCAATGGAGGTTGGGCGGCAACTCCCTCAATGGGGTGGGCGGCAACTCCATGCTAGGGTTTTTGGATTCGGGCTTAATTATCCCTTAAGCCCTCTTTTATAGAGAACTAATTCTCTTAATGGTTACTGGATCATAACCATTAGGCCCGTTAATCCGCTCCAGTAAGATAAGTTAAAATAAACCAAACCATGATAGTTTATTTTAAGTTAAAATGAACCGAACCAACTTTTGGTTCATTCGTTTAGAATAAAACAAAACCTTTGGTTTATTCTCCTCCATTGGATTAGAACCAAACCATTTTGGTTCATCCATTACGTCTTCATAAGACTCGGACCATCCACGCTTCCATTGCGACTGAAATGATTTCATGCTCGCTTTATGTTTGGTCCGACCAAACCTAGTTTCTCTCGGTCTGAGAATCCCATTCTCAAGCTCGTTTTAAATCCTTTGGATTACGCTCGTTGTGCGTGTGACCAAATAGGTTCTCGGTTTATGTTGGTCATCTATAATTAACCATTAATTATAGAATGATCATGAGTCGCACCTAGTAGTACATCATGATCCCCAATTAACCGAAAAGATCAACGGTTGATCCAGAACTATTTCTGAAACCCTTCAGCAGCTCGAATAAATCATGCCCCATTCCCTTCACTCATCTTATACCCACTTGGTTCAGGACATGGTCTATTGTGTCAGTCCCCACTAGGCTGACTACGTCACACCTAGCCCAAGTATCATTTTCTCGTCCTACGTATTCTAGTTACTCCACATGTATCGAAGAGTACCTTACTCTAAACATGTAATGCTTTAGCCAAAGACTTTAGTAACAATCCGACGAGATGCCATGGGTATACATCTCCTCGCAAGGAGTGGTGAATCCTTTATAGGCTATTCAAACACCTTCGATCACTTCGACTTATACCCAATCATCCCGGGTCCACATCTCCTTAGAGATGCTTGCTTAAGATGTCAAAGCATAAGTCTCTATGATCAAGATGACTTGAATACCGCAAGTCAAAGGAACATCGCACTTAAGCCACAGTAAGAACTTCATTGACATATCTATATATGCAGAGAACCATATGAAGTATTACGGCTGGTCACTCCAATGAACTAGTTACCATAACTAGCATCCACGATTAACTCCGGACATCACTATGTCTCCAGCCAGTGAGAATCAGCTGCTTGGATACACCAAGGAGTATACCTTGTGCTAGTCTCGACAGAATTGATGGTGTCCAAATCCATCAATTCATCGACTAGGGATAATTCCGATACATCACAATTACACATGTAGAGATACTCACTAGTTGTGATCCAATCACAAATTCTCTCATGCTGTGAATCGTATCGTGGACATTCAGTAAATGAGTTTAAGATCCAATCAAATACATAAAACATGCATACTCAAATAGTGAATCTTCATTTATCATATAAATGGTTCATACATAAGGCGATTGCCTTAGGACATCTCTCATATATTACTAACAGACTCCCACTTGGCCTAATGCCAATCGCTACGATATCCAATACCATAAGCTCGAACATGACCCTCAAACTTATTTTGAGGTAATGCCTTAGTCAAGGGATCCGCTAAGTTCCTTTCAGTGGGAATTTTCTCGATTTGTATTTCGTTCCTACTGATGATCTCTCTAATAAGATGATAGCGGCGAAGCACATGTTTAGATCATTGATGAGGCCACATCAAGTTCAAAGATGAACTTCTTGATCCAAACCGCTTCATTTGCGGCTTCCAAAGCTGCAATGTATTCTGCCTTAGTGGCAGAATCCGCTATAGTGTCAAGCTTGGAACCTTTCCAACTTATTGTGCCTCCATTCCAGGTGAATACATACCCAGACTAAGACATGGAATCATCCTTGTCTGTCTGGATTTGGCATCCGTATACCCACGTATCACGATGTACCCTTCTCCATATATTAGGAACGCATCCTTAGTTCTTCTTAAGTACTTAAGGATCGTCTTAACAGCCGCCCAATTATCCATTCCTGGATCGGACTGGTATCTGCTCGTGACACTCAGAGTGTACGATACATCGGGCCTTGTACATAACATAGCATACATGATAGATCCTATATCGGATGCATAGGGAATCTTACTCATGCAAATCCTCTCGTCTTCTGTGCGCAGACACATAGACTTCGAAAGGTGTATCCCATGCCTGATGGGTAGGAAACCTTTCTTGAATTCCGACATGCTAAACCTTTTTAGCACTCGGTCTATATATGTAGACTGCGAAAGACCAAGCAACCGTTTCGATCTATCTCTATAGATCTTAATCCCGAGGATGTAGGTTGCTTCTCCCAGGTCTTTCATGGAGAATGTCTTGGATAACCAAACCTTAATCGATCAGAAGATCAAACATCGTTTCCTATAAGTAATATGTCATCGACATATAATACTAGGAACACGACTGCACTCCCACTAACCTTCTTGTACACACAAGGTTCGTCTGGATTTTGTGAGAAATCAAACTTTTTGATTGTCTCATCAAAACGGATATTCCAGCTCCTGGATGCTTGCTTCAATCCATAAATGGACCATCACAATTTACATACCTTGGTTTTATCAACCGATGTGAAACCCTCAGGCTGTATCATATACACGTCCTCGAGCAGGTTTCCATTAAGGAAAGTTGTTTTCACATCCATCTGTCATATCTCATAATCATAATGAGCCGCTATGGCCAGGAGCATCCGAATGGATTTAAGCATAGCTACAGGCGAATAGGTTTCGTCATAATCAACACCTTGCTTTTGACAATATCCTTTTGCCACCAATCTAGCCTTATAGGTAATCACATTACCATCCATGTCGGTTTTCTTCTTGAAAACCCACTTGCACCCTATAGGCTTTATGCCTTCTGGTGGGTCAACCAAGTTCCAAACTTGGTTTTCATACATGGAATCCATTTCTGACTTCATGGCACCAAGCCACTTATCCCTTTCTGAACTTGTCAGCACTTCTTCATAACTGGTAGGCTCCTCATCATCAATGAGTAACACGTCGTTCGATTCACTTACGAGAAATCCATATCTCTCAGGAATATTACGTGTTCTACCAGATCTACGAAGATGTGGTGTTACAATAGGTCCAGCCGATTGCTCATCACTATGAGTTGTCGGCTGTTGTGCTTCACCAGGTATCTCGTCAATGTCTATTTGAGTCTCTCGAGCCTCCTCAAGCTCGACGACACTCCCACTGTTTTCTTGCAAGAGAAACTCTTTCTCTAGAAATACAGCATGCCTTGAAACAAACACCTTTTGTTCCACAGGATGATAGAATTGGTAACCCCTTGTTTCCTTAGGGTATCCAATAAATAGACATTTATCAGACTTAGCATCCAATTTGTCCGTCTGTCACTTCACATAAGCAGGACAACCCCATATCTTCAAGTAAGATACATGAGGTTTCTTACTATTCCATATCTCATATGGAGTAGTTGAGACTACCTTGGTAGGCATTCTGTTTAACAAGTAAACAAATTGATCGCCGGTAGAGGTAATGAAGTAGTTATAGCCTCCTAAAGCTTGAGTTGACATAGGTCCACATACATCACTATGTATTAGACCTAGTAACTCTCCCACTCGTTCACCTTTTCAGTAAAGGTAACTTAGTCATCTTGCCTTTTAAGCATGATTCGCATGTATCGTATGAATCCAATTCAAGCGATTCGAATTCCACATCGGTGTAATTCGGACATGCGTTTCTTGCTTACATGGCCAAGACGACAATGCCACATATAGGAGTCTATTTGATTATCCTTTTTAGAGCACGCTTGTTGCTCGCCCGATATTAAAATGTCCTTTGGATCGTCAGCGTATAAACACCATTGCTTAAAGTTCGGTCCATAAAGAACTCCATTCAAAGTTATGTAACAACAATTGTTACTAAAAGTCAAATGGTACCCATTTCTATTTAAACAAGAAATAGAAATGATGTTCTTTATCAAGCGAAGGAACATAAAAGCAATTGTCGAGTTCTAAGACAAGTCCTAGGAGTTCCAAATAAATGGCGTTAGATGGCCAACACGTAAATTTGACTCTCCTTGCGAGTCTTCTTCTATTCCTTAGCCCATGTATGTCATTACATATATGTGAGCCACACCCAGTATCCAATACCCAAGTGTTTGAGGAAATAGAATGACATCAATAACGAAGATATCCAAGAAGATGGGGCATCCGATGCCTTATTCTTCTTCACTGACTCAAGATAAATCTTGCACTTTCTTCAAGAATGGCCTCTCTTGCCATAATGATGGCAAGTTTCCTTTGTGCTAGTTCTACCTTCTTAGCCTTTCTCTTCTTTCCTTCTGTTCCTTTGACTTCCTCTTAGAACCTTTCTTCGAGGAATCAACTAACAAAGACCGCCCCTCGCCATGCTTCTCGTAAGACTCCACAGCCTTTCAAAGATATGAGCAAGACAACGATGAACCTTCTAGCATCTCAGAGGTGAAGAGGAGCTTGAGACTTCAACCTTTCAATCTCACTTGCTCATCAACCAACTCACAAAGATGAAGGACTACGATATGAGCATCCATATGCTCATGCCGCTGTGAGCTTGGGTTCCATCATGGCTAGCATGATGCAACTCATTTGTTCGTAATCACCACATGTTTCGATAGGCCAACAATTGGTCCAGAGTTGCATCGTCACTAGACGGGCGGAAGAGGCGCTCGAGGACATTTGCAAGCTTTTCAACCTTGAGAACAATTCTCAAGTTTCTAAGCCACCCAAGAAGTTCGCCCACTAATTTATTCAATCCAAAATGGAACGCAAATTAAAAGACAACATCATGATCAATTTTAGAAATACAAAACGAGCATATATGAGAAGATGATTTTAAAATGCATCAATATACATTTATAAATCCCATTCATTTTTCGAATTTCAAAAACCCCAAAATCACTTCGGGAGATCGTAGGTCCATCTCCGAATGGGCTGATATCCATCATAGTTATGAACAACCTTGGAGAGAGTCCAACAAGCCATTCATAACTACGACGGTAGGTATCAACTATACCGATTGCATATCACGTATATGCAACTATCACAATGTGCTATCAACTAATTGAATGTTCACACATACATCGGGTTGTTAACACATTAACAAGTATGCATCATATGCATAGCACCCAACTTCACCTCCCTTTACATCGACCTTGGAGGGAGTCCAACAAATCGATGCTCCAAGTTAAAGCCGACCCATTAATCGCGAAATAGTTTTAA
Source organism: Wurfbainia villosa (assembly GCA_025175895.1). Taxonomy (NCBI): domain Eukaryota; kingdom Viridiplantae; phylum Streptophyta; class Magnoliopsida; order Zingiberales; family Zingiberaceae; genus Wurfbainia; species Wurfbainia villosa. The sequence goes on from CM046001.1 coordinate 84,464,638, forward strand.
TATGGTTAGAGCGCATTCAACCAATTAGCCAGGCTTGGAGTGAGTCCAACAACCCAAACTAACGATTGACCTCTGACTCTTACCATATTAGAGTTAAACTATTCCAATGATTTGAACATGTTCAGGTTCGAGCCGGGCTTGGAGTGAGTCCAACAACCCAAACAAGAAACAGAACTCTGGTTCTAACCATATTAATGGAAGGTGTAGGCTTTAATATTGAGTTAGGGTTTTATGTCTCATCCTCTTTGCATGCAAATAACTATTATCTACATGGCATGGCATACATGGCATACATCTACATGTCACGACACGCATGGCATAATGTTATGCATCTAATGCAATTACATGGCATACAATTATGTCATGTACATAATTTCCTTATTTGTCATAACTATTTATGGAAATAAAATATGTTTAAGATTTGATTCTCCAAATCAAATCATGATTGAATTAGGAAACAAATTTCCAAATCTAATCACATATTTTATTTATGAAAATAATTGATTAAGGAAAATCAATTTAGGAAACTAATTTCCTAAATCATCAAAACTACTTATGGAAATAAAATATTTTAAGATTTGATTCTCCAAATCAAATCATGATTAAATTAGGAAACAAATTTCCAGAATCTAATCAAATATTTTATTTATGGAAAATATCAATTTCCATAAAATACTTCCAACTTTCCAAAAGTGGAAGATTTCCATAAATACTTCTAGACTTTCCAAAATTGAAAAATTTCCATAAATACTTCTAAATTTCCAAAATTAAAAAATTTCCAGAAATAACATTATGACTATCGCAAAACCATTTTATGATTATGTCGAAACACAACCTGGGCTCTGATACCACTGTTGGGTTTCCGGCACCGCGGCGTGTGTGTGTTCGATCACGTTTCGTAAACATGAGCACAGCGGAAGCAATAAAATAATAAATCTACATTTATTACAACACATGCATGCATATTACAACAAGTGTAGACATAACCGTAAATTTAAATTTTCAATAAAAGGAAATTTATCTACGTTATACCTTTCGTATGACGTGTAGCGGGAACGGCATCAACCGGAACGATCCTCGCTAGAATCGTCTCTATCCGTATCCACGCCGAGTTCCTCGGGATGACTTCGCTAATCCACGAGCTTCGTCTTCGTACGGGTTACTAGCCTCGTGTTGAAGACGACGTGATCGAGAGATGATCACGATCCGAATCCAAATTCGGATCCTAATACGAGTTCTCAAAACTCGCTTCTCCGGAGAGGTATTCGTCAACCAATTGGCGAATCGCCGATCCTCCACCTCAGAGGATTAGGAGATCGAATCCCGGTAAGTTAGCGCTGTCGGGCTCTAACCGTCGTCCAAGCGGCGCTCCGGAGAGAGGAGAACAAGCTGTCAGAAAACTGGACAGCTTTGGTGGAAGAAGTAAGCGCCGGCCAAAACAAGGAAGCCAAGTGCTCACCTTTTCACGAAGCCTAGGAAGATCACCGAGGGTCGCGGAGGGTTCAGCTGAAGCTTGGGCCCGTCAAGGCAGACTTGGCGGCACAAGAGCTGGGCGGCAATGGGAGGCGGCAACTCCTGATGGGGTGGCGGCAACTTGGATTCGGGCTTAATTATCCCTTAGCCCTCTTTTATAGAGAACTAATTCTCTTAATGGTTACTGGATCATAACCATTAGGCCCGTTAACCCGGTCCATTAAGATAAGTTAAAATAAACCAAACCATGATGGTTTATTTTAAGTTAAAACGAACCGAACCAACTTTTGGCTCATTCGTTTAGAATAAACCAAACCCTTTGGTTTATTCTCCTCCATTGGATTAGAACAACCATTTTGGTTCATCCATTACGTCTTCATAAGACTCGGCCCATCCACGCTTCCATTGCGATTGAAACGATTTCATGCTCGCTTTATGTTTGGTCCAACCAAACCTAGTTTCTCTCGGTCTGAGAATCCCATTCTCAAGCTCGTTTTAAATCCTTTGGATTACGCTCGTTGTGCGTGTGACCAAATAGGTTCTCGGTTGATGTTGGTCGTCTATAATTAACCATTAATTATAGAATGATCATGAGTGGCACCTAGTAGTACATCATGATCCCCAATTAATCGAAAAGATCAACGGTTGATCCAAAACTATTTCTGAAACCCTTCAGTAGCTCGAATGAATCGTACCCCATTCCCTTCACTCATCTTATACCCACTTGGTTCAGGACATGGTCTATTGTGTCAGTCCCCACTAGGCTGACTACGTCACACCTAGCCCAAGTATCATTTCCTCGTCCTACGGATTCTAGTTACTCCACATGTATCGAAGAGTACCTTACTCTAAACATGTAATGCTTTGGCCAAAGACTTTAGTAACAATCCGACGAGAGGCCATGGGTATACATCTCCTCGCAAGGAGTGGTGAATCCTTTATAGGCTATTCAAACACCTTCGATCACTTCGACTTATACCCAATCATCCCGGGTCCACATCTCCTTAGAGATGCTTGCTTAAGATGTCAAAGCATAAGTCTCTATGATCAAGATGACTTGAATACCGCAAGTCAAAGGAACATCGCACTTAAGCCACAGTAAGAACTTCATTGACATATCTATATATGCAGAGAACCATATGAAGTATTACGGCTGGTCACTCCAATGAACTAGTTACCATAACTAGCATCCACGATTAACTCCGGACATCACTATGTCTCCAGCCAGTGAGAATCAGCTGCTTGGATACACCAAGGAGTATACCTCGTGCTAGTCTCAACAGAATTGATGGTGTCCAAATCCATCAATTCATCGACTAGGGATAATTCCGATACATCACAATTACACATGTAGAGATACTCACTAGTTGTGATCCAATCACAAATTCTCTCATGCTGTGAATCGTATCGTGGACATTCAGTAAATGAGTTTAAGATCCAATCAAATACATAAAACATGCATACTCAAATAGTGAATCTTCATTTATCATATAAATGATTCATACATAAGGCAATTGCCTTAGGACATCTCTCATATATTACTAACATGGTAGTCAACTAATGAGGGTGGCAGCCGACTGATTTCTGATTTCAGTCGACTGCCCAAGATGATTTTGGGTAAATCTTGTTGGTTAGGCCCATGTTCAGCTAGATTAAGGTCCCCTAACCACTCCTAACCCTAGGATATGCTTGGGAGAGCATTAGAGAGGGTGGAAATCCATTGGATATGGATTAGGAGTTGGGTTGAGGGTGAGTATCAATTTTAAGGTGGATGAGAGTTCATTGTTGAACTTTGCCTTAATTTTGTTTGGTTTAATGTTCCTATTGCTTAGGGACTCTCCAAGGACATTGTTGGTGCAATGGTCAAGGGGGAGCAAGCCTCTAGGGGGAGGTATCCATCATGGGAAGATGGATGTATATTTCTTCATGGGAGGAAAATTGGGTTGCCTCTCTTTAAGTGATATGGGATCACTAGAAAGATTGTAGGCATGTGTTCCTCCAAGGGAGAGATTGTAAGATCTCATTGGGATATGAGACATTCATACCCTTGGGGAGGACCTTTTTGATGTAGTGTCAAAAAGGGGGAGAAGTTACCAAGTTACCAATTAGGGTTCGTTGGAATTCTAATTGGGATATGAGAATTGCCAATATGGGAGAATTGGTAGACTTGAGATGGTAGTTTTGTCAATCATCAAAAAGGGGGAGATTGTTGGTGCAATCGGCCCAGCAATACCTTGATGGTATTTTGATGATAGACAAAACTCATGACATGAGATTGTCATAGGAAAGTCCAACATGGTGTTGGCATGGAAAATCCAAGCATGGAGCTTGGTGTGGGAAAGTCCAACATGGGGTTGGCATGGGAAATCCAAAGCATTGCGAAGCCGTGCGCTTGGTGCTTGGTGAGAAATGCATTGCGAAGCCGTGCGCTTGGTGCATATGGGAAGTCTTGAGAACTTAGCAAGTTCACTAGGCTCGGGTCTTTGAGTCGGTGAAGGATGGCATTGCGAAGACGTGCGCTTGATGCATCCGAGGGACCGCCAGACGGGGAGCGAATGGAGTGAGCCCAAAGGGAAGCATACTTCTAGGGTATAAGACGTGAAGGATGGCATTGCGAAGCCGTGCGCTTGGCACATCCGAGGGACGTAGGCCGAGGGAAGAGAGCTTCGGTGGGGAACTCCATGAGGGATAAGGTGGACTTGGCCAAGTTGCTAAGACTGAGTGTCGGAGGCTCAAACTTGATGTTTGAGGGTTTACCCGACGGTCGGATGCTCAAACAACTTGGTGTTTGAGGTTTTGCCCGACATCAGTCGACTGGCATAGGTGTCGGTTCGACTGATCCAAGTCGACTAGGGTTCGACTGGTGTAAGGCTAGGGTTTTGTGCTTGGTCGACGCCATGGGTAGCGATCGGCGATGTCGATGCGATCTCTGAGGGATGGCGGTCGTGGACGGAGTGTCGCAAGCGAGAATGCTCCATAGCCGAGCTAAGGCGACTACTAAGTCACCGGTCGGTGATGGGCATCATCAGTCGACTGGTAGGTGATCCGTTGGAACTTGTCCGACGTGGATCCGTCGTTGTGAGACAACGACAGGCGATCGGGGTCTTTTATCATCGCTAGGCGCGAAAATAGCTCGATGCAGGTTATAAAAGGAGCTCGAGATGGAGGTTTTTGCAATGTTTTTTGTGGAGCTATTGGAGGGGAATTACTGCTGCATTCCAGTCCTTCAAGAGCCAATCAAAGCAAGCAACAAGCAAAGCGATCAAAGCAATCGGTGAAAGTTTTCTTGTGTATTGTATTTGTGTATTTGCTTGTATTTCTATATTACATTGTAATTGCTTGTGAGAGGTTTCTCCACCTCCGACGTGTTGTCGAGAAGGAGTGTTATAGTTAGTGTCGTACGCATAACTAGAGCTCGGTGAGCTCGCCCGTGGAGTAGGAACCATTCGGTTCCGAACCACATATATGTTTGTGTATTGATTGTGCTTGTATTGTTGTTATTTCTATTGTTATTCCACTGCGTATATTAACGACAATTGTAGACAAGCACACGAGAACGAACGAATTACGACATCCAACGAACAAAGGGCTATTCACCCCCCTCTAGTCGGCCGTCCCGATCTTCCAACAGCCCAGACTCTGAGAAATGGCTAGAGGCCATGAGATTCGAGATGGAATCCTTGTACACCAACCAAGTATGGACTTTGGTTGATCCACCTGAAGGTGGCAAACCCATTGGGTGTAAGTGGGTCTTTATAAGAAAGACTAACATGGATGGACTTATGCATACCTATAAGGGTCGATTGGTGGCTAAAGGTTTCAAGCAAATTCATGGTATTGACTATGATGAAAGCTTTTCTCCAGTGGCGATGTTTAAGTCCATTCGGATCATGCTTGCTATTGCAGCATACCACGATTATGAGATCTAGAAGATGAATGTCAAAATTGCATTTCTGAATGCAAACTTACTCGAGGATGTGTACATGACACAACATGAGGGTTTTGTAGATCCACAGCATACTGGGAAAGTATGCAAGTTGTAAAGGTCCATTTATAGGCTAAAGTAAGCTTCTCAGAGCTGGAATCTTCGATTCGATGATGCGATCAAACAGTTTGGTTTCATCAAGAATGAAGATGAACCCTGTGTCTACAAGAGGGTTAATGGGAACACAGTTGTCTTCCTTGTATTGTATGTGGATGACATACTACTCATTGGGAATGACATCCCTTCGCTACAGTCTGCGAAGATTTGACTGGGGACGTGCTTCTCAATGAAGGACTTAGGTGAAGCAGCCTGTATTCTAGGCATCAAGATCTATAGAGAAAGATCTAAGAGATTGCTTGGCCTAAGTCAGAGTACATACATTGACACAGTATTACTACGGTTTACCATGCAGAATTCCAAGAAGGGACTTCTGCCGATGTCACAAGGTGTGAGTCTTTCGAAGACTCAAAGTCCTTCTTCAAGAGAGGAGAGAGACCGCATGGATAAGATCCCTTATGCATCTGCTATAGGATCTATCATGTACGCCATGTTGTGTACTCGTCCTGATGTCTCGCATGCTTTGAGCATGACGAGTAGATACCAGTCAGATCCAGGTGAGTGTCACTGGATAGCAGTCAAGAATATTCTTAAGTACTTGAGAAGGACTAAAGAATATTTCTTGATATTTGGAGGCGATGAGGAGCTAGTTGTAAAGGGTTACAACGATGCCAGCTTCCAAACTGACTAGGATGATTATAGATCATAGTCAGAGTTCGTGTTTTGCTTGAATGATGGCGCTGTAAGGTGGAAGAGTTCGAAGCGGATTACAGTTGCTGATTCTACAACAAAAGCCGAGTATATGGTTGCATCTGAGGCAGCAAAGGAGGCAGTTTGGATCCGTAAGTTCATCAATGAGCTTGGGGTGGTTCCTAGCAAACCATATCCCATAGAGCTCTTTTGTGACAACAATGGAGCGATTACACAGGCTAAGGAACCTCGCTCACACCAGCGGACCAAACACATACTACGGCGCTTCCATCTCATTCGAGAGATTATAGATAGAGGAGATGTGAAGATTTGCAGAGTACCCACAGAGGCTAACATCGCAGATCCCTTGACCAAGGCTTTGGCATAGAAAAAGCATGATGGTCACACTAGGTCATTGGGTATTAGATACTACGGTGATTGGCACTAGTGCTAGTGGGAGATTGTTAGTGAAAGCCCTAGAGTCAATCATGTGATGATTGATGTATGGACTTTATTGTATCATATTCCTATTAATAAAGCCATGGTTATTATATTTACTTGTATTGGTGTCAAATAACTAAGTATAATAACGTCCTTGAGTAGTAGGTTCTTATCTATATTAATCGATTGGTTGAATCAATAATGAGATGATATAGAGAACACTACTCTTAATCATTCCTAGTCAAGTATTAACATTCAAGGACAATGTTAATGCGTAGAGACTAGCATGTAGGTCAACACGATGACTTGATCTCACAAGTCATGGATATGAGATATCAAGTTGACACATGGGTATGCATTAGAGAATGTATACTGAATGACCCGCCATGAGAAAGTATCATGGATTATTATATGAGTGTCATATACTTTCTCATGTGGCTATTAGTATGACTATTAGTTCTTGGACCTGAAGTCTCCATGGTTCCCTACATAAGGAGTTGCATACTTTGGCTTCGCCAAACGTCACCCGTAAATGAGTGGACTATAAAGGCGATTACTGGGTATGTAACAAATTATGCGAAAAGATGTGAGTGATGTAGATGAGATATATCCCTTCTATATGACAGGAGTGACATCGTTATTCTTGATAGAGTGAGACCACGAAGTGCATGGCCATGCTCAAATGAGTCAATATGAGATATTGAGCTCATTTGATTAGAGTGAGTCTACTTGGAGTTCAAGATATAGATTGTACTGAGGATGACACGGTCTATTCCTCGATTGGTCAATCTAGATGTCAAGGATAGAGGGACATTGTCACATATTGTGAGAGTCACAATTAGTAGTCACAAAGGTGATGTTGGAGCTCAACATTCTTGTAACTTGGGTAGCAATGATGTGTTGCTAGATACCGCTCATTGCTTATGTTCCTAAATCGGTTTAGGAGCATTGCCAATGTTACAAGAACCTATAGGGTCACACACAAAGGGCAATTAGATGGAGATTAGGTTCATATGATGAACGATGAGGATTAGGTTCATGGGATGAACCAAATTGGATTAAGAGTAATCCAAATTAGACTAATTGAGTTAGACTCAATTTGATTCAAGTGTCGAATGAGTCTAATTTAGATTTGATTCATTGAGTCAATTTAAATTAATGAATAGAGATTCATTAAATCAAATTGACTTGAATCAAGTGGTTAGATTTGATCAATCATGGGAGATAAGAGGTCAAGTTTGACTTGACTTGAGAGGGAAGATGAATGGTCAATTTTGACTTGACCAATTGTCATGTCATGGTGACATGGCATGGGGGTCGGCTAATGATGATGCTCCACATCATCATGGACTTATCATGTGGTGCCACCTCATGAGGGAGACCAAGAGCCATTGGCTCTTGGAATTACATGCATGCATGTAACCCCCCATCCAAGAGTGGTCGGCCACTTTTAGCATTAGTGTGAAGTTATTTGGATTAACTTCATCTTCTTCCTTGCTCTCCTCTCAAGCTTGCTCTCCCAATCCTCTTCTTGCCGTGGACATCAAGGGTGCTAGCACACTCAAGATTATCTTTTCTCCACCATTTGTCCGTGTGGATACCAATAGAGGGGTGTTTACTTGACACTCTTGAGTTCCGGCAAAGCTTTTGGACGAGCGGGATAAGCGAAGGCGCTACGAGGGTAATGCTCTCATCTTGTCGATCTAAGGTAGATCTATGATCTTTAAACACATACACGTTTTATTTTATATCTTCGTACGGATCCGTGGTCGGGCTTCCGAGGTTTCCGCAATGCAAAAAGCGGTTTTTACTGCTTTTTACGTTGTGGAAACCTCAGAAGTTGGCCATGGATCCGTACGAACATAAATAAAAATATACATGTACATGTTTAAAAACTTTAGATCTACATATGTGAAGGGAGTTGCTTCGGAGGCTCATTGGCTCCCATGTCCCCGGATTAAAATTTTCACTAATGAAAAAACTAATCCGGATGGGATGAGTTTCCTAAGCACAACCAATTCATCGTCGTGCTAACAACTTGAGTGATCTCTTGAACAAACTAGTAGTTCAAGCAACACAACTCTTCTAGTTCGTTAGCCGCGGAAGAGACGACGGACAGATCGCTGGTTTTTGTGTTTGTCTTCGGGGTCCATGATTATACAAAATATATACAAATGCACACTTGTATAATCAACACATAAAAGAACATGCTAAGATCAGAAAATAAAGTTGTAAAACTTTTTTACCTCACGATCTTCTACCGTATGTCCTATCCTCCTCGCGGACGACGTGTGGGCGAAGATCCTCCACGAGTAGAAGGCTTCTAGATCGCGTTCTTCCCTTCCTTGTTCGCTGCGAACAAAGAGAAGAACCAACAAAACTTTTCCTTTCTAGAACCGGCCACCAAGCAAGGGAGTTTGATGTAACCGCCGGCCAAGGAATGAATGGATGAAGCGCCGGCCACCAATGTATGGAGAACCGCCGGCCACCTTGGAGAGAATGGAGGAATGAACGTCGGCCAACCTTGAAGAGAGGTTGCCACCGGCCAAGGAATGAGAGAGGGAACAAAGAGGATGGGCGCCGGCCACAACTTGATGGAAGAAGATGGGCGCCGGCCACACTTTGTTGGAAGAAGATGGGCGCCGACTTCTTGTCCAAGAGTTGCCGCCCAAGCCAAAGCTTCCAAACCCTAGCCGCCCAACATAAAACCCTAACTCCAATTGAACCATCCTTGCCGCCTAACCTAAGCCCTCTATTTATAGAATTGGGCTTAAGCCTCCTTTAATCTCCACCGTCGGATCTAGGGTTTTATCCTAACCGTCGGATCTAGGGTTTCATCCCAACCGTCGGATCTAGGATTTCATCCCAACTGTCGGATCTAGGGTTTCATCCCAACCGTCGGATCTAGGGTTTCATCCCAACTGTCGGATCTAGGGATTTAAACCCAACCGTCGATTCTAGGGTTTCATCCCAACCATCGGATCTAGGGATTTAATCCCAACCGTTGGTTCTAGGGTTTTATCCTAACCATCGGATCTAGGGATTTAATCCCAACCGTCGATTCTAGGGTTTTATCCCAAAAATCGGATCTAGGGATTTAATCCCAACCGTTGGTTCTAGGGTTTTATCCTAACCATCGGATCTAGGGATTTAATCCCAACCGTTGGTTCTAGAGTTTTGTTTTATATTCTTGAATCTAGACTTCATGAGGATTATATTAGGCTACGATAGGGACCATAAGGAGGAGTTGGATCTTGGCCACCCGATGGATCTAGACTTCATGAGGATTATATTAGGTTTACATGATGAACCTTATGAGCTCCTCAAGGGGACATCATCAACCTAATATATAGGACACGGTTTCCTCCTATAATCAACGGCACACTATGTAAATAATATCATTTCCCAACTTACCGGGCATATTGATTTAATCCATCTAAATCTCACCCTTTGGTAAATCAAAGAAATAAATACTAAGTACATGTGCTCATTATTATATCGGGATTAAGAGCATGTACAATATAATATTCGAGGTCCGATTCAATTATGTATTCAGCAATAAATTGAATCACCTCTATGTCGGTCCTGCTCAATATACCTAAGTGTACTAGTGTAACTCTATGTTCAAGACAAAACAATACCAAGCTACACTACAACCATGCCAATGGTTTGTCCAAAACCATCTTGGTCGTGAGCCTCTACTTATATTCTACAAGGGACTGATAACATGATCTTCTGTGCCACACCAAGCACCATGTTATCTACAATGTAAAATATTAGACAATATGCACACATATAATAAATATAAAGTGCAACCAATGATCATGTGATTCTTATTTCAAAATAAAATGTTCATACAAAAAGAGCTAGGCTTTCAGTATACCTTCCAACAATCTCCCACTTATACTAAAAGACTATGTCGTCATCACACTGCTATACATCTGATCTCCATGTCCTCCACATGCCTATCAAACGCTTTCGTTGGAAGGTCCTTAGTGAATGGATCCGCCAGGTTATCCTCTGATGCAATCTTGACGACAGCAACTTCTCCTCGTTTTACGATCTCTCGTATAAGGTGGTACTTGCGCTCTATGTGTTTACTCGCCTTATGGGCTCGTGGTTCCTTCGAGTTTGCAACTGCACCACTGTTATCACAATAAATTGTGATAGTTCTGGGCAAACCAGGAATCACATCAAAGTCCATCAAGAAGTTCCTGAGCCATACAGCTTCCTTGGCTGCCTCAGAGGCTGCCACATACTCAGCTTCCATAGTAGAGTCCGTCACGCATTTCTGCTTGACACTCCTCCATACTATGGCTCCACCCCCAAAAGTAAACACAAACCCCGAGGTAGACTTACTCTTATCCCTATCTGATTGGAAATCCGAATCCGTGTAACCCACAGGGACTAATTGATCTGCCCGGTAAACCAACATATAATCCCTAGTCCTTCTCGGGTACTTCAATATATGCTTTACCGCAGTCCAATGTCCTTGTCCAGGATTACTCTGATATCTGCTAACCATGCCCACGGCAAAGCAGATATCCGGTCTCGTACATAGCATAGCATACATAAGGCTTCCTACTGTCGAAGCATAAGGAACCGCCTTCATGTCCTCTATCTCCTTTGATGTTTTGGGACACATCTCTTTAGATAAAGGAACTCCATGCCTAAAAGGTAGAAAATCTTTCTTGGTGTTCTGCATGCTAAAACGAGCAAGGATAGTGTCAATGTATGAAGCTTGAGATAAGCACAACATCCTTTTCTTGCGATCCCTTATAACTTTGATCCCAAGGATGTGTCCCACTTCTCCCAAGTCCTTCATATCAAACTGTTTGGACAACCATACCCTTACGTCTGATAACACTTTGATATTGTTTCCAACTAACAAAATGTCATCTACGTATAGTACAAGAAACACCACTACGTTTCCGTCACATCTCTTGTATACACAAGGCTCATCCGGACTTTGAATAAATTCATATGACTGGATTACCTCATCAAAGTGGATGTTCCAAGATCTAGAAGCTTGCTTCAATCCATAAATGGACCGATTAAGCTTACATACAAGATGCTCTTTGCCTTTAGCAATGAATCCCTCTGGTTGCCGCATATAGATGTTCTCCTCAAGACTTCCGTTAAGGAAAGCTGTCTTGACATCCATCTGCCAAATCTCATAATCCATATGAGCAGCTATAGATAAGAGAATCCGGATAGACTTAAGCATAGCTACCGGCGAAAAGGTCTCCTCATAATCGATACCCTCTTTCTGAGTATACCCTTTCGCAACAATCCTAGCTTTGAAGGTCTCAACCTTCCCGTCTACTCCTCTCTTTCTCTTGTAGATCCACTTGCATCCAATGGCTTTTACACCATCGAGTGGCTCTACTAGCTCCCAGACCTGATTAGAATCCATAGATTCTATCTCTGAATTCATCGCTCTTTGCTAAGATACCGCATCTCTATCTTGGAGTGCCTCGTCATATGTCCAGGGATCAGGTTCATGTTCACCAGGGACTAAGTCCGAAGACTCTCCCAAAAACATGAATCTCTCGGGTTGTCTAACAACCCTCCCACTACGACGAGGTGCCTCCTGTGTATGCTCTGTGACACACGGTGAAGTGACTTGTGGTATCTCCTCTTGTATCGGTGGTACTGAAGTCGGGACTTCCCCTGTCAACTCCTCAAGAACAATCCTACTTTTGGGCTTGTGGTTCATTACATAATCCTCCTCTAGAAATCTGGCGTTCGTGCTAACGATCACCCTCTGATCTCTAGGATTATAAAACAAACCACCTTTCGTTCCCTTAGGGTAGCCAACAAATATGCACACTTCTGTACGAGGTTCCAACTTACCAGCATCAGCCTTCAGCACATGTGCTGGACTCCCCCATATCTGAATATGTCTTAGACTAGGCTTTCGCCCAGTCCACAATTCTACAGGGGTAGAAGGTACTGATTTAGATGGAACCAAGTTCAGAGTATACATTGTCATATCCAGCACATACCCCCAGAACGAAACAGGTAACTCAGAATAACTCATCATCGATCTGACCATCTCCATAAGAGTCCTATTCCTTCGCTCCGCTACACCATTCTACTGGGGTGTGCCAGGTGCAGACAATTGGGATTGAATCCCAACCTCTGATAAATAATTCCTAAACTCTCCCAAGAGGTACTCACCACCACGATCAGATCGTAGGGTCTTGATACTCTTACCTTGACGGTTCTCCACATCAGCCTTGAATTCTTTGAACCTGTCAAAGCATTCAGACTTGCGGCGCATCAAGTAAATGTATCCATATCTTGAATAATCGTCTATAAAAGAGATGAAATATTCAAAACCACCTCTTGCCTGGATAGACATAGGACCGCACAAATCAGAATGAACCAATTCTAACACATCTTTGGCTCTATACCCCTTGGCCTTGAAAGGCCTCTTGCTCATTTTACCTTCCAAGCAAGATTCGCAGGTTGGGAGATCCTCCACCACTAATGAACCCAAAGGTCCATCAGCTATCAACCTTTGAATTCTGCTTAGGTTAATATGACCAAGCCTTAGATGCCAAAGATATGTCTGGTTCATTTGCGAAGGTTCTTTTCTCTTATTAGACTTAGAAGATGATTTATTGACTTCTATATGCATCGTGGGAGTTTTTGGTTCAAGAGTATATAAATTGCCAACCAATGTACCAGAACAGATAATCTCTCTATTCCTTTTTATAACCACTTTGTCATTAAAAGAAACAGAATATCCATCCATGAACAATTTAGAAACTGAAATTAAATTCTTTCTAAAAGTAGGTACATAAAGACAATTTCTCAAAACCAAAACTTTATTCCTATCAAAAGATAAATAAACGTCTCCCACTGCAATAGCCGCCACCTTTGAAGCATTGCCCATGAAGACGGTAATCTCTCCCTCAGCTAGTCGTCGGGTTTCCTGGAACCCCTGCAAAGTATTGTAGACATGATCAGTGGCTCCTATATCTACACACCAGGCACTGGTAGATAACACCGCTAAACATGTTTCAACAACTAAACAAGAAGATATACCTTTGTTCTTTCGGCAAGGACAGTCCGCCTTCCAATGTCCAGTCTGCTTGCAAGTGAAGCACTTGCCTTTCGGCTTCTTCACTCCGGCCTAAGGTCCCACTGCCACTTTCTTCGCTCCACCTTGCTTCTTCTTCTTCTTACCTTTCGGTTTAGAGGAAGAAACCTTCTGAGTGACCATGGCTTGAGCGCTTTGACGAAAAAGCCCCTCTGCCGCCTGGAGTTCTGTCAGAAGCTCCGCCAACGAATACAACCTCTTGTTCATGTTGTAGTTGAGGCAGAACTGCTCAAAACTCCTAGGCAGAGACTGGAGAATGATATCGACCTGGGTTTCCCCATCGATCTCAGCTCCGAGGACTTCCATCTCATTAAGATGAGCCATCATCTTGAGAACATGATCCCTAACGGGTGTTCCCTCGATCATGGTGGTCGTCATCAAGTTTCTCATCGCCTCCTGTCTAGCCGCCCTACTCTGATGTCCGAAAAGTTCCTTGAGATTGAACATCATGTCATAAGCTGTGGCCATGGCCTGATGCTGATGTTGCAGCACATTTGACATAGATGCCAAAATGTAACACCGCGCCATCTCATCTGCCTTGATCTATTTCTTATAACGTTCTTTCTCCTTTTCATCAGAGTCATCAGTGGGCTTAGGAGGACAGACCTCGAAGAGTAAATATTTGTACTCCTCCGCAGTTAAGACAATATCCAGATTTCTTTTCCAATCAATATAGTTTGGTCCAGTAAGTTTATTTTCTTTTAATATCACATCAAGTGGGTTGAAAGCCATTTGAAAATCCTAAAAATCACAATGATCAAAATATTAGATTTCAAATATTATTGATTCCTCAAAACAATAAAATTCCGAAGTCAACCAACACCTCAAATCACCGAGAATATCGCATGTCACGCTGTGTGGACGTATACGAATTCTACATTTGTAAGAAGAGGTTTTACCCATTAATTTTATTATCTTGTCAACCTTACTTTTTGACAAATAAAATTAATAGTTAGTTCCTCTTTGGCCCTACAAATAAAAGCAGTGACTCCGATGGGGAGGATACTTTTATTTGTATCTAAGTGTGCACCATTACACGATACTAAGGGAATTATTTCGGATTATGTGCCTTACCGCTGTGGAAGTATACATGCTCCTAGATAATTTCCTATAACCATTATTTGACCTAGTGATCCGCAAACAAACCCGTCCGCAGGGAGGAAGGCACTCAGAGCCGACACACAAGTTTGTTGCATCACACGTCAAATTGTAATGGAGGCCACAAGAATTAATTAAAATATCCCTCTCCCACTTAGTAAATTGAAAATGAGGAATTTTAAAGCATACACAACATGCATATAAAACAAATAAGCAATAAATATGGAAAAAAAAATAGAATTTTTTCCAACTATTATGGCATTGTTCTCCAATACGCATCCCGTCGTGTCACCACCTCGTCCGCTCCATCTTTTCCCGTGCGCAAGTCACCAAAGAGATCGGAGTTGAGATATATCATTTTAATTTACATCCATCGATCCTATACTCCACGAAGGAGTGTACAAATAATCTAGATCGAAAGTAAACTAAAATGAGCAGCTAAACAATGTCGTATTTAATTACAAAAATTAAATACTAATCTAGCCTCGTCAACCCCGAGGATTCAAATAATATACATACAATCACACACAAAAAAATCACATACAACCAAATAGCCATAATAGTCGGATCTTATGCCTGCAACCAAAAAGTTAGCCTACGCACATCCTACTATTATTCGGCATACTCAATATATGATATGTGCATGAAAGTAACCGAATCCAAAACACACAAAACCGGAAAGCTGGCTCTGATACCAGTTGAAGGGAGTTGCTTCGGAGGCTCATTGGCTCCGATGTCCCCGGATTAAAATTTTCACTAATGAAAAAACTAATCCGGATGGGATGAGTTTACTAAGCACAACCAATTCTTCGTCGTGCTAACAACTTGAGTGATCGCTTGAACAAACTAGTTGTTCAAGCAACACAACTCTTCTAGTTGGTTAGCCGCGGAAGAGATGACGGACGGATCGCCGGTTTTTGTGTTTGTCTTCGGGGTCCATGATTATACAAAATATATACAAATGCACACTTGTATAATCAACACATAAAAGAACATGCTAAGATCAGAAAATAAAGTTGTAAAACTTTTATACCTCACGATCTTCTACCGTATGTCCTATCCTCCTCACGGATGACGTGTGGGCGAAGATCCTCCACGAGTAGAAGGCTTCTAGATCGCGTTCTTCCCTTCCTTGTTCGCTGCGAACAAAGAAAAGAACCAACAAAACTTTTCCTTTCTAGAACCGGCCACCAAGCAAGGGAGTTTGATGTAACCGCCGGCCAAGGAATGAATGGATGAAGCGCTGGCCACCAATGTATGGAGAACCGCCGACCACCTTGGAGAGAATGGAGGAATGAACGCCTTAAAGAGAGGTTGCCGCCGGCCAAGGAATGAGAGAGGGAACAAAGAGGATGGGCGCTGGCCACAACTTGATGGAAGAAGATGGGCGCCGGCCACACTTTGTTGGAAGAAGATGGGCACCGGCTTCTTGTCCAAGAGTTGCCGCCCAAGCCAAAGCTTCCAAACCCTAGCCGCCCAACCTAAGCCCTCTATTTATAGAATTGGGCTTAAGCCTCCTTTAATCTCCACCGTCGGATCTAGGGATTTAATCTCCACCGTCGGATCTAGGGTTTTATCCTAACCGTCAGATCTAGGGTTTCATCCCAACCGTCGGATCTAGGATTTCATCCCAACCGTCAGATCTAGGGTTTCATCCCAACCGTCGGATCTAGGGTTTCATCCCAACCGTCGGATCTAGGTATTTAATCCCAACCGTCGATTCTAGGGTTTCATCCCAACCATCGGATCTAGGGATTTAATCCCAACCGTTGGTTCTAGGGTTTTATGCTAACCATCAGATCTAGGGATTTAATCCCAACCGTCGATTCTAGGGTTTTATCCCAACCATCGAATCTAGGGATTTAATCCCAACCGTTGGTTCTAGGGTTTTATCCTAACCATCGGATCTAGGGATTTAATCCCAACCGTTGGTTCTAGAGTTTTGTTTTATATTCTTGGATCTAGACTTCGTGAGGATTATATTAGGCTACGATAGAGACCATAAGGAGGAGTTGGATCTTGGCCACCCGATGGATCGGAACCACACAAACTTGATCCATCAATGATGTTCCATTCCACTAGAGGATCATCATTGAACTACCTCACCAACCCCCATAAATTAATAAGGGCTCCATATATCATTTGTACATTCATCTCCCCGTGTTTAAGATATCGAATGTCCGTCAATTAATTGATTTACTGACCATCAATTAATTAACATCTAACTCCTCGAGTAGTACCACTCAACCTTATCATCATGTTGACTAAGTCAACCAGCTGGGTTTACATGATGAACCTTATGAGCTCCTCAAGGGGACATCATCAACCTAATATATAGGACACAGTTTCCTCCTATAATCAACGGCACACCATGTAAATAATATCATTTCCCAACTTACCGGGCATATTGATTTAATCCATCTAAATCTCACCCTTTGGTAAATCAAAGAAATAAATACTAAGTACATGTGCTCATTATTATATCGGGATTAAGAGCATGTACAACATAATATCCGAGGTCCGATTCAATTATGTAGTCAGCAATAAATTGAATCACCTCTATGTCGGTCCTGCTCAATACACCTAAGTGTACTAGTGTAACTCTATGTTCAAGACAAAACAATACCAAGCTACACTACAACCATGCCAATGGTTTGTCCAAAATCATCTTGGTTGTGAGCCTCTACTTATATTCTACAAGGGACTGATAACATGATCTTCTGTGCCACACCAAGCACCATGTTATCTACAATGTAAAATATTAGACAATATGCACACATATAATAAATATAAAGTGCAACCAATGATCATGTGATTCTTATTTCAAAATAAAATGTTCATACAAAAAGAGTTAGGCTTTCAGTATACATTCCAACAATGTGAAGAGCTTTACCCTTGATGTGACGCCCTTCGTTTTTCCCGCTCGTCCAAACGGCTTGTCGAAACTCAAGAGTGTCAAGCGTACACTCCTCTACAAGTATCCACATGAACAATAGGTGGAGATGGCAACTTAGAGTGTGCTAGCACTCCTTGAAACCCACGGCAAGAAAGGAAGAGGGAGATAGAGCTTGAAAGGAGAGGAAGGGAGGAAGAAGAAGATCTAATCAATTCCCACTCACTTCCACTAATGCACATCTACAAGTGGCCGGCCACTACATGGAAGTTATATACATGCATGTAATACCAAGAGTCATGGCTCTTGGTCTCCCTCATGAGGTGGCACCCCATGATGTGTCCATGATGATGTGGAACATCATCATTGGCCGGCTCATGCCAAGTCATCATGATATGGCATTTTGTCAAGTCAAACTTGACCATTCTTTTTGTTGGTGCAATCGGCCCAGGTCACGATTGACTGGACTCGAGTTTGACTCGAGCGATATTTTGATGTTTGACATGGGATTTGACATTGATGTCTGATAATGTTTTGGAGAGATTGTTGGTGCAATCGACCCGGGTCATGATTGACTGGACTTGAGTTTGACTCGAGGGGGATTTTGATGGTTGACTGGAGTTGACCATGTCATAGAAAGTCCAAGTTTTGAGTTCTTGGCAAGGTTAAGTCCAAGCATGGGTCTTGGCAAGGAAAAGTCCAAGCATGGGTCTTGGCATGGAATATTCAACATGGGTTGGCAAGGGAAAGTCCGGTTGGCATGGAAAATCCAACATGGGTTGGCAAGGAAAAGTTCAAGCTTGAGTCTTTGCATTTGAGAAGTCCAAGGAGTTTGATATTGGCGGCGAAAAGTCCAAGCGGGAGTCTTAGCAGCATAAGTCCAATGGTTGGCGGCGTAAAGTTCAAGCGGAGTCTTGGCAGCGTAAGTCCAATATGCCTTGGCGGTGTAGACACCGTTAGCATGACATAGCCGATGGAAGCACCTGAAGGCTAGCGCAATAGATGAACAAGTCATGGATGACTTGGAGGGATCCGAGAGGTGCGAGGCTGACGGAGGTGGCTAGAAGGCTTTGGTCTAGCCTAAGGGTGGTCTAGTAAGTATTGGGGCACCATACTTGCGTTAAAACCTCATGTTTGAGGTGTGCCAGTCGACTGCTGTCATATGGCAGTCGACTGGTGTGAGTCAACTAGGATTTGACTGCGAGAAGTACCCCAGCAGTCGACTGCCAGAGGTGGGCATTCGAATGCTGGCTCGATCAGTCGACTGATCCTGTGATTAGTCGGCTGGTGCTCAAGAATTTGGGCACAGAATGGAGTCGGACTCGACTGCTAGGGTTAACAGTCGAGTGATGGCTCGATCAGTCGACTGATGGACATGATCAGTCGACTGATGTCCTATTCGTTGGATTTTTCTAGCATGGATTGCACCATTGTCTCATAGCAACAGTGTCATCAGTCGACTGATAGTCCCAACCAATCGACTGATTGACGAAAATCTAGCCCGATTGCAAGTTATAAAAGCAGCTCGAAAAGGGGTTTTTGGCAGCAGTTTTCTTGGGTGAATTGGAGCTATTTGCTATTGCAAATCAAGGTCTTCAAGGCTAGTCCAAGGCAATCAAAGATCAAGCAACCAAAGTGCTCTTGTAAAGTATTTTTCTTTACTTGCATTGTTTTTCATACTTGTATTAGTTTGTATCTTTAGTATTACTTAGTGTAATCATTATAAGGGGTTTTTCCACCTCTGGATTGTTCCGAGATGGAGTTATTTGTAATTAGTGGGTGTGTGTGCATCACTAGAGCTCTTTAGAGCTCGATCCGTGAAGTAGGAACCATTCGGTTCCGAACCACGTTACATACTCGTGTATTGGTGTATTTGTGTTTGTCTTCGCTTTCGTTATTGCTATTATTTATATTTCCGCTCCGCTAATGAGATTTGTAGACGAACATGAACGAATTCTATCACACAATGAAAATGAGCTCTTCACCCCTTCTCCCTCTAGCGGTCACCATTTCCTCTACAATTGGTATCAGAGCTAGGAGCTCTTCTACGGACTAACCGCCGGGAGCAAAAGACGCTAGAGGGAAGATGGAATTCCAAGACAAACTTGGATGGGACATCAACACTCCACCACCATACGACCGACAAGATTTTCTGGCGTGGAGAGTAAGAATGGAGACATTCTTGATGATGAACATAGAGGATTGGTTCATCCTCATAGAAGGCTTTGAACCTCCTAGGGATAAGAAGGGAGAAGTTCCAAAGTTGAAGAAATGGACCCAAGAGCAACGGCTAAAATTCAAGACCGAAGCCAAGGTAACAAAACTTTTAGAAGATTTGATACCTAATGAATGTTTTTTCTAGGCTAGGAGATTACATGGATGCCAAGGAGCTATGGAGCAAGTTGGCAAGATTCCATGAGGAGCTCAAAGAACAAGAGTGCTCATCGGTTCAGTTGAAAAAAGAGACCGAAGAAGAGAGCACATCGTCCTCATCACAAGAAAGTAATGATTCGGAAGTTGATGGAGAATCAACATTCGGATCAGGATCGATGGAAGAAGCCTCCACCTCTAGGATTGAGGGGAAGGAGAGAATTCCCACACCGGAGCAACCTTAAGAGGGGACATCTACATCCGGTCGAGAGGAAGAGCAAGCTCAAGAGGCTTCCACCACGGATCTAGGTAACTCGAGCATGTTGATTAAAAATAAAAATCATATAATATGCTTTGAGTGTAGGGAATGCGGGCACTATAAGAGTAAGTGCCCGAAAAGAGTAAAGAAGACTCTACCAGTGCCTAAAAGATAAGAAAAGTCAAAGGATGCCGGAGTCGCCATTCCTAAGAACTAGGAGCATGTGGTATGCTTCAAGTGTCACCAAAGAGGGCACTACTGAAGTCAATGCCATAAGGGGAAGAAGAGAGATCAAGAAGGAGCATCAAATGTAGGGGGAGCCTTTAAGGCAAACCCTAAGGTACATTTAAACAATGTTCATTCTTTAAGTAATAAGAACAAGCATGCTAGAAGTAATTTCTCTTTGTTTTATAAAGAACATGCTAAGAATAATAAATTTTATTGCTTAGGGGCTAAGACCTACAAGGTTAAAAATAAGGAGAAATTTGGGACTAATGTCCCTAAAAATATCTTACCTAAGGACAAACCTAGATCAAACAACTCTAGACCTATTCTTCCTAGGGAGACCATTAGGAAGATAGAGGATCCCCTAGGTTTTAACCCCAAATGGACTAGGCATATGCCTAGGAAGAACCATGCCCAAGGATTAAATCAAAATTCTAAAATTGGGCAATTAGAGGTTGAAAATCAAGCCTTGAGGTCAAGGCTTGAGAAACTTGAGAAGACCCTTAAGATTATGCAAAACCAAATAAAAAGGGTCAAATGGTCAAAGTCAAGAGTCTAGGTACAAGAGTCAAGGCCTAGGGCATAGGAGACAAGAGTCAACCAAGGGCAAGAAAGGTTTGGGTCACAAACCTAAGCCTAAGGTGGCTTATCATAGTGTTCCATTTGATTATGGAACACAAACTAGGTCTAGGAAGACCAAGGTTACTAGGGAAGTCATCCCTAAGGGTAACCAAGGTGTGTGCCTAGTGGCTAGGATTTCTAAGAAACCTAGGATGGCCACTAAGAAGGTTACAAGGGGAGTCACCCCTAGAGTTAACCTAGGCAAGACCACAATGACCAAGGCTAACAAGTCTAGAAGGGTTATTAGGAAGGTATCTAGGAAGGTCATCCCTAAGGAATACCTAGTAAATCCTAGGAGCTCAAATAGGTTTTGGGTTCCTAAGAGAGTGATCGATTCATGCTAGATGGGTTTAGGTGTGCCAACTTTAAGTGGATGGGTAGTTAACCTAACCATAGTAAAGGTGGCATTTTAGGTAATTTTCAAGGTTATGGATACCTTGAAAATAGATTTGATATTATGATCCTAAAAGATTTTAGGATGTGCCAATACATTTATGAGATTATGAAAAATCAATTAAATTGACACAATTTAGATTTAGAAGTCATAGTGTGCAATTTTGAGTTTTTGGCACACTTGGGAGAAAATTGATATTATGGACAAATATACTTAATTATATCAAATGTCAATTAATACTAAAATTTAGGTATTGTTATACCTATATATTTTATATGTCATGCCTTGTTTGCCATATAACATGTCATGATATCATATTTATTTTTACCATTTAATATGTCATGATTATGTTTAGGATTAAGGTTTAATATCATGTGTTTTTAGATTATATCATATGTCATGACATCATGATCTTTGGTCATGCTTAATTATTGCTATCATTTATTCCATGATCATTCATGCATTTAAGTTAATGAAAATGGATTTAAGGATAATGGCATGACTTGAAGTCTCATTTATAAGGGAATCAAGTAGTGTTGCCTTAGAAAATGCATGAGGCTTTAGTTTAAGATGAACCAAAACCAACATCTCATATTATATTGACATATATGTGTATTTATACACCCTAGATACATGTGAGATGCTAGGATATGAGTTAAGTTCAAGGTGCATAGTTTTTGCATCTAGATAAACTAAAACTCATCTTTAACTAAAGGTGGATCATTGGGAAAGCTTGTGTACAAGTCATGTACATTGAGCCCAAGGAATATGATCCAAAATAAGGTTTTAAAAACATTTTAAAATCCTTTTAGAAAATCTTAGTGAAGTCTATCTTTTGATAGCAATCACCATTGATAAAGTTGATACAAAGTGAGCTAAAATATTGAAGTTTTTCTTCACTTTTGAATTTTTTATCAATTTTGATATTTTATGGATAAAATATTTTTCTATCATTTTTCACCCAGTGTATTGGTCATAAGTATTATATGTATGAAATTTTGTGATTTTTCAAGTTACGTATAATTATTTATGCTTTTTCAAAATCCATTTCTGATAACTGAAAATCAGATTTTTGATTATCGATCAGCTTTTGGTGGCGATCGATAGTACTCTGCAATGATCGTGATCTCTGATAGAGCCGACTGTCAAGCTGATTTTGAGAAAAACAAGGTTGTTTAGCCCATTTTCTAACCACTCCTAACCCTAAGATATGCTTTGGGAAGCATTATAAAGGGTGAAAATCCAATGGATATGGATTAGGAGAGGTGTTAGGATGATGTATCAAATTTAAGGTGTGAAGAGTTCATGTTTGAATTTTGAACCTTATTTTTGATGGTCTACAATTCCCATTGGCTTAGGGACTTTCCAAGGACATTGTTGGTGCAATGGTCAAGGGGGAGCAAGCCTTTAGGGAGAGGTATCCATCATGGGATGATGGATGATATTGTTTTCTCATGAAGGGGAGAAATGGAATTTTGAGATACCCAATTTGGAAATTGGGAGAGTGTATAGGATTACCTCTCTTGAGTGATATGTGACTTATCACTAGGAAGATGGTAGGCATCCTAGGTATTTCTGGACCAAGGAGGAGATTGTAAGATCTCATTGGATATGAGACATTGACCTCCTTGGAGAGTAAACCTTTTTTATGTTAGTCAAAAAAGGGGAGAATGTTATAGAGAGTGTTATCAATTAATGTTATCAATTGTCAA
Source organism: Wurfbainia villosa (assembly GCA_025175895.1). Classification (NCBI taxonomy): domain Eukaryota; kingdom Viridiplantae; phylum Streptophyta; class Magnoliopsida; order Zingiberales; family Zingiberaceae; genus Wurfbainia; species Wurfbainia villosa. The sequence goes on from CM046001.1 coordinate 84,487,967, forward strand.
TTCAGAAAATTGGAGAGAATGTTTGGGATTACCAATTTGGGATAATTGGTAAGGAGATTTGAGTTAGTGTTCTAACTCAAAGGTATGTGTTTTTGTCAAACATCAAAAAGGGGGAGATTGTTGGTGTTAGGACCCTTGGAATGGCTAGAGGGGGGGTGATTAGCCTTTCTTTCTTTCTACAAAAATGTTAGCGGAAGCAATACAAATATAAGCACAAACAAAAACAAGAAACAAAGCTAACACCCGATGTAACGTGGTTCGGAGATGACGCTCCTACTCCACGGCAATCCGTAAGGTGGATTAGCCCTAATCAATCTTCACTAGAACCTCCTTTGGATGAACCAAGGTGGAGAAACCTTATCTTACAATGCACTCCTCTTCTTTACAATGATGGAAGATTAGGAACAAGAGAAGAGGAGGTTTTGAATTGCTAAAAACACTTGGAAAGCTTGGTGAGCATGTAGGTGTAGTTGGGAGCAAGAGCACTAGCTTCACCAAGCTCCCCATGGCCCCTTTTTATAGAAGAGGGGTTGTTTTTCCCGTTGGCCTTCGATCAGTCGACTGATGCTTACCATCGATCGATCGCCGGCCGGCTCAAATCGCGATCTCGCGGAGATTTGTAGCCGCGCAATCTCTAACGGCGGTGATCGGCGATCGGATCCTCCATCACGATCGTGATGGGGTGATCGATCAGTGATCAAGGCGAATGAGTGCCACCATTCGTGCGGGCGATATTTCCTTGATCGATCCATCGATGCCCTTGGCGATCGCGATCGATATGGCGATGACACGATCATTCGCTCTACCCAAGGCCGATGATTAGGGTTTCAACAAGTATGAGTAATTCATACTTGATTTTATACCCTAGACCTAGACTCAACCTTCTAGCTCCTCAATAAGCCTTGCGCCTTCAGGATCCCTCTGAGTCCGCGACTTGTTCATCCTTTGCGCTTTGCTTCCAAGAGCTTCCTTCGGTTTCGTCATGTCTTGGGTTGCCAAATGCTTGGACTTTACGCCGCCAAGACTACAAGCTTGGATTTATGCTGCCAAGACTTTACTTTGGACTTTCCTTTGTCAAGGTTCACTTAGACTTTACGCTGCCAAGACTACAAGCTTGGTCTTACGCTGCCAAGTCCATCCCTTGTACTTCCTTTGCCAAGATCATACTTGGACTTCCTTTGCCAAGATCATACTTGGACTTCCCTGTCACTTAAATATTTTCGCAATTAGATCACAAGATATTGCCTAACTTAGATGATTATCCAAACATCAAAACATATATAAATGCTTGGAGCATTGTCGCACCAACAGTTGGTGCAATCGGCCCAGGTCACGATTGACCGGACTCGAGTTTGACTCGAGCGATGTTTTGATGTTTGACATGGGATTTGACATTGATGTCTGATAATATTTTGGGGAGATTGTTGGTGCAATCGACCCGGGTCATGATTGACCGAACTCGAGTTTGACTCGAGGGGGATTTTGATGGTTGACTGGAGTTGACCATGTCATGGAAAGTCCAAGTTTTGAGTTCTTGGTAAGGTTAAGTCCAAGCATGGGTCTTGTCAAGGAAATATCCAAGCATGGGTCTTGGCATGGAAAGTCCAACATGGGTTGGCAAGGGAAAGTTCGGTTGGCATGGAAAGTCCAACATGGGTTGGAAAGGGAAAGTCCAAGCTTGAATCTTGGCATTTGAGAAGTCCAAGGGGTTTGATATTGGCGGCGTAAAGTGTAACACCCCCCTATCCTTACTCTAGTAAAGGAGGTGTTACTGTCATACTTTATCTTACTCTTGTATTGATCAGGTATATCATGACTCAATCATTCCATAAACTCACATACACTATTTGTAAGTTAACTAATACCTGATTTAAATCGAAGAGCATCAACAACTCGTACCAAGATCTAAACTTGGTTTCTAAACAAGTATCATAATTCAAACTCTTAACTTTTAACAGTGGAAGCTAAATACTGAACCCAACTACATTGACATGTTGACACTAGGATATTACACAAGTTCTTAACCTATCTAAGCATGCACCTTCACTAGGGTTATAATATAAAACATTCTTAAGTAACTCAACCTCATGCATGGTAATAGTAATATATGCATCCTTGACATGAACATCAACATAATCAACAATACATAACATCCACCCTAGCACCTAACATGAAGACTAGCACATAGTTCAAAGTTCTTAGCATAGCATAATACTAGCAAGTTCAACATTCTTAAACACAACATGATCAAACATATAACATGAACACTACCACATGAACAAGTTCGAAGGTCTTAACATAATAGAATACTAGCAAGTCCAGGATCATAATCCACTGTTCCGCCACCACACACACCAAGCACTTCATCCGCTGCCCCCTCTTACTCCAATCTTGCTTTACCCTTATCTGCAGTATAAGAAATGCAAACTATAAGCAATTGAGCTTAGTAAGTACTTCCTATTCTCACAAAACTTCGTATTAGAAAAACATGCTATTAGAATACTTGCATGCAACACATGCTCATACTTGTATTTAGGAAAATTCTGCATTTAACATTTAGAAATACTTGCACATAATACAATGGTTCCACTTGACATGCATGAACTTTCTGTATTAGACATATAGAGACACTTGTACATAACACAATGACTCAACTTGAAATGCATGAACTTAACATACGTAACTTGCAATACATGCTTGAAATATGCTTCGCTTGTAGAAACATATACATGAGACATACTATACTTAAACTTGTAAACATTGTGCTTTGGTTAACTTTCGAAACCATATAAACATTTATACTTTAAAATACTAAACATCCTTGTTTGGGCAGCCCGGTATTGTACCAACTTTGCGCGCAACCCTAATAGAATTCGGGATAGCTATCCACCAAACTTATTAGGGCAACTTAACTTTCAAGGGCGGTCTAGAGCCCGTGGAACTTTCAAGGGCGATCTGGGGCCTGTGGACGATCTAAGAGCCCGGTACATGCCACTTCAAAGTAAAATACTTCCTTTATATATAACTTACTTATTTTTGTCATTTAACAAGTATTTTATATGATCATACTCAAAACCCATATAGGAAGTCTTTCAAGATATTTGATCATGCTCTTTGTCCCCAAAACTCGTAGGGGAAGCATCTTGTGATCTTTACATCTTGCTTCCGATGAAATGTTCAAAGTAAAATACTTCCTTTATATATGACTTACTGATCTTTGTCATTTATCAAACACTTAACATGATCATACTCCCAAAACTCATATAGAAAGCCTTTCAAGACATATAATCATGCTCTTTGTCCCCAAAACTCGTAGGGGAAGCATCTTTGCGATCTTTACATCTTGCTTCCAATAAAATATACTTAAAATACCTAAAAATACAACCAACCATAATCTGTACAGATTCTATAAATCTGAATAAAAACATGATACTAGAAGCTAGATGTTCAAATCAAAGAGTTACTTATACTATAGGTGAGAGATAGCATCTTAGTGATCTTATATCTTGCTTAAAAACAACATATACCTTACCTATAAATCTAAACACACCTATATAAACTGATCAAAATATATTTTTATCATTTATCAAACATTTAACATGATCATACTCCTAAAAACTCATATAGGAAGCCTTTCAAGACATTCAATCATGCTCTTTTTCCCCAAAACTTATAGGGGAAGCATCTTTGCGATCTTTACCTCTTGCTTCCAATGAAATATACTTAAAATACCTAAAAATCCAAACAATCATAATCTGGACAGAACATATAAATCCAAATAAAACATGGTGATAGAAGCTAGATGGGCATATCAAAGAGTTACTTATGCTATAGGTGAGAGATAACATCTTTGTGATCTTAGATCTTGCTTAAAAACACATATACCTTAACTATAAATCTGAAAACACACAAATATCATCTAATACAAACATATAATCTATCAAAACATAGGAAAATAAGCTATATAAAATAATCGAAGAACTACTTATACTGCTGGTGAGAGATACTTACATCCTCTCGCTATCATACTAGTATACCACTAGGGTTTTTTTGTGAGATGAAGACCTTCCCTTGTTCCTTAGCCTTAGGAGTGATCCTCTAGCATATACTAAGCTTGTGAGAAGATCCCCTTGAAGCCCTCTCAAGAACACCAAAACAAGGACCTTAGGGTTTCGGATGGGGAGGGAGGAAGGAGGTGGAGTTTGATCCTCTAGCAAACACCAAGCCTTGTGAGAAACTCTCCTTGAAAACACCTCTTGAGAATCCACACACAAGGAGCCCTATAGCTTGGGATGGAAGAGGGAGGAAGAAGAATGAGGAATTTCAGCCAAGGATGAGGAAGAAGGGAGAAGAAGTAATGTGAAGTGGTTTTTGCTTTCCTTCTCCCTTTAAACTCCACGTTAATGGCTTGAAAGATGAAAAGAAAGAAAAAAACTCTCCATCTTCTCATGGGGAGATGAAACAACCCTTCATCCTCTAATCTTCTCATTTATCTTCTTTATATATTCTTTATATATTCTAGCCAAGAAGAATCCTATGGCCTAGTGGTATCAAGGTTATCTCATAATTAGGAGGTTCATAGTTCAAATACTAGCTATAGCGAATCATACTTTTTTATTTTATTTTATTTTGTTTTAAACCTTTTATGGGTGTTAAAATCCATATAATTACTTTGAACGGTTTTAGAATTTTATGGGTGTTACATAAAGTCCAAGCGAGAGTCTTGGCAGCATAAATCCAATGGTTGGCAGCGTAAAGTCCAAGCGGAGTCTTGGCAGCGTAAGTCCAATATGCCTTTGTGGTGTAGACACCGTTAGTATGACATAGCCGATGGAAGCACCTGAAGGCTAGCGCAATGGATGAACAAGTCATGGATGACTTGGAGGGATCCGAGAGGTGCGAGGCTGACGGAGGTGACTAGAAGGGTTAGGTCTAGGCTAAGGGTGGTCTATCAAGTATGGGGCCACCATACTTGGATTAAAACGTCATGTTTGAGGTGTGCCAGTCGACTGGTGTCATATGGCAGTCGACTGGTGTGAGTCAACTAGGGTTTGACTGTGGGAAGTGCCCTAGTAGTCGACTACCAGAGGTGGGCAGTCGACTGCTGGCTCAAGCAATCGACTGATCGTGTGATCAATCGACTGGTGCTCGAGAATTTGGGCACAGAATGGACTCGGACTCGACCGCTGGGGTTAGTAGTCGAGTGATAACTTGATCAGTCGACTGATGTCCTATCTGTTGGATTTTTCCAGCATGGATTGCACCGTTGTCTCACAGCAACAGAGTCATCAGTCAACTAATGGTCCCAACCAGTCGACTGATAGGAGAAAATCCAGCCCGATTGCAAGTTATAAAAGCAGCTCAGAAAGAGGTTTTTGGCAGCAATTTTCTTGGGTGAATTGGAGCGATTTGCTGTTGCAAATCAGGGTCTTCAAGGCTAGTCCAAGGCAATCAAAGATCAAGCAACCAATGTGCTCTTGTAAAGTGTTTTTCTTTACTTGCATTGTTTTTCATACTTGTATTAGCTTGTATCTTTAGTATTACTTAGTGTAATAATTGCAAGGGGGTTCTCCACCTCTGGATTGTTTCGAGGAGGAGTTATTTGTGATTAGTGGTTGCGTGTGCATCACTAGAGCTCTTTAGGGCTCGATCCGTAGAGTAGGAACCGTTCGGTTCCGAACCACATTACATACTCGTGTATTGGTGTATTTGTGTTTGTCTTCGCTTTCGTTATTGCTATTATTTCTATTTCTGCTGCGCTAACGAGATTTGTAGACGAATGCGAATGAATTTCATCACACAACGAAAATAAGCTATTCACCCCCCCCCCCCCTCTACCTGTCACCATTTCCTCTACAATCTTCCCTCTCAAGTCAAGTCAAACTTGACCTCTTATCTCCAATGGTTGATCAAATCCAACCATTTGATTCAAGTCAATTTAATTTAATGAATCTCTATTCATTAGTTTAAATTGACTCAATGAATCAAATCTAAATTAGACTCATTCAACACTTGAATCAAATTGAGTCTAACTCAATTAGTCTAATTTGGATAACTCTTAATTAAATTTGGTTCATCACATGAACCTAATCCTCGTGGTCCATCATATGAACCTAATCTCTATCTAATTGCCCTTTGTGTGTGACCCTATAGGTTCTTGTAATGTTGGCAATGCTCCTAAACCGATTTAGAAACATAAGCAATGAGCGGTATCTAACAACACATCATTGCTACCCAAGTTACAAGAATGTTGAGATCCAACATCACCTTTGTGGCTACTAATTGTGACTCTCACAATATGTGACAATATCCCTCTATCCTTGACATCTAGATTGACCAATTGAGGCATAGATCGTGTATCCTTTGTACAATCTATATCTTGAATTCCAAGTAGACTCACTCTAATCAAATGAGCTCAATATCTCATATTGACTTATTTGGGCATGACCATGCACTTAATGGTCTCACTCTATCAAGAATCATGATGTTACTCCCATCATATAAGAGGGATAGATCTCATCTACATCACTCACATCCCTCCGCATAATTTGTTACATACCCAGTAATCGCCTTTATAGTCCACCCATTTACAGGTGATGTTTGACGAAACCAAAATATGCAACTCCTTATGTAGGGAACCATGGTGACTTCAGGTCCAAGGACTAATAGTCACATGAGAAAATATATGACACTCATATAACGATCCATGATATTTTCTCATGGCGGGTCATTCAGTATACATTCTCCAATGCATACCCATGTGTCAACTTGATATCTCATATCCATGACTTGTGAGATCAAGTCATCGAGTTGACCTACATGCTAGTTTCTTCGCATTAACATTGTCCCTGAATGTTAATAGTTGACTAGGAATGATTAAGAGTAGTGTTCTCTATATCGTCTCATTATCGATTCAACCAATCGATTGATATAGATAAGAACTTTCTAGTCAAGGACATTATCATACTTAGTTATTTGGCACCAATACAACTAAGTATAATAATCATAAAGAAATGCCTTTATAAATAGGAATATGATACAACAAAGTCCATACAAAAATCATCACATGATTGACTCTAGGGCTTTCACTAACAATCTCCCACTAGCACTAGTGTCAATCACTATAGTATCTAATACCCAATGACCTAGTGTGACCATCATGCTTTTTCTGTGCCAAAGCCTTGGTCAAGGGATTTGCGACGGCAGCCTCTGTGGGTACTCTACAAATCTTCACATCTCCTCTATCGATAATCTCTCGAATGAGATGGAAGCGTCGTAGTATGTGTTTGGTCCGCTGATGTGAGCGAGGTTCCTTAGCCTATGCAATCGCTCCATTGTTATCACAATAGAGCTCTATAGGATCTGCTATGCTAGGAACCACCCCAAGCTCAGTAATGAACTTACGGATCCAAACTGCCTCATTTGTTACCTTTGATGCAGAAATATACTTGGCCTCTGTTGTAGAATCAGCAACTGTGTCCTACTTCGAACTCTTCCAGCTCACAACGCCACCATTCAAGCAAAACATGAACCCTGACTGTGATCTATAATCATCCTGGTCAGTTTGGAAGCTGACATCGATGTAACCCTTTATAGCTAGCTCCTCATCGCCTCTAAATATCAAAAAATATTCTTTAGTCCTTCTCAAGTACTTAAGAATATTCTTGACTGCTATCCAGTGACACTCACCTGGATCTGACTGGTATCTACTCATCATACTCAAAGCATACGAGACATCAAGACGAGTACATAGCATGACATACATGATAGATCCTATGGACGATGCAAAAGGGATCTTATCCATGTGGTCTCTCTCCTCTCTAGAAGAGGGACTTTGAGTCTTCGAAAGACTCACACCATGTGACATCGATAGAAGTCCCTTCTTGGAATTCTACATGGCAAACCGTAGTAATACCGTGTCAATATATGTACTCTGACTTAGGCTAAACAATCTCTTAGATCTATCTCTATAGATCTTGATGCCTAGAATACAGGTTGCTTCACCTAAGTCCTTCATTGAGAAGCACATCCCCAGCCAAGCCTTCACAGACTGTAACGAAGGAATTTCATTCTCAATGAGTAGTATGTCATCCACATACAATACAAGGAAGACAACTGTGTTTCCATTAATCCTCTTGTAGACATAGGGTTCATCTTCATTCTTGATGAAACCAAAGTATTTGGTCACATCATCGAATCGAAGATTCCATCTCTGAGAAGCTTGCTTTAGCCCATAAATGGACCTTTACAGCTTGCATACTTTGTCAGTATATTGTGGATCTACAAAACTCTCAGGTTGTGTCATGTACACATCCTCGAGCAAGTTTCCATTCAGAAACATGGTTTTGACATTAATCTATCAGATCTCATAATCGTAGTATGCTGCAATAGCAAGCATGATCCGAATGCACTTAAACATCGCAACTGAAGAAAAGGTTTCATCATAGTCAATACCATGAATTTGCTTGAAATCTTTAGCCACCAATCGACCCTTATAGGTATGCGTAAGTCCATCCATGTCAGTCTTTCTCTTAAAGATCCACTTACACCCAATGAGTTTGACGCCTTCAAGTGGATCGACCAAAGTTCATACTTGGTTGGTGTACATGGATTCCATCTCGGATCTCATGGCCTCTAGCCATTTCTTAGAATCTGGGCTCATCATAGCTTCTTGATAGGAGATAGGCTCATTCTCAATGATCATAACGTCATCATGGTCAGACAAGAGAAATGAGTATCTCTCAGGCTGATGATGTACCCTATTAGACCTGCGAAGAGGTAGGTCTACCTGAATAGGTTGTTGTTCCATAACTCTTTGTGCAATAATCTCATCACCCACAACACTTTGTGGTTCCTGTTCAACCTCCATCAAGGCCTCAGTGTTATGGTCCTTATCTTGAATTTCTTCAAGATTGAATGTACTCCCACTAGTTTTTCTAGAAACAAAATCCCTTTCTAGAAATACCCCAGTCTTTGCCACAAACACTTTGTGCTGACTGAGAATTTAGAAGTAATATCCCTTCATTTCCTTAGGATATCCAATAAAATAGCACTTATCGGATTTGGGTCCTAGTTTGTCTGAGACTTGACGTCGAACATAAGCCTCACAACCCCAAATCCTCATGAAAGATATCTTGGGATTTTTTCCTATCCATATCATATATGGTGTCTTTATCATAGCCTTGGATGGTACACGGTTAAGTGTGAAGGTTGCAGTGTCTAAAGCATATCCTCAAAAGGATATAGGAAGATTTGTGTGACTCATCATAGATCGTACCATATCTAATAGGGTGTGATTCATCCTTTCGGATACACCATTTCACTGTGGTGTTCCAGGAGGAGTGAGTTGGGATAGAATCTCACACTCAGCTAGATAGTCACGAGACTCCTGGCTAAGGTATTCACCACCTCGATCTGATCGAAGTATCTTAATACTCTTGCCAAGTTGGTTTTGTACTTCATTCTTGAATTCTTTGAACTTTTCAAAGGATTCTGACTTATGTGTCATCATATATACATAACCATATATACTGAAGTTATCAGTAAATGTAATGAAGTACCTATAACCACCTCTAGCAGCAACATTGAAAGGGTCACATACATCACTATGTATAAGTCCTAACAGGTCTGTTGCTTTTTCGCTGTGTCCACTAAAAGGAGTCTTGGTCATCTTGCCTAGAAGGCAAGACTTGCCTAGAAGGCAAGACTTGCATGTCTCATATGATTCAAAATCAAATGAGTCCAGCAACCCATTCTTATGGAGTTGGGATAAGCAACTCTCATTTATCTGACCTAAGCGACAATGCCAGAGATATGTTTGGTTTAACTCATTTGACTTGAACCTTTTGGTACTTATGTTATAGATGAGGCTCTCTAAGTCTAGAATGTAGAGTCCGTTCATCAAAGGTGCACTACAATAGAATATATCATTTAAATAAATTGAACAACATTTGTTCTTTATTATAAATGAAAAGCTTTTCTTGTCTAAACAAGAAATTGAAATTATGTTCTTAGTCAGAGCAGGCACATAACAACATTCATCTAGTTCTAGTACAAGCCCAGAGGGCAGAGATAGAAAATAAGTTCCTACAGCAACAACAACAACCCTTGCTCCATTGCCTACTCGTAGGTCCACCTCACCCTTCGTCAATGCTCTGCTATTTCTCAGTGGCTACACATTAGTACAAATGTGAAATGTACATCCGGTATCTAATATCCATGATGAAGAAATAGATAGATTGACTTCTATGATATATATACCTGAAGTAGAAGTCTCACTTCTCTTCTTCTTAAGATCTTCCAAGTATGCTTTGCAGTTACGCTTCCAGTGTCTAGCTTCCTTACAGTGGAAGTAAGTGTTGGTGCAACAATGCTCCAAGCATTTATATGTTTTGATGTTTGGATAATCATCTAAGTTAGGCAATGCTTTGTGATCTAATTGCGAACATGTTTAAGTGACAGGGAAATCCAAGGATGAAGACTTGGTAAAAGAGAAGTCCAAGTATGATCTTGGCAAGGAAAGTCCAAGGGACGGACTTGGCAGCATAAGACCAAGCTTGTAGTCTTGGCAACATAAAGTCCAAGTGAACCTTGGCAAAGGAAGACCAAGTATGATCTTGACAAGGGAAGTCCAAGGGATGGACTTGGCAGCGTAAGACCAAGCTTGTAGTCTTGGCAGCATAAATTCCAAGTGAACCTTGGCAAAAGAAGTCCAAAGTAAAGTCTTGGCAGCATAAGTCCAAGCTTGTAGTCTTGGCAGCATAAAGTCCAAGCATTTGGCAACCCAAGACATGACGAAACCGAAGGAAGCTCTTGGAAGCAAAGCGCAAAGGATGAACAAGTCGCAGACTCGGAGGGATCCTGGAGGCGCAAGGCTTAATGAGGAGCTAGAAGGTTGAGTCTAGGTCTAGGGTGTAAAATCAAGTGTGAATTACTCATATTTGATGAGTATCAGTCAACTGATACGATGTATCAATCGACTAGTCAGGTGCTCGGTAGTCGAGGTGAAACCACGACCATCGATCGACTTCTTTAGCGATGGCGATCGTGATGTTGCAATCGATCGGCCCGATAGTGGCGATCGACTAATCAGTGCAAAAATGAGCACAGAGTGTAGTCGCACTCGACTGCGGCCTACGATCACTCGACTGATCACTCCATCAGTCGACTGATCACTTGGCCATTGGAAATTACGGCTATGAATCTCCACGGATCTGCTGGTTTAGAAGTCGTTGGCTTCGGCGACAGTCGACTGATGGTAAGCATCAGTCGACTGATCGAAGCCCAACGGGAAAAACAGCCCCTCTTCTATAAGAAGGGGCCTTGGGGAGCTTGGTGAAGCTAGTGCTCTCATTCCTAGCTATACTCTCGTGCTCACCAAGCTTTCCCAAGTGCTTTAGTGATTCTAAACCTCCTCTTCTCTAGATTTTAATCTTCCATTATTGTAAAGAAGAGGAGTGCATTGTAAGATAAGGTTTCTCCACCTTGGTTCATTCAAAGGAGGTTTTAGTGAAGATTGATTAGGGCTAATCCACCTTACGGATTACCATGGAGTAGGAGCGTCATCTCCGAACCACGTACATCGGGTGTTAGCTTTGTTTCTTGTTCTTATTTGTGTTTATATTTGTATTGCTTCCGCTAACGTTTTTGTAGAAATGAAGAAAGGCTAATCACCCCCCTCTAGCCATTACAAAGATCATCAACAAGTGGTATCAGAGCCCAGATAGCTTGGAAGATTTCACCATCAACCAAGGCATCAATGGATTTTCAAGAGGGATATAGCACCACCAAGCCACCTCTCTTCGATGGGAGTCATTTTGCATATTGAAAAGGTAAGATGAAATATTATCTTATGAGTAATATTGAAATTTGGCATAGCATTATAGATGGCTTCGAGGAACCGGTGGATGAACATGGAAACCCTATTTCGAGCAAGGATTGGACAAGGGAAATGAACTGGAAGTTCGAATCAAATGCCAAGGCGGTACTCACCATCCAATGCGGCATTACAATGGAGCAACTCAACAAGGTTGGGCCGTTCGAATCCGCCAAGGAGTTATGGGAAAAGCTCATTGAGCTAAATGAAGGATCCAAGGAGTCAAAGAGGGCCAAGAAGGACTTACTAATTGGACAACTTCAAGCCTTCCAAATGAAGATGCATGAAACCGTAAGTCAAATGCATGGAAGGTTCAAGGAGATTGTGAATGGACTCCATATCATAGGTGAGCGAGTTGACAATCGGGATTTGGTAAGATACATACTTCAAGCATTTCCTAGAAATTCTCTATGGACTTCTATAGTTGATGCTATTAAAGTAACTAGGGATCTTTCTCAAATTAAAATTGATGAATTATTTTGTGAGTTTGAATTGCATGAGCAAACTAACATGTCTTCTAAGGAAAAGGGTTTAGCTCTAGTTGTTGAGAAGAAGGAAAAGAAGAAGAAAGAAAGAAAAGAAGTGTCATCATCATCCGAGTCGGAGAGTGATTCAAGTAGTGATGGAGACTCTTCTAGTGAGATGGCCAACTTTGTCAAGAAACTCTATAGAAAATCAAAGGAGTTCCAGAATAGAGAAGCAAGGAAGGGGTCTCATTCTTCAAGAGGTAAAATTAGTGGTAATTCAAATTTTAATAATAATGTGATTTTCCATGCTTGCAATAAGAAGGGGAACATAAAGCCAAATTTCCCGGAGCTAAAGAAGAAGGAGGAAAAAGAAAAGAAAAAGAAGGGCAAGAAGGAGAAGAAGAAGGGGGAGGCCTTGGTGGCTCAAACCACATGGGACACACCAAGTGTTGAAGATTCCTCCGATGATGATGAGCTTTGCCACATCACACGCCATGTGACACTCATGGCCCTAGGAGATGACTCCGGCACATCAAGCCAAGAAGAAGACTCTTCAAGTGATGAATCGTCATCTAGTGACGATGAGGTAATGAACTCCCCCAAAGTTAAGCTTCTTTATAAATCAATTGCTTATCTTAAAGAGGCTCTCGATAAGTCTAAATCTAAGGTTAAGAGCATGAAGGTAGAACTAAAGGCCATTAGGAATGAAAAACCTTCACATGTTGATTCTTGCATGCTTAAGGAAGAAAATGACAAACTTAAGGATGAGGTTAGTGAATTAAGAGCATGTTTAGAGAAATTTTCAAATGGCTCAAAATATCTTGATATGATCCTTAGTCGACAAAGAGCCGTTTACAACAAGGCCGGTTTAGGATATAAATCAAAGGAAAAAGAAGTTGCTTATATTCCATTGATTAATAGGAAAGCAACCATTAAGGGTAAGGTCAAGAAAGCATGGGTACCTAAGAAGTTTTTACTTAATGTTACCGGTCCAAATGTTTGGGTACCAAAAGCTTGTGTTTTTCATGTGATTTAGGTAGGAGAGCAAGGTATGTGGATTGTGGATAGCGGTTGCTCAACACATATGACCGGGGATGTGAGCAAATTCTCCACAATTAAGTATGTGAAGAAGGGAGCGGTATCTTTTGGAAATAGTGGAAAACTCAAGATATTAGGTAGAGGTACAATTGAGGTATCCCCCAAAATTGTCATTCACAAAGTTTTACTAGTTGAAAATATGAAATTTAATTTATTAAGTGTTAGTCAACTTTGTGATGCAAGCTACCATGTTTCTTTTGAATCCTCTAAATGCATGATTAGACACAAGGAATTAAATGATTGTATGTTAGTTGGATATAGGAAATCAAACATTTATTATGTTGATCTTTCATATGCCTCTAACATTTCTACTAAGTGTCTTGTTGCAAAAGAAGAAGAAAGTTGGCTATCGCATAGGAGATTGGGGCACATCAACATGAAAAACATAGCCAAGGTAGCCAAGTTGGAGTTGGTCAAAGGGCTACCAAAGATCAAGTATGTCAAGAACAAAATGTGTGATGCATGCCAAGAAGGAAAACAAACAAAGACATCACACAAAGGTAAAACCCTAATTAATACCTCTTTACCGTTAGAATTATTGCATCTTGACTTATTTGATTGCCATAGTACTCCCTCTTTAAATGGTAACAAATATTGTTTAGTTATAGTAGATGATTTTTCTAGGTATACTTGGGTCTACTTTATGAAACATAAGGATGATACCTTAGAAATAATCATAGGATTTAGTAAAAGGGTTGAAAATGAAAAGAGTCTCAAAATCAACCGGATCCGTAGTGATCATGGTGGTGAATTTGAGAATTCTAAATTTTCACAATTTTGTTTAGAGCAAGGGTACAAGCATGAGTTCTCTTATTCTAGAACACCCCAACAAAATGGGGTGGTGGAAAGGAGAAATCGTGCCCTACAAGAGGCGGCTAGGACTATGCTTAATGCATATTCTCTACCTAGCTATTTGTGGGCAGAAGCGGTTAATACCGCTTGCTATATCCAAAATAGGGTTCAAATCCATAGGTTTTTAGGAAAGACACCATTTGAATTATGGAATGGGACTATTCCCACAATTCATTATTTCAAAGTCTTTGGATGTAAAGTTTATATTCTAAACACCAAAGATAACTTAGGAAAATTTGAATCCAAAGCGGATGAGGGAATCCTAGTTGGATACTCATCCACAAGTAGAGGGTATAGAGTCTACAATAAGAGAACCCAAGGGATTGAGGAGTCCTCCAAAGTTCAATTTGATGAAACCACTATTACCTACCCTAGAAAGTCCTCCATTGATAAGGATATTAATGACAATAATCAAGAAATTACCCAAAAACTTCAAAATTTGACCATAAGGGGTAATGATCAAGGGGGAGAAAGAGGAGATTCTGATGATAAAAGAAGGGTGGAAGATAATAATGATCAATTTGAAACCCCTTCTAGAACCCTAAGAATTCATCAAGATCATCCACTTGACCAAGTAGTAGGAGATCTATCTCAAGGAGTAAGAACTAGGTCATTTAATAGGACTCCTAGTCAAGTTGCTCTTATTTCACAAATTGAGCCTAAATCGATCAATGATGCATTATATGATCCGGATTGGATTTTGGCAATGCAAGATGATTTGGCTCAATTTGAGAGGAGTCAAGTATGGGAGTTAGTACCTAGACCCAATGATAGCACCATAATTACTACAAGATGGGTCTTTAGGAATAAGCTAGATGACCAAGGGAATATCACTAAAAATAAGGCTAGGTTGGTTGCTAGGGGATTCAATCAAGTTGAGGGGCTTGACTATGATGAGACTTATGCCCCGGTTGCTAGATTAGAATCTATTAGAATTCTCTTAAGATATGCTTCCTATATGGGATTTAAACTTTACCAAATGGATGTTAAATCAGCATTCTTAAATGGTTATATTAAGGAGGAAGTATATGTAGAGCAACCACCCGGGTTTGAGAACATAGATTATCCAAACCATGTATATAAGCTTAGGAAAGCATTATATGGGTTAAAACAAGCTCCCCGAGCATGGTATGAAAGATTGTCATCTTTCTTAATTTCTAAGGATTTTAGGAGAGGCCAAGTAGATCAAACCTTGTTTATAAAGTCAACATTAAAGGATATTTTTCTAGCCCAAATATATGTTGATGACATTATTTTTGGGTCAACAAATGATGATCTTCTTCAAGACTTTATAAAAAACATGGAGAATGAATTTGAAATGAGTTTAGTTGGAGAGCTTAACTTTTTCCTAGGGTTACAAGTCAAACAAACCAATGAAGGTATTCATATTTATCAAACCAAATATGCAAATGAAATGATCAAGATATTTGGTTTGGAAAATGTGAAAATTGTAACCACTCCTATGGCCACTAGCACTAGAATAGATAGTGATCATGATGGTAAATCAATTGATCTTAAACTTTATAGGAGTATGATTGGTAGCCTACTATACCTAACCGCTAGTAGACCCGATATATTATTTGCGGTAGGTATGTGTGCAAGATACCAATCTTGTGCCAAAGAATCACATTTAGTAGTCGTTAAGAGAATTTTAAGATATATTAAAGGCACCCTAAATGTAGGACTTTGGTATCCTAGGACTAGGTCTTTTGAGTTGTTTGGCTATACCGATTCCGATTATGCCGGGTGCAAATTGGATAGGAAGAGTACTAGTGGTGGATGCCAATTTCTTGGGTCCTCCCTAGTTAGTTGGAGTAGTAGAAAGCAACATTGTGTTGCTTTATCAACCACCGAAGCCGAATATGTGGCTATGGGTGGTTGTGTAGCTCAATTACTTTGGATGAGACATACTCTTGTGGACTATGAGCTACACTACTCTAACATTAAAGTTTATTGTGATAATGTGAGTACCATCAACTTGACCAAAAATCTGGTACATCACTCTAGGACCAAGCACATTGAAGTGAAACATCACTTCATAAGAGATCATGTGGCAAGAGGGGACATTGAACTTAATTATGTAGAATCTAAGTCCAACTTTGCCGATATCTTCACCAAAGCTCTTCTCGAAACCGAATTTTCATCATTAAGGAGAGAGCTTGATATGTGCTTTGTAGAGTAAAATTCTTGGGTTGCATGATCCCATATTCATATGTTAGTCTTATACCTTGATGCATCTCACAAAAAGCCTTAAGAAACCTTGATTTTTGTATTGAGACACTTAGGAACGTGTGAGATGATAGGGAAGGTGTACTTGGCTCATCATGCTTGTTATGATGCATTACTATGAGCCAATGACACACCTAGAGACATGAATACCTTATAGACCAATCATTGGGAAGGCTTGTATTCAAGTAATGAATACATAGCTCTAAGAACATGGTTGGAAATTCCAAATCATATATATTTTAAACTATATTCATCATATTTTGAAAAACAGTTTTCAAGTGGAACACAAAAGTGATACAAAGTTTGCAAAATCTTTAGAACTTTTGTTAGGTTCCAAGTTTGTATCAATCTTGAAATTTGGAAAACATATATTTTTCAAACTATTTTTCCTTAATAAAGTATGATTCCAAAAATGTGTACGCAAAATTTCGTGATTTTTCGAGAGTTTTGTAATTTCTATCGTATTTCTGAAGTTGGGCTGAAAAGGCTAAAATTTGGATTTCAGTGCTGATCGTTCGTAAACCAAAGGATCGATGATACACTGTGTTTTCTGATAATTAGCTCCATTTTCTGATATTTAGAGTATCCTTGATGTCCTAAAACTATAGCATGATAATATTGAGTATAAACAAAGTTTTAGGACTGTTTAATGCAATATTTTAGGAGGAGTTTCATAAATTATATCTTTTTCATCCCCAAACATCCATTGTTGGTGCAAAGTTAGGACTTAATTTTTGAATTTTTGTTATGCTTTGCTTCAAATATTATTTACACATCATGAGGCATATCTTGGATTAAGGGGGAGCTTAATATCAATCTTATACCTTAGTCCAAGATACAACAATTTTAATTCTTTCATTTATGAATCCTTCTCTTTTTGATGTATGTCAAAGGGGGAGAAGGAATGTTTAAGTTAGAATTGAAAATATGATTATGTGTATCTTTAAAAGACCTAACTTAAATGATTGCCAAACATAAAAAAGGGTGAGATTGTTGGTTCAACAATGCTCCAAGCATTTATATATTTTGATGTTTGGATAATCATCTAAGTTAGGCAATGCTTTGTGATCTAATTGTGAACATGTTTAAGTGACAGGGAAATCCAAGGATGAAGACTTGGTAAAAGGGAAGTCCAAGTATGATCAAGGCAAGGAAAGTCCAAGGGATGGACTTGGCAGCATAAGACCAAGCTTGTAGTCTTGGCAGCGTAAAGTCCAAGTGAACCTTGGCAAAGGAAGACCAAGTATGATCTTGGCAAGGGAAGTCCAAGGGATGGACTTGGCAGCGTAAGACCAAGCTTGTAGTCTTGGAAGTATAAAGTCCAAGTGAACCTTAGCAAAAGAAGTCCAAAGTAAAGTCTTGGCAGCATAAGTCCAAGCTTGTAGTCTTGGCAACATAAAGTCCAAGCATTTGGCAACCCAAGACATGACAAAATCGAAGGAAGCTCTTGGAAGAAAAGCGCAAAGGATGAACAAGTCGCGAACTCGGAGGGATCCTGGAGGCGCAAGGCTTAATGAGGAGCTAGAAGGTTGAGTCTAGGTCTAGGGTGTAAAATCAAGTGTGAATTACTCATACTTGATGAGTATCAGTCGACTGATATGATGTATCAGATGGGTCAGATCTTTCGGCCCGAGTCGGTGAAACCACGACTATCGATCGATTCTTTGAGCGATGTGATCGTGATGTTGCAATCGATCGGCCCAGTAAGATGCCGATCGGTGATCAGCGCAAAAATGAGCACAGAGTGTAGTCGCACTCGACTGCGGCCTACGATCACTCGACTGATCACTCCATCAGTCGACTGATGGAGGCATCAGTCGACTAATCACTTGGTCGTTGGAAATTGCGGCTACGAATCTCTGCGGATTTGCTGGTTTAGAAGCCGTTGGCTTCGGCAGCAGTCGACTGATGGTAAGCATCAGTCGACTAATCGAAGCCCAACGGGAAAAACAACCCCTCTTCTATAAGAAGGGGCCTTGGGGAGTTTGGTGAAGTTAGTGCTTTCATTCCTAGCTACACTCTCGTGCTCACCAAGATTTCCCAAGTGCTTTAGTGATTCTAAACCTCCTCTTCTCTAGATTTTAATCTTCCATTATTGTAAAGAAGAGGAGTGCATTGTAAGATAAGGTTTCTCCACCTTGGTTCATTCAAAGGAGGTTTTAGTGAAGATTGATTAGGGCTAATCCACCTTATGGATTACCGTGGAGTAGGAGCGTCATCTCCGAACCACGTACATCGGGTGTTAGCTTTGTTTCTTGTTCTTATTTATGTTTAAATTTGTATTGCTTCCGCTAACGTTTTTGTAGAAACGAAGAAAGGCTAATCACCCCCCCCTCTAGCCATTACAATGATCATCAACAGTAAGTCCCTTCCTTGGCCACCCCTCCTTTCGGTTTTAGTGTCTTGCCTTTTCCCTTGGCTTGAGACTTTCCCTTACCTTTAGGCTTGCCCTTGCCTTTCTTATTTTGCACCATCAAAATGGAGTCGGGTTTTCCCTTCTTAAGGTTGAGCTCAGCAGTTCTCAACATGCTAAGCATCTCAGACAGTGGCTTATCAATTTCATTCATGTTGTAATTTATGACGAATTGATTGTAGCTTTCTGGCAAAGATTGCAAGATCAAGTCAGTAGCCAATTCTTGGCCAAGTGGGAATCCCAACCTCTGTAGGTTTTCTATGTACTCAATCATCTTGAGTACATATGGACTTACGGGAGTCCCATCTTGCATCTTGGACTGAAACAATGCCTTAGAGATCTCGTATCTCTCATGCCTTGCTTGTCCTTGATACAGTTGACGAAGATGTTCAACCATATCAAAAGCATTCATGAACTCGTGTTGCTTCTGAAGCTCAGAGTTCATGGTCGCGAGCATGAGGCATGACACATCTAATGCATCATCTTGATGCTTCTTGTAAGCATCTCGGTCAACTCGCGAGGAGTGGCAGGAGGTGCTTCTGGAATGGGCTGCTCCAGGACGTACCATTTTTTTCTTGAGTGAGAACGATTCTCAAATTCCTGTACCAGTTTAGGAAATTAGCTCCAATGAGCTTGTCGTTCTCAAGGACATAACGCAAGGAGAGAATGTTCATGTTTGACAACATGACAATCTACAACATAAACAATGCAGAAAGTAAATATTATATTCCTTTTATCATTTAATTATGCCTTTAATTAAATGATACTCCCACTGAATTATAGGTCTTTTGTAGAATTGAGTCATGGATGTGGTCAAACCACATTATTAGATTCATACAAACTAGCTATAATTCTCGTGGGACAAGATTCACATCATACTACGCCTTGAGTTAGCTTTGGCTAAATCGCCCAAGACTTAGTATGATCGGTAGGTAACAAATTACCGATTACATCCTAGCATCCTAGCTACATCTCTATGCAACTCTTGTTTATAGGATCAAGATCCATATTTACAAAAGACCTTGAGTTAGCTTTGGCTAAATCGCCCAAGATTTAGTGTAAATGTAATCTTATCCTACCTTTCCAACCGTAAGAATATGCCTATAGTTTTACTCGATCCAATTGAGTTAACTAGTTTCACTCAATATAATTGAGTTTATTCTCACCCAAGCTATGATAGGCGAGACCAAGATTGTCCCTTCGTATCCTACCAAGATAATATGCATTGCTCTGCTTTGACAGATTCAACAACAACAAATGATCGAGATAGTGATGGGTATCAAAACTTGGTAGGCATTTCGAGTTGATTCGATTAAGATCTAATCTAATCGTGAATGTGTATCATATACGCATTAAGGTCTTAACTACCCTACACTAGCATGCATCACATACATACAAGAAAAATATCCTAGCATGCATCATATACATACAAGCAAAATTTACTTGCATGCATCACATACATACAAGCAAAAACAAATATATATATATATATATATATATATATATATATATATATATATATATATAAATTGTGATGAGGTCATGGCCCTACTACGATCTTCTCAAGCCAATGAGAAGATCGGACGGTCAACCTAGGGTTAGCAACTTCTCCAAGCACCTCCTTTGACCGACATGTGTCGTCGACACCCTCCTCGTAACTCCATCTACTAGTGGACCTTCCACCACTCTATTTTGTACATTACAAACATGAAACTCGAGTTACATTCGAGTCTAAAACTATTTACAACAAGAATATTAAAAGAAGAGGCATGACGCGCAGGTCACATACAAAGCATACCATATACAACATGCACAACACAAAAATGGCGCGCAAGCCGTATTCATATTTTATCCAATCACATTGGGGTTCTTGGCCATGACTATAACAATATTATACATAATTCTAAATTATGTATTTTCTATAATTTTTCCTATTTTTGTTTCAATTTTATGAGTCACATCTCCGTAATGGTCCCGCTAAGCGATTTTCGGGCGCGATCGCAGGACAATGCCCCTTGCGGGGTTAGGGGCAGTGCCCATTCTCGCAAAATGAATCTCCCGAGTGTCCCATCTTGATCTTACAATGCCTTAAGTCACTGTCCCAAAAGACTAAAGTGAGAATTCGTCATTTCAGAGAGTTTTTCTCGGTGGTTGAAGCCTACAAGTGTCCCAACACTTGTTGCTTCGACTCTTCGAGAAAAATACTCAAAAAATCTATAAAATAAGAAATTTATAGAAACTTATAGATTTGTAATTTTTTATATCTAATACAAAAATTATAAAACCAAACACATACATGCTTCGCACGTGGCTCTGATACCACTGTTGGACTATCCGAGCCGTAAAAATCGCTTTTTGCGTTGTGGAAACCTTGGAAGTCGGCCACGGATCCGTGTGAACATAAACAAAAATATACATGTACGTGTTTAAAAACCTTATATTTATTTTAGATCTACATGTGAAGAGCTTTACCTTTGATGCGACGCCCTTCGCTTATCCCGCTCGTCCAAACAGCTTGCTGGAACTCGAGAGTGTCAAGCGTACACTCCTCTACAAGTATCCACACGAACAATAGGTGGAGAAGACAACTTAGAGTGTGATAGTGTAAGGGATTGTTTGAAAGCTAGAGGGGGGGTGAATAGCTCTTTTCGTTTCTACAAAAGTAATTAGCGGAAGCAAACACAAGAAATATATGTAAAAACAAAAACCAATGCTAACAAAGCCTTTACGTGGTTCGGAGATAACGCTCCTACTCCACGGCGATCCTTAAGGTGGATCAACCCAAGCAATTTCACTATGAAGCTTTCTCTTTACAAAGACCTCCTCTTCTTACAAAAGATGACAATGAAGATTTGAGAGGAGAAAGGAGATTAATACACTTAGAAAGCTTGGAAAACTTGTAGGAGCTTAGAAGAAAGATCAGAATATAAGCATTAGGCTCTTCTTGCTCCCCTTGGGCTCTTTTTATAGGAAAGAGCCTCTTTTTCCCGTTGGAGGTCTATCAGTCGACTGATGACTTTCATCAGTCGACTGTCGCCGATTCTAACGGCTTCTGAATAGCTGGATTTGCGGGATTTGCCGTCGTCATCGCCAACGGGAAGACTATCAGTCGACTACCAACAGCGGGCGCTGATCGATATCGTGCCAGAATAGCCGATCGGCTCACGGGCCATTTGTTGCGGGCGCGATCGCTAATAATGGCGATCGACCGCACCTTGTAACTGCTAGCCGAATGAGTCGAGTCGATCGTTACCGGCCTGACCGATAACCCCCGACTGATAACAACCTTCCAAACTCTAATGCTATATTTTAAGGGCCAGTTCGACCGACACCATGTTCCAGTCGACTGGCACACTCCAAGTATGACTAATTCATACTTGAAAACATAACCTAAGCCTAGACTTAACCTTCTAGCTTCTCCATCATCCTTGCGCCTCTAGGATTTCTCTGAGTCCATGACTCCATCCATGCGCTTGCCTTCAAAAGCTTCCTTCGGTTTCGTCATGCTTTGGGTTTCTTCTTTGCCAAAGTACGCTTGGACTTTACGCCGCCAAGACTACATGCTTGGACTTATGCCGCCAAGACTTTCCTTTGGTCTTCCTTTTCCAAGGGCTGCTTGGACTTTACGCCGCCAAGACTACATGCTTGGACTTATGCTGCCAAGACCTTTCCTTGACTTCTCTTTGCCAAGATCACACTTGGACTTGTCTTTTACCAAGTCTTCATACTTGGATTTTCCTGTCACTTAAACATGTATACAATTAGATCACAAAACATTGCCTAACTTAGATGATTATCCAAACATCAAAATATATATAAATGCTTGGGGCATTGTTGCACCAACAATCTCCCCCTTTTTGATGTTTGGCAATCATTTAAGTTAGATCTTTAACACATAAACATATTTCAATGTGAATTCTAACTTCAATATCCCTTCTCCCCCTTTGACATACAACAAAAAGGGAAGAGGTTATTCAATAAGTGCAGGAAAGAATTATAATTAACACATCTTGAAAAAAGGTATAAAATTGATATGATGCTCCCCCTAAATCCAAGACATGTTTCATGATAAACAAAACATAAGCAATAGGCAAATATGTCCTAGTCGTGCACCAAC
This sequence comes from Wurfbainia villosa, assembly GCA_025175895.1. Lineage (NCBI taxonomy): Eukaryota > Viridiplantae > Streptophyta > Magnoliopsida > Zingiberales > Zingiberaceae > Wurfbainia > Wurfbainia villosa. Next base: position 84,511,018 of record CM046001.1, read on the forward strand.
AATTATATAAATAAGGGATGTAGCTCCCCCTAAACCAGTGCACCAAGAAAATCCGCCTTTCCATACAAGGTATCATATATATACTGTGGAAATTGTATAATGTCAAAATTGAACCTTTTAACCGATGAAAAAAACGCTTTTCATTCCAAGGCAAAGACATTTGCTCGATCGAATAGGCAAAGAAATAATCGCCGATTATATAAATGACCGCCAATAACGGCAAGAATGATCGATATCGATAAGATCTGAATTTCGAGTTTTTCAGTCAAGGTTTGAAAAATGCGTAAAAAATTACGTGGGTGTCCAAAAATCACGAAACTTGGCATACACATTTTATTCGACTAATACAACATATGAAAAATATTAGACGAAAAATATGTTCATCAGATAAATGGATTGATACGATATTTAAAACAACAAAATTATGACACAAAAAGTATAATTGTATCGTATCAATATTCATAACTTCGTACTATATGCTCAACTTCTAAACTTGATAAACAACAAATTGTAGGCACTAATAGAAGTGAATAATAATAAAAAAAACAATTTCATATCATCAATCAAAAGTCATTACATAAGTAGGAGTTTATGCCGTACATACGGCCAAAAAGAAAATAACAAAGAAAACAAGCGATCTAACGATCGTCGTCCTCAGCATCCATCGGTGCCGATGATGAACCATCGTGAGGTGGGTGTCCAGGTGCAGCAGGGCGGAGAATCGCCAAGATGTCCTGCTGCTGCCGATGCACCTCTCTCACGAGGGAGAGGAGCTCCTGATGCTCAAGGCGCAGCTCCTCAAAACGTGTGTCCACCCGCTCCGTAAAAGCATCGAAGCGGGCACCGAGGGATGTGTCCGTAGATCGAAGATCGCTCGCAGCAGTCTCCCTGCGGAACACTCGCAAAGACACCCTCACCTACTCTCGCGAAGAAGATCCTCCGTGTCTGAGCGCGACTCGCCACCGCCGTCCGGGTCCCGAAGACGGATCCTCACGGGCCTTGTGCCCGCCAATGAGAAACTCCGTCGAGTCATCTGATCATATTTCCTATTCATGACTTTGATGACTCCTATATTCACATCAATGCCTACAGAGCTGAGCCATTGAGTGAGGACATTTCCAAATGGTATGTGAATCTTCCCATTGTTTGGTCTTATGAAATGAATGATGCATTGGAAGGTATTGAGACCAATGTTAATGTCTAAGTATTGACGAAAGAAATGCATGAGAAGTAGGTGTGGAGGGCGAACCAAGGCCAAACCACGGGTAACAATGGGAAGAAGACAATGAGCAATGACCTTATAAAGGACATTGTCAGAAGCAGACAGTTCTTGTGATTGAAATAAATTGGTGTTCAAAGGTCGAGGATAGTGATAGAAGGTATCATGAAGGGAATCTAAAGAAATCTCCTCAAAGGAGATGGAAGAGGTTCACTCAAGATGGATATAGAGTGAACTCACTCTCAAGGAAGACATCCGAGAAAATCGGTCCAGATCTGGGATCGAAATCCAGATCGCAGACGAGCAACGCGAGTCCGGTATCTCAGCCCATCTCCAACCGGTCGTAGGTTGTTGAAAAATTCAGAGAGGAGGGTGATGTTTACGTGATGTTCACAGAAAACCAAAGACTCAAGGTTGTAATGTTGGATGATTTGAACAATGTCGAAACAGAAGTCTTTAAGAAACTTAGAATCCATTGACCTAGGTGGAATAAGTTGGAATTTATTTTTATGAAAAGCACTTTCAAGGGCGGAATTTGGAAATCGAGGATCAACAGAGGGTTGAGGGTTTGACGGGCTCTCATTGGTCGGAGGTGCCCGGGTGCACTTAGTAGCAACGTGCTTAATTCTAAATGGGCGAAAAGACAACAAAAAATGCACAATGTAGGTTGATGATGCATGAACAAGATAAGCATGGGTTAGTGAAATACAATCATAGGAACAAAACAAAACATTGATCATGGAAGAAAATATACCTAGGTGGCATGGTGAACAAGGATCAGTGTCGGACCACGAAACCCTACCCGAGTGACTGGACCCTAGAGCGCGACTGGAGTGACACGAGAAGGTCCTCGAGTTGGAGAGCACTCGAAATGGGATCACGTGTCGATGAAGTCGTCGGAAAACAGAGGAGAACGGCTAAGAGGTGCGGTGGACGGTCGTCGGAAGAGGAAACGAAGAGAGAAATAATGGCGAATCGATGGTTATCACCGAATCCGACTAAATGATACGATCAATCCATTCTCAGACGCTTACCGAGTGCCATAAATGGCGAATCGAGCAACGAACCGTAAGCTTGGCCGATATCGATCAGATACCGAATCAAGGCGTTAGGTACCAGTCGACTGATATCAGTCTGATAGCCTTTTTGTCCAGATTTAAAAATTCATAATTAATTCAATAAAGATCAAAATATCACAAAAATTTGTGGGTAATATTGTTAGATCATTTCCTATCAAGGAAAAATTATTTTAAAATTATATTACCTCTAGATTTTGATATTGACACAATCTTGAGATTTTGCAAAAGTTATGATATTTTTGTAAAACTTTGTATCACTTTGGCTTATCAATAGGAAATTGTTTCTCAAGGTTTGATAGACATAGTTTACATTTTATTTTATTTGACATTTCCAATCATATTCTTGGAGCTATATGCACATTAATTGTACATAGGCCTTCCCAATGATTGGTCCAATGAAGGATTAATGTTTCTAGATGACACTTTGGTTCATAGTAATGCATCATAACAAGTATGATGAACCAAGTGCATCTTCCTAACATCTCACATGTTGTCTAGGTGGCTCAATACAAAAATCATGGTTTCCTAAGTGTTTTGTGAGATGGTTAAAGGTATAAATCCTAGTATTTCTATAGAATCATGCAAAACTACACTTCTATTCTACAAAGCACATCCCAAGTTCTCTCCTAAGTGATGAAAATTCTAGTTCGGGGAGAGGCTTGGTAAAGATGTCGGCTAGGTTGGACTTAGATTCAATGTAATTAAGCTCAATGTCCCCCTTAGCCACATGGTCTCTAATGAAGTGATGTTTCACTTCAATGTGCTTGGTCCTAGAGTGATGCACCGGATTTTTGGTCAAGTTAATGGTGCTCACATTATCACAAAGTACTTTCATGTTGGAGTAAGTTAGCTCATAATCTTCTAAGGTATGTTTCATCCATAATAATTGAGCTACACAACCACCCATAGCAACATATTCGGTGGTTGATAAAGCAACACAAAGTTGCTTCCTACTACTCCAACTAACTAGGAGGACCCAAGAAATTGGCATCCACCACTAGTACTTTTCCTATCCAATTTGCACGCATAATCGGAATCGGTATACCCAAGTAATTCAAATGACCTAGTCCTAGGGTACCATAGACCTACATTTAGTGTGCCCTTGACATATCTTAATAGTCTTTTAACTACAACTAACTGAGATTCCTTAGCACATGATTGATACCTAGCACACATACCAACCGCAAATAATATGTCGGGTCTACTAGCGGTTAAATACAAGAGGCTACCAATCATGCTCCTATAAAGGGTAAGATCTATTTGTTTTCCTTCACTATCACTATCTATTTTGGCATTGGTTGCCATTGAGTTGACACTACCTTAGCATTTTCTAAACCAAATTTCTTAATCATTTCCTTAGCATATTTGGTTTGATAAATGTAAATTCCTTCACTAGTTTGTTTAACTTGCAAACCTAGGAAGAAATTTAATTCTCCAACTAGACTCATCTCAAAATCTTTTTCCATATTTTGAATAAATTCTTCAAGAAGCTCATCATTTGTTGACCCAAAGATAATGTCATCAACATACACTTGGGCTACAAAAATGTCCTTAGATGTTGACTTTATAAAGAGAGTTTGATCTATACTACCCCTTCTGAAATCCTTGGAGATTAGGAAGGTTGACAATCTTTCATACCAAGCCCGGGGAGCTTGTTTCAAACCATATAAGGCTTTCCTAAGTTTGTATACATGGTTTGGGTAGTCCATATTTTCAAACCCGGGAGGTTGTTCTACATACACCTCTTCCTTAATAAACCCATTTAGGAATGCCGATTTGACATCCATTTGATGGAGTTTGAAACCCATATAGGAGGCATATGCTAAAAGTATTCTAATGGACTCTAATCTAGCAACCGGGGCATATGTTTCATCATAATCAAGTCCTTCAACTGGATTAAAACCCCTTGCAACTAATCGTGCTTTATTTCTAGTGATATTCCCTTGGTCATCTAGTTTGTTCCTAAAGACCCATCTTGTAGTAATAATAGTATTTTCACTTGGTCTAGGAACTAACTCCCACACTTGACTCCTATCAAATTGAGCCAATTCATCTTGCATTGCTAAGATCCAATCCGGATCAAGTAATGCATCTTTAATGTTTTTGGACTCAATTTGAGAAATTAAAGCTATATGACTAGTGGGGTCCCTATGGAATGACCTAGTCCTAACTCCTTGAGATAATTCACCCACAATTTGATCTAATGGGTGACTTTGATGAACTCTTATGGTTCTAGGAGGTGTATCAAGTTGAGTTTGATCATGATTTACTTCAATTCTATGTTCATTATCGGAATCATCCCTTACTTTCCCTTGATCCAATCCTCCCCCTTGATTATTACCCCCTAAGTTTAAATCTTGAAATTGTTTGGTAATTTCTTGATTTTCATTATTTATGTCATCATCAATAGGGGATTTTCTAGGGTATGTATTTGAAGTTTCATCAAATTGAACATTTGAAGATTCTTCAATCTTTTGAGTCCTTTTATTGTAAACTCTATATCCTACACTAGTGGATGAGTATCCAACTAGGATTCCCTCATCCGCTTTGGACTCAAATTTACTTAGGTTGTCTTTGGTATTTAAGATATAGACTTTACATCCAAAGACCTTAAAATAATGAATTGTTGGAATTGTACCATTCCACAATTCAAATGGAGTTTTTCCTAAAAACCTATGAATTAATACCCTATTTTGGATATAGCAAGCGGTATTAACCGCTTCCGCCCACAAGTAGCTAGGTAAGGAATATGCATTAAGCATTGTCCTAGCCGCTTCTTGTAGGGCACGATTTTTTCTTTCCACAACCCCATTTTGTTGGGGTGTTCTAGGGAAAGAAAATTCGTGCTTGTACCCTTGTTCTAAGCAAAAAGTTGAAAAGTTAGAATTCTCAAACTCTCCACCATGATCACTACGGATCCGGTTGATTTTGAGTTTTCTTTCATTTTCTACTCTTTTGCTAAATCCTATGATTATTTCTAAGGTTTCATCCTTATTTTTCAAGAAAAACACCCAAGTAAACCTAGAAAAATCATCTACTATTACCAAACAATATTTACTACCAATTATAGATGGGGTACTATGGCAATCAAATAAATCCATATGTAGCAATTCTAATGGTAAAGCGGTACTAAGTAAATTTTTACCTTTGTGTGATGTTTTTGATTGTTTCCCTTCTTGACAAGCATCACACATCTTGTCCTTGAGATATTTGACTCTAGGCAATCCTTTGACTAGCTTCAATTTTGCTATTTTGGCTATATTCTTCATGTTTATGTGACCTAGTCTCCTATGCCAAAGCCAACTTTCTTCCTCTTTTGCAATAAGACACTTAGTGGAAGGATTAGTAGCATAAGATAAATCAACATAATATATATTTGATTTTCTAAAGCCTACTAACATGCAATCATTTATAGTTTTGTGTCTTATAAAGCATTTTGAGGAATCAAACTTAACATCAAAGTTTGCATCACATAATTGGCTTACACTAAGTAAGTTAAATTTCATATTTTTAACTAATAGAACTTTATGAATAGCAAGATTGGGAGATACCTCAATGGTGCCCTTTCCTAAGATTTTAAGTTTGCCGCTATTACCAAAAGACACTTTTCCTTGGCTAGTGTGGTTGATAGTGGAGAATTTTCTCTCATCCCCGGTCATATGCTTTGAGCACCCACTATCAACTATCCACAAGCTTGAATCTTCTACCTATGTCACATGAAAAACACAATCCTTAGGTACCCAAATCTTAGGACCACTAGCATTAGTTATAAATTTCTTTGGTACCCATGCTTTTCTCCCCTTGCTTTTAATCATGGATTTTCTACTAACTAGGGATGCAAATGCTATCTCTTTCTCCTTAGGTTTATATCCTAAACCGGCCTTATTGTAAATTGCCCTTTGGTCCTTGATAATCATATCTAGATATTTGGAACCATTGGTGAACTTTTCTAGGCATGTTCTTAATTTACTTATTTCTTTTCTTAACTCATCATTTTCATCCCTAAGAGTACACTCATCATCACTAGATGATTTATCACATGATGCATCTATATTCTTAAATGATTTGATTTCTAATTTTAGATCCTTAATCCTAGTTTTTGATCTATTTAAAGCATTTTGTAAACATGCAATAGTCTTATAAAGTAAATCTACTTTGGGTGAGTCATTTACCTCATCATCATCACTTGATGATGATTCATCACTTGAAGAGGAAGAAGACTCTCGCTTGAGCTTCGGTTTCTTCCAATGCCATGAGGGCTAAGTTCCGGTGGAATGGCAAACTTCTTCACCGTCCGGTAGACTCCTCCATACTTAGAGTGTCCCACGCTTGTGCCAACATTGCCTCCTTCTTCTTCTTTTCCTTCTTCTTCTTATCCTTCTCCTCCTTTTCTTTAGTTCCGGCAATTGGGCTTTATATGCCCTTTCTTGTTGCAACCAAAACACGCCACTAGAAATAGAATTTGAATTGTTAGAAGATTTACCTCTTGAGGATTGAAACATCCTCTTCACATCCTTCTTGGTGAGCCTCCTTGACTTCCCACCAAATTTCTTGACGTAGTGTGCTACCTCACTTGTCGACAACTCATCCTCACTACTTGATGAGTCCTCCTCGGATTCGGATGAAGAAGACACCTCCTTCTTTTCCTTTTTCTTCTTCTCCTTCTTTCCTACAACAAGAGCTATACCCTTCTCTTTGGATGAAGTGTTAGCTTGTTCATGCAATTGAAATTCACAAAATAACTCATCTAATTTAACTAATGAAAGATCCCTAGAGACCTTATAGGCATCTACCATTGAGGCCCATAAGGTGGTCCTAGGGAAGGCTTGTAGTACATACCTCACAAGGTCTCGATTGTCGACCTTTTCACCTATAACGTGTAGTCCGTTGACTACCTCCTTGAAGCGCCCGTGCATTTGGCTCACCGTTTCATTTGTCTTCATAGTGAAGCTCTGGAGTTGGCCAATCAAAAGATCCCTCTTGGCCCTTCTTGTCTCTTTGGATCCTTCGTTGAGTTCGATGAGCTTCTCCCAAAGCTCTTTTGCGGAGTTGAATGGCCCGACCTTAGATAGTTGCTCCTTGGATAGACCACATTGAAGTGTGGTCGTTGCTTTGCATTCGCTTGTGCTTTCTTGGCCATCTCTCTTGTCCAATCTTTGTCTGGTAGTGGTGCTCGAATTCATCGACGCTTCTCAAAACCATCTACAATACTAAACCAATTTTCAATATCGCTCATTAAATAATACTCCATCCTACCTTTCCAATATCCAAAATGCCGTCGAAGAACGGAGGCCTCGCCGTGCTATACCCCTCTTGAAATGTCATCTTTGCTCCGGTTGATTGCTAGATCTTCCGATGCGATCCGGCTCGATACCACTTGTAAGGGATCGCTTGAAAGCTAGGGGGTGAATAGCTCTTTCGCTTTCTACAAAAGTAATTAGCGGAAGCAAACACAAGAAATATATGTAAAACAAAAACCAATGCTAACAAAGCCTTTACGTGGTTCGAGATAACGCTCCTACTCCACGGCGATCCTTAAGGTGGATCAACCCAAGCAATTTCACTATGAAGCTTTCTCTTTACAAAGACCTCCTCTTCTTACAAAAGATGACAATGAAGATTTGAGAGGAGAAAGGAGATTAATACACTTAGAAAGCTTGGAAAACTTGTAGGAGCTTAAGAAAGATCGTAATATAAGCATTAGGCTCTTCTTGCTCCCTTGGGCTCTTTTATAGGAAAGAGCCTCTTTTCCCGCTTGAGGTCTATCACGACCGATGACTTACATCACCGACCGCCACGATTCTAATGGCTTGGATTATGCGATTTGTCGCCGCCATCGCTAATGGGAAGACTATCACCGACCGCCAACAGCGCCGATCGATACGCTGTAGCCGATCGTCACGGCCACGCCATTGCTTTGTGGTACGATGAATAATGGCAACCGATCGCCAGTCGAAGTCGAGTCGAGTCGATCATCACCGCCTGACCGATAACCCCTACCAATCGACAATGCCTTCCAAACTCTAATGCTATATTTTAAGGCTGCGATCGACACCATGTTCCCCGATCGGCACACTCCAAGTATGACTAATTCATACTTGAAAACATAACCTAAGCCTAGACTTAACCTTCTAGCTTCTCCATCAGCCTTGCGCCTCTAGGATTTCTCTGAGTCCACGACTCCATCCATGCGCTTGCCTTCAAAAGCTTCCTTCGGTTTCGTCATGCTTTGGGTTTCTTCTTTGCCAAAGTACGCTTGGACTTTACGCCGCCAAGACTACATGCTTGGACTTATGCCGCCAAGACTTTCCTTTGGTCTTCCTTTTCCAAGGGTTGCTTGGACTTTACGCCGCCAAGACTACATGCTTGGACTTATGCTGCCAAGACCTTTCCTTGACTTCTCTTTGCCAAGATCACACTTGGACTTGTCTTTTACCAAGTCTTCATACTTGGATTTTCCTGTCACTTAAACATGTATACAATTAGATCACAAAACATTGCCTAACTTAGATGATTATCCAAACATCAAAATATATATAAATGCTTGGGGCATTGTTGCACCAACAGATAGCACTCCTTGAAATCCACGGCAAGAAAAGAAGAGGGAGTTAGAGCTTGAGAGGAGAGGAAGGGAGGAAGAAGAAGATCTAATCAATTCCCACTCACTTCCACTAATGCACATCTACAAGTGGCCGACCACTACATGGAAGTTATATACATGCATGTAATACCAAGAGCCATGGCTCTTGGTCTCTCTCATGAGGTGGCACCCCATGATGTGTCCATAATGATGTGGAACATCATCATTGGTCGGCTCATGCTAAGTCATCATGACATGACATTTGGTCAAGTCAAACTTGACCATTCATCTTCCCTCTCAAGTCAAGTCAAACTTGACCTCTTATATCCCATAGTTGATTAAATCCAACCATTTGATTCAAGTCAATTTAATTTAATGAATCTCCATTTATTAGTTTAAATTGACTCAATGAATCAAATCTAAATTAGACTCATTCAATACTTGAATCAAATTGAGTCCAACTCAATTAGTCTAATTTGGATTAACTCTTAATCCAATTTGGTTCATCACATGAACCTAATCCTCATGGTCCATCATATGAACCTAATCTCCTTCTAATTGCCCTTTGTGTGTGACCCTATAGGTTCTTGTAACATTGGCAATGCTCCTAAACCGATTTAGAAACATAAATAATGAGCGATATCTAACAACACATCATTGCTACCCAAGTTACAAGAATGTTGAGATCCAACATCACCTTTGTGACTACTAATTGTGACTCTCACAATATGTGACAATGTCCCTCTATCTTTGATATCTAGATTGACCAATTGAGGCATAGACCGTGTCATCCTCTGTACAATCTATATCTTGAACTCCAAGTAGACTCACTCTAATCAAATAAGCTCAATATCTCATTGACTCATTTGGACATAACCATGCACTTAGTGGTCTCACTCTATCAAGAATCATGATGTCACTCCCATCATATAGGAGGGATAGATCTCATCTACATCACTCACATCCCTCCGCATAATTTATTACATACCCAGCAATCGCTTTTATAGTCCACCCATTTACGGGTGACGTTTGACGAAGCCAAAGTATGCAACTCTTTATGTAGGGAACCATGGTGACTTCAGGTCCAAGGACTAATAGTCATACTAATAGTCACATGAGAAAGTATATGACACTCATATAACGATCCATGATACTTTCTCATGGCGGGTCATTCAGTATACATTCTCCAATGCATACCCATGTGTCAACTTGATATCTTATATACATGACTTATGAGATCAAGTCATCGAGTTGACCTACATGCTAGTCTCTTCGCATTAACATTGTCTCTGAATGTTAATACTTGACTAGGAATGATTAAGAGTAGTGTTCTCTATATCATCTCATTATCGATTCAACTAATCGATTGATATAGATAAGAACCTTCTACTCAAGGACGTTATCATACTTAGTTATTTGACACCAATATAAGTAAGTATAATAACCATAAAGAAATATCTTTATAAATAGGAATATGATACAATAAAGTCCATACAACATGTAGGGATTTCTATATGTAAAATAGCATATGCGCAACGGAAAAATAGGATCCCTTCCAAGTGATCCTTGCGAAAGAAAACCTCGTACAAAAATAAATTTCTCAAAAACCTATCTTATAGGAGAATATTACCTTTGTTGCGTGCCCTTTTTAAATCCCGCTTCTCCTTGGGTTTGTTGGATCTTTTAGCACGTTCAAATGTCCGTGCCTCTATATGTATCCACACGAGCAAGCTCTTGTCTCACAAAAGAAACTAGAAGAGCTCTCCTTTACTTCTTGCTAGAGAAGTCCCTAAATGAGAGGAAGGTAGGGAAAAAGAGAAAGGAAGAAGAAGACCACTCTTCTTGCTACACTCACAAAAGCCACACAACCAAAGCCTCTCACCACCAAGCTCTCTCCAAGCCTCTAGCTTCCAACTATTTGGCCGGCCACCCCATGGGGTGTTTTATAGGATTGAAAAACCTTTCACCTCCTATCACATTCAATGCAATCAATTGCATTGAAACATAATCAAACAAGGAGTTACACACCTTGTTTGGCCGGCCACATGTGGAGAAATTCCAAAGGTCAAAACCCTTTGTCTCCTTCCACCTCATCAAGCTTAGGTGGCATGCTTATGTGGCATGCTTAGGTGGCATGCTTATGTGGCATTCATGCATGTTGAATTAATCTTATTAATCCAATAAGCTTATGTTATCATATTGAATTAATCTCATTAAATTAATAAGGTAACATATTGAATTAATCTTATTAAATCAATTAAGCTTAGGCTATCATGATAACATATTTATTTAATCTTATTAAATTAATAAGCTTAGCATATTGAATTAATCTCATTAAATCAATAAGCTAAAATTCTCATTAAGCTTAAAGTCCAAAAACTATTTTGTACTTAAGCTCATTCCCAAATTATTCTAGTCAAACTAGAATGCACTAATTCTTCTAATCATCATACTCTTTGTGTGTGACCTTATAGAATCTCATAACGTTGGCAGTGGATCTAAACTCTTTTAGATACACAAGCAATGAGCGGCATCTAGCAATACATCATTGCTACCCAAGTTACGAAATAAGTCAAGATCCGACTAACCTTTCCATGACTACTATAATGTATGACCGTGTCCTTCTATCCTTGATATCAGATTGACCAATGAGGCATAGACCGTGTCATCCTCGATCAATCTATGTGTTTCTTGATCCCTGAGTAAACTAACTCAAACAAATGAGCTCAATATCTCATATTGACTCATTCGAGCATGGCCATGCGTTTTAGTAGTTCTACTCAATCAAGGGGCCCACAGATATCACTCCCATCATATGGGAGGGATAGATCCCATCTACATCACTCACATCCATCCGCATAATTTGTTATATACCCAGTAATCGCCTTTATGGTCCACCCTGTTACGGGTGACGTTTGACGATACCAAAGTACATAACTCCTTATGTAGGGAACCGTAGTGACTTCAGGTTTGAGGACTATTCATACCAATAGTCACATGAGAAAGTTTATGACACTCATATGACGATTCATGAAACTTTCTCATGGCGGGTCAGTTCAGTATATATTCTCTAATATATACCCATGGGTCAACTTGATATCATATATCCATGACTTGTGAGATCAAGTCATCAATTGACCTACATGCTAGTCTTTATGTATTAATATTGCCCTTGCATATTAATACTTGACTAGGAACATTTAGGAAAGTGTTCTCTCTGACCTCTCTCATAATCAATTCTGCCAATTGATGTGCTGTAGATAAGAACCTACTTTTCTAGGGCATTATTATATATTTAATTTAGCTGGCACAAGCAAGACGTAAATATATAATAACCAATCCTTTGCCTTTATAGAATATGATACAAAATGTTCCCTATTCAACCATCACATGATTGGTTCTAGGGCTATAACTAACAATCTCCCACTAGCACTAGTACCAATCACTATGATATCTAATACATAGTGACCTAGTGTGACCATCATGCTTCCTCTGTGCCAAAGCCTTGGTCAATGGATCTGCGATGTTAGCTTCTGTTGGTACTCTGCATATCCTCACATCTCCTCTATCGATGATCTCTCGAATGAGATGGAAGCGCCGCAGTATGTGTTTGGTCCGCTGATGTGATCGAGGTTCCTTAGCCTGTGCAATAGCCCCATTGTTGTCACAATAGAGGTCTATTGGATCTGCAATGCTAGGAACTACCCCAAGTTCACTGATGAACTTGCGGATCCAAACAGCCTCCTTTGCTGCATCAGACGCAGCAATATACTCGGCTTCTGTTGTAGAATTTGTAGGGAATCGATACGCCGACTAGAGGGGGGTGAATAGCCCATTTACGATGGATGTTGGAATTCTCTCGTTCGTTTGCTCGTCTACATAATCGTTAGCGCAAGCGGAAGCATAAACAATAAAGACAAAGCAATAAATGAAAATACAAACGCTAACAAAGAATGTAACGTGGTTCACGGCTACGCCGCTAATCCACGATCCCGATTCGTCCGAGGTGAATCACTCCTCCAAAGCCAATCACTATTGGTCTCTCCTTTGCACCAAGATAGGTGGAGGTAACCTTTACAATCAAGATCACTCTTCTTACAAATAGAATGAAGTAAAAACAAGTAAGAAGAGTTTAGAGCTTGTGGGGCACTAGGAAGATCACTTAGAGCATAAGCATTAGCCTCTCAAAGGCTTACACCCTCTCTTTTTATAGAGAGGGCTGATTTCTTCCCGTTGGCCGCCACCAGTCGACTGCTGCCCTTGGCAGTCGACTGCCGTCACTACAACGACCTCCGAACTGTTAGTAATATATGAGAGATGTCCTAAGGCAATCGCCTTATGTATGAATCATTTATATGATAAATGAAGATTCACTATTTGAGTATACATGTTTTATGTATTTGATTGGATCTTAAACTCATTTACTGAATGTCCACGATACGATTCACAGCATGAGAGAATTTGTGATTGGATCACAACTAGTGAGTATCTCTACATGTGTAATTGTGATGTATCGGAATTATCCCTAGTCGATGAATTGATGGATTGGACACCATCAATTCCTGAGACTAGCACGAGGTATACCTGGTGTATCCAAGCGGTGATTCTCACCGGGCCGAGACATAGTGATGTCCGAGTTAATCGTGGATGCTAGTTATGGTAACTAGTTCATTGGAGTGACCAGCCGTAAGACTTCATATGGTTCTCTGCATATATAGATATGTCAATGAAGTTCTTACTGTGGCTTAAGTGCGATGTTCCTTTGACTTGCGGTATTCAAGTCATCTTGATCATGGAGACTTATGCTTTGACATCTTAAGAAAACATCTCTAAGGAGATGTGGACCCGGGATGATTGGGTATAAGTCGAAGTGATCGAAGGTGTTTGAATAGCCTATAAAGGATTCACCACTCCTTGCGAGGAGATGTATACCCATGGCCTCTCGTCGGATTGTTACTAAAGTCTTAGGCCAAAGCATTACATGTTTAGAGTAAGGTACTCTTCGATACATGTGGAGTAACTAGAATCCGTAGGACGAGGAAATGATACTTGGGCTAGGTGTGACGTAGTCAGCCTAGTGGGGACTGACACAATAGACCATGTCCTGAACCAAGTGGGTATAAGATGAGTGAAGGAATGGGGCACGATTCATTCGAAGCATCAAGGGTTTCGTAAATAGTTCGATCAACCGCTGATCTTTTCGGTTAATTGGGGATCATGATGTACTACTAGGTGCCACTCATGATCGTTCTATAATTAATGGTTAATTATAGACGGCCAACATAAACCGAGAACCTATTTGGTCACACGCACAACGAGTGTAATCCAAAGGATTTAAAACGAGCTTGAGAATTGGATTCTCAGACCGAGAGAAACTAGGTTTGGTTGGACCAAACATAAAGCGAGCATGAAATCGTTTCAGTCGCAATAGAAGCGTGGATGGGCTGCGTCTTATGAAGACGTAATGGATGGACCAAAATGGTTTGGTTCTAATCCAATGGATAAGAATAAACCAAAGGGTTTGGTTTATTTTAAACGAATGAACCAAAAGTTGGTTCGGTTCGTTTTAACTTAAAATAAACCATCATGGTTTGGTTTATTTTAACTTATCTTAATGGAGCGGGTTAACGGGCTTTATGGATATGATCCATTAACCATTAAGAGAATTAGTTCTCTATAAAAGTGGGCTTAAGGGATTGTTAAACCCAAACTAATCCAAACCCTAGCCCCCCCCTTGAGTTGCCGCCCACTCCTTGGAGGAGTTAATCGGCGCCCAACTACTAGCTGCCGCCGCCCAGCTTTGTGCCGCCGTCCAAGACCCTTGCCGGCGTCCAAGCTCCAGCCGGTGAACCTCCAGCGACCCTCCGGTGATCTCCTATAGGTTCGGCATCAAGGTGAGCTTTTTCTCTCCTTGTTTTGGCCGGCGCCTACTCCTCCACCAAGCTGTCCAGTTTTCTGGACAGCTTCTCCTCCTCTCGTCGGAGCGTCATTTGGACAACGGTTAGTGCTCCGACAGCGGCTAACTTACCGGGGATTTGATCTCCGGTAATCCTCTGAGGTGGAGGACGAAGGATTCGTCAAACGGTTGACGAATACCTCTCCGGAGAAGCGAGTTTTGAGAACTCGTTTTAGGATCCGAATTTGGATTCGGATCGTGATCATCTCTCGATCACGTCGTCTTCAACACGAGGCTAGTAACCCGTACGAAGACGAAGCTCGTGACTTAGCGAAGTCATCCCGAGGAGCTCGGCGTGGATACAGATAGAGACGATTCTTACGAGGATCGTTCCGGTTGATGCCGTTCCCGCTACACGTCATACGGAAGGTATAACATAGTTTAATTTCCTTTTATTGCAAATTATAATTTACGGTTATGTCTACACTTGTTGTAATAGCATGCGTGTGTTGTGTGTGTTGTAATAAATATAGATTTATTATTTTTAATTGCTTCCGCTGTGCTCATGTTTACGAAACATGATCGAACACACACGCCATGCAAGGTAAAAACCCAACAAAGGGTATCAGAGCCCAGGTTGTGTTTCGACATAATCGTAAAATGGTTTTGCGATAGTCATAATGTATTTCTGGAAATTTTCTAAATTTTGGAAATTTAGAAGTATTTATGGAAATTTTTCAATTTTTGAAAGTCTAGAAGTATTTATGGAAATCTTCCACTTTTGGAAAGTTGGAAGTATTTATGGAAATTTATATTTTCCATAAATAAAATATTTGATTAGATTCTGGAAATTTGTTTCCTAATTTAATCATGATTTGATTTGGGAAATCAAATCTTAAAATATTTAATTTCCATAAGTAGTTTTAAAGATTTAGGAAATTGGTTTCCTAAATAGATTTTCCTTAATCAAATAATTCCATGAATGAAATATGTGATTAGATTTGGAAATTTGTTTCCTAATTTAATTATGATTTGATTTGGAGAATCAAATCTTAAACATATTTTATTTCCATAAATAGTTATGACATATAAGGAAATTATATACATGACATAATTGTATGCCATGTAATTGCATTAGATGCATAACATTATGTCATGCGTGTCGTGACATGTAGATGTATGCCATGTATGCCATTCCATGTAGATAATAGTTATTTGCATGCAAAGAGGATGAGACATAAAAACCCTTAATCAATATTAAAGCCTACACCTTCCATTAATATGGTTAGAACCAGAGTTCTGTTTCTTGTTTGGGTTGTTGGACTCTCTCCAAGCCCGGCTCGAACCTGAATATGTTCAAACCATGGAATAGTTTAATACTAATATGGTAAGAGTCAGAGGTCAATCGTTAGCTTTGGTGTTTGGACTCTCTCCAAGCTGGGCTAATTGGTTGAATGCGCTCTAACCATATTAAAACTATGTCCTAATTAATGGGTTGGCTTTAACCTGGAGCATCGGTTTGTTGGACTCTCTCCAAGGTCGATGTAAAGGGAGGTGAAGTTGGGTGCTATGCATATGATGCATACTTGTTAATGTGTTAACAACCCGATGTATGTGTGAACATTCAATTAGTTGATAGCACATTGTGATAGTTGCATATACGGGATATGCAATCGGTATAGATGATACCTACCGTCGTAGTTATGAATGGCTTGTTGGACTCTCTCCAAGGTTGTTCATAACTATGATGGATATCAGCCCATTCGGAGATGGACCTACAATCTCCCGAAGTGATTTTGGGGTTTTTTGAAATTCGAAAAATGAATGGGATTTATAAATGTATATTGATGCATTTTAAAATCATTTTCTCATATATGCTCGTTTTGTATTTCTAGGTCAATAAATTGATCATGACGTGTTTGAATTTGCGCACTATTTTGGATTCGAACAAACTGACTGGGCCTAACTTCCTGGACTGGCTTAGAAACCTGAGAATAGTTCTCAAGGCGGAAAAGCTTGCAAATGTCCTTGAAGAGCCTCTAAGGACGATGCAACTCTGATCAAATGTTGGTCTATCGGAAGCATGTGGCGATTCGAGCTAGCGAGTTGCATCATGCTAGCGGCGATGGTACCGAGTGCGAAGCGATGAGCATATGGATGCTAATACCATGGTCTTCCATCTTTATTAGCTGTTCTATGAGCATGTTAGATCCGAAAGGTTCGAGGTCTCTAGGCTCCTCTTCACTACGAAGATGCAAGAAGGTTCGTCTGTAGTGCAGTTTGTGCTAAAGATGAACGTGTACATCGAGCGGCTAGCTACCCTCGGTTTTGTGATGGATCATGAGTTAAGTATTGACTTAATTCTGCATTGTTTGCCCAAGAGTTTCTCGCAATTTGTGATGAACTATCGGATGAACAAATTGGAATCCACCATTCCCGAGCTCCTCAATATGTCAAGACGTGGAGCCTTCGAAGCATGAGGAGAAGGCGGTTCATTTAGTTGATTCCTCAAAGAAAGGTTCTAAGAGGAAGGCAAAAGAATGTAAGAAAGGAAAGAAAAGGCAAAGAAGGCGGAACCAGCCAAAAAAGGGCACTTGCCATCATGTGGCAAGGAAGGCCATGCGAAGAAATGCAAGATTTATCTTGAGTCCATGAAGAAGAAGAAGGCATCCGATGCCCCATCCTCTAGTATCTTCGTTATTGATTGTCATTCTATTTCCTTAGACACTTGGGTATTGGGGATGCGGGTGTAGCTCACATATATGTAATGACATACAGGGCTAAGGAATAGAAGAAGACTTGTCGAGAGAGTCAAATTTGCGAGTTAGGAATGGAGCAAGGTTCTTTGCTGCGAACTTATTTCTTTGAAGCTCCTAGTGGACTAGTCTTGTGGACAATTGCTATTATGTTCCTTCTCTAATAAAGAACATTGTTTCTATTTCTGCTTAAATAGAAATGGTTTCCATTTAACGTTTAGTAACAATTGTTGTTATATAACTTTGAATGGCGTACTTTATGGGCTGGAACTTTGAGTAATGGCATTTATCGTTGGGCGTATCCGGTGACATTTCAATATCGAGCGAGCAACAGCGTGCTCGAAAGGATAATCACATAGACTCCTATGTGGCATTGTCGTCTTGGCCATATAAGCAAGAAAGCGCATGTCGAATTACACGATGTGGAATTGCGGAATCGTTGAATTGGATTCATACGATACATGCGAATCATGCTTAAAAGGCAAGATGACTAAGTTACCTTTGGAAAGGTGAGCAGTGGGAGAGTTACTAGGTTTAGTACATCTTGATGTATGTGGACCTATGTCAACTCAAGCATTAGGAGGCTATAGCTACTTCATTACCTTCACCGATGATCACTCACGGTTTGGGTATGTGTTCTTGATGAAACACAAGTCTGAAGCCTTTGAAAGGTTCAAAGAATTCAGAAATGAAGTAGAGAAACAACATGACAAAGTATTAAAATACTTGATCGGATCGAGGTGGTGAATACTTAAGTCAAGAGTTTCTTGATTATCTAAGAGACAATGGCATATTGTCTCAATGGACTCCGCCCTATACACCACACATAATGGTGTATCGAGAGGCGTCTTAGGACCTTGTTGGACATGGTCAGTCAATGATGAATCATGCAACTCTTCCCAAGTCCTTTTGGGGTTATGCACTTGAACATATTTACTTGTTAAGCAGAATGCCTACCAGGTAGTCTCAACTACTCCATATGAGATATGGAATGGTAAGAAACCTCATGTATCTTACTTGAAGATATGGGGTTGTCACCTTATGTGAAGCGGGTGTATCGGACAAATTGGATGCTAAGTCGATAAATGTCTATTTATTGGATACCCTAAGGAAACAAGGGTTACCAATTCTATCATCTGTGGAACAAAGGTGTTTGTTTGAGGCATCTTTGTGTTTCTAGAGAAAGAGTTTCTCTTGCAAGAAAGCGATTGGGAGTGTCGTCGAGCTTGAGGAGGCTCGAGAGACTCAAATAGACATTAATGAGATACACGGTGAAGCCTGCAATGACAACTCATAGTGATGAGCAATCAATTTGGACCTATTGTAACACCACATCTTCGTAGATCTGGTAGAACACGCAATATTCACGAGAGATATGGATTTCTCGTAAGCGAATCGACGTGTTACTCATTGATGATGAGAGCCTACAGTTATGAAGAAGTCTTGACAAGTTGAGAAAGGGATAAGTGGCTTGGTGCCATGAAGTCGGAAATGGATTCCATGTCGAAAACCAAGTTTGGAACTTGGTTGACCCACTGAAGGCATAAAGCCTATAGGGTGCAAGTGGGTTTTCAAGAAGAAAACCGACATGGATGGTAATGTGATTACCTATAAGGCTAGATTGGTGGCGAAAGGATATCGTCAAAAGCAAGGTGTTGATTATGGCGAAACCTATTACTTTGTAGCTATCTTAAATCCATTCGGATGCTCTTGGCCATAGCGGCTCATTATGATTATGAGATATGGCGGATGGATGTAACGGCTTTCCTTAATGGAAACTTGCTCGAGGGGCGTGTATATGATACTGACTGAGGGTTTCACATCGGTTGATAAAACCAAGGTATGCAAGTTGCGGCGATCCATTTATGGATTGAAGCAAGCATCCAGAGCTGGAATATCCGCTTTTGATGAGACGATCAAAAGTTTGATTTCTCACAAAATCCGAGCGAACCTTGTGTGTACAAGAAGGTTAGTGGGAGTGCGATCGTGTTCCTAGTATTGTATGTCGATGACATATTACTTATAGGAAGCGATGTGTCAATCTTCTGATCGATTAAGGTTTGGTTATCAAGACATTCTCCATGAAAGACACAGGAGAAGCAACCTACATCCTTGGGATTAAGATCTATAGAGATAGATCGAAGCGGTTGCTTGGTCTTTCGCGATCTACATATATAGGCCAGAGTGCTAAAGAGGTTTAGCATGTCGGAATCCAAGAAAGGTTATCGCCCCGGGGCATACACCTTTCGAAGTCGGATTTGCATGAGTAAGATTCCCTATGCATCCGCAATAGGATCTATCATGTATGCTATGTTATGTACGAGGCCCGATGTATTGTACGCTCTGAGTGTCACGGCGGATACCAATCCGATCTAGGAATGGATCATTGGTTAAATAAGACAATCCTTAAGTACTTGAGAAGAACTAAGGATGTGTTCCTAATATATGGAGAAGGGTACATGGTGATACGTGGGTATCGGATGCGGATCCGCATGCATGGATGATTCCATGTCTTAGCTGGGTATGTATTCACCTAGAATGGAGGCGCAATAAGTTGGAAAGGTTCCAAGCTTGACACTATAGCGGATTACGCCACTAAGCGAGAATCGTTGCGCTTTGGAAGTAGCAAAGAGCGGTTTGGATCAAGTAGTTCATCTATGAACTTGATGTGGTCTCATCGATGATCCAAACATGTGCTTCGCCTCTATCATCTTATCGAGAGAGATCATAAGTAGGAGCGAAATACAAATCGAGAAAATTCCCTTGAAAGGAACTTAGCGGATCCTTTGACTAAAGCATTACCTCAAAGTAAGTTTGATTCAGTTTACGTATTGCTATGAAGATTGGGGCATATAGCCACATGGCAGGAATATCCCCATTCGGAGCATATAATTGAGGAGATGTCCTAAGGCAATGCCTTATGTATGAACCATTTATATGATAAATGAAGATTCACTATTTGAGTATACATGTTTTATGTATTTGATTGGATCTTAAACTCATTTCTTGAATGTCACGATCGATTCACGGCATGAGAGAATTTGTGATTGGATCACAACTAGTGAGTATCTCTACATGTGTAATTGTGATGTATCGAATTATCCTAGTCGATGAATTGATGGATCTGGACACCATCAATTACATTGAGACTAGCACAGTATACTCCTTGGTGTATCAAGCGGTGATTCTCACTTTGGTGGAGACATAGTGATGTCGGAGTTAATCGTGGATGCTAGTTATGGTAACTAGTTCATTGGAGTGACCGGTAGTAAGACTTCATATGGTTCTCTGCATATATAGATATGTCAATGAAGTTCTTCTGTGGCTTAAGTGCGATGTTCCTTTGACTTGCGGTATTCAAGTCATCTTGATCATGGAGACTTATGCTTTGACATCTTAAGCAAACATCTCTAAGGAGATGTGGACCGGGATGATTGGGTATAAGTCGAAGTGAAGGTGTTTGAATAGCCTATAAAGGATTCACCACTCCTTGCGAGGAGATGTATACCCATGGCCTCTCGTCGGATTGTTACTAAAGTCTTTGGGCATTACATGTTTAGAGTAAGGTACTCTTGATACATGTGGAGTAACTAGAATCCGTGGGACGAGAAATGATACTTGGGCTAGGTGTGGCGTAGTCGGCCTAGTGGGGGACACAATAGACCATGTCACTGAACCAAGTGGGTATAAGATGAGTGAAGGAATGGGGCACGATTCATTCGAGCTCTTCATCAAGGGTTTCGTAAATAGTTCGATCAACTGCTGATCTTTTCTTAATTGGGGATCATGATGTACTACTAGGTGCCACTTCATGATCGCTCTATAATTAATGGTTAATTATAGACGGCCAACATAAACCGAGAACCTATTTGGTCACACGACAACGAGTGTAATCCAAAGGATTTAAAACGAGCTTGAGAATGGGATTCTCGCATCGAGAGAACTATGTTTGGTTGACTCAAACATAAAGCGAGCATGAAATTGTTTCACCGCAATGGAAGCGTGGATGGGCAAGTGTCTTATGAAGACATAATGGATGGACCAAAATGGTTTGGTTCTAATCCAATGGATAAGAATAAACCAAAGGGTTTGGTTTATTTTAAACGAATGAACCAAAAGTTGGTTCGTTCGCTTTAACTTAAAATAAACCATCATGGTTTGGTTTATTTTAACTTATCTTAATGGAGCGGTTAACGGGCTTTATGGATATGATCCATTAACCATTAAGAGAATTAGTTCTCTATAAAAGTGGGCTTAAGGGATTGTTAAACCCTAACTAATCCAAACCCTAGCCCCCTTGAGTTGCCGCCACTCCTTGGAGGAGTTAATCGGCGCCAACTACTAGCCGTCGCCGCTTCAGCTTTGTGCCGCCGCCCAAGACCCTTGCCGCGGCCCAAGCTCCAGCCGTGAACCTCCGCGACCCTCCGGTGATCTCCTATAGGTTCGCATCAAGGTGAGCTTTTTCTCTCCTTGTTTTGGCCGGCGCTACTCCTCCACCAAGCTGTCCAGTTTTCTGGACAGCTTCTTCCTCCTTCCGCCGGAGCGCCGCTTGACGACGGTTAGTGCCCGACAGCGCTAACTTACCGGGATTTGATCTCCGTAATCCTCTGAGGTGGAGGATTTGGCGATTCTGGCCAAACGGTTGACGAATACCTCTCCGGAGAAGCGAAGTTTTGAGAACTCGCTTTAGGATCCGAATTTGGATTCGATCGTGATCATCTCTCGATCACGCCGCCTTCAACACGAGGCTAGTAACCCGCATTTAAGACGAAGCTCGTGACTTAGCGAAGTCATCCCGAGGAGCTCGGCGTGGATACGGATAGAGACGATTCTTACGAGGATCGTTCCGGTTGATGCCGTTCCCGCTACACGTCATACGGAAGGTATAACGTAGTTTAATTTCCTTTTATTGCAAATTATAATTTACGGTTATGTCTACACTTGTTGTAATATGCATGCGTGTGTTGTGTGTGTTGTAATAAATATACATTTATTATTTTTAATTGCTCCCGCTGTGCTCATGTTTACGAAACATGATCGAACACACACACGCCGCGGTGCCGGAAACCCAACACGAACACGTCGGATCCCGACCGTTGTAGTCCAACGGAACTCTTGGCGATCCGATCGCTAGACCTCGAGCCGATCACGCCTCCGTAGTCGATCGCCTCAATCGCCACGAGCGTTCTGCGTTCGCGATATCTTCGGCAATGATCGTCATTCCATATATAATGCCGATCACGGGCATAAACCCATCACCAAATACCTGAACTCACTGACTCAGGCTGACCGCCATGACATGGCAATGACCGTGTCGAAAACCCATCCGACACTTGGCCAAATGGCCAAGTTTCACCTAAGAGCTACCCCTCCCGAGTTACAATCGCCACTCATCTCTGAGTCCTCGCCTCAAGTTCTCTTCGTTCTCGGCCACGCCCTCTAAGATCGGCACGACTGCAATGCTCCTTCGCGTCTCTTGCCTCGAAGTCTACTTCCTCCGACTTCACTCCAAGCTTCTCGTCCGGCGGTCCCTCGGATGCTCCAAGCGCACGGCTTCCGCAAAGCTATCCTTCACCGACTCAAGGCACGAGTCATGAGATGTGAAACTCGCCACGGCTCCATGTGCGAATTACTAAGTCCTGCACGACTTCAACGAACATATCAAATCAACATAACACACTAACTTAAACCCTTTCCACACCTTCAAAACCATATTACGGCAAGAGATTGCCCTAACAATCTCCCCCTTTTTGATGTGTGGCAATCCGTTTAAGTTAGGTAAAAACATTTGATATAAGTTTTAAAGGAAAGAAAGCATGTAAACATAAACATGATATAGCAACATGCAACTCCCCCTTAATCCATGAAACTCCCCCTTAATTTCTCCCCCTATCATAATTAACTTAAACATAATTATTTCTCCCCCTTTGACACCATCAAAAATATTAATACTAAGTTATAAACTCATGGCATCAAGTATAAAGAGAAACATATATTAAAATCAGTCAAAACCTGATAAAATCAGGTTACTGTACTTGTTCATAGTCCATCAATGATCAGCTATCGGTGATGGCACAAAAGGAATCAATTTCGATTTTCTAGATGAATTTAAATGCATTATTAATTCCAAAAATTAAAAAAATCATGAAATTTGGGAACATATTTCTTTTAAGTATATCTATCAATGAAAAATAGTTTTTCAAGAAAAATCATTATATTTTCCGAGATTTGCCAAAATTCTAAAGGCTTTAAAAACTACTAGGTTTTTGATCATAAGAGTATCCATTTTAACACCTAGTCTTGCATCCAATTGTTTCAAAACATGAATACTTAGATTTTAGATTAAGAAATTGTTTTGAAAACATATGAAATATCCAACCATGATCTTTGGGCAATATGTCTATGAATTAAACATATGTCTTCCCCATGATTGGTCTATTATTGCTATGTTGATACTTTAAATGACCATCTAAATGCCATAGGCATTAGTGGTCATTTGTATCATCCTAACATCTCACTCATGCTAAGTTTTCAATCAAGGTAGCCTATGGTGAGTGTGAGATGCATCCTAGGGGGTATTTGTGTATACTTAACCAATATATTCATGCAATTCTATCAAGGTTAAGTATCAACCTAATAATCCTCATGATCATAAAGACATATATGAATAAATTCTACATTATGATCATGAAACTCATGTATTCATCACATAATAGTCATGCATTAGGTATTATAAGATAATAATAAACAAAGTATCACCTACAGCATGATTCAACCCTATTTCCCATGATTATGTGCCAAATATCAATAGCATAAATCATGATTGCTAACATACATAGAAATTACATTAATCATCATGATTTAAGCATTATTATCTATTTATGGGCACGTTATCATCACCCAACACTATTCTAAAAATGTTGTCCCGCCATCCTAAGTCAACCAAAATATGATATAGGTCAATTCCATATGGTTGACTACCCTAGGATTTTCCTAACCCTTAAGGATGGATTTTGGAACCCAAAATAAGTTCTTTCCTATTGGGTTCATTAAGTATTCCTTGGGGATCCATTTCCTAGCTATTACTTTCTTCTTGTCTTGTCCCCTAGCTATTAGGCATTTGTAGGCCTTTTCATTTTTCTTTTCCTTGTAGCCTAGGCCCTTTTTGTGGAAACTAGCTCTTTGGCTCCCTAAGATCATGTTCAATGTGTTGGAGTCAATTGTGAATTTTTCTAAGGCTTTTGTTAAATAATCTATTTTTTCCCTTAAAGCCCTATTTTCATTTATACATGCATCACTAACATCTAATGGCACATAAAGGTCATGTGAGCATGCATCATTTAAGCTAGAAGAAATATTATCATTTAAGCATGCATTTTCTAGCTTATTTTCTAATGCCTTAATTTGATTAAGCATGCTTTTATTTTTCTTTTTCATTCCAAATAAGTCCTTAGTTAAACTAGAAATTATGGAAACTATTTTCTTAGGAGAGGCTTTCATTACCATAGTTTCCATGTCCTCTTCTTCTTCGGATGATGAGGATGTAGAAGCTCCCCCTTCATTTGAGCTCTCCCCACTTGAGCTTGATCCTTCATTTTCGGATAAAGAGCAATCCAAGTCATCAAAGGCCATCAAGGCCAAATTGGTGACAAAGGCATTCTCCTCATCCGATGATGATGAGGAGGATGAGGATGGATCATCCCAAGTCCTTGCCTTGAGAGCTTTAGCCTTTCCCTTTTCCTTTGTCTTCTTCTCCTCTTCCTTCTTTTTCTTGCTCCCCTTTTTCTTCTTCTTTTCTTCTTTCTTTTTCTTCTCTTCCTTGCTCTTGTTTAAGGGAGGACAATTGTCCCTTATGTGCCCTTCTCCTTGGCAATTGTAGCATATGACCTTCCCCCTTGGTCTTCTATTCCTATCATGAGATTTATCAAATCTAAAATTCTTAAATGCACATCTTACCTTCCTTACAATATAGGCTTCTTCGGTGCTATCCATGGAGGAGGAGGAAGACGCTTCGTCATCGGAGGAGGAGGGGATTTCCATCTTCTTCTTCCCCTTGTTCGCTATCAAAGCTACTCCTCTTGAGGGTTGAATTCTAGGCTCTTCTTGTATTCCTTCAAGCCTAGTTTAGTGGAGCTCCATTGTTGAGAAAAATTCCTCCAAGGTACTTACTTCCAAGTTCTTGGAGATGTAAAACGAATCCACCATGGAGCTCCATCTTGAGGACCGGGGAAAGGCATCTATGGCCTTCATTACCATATCCCGGTTGGAGAGCTTTTCTCCTACACTTGTTAGCCCAATTAATATTTCTTTAAATCTAGAATGTAGGGAAGTTACCTTTTCTCCCTTTTCTAATTTGATGTTTGAGAGTTGGGAGCGGAGGAGGTCTCTCCTAGCTAGCTTGGCCTCGGATGTGCCTTCATGGAGTTCTACAAGCTTTTCCCACATCTCTTTGGCGCTAGCACATTCTCCGATCCGGTTGATCTCTTGTTGAGGGAGCACATTGAGAAGATGATGTTTTGCCTTTGAGTTTGCAAGGTGCTCCTCTCTTTGCTTCTTAGTCCAACGTGATTTTTCAATTGGTTCACCCCTTTCATCCCTAGGCAACTCGAAACCATTTTCCATTATAAGCATAATATCAAAATCGGTCTCAAGAATACCTCCATTCTCTTTTCCACCAAGAGAATTCGCCGAACTCGGAGGATGGATGTTGAGCCGCCATTTCAAAAATTTGCTTATTGTATGTTAGTCCTCGATAAGCTTTCCTTGGCTCGATACCACTTGTAGGGGATCGACACCGGCCAGAGGGGGTGAATAGCCCTTTTACGATGAATGTTGGAATTCTCTCGTTCGTTTGCTCGTCTACACAATCGTTAGCGCAAGCGGAAGCATAAACAATAAAGACAAAGCAATAAATGAAAATACAAATGCTAACAAAGAATGTAACGTGGTTCACGGCTACGCCGCTAATCCACGATCCCGATTCGTCCGAGGTGAATCACTCCTCCAAAGCCAATCACTATTGGTCTCTCCTTTGCACCAAGCTAGGTGGAGGTAACCTTTAATCAAGATCACTCTTCTTACAAATAGAATGAAGTAAAAACAAGTAAGAAGAGTTTAGAGCTTGTGGGCACTAGGAAGATCACTTAGAGCATAAGCATTAGCCTCTCGGCTTACACCCTCTCTTTATAGAGAGGGCTGATTTCTTCCGTTGGCCACCACGATCATTGCGCTGGCAATGACGTCATTACTACAATGGCCTCCGAACATGTCGGATCCCGACCGTTGTAGTCCAACGGAACTCTTGGCGATCATTCTTGGACCTCCGATCGCCTCCGTAATCGATCGCCTGGCTACGAGCGATCGTGCGCGATATCTTACGCTGATCATTATTCCATGGCGATCAAGCATAAACCCATCATCGGATACCAATCAAACTCACTGACTTGAGCGAATGCCGCCATGACATGGCAATGACGTGTCGGGAAAACCCATCCGACACTTGGCCAAATGGCCAAGTTTCACCTAAGAGCTACCCCTCCCCGAGTTACAATCACTCACTCTCATCTCTCGGAGTCCCTCGCCTTCGAAGTTCTCTTCATTCTCGGCCACGTCCCTCGGCAGTATCTGGCGTACGGCTCTGCAATGCTCCTTCGCGTCTCTTGCCTCGAAGTCTACTTCCTCCGGCTTCACTCCAAGCTTCTTGTCCGGCGGTCCCTCGGATGCTCCAAGCGTACGGCTTCCGCAAAGCTATCCTTCACCGACTCAAGGCACGAGCCATGAGATGTGAAACTCGCCACGGCTCCATGTGCGAATTACTAAGTCCTGCACGACTTCAACACACATATCAAATCAACATAACACACTAACTTAAACCCTTTGCCACACCATCAAAACCATATTACGGCAAGAGATTGCCCTAACAGAATTAGCAACTGTGTCCTGCTTCAAACTCTTCCAGCTCACAGCTCCACCATTCAGGCAAAACACGTACCCCGATTGCGATCTATAGTCATCCTTGTCTGTTTGGAAGCTTGCATCACTGTAACCCTTTATAGTTAGCTCCTTATTGCCTCCAAATATCAAGAAATATTCTTTCATTCTTCGTAATTATTTAAGAATATTTTTGACTGCTATCCAATGACTTTCACCTGGATCCGAATGGTATCTACTCGTCATGCTCAAAGCATACAAGACGTCAGGACGAGTACAAAGCATGGCGTACATGATAGACCCTATGGCAGATGCATAAGGGATCTTATCCATGCGATCTCTCTCTTCCTTAGAAGAGGGACATTGAGTCTTCGAAAGACTCACACCATGTGATAAAGGCAGAAATCCTTTCTTGGAATTTTGCATAGCAAAACGATTTAGCACTTTATCAATGTATGTACTCTGACTTAGGCCAAGTAATCTTTTAGATCTATCTCTATAGATCTTGATGCCTATATATAGGCAGCTTCACCTAAGTCTTTCATCGAGAAACAATTCCCTAACCACATCTTCACAGACTGGAGTGAGGGAATATCATTTCCGATGAGAAGTATGTCATCTACATACAAGACAAGAAATACAACTGTGCTCCCACTATTTCTCTTGTAGACACAAGGTTCATCGTCATTCTTGATGAAACCAAACTCCTTGATTGCATCATCGAATCGAAGATTCCAGCTTCGAGAGGCTTGCTTTAGTCCATAAATGGACCTTTGTAGTTTGCATACCTTTCCAGGATGCTTTGGATCTTCAAAACCCTCAGGCTGTGTCATGTACACATCCTCGAATAGCTTTCCATTTAGAAAAGTGATTTTGACATCCATCTGCCAGATCTCATAATCGTGGTAGGCTGCAATAGCAAGTATGATCCGAATGGATTTAAGCATCGCAACTGGTGAAAAGGTTTCATCATAGTCAATACCATGAATTTGTTTGAATCCTTTAGCCACCAATCTACCTTTATAGGTATGCTTATTACCATCCATGTCAGTCTTTACTTTAAAGACCCACTTACACCCAATGGGTTTTACCCCTTCAGGTGGATCAACCAAAGTCCATACTTGGTTAGTGTACATGGATTCCATTTCGGATCTCATGGCCTCTAGCCATTTCTCGGAATCTGGGCTCATCATAGCTTTTTGATAGGATGTAGGCTCGTCAAGATCGACAAGCAATACATCACTGTTGTCAGTCAAAAGAAAAGAATATCTCTCGGGTTGACGACGGATCCTATCAGATCTACGAAGAGGTTGGTCTACTTGAACAGGTGTTTGCACCACAACTCTTTGGGCAACAATTTCCTCATCCACAACACTTTATGGTGCCTGTTCATTTTCCATCGAAGCCTTAGTGTTATCTTCATCTTGAATTTCTTCAAGATGAATTTTACTCCCACTAGTTTTTCTAGAAATAAATTCTCTTTCTAGAAAGACAACATTTCTGGCAACAAACACCTTGCCAAGTGTGGGATTGTAAAAGTAATATCCCTTAGTTTCCTTGGGATATCCTACAAAATAACACTTATCTGATTTGGGTCCTAGTTTATCTGAGACTTGATGTCTAACATAAGCTTCACAACCCCAAATCTTTATAAAAGACATTTTGGGACTCTTCCCAGTCCATAACGTATATGATGTCTTTTCTACGGCTTTTGATGGGACGTGATTAAGTGTGAAAGCTGCTATCTCTAGAGCTAAACCCCAAAAGGAAGTAGGTAGATCAGTCTGGCTCGTCATTGATCGTACCATATCTAATAGAGTACGATTTCTCCTCTCAGATACATCATTCCATTGTGGTGTTCCAGGTGGAGTGAGTTGGGATATTATCCCACACTCAGCCAGGTGATCACGAAACTCTTGACTAAGGTATTCACCACCTCGATCTGATCGAAGTGGCTTAATACGCTTACCAAGTTGGTTTTTTACTTCATTCTTGAATTCTTTGAACTTTTCAAAGGATTCTGACTTATGTCTCATCAAATATAAGTAGCCAAATCTACGCATATCATCAGTGAAAGTAATAAAGTACTTATAGCCACCTCTGGCTTCGACATTGAAAGGACCACATACATCAGTATGTATGAGTCCTAACAAGTCCGTCGCTCTCTCGCCATATCCACTAAATGGAGTTTTAGTCATCTTTCCCAAAAGACAAGATTCGCATGCCTCATATGATTCAAAATCAAATGAGTCCAATAATCCATCTTTATGGAGTTGGGATATGCGTTTTTCATTTATGTGACCTAGGCGACAGTGCCAGAGATATGTTTGGTTCAAATTATTCGATTTGAACCGTTTGGTATTTACGTTATAAATTGGGTTTTCTAAATCTAGAACATAGAGACCATTCATAAGTGGTGCATTACAATAGAACATTTCATTCAAATAAATGGAATAACATTTGTCCTTTATTATAAAAGAAAAGTTTTTCTTGTCTAAATAAGATACAGAAATTATGTTCTTCGTTAATGCAGGTACATAAAAGCACTCCTCTAGTTCTAAGATAAGCCCAGTGGGCAAAGACAAAGAATATGTTCCTACAACTACAGCAGCAACTTTTGCGCCATTGCCTACTCGTAGGTCCACTTCGCCCTTTGCCATTAGTCTACTATTTCTCAGTCCCTGCACATTAGTACAAATGTGAGATGCACATCCGGTATCTAATACTCATGTAGAAGAAATAGATAGATTAACTTCTATAACGTGTATACCTGAGGCAGAAGTCCCACTTCTTTTCTTCTTTACTTCCTCAAGGTAGACTTTGCAGTTCCGCTTCCAGTGTCCAGTCTCACCACAATGGAAACAGTCCCCTTCCTTAGGTATTTTACCTTTATCCTTTGAAGTGGATGAATTGGCTTTGCTTTTGGCTTGGGTCTTACCCTTGCCTTTGCATTTACCTTTGCCCTTTTTGACCATTAGTACGTTACTAACTTTCTTCTTGAGATTCGGTTCAGCAGTTCTTAACATGCTGAGAATCTCAGGCAAAGGCTTATCAATTTCATTCATGTTATAATTCATGACGAATTGATTATATGCTTCCGGAAACGATTGCAGGATAACATCGATTGTCAATTCTTGGCTTAGTGGAAAACCTAGTCTTTCAAGGTTCTCAACGTACCCTATCATTTTAAGTACGTGAGTTCCTACAGGTGTTCCTTCTTGCATCTTGCATGCAAAAAGAGCCTTAGACACTTCAAAACGCTCGTGCCTAGCTTGTCCTTGATATAGTTGTTTTAAATGCTCAACCATACCATAGGCATCCATGTTCTCATGTTGCTTCTGAAGCTCAGAGTTCATGGTGGCAAGCATAAGACATGACACATCTAATGCGTCATCTTGATGCTTCTTATAAGCATCCTTTTCAGTACGAGTGGCCGCAGGGGTGGGTGTTTTAGGGATAGACTGCTCTAGAACATACAGTTTACGTTCTTGCTTGAGGATAATCCTCAAGTTCCTATACCAGTCTAGAAAGTTAGCTCCATTGAGCTTGTCTTTCTAAAGGACAGATCGCAAGTTGAGGGGGTGTGTCGTGTTAGATGGCATGGTGATCTACAACATTAAAATGCAAAATTAAGTATCATACCTAAGTCATTTAATTAGGTTTTTAATTAAATGAGGCTCCTACTAAATTCTCATAGCTTTGATATGAGCTAATCATTGATGTAGGCAAACACATTTTGCTTACATCATTAGCTTCTTTTTAGTTATAAATTTATATGGGATAAAGATCCACATCATAATTCGTCTTGAGTTAGCTTTGGCTAATCGCCCAAGACGTAGTATGATTAGGTAGGCAATCATTTTCCAATTACATCTGATGTAACTCTTTAATAGCTTTGGTTAAGTTTAGATTAGTTTAGTGCTTATTCCTAAACCAGCTTCCAGGTCGTGGCGAGGCACAGAGGCCTTCTTTGATATCGGAGCAACGACCACTTTCTAAGACAAAGTTGATGTTCGGAAATCACACAAAACTAATTTTTAAAACTTATGTTCAAAGCTAATATATGCCTCTACTTTCTTAATTAATTAAGAAAAACTTAATTAAGTCTTAACCAAGTTTGATAGCGGGACATCACGATTGTCCACTCGCACTCTTCCAAGATAAAATGCATTGCTTTGCTTTGGCAAACCCAACAACAAATGATCGAGGAAGTAGTGAGTACCAAACTTTGATAGGCATATAGTTTTTTGACTTATTAAGAAATAAACTTAAACATGCATCACATACATATTAGCATACATCACATATAAGCTAAATTAACATGCATCACATATATATTAAACTAACCGTGTCATGGTTATGACCCTTATTCTACAATCTTCTCAAGCCAATGAAAAGATTGATTGGTCAACCTAGGGATAGCATCTTCTCCCAAGTGCTTCCTTTTGGTTGTCTTGTGTTGTCGACTTCCTCCTTGTAACGTCATCTTCCAATGGACCCTCCATCTTTATTTTGTATATTACAAAAGGAGAAATACTCGAGTTACATTCGAGTCTAAAACTAATTTTACAACAAGAATTTTAGGAGAAAGGCACGACACGCAGGTCGTATTAAGAATTACAACACATATTCACAAACTTTTTGGGACTAGGCCTTAACCATGCACCATGTCAATTTTAACTTTTAAAAGACATCGGATATTTTATTATGTTTGAAAAATTGATAATGCAATTATCAACTCATAATAAAATTTATCCTACTTCTATATCACATATAAAATAGAGAAAACCTATTTTTTATACGATCTTTCGCAAGTGGCTCTGATACCACTGTAGGGATTTCTATATGCAAAATAGCATATGCGTAACGGAAAAATAGGATCCCTTCCAAGTGATCCTTGCGAAAGAAAACCTCGTACAAAAATAAATTTCTCAAAAACCTATCTTATAGGAGAATATTACCTTTGTTGCGTGCCCTTTTTAAATCCCGCTTCTCCTTGGGTTTGTTGGATCTTTTAGCACGTTCAAATGTTCGTGCCTCTATATGTATCCACACGAGCAAGCTCTTGTCTCACAAAAGAAACTAGAAGAGCTCTCCTTTACTTCTTGCTAGAGAAGTCCCTAAAGAAGAGGAAGGTAGGGAAAAAGAGAAAGGAAGAAGAAGACCACTATTCTTGCTACACTCACAAAAGTCACACAACCAAAGCCTCTCACCACCAAGCTCTCTCCAAGCCTCTAGCTTCCAACTATTTGGCCGGCCACCCCATGGGGTGTTTTATAGGATTGAAAAACCTTTCACCTCCTATCACATTCAATGCAATCAATTGCATTGAAACATAATCAAACAAGGAGTTACACACCTTGTTTGGCCGGCCACATGTGGAGAAATTCCAAAGGTCAAAACCCTTTGTCTCCTTCCACCTCATCAAGCTTAGGTGGTATGCTTATGTGGCATGCTTAGGTGGCATGCTTATGTGGCATTCATGCATGTTGAATTAATCTTATTAATCCAATAAGCTTATGTTATCATATTGAATTAATCTCATTAAATCAATAAGGTAACATATTGAATTAATCTTATTAAATCAATTAAGCTTAGGCTATCATGATAACATATTTATTTAATCTTATTAAATTAATAAGCTTAGCATATTGAATTAATCTCATTAAGCTAAAATTCTCATTAAGCTTAAAGTCCAAAAACCATTTTGTACTTAAGCTCATTACCAAATTATTCTAGTCAAACTAGAATGCACTAATTCTTCTAATCATCATGCTCTTTGTGTGTGACCCTATAGGCTCTCATAACGTTGGCAGTGGATCTAAACTCTTTTAGATACACAAGCAATGAGCAGCATCTAGCAATACATCATTGCTACCCAAGTTACGAAATAAGTCAAGATCTGACTAACCTTTCCGTGACTACTATAATGTATGACCGTGTCCTTCTATCCTTGATATCAGATTGACCAATGAGGCATAGACCGTGTCATCCTCGATCAATCTATGTGTTTCTTGATCCCTGAGTAAACTAACTCAAACAAATGAGCTCAATATCTCATATTGACGCATTCGAGCATGGATATGCGTTTTAGTAGTTCTACTCAATCAAGGGGCCCACAGATATCACTCCCGTCATATAGGAGGGATAGATCTCATCTACATCACTCACATCCCTCCGCATAATTTGTTATATACCCAGTAATCGCCTTTATGGTCCACCCTGTTACGGGTGACGTTTGACGATACCAATGTATATAACTCCTTATGTAGGGAACCGTAGTGACTTCAGGTTTGAGGACTATTCATACCAATAGTCACATGAGAAAGTTTATGACACTCATATGACGATCCATGAAACTTTCTCATGGCGGGTCAGTTCAGTATATATTCTCTAATATATACCCATGTGTCAACTTGATATCATATATCCATGACTTGTGAGATCAAGTCATCAATTGACCTATATGCTAGTCTTTATGTATTAATATTGCCCTTGCATATTAATACTTGACTAGGAACATTTAGGAAAGTGTTCTCTACAGTCTCTCATAATCAATTCTGCCAATTGATGTGCTGTAGATAAGAACCTACTTTTCTAGGGCATTATTATATATTTAATTTAGCTGGCACAAGCAAGACGTAAATATATAATAACCAATCCTTTGCCTTTATAGAATATGATACAAAATATTCCCTATTCAACCATCACATGATTGGTTCTAGGGCTATAACTAACACAACAATCATCACATGATTGACTCTTGGACTTTCACTAACAGCAACCAAGAGGACCTTATAGGTGAAGGCATGAAGGATGGTACAAGGAGAAATCACATGCTTGGGTGCACCCAAGGGACATGTAGACCAACGAGAGATGGATTTAAGGCAAAGTAAACTCTTAAGAAGTTGAGTGTAAGGGATTATGTACCTAGGCAAAGGATAGAATATCACATAGATAGATTCAACTTTAGAAGTGATTAGATTCAATCATGGGATAAATTGATTGATATTTGACACCAACCAAATGATGACTAATTAAGTCAAGGACTCACTATTTTGTATAGAAAGGTATTTTGTTTATGGTTTTATGGTCTAGTCGACTAGTGAACCTCCAAATGCTAAATGAAGACTTGGGTTTTAGGAGCAATTTATGGTATAAGAGTTGTCTAATATTGATATATCTATTGATTACTACTCGAATCAATTGTTCAATCGACTAAGATTAGATAACAAGTGAATAGAATGTTTCTATTTGTGGTCAAGTCAATTGCAAGAGCGACTAAAGATGGACAATCATTTAAGGGATAATTTTTAATCAACTGTTATTATAGAAAATAAATTATCAAATATCATTGATGGAGCATCACCAATAGGATCAATTGATGATACTAGTTGACTAGTCAATTGATGAAGAATGTGAATCGATTGTTGGCATCGACCAACAATGATAAAGAGGCTAGTTGGATAATCCCAAATTGAAAGGAGATCAATTTGGAGTTTGAAGAACTAACATTCTTGGCTAAACTTGAACACCTTAGTGAGCTAAGTAAGCACTTTCTTATGAGCTTCTATTGGCAAATTTTCTCAATTATAAAAGGCTTCTTTACCTTCAAAACTTAACTTAAAGGGAGATATGCCATAATAACTCATGAGGAGCTATGAACCATTTAAATCATTATGGCACTATGGTTTGTGTAGTTGTCTCATTTAAAAATTTTTTTATTCCACTACAGTTTTTACACTCCTACCTTGCTAAGTATTTGTAAGAGAGAGAAAAAACCCCTAAGCATGACTTTCACTTTGTTTACCCATTTTTAACAAAAGTTTAGTTGTTTGAGTTTGATATAATAAACAAATATTTTGCGCTGAATGATTCATAGCCAACCATTGAACTAGTTAAAAAATATCAATAATTGACTAAACTATACACAAAAGAGACAATGTTTTAATTTAGGCCACCAAATGGCTTTTGATTGACAAAACTTGTAATGTAAGATGGAATCTTGGCATTATAATTAATTCACTTATTTGAGCTTTGGTCTTTTGAGCTTTAAGGATTAACCGATATACACCCACGCTTGATAAAGTTGGATCGAAAAAAGTGTGAGTCGTGAGGCATGAGGCCATCTTTTTCCTATAGCCATATCAATCAGATCAGAATAAAAACTTCATTGACCAATGGCGGTGGGCAACGCTAGATTCTAAGGGCATGGGTGAGCACATAAGTATACATTCATCTCTCACAAATACACACATTATTATGTCGGTACCCTTGGCGTTGCTGTGGGGAAGGCTCTGAAGGAAGTGAATTAGACTTTCACTTTCTCTGACAATGAGATGAGCAATGAACTGTGATGTTCCAAAGGGGAAGCATCTTTTCTCAGTTGGGATGCAATATACAGAAGGGAATGCTTGCTTCTTGCATAGAGATGCCTTTCGTTGGGGACCAGGATTGTGCAATTTGGATGTGACACTTTGGAGCAAACGTTCTGCAGCAAAAGAAACATAAACTCACTCTTTGCCCGATTGAATCCCATCCAATGAGTTAAGGTCATAAAGCATGTTTCTTTCGGACTGCTTGTGTAATAAATTAATTTTGGATCTTCCACAATTAATGGCTAGTCTTAGTTATTACTTGTTCCAATTAAATTATTAACATTTCACCCTAGTTTTAGTTAGCTGACTATAAGAGTACTGACATAAGAAAAATATGACATCATGTACATCCAGTTTAATCAAATTAAGATGAACTAAATATTGGCCCCATTATACGGATAAACATCTTCCCAACTGCCATGTTGTTTGGGTTTCATATATGTTAAATACACACACGTATAGAGGACTCACATGAGGAGGAGGCGTCTCTGTCATGAATTGAATTGAAGCAGTGTTGTATGGACATTTCAAATCTCATAAATGCAACATGCATAGCGTTGGAGTGAGAGATGTGTGAGAGAGAGTGAGAGAGAGTGAGAGGGTTGTCAAAGGGGTTTTATATTCCTATAGCTTGGGAATCTGAGCAACTTCTTTCTATTTCCATAACAAATTATTATTATTAGCCACAGGAAAGTAGCATTGTGGACCTGTGTGATGTTGTTTGAGCTAGGAAGCCTTTGGAATTTGAAAAGTTTGGACAGTAGTGAGCCTCCAATCATCCCTGATCAAGGGACACACCCATTTACTGATGTTAAAAGAGTGATTAGAAAACCAATTGTAAGCCTATATATTGTTTATTTTTTTTTTTTTTGCATGTCCTAGGGGTTTGAAATCTGGTCATGTGGGTGCGTGGTGGAGTCAACTTGGTGTTTGGGAGATGTACATGTGAAAGTGACATAATAATCCTAGACAAGCTTTGGAGTGGGACGAGAATATCTGGAAGTATGTTAAGGGAATTATAACTCAAAATGTTTTGGGTATCTTGTGTAAGCAAGACTAAGAATAAAAATAAAATTAATATATATATATATATATATATATATTGTTGTAATGGCAATGAAATGAACACATGCATGCAACTGGGCAACTGGGTCTTGAATTCCCTTTTGGTCAATGCTGCTATTGGTAGTCCAGCTGACAAGGGCTAGATCACAAAACTGCAGGGTGGAAACTGCGAAAAAGGGGATCAAATTAAGCAAGGATTAAATGATAGTGAAGTGGAAATGAAGGGAGGGGTTAAAGTAGCATAGTGGCATGTACGAGATGCGCAGAGGCTTCAGCTGGCCCTTTTAATGTTGGAGGACGATGAATTCCTCCAACATGCTATA
Source organism: Wurfbainia villosa (assembly GCA_025175895.1). Lineage (NCBI taxonomy): Eukaryota > Viridiplantae > Streptophyta > Magnoliopsida > Zingiberales > Zingiberaceae > Wurfbainia > Wurfbainia villosa. Next base: position 84,548,244 of record CM046001.1, read on the forward strand.
CACCCATTGACAGCATTGAATAGTGGTTGCTACAGTGAATGACAGCAGAAATATTGCATGGTGCGGAAGCAGCAAACAGCCCATATGTGCAATGAGATCCCCCGCTGGGAATGGGACAATGGGTGTTGGCACTGCGCAGTGAAGTGGGCCATGTGTTGGGAGACCAGTAGCTGCTTAACAAATGCATGAAACATTGTAACCTACCTCTTATCTAATCCAATTAATAAGAGAGAGAGAGAGTGAGTGAGTGTTGTAATGGTAGGGGTAGTAGAAGACGAAGATGAATGAAAAATCTCAAAAAAAGAGAGAGATGTATATATGTGACAAATCGCCCTTTTTTTTCTCCGTTAAAAAAGGGAGGGAGAAAGAGAGAATTTCCCTTTTACAGTCCAGTCCACACAAGCGCAAGCAGTGGGGGGAAAGGAATCCCCGCACGAGCCTTGACTCTTCTCTCTTTTTCTCTTTTGCTTTTATTTATTTATTTATTGTTCCATCGTGCATTAAATTTGATCTCTTTCCTAATCAGAAGCTGAGAGAACGGAAACGCTAAACTGTTTAAAGCTTCCCCCTCTTCCATTAGTTTTTTGTGGAGTGTCATTTTCTCGACCCAAATAATCCTTTAATTCCTCATCAAAGTTTCTGTCGATCTCTCTCTCTCATCTCTCCCTGCAATTTGAGTCAATCTCTTCTCCATCATGCAAATCCTGAGGGATAACTAAAATCTATTTTTTGTTCTTAATGAATTGCCCTTTTCTCTTCTTTTCCCAATCCTTAATTAGTCTGCAGCTTATAGTCGTCCTGGGTTAGTTTCTCAAACCTAGGAGCAGTACTCCATGATCTTTCATACATGTTTGTTCTTTAGCTTTGTTCATATATATATATATATATACATAACAAGCTCGAAACCCTTGTCTCTTCTTCCTCTTCCTTTTTCTGTTGGGAAAACAAGATCCTTTCTCCTCTTACTCTCTCTTACTTAGCCATACTTTTAGGTGGGATTCATTAGGTATATATATATATGTTAAAATGGTGAATTCCAGTTGGCCATCAAGAAGAAAGCCTTAGCCTTAGCCTTAGCCTTACTACACCCAGAGGAATAAAATCAAGGAAAAGGAGGAGAGTAAATTTAAAAGGAGAAGGAGGCATGGAAATGCCAATGGAAGCCACTACCATGACTACGACGTCGCCCGACCTCTCCCTACACATCAGACCTCCCAACATCAGTCTTGCGGATTCAATATGTGCAAACTCCGGCGAGTCCTCCCACGGCTTCCGAGAAGACGAGGAGGATGCCGCTCGCACTAAGCTCTCTCTTTCTTATCCCTCCACTACCGCGACGGTCGACAACACCTGGTGGCCGCAGCCGCCGAGATTGCTGGAGCACTACTCGCTGATGCCGCCGCTCACTCGTTGCCACATTACTCACCGTGCGATCAGGAGCGGCTCCTTCGACGGCCTCACGCCGATAAAAGGTATCCCGGTCTACAACAAAAATAACACCAGTGCCGGCGTTGGCACGCCGCTCCCTTTCCTCTCTGCTGATCCCAAGTTTCACGCCGTTTCTGCCTCTGCCTCTGCCTCTGCCTCCGCCCTCTCCTCTCACTGGCCCTCTTCCTCCTCCTCGTCCAATTTTGACGTGATGCCGTCTCCTTCATTCCTCGGCCCCATCCCCAGCGGCGACATGTCTCCGTACCACCGCATGCTTTCTCATCCGCAGGCGTCACGGCTCAACGGCACCGCCTTTTCCCCAGAGCTGTTGATAAAAAACCACAACGCGCACCATCCCCATCAGCTTTTCCACCATCACAACTACAACAATTACGGCATGATCAGGCCCTTCGAAGCTTCGTCGCACGCCAACATGTTAATGCGGTCGCGGTTCCTCCCCAAGCTTCCGGCGAAGCGTACCATGCGCGCGCCGCGGATGCGGTGGACCAGCACTCTCCATGCCCGCTTCGTCCACGCCGTCGAACTCCTCGGCGGCCACGAAAGTAGGCATCGATCATCCATCCTATCATTATCTATCTACTTGCCAATCATAAACAGTAGCTATTGTTAATTCTTCCTCATTTCCGGCGCGCATTAATCAAATGCAGGGGCAACTCCGAAATCAGTACTGGAGCTCATGGATGTCAAAGACCTCACTTTAGCTCATGTCAAGAGCCATTTGCAGGTAACTAGCAAGCAATTCTCGTTTCGTTGACAACACTGCTCAGTTAATAATGCTTACCTGTTTCAATCGATCGTTGGTTTTTATTCTTTTTTTTTATTATCTCATAATTTCTGCATCATCTAATCGGAGTACGGAAGTGTGGTCAGCGAGAAGCAGACACATCTATTCTTTCATTCACTCATTCATTCAGTCACTCATATCACTGCGTCCTCCTCTGCCCATCGGTTACTGCGCCAATCAGAGGGAGAGGGAGTAGAGAGAAAAAAAAAGTGTCATCATTTCACAATAATGCAACACACCCAACACCAACAACACGCATAGGGTATGGAGAAGAAGTGAACAAACAAGCTTCTTTAAAAAGAAAGGTTGAATCTGCCATCTCGGCCTCCGCTTGCAGATAGCTACCTCTTCTGTTCTTGTTCCCTCTTTTTAAATCCAATTAATAAATTTTTCTAGTTTTCATCCCCCCATAATATTCCTCTTTTTCTTTTCTTGTAATTCCTTGCTTGTCTCGTGAACTCACTGCGTGGTCTTTTCTTGTGTTTGTGCTCTCCCAATTCATCTCTTTCTTCACTGCTCTCTGCAATTTTTCCAACTTTTGCCTCTGCAGATGTATAGAACTCTGAAGACCACTGACAAGCCTGCTGCTTCCTCAGGTAATTCATATTGCTTAGCCTTGTAATAACCTTCGTTCTCCTCTTTTTAATTAATCGGCTTGCTTCACAATGCATACGTACATTAATGGCAACCAGGTCAATCAGATGGCTCAGGCGACGAGGACTTCTCCCCTGTAAGTAATGCTGATCTCAACATCGGACGGCTGATGGAGCAGAGAGCAATCTCAGATGGGGCTAAACCAACCAATACTTACGCCTTGGACTTCCCTTCCGCCATTGCTAATGCCACCACCAAGTGGACTAACTCATCGAGGTAATCACTTATTATTTCAGAAAAACGAAAATCCAGATATCTACAACTGCATGCTAAGCGAATGGCAGCTTTTGCTTCTTTTTTTTTTTTCCTTTGTGTGTGTGTGAGAGAGAGAGAGAGTGCTTAGCCTTTTTCTTTAGATTTCATGGGGAGAGGAGCAAGGCACTTAACTTGTAGGAGACAAAAAACAACAGGGGGTGGGGAGGGAGGGGAGGGGAGGACAGGAAGAAGATTATTGTGGCTTCAAGATTATGCTCGACAATTAATGGAGAATAATGAAAGGGTAGGGCAGGATAGGGCTGTGACAAGGTGTGTATTAGGTGGTGATGTGTTGTCACATAGGACCATTACTCCTGTCTTTTGCATCCTTCTCTTTGTGGCTTTATTTCATTATACAATAGTAGCATGTTAATGGTTCTTGAACACCTCTCTGACCTTTCCCTTCCTTTATTTGTTTTTTTTAATATATAATTTTATCTTTCTCTTCATTGCATGGCTCTGATTCCTGAAATGTGTTTTGGCCTGACACGCCCACTGGCTATAAAACCAGTTATGTTTCTCTATCTCCGAAATCCGAATAAGTGTCCCTTTGGCTTACTAATTTGTACCAACAAAACTTCCAACAACAACAATGAGTCATGATCTCATATTCCTTTTCTTCGGCCTTCTCTCCTTCCATTAAAAATTTATTATAACGACAGTATTCGTTTTATTTTTAAGTATTTTGAATAATTTGTTTTGAATGTTTTTATTTGTTAATTAAAAGCTACTTAATGACATGTTAAACTGTTAAACACTACGTGTACCCTCCTATAGATTTATTTAAAATATAAAAAGAAATAAAATTGAAGGAATCTTGACGCAATGATGAAAGGGAGTCTTAATTAATTAGTGCAATAGTAAAATTTACTAGTTGTGATTTTATAATCACGGATTCATCAAATTGCGGAGATAATTTTTTACACGTAAAAATCTTTCACAATACAATAAATTTAATATGGTTTGATTTTTTTTCTGAAATCTCGTATTAGCGGGAATTTCGTGCATCAATTTTTTTTAAAAGAAATAAAATCTAGTAATTAAAAGATTAGATTTGTGAGGAATAGATAAATTCACATATAAAATGCGGAACTACAGTAGTATTCGTTTGTTCTTTGTCAGTGAAGACAATGAGTTTGTGTGGCTTACAGTGGATCCTTGTTGATTTCTATCTTTAGTAACTGATAAAAGCCTCTTTTGGGGGCTTTAGCTTTGCATGAATTTTTATTCAATTATTTAAAAGGAAGCAATTGTCTTATCAAGGAAAAGGAAAGCTAAGCTATATATGAAAGAAAGCAATCAAATCCTAGATGAATGCAGCATTAATTTGTCCTATACTTTCAGAAGAAGATGCACTTCACTTAAACTTTATGTATATACATTTTGCTACTTAATTAAGTAGGGAAAGACACTTGATTAATTTTTTCTACAAGGGCGAGGAGAAATACATTTAATACTTATTAGAAGAAAAGTTCCTAAAAACCTTCTTACGCTGACATAAATGCATGTTATGGCAACTGCTGAGATTGTGGAATGTTTTCACTTATGACTACTCCACAAACTAAAGTTGCTAATATTTCTATCTCATAGTATGTTTAGCAAATAAATATTATGTGTAGCTTCGTTTACGTAATTATATTATTGTCATGATGCCATACTAGCTAGTTTATATTCAATATGTAGTACAAGCTCTTTCATGATTAGCAAATAAATATTAGTATTCAATATTGTTCTTCCCAACTAATAGGATTGAAATAATTATTATTGACCATTGGGACGCATTTTTCTAAGGCTACTTGCGAGAAGGGCTTGTTGAAATTCAAATGTCTTATTGCTTGCCTGTGAGCCTCTTCTTTTCTATATATATTAAAAGATTGCATGAATTTGTCATTGCCTAAATGTTTAGAATAACTTTTTGTCATCATTATTTTTTACATACTTAATAACAAATTCATATACTTAGGTGCGTCTAAACCTAGAAATTAAATTTAAATTTTGTTGTAGAAGGGAAAAGTCACCATAAACAATCTGACAAAATTAATTTGGCAGGGCCATTTTTGAAGACGAGAAACACAGTAGTATAAGAAATGATACTAATCAGGAGATATTTATCATGTAAAGAGAAACACCAACACTGATATATACATCAAAGAAAGAACAAAATTAGAAAATTATATCTAGTTTTTAACCATCTGTTATGATCATACCCTATTTGTTTAATTAGGAAATATATTAATTAAAATTATTATTGATAGTAACAATTAGTGGAACACATAATTGTTTTGCCTCAATAAAATATCCACTGTGTCAAATCACTTAAACCTGTCCTACCCTATCAATGGAGTTAAATTCAAGTAAACAGAATCGCATCTACCAAAAGTCAGTTGATTAAGTTAAGATTATATGATATTTAATTATCTCCACACTAGCTATCAAATTAAACTGCATCAACACTTAGAGCTTTCAGAATACAGTCTAGAGTTATCATCCAAGTATAGAAGCACGCCTGATATTTACTCCTAATGTTTTGGTATTTACATTACTAAATTCACTTTCTCACCCCACATTTATATGTAATTTATGTCTAAAGATTGTAATATATATAGGTTTATTTTGATTGATGTTTGGTATGAATTGTTGTTGCCTAATGGAATTTTCTTTTATAATGTGTTGGACTATTTTCAGTCGAAGTGGATGGACACAACCAAGCTGCGATCCAGAAGAAGTATGTTCAACTAAATTCTCATTTTATATATTGAGGTTTAACTCTCTGACATGTACAATATATATGGATCATAATTTTACAGACTTTTTTTTATTTGAAATGATAAAAAAAATTTATAAATTGGATGAATAATCAAATTCTTTAAGTTATCCTCAAGTTAGAATTATGAATCTAAATCATAATCATCTCATGGTTTTTGCAGGATAATCATTCTTATAATCGAATGAGCGGCTCTGAAGAAGTCAAAAACCCTAGTTTGGAGTTCACCTTAGGAAGACCAGATTGGAACGAGACTGAGCATGCTTGACATCATATATATATATATATATATGTATGTATGATAATTTTGATAATTAGATATGAGCTTCATGACTAACACTGCATTCATGCAATCGATGGAGGGGGGAAAAAGGGAGGATCTCATCATATCATGAAGATGGACTGAAGCTAGCAACAAATTGAACTCTATCTCTCATGCACATGCAATAGAAGCACAGCGTTAGAGGCATCCGCCTTCTTTTTTCCTTTCTCTTTTGGCTAATTAAACTTTAGCCATTGGCATGGGATGACTAAAGTTGAAGGTTGTCATGGTGTCATTTTACACAAGGAAAGTGCAAATTGTATGATGGAAAAGAAGCTAAAGTTAGCAATTGCAATTGCAGTGATGAGGCAACAAGACAATATAAATTAATTGATCTTATTTCTGTCTTTAATATTTGCTACATCGCCACGGAGTTATTGGTCATATATATATATATATATATATATATATATTCACAAATCAGACCAATAACTCCGAACAGGCTATATAACTTGGGAGTGTATATTGTATACAGCTTTTTACTTTGTCGAGAAATTTAGGTCAAATCGATTTTATTTTATTTTGCCTTTAAAAACAAGCTCACTTGATTTTGTTAACACATATTTAAATATTCCAGTGGTATTGCCGGAGAATAAGAAGGTAAGTTGAAGCAAAATTTACTGTCCTAGCTTCATTGCACCTAAATGTCCTATGGTTACCTCCAATTATATAGGCGACATACATCATTTTAGGTATCTATATAACATAAAAGGACTCAAACGATTCATATGACATATGACATAGATATATAAAAAAAAAACCACACAATGTCCTTAATGCCTACTTTCAAAGTAACCATAATATATCCTATGTGATTTTGGTTTAGATAACTTTTGACTTTTTCATGAGAATTTATTTCTATTACGCCTAACAGTAACACCTCAATGTGCAATTAAATCTTGATGTTATCTAACTTTTCATTTTGCCAAAAATTTTGTATTGAAATCTTTGGATTGTGCATTTGCGAACTCCAAATGAATTTACTATTAGTTTGTCGAATCATTAATGAAATGATATTTTATTTCAATATGGTTTGAATGTGAATACAAAAGTTTTTTTTATTTTTTGTAATTACAATGGTACTATAATCAAGTTAAATGGGGTTGAGTCTTGTTGCGATTCGGTTCAAATCACAATGGAATAACCGTAACTGCAAATTCATTACAAATCCATTATTTTCTTTCAGATACATGAACTACTACTTTTCTTTATCTAAATATATTGCAATCTATGTTTACTAGATACAATTCAGTTAACTTATTATAGAGACACAAAGCGAGTTAATTCACAGACACAAATCAAAAACGGATTATACTCACTCTAATAGGAGACTAATCATTGCGCGGTCCATAGGCTAAGTTTGACAAAAAAAAATATTTATAAATTAATAATAATAAATAATAAATAATTTAAATAGTATCTAATAAAATTATTAATTTTAGTAACATCAATTTTTATTTTTGAAGATTGTTTATTATTTTCTTTGAATAAAAAAAACATCAAATTTAATATTAATATTTTAATTAGCCAAATTTTATAAAATTTTATTCATATTTTAATATCTTTTTAACTTTTAGTTTTACTTTTAGACCAGTAAAGGTTGGCAATAGCACAATTCACTTGGGCATAGTAATGTGTGTATTTCATGCATATATTTTTAGTATTGTTACTCATCATGATCATATTTTTGTATATCTTCATTACTTTTGCACTTAGCTAGTATATTCTTTTTTTTCGGAGAACTGTTGTTTGTCCCCTTTCTTTGACAAGACACAAGTTTGGAACGAAAATGGAGCCAAAATGGCTCTTTGAATACCATTCTAGTAGCCAATATGGCTTGACTATGTCATCAAAAATGGTTGTGATTTATATGAGGAACAGAACACACAACGGAACAAAAGGAGAGTCTCCAAAGGCCAACATGGGCAGGTTATTGTTAGGGCAATCAACCCGTGATATAGTTTTGATGTGTGTGACAAAAGGTTTAAGTTAGGTTGTTATTGTGATTTGATATGTGCGTTGGAGTCTTGCAGGACTTAGTAATTCGCACATGGAGCCTTGGCGAGTTTCACATCTTATGACTCGGTCCTTGAGTCGGTGAAGGATGACTTTGCGGAAGCCGTACGCTTGGAGCATCCGAGGGACCGCCGGACGAGGAGCTTAGAGTGAAGACTTCGTGGAGATGCGAGACGACGGCTGCAGAAGTCGTCGCTTGGCACATCCGAGGGCGTGGCGGACGAAGACAACTTCAAAGCGAAGGACTCCAAGGGATGAGAGTGGCGAATATAACCCGGGAAGGGTAGTGCTCTTAGTGAAACTTGGCCATTTGGCTAAGTGTCCGGATGATTTTCCGACATCGATCGACGCCATAGAATGACAATGACCGCTTCCGAAGTTGAACGGAGTTCGACCGTATCCGATCGATGGGTTTTGGCCCAATGAGCGCATATATTGACAATGACCGCCAAGACCATCGATCGGACGGCGATGATTCGGGTCGAGAAGGGTTTTGGGCATAGAACCTTTCGTAGCCAACTAGGCAGTCGACTACGAGGCATCAGTCGACTGATGGATATGTTGGTCGACTGCCAAGGGTTCCGTTGGACTACAACGGTCGGGATCTGATGTGTTCGAGGTCAGTTGCCAGTGGCAAATCACCGCCAAGGGCGTGATCGGTGGCGGCCAACGGGAAGAAATCAGGCCTCTCTATAAAAAGAGAGGGTGTGGGATTTTAGATGGCTAATGCTTAAGTCCAAAACGATCATCCAAGTGCCCCACAAGCTTTCAACTCCTTCTTCTAGTTTTCTTTCACATTTATTGTAAGGAGTGTTTGGGTTGTAAGTGTTGGTGCAGGGGCACCAGATAATCGAACCTGTGTTTTGATTATGGCAAAGACACAAAGTTAAGTTTACATCGTTATCTCACGAGCTAAATCGAGTGTGCAGAAAAGTACTAAATCTAGAGCTGAAGGCTAGTGACACCCGGAGGAAGCCGCAGTGGTCGGGCGACACTCGAGTGACTTCGGAGGGAGCCGAAGGAATCGAGTGGAAGGCTGGAAGCGAAAGCGACACAGTAAGAATCGAGGTAAGCTCATGTGAGTGAGAGATGGTAAGGTCGTGTCCTCTGTACGGGGACGAACGTAGGCGGCGATCCAACTAAGACTTCTTGTGGAAGGTCTAGGTCGAGATCGGACGGTTAGAAACCGTCGTATTTATCATTTTTCGAGCTAACCTCTCACTGTAGGGAAGTGGTCAGGCTGGCAGTCGACTGCTGGACATGGGGCAGTCGACTGATGGGAGGCATCAGTCGACTGATGGCGACGAATCAACCCTTGCGCTAGGTCAAAATGAATAAGGTTTGACATGACCACTTCGTGATAAAATTTATACAACTTCGTGATCTATTCTGAAATATGAGTAGACAAATTCAGAGGCCAAAATCTATAAAAGGAGGGGAGGATTCCAACTTCAAAGAACATCAAGTTTATTCATCAAGTGCTCCTACAACGCCAACGCTCCAACATCGTCATAACGCCGACGCGACAACAAGTTCAGATCTTCTTCGTCGGCAGCATCATATAGTAATATATTTTGATATTGTATTCGTTATTTTTTCGTAACGAGGTGAGGTAGTCTTGTTGTCTCATCCTCGTACATTCGGTTTTGTGATCGTTATCTCCTACCTCTAACGAGTGTTAGGGCAATCTCTTGCCATGATAAGGTTTTGATGTGTGTGGAAAAGGGTTTAAGTTAGTGTGTTATATTGATTTGATATGTGTGTTGAAGTCGTGCAGGACTTAGTAATTCGCACATGGAGCCGTGGCGAGTTTCACATCTCATGACTCGTGCCTTGAGTCGGTGAAGGATAGCTTTGCGGAAGCTGTGCGCTTGGAGCATCCGAGGGACCGCCGGACGAGGAGCTTGGAGTGAAGTCGGAGGAAGTAGACTTCAAGGCAAGAGACGCGAAGGAGCATTGCAGAGCCGTGCGCCTGATGCTGCCGAGGGACGTGGCCGCGAACGAAGAGAACTTCGAAGGCGAGGGACTCCGAGGGATGAGAGTGAGCGATTGTAACCCGGGAAGGGTAGCTCTTAGGTGAAACTTGGCCATTTGGCCAAGTGTCGGATGGGTTTTCGACACACCGACCGCCATGTCATGAAGATCGCTCTAAGTCGATGGTTCGATCGATATAAGATAATGCTTGGCGATCGATTTGCCATGGTAGCGATCGCCGCGAGGAATGATCGATGGCATCTGTGCGGCACGAGAATGGAGTCGACTCCATTGAGCACTCAACTGATCGAGCATCAGTCGACTGATGGTAGGATCAGTCGACTGATGCCAATACCGTTGGATGGAATCCAACGTGGAAAGCGGCCGTTATTGGGCAACAACTACGAGATCAGTCGACTGATCGAGGGCATCAGTCGACTGATCCTGTGTCAACGAGAAGAAACCCTCTTCCTCTATAAAAAGGAAGGGGGTGGGGCTTTGGGAGGCTAATGCTTATGCTCTAATACTCTCCCAAAGTTCCCTAAAGCTTTCCATCCTCTTACTCAAGCTTATTTCCATTATATTTGTAAGAGGAGTGTTTTTGTGTAAAGAGGTTACCTCCACCTAGCTTTGTGCAAAGGAGAGATCTAGTGGATAGATTGCGGAGTGATTCACCGTGGACGAATCGGACCGTGGATTAGCGGCGTAGCCGTGAACCACGTTATACCATCGTGTTTGTATTGCTTGTCTATCTTTTGTGTTATCTTTATTTGTATATTCCGCTTGCGCTAACGTTTTGTAGACAAGTAAATACCGGCATCCAACCGAAAAAGGCTATTCACCCCCCTCTAGCCGGCCAATCGATCCCCAACAAGTGGTATCAGAGCCAGGTTGCTTGTCACCGGACTAACCGCTGCAACAAGCTCTATATCAAAAATGGCCGGCTCAAACATCCACCCACCGAAGTTTGATGGCAAATTCTCTTGGTGGAAAAAGAGAATGGAGGTATTCTTCGAAACCGACTTTGAAATATTGTTAATTATGGAAAACAGTTTCGAGTTGCCTAGGAACGAAGATGGGGAGCCATTAGAGAAATCGAGATGGAGCAAAAGACAAAGAGAGGAGTATTTGGCAAATTCAAAGGCCAAGCACCACCTCTATAATGTACTCCCCCAACAAGAAGTCAATAGGATAGGGGAATGTTCTAGTGCTAAGGAGATGTGGGAGAAGCTAGTAGAGCTTCATGAAGGTACCTTGGAGGCTAAGCTAGCAAGAAGAGACCTCCTCCGCTCCCAACTATCAAACATCAAATTAGAAAAGGGAGAAAAGGTAACTTCATTGCATTCTAGGTTTAAAGAGATTTTGATTGGGCTAACAAGTGTAGGTGAAAGGCTCTCCAACCGGGATATGGTAATGAAGGCCATAGATGTCTTTCCCCGGTCCTCAAGATGGAGTTCAATGGTGGACTCATTTTACATTTCAAAGAATCTAGAGGTAAGTACTCTAGATGAATTTTTCTCCACTATGGAATTACATGAATCTAGGCTTGAAGGAATACAAGAAGAGCAAAAAATACAACCCTCAAGAGGAGTAGCATTGTTGGCAAACAAGGGGAAGAAGAAGATGGAGATCCCCTCCTCCTCCGATGACGAAGCATCCTCATCCTCCTCCATGGATAGCACGGAAGAAGCGTATATGGTAAGGAGGGTAAGACGTGCTTTAAAAAGTTTTCGATTTAACAAATCAAATGATAGGAATAGAAGACCAAGGGGGAGAATCATTTGCTACAATTGCCAAGGAGAGAGACACATAAGGGATAATTGTCCCCTCCTAAACAAAAGCAATGAAGAAAGAAAGAAGAAAGGAGAAAAGAAGAAGAAAAAGGGGAGTAAAAAGAAGGAAGAGGAGAAGAAGGCCAAGGAAAAGGGAAAGGCCATGACACTCAAAGCAAAGACATGGGATGACCTTGCTTCCTCATCCTCATCCGAAGAAGAAGAGCATGTCTACTCAAATTTAGCACTAATGGCTCTTCATGACTCGGATTGCTCCTCCTCCTTAAATGAAGAATCAAGCTCAAGTGGAGAGAGCTCAAGTGAAGGGGGAGCCTCCTCTACATCCTCATCCGAAGAAGAGGACTTGGTAAGTGAGGTAACGAATCTACCCCCTAAGCAAATTATGTCTATGATTTCTAGCCTCACTAAGGACTTATTTAGAGCTAAGAAGAAGAACAAAAGCATGCTAGATCAAATTAAGGCATTAGAAAATAAGCTAGAAAATGCATGCTTAAATGAAAATGATAATATCTCTTCTAGGTTAAATGATGCATGCTCACACGATAATTATGTGCCATTAGATGTTAGTGATGCATGCATAGAAGAAAATAGGACATTAAGGGAAAAGGTAGATTATTTAACAAAAGCCCTAGAAAAATTCACTATTGGCTCCAACACCTTGAACATGATCATAGGGAGCCAAAGGGCAAGCTTTAACAAAAAGGGCCTAGGATATAAAGAAAAGAAAAATGAAAAGGCCTATAAATGCCTAATTGCTAGGGGACAAGATAAGAAGAAAGTAATAACTAGGAAATGGATCCCCAAGGAGTATCTAGTGAACCCAATAGGAAAGAACTTATTTTGGGTTCCAAAATCCATCCTTAAGGGTTAGGATAACCCTAGGGTAGTCAACCATATGCAATTGACCTATATCATATTTTGGTTGACTTAGGATGTCGGGACAACATTTTTGAATTAGTGTTGGGTGATGATAACGTGCCCATAAATAGTTAATAATGCTTAAATCATGATGATTAATTGCTATGTATGCTTGTAATCATGATTTATGATTTTGATATTTGGCACATAATCATGAGAAATAGGTGTAAATCATGCCTTAGGTGATATCTTGCTTATAATCATATGCATGATTATAATTTGATGAATACATGTATTTCATGATCATAATGTAGAATTCATTTATATATGCCTTTATGATCATGAGGATTATTAAGTTGATACTTAACCTTGATAGAATTGTATGAATATAATGGTTAAGTATATACAAATACCCCCTAGGATGCATCTCACACTCACCATAGACTACTTTGATTGAAAACTTAGCATGGGTGAGATGTTAGGATGATACAAATGTCCACTAATGCCTATGGCATTTAGATGGTCATTTAAAGTATCAAAATAGCAATAATAGACCAATCATGGGGAAGACTTATGTTTAATTCATAGACATATTGCCCAAAGATCATGGTTGGATATTTCATATGTTTTCAAAACAATTTCTTAATCTAAAATCTATGTATTCATGTTTTGAAACAATTGGAACCAAAACTAGGTGTTAAACTTGATACTAGAAGGTCAAAACCTAGTGGTTTTTAAACCTTTTGGATTTTTGGCAAAAACATGAAAATATGATGATTTTTCATGAAAAATTATTTTTCACTGATAAAGAATCTTACAAGAAATATGTTCCCAGAATTTCATGATTTTTCGAATTTTCTATAATTTTTAATGCATTTCTGAAATTCGGTTCGAAAATCAGAATTTTCAAAATCATGCGTACAACGATCGTAGTCCAATCTGAACGGTCATTGGATCCTGATCAGTTTTTAAACTAATTTTTGATATTTTTCTTCTATTAGACTTGATGCCATGAGTTTATAACTTAGTGTTAATCTTTTTGATGGTGTCAAAGGGGGAGAATTGATTATGTTTAAGTAAATTATGATAGGGGGAGAAAATTGAGAATTTGTAGAGAGAGTTTCATGGATTAAGGGGGAGTTGCATGTTGCTATATCATGTTTATGTTTACATGCTTTCTTTCCTTTAAAATTTATATCAAATGTTTTTACCTAACTTAAACGAATTGCCACACATCAAAAAGGGGGAGATTGTTAGGGCAATCTCTTGCCATGATAAGGTTTTGATGTGTGTGGCAAAGGGTTTAAGTTAGTGTGTTATGTTGATTTGATATGTGCGTTGAAGTCGTGCAGGACTTAGTAATTCGCACATGGAGCCGTGGCGAGTTTCACATCTCATGACTCTTGCCTTGAGTCGGTGAAGGATAGCTTTGCCCCAACAATCGGCCTTGAGTCGGTGAAGGATAGCCTTGAGTCGGTGAAGGATAGCTAGAGGGGGGCTATTCACCCCCCCTCTAGCCGGCCAAACGATCCCCAACAAGTGGTATCAGAGCAGGTTGCTTGTCCCCAACAAGTGCCTTGAGTCGGTGAAGGATAGCTTTGCGGAAGCTGTGTGCTTGGAGCATCCGAGGGACCGCCGGACGAGGAGCTTGGAGTGAAGCCAGAGGAAGTAGACTTCAAGGCAAGAGACGCGAAGGAGCATTGCAGAGTCGTGCGCCTGATGCTGCCGAGGGACGTGGCCGTGAACAAAGAGAACTTCGAAGGCGAGGGACTCCGAGGGATGAGAGTGAGCGATTATAACTCGGGAAGGGTAGCTCTTAGGTGAAACTTGGCCATTTGGCCAAGTGTCGGATGGGTTTTCGACACGGGCCATGCCATGTCATGGTAGTCATTCGCTCTAAAGTCGATGGTTCGATCGATCGGTATAAGACCGCTTTAATGCTTGGCGATCATTGCCATGGATCGCAATGATCGATGTCGACAGAGTCGACCGCTGTGAATGGCGATAATCGATGGCACTGCGACGGCCGCAGAATGGAGTCGACTCCGTTCAGCACTCGACTGATCGAGCATTAGTCGACTGATGGTAGGATCAGTCGACTGATGCCAATACCGTTGGATGGAATCCAACGTGGAAAGCGGCCGTTATTGGGCAGGGCTCACGGATCGATCGATCGAGGCATCGATCGGCGATCCTGTGTCAACGGGAAGAAACCCTCTTCCTCTATAAAAAGGAAGGGGGTGGGGCTTTGGGAGGCTAATGCTTATGCTCTAATACTCTCCCAAAGTTTCCTAAAGCTTTCCATCCTCTTACTCAAGCTTATTTCCATTATATTTGTAAGAGGAGTATTTTTGTGTAAAGTGGTTACCTCCACCTAGCTTTGTGCAAAGGAGAGATCTAGTGGATAGATTGCGGAGTGATTCATCGTGGACGAATCGGACCGTGGATTAGCGGCGTAGCCGTGAACCACGTTATACCATCGTGTTTGTATTGCTTGTCTATCTTTTGTGTTGTCTTTATTTGTATATTCCTCTTGCGCTAATGTTTTGTAGACGAGTAAATACCGGCATCCAACCGAAAAGGGCTATTCACCCCCCCTCTAGCCGGCCAATCGATCCCCAACAACGAGGAGGAGACGTTATAGTGTTTTGCCCTCCGTACGTGGTCTAGGACCGATAGGGCCTTGGAGTAGCAACCGTTGGGTTGTGAACCAAGTAAAAATAAACTTGTCTTCTTATTTTTCCGCTGTGTCTACTCGTGTTTTAACGAACGTAAACGAACGAAAAGAAATTCTACGCTCGCTATTCACCCCCCCCTCTAGCGACACTTCTCGATCAAACAGTAAGAAGGTTTACCTCCACCTTGCATTGGCTAAGGGAGAGACCAATAGTGAATTGGTTGCAGAGTGATTCACCGTGGACGAATCGGACCGTGGATTAGCGGCGAGGTCGTGAACCACATTATATTTCGGTGTTACCATTGTTTAGTATCTTGCTTGTCTTTATTATAGTTCATTTGTATTTTCCGTTGCGCTAATATTATTTGTAGACAAGCGAATTTCACCATCGAACGAAAGAGGGCTATTCACCCCCCTCTAGCCGACCAACACATACACATCGATCGACCCTACAAGTGGTATCAGAGCCGGGGACTAACCGCCACAACAAGCACATTCAAGAATGGGCGGCTCAAACATTCATCCACCGAAGTTTTAAGGAGAATTCTCTTGGTGGAATAAGAGAATGGAGGTATTTTTTGAAACCGATTTCAAAATTCTTTTAATTATGGAAAACGGTTTCGAAATGCCTAGGGATGAAGAAGGGGAGTCATTGGAAAAATCAAGGTGGAGCAAGAGGCAAAGGGAAGAGTACTTGGCAAACTCAAAAGCCAAACATCACCTCTATAATGTACTCCCCTAACAAGAAGTAAACCGGATAGGAGAGTGTGCTAGTGCCAAGGAGATGTGGGAGAAACTAATAGAGATTCATGAAGGCACATCCGAGGTGAAGCTAGCAAGAAGAGATATCCTTCGCTCCCAATTATCCAATATCAAACTCGAAAAGGGAGAGAAGGTAAAATCCCTACACTCTAGATTTAAGGAAATTCTAACCGGTTTGACAAGTGTAGGTGAAAAACTCTCCAACCGGGATATGGTAATGAAGGTCATAGATGCCTTTCTCCGGTCCTCAAGATGGAGCTGTATGGTGGACTCCTTCTACATCTCCAAGAATTTGGAAGTGAGCACCTTGGAGGAGTTCTTCTCAACTATGGAGCTCCACGAAACAAGGCTCGAAGGAATAGTAGAAGAGCCAAGGTTTCAACCTTCAAGAGGAGTAGCCTTGATGGCTAACAAAGGGAAGAAGAAGATGGAGACCCCCTCCTCTTCCGATAAGCTTCCTCCTCCTCCTCCATGGATAGCACGGAAGAAGCTTATATGGTAAGGAGGGTAAGGCGTGCATTAAAAGGTTTTAAATTTAATAAATCTAATGATAGGAGAAGAAGACCAAGGGGGAAGGTGATTTGCTACAATTGCCAACAAGAGGGACATATAAGGGATAATTGTCCCCTATTGAACAAAAGCAAGGAGGAGAAGAGAAAGAAGGAAGAAAAGAAGAAGAAGAAGAAGGGGAACAAGAAGAAGGAAGAAGAGAAGAAGGCCAAAGAAAAAAGGAAGGTCAAGACACTAAAAGCAAGGACATGGGATGACCCCTCTTCATCATCTTCATCATCATTGGAAGAGGAGAATGCTTTTGTCACCAACCTAGCTTTGATGACCTTTGACGATCTAGATTCCTCCTCCACTGAAAATGAAGAATCAAGCACAAGTGAGGAGAGCTCTAGTGAAGGGGGAGCTTCTTCACCATCCTCCGAATCCGAGGAAGAAGACATGGAGACTATGGTAACGAATCTCTCACCTAGTAAAATAGTTTCCATGATTTCTAGCCTCACTAAGGACTTATTTAGAGCTAAAAAGAAAAATAAATGCATGCTAGATCAAATTAAGGACTTAGAAGAAAAATTAGAAAAAGCATGCTTAAATATTAATGAAAACATTTCTTCTAGCCTAAATGATGCATGCTCACATGACTATATACCGTTTGATGTTAATGATGCATGCATTGAAGAAAATAGGGTCCTAAGGGAAAAGGTAGATCATTTGACCAAGACCCTAGAAAAGTTTACAATTGGCTCCAACACTCTTAACATGATCATAGGGAGCCAAAGGGCAAGCTTCAACAAGAAAGGCCTAGGATATAAAGAAAATAAAAATGAAAAGGCCTATAAATATTTAATTGCTAGGGGTCAAGACAAAAAGAAGGTAATAACTAGAAAATGGATCCCTAAGGAATTTTTAGTGAACCCCATAGGAAAGAATTTATTTTGGGTTCCTAAATCCATCCTTAAGGGTTAGAAAAACCCTAGGATAGTCAACCATATGGAATTTACCTATATCATGTTTTTGGTTGACTTAGAATGGCGGGACAATTTTTTGAAATAGTGTTGGGTGATGATAATGCACCCATAAATAGATAAATCATGCTTTAGGTGATATTTGCCTTATTATCATGATATAATACCTAATGCATGATCACAATTTGATGAATACATTTGTCTCATGGTCATAATATTAAATTAATGCATATGTATATTTATGATCATGTGGGATGTTTGGGTGATACTTAACCTTGTATAGAATTGCATGAAAATAATGGCTAAGTATATACAAATACCTTTAGGATACATCTCACACTCACTATAGGCTACCTTGATTGAAAACATAGCATGAGTGAGATGTTAGAATGATACTAATGGTCCACTAATGCCTATGACATTTAGATGGTCATGTAAAGTGTCAAAATAACAATAATAATCAATCATGGGGAAGGCTTATGTTTAATTCATATACATATTGCCCAAAGATCATGGTTGGATATTTCATATGTTTTCAAAATAATTTCTTACTTTAAAATCTGTGTGTTCATATTTTGAAACAATTCAAACCAAAACTAGGTATTAAATGTGATACTAACTTGATCAAAAACCTAGTTGTTTTTAAACCTTTTGGATTTTTAGCAAATCTTTGAAAATATAATGATTTTTCATGGAAAATTATTTTTCATTGATAAAGAACCCTAAAAGAAATGTGTTCCCCAAATTTAACTATTTTTTGAATTTTCTGAAATTTATAGTGCATTTCTAAATTTTGTCAAGAAAATCAGAAATCCTGATTTCCTTGTGCCAGTCGACTGATGTACTATGCACGAGCATAGTAACTTAATTTTATCAGGTTGTTAAGTGTTTTTGATTTTTACTTCTCTCTAGACTTGATGCCATGCCATATAAACTCTATTTAATCTTTTTGATGGTGTCAAAGGGGGAGAAAGATATATGTTTAAGTAAGGGGGAATGTATTTAGGGGGAGTTTCATGTATTAAGGGGGAGAGTTATTAATCATGTTATTTACATACTTTCTTTCCTTAATATTTTATCAAAAATTTTTACCTAACTTAAACGGATTGCCACACATCAAAAAGGGGGAGATTGTTAGGGCAATCAACCCATGATATGGTTTTGATGTGTGTGACAAAGGGTTTAAGTTAGGTTGTTATTGTGATTTGATATGTGCGTTGGAGTCTTGCAGGACTTAGTAATTCACACATGGGATAAGAGTGAGCGAATGTAACCCGGGAAGGGGTAGTGCTCTTAGGTGAAACTTGACCATTTGGCTAAGTGTCGGATGAGATTTTTCGACATCAGTCGACTGCCATGGAATAATAGTCAACTGCTCTGAGTCGAACGGGATTCGACTGATGGATTTTTTTGGCCCGTGATCGACTTCCATATATTGGCGATCATTGCCAAGACCATCGATCGGCGATGGAAGCGGATCGGGTCGAGAGGGTTTTGGGCACAAAACCTCTCGTAGCCGACTGGGCAGTCGATTACGAGGCATCAGTCGACTGATGGATATGTCAGTCGACTGCCAAGGGTTCCGTTGGACTACAACGGTCAGGATCTGACGTGTTCAGAGGCCGTTGTAGTGGTGGTAGTCGACTGCCAAGGGCAGCATGTTGGGTTTCCGGCACCGCGGCGTGTGTGTGTTCGATCATGTTTCGTAAACATGAACACAGCGGAAGCAATTAAAATAATAAATCTATATTTATTACAACACACACAACACACGCATGCATATTACAACAAGTGTAGACATAACCGTAAATTAAAATTTGCAATAAAAGGAAATTAAACTACGTTATACCTTTCGTATGACATGTAGCGGGAACGACATCAACCGTAACGATCCTCGTAAGAATCGTCTCTATCCGTATCCACGCCGAGCTCCTCGGGATGACTTTGCCAAGCCACGAGCTTCGTCTTCGTACGGGTTACTAGCCTCGTGTTGAAGACGACGTGATCGAGAGATGATCACGATCCGAATCCAAATTCGGACCTAAAATAAGTCCTCAAGACTCGCTTCTCCGGAGAGGTATTCGTCAACCGATTGACGAATCCTTCGTCCTCCACCTCAGAGGATTACCGGAGATCAAATCCCCGGTATGTTAGCCACTGTCGGAGCACTAACCGTCGTCCAAACGACGCTCCGACGAGAGGAGAAGAAGCTGTCCAGAAAACTGGACAGCTTGGTGGAGGAGTAGGCGCCGGCCAAAACAAGGAGAGAAAAAGCTCACCTTGATGCCGAACCTATAGGAGATCACCGGAGGGTCGCCGGAGGTTCACCGGCTGGAGCTTGGACGCCGGCAAGGGTCTTGGACGGCGGCACAAAGCTGGGCGGCGGCAGCTTTAGGGTTGGCGCCGATTAACTCCTCCAAGGAGTGGGCGGCAACTCAAGGGGGGGCTAGGGTTTGGATTAGTTAGGGTTTAACAATCCCTTAAGCCCACTTTTATAGAGAACTAATTCTCTTAATGGTTAATGGATCATATCCATAAAGCCCGTTAACCCGCTCCATTAAGATAAGTTAAAATAAACCAAACCATGATGGTTTATTTTAAGTTAAAACGAACCGAACCAACTTTTGGTTCATTTGTTTAAAATAAACCAAACCCTTTGGTTTATTCTTATCCATTGGATTAGAACCAAACCATTTTGGTCCATCCATTATGTCTTCATAAGACACGGCCCATCCACGCTTCCATTGTGACTGAAACAATTTCATGCTCGCTTTATGTTTGGTCCAACCAAACATAGTTTCTCTCGGTCTGAGAATCCCATTCTCAAGCTCGTTTTAAATCCTTTGGATTACACTCGTTGTGCGTGTGACCAAATAGGTTCTCGGTTTATGTTGGCCGTCTATAATTAACCATTAATTATAGAACGATCATGAGTGGCACCTAGTAGTACATCATGATCCCCAATTAATCGAAAAGATCAACGGTTGATCCAGAACTATTTCTGAAACCCTTCAGTAGCTCGAATGAATTGTGCCCCCATTCCCTTCACTCATCTTATACCCACTTGGTTCAGGACATGGTCTATTGTGTCAGTCCCCACTAGGCTGACTACGTCACACCTAGCCCAAGTATCATTTCCTCGTCCTACGGATTCTAGTTACTCCACATGTATCGAAGAGTACTTTACTCTAAACATGTAATGCTTTGGCCAAAGACTTTATTAACAATCCGACGAGAGGCCATGGGTATACATCTCCTCGCAAGGAGTGGTGAATCCTTTATAGGCTATTCAAACACCTTCGATCACTTCGACTTATACCCAATCATCCCGGGTCCACATCTCCTCGGAGATGTTTGCTTAAGATGTCAAAGCATAAGTCTCCATGATCAAGATGACTTGAATACCGCAAGTCAAAGGAACATCGCACTTAAGACATAGTAAGAACTTCATTGACATATCTATATATGCAGAGAACCATATGAAGTCTTACGGCTGGTCACTCCAATGAACTAGTTACCATAACTAGCATCCACGATTAACTCCGGACATCACTATGTCTCCAGCCAGTGAGAATCAGCTGCTTGGATACACCAAGGAGTATACCTCATGCTAGTCTCGACAGAATTGATGGTGTCCAAATCCATCAATTCATCGACTAGGGATAATTCCGATACATCACAATTACACATGTAGAGATACTCACTAGTTGTGATCCAATCACAAATTCTCTCATGCTGTGAATCGTATCGTGGACATTCAGTAAATGAGTTTAAGATCCAATCAAATACATAAAACATGTATACTCAAATAGTGAATCTTCATTTATCATATAAATGGTTCATACATAAGGCGATTGCCTTAGGACATCTCTCATATAAATGGTTCATACATAAGGCACATGTTTGGATCTTTGATGAGACGACATCAAGTTCAGAGATGAACTTCTTGATCCAAACCGCTTCCTTTGCTGCTTCCAAAGCTGCAATGTATTCTGCCTTAGTGGCAGAATCCGCTATAGTGTCAAGCTTGGAACCTTTCCAACTTATTGCGCCTCCATTCCAGGTGAATACATACCCAGACTGAGACATGGAATCATCCTTGTCTGTCTGGAGCTGGCATCCGTATACCCACGTATCACCATGTACCCTTCTCCATATATTAGGAACGTATCCTTAGTTCTTCTTAAGTACTTAAGGATCATCTTAACAGTCACCCAATGATCCATTCCTGGATCAGACTGGTATCTGCTCGTGACACTCAGAGCATACAATACATCGGGCCTCGTACATAACATAGCATACATGATAGATCCTATTGCGGATGCATAGGGAATCTTACTCATGCAAATCCTCTCGTCTTCTGTGCGCGGACACATAGACTTCGAAAGGTGTACCCCATGCCTGATGGGTAAGAAACCTTTCTTGGATTCCGACATGCTAAACCTCTTTAGCACTCGGTCTATATATGTAGACTGCGAAAGACCAAGCAACCGTTTCGATCTATCTCTATAGATCTTAATCCCGAGGATGTAGGTTGCTTCTCCCAGGTCTTTCATGGAGAATGTCTTGGATAACCAAACCTTCACTAACTGTAAGATTGAAACATCGTTTCCTATAAGTAGTATGTCATCGACATACAATACTAAGAACACGACTGCACTCCCACTAACCTTCTTGTACACACAAGGTTCGTCTGGATTTTGTGAGAAATCAAACTTTTTGATTGTCTCATCAAAACGGATATTCCAGCTCCTGGATGCTTGCTTCAATCCATAAATGGACCGTCGCAATTTGCATACCTTGGTTTTATCAACCAATGTGAAACCCTCAGGCTGTATCATATACACGTCCTCGAGCAAGTTTCCATTAAGGAAAGATGTTTTCACATCCATCTGCCATATCTCATAATCATAATGAGCTGCTATGGCCAGGAGCATCCGAATGGATTTAAGCATAGCTACAGGCGAATAGGTTTCGTCATAATCAACACCTTGTTTTTGACGATATCCTTTCGCCACCAATCTAGCCTTATAGGTAATCACATTACCATCCATGTCGGTTTTCTTCTTGAAAACCCACTTGCACTCTATAGGCTTTATGCCTTCAGGTGGGTCAACCAAGTTCCAAACTTGGTTTTCGTACATGGAATCCATTTCCGACTTCATGGCACCAAGCCACTTATCCCTTTCTGAACTTGTCAGCACTTCTTCATAACTGGTAGGCTCCTCATCATCAATGAGTAACACGTCGTTCGATTCGCTTACGAGAAATCCATATCTCTCAGGAATATTGCGTGTTCTACCAGATCTACGAAGATGTGGTGTTACAATAGGTCCAGCTGATTGCTCATCACTATGAGTTGTCGGCTGTTGTGCTTCACCAGGTATCTCATTAATGTCTATTTGAGTCTCTCGAGCCTCCTCAAGCTCGACGACACTCCCACTATTTTCTTGCAAGAGAAACTCTTTCTCTAGAAACACAGCATGCCTTGAAACAAACACCTTTTGTTCCACATGATGATAGAATTGGTAACCCCTTGTTTCCTTAGGGTATCCAATAAATAGACATTTATCAGACTTAGCATCCAGTTTATGTCGATCATCCGCTTCACATAAGCAGGACAACCCCATATCTTCAAGTAAGATACATGAGGTTTCTTACCATTCCATATCTCATATGGAGTAGTTGAGACTACCTTGGTAGGCATTCTGTTTAACAAGTAAACAGCTGTCTGAAGTGCATAACCCCAAAAGGACTTGGGAAGAGTTGCATGATTCATCATTGACCTGACCATGTCCAACAAGGTCCGGTTACGCCTCTCAGATACACCATTATGCTGTGGTGTATAGGGCGGAGTCCATTGAGACAATATGCCATTGTCTCTTAGATAATCAAGAAACTCTTGACTTAAGTATTCACTACCTCGATCCGATCGAAGTATTTTAATACTCTTGTCATGTTGTTTCTCTACTTCATTTCTGAATTCTTTGAACCTTTCAAAGGCTTCAGACTTGTGTTTCATCAAGAACACATACCCAAACCGTGAGTGATCATCGGTGAAGGTAATGAAGTAGCTATAGCCTCCTAATGCTTGAGTTGACATAGGTCCACATACATCAGTATGTACTAAACCTAGTAACTCTCCCACTCGTTCACCTTTTCCAGTAAAAGGTAACTTAGTCATCTTACCTTTTAAGCATGATTCGCATGTATCGTATGAATCCAATTCAAACGATTCCAGAATTCCACATACATCAGTGTAATTCGGACATGCGTTTCTTGCTTATATGGCCAAGACGACAATGCCACATATAGGAGTCTATTTGATTATCCTTTCGAGCATGCTTGTTGCTCGCTCCGATATTGAAAATGTCACTGGATACGTCCAACGTATAAATACCATTGCTTAAAGTTCCAGTCCCATAAAGAACTCCATTCAAAGTTATGTAACAACAATTGTTACTAAAAGTCAAATGGTAACCATTTCTATTTAAACAAGAAATAGAAATGATGTTCTTTATCAACAAAGGAACATAAAAGTAATTTTCCAGTTTTAAGACAAGTCCTGCAGGGAGTTTCAACAAATACGTTCCGATGGCGAGTGCAGCAACCTTTGCTCAATTCCCAACACGTAAATTTGACTCTCCCTTGACGAGTCTTCTTCTATTCCTTAGCCCATGTATGTCATTACATATATGTGAGCCACACCCAGTATCAAATACCCAAGTGTCCAAGGAAATAGAATGACAATCAATAAAGAAGATTTCTGAAGAAGATGGGGCATCCGATGCCTTATCCTTCTTCACGGACTCTTGATAAACCTTGCAATTTCTTCGCCAATGACCCTCCTTGCCATAATGATGGCAAGTGCCCTTTTGAGCTGGTTCTGCCTTTTAGCCTTTTTCTTCTTCCCCTTCTGTTGTTCCTTTGACTCCCTCTTAGAACCTTTCTTCGAGGAATCAACTAACAACACTGTCCCCTACTCATGCTTCTCAGAAGGCTCCACAGTCTTCAGCATGTTGAGCAGTACCACAGATGAACCTCCTTGCATCTCAGAGGTGAAGAGGAGCTTGGAGACTTCGAACCTTTCGAATCTCACTTGCTCATCAACCAACTCACAGAGATGAAGGACTACGATATGAGCATCCATATGCTCATGCTGCTTTCGTAGATTGGGTTCCATCGCGGCTAGCATGATGCAACTCATTTGTTCAGAATCACTCACATGTTTCTGATAGGCCAACAATTGGTCCAAAGTTGCATCGTCACTAGGACGGGCGGGAAGAGGCGCTTCGAGGACATACACAAGCTTTTCACCTTGAGAACAATTCTCAAGTTTCTAAGTCAGTCCAAGAAGTTCGGCCCAGTCAATTTATTTGAATCCAAAATGGAACGCAAATTCAAACACATCATGATCAATATATTAACTTAGAAATACAAAACGAGCATATATGAGAAAGATGATTTTAAAAATGCATCAATATACATTTATAAATCCCATTCATTTTTCGAATTTCAAAAACCCCAAAATCACTTCGGGAGATTGTAGGTCCATCTCCGAATGGGCTGATATCCATCATAGTTATGAACAACCTCGAGAGAGTCCAACAAGCCATTCATAACTCTGACGGTAGGTATCATCTACTTCGTTCAGTTGCGTATTGCTCATATAGATCACGGAAAAATAGGTAGATATTTAAGTTATTCACATACATCAGTTGTTAACACATTAACAAGTATGCATCATATGCATAGCACCCAACTTCACCTCCCTTTACATCGACCTTGGAGAGAGTCCGACAAGCCGATGCTCGAGTTAAAGCCAAATCGGACATAGTTTTAATATGGTTAGGCGCATTCAACCAATTAGCCCAGCTTGGAAGTCCAACAACCAAAGCTAACGATTGACCTCGGCTCTTACCATATTAGTATTAAACTATTCCATGGTTTGAACATATTGAGGTTAGTAGGGCTTGGAGAGAGTCCAACAACCCAAACAAGAAACAGAACTCTGGTTCTAACCATATTAATGGAAGGTGTAGGCTTTAATATTGTTTAAGGGTTTTATGTCTCATCCACTTTGCATGCAAATAACTATTATCTACATGGCATGGCATACATGGCATACATCTACATGTCACGACACGCATGACATAATGTTATGCATCTAATGCAATTACATGGCATACAATTATGTCATGTATATAATTTCCTTATATGTCATAACTATTTATGGAAATAAAATATGTTTAAGATTTGATTCTCCAAATCAAATCATAATTAAATTAGGAAACAAATTTTCAAATCTAATCACATATTTTATTCATGGAATTATTTGATTAAGGAAAATCTATTTAGGAACCCAATATCCTAAATCATTAAAACTACTTATGGAAATAAAATATTTTAAGATTTGATTTCCCAAATCAAATCATGATTAAATTAGGAAACAAATTTCCAGAATCTAATCAAATATTTTATTTATGGAAAACATCAATTTCCATAAATACTTCAACTTTCAAAAGTGGAAGATTTCCATAAATACTTCTAGACTTTCCAAAATTGAAAAATTTCCATAAATACTTCTAAATTTCCAAAATTTAGAAAATTTCAGAAATACATTATGACTAGCATAAAACCATTTTCACGATTATGTGAAACACAACACAGGCTCTGATACCCTTTGTTGGGTTTAAACCGCATGGCGTGTGTGTGTTCGATCATGTTTAAGTAAACATGAGCACAGTGAAGCAATTAAAATAATAAATCTATATTTATTACAACACACACAACACGCATGCATATTACAACAAGTGTAGACATAACCAGTAAATTAAAATTTGCAATAAAGGAAATTAACTACGTTATACCTTTCAGTATGGCGTGTAAGCGGGAACGCATCAACGGAAGCGATCCTCGCTAGAATCGTCTCTATCCATTATCACGCCGAGTATCCTCGGATGACTTCGCCGCCACGAGCCGTCGCGTCAGTTACTAGCCTGCGTGTTGAAGGCAGCGTGATCGAGAGATGATCACGATCGAATCCAAATTCGGATCCTAAAAATAAGTCCTCAAAACTTCGCTTCTCCGGAGGTATTACGTCAGCGATTGGCGAATCGCCGTCCTCCACCTCAGAGGATTACGGAGATCAAATCGGTAAGTTAGCCGCTGCGGAGCACTAACCGTCGTCCAAAGCGGCTCCGGCGAGGAAGAAGCTGTCAGAAAACTGGACAGCTTTCAGTGGAGGAAGTAGGCGCCGGCCAAAACAAGGAGAGAAAAAAGCTCACCTTGATGCCGAACCTATAGGAGATCACGGAGTCACGGAGGTTCACGGCTGGAGCTTGGGCGCGGCAAGGGTCTTGGGCGTGGCACAAAGCTGGTGGCGGCGGAGTTGAGCGCCGATTAACTCCTAGGGGTAGGCGACAACTCAAGCTAGGGTTTGGATTAGGGTTTAACAATCCCTTAAGCCCTCTTTTTATAGAGAACTAATTCTCTTAATGGTTAATGGATCATATCCATAAAGCCCGTTAACCCGCTCCATTAAGATAAGTTAAAATAAACCAAACCATGATGGTTTATTTTAAGTTAAAACGAACCGAACCAACTTTTGGTTCATTCGTTTAAAATAAATCAATCCCTTTGGTTTATTCTCCTCCATTGGATTAGAACCAAACCATTTTGGTTCATCCATTATGTCTTCATAAGACACGGCCCATCCACGCTTCCATTGCGACTGAAACAATTTCATGCTCGCTTTATGTTTGGTCCAACAAAACATAGTTTCTCTCGGTCTGAGAATCCCATTCTCAAGCTCGTTTTAAATCCTTTGGATTACACTCGTTGTTCGTGTGACCAAATAGGTTCTCGGTTTATGTTGGCCGTCTATAATTAACCATTAATTATAGAACGATCATGAGTGGCACCTAGTAGTACATCATGATCCCCAATTAACCGAAAGAAAAATCAGCGGTTGATCGAACTATTTTTTACGAAACCCTTGAGCTGAATGAATCGTGCCCCATTCCTTCACTCATCTTATACCCACTTGGTTCAGGACATGGTCTATTGTGTGTCAGTCCCCACTAGGTGACTCGTCGCCACACCTAGCCCAGTATCATTTCCTCATCGTCTCACAGTTCTAGTTACTCCACATGTATCGAAGAGTACCTTACTCTAAACATGTAATGCTTTTGCCAAAGACTTTAGTAACAATCGGCGAGAGGCCATGAGTATACATCTCCTCGCAAGGAGGTGAATCCTTTATAGGCTATTCAAACACCTTGATCACTTGACTTATACCCAAGATCATCCTGGGTCCACATCTCCTTAGAGATGTTTGCTTAAGATGTCAAAGCATAAGTCTCCATGATCAAGATGACTTGAATACCGCAAGTCAAAGGAACATCGCACTTAAGCTACAGTAAGAACTTCATTGACATATCTATATGCGAAGAAGCATTATGATGTCTTCAGAACTATCAAATGAACTAGTTACCATAACTAGCATCCACGATTAACTCGGACATCACTATGTCTGCACCGGTGAGAATCAATTGATTGCGAAGGAGTATACTCATGCTAGTCTCGATAGGTGAATTGATGGTGTCAAATCCATCAATTCATCGACTAGGATAATTCTACATCACAATTACACATGTAGAGATACTCACTAGTTGTGATCCAATCACAAATTCTCTCATCTGTGAATCGTATACGTGGACATTTGATAAATGAGTTTAAGATCCAATCAAATACATAAAACATGTATACTCAAATAGTGAATCTTCATTTATCATATAAATGGTTCATACATAAGGCGATTGCCTTAGGACATCTCTCATATATTACTAACACATTGTCCAAGAGTTGGTATACTAAATCAAGGAATGAAAGTGATCATGCCTCATCGTTCTCCATTATTTGATTGAGAAGATTTTAGTAACTCCACTTTTCGATGAATTCCAATATTCCTTTGATATTCATCATGCTGAGAAGACTTTAATCGTCTCTGCCTGAAAATGGATGATAGCGTGATTTCCAAATTATTAATCATGCAATGGCTCTAAATTATTTAGAACAACGCTGAAATAATCACGTAGACAATACCCACAGACCAATGTCATTTAGATCGTGGCCATTTGCACAACGAAGCATTTCCATCTAGGATCGCACTTTCAGAGTGCCATAGATGATAATCCCACCTATGAGATGCACACATAATCGAGTGGTTCTTGATCCTTACTCGATTGCCTATGAGGCAAGAGTAGCTACGATGATGATCTTACCTTTAGGTACTGATTCGATGAATGAATCAATGCGCCTTGTCCTCGGAACCAGTACTAATAGCTTTTGTTGTGACTTTCGATATTGTTTGTCTGTTATGTATCCAACCTTGAATCTTATTTGTAGGCGAAATTCAGCAAAACACACAAAGTGGACTATTCATTGCTTTAAACAATTGTTGTAATTTGCTAGCATTCAGTCATCTAATATAAGGTATTTAATCTTACCTCTCAAGACATGCTTGGTCTTCGATGCCACTGGAAATATCATGGAGACTACAATCATGGACAACATTAGAGCATACACAATGGGTTCAACCTAGAATTTCATAGCACATCATTAAGGATAATTATCCATGCTTGATGTTTCCCTCATTTGAGAGGTCTTCTTACTTAATAGATTACCATAATCGTAATATTTATTTTATGGCAACCCTAGATATCGCCATAATCATGTTACTCTAAGGATTAAATCAATTAGATATTATCATAAATACTTGATGCCATCTTTTGCAAAACATTGAGGACCAACTTTGTAGGGGATCGATGTAGAGGGGGTGAATAGCCCTCTTCGTTGGATCGTCGTAAATTGCTCTGCTCTACAAAAGATCTTATACACAATTAGTATCAATATACAAAAAGCAAAAAACAAACAATAAACAAAGCGCTAACATAAGCTATGTGGTTCACTCACGCTCCCACTAATCCACCGATCCCGATTGTCAGGTGAATCACTCCTCAGAAAACCAATCACTAAATGGTCTCTCCTTTGCCACTCGGAGCTAGGTGGGTAACCTTTACAATCAAGCACTCTTCTTACAATAGAATGGAGTAAAACAAGTTAAGAGTTTAGAGCTTGTGGGGCACTAGGAAGATTGGAGCATAAGCATTAGCCTCTCGAGAAGCTCACCTCTCTTTTATAGAGAGGGCTAACTTCTTCCGTTCTTGCCATCGATCGGCTGCGCCCTTGGCGGTGATCATTGCCATCCCGACTAGCAGAACCCCGGATCAAGCTCCGTAGTCCAATCGGCTACTTAGCGATCGTGATGGACCTCATCGATGGCTCAACCAATCCGACTCCGTCAAGCCCGGGTTACGCGATCTGTGCCCGCGTATGTGGCGGTCGGCTGCCATTCGTATAGCGATCGGCAATGCAATGCCAAACCCATCGATCGATACCCGGTCGAACACACTCGACTCGGAGCAGCGTCCATTGCCATCGCTAGCGGTCGGTAGTGCGTCGAAAACTCAGGCCTTAGCCATAAGTTTGACCTGATCAATCGGGTACTTAACCCAAGTAGTCAAGCGATCACTCGGCCATTCAGCGCCGAGTTCACCTAATGAGCTACTTACATTTCTTGCCTCACTCTTCCACATCTCATTTTTCGGAGAGTCCTGCTCGAAGCTCTCTTCGTTCTGGCCACGTCCTCTCAAGGAGATCAGCCGACTCTGCTGATGCTCCTTCGCACGCTCTAAGCCTTCACTTCGTCAGCTCCCATGAAACTCTCTATGCAAATTTTCTCCCCCTATCATATATTTCTCCCCCTAAAATATATTTCTCCCCCTAAAGTGATTAACTTAAACATACTTATTTCTCCCCCTTTGACACTATCAAAAAGATTAACACTAAGTTATAAGCTCATGGCATCAAGTATAATGGAGGAAAATATGACAAGTTGATTTAAAATTGGGTACCACTTGTTGATGGCATCAAGTATATTTCTACCACTTGTTGTAGGTTTACAAACTGAATTCGGCCTTCAATGTTCTGATTTAGCCACCCGATCGCTATCGTATGCGATGGCACAAAGAATCAAATTTCGATTTTACGGGCAATTTCAGAAATGCATTATAAATTCCAGAAAATTTGAAAAATCATGAAATTTGGGGAACATATTTCTATTAAGTATATCTATCAAGGAAAAATAGTTTTTCATGAAAACTCATTATATTTTCTTGTTTTTGCCAAAAATCCAAAAGCTCTAAAAACCACTAGGTTTTTTATCATTCTAGTATCAAGTTAGCTACCTAGTTTTGCATCCAATTGTTTCAAAACATGAATACATGTATTTTAAGGTAAGAAATTGTTTTGAAAACATATGAAATATCCAACCATGATCTTTGGGCAATATGTCTATGAATTAAACATAAGCCTTCCCCATGATTGGTCTATTATTGCTATTTTGATACTTTAAATGACCATCTAAATGCCATAGGCATTAGTGGACATTTGTATCATCCTAATATCTCACTCATGCTAAGTTTGCAATCAAGTTAGCCTATAGTGAGTGTGAGATGTATCCTTGGGGGTATTTGTATATACTTAACCCATATATTCATGCAATTCTATCATGGTTAAGTATCAACCTAACATTCTACATGATCATAATGACATATATCAATCAATTCTACATTATGATCATGAAACTTATGTATCCATCAAATAATAGTCATGCATTAGGTATTATACGATGATAATAAACAAATTATCACCTAAAGCATGATTTAACCCTATTTCTCATGATAACATGCCAAATATCAAAATCATAAATCATGATTTAAGACATACATAGGAATTACATCAATCATCATGATTTAAGCATTATTACCTATTTATGGGCATGTTATCATCACCCAACACTATCTAAAAAAAAATGTTGTCCCGTCATCCTAAGTCAACCAAAATGTGATATAGGTCAATTCCATATGGTTGACTACCCTAGGGGTTTTCTAACCCTTAAGGATGGATTTTGGAACCCAAAATAAGTTCTTTCCTATTGGGTTCACTAAGTATTCCTTGGGGATCCATTTTCTAGCTATTATCTTCTTCTTATCTTGTCCCCTAGCTATTAGGCATTTGTAGGCCTTTTCATTTTTCTTTTCTTTGTATCCTAGGCCTTTCTTGTTGAAACTAGCTCTTTGGCTCCCTAAGATCATATTTAATGTGTTGGAGCCAATTGTGAATTTCTCTAGTGCTTTGGTTAAATAATCTACCTTTTCCCTTAAGGCCCTATTTTCATTTATACATGCATCATTAACATCCAAAGGCATATAATCATGTGAGCATGCATCATCATTTAAGCTAGAAGAAATATTATCATTTAAGCATGCCTTTTCTAATTTTTGTTCTAATTCCTTAATTTGTTCAAGCATGCATTTATTTTTCTTCTTTGCTCTAAATAAATCTCTAGTTAAGCTAGAAACCATGGAAACTATTTTCTTAGGGGTTAGATTTGTTACCATAGTTTCCATGTCCTCTTCTTCGGATGAGGAGGATGTGGAGGCTCCCCCTTCACTTGAGCTTTCCCCACTTGAGCTTGATCTTTCATTTTCGGATGAAGAGCAATCCAAGTCATCAAAGGCCATCAAGGCCAAATTGGTGACAAAGGCATTCTCCTCATCCGATGATGAGGAGGAGGATGAGGATGGATCATCCCAAGTCCTTGCCTTGAGAGCCTTAGCCTTTCCCTTCTCCTTTGTCTTCTTCTCCTCTTCCTTCTTTTTCTTGCTCCCCTTCTTCTTCTTCTTTTCTTCTTTCTTTTTCCTTTCTTCCTTGCTCTTGTTTAGGAGAGGACAATTGTCCCTTATGTGTCCCTCTCCTTGGCAATTGTAGCATATGACCTTCCTCCTTGGTCTTCTCATCCTATCATTAGATTTATCAAATCTAAAATTCTTAAATGCACGTCTTACCCTCCTTACCATATAGGCTTCTTCGGTGCTATCCATGGAGGAGGAGGAAGATGCTTCGTCATCGGAGGAGGAGGGGATTTCCATCTTCTTCTTCCCCTTATTTGCCAACAATGCTACTCCTCTTGAAGGTTGAATTCTAGGCTCCTCTTGTATTCCTTCAAGCCTAGTTTCGTGGAGTTCCATTGTTGAGAAGAACTCCTCCAAGGTGCTCACTTCTAAATTCTTTGAGATATAGAATGAGTCCACCATGGAGCTCCACTTTGAGGACCGGGGAAAGGCATCTATAGCCTTCATTACCATATCCCGGTTTGATAGCTTCTCACCTACACTTGTTATCCCAATTAAAATTTCTTTAAACCTAGAGTGTAGTGAGGTTACCTTTTCTCCCTTTTCTAGTTTTATATTGGATAGTTGGGAGCAGAGGAGGTCTCTCCTTGCTAGCTTGGCCTCGGATGTGCCTTCATGGAGTTCTATAAGCTTCTCCCACATCTCTTTGGCGCTAGCACATTCTCCGATCCGATTGATCTCTTGTTGAGGGAGCACATTGTAGAGATGGTGCTTGGCTTTGGAGTTTGCAAGGTGCTCCTCTCTTTGCCTCTTGGTCCACCTAGATTTCTCTATTGGCTTCCCCTCTTCATCCCTAGGCAAAACGAAACCGGATTCCATTGTAATCATTATATCAAAATCCGTTTTGAAAAATACCTCCATTCGCTTCTTCCACCAAGCGAATTCTCCTTCAAACTTCGGAGGATGGATGTTGGAGCCGGCCATTTTGAAAGTTGCTTGTTGTGGCGGTTAGTCTTCGACAAGCTTTCCTCGGCTCTGATACCACTTGTAGGGGATCGGTATGGCCGGCTAGAGGGGGGGGTGAATAGCCCTCGTACGTTGGACGTCGTAAATTGCTCGTCTACAAAAGATTAGCGCAAGCGGAATATACAAATACAAAGCAAAAGACAAACAATAAAACAAACGCTAACACGATGGTATAACGTGGTTCACGGCTACGCCGCTAATCCACAGTCCCCGATTAAATCCTCGGTGAATCACTCCGTTAAACCAATCCACTAAATGGTCTCTCCTTTGCACCAAGCTAGGTGGAGGTAACCTTTACAAATCAAGCACACTCTTCTTACAAATAGAATGGAGTAAGAACAGGTAAGAAGAGTTTAGAGCTTGTGGGGCACTAGGAAGATTGTTTGGAGTATGAGCATTAGCCTCTCAAAGGCTCACACCCTCTCTTTTTATAGAGAGGGCTAACTTCTTCCGTTGCCGCCATCGATCATTGCCGCCCTTGGCGATCATTGCCATCCTACTAGCGGCCTCCGAACACGTCGGATCCCGGCCGTTGTAGTCAGCGGAACTCTTGGCGATCGGATGGACCTCACGGTCATTCTACCTCCGTAATCGGCCGATCGGCTACGAACGATCAATGGCGAAACCCCATTGACGATCATTGCGCGCCTTGTGATCGGATGGTCTTGTCGATCGGCGCCCACGTATGGCGATCGGCTGCGCTACATTCGATCGATCGTATACGGTCGAACTCACTCGACTGAGCGATCATTGCCATGTCATGGCGATCGGTGATGTCAGAAAACCCATCCGACACTTGGCCAAATGGCCAAGTTTCACCTAAGAGCTACCCTTCCCTGGGTTACAATCGCTCACTCTCATTTCTCGGAGTCCCTCGCCTTCGAAGTTCTCTTCGTTCTCGGCCACGTCCCTCGGCAGCATCAGGCGCACGGCTCTGCAATGCTCCTTCGCGTCTCTTGCCTCGAAGTCTACTTCCTCCGGCTTCACTCCAAGCTTCTCGTCCGGCGGTCCCTCGGATGCTCCAAGCGCACGGCTTCCGCAAAGCTATCCTTCACCGACTCAAGGCACGAGTCATGAGATGTGAAACTCGCCACGGCTCCATGTGCGAATTACTAAGTCCTGCACGACTTCAACGCACATATCACATCAACATATCAAACTAACTTAAACCCTTTGCCACACCATCAAAACCATATTACGGCAAGAGATTGCCCTAACAAGGCATTCACCGGGTGGAACAGAGGTGGACACGGTCGACCATGTGGATTCCACACGACCATGTCCAAACCCCAAAGCCAGGTATCCCAATGCCCCATATACCCGTGTGGCACTGGGCAGTTTTAACATGACTAGGGGTTTCGTAGGATTTATGAAGAGCCGACTTCACGTCTATAAAAAGGAAGGCATGCCTAAACCCTAGAGAGGAGGGCCGATGGCTAGGATGGCAAGACGGTGCCCTGAAAAGCACTGAAGACTCGTAATGGGGAGGAAGGAAGTGGCTAGGAGATCCATCCTGACGCTCCGACATTGTGGAGAAAAACCAAGACACATATATTATCTAGGACAGAAAGTACCTTCTTTATTTTCTTGTTCTACTTGCATTGTAATTATATATTCTAAGATGTCTTGTGTTTATTCTTCCTTGTCTATGGAGTAGATACTTCGATTCTAGAATTAGGGAGTAACTTGTGTTTGTGGACATGCTAGTTCAAATAGTCATTCATCTCCTTTGATTTTATTTGCAATTTTGTGTTGTTGAGATTTATGAAGGTTATGTTTTGATTCTAATTATACTGTGCGTAATCGATAAAAAAGGTGACAACCTTCGTATCAAAAACCTAGGAGAATCAAGGATGAGCCTTGCGGTCATCCTATCTCCCATAATCGTAGAAGACAGAATATGATAGGACACGATATGAAATAAGATCTGCTACTACATAGGGAATTATGAGGACGTCTTGGTATCTCAATAACCTATCTTAGCAGAAGGGCCAAAGTAGGAGAAATTAACTCTAGAAGGGTTGAGGGACCTTAGTGACAGAGGGATCCCAATCAACCCCCTGAGCTCTGATGATCCGAAAGGTAAACTTGGTTAGGAATAGGTAGCTCCTGATAGAAGCAAAAGTTCATCGGGCAAATGCATAATGATCCTCCCTCGAAATCATAATTAGAGATCTCAACGCACCTAATTGATAGCATGTTCCATGGCACACAAGTGAAATTGAAGTCCTAGAATCCCTTTTTGAGAACTTCGAACCGACCTTCCCTTCCTCGGAGTGACACCATACTTGAGTTAGGACTACCGTCAACCTCGCAATCTATACTCTTAGGAGATTAATTCCAAACAGCAACATCCATTGGATAGACGGTATTTGAATCTTAGTTTCTGTTGGATCGATAAACTTTTATTATTTGATGACATCCGTGCACTTATGGGCATTGAGCGTGAGCACGCGCTTCGAGTTCTTGACGATCCTCATCAGAGATTTGAGAGTCGTGCTTGCATGCATCAAATTTTTGGCGCCGTTGCCGGGGACTATTGAATCGATATCGAATCGAAAGTGAATAGC
This sequence comes from Wurfbainia villosa, assembly GCA_025175895.1. Lineage (NCBI taxonomy): Eukaryota > Viridiplantae > Streptophyta > Magnoliopsida > Zingiberales > Zingiberaceae > Wurfbainia > Wurfbainia villosa. The sequence continues at coordinate 84,584,379 of CM046001.1, forward strand.
TTGGATCAGACTTAGGTTGAATTTTCTTTCTTGTCTTATTTCATTACAGTTTATTCAGTTTTAGATTTTTGCTATTTAAATTCTATTTAGCTTAATTTTAGTAGTCAAATTATATTTTGCTTTAGTTTAGTTCTTAGGTCTTCTTCATGTTGTTTAGTGCATTAGTATTCTTTTATTACCTATTTATAAGTAGTAGGTGTAGGGGATCGATCGACCGGCTAGAGGGGGGGGGGTGAATAGCCCTCTTTCGTTGGATGAAGAAATTTTCTCGTCTACAAAACGTTAGCGCAAGCGGAATATGCAAATATAAACAAATAAAGACAGAAAAAGATACACAAGAATACAAACAATGCAAACACCGAGATGTAACGTGGTTCACGGCTACGCCCCTAATCCACCGTCCGATTCGTCCAAGGTGAATCACTCCTTAATCTTTCACTAGATCTCTCCTTTGCACAAAGCTAGGTGGAGGTAACCTCTTTTACACAAAAACATTCCTCTTACAAATATAATGGAAATAAGCTCAAGTAAGAGGATAGAAAGCTTTAGAGAACTTTGGGAGAAGATTAGAGCATAAGCATTAGCCTCCCAAAGCCCCACACCATTCCTCTTTATAGAGGAAGAGGGTTTCTTCCCGTTGACACAGGAGCAGTCGATTGATGTCCCTATCGATCGTGGTCCTCCAGCCATTGCAATAACAATTTGCTTTCCCGTTGGATTTCATCCAGCGACATCGCATCGATCGGTGATATGACCATCGGTAGTCGATGCTCGATCGATCGAGTGCTCCGCGAGCTCGACTCCGATACTGCCCGTGCTGCGGCATGCTATCGATCGAGCCATCCCTTGGCATTCGGTGATGTCGGCAACCGATCATTGCGATCATTCGCGATCGTGATTGGGTCAAAACCCTAGTCTTATACCAGTCAAACTCCGTTCGACTCAGAGCAGTCGACTGCTAGTCCATGGCAGTCGACTGATGTCGGGAAATCTCATTCGACACTTAGCCAAATGGCCAAGTTTCACCTAAGAGCTCTACCCCTTTCTCGGGTAACATTTGCTCACTCTCATCCCTCAGAGTCCCTCGCCTTTAAAGTTATCTTCGTCCGGCCATGTCCGTCGGATGCGCCAAGCGCACGGCTCTGCAGTGCCATCCTTCACGTCTCGCCCTGAAGTCTACTTCCTCCGGCTTCACTCCAAGCTCCTCGTCCGGCAGTCCCTCGGATGCTCCAAGCGCACGGCTTCCGCAAAGCCATCCTTCACCGACTCAAGGACCGAGTCATGAGAGGTGAAACTCTCCAAGGCTCCATGTGCGAATTACTAAGCCCTGCAAGACTCCAACACACATATCAAATCATAATAACACTCTAACTTAAACCCTTTGCCACACACATCAAAACCATATCACGGCAAGAGATTGCCCTAACAATCTCTCCCTTTTTGATGTGTGCCAATCCGTTTAAGTTAGGTAAAAACATTTGATAAAACTATTAAGAGAGGAAAGCATGTAAGTAAACATGATTAGCAACTCTCCCCCTTAATACATGAAACTCCCCCTAAATATATTCCCCCTTACTTAAACTATTCTCCCTTACTTAAACATAACATTTCTCCCCCTTTGACACCATTAAAAATAATAAACAATGTTTATCTAAGCATGACATCAAGTTTAGAGAGAAACAAAACCCAAAACATGCCTTAAGATCAGATACACAAGGTTATTGGGCATGTTATCAGACTACCAGTCGACTGGCACAAGTATTTTGGGATTTTCAGGTTTTCAGAATGAATTTCAGAAATGCATTAGAAAATCTATAAAATTCGAAAAATCATGAAATTTGGAGAACATATTTCTTGTGAGTATATCTATCAATGAAAAATAGTTTTCCATGAAAAATAATTGTATTTTCAGATATTTTCCAAAAATCCAAAAGCTTTAAAAACCACTAGGTTTTTGATCAAGTTAGTATGCATTTTAACACCTAGTTTTGGCTTGAATTGTTTCAAAACATGAATACACAGATTTTAAAGTAAGAAATTGTTTTGAAAACATATGAAATATCCAACCATGATCTTTGGTCAATATGTCTATGAATTAAACATAAGCCTTCCCCATGATTGGTCTATTATTGCTATTTTGATACCTTTAATGGCCATCTAAATGTCATAGGCACTAGTGGACATTTGTATCATCCTAACATCTCACCCTTGCTAAGTTTTCAATCAAGGTAGCCTATAGTGAGTGTCAGATGTATCCTAAGGGTATTTGTATGTACTTAACCATTAATTTCATGCATTTCTACCCATGGTTAAGTATCAACCTACTATCCCACATGATCATAAAGACATGTATGAATTAATTTCACATTATGATCATGATACACATCAAATTGTTATCATGCATTAGGTATTACATGATGATAAAAAGGTAAAGTCCTTATGGTTGACTATCCTAGGGTTTTCCTAACCCTTTAGGATGGATTTTGGAACCCAAGATAAGTTCTTTCCTATGGGGTTCACTAAAAATTCCTTAGGGATCCATTTTCTAGTAATCACCTTCTTCTTGTCTTGACCCCTAGCTATTAGGCATTTATAGGCCTTTTCATTTTTCTTTTCTTTATATCCTAGGCCTTTCTTGTTGAAACTTGCCCTTTGGCTCCCAATTATCATATTCAAGGTGTTGGAGCCTATAGTAAACTTTTCTAGGGCTTTGGTCAAATAGTCTACCTTTTCCCTTAAAGCCCTATTTTCTTCTATGCATGCATCATCAACATTGAAAGGCATATATTCATGTGAGCATGCATCATTTAAACTAGAAGAAATATTATCATTATCATTTAAGCATGCTTTTTTCTAATTTTTCTTCTAAGTCCTTAATTTGCTCAAGCATGCATTTATTTCTTTTCTTTGCTCTAAATAAATCCTTAGTGAGGCTAGAAATCATAGACATTATTTGCTTAGGGGGTAGATTCGTTACCTCACTTACCAAATCCTCTTCCGATGATGAGGATGTAGAGGAGGCTCCCCCTTAACTTGAGCTCTCTCCACTTGAGCTTGATCCTTCATTTTCGGAGGAGGAGGTGGAGAGATCATCAAACGCCATCAATGCCAAATTTGTGACAAAGGCATTTTCTTCCTCGGATGATGATGATGATGAGGAAGAAGGGTCATCCCAAGTCCTTGCTTTTAATGCCTTTGCCTTCCCTTTTCCCTTGGCCTTCTTTTCTTCTCCCTTTTTCTTCTTGCTCCCCTTCTTCTTCTTTTCTTCCTTCTTTCTCTTCTCCTCCTTGCTTTTGTTCAAAAGGGGACAATTGTTCCTTATGTGTCCCTCTCCTTGGCAATTGTAGCAAATAATTTTCCCCCTTGGTCTTCTATTCCTATCATTAGATTTATTAAATCTAAAACCTTTTAATGCACGCCTTACCCTCCTTACAATATAGGCTTCTTCCATGCTATCCATGGAGGAAGATGAGGATGCTTCATCGGAGGAGGAGGGGATCTCTATCTTCTTCTTCCCCTTATGTGCCATCAAGCCTACTCCTCTTGAAGGTTGAAACTTTGGCTCTTCTTGTATTCCTTCAAGCCTCATTTCGTGGAACTCCATTGTTGAGAAGAACTCCTCCAAGGTGCTCACTTCTAAGTTCTTGGAGATGTAAAATGAGTCCACCATGGAGCTCCATCTTGAGGACCGGGGAAAGACATCTATGGCCTTCATTACCATATCCCGGTTGGAGAGCCTTTCTCCTACACTTGTTAGTCCAATCAAAATTTCCTCAAACCTAGAATGCAATGATGTTACCTTTTCTCCCTTTTCTAATTTTATGTTGGATAGTTGGGAGCAGAGGAGGTCTCTCCTTGCAAGTTTAGCCTCTGAGGTACCTTCATGAAGCTCTACTAGCTTCTCCCACATCTCCTTTGCACTAGAGCATTCCTCTATCCTATTCACTTCTTGTTGGGGGAGTACATTGTAGAGGTGGTGCTTGGCCTTTGAATTCGCCAAGTATTCCTCTCTTTGTCTTTTGCTCCATCTTGATTTTTCCAATAGCTCCCCTTCTTCATTCCTAGGCAATTCGAAACCGTTTTCCATAATCAAAAGGATTTCAAAATCGTTCTCGAAAAATACCTCCATTCTCTTTTTCCACCAAGAGAATTCGCCTTCGAATTTTGGTGGGTGAATGTTTGAGCCGACTATCATTGAATGTGCTTGTTGTGGCGGTTAGTCCTTGACAAGCTTTCCTTGGCTCTGATACCACTTGTAGGGGATCGATCGACCGGCTAGAGGGGGGTGAATATCCCTCTTTCGTTGGATGAAGCAATTTGCTCGTATATAAAACGTTAGCGCAAGAGGAATATGCAAATACAAACAAATAAAGACAAAGCAAAAGATACACAAGAATACAAACTATGCAAATACCGAGATGTAACATGGTTCACGGCTACGCCGCTAATCCATGGTCCGATTCGTCCAAGGTGAATCACTCCTTAATCTTTCACTAGATCTCTCCTTTGCACAAAGCTAGGTGGAGGTAACCTCTTTTACACAAAAACACTCCTCTTACAAATATAATGGAAATAAGCTCAAGTAAGAGGATGGAAAGCTTTAGAGAACTTTGGGAGAAGATTAGAGCATAAGCATTAGCCTCCTAAAGCCCCACTCCATTCCTCTTTATAGAGGAAGAGGGTTTCTTCCCGTTGACACAGGAGCAGTCGACTGATGTCCCTATCAGTCGACTGGTCCTGTAGCCGTTGCCCAATAACGGCTGCTTTCCACGTTGGATTTCATCCAACGACACTGGCATCAGTCGACTGATATGGCCATCAGTTGACTGATGCTCGATCAGTCGAGTGCTCCGCGAGCTCGAATCCATTCTCAGGCGCATCGATCATTCGCCATCCCTCGGCTTGACTAATATCGGCAATGATCATTGCCCGATCCATGGCAATGACTAATTGGGTCAAAACCCTAGTCTTATACCAGTCGAATTCCGTTCGACTCAGAGCAGTCGACTGCTAGTCCATGGTAGTCGACTGATGTCGGGAAATCTCATCTGACACTTAGCCAAATGGCCAAGTTTTACCTAAGAGCTCTACCCCTTTCCCGGGTTACATTCGCTCACTCTCATCCCTCGGAGTCCCTCGCCTTTGAAGTTATCTTCGTCTGGCCACATCCCTCGGATGCGCCAAGCGCACGGCTCTGCAGCGCCATCCTTCGTGTCTTGCCCTGAAGTCTACTTCCTCTAACTTCACTCCAAGCTCCTCATCCGGCGGTCCCTTGGATGCTCCAAGCGCACGACTTCCGCAAAGCCATCCTTCACTGACTCAAGGACCGAGTCATGAGAGGTGAAACTCTTCAAGGCTCCATGTGCGAATTACTAAGCCCTGCAAGACTCCAACACCCATATCAAATCATAATAACACTCTAACTTAAACCCTTTGCCACACACATCAAAACCATATCACGGCAAGAGATTGCCCTAACAGTAGGTATACTCCTAATTGCGTAGCTTGGTTCGTTGTATGCATCAACGATTAGGATCGAAAAATCTACTTCCGATAGACCCAGAAATAGAACGAACCTACTATCGCAAGAGATCTGAGCAGATATGCATGGAGGACCAAGACACCCCTTTGGTGAACCTAGGTAGCCGACCTCTACGGGACTATGCAGCCCCGAGTGCTGGAGGGTGTAGGCCGAGTATAGTTGGACCATCCATCTCAGCTAATAACTTTGAATTAAAACTTGCACTAATAGACATGGTCCATAAGAGCCAATTCAGAGGAGCTGCAACAGAAGGCCCGAACTGACACTTAGAGATATTTTTAGAGATATGCTCAACATTGAAGTTTAATGGAGTGCCTACTGATGCGATCCACCTGTTCTCACTATGGGACAAGGCGAAGATATGACTACATTCCCTTCCCTTAGGATGCATCGCCATGATGTGAGCAAAATATATAGGATTTTAGGAATAGTTTTTGCTCACATCTTGTAACTGCCCAAATTTTAGTTCCTATACTTTTATTTATTTATTTAGAAAAAAAAAATAGAAATAAGAATAGAAAGATAAAAAAAAGGAAAAAAAAAATCGAATAAATGGTTTGTTAGCCAGGGCTCGAACCATGAACAGTTGGTTTAGGGGAATAGGCTTCCTACCACTAAGTCATAAGATTACCAATGAGTAGGATATAACAGAATATATCTATAGGTAGGAGAAAGAGAGAAGTTGGTTAATTTGGCTAATCATTTAAAGGGGATAATTAGGTTAAGGAAAAACCCTAGTTTATATATACCTTTTATTTCTTTCCTCTCCCTAAACTTCACGCCGAAACCCACGCCACTTCCTCTTCTACATCTCTCGGGGTCTTCTGCACCGTGAGCACCAAATGCCAAAACCCCACCCATGCCTTTTCAACCGCTGAAGCAAGGAGGAGGTTTGTCGTCGGCAGAATTTCTCTCATCCCTCTCTCTCCCGATCTCTCGTGTTCCAGCCGCCAAAGCAAAGGAACACGTAGGAGGTCTTCTCTTTACGAAATCTAATGGTATAAATTGGTGAAAAAGTGTAGGAAGTAAGTATTGCTCACCTACAGTATAAGTAGTTATCGTATGTCATGAATATGTTTTTTTTGTGCTTGTTATTTCCAGTTACATGGTTGAGCATTTTATACCCATGTATATGAGTCAGTTATGCATGGTATTTTTAGTTACATGATTTTTACCCGTTATGTCATGTTTGATTTAATATCATGTTTAAATCCATGATAAGAATGTGATTTATGATCATGAATGTTGTAGATGAGTTGTAGTTTACAGTTATATGCATGATGTAGAGTAAGATGTAAAAATATTTCCTTTATAAAGAAAATTTAAAGATGCTTCCCATTCGAATTGGGATTAAGAGCACAACGATCTTCAGTATGCTCCTCATTTCAGTTTTGGGGGTCAAGAGTATAATGATCTTTATGGTGCTCCCCATTCGTGGTTTAGGGGATTAAGAATATTTTTTTCAGTATGTTTAAGAATATAAGTATAAAGGAAGTATTTTACTTTTGACAGAGCATGTACCAGACATTAGTTTCGCCCATGGGCCAAGGCCCTCAGTTTCAATTACCCTAATAGGTTCGGTGGTTGGCCACCCTGGCCTATTAGGAAAGCGCGCATTGGTACTATATCGGGCCTATATTTAGGATGATTATTAATTTGAAGTATCAGTATAAGTACAAGTAAAAGTTTCCAAGTTAATTATTCTAGCTTAGATACACTATTTACATGTTTTAAAATACTTAAGAGCATGGTTTATACAAGAGACATGTATTCAGAGTTATGATTTTCAGTTATGCTTACATGTGTATCAATGTATCAAGGGTAAGAGAACTAGTTGCATGATTTCATACGTTGCATGTTTTTGTGAGCATAGAAAGTACTTACTAAGCTTTATTGTTTACAGTTTGCATTTCCTTATACTACATATAAAGGTAAAGAAAAGCTTCAGTAAGGTGGCATAGCGGATGAAGTGCTTGGAGTGTGTGGCGACGGAACAATGAAAATAAAAGATCCTAAGTGCAGATGTCTAAACCAGATTTTTAGTTTGTAGTTATTTTTTTTGATATTGTTGAAGTTCAACTGGATTGCTTATGGTTGAGACCAAAGAATGCTAGAGTCATATTGGGTTAGTCTTAATACTTGCATGTTATGTGAAGATCTTGAATTGGTTATTGTTTAAGTGATGTCAAGGTCCTTATGATCATTTTAGTTTTTAGCATATTGCGTTAGTATATTGCATGAATTTTGGAATGATAGTAACATGGTGTGATGATTAGAGTATAGCGTTAGAGTAAGAGTAGAAAGTATAAAATCTGTAATGATCTCTCCCTTATGGGAGGGGTGGTACAGTTGGTGTCAGAGTAAGATAAGGAAGAATTAAAGAAACAGACAGTAAAGTAGTGACATCTCCCCTAGTAGAGAGTGGAAAGACCAAGGGGGTGTTGCCACGCCCGCCCTTCCCGGGACCCTAAATGTCCGGAGAGGCGGCGCGTGACGCGACCGTACATACATTTCATACAGCGGAAGACTTTATATATATACTTCTTATTTCTTACAGCGGAAGACTTAAGACCTAAATACTTTTTTTTTTCTTTTAAACATAAATATGCATTAACACTTCTTCTTAACATAGAGTATGTTTCATAGCATAGCATGCATAGATACTTCTTCTTACTTCTTCTTTACTTCTTCTTATCAACATAAAGCATGCATCATATATATATATAGATACTTAAGGCTTAGTAGGCTCATAACATCATCGTCATAGGGAGACATAAGTAAAGACATCCATAGACATCATCATTATAGATAATACATGTATACGTAGACTTAACGGATCTTCTCCACCATGCCACTACCACACACATTGACCCCTCCTGCTGTTCCCTTTAGTTTATCCATCCCTTACCTTTATCTGCAGTACGAGGGAAAGATAAACTATAAGCACATAGGCTTAGTAAGATCCTGTCCTACTCACAAAAACCATACATCATCATTGATCATGACTTGTGGCATTTATAACATATAATCAATATATCATGTAACATACATGGCATCATCAACTTAACTTGTAGCTTAAGCAACATAAACGTAACATACATGGCATCATATGTAACTTAGTAACCTAACATCATAGCGTGCCATCGAACATAACATGTAACTTATACATCATGACATATCATCTAACATAACAGGTAACTTAAACATTATGGCATATCATCTAGCATAACAGGTAACTTAAACATTATGGCATATCATCTAACATAACATGTAACGTAAACAATCATGGCATATCATCTAACATAACATGTAACTTAACAATCATGGCATATCATCTAACATAACATGTAACTTAACAATCATGGCATATCATCTAACATAACATGTAACTTAAATATTATGGCGTATTATCTAACATAACATGTAACGTAAACATTATGGCATATCATCTAACATAACATGTAACTTAACAATCATGGCATATCATCTAACATAACACGTAACTTAAACATTATGGCATATCATCTAGCATAACACGTAACTTAAATATTATGGCGTATTATCTAACATAACATGTAACTTAACAATCATGGCATATCATCTAACATAACATGTAACTTAACAATCATGGCATATCATCTAACATAACATGTAACTTAAACATTATGGCATATCATCTAGCATAACACGTAACTTAAATATTATGGCGTATTATCTAACATAACATGTAACTTAAACATTATGGCATATCATCTAACATAACATGTAACGTAAACAATCATGGCATATCATCTAACATAACATGTAACTTAACAATCATGGCATATCATCTAACATAACATGTAACTTAACAATCATGGCATATCATCTAACATAACATGTAACTTAAACATTATGGCGTATTATCTAACATAACATGTAACGTAAACATTATGGCATATCATCTAACATAACATGTAACTTAACAATCATGGCATATCATCTAACATAACATGTAACTTAAACATTAACATGCAAACATATGCAAGATGCTTTTGAAAACATATATGTTAGGTACGTAAATATAGATCTCAACATATTTGGGCCCGGCATTGTACCACTTCTTCATTATCATAGCGCGCATCCCTAAATAGGCCCGAGGTAGCAAGTCTCGAACCTAATAGGTTCCTAGGCCCGAGTCTTATTCCATCGACCTAGGGGCAATCGTCATAGCGTAGAAGCCCATCCTAGGCCCGAGTCTTACTCCATCGACCTAAGGCATCTTGGAGCCCATCCCGTACTAGGCCCGAATCTTATTCCATCGACCTAGGGGCAATCATACATAGAAGCCCATCCTAGGCCCGAGTCTTATTCCATCGACCTAGGGCATCTTAGGAGCCCATCCCTTCTTTGGACCTTGTTAAGGTCTTGGTACAAGCCATGCAGAAAGTAAAATACTTATATGCTTATTTTACAACATAGCTTATTTCTTTAACATAGCATAGCATACTTCATTTCATACACATCATGCTTCATTTCATTAACATAGCATAGCATACTTCATTTCATAACAACATAGCTTATTTCATTAACATAGCATAGCATACTTCATGGTATGAACTTCATTGTAACCTAAGGAGATCAAAGGTGGCCGAATGGCCCTTATAGGCTTTTTAGGGTTTAGACCTTTAACCTAATTCAAGTAACATACATAGGCATACAAATTCCATAAAATTCATGGTGTGAACTTCATTGTAACCTAAAAGACCAAAGGTGGCCGAATGGCCCTTATAGGCTTTTTAGGGTTTAGATCTTTAACCTCAACCCCCCTAACATGTTAACATCATTACTTACAAGTAAAACAAGCTATAAAACTTCAATAAAACACCAAGATCCATATTGGCCGAATGGTTCTTAGGGTTCATTAGGGTTAGCTTTTGTCCTAATCCACTTTAACCCCTAACATCATCATCTAGTTACAAAAACATGGCATGGAACTTCATTGAAACCCTAAAAGTAGGGTTTGGCCGAATAGGTCTTTAGGGTTCATTAGGGTTAGCTTTTGTCCTAATCCACTTTAACCCCTAACATCATCATCTAGTTACAAAAACATGGCATGGAACTTCATTGAAACCCTAAAAGTAGGGTTTGGCCGAATAGGTCTTTAGGGTTCATTAGGGTTAGCTTTTGTTCTAATCCACTTAAAACCCTAACATCATCATCTAGTTATAGAACATAGCATAAACATAACATGGAGCTTCATTTAAACCCTAGTCCATGACTTGGCGAATAGTTCATGGAGACCTTTGGGGTTAGATCTTTATCCTAATCCTCTAACATGCTATCATCATCATTTGCAAGTAAAGCAAGATATAAACTTCAACAAAAACACCAAAAACCCATGTTGGCGAATGGTCCATAGGGTTTCCTAGGTTAACTTTTGACCTAATCCCTTTTTAACCCTAACTACATCATATAGCAATTAAAACATGGCATTCATGAAACCCTAACCCTAATTTCCTAGGGTGGCCGAAACACATAAGGGCTCAACTAGGGTTAGCTTTTTAACCAACCCTCTTTTCCCATCTTAGCATCATCATATCCTTCCTAAACATAGATTTAAACTTCATTGGTAAACTAAAACATGCTTGGCCGAATATAACATACAAAGTTGTTCAAACATTCAATCGCAACTACTCGTATGCGGTGAGGGATACTTACTTCCTTCGCTTTGTTTTGGGTGGAGAAGATGACCTAAAGAAGTCACCTAGCTTTCTCCTAGCTTGAATGGGGGGCTCTGCCAAAGGAAGAAGAAGGAGAGAGACAAGAAATAATCTTGCCATAGTACCCTTCTTGGTGCTCTTGACCCTTAGATGGTTATTAGCCCCTTAGATGAACCCTTCCTTTGCCTAACTCTCTAGGGTGACACCCTATTTTGTTTTGGCCAAACTTCAAGGAAGAAGGCTTAGGGTTTCGTGGAGGATGAAGAGGAGAGGAAGAAGGAAGAAAGAAGTGGCCAAGTGGAACTTCTCTCTTCTTTATAAAGGGAGGAAGAGAAGTTTCTCTTCTCTTTGTCATGCCTCTTCATTTACTCTTATCACACTTATCTATAATTCCCCCTCTTCCTCTAATAGTAAGCTATTGCTAAGCACTTGGTCATCACATGCATGGTAAGAGTTAACTCTCACCAAGAGGTTTAAGGTTCAAACCTCACCTCTCCACTTTTATTCTTTTATCATCATTTTTTTTTCCAAGATTCCATATATAATCTCCTAGACATGAAATTAAATTCTATACAAAAATTATTATAAAATTTCTAGAGCTTGGGATGAAAAGGGAGGAAAGGGAAATGGGGAATTCGGCCAAGGATGAGGAAGAAGGAGGATGAAGAAGGAAAGTGGGGTTTTACTTCCACTCTTCTCTTAATTCTCCTCTTTAATACCTAGGGAATGAACACCCATCTATATTCTTTGTATATTCTTTATATATCTTATCCATAAATTATCCTAGGGTCTAGTGGTGTCAAGGCTACCTCCCTATTAGGAGGTTCATGGTTCAAATCATACCTATAACCATCTTTTATTTATTTTATTTTTAACCATTTTATGGTCTTAAAACCTATATAATTACTTTGCCTAGTTTAGAATTTTGTGGGCGTTACAGGTGTTACAATATGGTATCAGAGCGGGTTCTGCCCTTCCATCACACACACATCGAGCATTAGTTCTGCCACCTCCAAGTAAGCAAGTATTTATCTACTTTATTTACTTTATGAGTAGTAAGGATTGCTTCTTTTAAGTTAAACATGCTCACCTAAAATGTTCTCTTTGAGTTAAACATGCTTGCATATATATATATATATATGAAGATGATAGACAATAAGTAATAGAGCATACCTAGATATGTATGTGAAGATGAAAAAATAGTGATTATAGCCTGATAGTGGTTTCACTTTATCATCTTATGAAGAGCAGGGAATGCCTCGAGAAAGATCCCGTGGAGGATAAGAAATGAATGAAGAAGTACTACCACCATATAGTCACTCATACTACCAACAAAGAAGTGGCAGAGCAAAGGCAGTCATCTATACTTTGATGATGAATCAGTGAGAAAATCCTGTTACTCAGCCAGGGACTCAGAATGCCATTCCAACTGCATCTTCTGCCCCACCAGACCCACCAACAGCTCTAGTGGGAGGGGTGAGACAAGAGGCATATCTGATTCAATGGCAAAAGTTGAAGCCAGAGAGTTTTGCTGGTGCCAGTGAACCATGGGATGCTCAGGCATGGTTCAAGATAGTAGAGAGCATAGTGGAACTGCTGGACTAGCCTGAGAATGAGAAAGTTAAGTGCGCCTCATTCTGTCTGACCAGAGATGCCAGAATGTGGTGGGAGTGAGTAAAGGCTAAGAGGGTGGTGAACCGAATGTCATGGACAAACTTTGAGACGGAGTTCTTCGAGGAGTTCTTCCATATGCGAGTCACCAATAAGCATTATGATGAGTTCACGGAGTTCCGACAAGGGGATTTATCAGTAGATGAAGCAGTAAAGAAGTTCAATAGGTTTTCTCGTCTATGCCCGGAACTGGTCAGTACTGAGAAGGAAAGAGTTAGGTTGATGCTAAAGATGTTGAGACCGGAGATAGCTTTAAATGTGGCTGGTGGAATTAATAGACCACAGACTACTGAAGAGCTAATCAACAGTGCGCTAATCATGGAGCATTACATGAATAGTATCAAGCACCAGAAGCTAGCCTCGATAGAAAGCAAAAGTCAGGGAAGTTCAGAAGGTCAGAAACCTTAGAGCGGTAATTCGAACTGGAAGTCAAACAACAATGGCAATAGGAAACAATGGAATAATGCAAAGGGAGGTTCAACCAGTAAGCAACCTACATATCCTACATGTTCTAAGTGTGGGAGGAAGCATCCAGGAGTTTGCCGCTAGGGCATGAGTTGGTGTTATATATATGGTGTCGAGGGACACTTCGCCAAACAGTGCCTCACCAAGACCAATCTACCTCCGCCACAGTCTACTCAGTATGGAGGTAGACCAACTCAGCTACACAGATGTAGGGAGCACTGGAGGGTCCTTACATTAGCCAAGGAAGATTGGAGGCCCCATCAGTTACACCTAATGCCCGGATCTTCTCCCTCACTAAGGAAGAGGTAGCAAATGTTTCTACGGTAGTCACAGGTTAGATACCTATCCTTAGTCAGCATACTACCGTACTTTTTGATACTAGGGCAACCCATTCTTTCATGTCTATGGCATTTGCTAAGAAGATAGATATAACTATGGATGTCTTAGATATTCAATTTTTAACAACCCTACCTTTGGGTGAAATAATGACATCTACACACTGGTTGCGTGTCGTGCCAGTCAGAATTTCAGACAGAGAGCTTTATAGTGATCTGATCTTGCTGGACATGCATGACTATGATGTCATCTTTGGAATGAACTTTCTGAGCAAGTATGGTGCTTCCATTGAGTGTCGTAAGCGAAGAGTAGTATTTTAACCTAAGACCGAGGCCAAATTTGAGTTTATTGGAGAACTAAGGAAGAAGACTAAGAAGTTCTTATCTATCATGGAAGCTCAAAAGATGTTAGATAGTGGATGCACTGGGTATTTAGCATATATAGTTGATACTAAGCATGAAAGAAGCCAACAGCTGGAAGAAGTCCCAATTGTATGTGACTACGCGGAAGTATTTCCTGACGAGCTACCAGGACTAGCACCTAGAAGGGAAGTCGAGTTTGAGATTAAGCTTGTTCCTGGTACCAACCCAATCTCAAAAGCACCCTACTGTATGACTCCAGCTGAATTGAAAGAGCTTCAGGAACAATTACGGGAGTTACTAGACAAGGGATTCATCCGCCCTAGTCATTCCCCGTGGAGAGCTCCAGTGTTGTTCGTGAAAAAGAAAGATGGGGCTATGAGGATATGCATAGACTATCGAGCCTTGAATCAAGTGATGATCAAGAACAGATATCCTCTGCCAAGGATAGAGGATTTATTTGATCAATTGAGGGGAGCCAAAGTCTTCTCCAAGATTGACTTGCGGTCCGGTTATCATCAAGTAAGAGTTAAAGAGGAGGATATACCAAAAATAGCTTTCCGAACGAGGTATGAACACTATGAGTTCGTGGTCATGCCCTTCGTAGTGACAAATGCACCCGCTATGTTTATAGACTTGATGAATCGGGTATTTAAGGAGTTCCTTGACAAGTTTGTGGTTGTTTTCATTGACGACATCCTTATCTACTCGAGAACCTAGGAGGAACATGGTGAACACTTAAAGACAGTCTTGCAGACCCTTCAGCAAAGACAATTATATGCAAAGTTCTCCAAGTGTGAGTTTTGGCTCGATCGAATATCATTTCTGGGTCATGTTATTTCAAAGGATAGAGTTATGGTAGACCCGACAAAGATAGAAGCGGTCAGTAATTGGGGTCAACCAAAGAATGCTAGTGAAGTCAGAAGTTTCCTTGGATTAGTGGGGTACTATCAGAAGTTTTGTGGAAAACTTCTCTAGGATAGCTTCATCGTTGACGGTTCTTACAAGAAAGACCAAGAAGTTTGAATGGATCGAAGATTATGAAAAGAGCTTCCTTGAATTAAAGAGAAGACTCACAAGTGCTCCAGTGCTTACCCTTCCAGAAAGTAATAAGGGATTTGACCTGTATAGTGATGCATCCAAGATGGGACTCGGAGCAGTGCTTATGCAGAAGGGTAAAGTCATTGCTTATGCATCTAGACAACTCAAGAACTACGAAAAGAATTACTCCACTCATGACCTTGAGTTGGCAGCAGTGGTCTTTGCTTTGAAAGTTTGGAGACATTACTTATATGGAGTCCAATACAAGATTTATACAGATCACCAGAGTCTGAAGTATTTCTTCACTTAGAAGGATCTGAATATGCGACAACGCAAATGGCTTGAGCTAGTACAGGACTATGATTGTGAAATCCACTACCATCCTGGAAAGGTAAATAGAGTAGCAGACGCGCTGAGTAGAAAATCATGCATCACTTTGATGTCCCTATCAATACTATCCCAACCACTGGAGAAAGAGATAATGAATTTTGAGATTGAGATCATTTCTGGATAGCTCTCCACCTTGACCATAGTACCTACACTATTCGAGGATATATTAGCGAGACAGGACAAAGATCCTAGCATCCAAAGGATCAAGCAAGAGATACAAGAAGGAAAGGATGAAGGATTCCGTGTCTCTGAAAGTGGAGTATTATATCTAGGTGAACGTTTATGTGTCCCCAAGGACCCAGACTTAAGAAAAAAGATTCTAGAAGAAGCTCATGGGACCCCATATTCGATGCATCCTGGATCCACCAAGATATATCAAGATATGAAAGGGAAATTCTGGTGGCTCCTATGAAAGGGTTAATGAGGTTTGGGAAGAAAGGCAAGTTAAGTCCCAGATATGTAGGCCCTTACCTGATCACCAAGAGAGTTGGTAAAGTAGCTTATGAGCTAGAGCTACCACAGGAAATATCAGCTATCCACAATGTATTTTATGTTTCAATGCTTAAGAAGCACGTCCCAGATACTAACCAAGTGATTGTTAGGAATATTGGAACGGCTAGAGGGGGGGGGTGAATAGCGTTTTTCCCGTTCGTGGATGGAATTCGATCTCGTTCGTGTCTACAATTTCGTTAGCGCAGCGGAATACAGATAATGATAACAATAACGAAATAGACAACAAGCTAACATAATGATATAACGTGGTTCGGAACCGCACGGTTCCTACTCCACGGATCGAGCTCTAAAGAGCCCTAGTGATGCACACACACTCACTAATGATAAACACTCCTTCTCGACACAAGTCGGAGGTGGAGAAAACCCGTACAAACGTTTATAACAATAAACGAAAGGAATACAAGCAATATACAATGTAAATACGAAATATAAGTAAAGAAAAGACTTTACAATACTTGTTTTGATTGCTTGAATGCTTGGTTGCTTGCTTGCACTTGGAGACCTGATTTGCACCAACAAATCGCCCCAATAGCCCTCAAGAACCGATAGTTTTTCCTCCATCACGAGCTCCATATATAACTTCAACCTGTGCTGGAAAAAGTCGATCAGTCGACTGATCGGGACTATCAGTCGACTGATGCCACTGTTGTCGTGAGACAACGGCTAGATCCACGTTGGATAAGTCCAACGGAACCTTCATCAGTCGACTGATTGTGACCATCAGTCGACTGATGGAGTCCTCACTCGACCAGTCGAGTCTTGACTCCATTCTGTGGCCGATTTCTCGAGCACCAGTCGACTGATCACACGATCACGATCGCGAGCCATCATCGACGCCCACCTCTGCGGATCGCTAGGCCATAACCCGCAGTCAAACCCTAGTTGACTCGGTCCAATCGACTGCCACATGGCACCAGTCGACTGGCACACCTCAAACATGAGGTTTTAACCCAAGTATGGTTCCCCCATACTTGCTAGACCACCCTTAGCCTAGACCTAAGCCTTCTAGCCACCTCCATCAGCCTCACGCCTCTCGGATCCCTCCAAGTCTTCCATGACTTGTTCATCCATCGCGCTAGCCTTCAGGTGCTTCCATCGGCTATGTCATGCTAACGGTGTCTACACCGCCAAGGCACATTGGACTTACGCCGCCAAGACTCCGCTTGGACTTTACGCCGCCAATTATTGGACTTATGCTGCCAAGACTACCGCTTGGACTTTACGCCGCCAATATCAATCCCCTTGGACTTCTAATGCCAACCCATGTTGGACTTTCCATGCCAAGACCATGCTTGGACTTTCTATGCCAAGACCATGCTTGGACTTTCCCAGATGCCAAGACCATGCTTGGACTTTCCCTTGCCAACCCATGTTGGACTTTTACATTGCCAAGACCATGCTTGGACTTTCCATGCCAAGAACTCAAGACTTGGACTTACCATGACAATTATATTGTCATATATTTTTGTCGAAACATCAAAACACATCAAAACATCACTCGAGCCAAACTCGAGTCCTGGTCAATCATGACCTGGGCCGATTGCACCAACAATCTCCCCCTTTTTGATGTTTGACAAAAACCAAACAAATTATTGAGTTAGAACACTAACTCAAATCCTTTACCAATTATCCCAAATTGGTAAATACTCTCCAAATGTTCTCCCCTAAACATTCTCCCCCTTTTTGACTAACATCAAAAAGGTTTTCTCTCTAAGAGGGTCAATGTCTCATGTCCCAATGAGATCTTACAATCTCCCCCTTGGTCCAAAGATACTTAGGATGCCTACCATCTTCCTAGTGATAAGTCCAATATCACTCAAGAGAGGCAATCCTATACACTCTCCCAATTTCCAAATTGGGTCTCTCAAAAGTCCCATCAATTTCCCAATTGATGTCATATTCTCCTAATAACTTCTCCTCTTCAAGGAGAAAAACACATCCATCATCCCAAGATGGATACCTCCCCCTAAAGGCTTGCTCCCCCTTGACCATTGCACCAACAATGTCCTTGGGAAGTCCCTAAGCCAATAGGAACTTTAAACCATCAAAATTAAGGTTAGAAATTCAACATTGAACTTTCCAACACCTTAACATTAATACAAACCCTAAACAACTCTCCTAATCCATATCCAATGGATTTTCACCTTTTATAATGCTTCCCAAAGCATATCCTAGGGTTAGGAGTGATTAGGGACCTTTACCATGGCTGAACACAGGCTAACCAAACCTAGTTTTCCCGAAATCAGCCTTGGCAGTTGACTCTGTCAGCTACGATCACCACACTCATCGATCAGCCGCTCGAGGCGATCGTGATAACTGAAATTTCCGAATTTCAGTTATCAGAATCGAATTTCAAAAAATCATAAATAATTATACGTATATCGAAAAATCATGAAATTTGATACGTATAATACCTATGACCAATACAATGGGTGAAAAATGTTTGAAAAATATTTTACCCATAAAATAGAGAAATTGATACAAAATCCAAAAGTGACTAAAAACTTTAAAGTTTAAGCTCACTTTGTATCAATCTCATCAATGGTGATTGCTATCAAAAGATAGACTTCACCAAGGTTTTTCAAAATGATTTTAAAATGTTTTCAAAATCTTATTTTGGATCATATTCCTTGGGCTCAATGTACATAACTTGTACACAAGCTTTCCCAATGATCCACAAATAGAATTAGATGAGTTTTAGTTCATCTAGATGCAAGAACTATGCACCTTGAACTTAACTCATATCCTAGCATCTCACATGTATCTATGGTGTATAAATACACATACATGTCAATTGGATGTGAGATGTGGGTTTTGGTTGATTTAATCTAGGGTTTCATGCATTTTTCTAAGGCAACCCTACTTGATTCCCTTATAAATGGGACTCCAAGTCATGCCATTGTCCTTAAATCAATGTCAATCAAATTATCTTAAATGCATGAGTGATTATGGCATTAGAAATAATATAAATAAGCATATGCTCATAATCATGATGTCATGGCATAAGATGAAATTTAAGAACACATGACATCTAAAATAACATGACATGGTATATGATAGGATGCAATTTTGTGTCATGATATATCAACTTTCATAAGCAATACAATTATACAAGTACTCATCCAAACACACAAGATTTTCATAAACAAAAATTTCATTTAACTTAAAAATTTTAGTCTTTTACATCCAAAATCGAGATTGGCTATGCTCAATCTCACTACAGAAACTGACAACAAAAGAAAATCTAACATCCTAAATATCTAATCGTCTGCAGGAGGTGGCGGTGGAGGAGGCTGCTGACTCAGGGTCCAGGCCCGCATCATCTCTAACATATCGAGCTGACACTGCTCGATGCGACTCTGGGACTCCTCCATCCGATCCAGACGTGCACCGAAGGAAGCCTGGCCTGCCAATAACTCTGACAGCCTAGCGTCAACCGACTGCTGATAGTCCTGAAATCTGGACTCCAGCCGGCCACGATGATCATCTGATGGACCCGCCGCTGATGCATCTGTAGGCATCTGATCGTCCTCATCAGCGGCGTCTACATCCTCATAGTCCTCTGCTGCATCTCTGGGTACTGGAGGATGCTCTCTGCGTGCCCTGGGTGGTGGTCGTGGCACCAACTCCATCTGGTCAGGCCCCATCCGTAGCTTTCCTAACGAGATGTTACGAACTGATATACAGTCGTACACCTCCGATAGCGCTCTCAGAGAACCCCTGTGGATGTTGACGCCTACAGACTCTAACCATGCGGTAATGATATGACCAAAAGGCATATGCACTTTCCCTTGTACAGGGGAAATGAAATGCACAATGCAGTGGAACATGTTTAATGCAAAGTTAATATCTAATCTATGACACATGGCGTATAGTAGAAAGAGATGGGGAGGCCGAATCTTGGCCAGACCCCTAGTGACAATGGGAAGAAAACACCCAACAATGACCTTGTAAAGGACATTGTCAGGTGCAGACAACTTAGTGATAGGAAATAAGTTTTGGGCCGGTGGACGAGGATAACCAAAAATGTGCTCATGCATGGACTCCATAGAGATATGGGAAAAGGGCTCAGGTAAGGGGAAATCCATGGTAGGGTAATAGATAAAAGTGTCATCTGAGGGCCTACACTCGAGAAACTCCTGCAGTATCGCAGGAGTGAACTCTAACTCGCATTTTGCAATGCGAGTAGTGTAAGTAGGGCCGTCATCCACTTTCTTTAGGTTTTGATAAAATTCTTTAAGAAGGTCGTCGTTAATAGAATGGGTGCATAGGACGACTTTCATGAGACTATAGAATGAAATTAACTCCATTACATCACTACAATGACGGTTAAAAAAATCCCTGTCGATGTACCTAACCAACATTGGTTGGTACACTCGAGATTCACCCTCAGGTGGATCATCCCTACGGCCTCTCCTATTATGAATGCAATGTATGATATGACATGCATGGGCAATAAAACATGATTAGATAGACCTAAATTATAACGAAAATGAAAGTTAGGGTTTGAAAAAAAATCGTTACTTAGGCGCCATTTGAAGGTGTGGTCGGAGAGAGAACTCAGATGTCGCCGAAAAACTCGCCGGAGAACCTCAGACACCGGAACCCTAATCGGAACAAGAAAAGATCAACCCTAAAACATGTGAACTAGGGCTCGAAATACAAAAAAAAATGGAAGAAGAGAGGCTTATTTATCAAACCTAACACTTTAGGTGGTTGGCACGACTGAAAGAATCGGTCAGAGACGGAGACGGCGATCGGAGAAAGAAAGGAGAAGAAAAGCTCGTCGCGTGAAGACGCCGAACCCTAGCGGTTCGGCGTTATAAAATCACGATGCAGTCGACTGATAGCGGTTTATTACCGGGTTTACCGAGCTGGCAATGATCGATCCGCTCGGCAATCGATCATTCAACCTTCGCGACGCGTGCTCGATGGCATCACGACCGATGTTGCTCATCACGATCGATGTGCACATCACTCGATCGCTTATCGAGCACTCACCGATGACCCTCTGCCTCGGTGAGCGATTACCATCGATCGTGATGTATCTCATCGATCGACTAATGTTCAATCGATCAGTCATGAAGCTAGCACTCGTGATGACCGATGACCATATCGTGATCGCTACGATGTTATCGATCGATAGTCAGTCGATCCGATATTTGATTTCCAGTTCTGAAATTCTAAAAATCTCGATTTCTTCATCTAATTAATCCATTTTATCATGTTTATTCTTGTATATCGAATATATTGATGTTACACTTACATTCATGTTTTCGTTAATGTATTTTAATGTTTTATTTCATTTTTGCAAACATTAACATTCAATGATTTCCAAATCCTAACATCTCACCCTTTCTAAGTGTTGAAATACACAATCAAGGTAAAAGACTTGTTTTGTGAGATGCAATCCATCCTAGACATTCCTTCCATGCAAACATATGGTAAAACATATGAAGCATGGTGAGTACAATACATCAAGTTGTGTGACACTTGAGTATCACTCTTGATGTTACTTTTACATGAACTTTTAAAGTGTGCCAACAATCAAAGTTACACACTATGATCTCTAAATCTAGATTGTGCCAATTTTGATCATTTTATCAAACTTCTCAATTTGTATTGGCACATCCTAAACCCACCTAGCGTGAATCAATCACGCTCTTAGGGACCCAAAACCGATTTGAGCTCCTAGGATTAATTAGGTATTCCTTAGGAATAACCTCCCTAGATACCTTCCTAATGACCTTCCTAGGCTTATTAGCCTTGGTCATTTTGGTCTTGCCTAGGTTGACTCTAGGGGTAACTCCCCTTGCAACCTTCTTAGTGGCCACCCTAGGTTTCTTAGAAACCTTGGCCACTAGGCACAAACCTTGGTCAACTCTAGGGATGACTTCCCCATTGACTTTGGTCTTTCTAGACCTAGTTAATGTTCCATAGTCAAATGGAACACTATGATAAGTCACCTTGGACTTAGGTTTGTGACCCAAACCATTCTTGCCCTTGGTTGACTTTTGACTCTTAGGTCTTAGATGTTGACTTTGACTTCTTGACCTAGGAGTTTGACCATTAGACCCTTTAAATTGATTTTGAATAATGTTAAGGGTCTTTTCAAGTTTTTTAAGCCTTGACCTCAAGACTTGATTTTCTTTTTCTAATTGCCCAATTTTAGAATTTTGATTTAAACCATGGGCATTGTACTTCCTAGGCATATGCCTAGTCCATTTAGGGTTAAAACCTAGATGTTCTTGTATTTTCTTAATAGATTCCCTAGGTATGATTTTTCTAGGGACATTAGTCCCAAATTTCTCCTTATTCTTAAGGTGAACATGCTTAGCTTCTAAACAAATATGTTTGTTATTTCTAGCATTCTCTTTATGATACAAAGCAAAATTGCTAAGATTAGTTCTAGCATGCTCTTTAACGTTTAAATTAGACGGAGCATTATTTAAATGTACCTTAGGGTTTGCCTTAGTGGCTCCCCCTACTTGTGATGCTCCTTCTTTGGTCTTTTTGCTTCCCCTAGAACATTGATTCCTATAATGTCCTTTTGCATTGCATTTAAAGCATATGATGTGCTCCTTGCTCTTGATACTTGGGGAACCGGCGTCCGTTGACTTTTGTTGACTTTTAAACGCCGGAGGAGCTTTCTTGACTTTCTTTGGGCACTTACTCTTATAATGCCCAAATTTTTTACACTCAAAGCACATAATGTTACTTTTATTTTGAATTGAGGTGTTTGAGTTATCGATGGTGGTTAAGATCGGAATTGGACTTTGGACTTCTTCATCTTGACCGGATGTCGAAGCTTCTTCTGCTTCCTCCACCTCTTCCGACCCGGAAGTTGACTCCTCACTTTCTTGTGAGGATGATGATGATTCTTCTTCGGTCTCCTCCTCTTCCAAGTCTTCTTGGACCGATTCGGGATTGTCGTGGAACTTGATCAACTTGTTCCACAACTCCTTGGCATCCCTATAGCTTCCTAATCTGGACAAAATATCGTTAGGTATCAAATCAATCAACATTTTTGTTACCTTAATGGTTGTCTTGAATTTTTCCCGTTGCTCCTCGGTCCATCTCTTCATCTTGAAGATTTCACCGTTTTCTCCTCTCGGAGCATCAAAACCTATAGTCACGGCAAACCAATTTTCTATATTCGTCATTAGAAAATATTCCATCCTACCTTTCCAATACGCAAAATGTTCGCGGTTGAAGGAAGGTGGGATGTTGACGTCGTCACCCAATCTTTCCTCAAATTCCATATTCTTCCCTCTAGCTTCTTGACTCTGGGTTGTTAATCCGTAGAAGAGCCCCGGGCTCTGATACCACTTGTTAGGAATATTGGAACGGCTAGAGGGGGGGGGTGAATAGCATTTTGCCCGTTCGTGGATGGAATTCAATCTCGTTCGTGTCTACAATTTCGTTAGCGCAGCGGAATACAGATAATGATAACAATAACGAAATAGACAACAAGCTAACACAATGATATAACGTGGTTCGGAACCGCACGATTCCTACTCCACGGATCGAGCTCTAAAGAGCCCTAGTGATGCACACGCACTCACTAATGATAAACACTCCTTCTCGACACAAGTCGGAGGCGGAGAAACCCCGTACAAACGTTTATAACAATAAATGAAAGGAATACAAGCAATATACAATGTAAATATGAAATACAAGTAAAGAAAAGACTTTACAACACTTGTTTTGATTGCTTGAATGCTTGGTTGCTTGCTTGCACTTGGAGACCTGATTTGCACCAACAAATCACCCCAATAGCCCTCAAGAACCGATAGTTTTTCCTCCATCACGAGCTCCATATATAGCTTCAACCTGTGCTGGAAAAAGTCGATCAGTCGACTGATCGGGACCATCAGTCGATTGATGCCATTGTTGTCATGAGACAACGGCTAGATCCACGCTGGATAAGTCCAACGGAACCTTCATCAGTCGACTGATTGTGACCATCAGTCGACTGATGGAGTCCTCACTCGACCAGTCGAGTCTTGACTCCATTCTGTGGCCGATTTCTCGAGCACCAGTCGACTGATCACACGATCAATCGACTACTCGAGCCATCACCGAGCCCACCTCCGGCGCGATCGCTAGGCCATAACCCGCAAATAAACCCTAGTTGACTCGGTCCATTGATCGCCACATGGCACTGACCGCACACCTCAAACATGAGGTTTTAACCCAAGTATGGTTCCCCCATACTTGCTAGACCACCCTTAGCCTAGACCTAAGCCTTCTAGTCACCTCCATCAACCTCACGCCTCTCGGATCCCTCCAAGTCATCCATGACTTGTTCATCCATCGCGCTAGCCTTCAGGTGCTTCCATCGGCTATGTCATGCTAACGGTGTCTACACCGCCAAGGCACATTGGACTTATGCCGCCAAGACTCCGCTTGGACTTTACGCCGTCAATTATTGGACTTATGCTGCCAAGACTACCGCTGGGACTTTACGCCGCCAATATCAATCCCCTTGGACTTCTAATGCCAACCCATGTTGGACTTTCCATGCCAAGACCATGCTTGGACTTTCTATGCCAAGACCATGCTTGGACTTTCCCAAATGCCAAGACCATGCTTGGACTTTCCCTTGCCAACCCATGTTGGACTTTTACATTGCCAAGACCATGCTTGGACTTTCCATGCCAAGAACTCAAGACTTGGACTTACCATGACAATTATATTGTCATATGTTTTTGTCGAAACATCAAAACACATCAAAACATCACTCGAGCCAAACTCGAGTCTTGGTCAATCATGACCTGGGTCGATTGCACCAACAGTGATTGAGCAACAAACGGTACAGATTCAGACAGATCTAAGCTATGAAAGTTGACCTATTCAGATAATAGATCGAGCAGTTAAGAAACTAAGAAATAAAAAAGTACCGTTAGTAAAAGTCTTATGGCAAAGTCAAAGGTTTGAAGAAGTAACCTGGGAACGTGAGGATGACATGAAGAAAATGTACCCTGAGCTGTTCTAAGTTTCGAGGATGAAACTTTTATAAGGTATAAGGGATTGTAACAACCCAAATTTTAGTTCCTATACTTTTATTTATTTATTTATAAAAAAAATAGAAATAAGAATAGGAAGAAAAAAAAGAAAAAAAATTCGAATAAATGGTTCGTTAGCCGGGGCTCGAACCATGAAACGTTGGTTTGGGGGAATAGACTTCCTACCACTAAGTCATAAGATTACCAATGAGTAGGATATAACAGAATATATCAATAGGCAGGAGAAAGAGAGAAGTTGGTTAATTTGGCTAATCATTTAAAGGGGATAATTAGGTTAAGGAAAAACCCTAGTTTATATATACCTTTTATTTCTTTCCTCTCCCTAAACTTCATGCCGAAACCCATGCCACTTCCTCTTCTACATCTCTCGGGGTCTTCTGCGCCGTGAGCACCAAACACCGAAACCCCACCCACGCCTTTTCAACCGCTGAAGCAAGGAGGAGGTTTGTCGTCGGCAGAATTTCTCTCACCCCTCTCTCTCTCGATCTCTCGTGTTCCAACCGCCAAAGTAAAGGAACACATAGGAGGTCTTCTCTTTATGAAATCTAACGGTATAAATTGGTGAAAAAGCATAGGAAGTAAGTATTGCTCACCTGCAGTATAAGTAGTTATCGTATGTCATGGATATGTTTTTTTGTGCTTGTTATTTCCAGTTACATGGTTGAGAAGTTTATATGCATGTATATGAGTCAGTTATGCATCGTATTTTTAGTTACATGATTTTTACCCGTTATGTCATGTTTGATTTAGTATCATGTTTAGATCCATGATAAGAATGTGATTTATGATCATGCATGTTGTAGATGAGTTGTAGCTTACAGTTATATGCATGATGTAGAGTAAGATGTAAAAATATTTCCTTTATAAAGAAAATTTAAAGATGCTTCCCATTCGAATTGGGGATTAAGAGCACAACGATCTTCAGTATGCTCCCCATTTCAGTTTTGGGGATCAAGAGTATAATGATCTTTATGGTGCTCCCCATTTGTACTTTAGGGAATTAAGAGCATTTTTTCAGTATATTTAAGAATATAAGTATAAATGAAGTATTTTACTTTTGATAGGGCATGTACCGGGCATCGGTTTCGCCCACGGGCCAAGGCCCTCAGTTTTAGTTATCCTAGTAGGTTCGGTGGTTGGCCACCCTGGCCTATTAGGAAAGCGCGCATTGGTACTATATCGGGCCCATATTTAGGATGATTATTAATTTGAAGTATTAGTATAAGTACAAGTAAAAGTTTTCCAAGTTAATTATTCTAGTTCAGATACACTATTTACAAGTTTTAAAATACTTAAGAGCATGGTTTATACAAGAGACATGTATTCAGAGTTATGATTTCTAGTTATGCTTACATGTGTATCAATGTATCAAGGGTAAGAGAACTAGTTGCATGATTTCATATGTTGCATGTTTTTGTGAGCATAGAAAGTACTTACTAAGTGTTATTGCTTACAGTTTGCATTTCCTTAAACTGCAGATAAAGGTAAAGAAAAGCTTCAGTAAGGTGGCATAGCGGATGAAGTGCTTGGAGTGTGTGGCGACGGAACGGTGAAAATAAAAGATCCTAAGTGCAGATGTCTAAACCAGAATTTTAGTTTGTAGTTATTTTTTTTTATATTATTGAAGTTCAACTGGATTGCTTATGGTTGAGACCAAAGAATGCTAGAGTCATGTTGGGTTAGTCTTAATACTTGCATTTTATGTGAAGATCTTGAATTGGTTATTGTTTAAGTGATGTCAAGGTCCTTATGATCATTTTAGTTGTTAGAATATTGCGTTAGTATATTGCATGAATTTTGGAATGATAGTAACATGGTGTGATGATTAGAGTATAGCGTCAGAGTAAGTGTAGAAAGTACAAAATCTGTAACGATCTCTCCCTTATGGGAGGGGTGGTACAGTTGGTGTCAGAGTAAGATAAGGAAGAATTAAAGAAACAGACAGTAAAGTAGTGACACCTCCCCTAGTAGAGAGTGGAAAGACCAGGGGGTGTTACACATCTCATTATATTTTATGTTTGTTTCATGCATAATTTACTTTGTTTTGCATGCATTTCCTATTTTCTGGTTCGAAGATCTGCTCTTTGTACTTTTGTGTGCAGGATAGCATTTCGTGGGAGAAACGACACACTTTCAGAGCAAAAGAAGGATATTTTGTAGCTAGATGCAGAAGGGGACACAACCAGGGTGTGTGGCTACACACAGCCGTGTCCAAGGGTCGAAATTGGCCACCACGGTGCCACACACGGCCGTGTGGCACTGCGCGATTCCGATGCGAGTTAGTTATTTTCCAAGTTTTAGAGAGATCCAGGCAGATGTTTATATAAAGGAGGCTATGCCCAAACCCTAGGAGGGAGGCACGATGGCCAGGATGGCACTCTGATGCCCTAAAAAGCTTCGGAAACTTGCAACGGGGAGGAAGATAGTCGTCAGAGATCCAAATTTTGCACTTCAACGTCGGAGAGAAGAATCACATCACATTATAATTTCTGTCCTTCACATAATTTCTATTGTTTATACGAACATGATCGTGTTTTGTGTTTCTCCTCTCTTATTTATGGAGTAGACTCTTCGATTCTAGGACTAAGGAGTAGTTTGTGTTGAGTTAGAACATGTTGGTTCAAATATCTTTTCATACTTGAATTTATATTTGCAATTGACATTTGGTTTAGAGATATAACTATTGTTTTGGTTTTCTATATACTGAGCTAGCCAATATGATGGGTGGCAGCCCTCGTATCTAAGATTTAGGAGAATTAAAGAGGAACCTAGGGGTTGGCCTCTTCTCCCGTAACCGTTGGTAGAAGGATGCGATAGAGTAGGAAACATGCCCCGTTTTCAACTTGTCGCAGGGATTGATTTAGCATCCTCGTACCGCCAATCCCATCCTAAGTCTAGGGGTCGACCTGGTAATGGCAGAGGTAGCTTTCGATAGATGCGAAGGCTCATCGGAGGAGTGTATGATGTCTTTTCCACAAAATCGTAGCTAGAAACCTAGACAAAACCCAATTGACAACGTGTTCTACGACACATAAACAAAATTGAAATCCTAGAATCCCTTCCAAAGACTCGCAACTAGTTTCTTGTTGGGATGTATACTGAAAAGTCTATCATTTGTATGAACATCTATATTTTAAAATAAGAATCACATGATCATTGTTTGCATATTTATGGTTATGCATATTGTCTAATACATTACATTGTAGATAACATGGTGTGTGGTGTCACACGGGAGATCATGTTATCGGCTCCTTGTAAAGTATAAGTAAAGGCTCACAACCGAGATGGCTTTGGACAAACCATTGGTATGGTTGTAGTGTGATTCGGTATTGGTTTGTCTTGACCATAGAATCACACTAATACACTTTGTGTGTATTGATCAAGACTGACTTAGAGGTGATTCGATTTATTGCTGACTACATAATCGAATCGGACCTCAGATATTATATTGTACATGCTCTTAATCCCGATATAATAACGGGCACATATTCTTAGTATTCATTTCTTTGATTTACCAATGGGCGAGATTTATAGATTAAATCAATAGGCTCGGTAAGTTAGGAAATGATATTATTTATATGGTATGCCGTTGATTATAAGAGAAAACCGTGTCCTATATATTAGGATGATGATGTCCCCTTGAGGAGCTCATAAGGTTCATCATGTAAACCCTGCAGGTGGACTTGGTCCGACATGATGATAAGGATGAGTGGTACTACTCATGGAGTTAGATGTTGATTAATTAATGGTCAATAAATTAATTAATCGACGGACATTCAAGATCTTAAACACGGGGAGAAAAATGTACAAATAATATATGGAGCCCATATTAACTTATGGGGGTTGGTGAGATAGATCAATGATAATCCTTTAGTGGATAGGATTATCATTATTGGATTGGACTTTATGTGGGCTTGATCCATTGGGTGGCCAAGACCCAACTCCTCCTCATGGTCCATATTATAGCCTATTAAAGCCTCATGAAGCCTAGATCCAATGGTTGAAAACAAAACTCTAGATCCAATGGTAGAGATTAAATCTCTAGATCCGACGGTTGAGATTAAATCTCTAGATCCGACGGTTGAGATTAAATCCCTAGAACCGATGGTGGAGATTAAAGGAGGCTTAAGCCTAACTCTATATAAGGGTGCTTAAGGGTGGACGACAATGCATATAGAAAAAGGATTAGGGTTAAGGGGCGGCAAGCTTGGGCGATTAGGGTTTGGGGTGTAGGCGGCCACGAATAAGGAAAGGTTTTCCTTTTCTTTTCTTCTTGTTGTTGGCTGGTGCCCAAACCAGCCTTTCCTCCTTTGCCGGCGTCCAAACCCCTTCATCCTCTTCTCCTTGGCCGGTGGAAACATAGCTTAAGGTCTTCCCTTGGAGCTTTTGGCCGACATCCACCATTCTCATCCCTTTTCCTTGTTGGCCGGCGACAAGTATCTAGGTTGGTGCTTGTTGGTTGGCTAAAGGAAGGAGAAGGGTCTTGTTTCTATACTTCCTCTTATTCAGAGCGAGCAAGGAAGGAAGATTGGTGATCTAGGAGCTTCGACTTTTGGTAGATCGTCGCCCACACGACGTCCAAAAGGAGGAAGAACATATAATAGAAGATCGAGAGATATATCGATTGTCTATTTTCTTTTGTAACATGTCTATAATTGTTTTTCAATTATATATGCATGTAGTATTCTATTTTTATGGCTAAAATAACTTGGACCCCGAATACAAACACAAAATCTGACGATTCGTACATCGTCTATTCCGTGGCTAATCATAGAATAGAGGTTGGTTGTTTGAACAACAAGTTTATTCAAGTGACTACTCTAATTGAATAGCACGACGATGAAATGGTTGCTTGGGTGATCCCTTTTGTCTAGGATTAATTTTTTTTTATCCGGGGACATCGATGGGATCACCACGAACAAGCGACCGAGTTGAAGTGCGAAGCGAAGTTTCCTACCTTCAAGTGGTATCAGAGCAATGGTTTCCAGTTTTGTGTGTTTAGGATTCAGTTACTTTTATGCACTTGTATATGTGCCGAATAATAGTAGGATATGCGTAGGTTAACTCTTTGGTTGCAGGCATAGGATACAACTATTATGGCCATATGTGTGTATGTGATTGTATGTGTGTAATTATATATTTGTTGAATCCTCGGAGTTGACGAGGCTAGTAATTAATTTTTGTAATTAGATACGACATTGTTTAGCCACACCTTTTATTTTAGTTTACTTTCGGTCTAGATTTCATGTACACTCCCTCATGGAGTATAGGATCGATGGATGTAAATTAAAATAGTTTTTAGTCTCGGCTCGGATCTCCGGATGGCTCGTACATGGCGTAGGGAGGAGCGGATAAGATGGCGATATGACGGGAGACATATTGAAGACAAAAGTCATAATAGTTGGAAAATATTTATTTTTCATGTTTATTGCTTATTGTTTGATATGCATGTCGTAGGCTAGAAAATTCCTCAATTTCAAATTACTAAGTGGGAGAGGGATATTTTTATAAATTCCCATGGCCTCCATTATGATTTCACATGTGATGCAAACAAACTTGCGCGTCGGCTCTGAGTGTCTTCCTCCTCATCGGATGAGTTTGTTTGCGGATTACAAGGTCGAATATAGTTATAAGAAATTATTAAGGAGCGTGTGTACTTCCCCATCGGAAGGCACATAACCCAAGATAATTACCTTGGAACCGAGTAATGGTAAACACTTAGATACTGTGGGGGATCGGTGCGGCCGGCTAGAGGGGGGTGAATAGCCCTTTTCGTTGGATGCCGGTATTTGCTCGTCTACAAAACTAATTAGCGCAAGAGGAAGACTAATAAAGACAAGCAAATAGAAATACAAGAAAACAAACGCTAACAAAGAATGTAACGTGGTTCACGGCTACGCCGCTAATCCACGGTCCCCATTCGTCCTCGGTGAATCACTCCGCTTAACCAATCCACTAAATGGTCTCTCCTTTGCACCAAGCTAGGTGGAGGTAACCTTTACAATCAAGATCACTCTTCTTACAAATAGAATGGAGTAAAAGCGAGTAAGAAGAGTTTAGAGCTTGTGGGGCACTAGGAAGATCACTTAGAGCATAAGCATTAGCCTCTCAAAGGCTTACACCCTCCCTTTTTATAGAGAGGGCTTTTTTCCGTTGGACCATCACCGACCGCGCCTTGGCGATCGGCGTTACTACAACGGCCTCCGAACACGTCGGATCCCGACTGTTGTAGTCCAACGGAACTCTTGGCAGTCGACTGATGGACCTCATCACGATCACGCTCAGAGTCGATCGGCCGAGCGGCTACGAACGGTTCTGTGTGAAACCCTATTGATCACCGATCGCCGCCAGCCGATCGATGGTCTTGGCACGATCGGCCCACGATGGCGCCGATCGCTGGCCACAATCCGGATCGTATACTCGAACTCACTGACTTCGGAGCGATCGGCCGCCGATGACATGGCATCGGCCGATCGTGTCGGGAAAACCCATCCGACACTTGGCCAAATGGCCAAGTTTCACCTAAGAGCTACCCTTCCCCGGGTTACAATCGCTCATTCTCATCTCTCGGAGTCCCTCGCCTTCGAAGTTCTCTTCGTTCTCGGCCACGTCCCTCGGCAGCATCAGGCGCACGACTCTGCAATGCTCCTTCGCGTCTCTTGCCTCGAAGTCTACTTCCTCCGGCTTCACTCCAAGCTTCTCGTCCGGTGGTCCCTCGGATGCTCCAAGCGCACGGCTTCCGCAAAGCTATCCTTCACCGACTCAAAGCACGAGTCATGAGATGTGAAACTCGCCACGGCTCCATGTGCGAATTACTAAGTCCTGCACGACTCCAACGCACATATCACATCAACATATCAAACTAACTTAAACCCTTTGCCACACCATCAAAACCATATTACAGTAAGAGATTGCCCTAACAATCTCCCCCTTTTTGATGTGTGGCAATCCGTTTAAGTTAGGTAAAAACATTTGATATAAATTCTAAGGTAAGAAAGCATGTAAAGATAAACATGATATAACAACATGCAACTCCCCTTAATCCATGAAACTCTCTATGCAAATTTTCTCCCCCTATCATATATTTCTCCCCCTAAAATATATTTCTCCCCCTAAAATAATTAACTTAAACATAATTATTTCTCCCCCTTTGACACCATCAAAAAGATTAACACTAAGTTATAAGCTCATGGCATCAAGTATAATGGAGGGAAAATATGACAAGTTGATTTAAAATTGGGTACCACTTGTTGGTTTACAAACTGAATTCGGCCTTCAATGTTCTGATTTATAGCCACGATCATTCGCTATCAAGATGGCTGACCGGCACAAAGGAATCCGAATTTTTGATTTTTTGGACGAATTTCAGAAATACATTATAAATTCCAAAAAATTCGAAAAATCATGAAATTTGGGGAACATATTTCTTTTAAGTATATCTATCAATGAAAAATAGTTTTTCATGAAAACTCATTATATTTTCTTGTTTTTGCCAAAAATCAAAAAGCTCTAAAAACCACTAGGTTTTTGATCATTCTAGTATCAAGGTAGCTACCTAGTTTTGCATCCAATTGTTTCAAAACATGAATACATGTATTTTAAGGTAAGAAATTGTTTTGAAAACATATGAAATATCCAACCATGATCTTTGGGCAATATGTCTATTTATTAAACATAAGCCTTCCCCATGATTGGTCTATTATTGCTATGTTGATTCTTTAAATGACCATCTAAATGTCATAGGCATTAGTGGACATTTGTATCATCCTAACATCTCACCCATGCTAAGTTTGCAATCAAGTTAGCCTATAGTGAGTGTGAGATGCATCCTAGGGGGTATTTGTATATACTTAACCAATATATTCATGCAATTCTATCATGGTTAAGTATCAACCTAACAATTAACATGATCATAATGACATATATGAATGAATTCTACATTATGATCATGAAATACATGTTTTCATTAAATTAAAATCATGCATTAGGTATTATATGATGATAATAACCAAAGTGTCACCTAAAGCATGATTCAAACCTATTTCTCATGATAACATGCCAAATATCAAAATCATAAATCATGATTTAAAACATACATAGCAATTACATTAATCATCATGATTTAAGCATTATTACCTATTTATGGGCACGTTATCATCACCCAACACTATCTAAAAAATGTTGTCCCGTCATCCTAAGTCAACCAAAATATGATATAGGTTAGGACCATGTGGTTGACTACCCTAGGGGTTTTCTAACCCTTAAGGATGGATTTTGGAACCCAAAATAGATTCTTTCCTATTGGGTTCACTAAATACTCCTTGGGGATCCATTTCCTAGCAATTACTTTCTTTTTATCTTGTCCCCTAGCTATTAGGCATTTATAGGCCTTTTCATTTTTCTTTTCTTTGTATCCTAGGCCTTTCTTGTTGAAACTAGCTCTTTGGCTCCCTAAGATCATGTTCAATGTGTTGGAGCCAATAGTGAATTTCTCTAGGGCTTTGGTTAAATAATCTACCTTTTCCCTTAAGGCCCTATTTTCATTTATACATGCATCACTAACATCTAATGGCACATAAAGGTCATGTGAGCATGCTTCATTTAAGCTAGAAGAAATATTATCATTTAAGCATGCATTTTCTAGTTTATTTTCTAGGTCCTTAATTTGATCTAGCATGCTTTTGTTTTTCTTCTTAGCTCTAAATAAATCTCTAGTTAAGCTAGAAACCATGGAAACTATTTTCTTAGGAGTTAGATTTGTTACCATAGTTTCCATGTCCTCTTCTTCTTCGGATGAGGAGGATGTGGAGGCTCCCCCTTCACTTGAGCTTTCCCCACTTGAGCTTGATTCTTCATTTGAGGAGGAGGAGGAGCAATCCAAGTCATCAAAGGCCATCAAGGCCAAATTGGTGACAAAGGCATTCTCCTCATCCGATGATGAGGAGGAGGATGAGGATGGATCATCCCAAGTCCTTGCCTTGAGAGCCTTAGCCTTTCCCTTCTCCTTTGTCTTCTTCTCCTCTTCCTTCTTTTTCTTGCTCCCCTTTTTCTTCTTCTTTTCTTCTTTCTTTTTCCTCTCTTCCTTGCTCTTGTTTAGGAGAGGACAATTGTCCCTTATGTGTCCCTCTCCTTGGCAATTATAGCATATGACTTTCCCCCTTGGTCTTCTATTCCTATCATTAGATTTATCAAATCTAAAATTCTTAAATGCACGTCTTACCCTCCTTACCATATAGGCTTCTTCGGTGCTATCCATGGAGGAGGAGGACGATGCTTCATCATCATCGGAGGAGGTGATTTCCAACTTCTTCTTCCCCTTATTTGCCAACAATGCTACTCCTCTTGAGGGTTGAATTCTAGGCTCCTCTTGTATTCCCTCAAGCCTAGTTTCGTGGAGTTCCATTGTTGAGAAGAACTCCTCCAAGGTGCTCACTTCTAAATTCTTTGAGATATAGAATGAGTCCACCATGGAGCTCCACTTTGAGGACCGGGGAAAAGCATCTATGGCCTTCATTACCATATCCTGGTTTGATAGCTTCTCACCTACACTTGTTAGTCCATTTAAAATTTCTTTGAATCTAGAATGCAAAGAGATTACCTTTTCTCCCTTTTCTAATTTGATGTTGGATAGTTGGGAGTGGAGGAGATCTCTCCTTGCTAGCTTTGCCTCGGATGTGCCTTCATGAAGCTCAATTAGCTTCTCCCACATCTCCTTGGCGCTTAGGCATTCTCCTATTCGGTTGATTTCTTGTTGGGGGAGCACATTGAAGAGATGATGCTTGGCTTTTGAATTTGCAAGGTGCTCTTCCCTTTGCCTTTTGGTCCACCTAGATTTCTCTATTGGCTTCCCCTCTTCATCCCTAGGCAAAACGAAACCGGATTCCATTGTAATCATAATGTCAAAATCCGTTTCGAAAAATACCTCCATTCGCTTCTTCCACCAAGCGAATTCTCCTTCAAACTTCGGAGGATGGATGTTGGAGCCGGCCATTTTGAAAGTTGCTTGTTGTGGTGGTTAGTCCTCGACAAGCTTTCCTCAGCTCTGATACCACTTGTGGGGGATCGGTGCGGCCGACTAGAGGGGGGTGAAAAGCCCTTTCCGTTGGATGCCGGTATTTGCTCGTCTACAAAACTAATTAGCGCAAGCGGAAGACTAATAAAGACAAGCAAATAGAAATACAAGAAAACAAACGCTAACAAAGAATGTAACATGGTTCACGGCTACGCCGCTAATCCACGGTCCCCGATTCGTCCTCGGTGAATCACTCCGCTTAACCAATCCACTAAATGGTCTCTCCTTTGCACCAAGCTAGGTGGAGGTAACCTTTACAATCAAGATCACTCTTCTTACAAATAGAATGGAGTAAAAGCAAGTAAGAAGAGTTTAGAGCTTGTGGGGCACTAGGAAGATCACTTAGAGCATAAGCATTAGCCTCTCAAAGGCTTACACCCTCCCTTTTTATAGAGAGGGCTGTTTTCTTCCCGTTGGCCGCCATCAGTCGACGGCCGCCCTTGGCAGTCGACTGCCGTCACTACAACGGCCTCCGAACACGTCGGATCCCGACCGTTGTAGTCCAACGGAACTCTTGGCGATCGGTGATGGACCTCGTGATCATTCTACCTAGTCGACGGCCCGATCGGCTACGAGCGGTTCAATGTTGAAACCCTATTGATCGATCCGATCAGCGCTTGGCCGATCGATGGTCTTGGCGATCGGCCACGTATGGCAGTCGACTGCTGCCACAATCCAGTCAGTCGTATACCAGTCGAACTCACTCGACTCAGAGCAGTCGACTGCCATGACATGGCAGTCGACTGGTGTCAGGAAAACCCATCCGACACTTGGCCAAATGGCCAAGTTTCACCTAAGAGCTACCCTTCCCCGGGTTACAATCGCTCATTCTCATCTCTCGGAGTCCCTCGCCTTCGAAGTTCTCTTCGTTCTCGGCCACGTCCCTCGGCAGCATCAGGCGCACGGCTCTGCAATGCTCCTTCGCATCTCTTGCCTCGAAGTCTACTTCCTCCGGCTTCACTCCAAGCTTCTCGTCCGGCGGTCCCTCGGATGCTCCAAGCGCACGGCTTCCGCAAAGCTATCCTTCACCGACTCAAAGCACGAGTCATGAGATGTGAAACTCGCCACGGCTCCATGTGCGAATTACTAAGTCCTGCACGACTCCAACGCACATATCACATCAACATATCAAACTAACTTAAACCCTTTGCCACACCAACAAAACCATATTACGGCAAGAGATTGCCCTAACAGATACAAATATAAGTATCCTTTCCATCGGAGTCTCTGCTTTTATTTGTAGGGCCGAAGAGGAACCAACTATTAATTTTACTTGTCAAAAAGTTAGGTTGACAAGATAGTAAAATTAATGGGTAAAATCTCCTCTTACAAATGTGGAATTCATATACGTCCACACTATCGTGACATACGATATTCCCGGTGTTTTGAGGTGTTGGTTGATTTTAAAATTTTATTGTTTGAGAAATCAATAATGTTTTGAAATCTAATGTTTTGATCTATGTGATTCTTAGGTTTTCTTTCAAAATGACTTTCAACCCGCTTGCTGTGATACTGAAAGAAAATAAACTTACTAGACCCAACTATGTTGATTAGAAGAGGAATCTTGACATTGTCTTGACTGCTTAGGAATATAAATATGTACTCCTCGAAGAGTGCCCTCCTAAGCCTGCGGATGATTCTGGGGAAAAGGAGAAGGAGAGTTATAAGAAGTGGATTAAGGCCGATGAGATGGTGCGGTATTACATTTTGGCATCTATGTCAAATATACTGCAACATCAGCATCAAGCCATGCCCACTACTTATGACATGATGCTCAATCTCAAAGAGCTTTTCGAACACCAGAATCGGGCTGCTAGGCAGGAAGCCATGATAAACTTGATGACGACCACCATGATCGAGAGAACACCCGAGAGGGATCATGTTCTCAAGATGACGGCTCATTTGAATGAGTTGGAAGTCCTCGGAGCTGAGATCGATGGGGAAACCCAGGTCGATATCATCCTCCAGTCTCTACCTAGGAGTTTTGAGCAGTTTCGCTTGAACTACAACATGAACAAGAGGTTGTATTCGTTGGTGGAGCTTCTGACATAACTCTAGGCGGCAGAGAGGCTATTTCATCAGAGTGCTCAGGCGCAAGCCATGGTGACCCAAAAGGTTTCTACTTCTAAGCCGAAAGGCAAGAAGAAGAAGAAATAAGCTGGGGCAAAGGTGGTGGGAGGAACTCAGGGAGGAGTGAAGAAGCCGAAAGGCAAGTGCTTCATTTGTAAGCAGACTGGACACTGGAAGAAGGACTGCCCCAACTGCAAGCAGAACAAAGGTATATCATTTGGTCTAGTCGTTGAAACATGTTTAGCGGTGTTATCTACCGGCACCTGGTGTGTAGATACGAGAGTCACTGATCATGTCTGCAATACTTTACAGGGTTTCCAGGAAACTAGACGACTAGCTGAGGGGGAGATTACCGTGTACTTGGGCGATGCCACGAAGGTGGCGGCTATTGCAGTGGGAGATGTGTTGGTGCAGTGGGCACCAAAGTCGAACCGGTATTTTGATTATGGCAAAAGGCTCAATAGTTAAGGGTATATTTGTTATCTTACGAGCTCAATTAAGTGTGCAGAAATGCTAAAGTTGAGCGGAAGGTCTGCGACACCCGGTGGGAACCGAGGTGGTCGGGCAACGCCAGAGGGACTTCGGAGGAAGCCGAGGTACTCGGGTGAAGACCGGAAGCGAGGCTACAAGGTAAGCTCGTGTGAAAGCGAAGCAAGGTCGTTAAGCGTAGATCCGACCCAATACCTCCAATGGAAGGTCTAGGTCGAGATCAGATGGTTAGAACCATCGTACTTTATATTTTAAGCTAACTTGTACTGCAGTCCAAAACCCTTTGACTACAGTCAACTGCTAGTCAAGTTCCACCCAAGAGAACAGCACGAATTTAAATGGGGGGAATTTTGACATGACTCGGGTTTTGGTACAAAGGGTGATGTGGCATCAAGGTGGACATCCAAACCATCACCAAGCTTCCTTGTGGTGGACGCCCAAAATAAGGTGAGTTGGCACAAGATGGTTGGCTCCCATGATGTGGCACAAGTTGAATGGCTCCATCAAGTTGGCGCCCAAGGAGGTTGGAGGTGGCACAAGGTGGTTGGATGAAACACCTCATCCTTGAGTTGGCGCACAAGGAGGTTGGAGGTGGCACAAGGTGGTTGGATGAAACACCTCATCCTTGAGTTGGCGCAAAGGATGTGGATGAACAAGTCTTGGGGATAAGAACTCACCTTGACACTACCTATGTCTAAATTCATAGATCAATATCCATAAATAGACATGTTCAAGCCAAGCAAATTACAAGTATTCAAGAGCTATCAACACGCCGTCGTAACGCCGCTACTACTACTCACATTTGCTACCAAGAAGTGCCGCCGACAACTAAAGCTACATCTTCTACTTATAAGAGTTGTCGGTATATTTATTTAAGTTCTACTTCTTTAAATTGTCTTTGTGCTTTAATAGTAACAAGGAAAGGGGGAGTGTCCCTTTGCCTTGATTTCTTTTTGTAATCGTTGCTCCTACTTCCAACGAAGAGGAGTGGTTTTAGTGAATTGCCCTCCGTACGTGATCAAGGATCACTAGGGCCGTGGATTAGCAATCGAAAGATTGTGAACCACGTAAAAATATCTTGTCTACTTTATATTTCCGCTGTGCACTCTCTACTTGCTTTTTACTTATTGCAAAAGTTTTTTAACGACATCGTATCGCTATTCACCCCCCCCTCTAGCGACACTTTCGATCCAACAATTGGTATCAGAGCCGGGGGCGCTAAGATTCGGTGAAACCACCAATCTAGCTTTGTTTTTCTTTTTTTTACAGATTTTTTATTTATTTATTTCTGTTTTCGTATAATTATTTCACTTGCTTATCTTCTCCTACATATAGAATTGCATTAGAGGCTTTAGGATCCGGATAAGGTTGTCCTTCGGGTTAGATCCCGAGTAAGGTTGTCCTCCGGAACTTCAACGACATTCGCATTTGATTGTTTATTTCTTTTTGCAAGTTACATTTTATATATCTTTTATTACTTCCCGCACTACTAATCCAAGACGAAAGTCTTGGAATATTCTTTCCGTGTGTGTTTTGCAAGATTCTTTTCGTCGTTCTTCTTCTTGTTTTTAAATGGCCCATCTCGAAGGGTTTAGCACTTGCCGACCTCGCTTTACAACGGTAATGACTTTCGTTATTGGAAGGGTCGGATGGAATGCTTTCTTAAAACCCAAATCGAGATGTGGATCGCAATCCAAACCGGTTTCACACTTCCTATTAATGAAGATGGTGAATCTTTGGGTTACGATCAATGGTCAAATTCCATGAAAAAACAAGTAGAAGCCGATGCCAAGGCAACTCAAATCTTGCAATGTGGGTTGTCCAAGTAAGAGCTCAACCGCGTCGGCCCATTCATTAGTGCAAAGGACTTATGGACCAAGCTAGTGGAACTACACGAAGGCACCGAACGAAGGTATGTAAAAGAGATTTACTTTAAATAAATTGTATAACTTGAAAATGCAGGAAAACGAGACCGCAACTCAACTACATGCTCGATCCAAGACATCTCAACCAACTCCATGCCATCGGACAAAAGGTCGAGAATCGCGACCTTATCGTATTCTCTTAACTCGCTTTCCTAGACCACCTTGTGGCATCCATGGTCGATGCCTACAAGGTCTCCAAGGACCTTTCTAAAATTAGGTTAGACTAATTGTTTTCTAACTTGAATTACATGAGCAAACTAACGTGGTCCAGGCCGAAGAGTATTGCGTTAGTTGCGGTTCCAAGAAGAAGAAGCCCGCAAGCAAGCCACCCCAAGGAAGAAGACGAGTCCGAATCGAAGTAGACTCCGAAATAGAATCCGAACTAGTCAATCTAGTTCGGAAGATGATCAAGAGACGAAAACGACCAACAACTCAAGGTAAGCCTAAACCTAATTCAAATACTTCTAATTTTAGATGCTATGAGTGCAACAGGTTCGGTCACATCAAGTCCGAGTGCCCAAAGCTAAAGAATAACGCATCAAAGACCAAGAAAGCGCTAAACGCTACTTGGGAGGAGTTGTCGGAGGAAGAAGACGATATCCAAGCTCTAATGGCCAAGCCGACCGAGCACGACTCAAACCAAGAAGAGTCCGAGTCCGAACTGGCGATGAGCTTCCATTCAAGACAAGCCACGGATCCGTATCCGGTTCAAAAGAATCATTAAGGGTAAGTCGGTCGTTACTTAATACTTTGTATGGTGCAATTAAATTTTTAAATAAGACACTAGCTAAGTCCGAGTCCAAGGTCGAGACCCTAATTGAGGAGGTTAACCTTCTCAAACATGAGGTCTCCCTAACCTCTTCGACTACTCGTATTCAAGAGGAGGACTCAACTCAAGTTGAAAAGCTTGAAGTTGAGAACTCGCTTGAAAACACAAGTCAAGACCTTAGAACACGTTGAAAGGTTCACTTTGGGATCCAAGGGACTTGACCTCTTACTTGGATCACAAAGGGCCGTGTACAACAAGGCCGGACTCGGGTTTAACTCAAATACAACCAATAAGTCATATATGTCTATAGTAAACCAACATAAGAAAAATGTCCAAGCATGGGTCCCTAAGATCACTTTGATTTCAACTTTAGGATCTAACATGTATTGGGTTCCCAAGGACCAAATTCACTATGTGAATAGACCCACTCGATTCAATGGTCCAGGGGGAGCCAATACAAAATGTATTTTTGTTAAGTCTTAGAAATTGCATGCTTAGTTTTTCCTTTATTTTTAGAATGGTTAGATAGGACTCATAACCAACTAAAATCTCAAAAGATTGAGCCTCGGGAGCCTCTTTTCAAAAATAAATCAACTAAAATCCTACGAAAAGATTGAGCCTCGGGAGCCTCTTTTCAAAAATAACTAGTTAGACCAAGATGTAGTCTCAAGTAAGTCGAGTTATCAATTTCTTGAAATTAGCTTTGTCTAAGGAAGTGGTCGTTGTTCCGATCAAAGAAGGCCTCTGTGCCTCTCGCCACGACCCGGAAGCTAATCTCTTGAAAAGATTACTTGATGAGCTTAGACTAAATAATCTAACCTAATGTTGGTTAATTTAAATTCATTAAAATTAATCAAGTAAAATTGAAAGTCATCTCACAAGAATACATAGGAATAACATGTTTTGATCATGTAGATATTGGTGAGATGATTTAGGTTTAAAACTTACAAACAACCCTTTAGTAATTCCATTGATCCTACACATAAGAGTCAAGAAACCATTAATATAGTTTTCGAAGGACACGAACCTGCTCAATCCTTAACAAAACCAACTAGCAAATCAACTTATAGCGAACCCGACTCTGATCTTGAACTTGAATCTCGTCCTAACCCAAGTCATCCTATCGACCAAGTGATAGATGACTCTAACCCAACTCAAACTAGAACTCACCCAAGTCATCCTATCGACCAAGAGATAGATGACCCTAACCCGAGTCACACTAAGACTCAAACAAATCATCCTATCAATCAACATAT
This sequence comes from Wurfbainia villosa, assembly GCA_025175895.1. Taxonomy (NCBI): domain Eukaryota; kingdom Viridiplantae; phylum Streptophyta; class Magnoliopsida; order Zingiberales; family Zingiberaceae; genus Wurfbainia; species Wurfbainia villosa. The sequence goes on from CM046001.1 coordinate 84,626,008, forward strand.
AGGTCAACCAAATTTAGGGTTCAACTAGAGCTTCATATCGAAACCTTAGTCAAATCTCGTTAATTTCCAAAATCGAACCCAAAACTATTGAACAAGCACTTCTTGATCCCGATCGATTATTGCTATGCAAGAAGAGCTAGCTCAATTCACTAGAAATGAAGTCCGGGAATTAGTACCACCACCTAAAGAAAAATCAATTATTGGAACAAGGTGGGTATTTCAAATAAACTTGATGATAAAGGTGAAGTAGTTAGAAATAAAGCTAGGTTAGTCGCAAAAGGGTTTAGTCAAGTCGAAGGTTTAGATTACGATGAGACCTACGCCTCGTGAGCTGACTAGAGTCCATCCGAATGTTGTTAGCATATGCCGCACATCGAGGTTTTAAATTGTTTCAAATGGATGTCAAGTCAGCATTTTTGAATGGATACATTAAGGAAGAAGTTTACGCTACCAACCTCCTGATTCAAAATCTAGATAAACCTCGACCATGTCCTTAGACTTAAGAAAGCCCTATATGGACTCAAACAAGCCCCAAGAGCTTGGTACGAAAGGCTTTCGATCTATCTTAAGTCCAAAGGATTCAACCAAGGTTTAGTCGACCCAACCTTATTCGTTAAAACCGTAGGAAAAGAAATCTTTATAGCCCAAATCTATGTAGATGATATAATTTTTGGAACTACCAACTCGATCCTGCTAAACGAATTCATCTCACTTATGGAAAGTGAATTTGAAATGAATTTAGTGGGAGAGTTAAGTTTCTTCTTAGGTTTACATATTAAACAAACTAAAGATGGAATATATTTACATCAACAAAAATATACTAAGGACTTAATAAATCGATTTGGAATGCAAGATGCTAAAATAATCAATACACCTATGGCAACTAATGTTAATATAAACGAAGATGTAGAAGGAAAACCCGTTGACCTAAAATACTATAGGAGCGCAATAGGAAGTCTCCTATACTTAACCGCGAGCCGACCCGACATTTTATTCGCGGTAAGTATGTGCGCAAGGTTACAAACCTGTGCCAAGGAGTCTCACCTAACCCTAGTCAAGCGTATCCTTAGATATCTAAAGGGCACGCTAAACGTAGGTATTTGGTACCCTAGATCTACCGAGTTTAATCTAATCGGCTACTCCGACTCGGACTATGCCGTAGTAAACTCGATAGAAAGAGCACGAGTGGTTGTTGTCAAATCACCGAGTCTAGTAAGTTGGTGCGAGGGAAGCAAAGATTGCGTTGCCTTATCTACCACCGGCCGAATACACGCTATGCGATGGGTGAGTGTGTCTCTCACGGCTCCTGTGGATGAAGCACACTCTCCAAGACTTTAGCTTAATCTTTAACAACATTAAAACCTACATAGATAACATTAGTTCAATTAACTTAACTAAAAATCCAATATGTCATTCTAGGACAAAACATATAGAAGTTAAACACCACTTCATTAGGGAACATGTAACTAATGGAACTATACAACTAGAGTATGTTGAGTCCAAATCAAACCTAGCGGACATCTTCACCAAACCACTACCCGAATTTAGTTTATTAAGACGAAAGTTAGGTATGTGCGTAATAGAGTAGGATTTAAATTTTTCTATATATGTACTCTACTTTTGCTTCTTATTATGAAATTAGCCTAAGTCTTACCTTAGAAATCATATACCTATAGATTTAAGGAGAAAACACATCTCACAAAAAATAGGACTAAAGAGTTTGTTAAATTATCCAAGTAGACGTGAGTGAGATGTTAGGACCTTACTCAGTTCCACGTAGATTCAAGTGCATCGACATGAACCATGGAGTATAATTATTTAAAATTAATCAACTCCTTCAAGACTTATTGATCATTCTATATCAATCAAGTCCAACCGAGTACATTTTAGATGAACATATTTTCAAGCTTATTATTATTTTAAAAAAATATATATTTATATTGGGAACTTGCTTGGACTTACAAACCCTAAAATATATTTACAAACTTTTTGAGTTAAGGCAAAAGGGGAGAAAGTCACAAAAGTAAGGAAGAAAGTAAACAAAATTATTACCTTTATATTAAGTAATTCCGCTTACTTAAGCAACTATTAAGGGGAGAAAAAATTATTTTTCAAGAACTCACCTTGGTCAAGGGGAGGTTACCTCAAAGGAGAACTTGAAACAATAATATTTCTCACTCATGCTTAATCTTTATGCTAGCTCACTCATGCTTAATCTTTATGCTAGCTCACTCATGCTTAATCTTTATGCTAGCTCATTCATACTTAATCATTATGCTAACTCATTCATATTTAATCATTATGCTAGCTCATTCATATTTAATCTTTATGCTAGCTATCGTTATGTTTAATTTTTCCTTAACTTTTGTATCGGTTTGCCATGAATCAAAGGGGAGATTGTTGGTGTGCAAGTGGGCACCAAAGTCGAACCGTATTTTGATTATGGCAAAAGGCTCAATAGTTAAGGGTATATTTGTTATCTTACGAGCTCAATTAAGTGCGTAAAATGCTAAAGTTGAGCGGAAGGTTCGCGACACCGGTGGGAACCGAGGTGGTCGGGCAACGCCGAGGGACTTCGAGGAAGCCGAGGTACTTGGGTGAAGACCGGAAGCGAGGCTACAAGGTAAGCTCGTGTGAATTCGTTCGGTTACGTATTGCTATTAAGGTCATATTGATCATTCCAATGGAAGGTCTGGAGTCGAGATCGGATGGTTAGAACCATCGTACTTTATATTTTAAGCTAACTTATGCTGCGGTCAAAACCCTTTGACTACAGGTCATTGCTAGTCAAGTTCGGCCTCGAGAAGGCTCGAATTTCAAGGGGGTGAATTTGGACTTGACTCGTGTTTTGGTACAAAGGGTGATGTGGCATCAAGGTGGACATCCAAACCATCACCAAGCTTCCTTGTGGTGGACGCCCAAAATAAGGTGAGTTGGAACAAGATGGTTGGCTCCCATGATGTGGCACAAGTTGAATGGCTCCAACAAGTTGGCGACCAAGGAGGTTGGAGGTGGCACAAGGTGGTTGGATGAAACACCTCATCCTTGAGTTGGCGCACAAGAAGGTTGGAGGTGGCACAAGGTGGTTGGATGAAACACCTCATCCTTGAGTTGGGATAAGAACCTCACCTTGGACACTACATATGTCTAAATTCATAGATCAATATCCATAAATAGACATGTTCAAGCCAAGCAAATAACATGAATTCAAGAGCTCTCAACACGCCCGTAAATGCGCCGCTACTACTACTCACATTTGCTCTGACGAAGTCTGGCGACAACGCTACATCTTCTACTTATAAGAGTTGTCGGTATATTTATTTAAGTTCTACTTCTTTAAATTGTCTTTGTGCTTTAATCGTAACAAGGAAGGGAGTGTCCTTTGCCTTGATTTCTTTATGTCGTTGCTCCTACTTCCAACGAAGAGGAGTGGTTTTAGTGAATTGCCCTCCGTACGTGATCAAGGATCACTAGGGCCGTGGATTAGCAATCGAAAGATTGTGAACCACGTAAAAATATCTTGTCTACTTTATATTTCCGCTGTGCATTCTCTACTTGCTTTTTACTTATTGCAAAAGTTTTTAACGACACCGTATCGCTATTCACCCCCCCCTCTAGCGACACTTTCGATCCAACAAGATGTTTATTTATCTTTTGAGAAAAATAAAGTTTTGGTTCTTAAGAATTGCCTTTATGTACCTTTATTTAGAAAGAATTTAATTTCGGTTTCTAAATTGTTTATGGATGGATATTCTATTCCTTTTAATGACAGAGTTGTTATAAAAAGGAATAGGGAGATTATCTGTTCAGGTGCATTGATAGGAAATTAGTATAAACTTGAACCAAAAGCTCCCACGATGCAAATAGAAGTTATTAACTCATCTTCTAATTCCAATAAGAGAAAAGAATCTACGAAGATGAACCAAACATATATTTGACATCTAAGACTTGGTCATATTAACCTAAGTAGAATTCAAAGGTTGATAGCTGATGGACCTCTGGGTTTATTAGTGGTGGAAGATTTCCCAACCTGCGAATCTTGCTTGGAGGGAAAAATGACCAAGAGGCCTTTTAAGGCCAAGGGGTATAGAGCCAAAGATGTGTTGGAATTGGTTCATTCTGATTTGTGTGTTCTTATGTCTATCCAGGCTAGAGGTGGTTTTGAGTTTTTTGTCTCTTTTATAGATGATTATTCGATATATGAATACATTTACTTGATGCGCCGCAAGTCTGAATGCTTTGACAAGTTCAAAGAATTCAAGGCTGATGTGGAGAAACGTCAAGGTAAAAGTATCAAGACACTACGATCTAATCATGGAGGTGAGTACCTCTTGGGAGAGTTTAGGAATTACTTATTAGAGGCTGAGATTCAATCCCAATTGTCTGCACCTGGCACACCCCAGCAGAATGGTGTAGCAGAGCGAAGGAATAAGACTCTTATGGAGATGGTTAGATCGATGATGAGTTATTCTGAGTTGCCAGATTCGTTCTGGGGATATGCTCTAGATACGACAGTGTACATTCTTAACTTGGTTCCATCTAAATCAGTGTCTTCTACTCCCACAGAATTGTGGACTGGGTGAAAGCCTAGTCTAAGACATATTCGGATTTGTGGGAGTCCAACACATGTGCTGAAGGCAGATGCTGGTAAGTTGGAACCTTGTACAGAAGTATGCATGTTCGTTAGCTATCCTAGAGGAACGAAAGGTGGTTTGTTTTATAGTCCTAGAGACCAGAGGGTGATCGTTAACACGAATGCCAGATTTCTAGAGGAAGACTATGTGATGAACCACAAGCCCATGAGTAAGATTGTTCTAGAGGAATTGAAAGGGGAAGTCATTTCTTCAGTACCACCAGTACAAGAGGATATACCACAAGTCACTGCACTGCATGTCACAGAGGATACACAGGAGATACCTCGTCGTAGTGGGAGGGTTGTGAGACAGCCTGATAGATTCATGTTCTTGGGAGAATCTTCTGATTTGGTCCCTGGCGAACATGAACTTGATCCTTGGACATATGACGAGGCAATCCAAGATAAAGATGCAGTATCTTGGCAAAGTGCAATGAATGTTGAGATTGAATCTATGGATTCAAATCAGGTTTGGGAGCTAGTAGAACCACCCGATGGTATAAAAACCATTGGATGCAAGTGGATCTACAAAATAAAGAGAGGAATAGACGGGAAGGTTGAGACCTTCAAAGCGAGGCTTGTTGCGAAGGGGTATACTCAGAAAAAGGGTATCGATTATGAGGAAACCTTTTTGCCGATGACCATGCTTAAGTCTATCTGGATTCTCTTATGCATTGCAGCTCATATGGATTATGAGGTGTGGCAGATGGATGTCAAGACAGCTTTCCTTAATGGAAGTCTTGAGGAAAACATCTACATGAAGCAACCAGAGGGATTCATTGCAAAGGGCAAAGGGCATCTTGTGTGTATGCTTAATCGGTTCATTTATGGATTGAAGCAAGCTTCGAGGTCTTGGAACATCCACTTTGATGAGGTAATCCAGTCTTATGGATTTATTCAAAGTCTGAATGAGTCTTGTGTATACAAGAGATGTGACGGAAACATAGTGGTATTTCTTGTACTATACGTAGATGATATTTTGTTAATTGGCAATAATGTCAAGGTGTTATTGGATGTAAGGGTATGGTTGTCCAAACAGTTTGATATGAAGAACTTGGGAGAAGTGGGACACATCCTTGGGATCAAGGTTATAAGGGATTGCAAGAAAAGGATGTTGTGCTTATCTCAAGCTTCATACATAGACACCATTATAGATCATTTTAGCATGCAGAACTACAAGAAGGGTTTTCTACCTTTCAGGCATGGAGTTCCTTTATCTAAGGAGATGTGTCCTAGAACGTCTGAGGAGATAGAGGAGATGAAGGCGGTTCCTTATGCTTCGGTAGTAGGAAGCCTCATGTATGCGATGCTATGTACGAGACTAGATATCTACTTTTCCATGGGCATGGTCAGCAGATATCAGAGTAATCTAGGACAGGAACATTGGACTGCGATGAAGCATATATTGAAGTACCTGAGAAGGACTAGGGATTATATGCTAGTTTACCAGGCAGACCAATTACTCCCTGTGTGTTATACGGATTCCGACTTACAATCAGATAGGGATAATAGTAAGTCTACCTTAGGTTTTGTGTTTACTTTGGGGGGTGGAGCCATTGTATGGAGGAGTGTCAAGAAGAAATGCGTAGCGGACTCCACCATGGAAGCTGAGTATGTGGCGGCCTCTGAGGCAGCCAAAGAAGCTGTGTGGCTCAGGAACTTCTTGATGGATTTGAATGTGATTCCTGGTTTGCCCAGAACTATCACAATTTATTGTGATAATAGTGGTGCAGTTGCAAACTCGAAGGAACCACGAGCCCATAACGCAAGTAAACACATAGAGCGCAAGTACCACCTGATACGAGAAATCGTAAAGAGAGGAGAAGTTACTATGGACAAGATTGCATCGGAGGATAACTTGACAGATCCTTTCACTAAGGCCCTGTAGGGGATCGGTGCGGCCGGCTAGAGAGGGGTGAATAGCCCTCTTAAGATGGATGTCGGAATTCTCTCTTTCGTTTGCTCGTCTACACAATCGTTAGCACAAGCGGAAGCATAAACAATAAAAACAAAGCGGTAAATGAAAATACAAACGCTAACAAAGAATGTAACGTGGTTCACGGCTACGCCGCTAATCCACGATCCCGATTCGTCCGAGGTGAATCACTCCTCCAAAGCCAATCACTATTGGTCTCTCCTTTGCACCAAGCTAGGTGGTGGAGGTAACCTTTACAATCAAGATCACTCTTCTTACAAATAGAATGAAGTAAAAACAAGTAAGAAGAGTTTAGAGCTTGTGGGGCACTAGGAAGATCACTTGGAGCATAAGCATTAGCCTCTCAAAGGCATACACCCTCTCTTTTTATAGAGAGGGCTGATTTCTTCCCTTTGGCCGCCACCAGTCGACTGCCACCCTTGGCAGTCGACTGCCGTCACTACAATGGCCTCCAAACACGTCGGATCCCGACCATTGTAGTCCAACGGAACTCTTGGCGATCATTCGGACCTCGGCCGATCGGCCGCTCCGTGTCGGCGCGATCGGCTACGAGTGATTCTGCGTTCGCGATATCCTCTAGCGATCGCCATTCCATGGCGATCATTGCCGGCTCGCATAAACCCATCACCGGATACGGTTGAACTCACTGACTCGGAGCGATCATTGCCATGACATGGCAGTCGACTGGTGTCGGGAAAACCCATCCGACACTTGGCCAAATGGCCAAGTTTCACCTAAGAGCTACCCCTCCCCGGGTTACAATCGCTCACTCTCATCTCTCGGAGTCCTTCGCCTTCGAAGTTCTCTTCGTTCTCGGCCACGTCCCTCGGCAGCATCAGGCGCACGGCTCTGCAATGCTCCTTCGCGTCTCTTGCCTCGAAGTCTACTTCCTCCGGCTTCACTCCAAGCTTCTCGTCCGGCGGTCCCTCGGATGCTCCAAGCGCACGGCTTCAGCAAAGCTATCCTTCACCGACTCAAGGCACGAGTCATGAGATGTGAAACTCGCCACGGCTCCATGTGCGAATTACTAAGTCCTGCACGACTTCAACGCACATATCAAATCAACATAACACACTAACTTAAACCCTTTGCCACACCATCAAAACCATATTACGGCAAGAGATTGCCCTAACAATCTCCCCCTTTTTGATGTGTGGCAATCCGTTTAAGTTAGGTAAAAACATTTGATATAAGTTTTAAAGGAAAGAAAGTATGTAAACATAAACATGATATAACAACATGCAACTCCCCCTTAATCCATGAAACTCCCCCTTAATTTCTCCCCTTATCATAATTAACTTAAACATAATTATTTCTCCCCCTTTGACACCATCAAAAATATTAATACTAAGTTATAAACTCATGGCATCAAGTATAAAGAGAAACATATATTAAAATCAGTCAAAACCTGATAAAATCAGGTTCTTGTATATTCATTATCCATTGATCAATGCTATCAGTATGGCAATGATCGTAGCACAAAGGAATCCGAATTTCTGATTTTCTGGATGAATTTCAGAAATGCATTATTAATTCCAGAAAATTCTAAAAATCATGAAATTTTGGGGAACATATTTCTTTTAAGTATATCTATCAATGAAAAATAGTTTTTCAAGAAAAATCATTATATTTTCCGAGATTTGCCAAAATTCTAAAGGCTTTAAAAACTACTAGGTTTTTGATCATAGGAGTATCCATTTTAACACCTAGTCTTGCATCCAATTGTTTCAAAAACATGAATACATGTATTTTAAAGTAAGAAATTGTTTTGAAAACATATGAAATATCCAACCATGATCTTTGGGCAATATGTCTATGAATTAAACATAAGCCTTCCCCATGATCGGTCTATTATTGCTATGTTGATACTTTAAATGACCATCTAAATGCCATAGGTATTAGTGGACATTTGTATCATCCTAACATCTCACCCATGCTAAGTTTTCAATCAAGGTAGCCTATGGTGAGTGTGAGATGCATCCTAGGGGGTATTTGTGTATACTTAACCAATATATTCATGCAATTCTATCAAGGTTAAGTATCAACCTAATAATCCTCATGATCATAAAGGCATATATGAATGAATTCTACATTATGATCATGAAACTCATGTATTCATCAAATAATAGTCATGCATTAGGTATTATATGATGATAATAAACAAAGTATCACCTAAAGCATGATTCAACCCTATTTCCCATGATTATGTGCCCAATATCAATAGCATAAATCATGATTGCTAACATACATAGCAATTACATTAATCATCATGATTTAAGCATTATTATCTATTTATGGGCACGTTATCATCACCCAACACTATTTAAAAAATGTTGTCCCGTCATCCTAAGTCAACCAAAATATGATATAGGTCAATTGCATATGGTTGACTACCCTAGGGGTTATCCTAACCCTTAAGGATGGATTTTGGAACCCAAAATAAGTTCTTTCCTATTGGGTTCACTAAGTATTCCTTGGGGATCCATTTCCTAGATATTACTTTCTTCTTATCTTGTCCCCTAGCTATTAGGCATTTGTAGGCCTTTTCATTTTTCTTTTCCTTATAGCCTAGGCCCTTTTTGTTGAAACTAGCTCTTTGGCTCCCTAAGATCATGTTCAATGTGTTGGAGCCAATTGTGAATTTTTCTAGGGCTTTTGTTAAATAATCTACCTTTTCCCTTAAGGCCCTATTTTCATTTATACATGCATCACTAACATCTAATGGCACATAAAGGTCATGTGAGCATGCATTATTTAAGCTAGAAGAAATATTATCATTTAAGCATGCATTTTCTAGCTTATTTTCCAATGCCTTAATTTGATTAAGCATGCTTTTATTTTTCTTTTTCATTCCAAATAAGTCCTTAGTTAAACTAGAAATTATTGAAACTATTTTCTTAGGAGAGGCTTTCGTTACCATAGTTTCCATGTCCTCTTCTTCTTCGGATGATGAGGATGTAGAAGCTCCCCCTTCATTTGAGCTCTCCCCACTTGAGCTTGATCCTTCATTTTCGGATGAAGAGCAATCCAAGTCATCAAAGGCCATCAAGGCCAAATTGGTTACAAAGGCATTCTCCTCATCCGATGATGATGAGGAGGATGAGGATGGATCATCCCAAGTCCTTGCCTTGAGAGCTTTAGCCTTTCCCTTTTCCTTTGTCTTCTTCTCCTCTTCCTTCTTTTTCTTGCTCCCCTTTTTCTTCTTCTTTCCTTCTTTCTTTTTCCTCTCTTCCTTGCTCTTGTTTAAGAGAGGACAATTGTCCCTTATGTGCCCTTCTCCTTGGCAATTGTAGCATATGACCTTCCCCCTTGGTCTTCTATTCCTATCATGAGATTTATCAAATCTAAAATTCTTAAATGCACGTCTTACCTTCCTTACCATATAGGCTTCTTCGGTGCTATCCATGGAGGAGGAGGAAGACGCTTCGTCATCGGAGGAGGAGGGGATTTCCATCTTCTTCTTCCCCTTGTTCGCTATCAAAGCTACTTCTCTTGAGGGTTGTATTCTAGGCTCTTCTTGTATTCCTTCAAGCCTAGATTCATGTAATTCCATAGTGGAGAAAAATTCATCTAGAGTACTTACCTCTAGATTCTTTGAAATGTAAAATGAGTCCACCATTGAACTCCACTTGGATGATCGAGGGAAAGCATCTATGACCTTCATTATCATATCGCGATTGGAGAGCCTTTCTCCTACACTTGTTAGTCCATTTAAAATTTCTTTGAATCTAGAATGCAAAAAAGTTACCTTTTCTCCCTTTTCTAATTTAATGTTGGATAGTTGGGAGCGGAGGAGATCTCTCTTTGCTAGCTTCGCCTCGGATGTGCCTTCATGAAGCTCAATTAGCTTCTCCCACATCTCCTTGGCGCTTAGGCATTCTCCTATTCGGTTGATTTCTTGTTGGGGGAGCACATTGAAGAGATGATGCTTGGCTTTTGAATTTGCAAGGTGCTCTTCCCTTTGCCTTTTGGTCCACCTAGATTTCTCTATTGGCTTCCCCTCTTCATCCCTAGGCAAAACAAAACCGGATTCCATTGTAATCATAATATCAAAATCCGTTTCGAAGAATACCTCCATTCCCTTTTTCCACCAAGAGAATTTGCCGTCGAACTTCGGAGGACGGATGTTGGAGCCGGCCATTTCGAAAATTTGCTTGTTGTGGCGGTTAGTCCTCGATAAGATTTCCTTGGCTCTGATACCACTTGTAGGGGATCGGTGCGGCCGGCTAGAGGGGGGTGAATAGCCCTCTTAAGATGGATGTCGAAATTCTCTCTTTCGTTTGCTCGTCTACACAATTGTTAGCACAAGCGGAAGCATAAACAATAAAAACAAAGCGGTAAACGAAAATACAAACGCTAACAAAGAATGTAACGTGGTTCACGGCTACGCCGCTAATCCACAATCCCGATTCGTCCGAGGTGAATCACTCCTCCAAAGCCAATCACTATTGGTCTCTCCTTTGCACCAAGCTAGGTGGAGGTAACCTTTACAATCAAGATCACTCTTCTTACAAATAGAATGAAGTAAAAACAAGTAAGAAGAGTTTAGAGCTTGTGGGGCACTAGGAAGATCACTTGGAGCATAAGCATTAGCCTCTCAAAGGCTTACACCCTCTCTTTTTATAGAGGGTCGGTTTCTTCCGTTAGCGCCACCACATGCCGCCCTTGGCGATCATTGCCATCCTACAATAACCTCCGAACACGCCGGATCCCGACTGTAGTCACGGAACTCTTGGCGGTCGGACCGCCGGACATCACCCGCCCGTAGTCAAGTCGCTGGCGGTTACAGTGCTCGCGATATCCTCTAGCAGTCGACTGCCATTCCATGGCGATGGCCGATCGCCATTCCATGGCGATCATGGACATAAACCCATCGATCGGATACGATCAAACTCACTGACTTAGAGCGATCATTGCCATGACATGGCGGCGATCGTGTCGAAAACCCATCCGACACTTGGCCAAATGGCCAAGTTTCACCTAAGAGCTACCTCTCCGGTTACAATCGCCACTCTCATCTCTGAGTCCTTCGCCTTGAAGTTCTCGCCGTTCTCGGCCCTACAGCCGGCCATCCGTGCGACTGCAATGCTCCTTCGCGTCTCTTGCCTCGAAGTCTACTTCCTCCGGCTTCACTCCAAGCTTCTCGTCCGGCAGTCCCTCAGATGCTCCATGCGCACGGCTTCCGCAAAGCTATCCTTCACCGACTCAAGGCACGAGTCATGAGATGTGAAACTCGCCACGGCTCCATGTGCGAATTACTAAGTCCTGCACGACTTCAACGCACATATCAAATCAACATAACACACTAACTTAAACCCTTTGCCACACCATCAAAACCATATTACGGCAAGAGATTGCCCTAACAGGCCCTGGTGATGAGAGCTTTTGATAGGCATGTGGAGGGAATGGGAATCAGATGTATGACAGTTTGAGGACAACATAGTCTTTTAGTATAAGTGGGAGATTGTTGGGATGTATACTGAAAAGTCTATCATTTGTATGAACATCTTTATTTTGAAATAAGAATCACATGATCATTGTTTGCATATTTATGGTTATGCATATAGTCTAATACATTACATTGTAGATAACATGGTGTGTGGTGTCACACGGGAGATCATGTTATCGACTCCTTATAAAGTATAAGTAAAGGCTCACAACCGAGATGGATTTGGACAAACCATTGGTATGGTTGTAGTGTGATTTGGTATTGGTTTGTCTTTGTTAGTTATAGCCCTAAGAACCAATCATGTGATGGTTGAATAGGGAACATTTTGTATCATATTCTATAAAGGCAAAGGATTGGTTATTATATTTAAGTCTTGCTTGTGCCAGCTAAATTAAATATAGTAATGCCCTAGAAAAGTAGGTTCTTATCTACAGCACATCAATTGGCAGAATTGATTATGAGAGGCTGTAGAGAACACTTTCTAAATGTTCCTAGTCAAGTATTAATATGCAAGGGCAATATTAATACATAAAGACTAGCATGTAGGTCAATTGATGACTTGATCTCACAAGTCATGGATATATGATATCAAGTTGACACATGGGTATATATTAGAGAATATATACTGAACTGACCCACCATGAGAAAGTTTCATGGATCGTTATATGAGTGTCATAAACTTTCTCATGTGACTATTGGTATGAATAGTCCTCAGACCTGAAGTCACTACGGTTCCCTACATAAGGAGTTATGTACTTTGGTATCGTCAAACGTCACTCGTAACAGGGTGGACCATAAAGGCGATTACTGGGTATATAACAAATTATGCGGAGGGATGTGAGTGATGTAGATGAGATCTATCCCTCTCATATGACGAGAGTGATATCGGTGGGCCCCTTGATTGAGTAGAACTACTAAAACGCATGGCCATGCTCGAATGAGTCAATATGAGATATTGAGCTCATTTGTTTGAGTTAGTTTACTCAGGGATCAAGAAACACATAGATTGATCGAGGATGACACGGTCTATGCCTCATTGGTCAATCTGATATCAAGGATAGAAGGACACGGTCATACATTAAAGTAGTCACGGAAAGGTTAGTCGGATCTTGACTTATCTCATAATTTGGGTAGCAATGATGTATTGCTAGATGCCGCTCATTGCTTGTGTATCTAAAAGAGTTTAGATCCACTGCCAACGTTATAAGAGCCTATAGGGTCACACACAAAGAGCATGATAATTAGAGGAATTAGAGTATTCTAGTTTGACTAGAATAATTTGGGAATAAGCTTAAGTACAAAATGGTTTTTGGACTTTAAGCTTAATGAGAATTTTAGCTAATTGATTTAATGAGATTAATTCAATATGTTACCTTATTGATTTAATGAGATTAATTCAATATGATAACATAAGCTTAATTGAATTAATAAGATTAATTCAACATGCATGAATGCCACATAAGAATGCCACATAAGCATGCCACCTAAGCATCCACCTAAGCTAGATGAGGTGGAAGGAGACAAAGTGGTTTTTGTCTCCTTAAGTGGCGCCAAACAAGGAAGCCAACTCCTTTTTCGATTGTGTCTCAATGCAATGGATTGCATTGAATGTGTGGAGGTGAAAGGGTTTTTCCAACCCTATAAAAGACTCCATGAAGTGGCCGGCCATAGTAAGCATTGTGGTTGTGAGAGAGCTTGAGAGCTTGGTGGAAGCTTTGGTTGTGTGGCTTTGTGAGTGTAGGCTAGCAAGAAGAGTAGTCTTCTTCTTCCTTTCTCTTTTTCCCTAGATTCCTCTCCTTTAGGGACTTCTCTAGCAAGAAGTAAAGGAGAGCTCTTCTAGTTTCTTTTGTGAGACAAGAGCTTGCTCGTGTGGATACATATAGAGGCACGGACATTTGAACGTGCTAAAGATCCAACAAACCAAAAGGAAAAGCGGGATTAACAAGGGCACGCAACAAAGGTAATCCTCTCCTATAAGATAGGTTTGGTTTTAGAGAAATTTATTTTGTACGAGGTTTTCTTTCGCAAGGATCACTAGGAAGGGATCCTAATTTTTCCGTTGTGCATATGCTATTTGGCATATAGAAATCCCAACAGTGGTATCAGAGCCACTTGCGAAAGATCGTATAAAAATAGTTTTTCTCTATTTTATATATGATATAGAAGTAGGATAAATTTTATTATGAGTTGATAATTGCATTAGCAATTTTTCAAACATAATAAAATATTCGATGTCTTTTAAAAGGTTAAAATTGATATGGTGCATGGTTATGGCCTAGTCCCAAAAAGTTTGTGATTGTGTGTTGTAATTCTTAATACGGCCTGCGTGTCGTGCCTTTCTCCTAAAATTCTTGTTGTAAAATTAGTTTTAGACTCGAATGTAACTCGAGTATTTCTCCTTTTGTAATATACAAAACAAAGATGGAGGGTCCATTGGAAGATGAGGTTACAAGGAGGAAGTCAACACACAAGACAACCAAAAGGAAGCACTTGGGAGAAGATGCTATCCCTAGGTTGACCAATCAATCTTTTCATTGGCTTGAGAAGATTGTAGAATAAGGGCCATAACCATGACACGCTTAGTTTAATATGTATGTGATGCATGTTAATTTAGCTTGTATGTGATGCATGTTAATTTAGCTTATATGTGATGTATGCTAATATGTATATGATGCATGTTTAAGTTTATATCTTAATAAGTCAAAAATGATATGCCTACCAAAGTTTGGTACTCACTACTTCCTCGATCATTTGTTATTGGGTTTGCCAAAGCAAAGCAATGCATTTTATCTTGGAAGAGTGCGAGTGGACAATCGTGATGTCCCGCTATCAAACTTGGTTAAGACTTAATTAAGTTTTTCTTAATTGGTTAAGAAAGTAGAGGCATATATTAGCTTTGAACATAAGTTTTAAAATTAGTTTTGTGTGATTTAGAACATCGGCTTTGTCTTAGAAGTGGTCGTTGCTCGATATCAAAGAAGGCCTCATGTGCTCGCCACACTGGAATAAACACTAAACTAATCTAAACTTAACCAAAGCTATTAAAGAGTTACATCAGATGTATTGGCAAAAGATTGTCTACTAATTATACTACGTCTTGGGCGATTAGCCAAAGCTAACTCAAGATGAATTATGATGTGGATCTTTATCCCATATAAATTTATAGCTAAATAGAAGCTAATGATGTAAGCAAAATGTGTTTGCCTACATCAATGATTAGCTCATATCAAAGCTATGAGAATTTAGTGAGCCTCATTTAATTAAAGGCCTAATTAAATGACTTAGGTATGATACTAATTTTGCATTTTAATGTTGTAGATCACCATGTCATCTAACACGACACACCCTCAACTTGCGATCTGCCCTGAAAAGGACAAGCTCAATGGAGCAAACTTTCTTGACTGGTATAGGAACTTGAGGATTATCCTCAAGCAAGAACGCAAACTATATGTCCTAGAGCAGTCTACCCCTGAAATACCCGCCCCTGCGGCCACTCGTGCTGAAAAAGATGCTTATAAGAAGCATCAAGATGACGCATTAGATGTGTCATGCCTTATGCTTGCCACCATGAACTCGAGCTGTATAGCAACATGAGAACATGGATGCCTATGATATGATTGAGCATTTGAAACAACTATATCAAGGACAAGCTAGGCACGAGCGCTTTGAAGTGTCTAAGGCTCTTTTTGCATGCAAGATGCAAGAAGGAACACCTGTAGGAACTCACGTACTCAAAATGATTGGGTACGCTTGAGAACCTCAAAGACTAGGTTTTCCATCGAGCCAAGAATTGGCAACCGATGTTATCCTCGCAATCGTTAAACATATAATCAATTCGTCATGAATTATAACATGAATGAAATTGATAAACCTTTTGCTCGAGATTCTCAAAGATGTTAAGAATCACAACCAATCTCAAGAAGAAAGTTAGTAACGTACTAATGGTCAACAAGGGCAAAGGTAAGCGCAAAGGCAAGGGTAAGACCCAAGCCAAAGGCAAGGCCAATTCATCCACTTCAAAGGGTAAAGGTAAAGTACCTAAGGAAGGGATCGCTTCCATTGCGGTGAGATCGACACCGGAAGCGGAACTGCAAAGTCTACCTTGAGGAAGTAAAGAAGAAAAGAAGTGGGACTTCTGCCTCAGGTATACACGTTATAGAAGTTAATCTATCTATTTCTTCTACATGGGTATTAGATACCGGATGTGCATCTCACATTTGTACTAATGTGCAGGGACTGAGAAATAGTAGACTAATGGCAAAGGGCGAAGGACTCGCGAGTAGGCAATGGCGCAAAAGTTGTGCAGAGTCAGAGGAACATATTCTTTGTCTTTGCCTACTGGGCTTATCTTAGAACTAGAGGAGTACCTTTATGTACCTGCATTAACAAAGAACATAATTTCTATATCTTGTTTAGACAAGAAAAACTTTTCTTTTATAATAAAGGACAAATGTTGTTCCGTTTATTTAAATGAAATGTTCTATTGTAATGCACCACTTATGAATGGTCTCTATGTTCTAGATTTAGAAAACCCAATTTATAACGTAAATACCAAACGATTCAAATCGAATGATTTGAACCAAACATATCTCTGCATCGCGCCTAGGTCACATAAATGAAAACGCATATCCCAACTCCATAAAGATGGATTATTGGACTCATTTGATTTTGAATCATATGAGGTATGCGAATCTTGTCTTTAGGAAAGATGACTAAAACTCCATTTAGTGGACATGGCGAGAGCCATGGACTTGTTAGGACTCATACATACTGATGTATGTGGGCCTTTCAATGTCGAAGCCAGAGGAGGCTATAAGTACTTTATTACTTTCACTGATGATATGAGTAGATTTGGCTACTTATATTTGATGAGACATAAGTTAGAATCCTTTGAAAAGTTCAAAGAATTCAAGAATGAAGTACAAAACCAACTTGGTAAGCGTATTAAGCTACTTCGATCAGATCGAGGTGGTGAATACCTTAGTCAAGAGTTTCGTGATCACCTGGCTGAGTGTGGGATAATATCCCAACTCACTCCCCCTGGAACACCACAATGGAATGGTGTATCTGAGAGGAGAAATCATACTCTATTAGATATGGTACGATCAATGATGAGCCAGACTGATCTACCTACTTCCTTTTGGGGACTAGCTCTAGAGACAGCCGCTTTCACACTTAATCGCGTCCCATCAAAAGCCGTAGAAAAGACACCATATACGATATGGACTGGGAAGAGTCCCAAAATGTCTTTTATAAAGATTTGGGGTTGTGAAGCTTATGTTAGACGTCAAGTCTCAGATAAACTAGGACCCAAATCAGATAAGTGTTATTTTGTAGGATATCCCAAGGAAACTAAGGGATATTACTTTTACAATCCCACACTTGGCAAGGTGTTTGTTGCCAGAAATGCTGTCTTTCTAGAAAGAGAATTTATTTCTAGAAAAACTAGTGGGAGTAAAATTCATCTTGAAGAAGTTCAAGATGACGATAACACTAAGGCTTCGATGGAAAATGAACAGGAACCACAAAGTGTTGTGGATGAGGAAATTGTTGCCCAAAGAGTTGTGGAGCAAACACCTGTTCAAGTAGACCAACCTCTTCGTAGATCTGATAGGATCCGTCGTCAACCCGAGAGATATTCTTTTCTCTTGACTGACAACGGTGAGGTATTGCTTGTCGATCTTGACGAGCCTACATCCTATCAAGAAGCTATGATGAGCCCAGATTCCGAGAAATGGCTAGAGGCCATGAGATCCGAAATGGAATCCATGTACACTAACCAAGTATGGACTTTGGTTGATCCACCAGAAGGGGTAAAACCCATTGGGTGTAAGTGGGTCTTTAAAGTAAAGACTGACATGGATGGTAATAAGCATACCTATAAAGGTAGATTGGTGGCTAAAGGATTCAAACAAATTCATGGTATTGACTATGATGAAACCTTTTCACCAGTTGCGATGCTTAAATCCATTCGGATCATACTTGCTATTGCAGCCTACCACGATTATGAGATCTGGCAGATGGATGTCAAAACCGCTTTTCTGAATGGAAAGCTACTCGAGGATGTGTACATGACACAGCCTGAGGGTTTTGAAGATCCAAAGCATCCTGGAAAGGTATGCAAACTGCAAAGGTCCATTTATGGACTAAAGCAAGCCTCTCGAAGCTGGAATCTTCGATTCGATGATGCAATCAAGGAGTTTGGTTTCATCAAGAATGAAGATGAACCTTGTGTCTACAAGAGAAATAGTGGGAGCACAGTTGTATTTCTTGTCTTGTATGTAGATGACATACTTCTCATCGGAAATGATATTCCCTCACTCCAATCTGTGAAGATGTGGTTAGGGAATTGTTTCTCGATGAAAGACTTAGGTGAAGCTGCCTATATTCTAGGCATCAAGATCTATAGAGATAGATCTAAAAGATTACTTGGCCTAAGTCAGAGTACATACATTGATAAAGTGCTAGATCGTTTTGCTATGCAAAATTCCAAGAAAGGATTTCTGCCTTTATCACATGGTGTGAGTCTTTCAAAGACTCAATGTCCCTCTTCTAAGGAGGAGAGAGATCGCATGGATAAGATCCCTTATGCATCTGCCATAGGGTCTATCATGTACGCCATGCTTTGTACTCGTCTGACGCCTCGTATGCTTTGAGCATGACGAGTAGATACTAGATCAGTGAAAGTCAATGGATAGCTAAAAATATTCTTAAATACTTACGAAGAACGAAAGAATATTTCACGATATTTGGAGGCAATGAGAGCTAGTGTAAAGGGTTACAAAGTGATGCAAGCTTCCAAAACGACAAGGATGACTATAGATCGCAATCGGGTGTGTTTTGCACGAATGGTGGAGCCGTGAGTGGAAGAGTTCAAAGCGAGGACACAGCTTGATTCTACAACGAAGAGTATATTCTTTGCGTCTCGATGCAAAGAAAGGAGGTTGTTTGGCTCCGCAAGTTCATCAGTGAACTTGGGGTAGTTCCTAGCATTACAGATCAATAGACCTCTATTGTGACAACAATGGGGCTATTGCGCAGCTAAGGAACCTCGATCACATGACCAAACACATATCGGCTTCCATCTCATTCGAGAGATCATCGATAGAGGAGATGTGAGGATATGCAGAGTACGAGAAGCTAACATCGCGCAGATCCATTGACCAAGGCTTTGTACAGAGGAAGCATGATGGTCACACTAGGTCACTAGGTATTAGATATCATAGTGATTGGTACTAGTGCTAGTGGGAGATTGTTAGTTATAGCCCTAGAACCAATCATGTGATGGTTGAATAGGGAACATTTTGTATCATATTCTATAAAGGCAAAGGATTGGTTATTATATTTAAGTCTTGCTTGTGCCTAAATTAAATATAGTAATGCCCTAGAAAAGTAGGTTCTTATCTACACGACATCAATTGGCGTAATTGATTATGAGAGGTCAGAGAGAACACTTTCTAAATGTTCTAGTCAAGTATTAATATGCAAGGGCAATATTAATACATAAAGACTAGCATGTAGGTCAATTGATGACTTGATCTCACAAGTCATGGATATATGATATCAAGTTGACACATGGGTATATATTAGAGAATATATACCGAATCGACCCACCATGAGAAAGTTTCATGGATCGTTATATGAGTGTCATAAACTTTCTCATGGGACTATTGGTATGAATAGTCCTCGCACCTGAAGTCACTACGGTTCCCTACATAAGGAGTTATGTACTTTGGTATCGTCAAACGTCACCCGTAACAGGGTGGACCATAAAGGCGACATCGGGTATATAACAAATTATGCGGAGGGATGTGAGTGATGTAGATGGGATCTATCCCTCTCATATGACGAGA
This sequence comes from Wurfbainia villosa, assembly GCA_025175895.1. Taxonomy (NCBI): domain Eukaryota; kingdom Viridiplantae; phylum Streptophyta; class Magnoliopsida; order Zingiberales; family Zingiberaceae; genus Wurfbainia; species Wurfbainia villosa. The sequence goes on from CM046001.1 coordinate 84,645,879, forward strand.
GTGATATCGGTGGGCTTGATTGAGTAGAACTACTAAACGCATGGCCATGCTCGAATGAGTCAATATGAGATATTGAGCTCATTTGTTTGAGTTAGTTTACTCGGGATCAAGAAACACATAGATTGATCGAGGATGACACGGTCTATGCCTCATTGGTCAATCGATATCAAGGATAGAAGGACACGGTCATACATTAAAGTAGTCACGGAAGGTTAGTCGGATCTTGACTTATCTCATAACTTGGGTAGCAATGATGTATTGCTAGATGCCGCTCATTGCTTGTGTATCTAAAAGAGTTTAGATCCACTGCCAACGTTATGAGAGCCTATAGGGTCACACACAAAGAGCATGATAATTAGAGGAATTAGAGTATTCTAGTTTGACTAGAATAATTTGGGAATAAGCTTAAGTACAAAATGGTTTTTGGACTTTAAGCTTAATGAGAATTTTAGCTAATTGATTTAATGAGATTAATTCAATATGTTACCTTATTGATTTAATGAGATTAATTCAATATGATAACATAAGCTTAATTGAATTAATAAGATTAATTCAACATGCATGAATGCCACATAAGAATGCCACATAAGCATGCCACCTAAGCATCCACCTAAGCTAGATGAGGTGGAAGGAGACAAAGTGGTTTTTGTCTCCTTAAGTGGCCGGCCAAACAAGGAAGCCAACTCCTTTTTGGATTGTGTCTCAATGCAATGGATTGCATTGAATGTGTGGAGGTGAAAGGGTTTTTCCAACCCTATAAAAGACTCCATGAAGTGGCCGGCCATAGTAAGCATTGTGGTTGTGAGAGAGCTTGAGAGCTTGGTGGAAGCTTTGGTTGTGTGGCTTTGTGAGTGTAGGCTAGCAAGAAGAGTAGTCTTCTTCTTCCTTTCTCTTTTTCCCTAGATTCCTCTCCTTTAGGGACTTCTCTAGCAAGAAGTAAAGGAGAGCTCTTCTAGTTTCTTTTGTGAGACAAGAGCTTGCTCGTGTGGATACATATAGAGGCACGGACATTTGAACGTGCTAAAGATCCAACAAACCAAAAGGAAAAGCGGGATTAACAAGGGCACGCAACAAAGGTAATCCTCTCCTATAAGATAGGTTTGGTTTTAGAGAAATTTATTTTGTACGAGGTTTTCTTTCGCAAGGATCACTAGGAAGGGATCCTAATTTTTCCGTTGCGCATATGCTATTTGGCATATAGAAATCCCAACAGTCTTGACCATAGAATCACACTAATACACTTTGTGTGTATTGAGCAGGACCGACTTAGAGGTGATTCGAGTTATTACTGACTACATAATTGAATCGAACCTCAGATATTATATTGTACATGCTCTTAATCCTGATATAATAACGGGCACATATTCTTAGTATTCATTTATTTGATTTACCAGTGGGCGAGATTTGTAGATTAAATCAATAGGCTTGGTAAGTTGTGAAGTGATATTATTTATATGGTGTGCCGTTGATTATAGGAGGAAACCATGTCCTATATATTAGGATGATGATGTCCCCTTGAGGAGCTCATAAGGTTCATCATGTAAACCCTGCAGGTGGACTTGGTCCGGCATGATGAAAAGGATGAGTGGTACTACTCATGGAGTTAGATATTGATTAATCAATGGTCAGTAAATTAATTAATCGACGGACATTCGAGATCTTAAACACGGGGAGAAAAATATACAAATAATATATGGAGCCCATATTAACTTATGGGGGTTGGTGAGTTAGATCAATGATAATCCTTTAGTGGATTGAATTATCATTAATGGATCAGACTTTATGTGGGCTTGATCCATTGGGTGGCCAAGATCCAACTCCTCATGGTTCCTATTGTAGCCTATTAAAACCTCATGAAGCCTAGATCCAATGGTTGAAAACAAAACTCTAGATCCAACGGTAGAGATTAAATCTCTAGATCCGACGGTTGAGATTAAATTTCTAGATCCTGTTGGGTTTCCGGCACCGCGGCGTGTGTGTGTTCGATCATGTTTCGTAAACATGAGCACAGCGGAAGCAATTAAAATAATAAATCTATATTTATTACAACACACACAACACACGCATGCATATTACAACAAGTGTAGACATAACCGTAAATTAAAATTTGCAATAAAAGAAATTTATCTACGTTATACCTTTCGTATGACGTGTAGCTAGCGGGAACGGCATCAACCGGAACGATCCTCGTAAGAATCGTCTCTATCCGTATCCACGCCGAGCTCCTCGGGATGACTTCGCTAAGTCACGAGCTTCGTCTTCGTATGGGTTACTAGCCTCGTGTTGAAGACGACGTGATCGAGAGATGATCACGATCCGAATCCAAATTCGGATCCTAATACGAGTTCTCAAAACTCGCTTCTCCGGAGAGGTATTCGTCAACCAATTGACGAATCCTTCGTCCTCCACCTCAGAGGATTACCGGAGATCGAATCCCCGATAAGTTAGCCGCTGTCGGAGCTCTAACTATCGTCCAAACGACGCTCCGACGAGAGGAGAACAAGCTGTCCAGAAAACTGGACAGCTTTGGTGGAGGTGATAGGCGCGGGCCAACCAAGGGAGATAGAGCTCACCTTGATGCCAAACTTGAAGGAGATCACCGGAGCACTAACCGGCAGCAGCTCGACGCCGGCGAGGTGGAAGGTCAGCACCTTCTGGACACCGGTTGGAGCCTCAAGGTGGGCGGCGGCAAGGAGGTGGAGAGTTGGCTCCGAATTTCTCCAAGGAGAGGTGGGCGGCCACTTAGGGTTGTGGATTAGGGCTTAATTATCCCTTAAGCCCTCTTTTATAGAGAACTAATTCTCTTAATAGTTATTGGATCATAACCATTAGGCCCGTTAACCCGCTCCATTAAGATAAGTTAAAATAAACCAAACCATGATGGTTTATTTTAAGTTAAAACGAACCGAACCAACTTTTTGGTTCATTCGTTTAAAATAAACCAAACCCTTTGGTTTATTCTCCTCCATTGGATTAGAACCAAACCATTTTGGTCCATCCATTATGTCTTCATAAGACACGGCCCATCCACGCTTCCATTGCGACTGAAATGATTTAATGCTCGCTTTATGTTTGGTCAACCAAACATAGTTTCTCTCGATGCGAGAATCCCATTCTCAAGCTCGTTTTAAATCCTTTGGATTACACTCGTTGTCGTGTGACCAAATAGGTTCTCGGTTTATGTTGGCCGTCTATAATTAACCATTAATTATAGAGCGATCATGAGTGGCACCTAGTAGTACATCATGATCCCCAATTAAGAAAAGATCAGCGGTTGATCGAACTATTTACGAAACCCTTGATGGCTCGAATGAATCGTGCCCCATTCCCTTCACTCATCTTATACCCACTTGGTTGAGGACATGGTCTATTGTGTCCGATCCCCACTAGTGACTATGTCACACCTAGCCCAAGTATCATTTCCTCGTCCTACGGATTCTAGTTACTCCACATGTATCGAAGAGTACCTTACTCTAAACATGTAATGCTTTGGCCGAAGACTTTAGTAACAATCCGACGAGAGGCCATGGGTATACATCTCCTCGCAAGGAGTGGTGAATCCTTTATAGGCTATTCAAACACCTTCGATCACTTCGACTTATACCCAATCATCCGGGTCCACATCTCCTTAGAGATGTTTGCTTAAGATGTCAAAGCATAAGTCTCCATGATCAAGATGACTTGAATACACAAGTCAAAGGAACATCGCACTTAAGCCACAGTAAGAACTTCATTGACATATCTATATATGCGAGAGAACCATATGAAGTCTTACGGTTTGGTCACTCGATGAACTAGTTACCATAACTAGCATCCACGATTAACTCGGACATCACTATGTCTCGGCCGGTGAGAATCATTTGCTTGGATACACCAAGAGTATACCTCGTGCTAGTCTCGGCGAATTGATGGTGTCCGAAATCCATCAATTCATCGACTAGGGATAATTCCGATACATCACAATTACACATGTAGAGATACTCACTAGTTGTGATCCAATCACAAATTCTCTCATGCTGTGAATCGTATCGTGGACATTCAGTAAATGAGTTTAAGATCCAATCAAATACATAAAACATGTATACTCGAATAGTGAATCTTCATTTATCATATAAATGGTTCATACATAAGGCGATTGCCTTAGGACATCTCTCATATATTACTAACAGACTCCCACTTGGCTAATGCCAATCGCTCACGGTATCAATACCATAAGCTCGAACATGACCCTCAAACTTATTTTGAGGTAATGCCTTAGTCGAAGGATCCGCTAAGTTCCTTTTAGTGGAATTTTCTCGATTTGTATTTCGTTCCTACCGATGATCTCTGATAAGATGATAGCGCGGCACATGTTTGGATTGGATGAGACCTTGGCTCTTTCGCCTGTGCAATTGCTCCATTGTTGTCGCAGTAGACCGGTATTGCTTCAACAATGGCCGGAATCACACCAAGTTCATGAACGAACTTTTTGATCTAAACCGCTTCCTTTGCTGCTTCAGAAGCTGCAATGTATTCTGCCTCAGTGGTAGAATCCGCTACAGTCTCTTGTTTGGAACTTTTCCAACTCACTACGTTCCCATTCAAGGTGAACACGTATCGGTGAGACACTGGAATCATCCTTGTCCGGCATCCGTATACCATGTCCCTTCTCCATATATTAGGAACACATCCTTAGTTCTTCTCAAGTACTTAAGGATCGTCTTAACAATACCCAATGATCCATTCTGGATCGGATTTGAGTATCTGCTCGTGACACTCGAGCATACGATACATCGGGCCTCGTACATAACATAGCATACATGATAGATCCTATTGCGGATGCATAGGGAATCTTACTCATGCAAATCCTCTCGTCTTACGTGCGCGGACACATAGACTTGAAAGGTGTACCCCATGCACGATGGGTAGGAAACCTTTCTTGGATTCGACATGCTAAACCTCTTTGCTTTCGGTCTATATATGTATGCGAAAGACCAAGCAACCGTTTGATCTATCTCTATAGATCTTAATCCGAGGATGTAGGTTGCTTCTCCCAGTCTTTCATGGAGAATGTCTTGGATAACCAAACCTTCAGTGTAAGATTGAAACATCGTTTCCTATAAGTAGTATGTCATCGACATACAATACTAGGAATCATTTGCCTCCCACTAACCTTCTTGTACACACAAGGTAAATCGTCGGATTTTGTGAGAAATCAAACTTTTTGATTGTCTCATCAAAGCGGATATTCCGACTCTGGATGCTTGCTTCAATCCATAAATGGATCGTCGCAATTTGCATACCTTGGTTTTATCAAGATGTGAAACCCTCGGTGTATCATATACACGTCCTCGAGCGAGTTTCCATTAAGGAAAGTTGTTTTCACATCCATCGCCATATCTCATAATCATAATGAGCCGCTATGGCGGGAGCATCGAATGGATTTAAGCATAGCTACTGAGCGAATAGGTTTCGTCATAATCAACACCTTGCTTTTGGCGATATCCTTTCGCCACCAATCTAGCCTTATAGGTAATCACATTACCATCCATGTCGGTTTTCTTCTTGAAAACCCACTTGCACCCTATAGGCTTTATGCCTTGGTGGGTCAACCAAGTTCCAAACTTGGTTTCGTACATGGAATCCATTTCGACTTCATGGCACCAAGCCACTTATCCCTTCTCGAACTTGTCAAGCACTTCTTCATAATTGGTAGGCTCCTCATCATCAATGAGTAACACGCGTCGTTCGATTCACTTACGAGAAATCCATATCTCTCAGGAATATTGCGTGTTCTACCAGATCTACGAAGATGTGGTGTTACAATAGGTCCAGCCGATTGCTCATCACTATGAGTTGTCGGCTGTTGTGCTTCACCAGGTATCTCATCAATGTCTATTTGAGTCTCTCCAGCCTCCTCAAGCTCGACGACACTCCCACTGTTTTCTTGCAAGAGAAACTCTTTCTCTAGAAACACAGCATGCCTTGAAACAAACACCTTTTGTTCCACAGGATGATAGAATTGGTAACCCCTTGTTTCCTTAGGGTATCCAATAAATAGACATTTATCGGACTTAGCATCCAATTTACGTCTGATCCACTTCACATAAGCGGGACAACCCCATATCTTCAAGTAAGATACATGAGGTTTCTTACCATTCCATATCTCATATGGAGTAGTTGAGACTACCTTGGTAGGCATTACATTTAACAAATGCAATTTATGCAAGTGCATAGCCCCAAAGGACTTGGGAAGAGTCGCATGATTCATCATTGACTGACCATGTCCAACAAGGTCGATTACGCCTCTCGGATACACCATTATCTTTGTGGTGTATAGGAGAGTCCATTGAGACAATATGCCATTGTCTCTTAGATAATCAAGAAACTCTTGACTTAAGTATTCACCACCTCGATCCGATCAGTATTTTAATACTTTTGTCATGTTGTTTCTCTACTTCATTTCTGAATTCTTTGAACCTTTCAAAGGCTTGGACTTGTGTTTCATCGAACACATACCAAAACCGTGAGTGATCATCGGTGAAGGTAATGAAGTAGCTATAGCCTCCTAATGCTTGAGTTGACATAGGTCCACATACATCAAGATGTATTAGACCTAGTAACTCTCCCACTGCTCACCTTTCCAAAGAAAAGGTAACTTAGTCATCTTGCCTTTTAAGCATGATTCGCATGTATCGTATGAATCCAATTCAAACGATTCCGTAATTCCACATCGTGTAATTCTACGCGCTTTTGCTTATATGGCCAAGACGACAATGCCACATGTAGGAGTCTATTTGATTATCCTTTCGAGCACGCTGTTGCTCGCTTCGATATTGCAAATGTCACCGGATACGCCCAACGATAAACACCATTGCTTAAAGTTCCAATCCCATAAAGAACTCCATTCAAAGTTATGTAACAACAATTGTTACTAAAGTCAAATGGAACCCATTTCTATTTAGACAAGAAATAGAAATGATGTTCTTTATCAACGAAGGAACATAAAAGCAATTGTCCAGCTTCTAAGACAAGTCCTACAGGAGTTCCAACAAATACGCTTCCGATGGCGAGTGCAAAGAACCGCTGCTCCATTCCCAACACGTAAATTTGACTCTCTCCTCGACGAGTCTTCTTCTATTCCTTAGCCCATGTATGTCATTACATATATGTGAGCCACACCCAAGATCAAATACCCAAGTGTCTCGAGGAAATAGAATGACAATCAATAAAGAAGATTTCAAGAAGATGGGGCATCCGATGCCTTATCCTTCTTCATGGACTCAAGATAAATCTTGCACTTTCTTCAAGAATGTCTCTCCTTGCCATAATGATGGCAAGTTTCCTTTTGTGCTAGTTCTACCTTCTTAGCCCTTCTCTTCTTTCCCTTCTACTGTTCCTTTGACTTCCTCTTAGAACCTTTCTTCGAGGAATCAACTAACAAAGACTGCCCCTCGCCATCATGCTTCTCGTAAGACTCCATAGTCTTCAAGATATTGAGCAAGACTCACAGATGAACCTCCTAGCATCTCAGAGGTGAAGAGGAGCTGAGACTTCAACCTTTCAATCTCACTGCTCATCAACCAACTCACAAAGATGAAGGACTACGATATGAGCATCCATATGCTCATGCCGCTGTAGCTTGGGTTCCATCGTGGCTAGCATGATGCAACTCATTTGTTCAGAATCACTCACATGTTTCTGATAGGCCAACAATTGGTCCAGAGTTGCATTGTCACTAGGATGGGCGGGAAGAGGCGCTTCGAGGACATACGCAAGCTTTTCCACCTTGAGAACAATTCTCAAGTTTCTAAGCTAGTCCAAGAAGTTCGCCCACATAATTTATTTGAATCCAAAATGGAACGCAAATTCAAACACATCATGATCAATATATTAACTTAGAAATACAAACGAGCATATATGAGAAAGATGATTTTAAAATGCATCAATATACATTTATAAATCCCATTCATTTTTTGAATTTCAAAACCCCAAAATCACTTCGAGATTGTAGGTCCATCTCCGAATGGGTCGATATCCATCATAGTTATGAACAACCTTGAGAGAGTCCAACAAGCCATTCATAACTACGACGTGTAGGTATCAACTATACCGATTGCATATCACGATATGCAACTATCACAATGTGCTATCAACTAATTGAATGTTCACATACATCGGGTTGTTAACACATTAACAAGTATGCATCATATGCATAGCACCCAACTTCACCTCCCTTTACATCGACCTTGGAGAGAGTCCAACAAGCCGATGCTCCAGGTTAAAGCCAACCCATTAATCGGGAAATAGTTTTAATATGGTTAGAGCGCATTCAACCAATTAGCCCAGCTTGGAGAGAGTCCAACAACCAAAGCTAACGATTGACCTCTGACTCTTACCATCTTAGTATTAAACTATTCCATGGTTTGAACATGTTCGGGTTCGAGCCGGGCTTGGAGAGAGTCCAACAACCCAAACAAGAAACGGAACTCTGGTTCTAACCATATTAATGGAAGGTGTAGGCTTTAATATTGTTTAAGGGTTTTTATGTCTCATCCTCTTTGCATGCAAATAACTATTATCTACATGGCATGGCATACATGGCATACATCTACATGTCACGACACGCATGGCATAATGTTACGCATCTAATGCAATTACATGGCATACAATTATGTCATGTATATATTTCCTTATATGTCATAACTATTTATGGAAATAAAATATGTTTAAGATTTGATTCTCCAAATCAAATCATAATTAAATTAGAAAACCAATTTCCAAATCTAATCACATATTTTATTCATGGAATTATTTGATTAAGGAAAATCTATTTAGGAAACCAATTTCCTAAATCATTAAAACTACTTATGGAAATAAAATATTTTAAGATTTGATTTCCCAAATCAAATCATGATTAAATTAGGAAACAAATTTCGAGAATCTAATCAAATATTTTATTTATGGAAAATATCAATTTCCATAAATACTTCTAACTTTCCAAAAGTGGAAGATTTCCATAAATACTTCTAGACTTTCCAAAATTGAAAAATTTCCATAAATACTTCTAAATTTCCAAAATTAGAAAATTTCCAGAAATACATTATGACTATCGCAAAACCATTTTTACGATTATGTCGAAACACAACCTGGGCTCTGATACCACTGTTGGGTTTCCGGCACCGCGGCGTGTGTGTGTTTGATCATGTTTCGTAAACATGAGCACAGTGGAAGCAATTAAAATAATAAATCTATATTTATTACAACACACACAACACACGCATGCATATTACAACAAGTGTAGACATAACCGTAAATTAAAATTTGCAATAAAAGAAATTTATCTACGTTATACCTTTCGTATGACGTGTAGCGGGAACGGCATCAACCGGAACGATCCTCGTAAGAATCGTCTCTATCCGTATCCACGCCGAGCTCCTCGGGATTACTTCGCTAAGTCACGAGCTTCATCTTCGTACGGGTTACTAGCCTCGTGTTGAAGACGACGTGATCGAGAGATGATCACGATCCGAATCCAAATTCGGATCCTAATACGAGTTCTCAAAACTCGCTTCTCCGGAGAAGTATTCATCAACCAATTGATGAATCCTTCGTCCTCCACCTCAGAGGATTACCGGAGATCGAATCCCCGATAAGTTAGCCGCTGTCGGAGCTCTAACCGTCGTCCAAACGATGCTCCGACGAGAGGAGAACAAGCTGTCCAGAAAACTAGACAGCTTTGGTGGAGGTGATAGGCGCCGGCCAACCAAGGGAGATAGAGCTCACCTTGATGCCAAACTTGAAGGAGATCACCGGAGCACTAACCGGCAGCAGCTCGACACCGGCGAGGTGAAAGGTCAGCACCTTCTGGACACCGGTTGGAGCCTCAAGGTGGGCGGCGGCAAGGAGGAGGAGAGTTGGCTCCGAATTTCTCCAAGGAGAGGTGAGCGGCCACTTAGGGTTGTGGATTAGGGCTTAATTATCCCTTAAGCCCTCTTTTATAGAGAACTAATTCTCTTAATGGTTATTGGATCATAACCATTAGGCCCGTTAACCCGCTCCATTAAGATAAGTTAAAATAAACCAAACCATGATGGTTTATTTTAAGTTAAAACGAACCAAACCAACTTTTGGTTCATTCGTTTAAAATAAACCAAACCCTTTGGTTTATTCTCCTCCATTGGATTAGAACCAAACCATTTTGGTCCATCCATTACGTCTTCATAAGACCACGGCCCCATCCATGCTTCCATTGCGACTGAAACGATTTCATGCTCGCTTTATGTTTGGTCCAACCAAACCTAGTTTCTCTCGGTCTGAGAATCCCATTCTCAAGCTCGCTTTAAATCCTTTGGATTACGCTCGTTGTGCGTGTGACCAAATAGGTTCTCGGTTTATGTTGGCCGTCTATAATTAACCATTAATTATAGAACGATCATGAGTGGCACCTAGTAGTACATCATGATCCCTAATTAACCGAAAAGATCAACGGTTGATCCAGAACTATTTCTGAAACCCTTCAGTAGCTCGAATGAATCGTGCCCCATTCCCTTCACTCATCTTATACCCACTTGGTTCAGGACATGGTCTATTGTGTCAGTCCCCACTAGGCTGACTACGTCACACCTAGCCCAAGTATCATTTCCTCGTCCTACGGATTCTAGTTACTCCACATGTATCAAAGAGTAACTTACTCTAAACATGTAATGCTTTGGCCAAAGACTTTAGTAACAATCCGACGAGAGGCCATGGGTATACATCTCCTCGCAAGGAGTGGTGAATCCTTTATAGGCTATTCAAACACCTTTCGATCACTTCGACTTATACCCAATCATCCCGGGTCCACATCTCCTTAGAGATGTTTGCTTAAGATGTCAAAGCATAAGTCTCCATGATCAAGATGACTTGAATACCGCAAGTCAAAGGAACATCGCACTTAAGCCACAGTAAGAACTTCATTGACATATCTATATATGCAGAGAACCATATGAAGTCTTACGGCTGGTCACTCCAATGTACTAGTTACCATAACTAGCATCCACGATTAACTCCGGACATCACTATGTCTCCAGCCAATGAGAATCAGCTGCTTGGATACACCAAGGAGTATACCTCGTGCTAGTCTCGACAGAATTGATGGTGTCCAAATCCATCAATTCATCGACTAGGGATAATTCCGATACATCACAATTACACATGTAGAGATACTCACTAGTTGTGATCCAATCACAAATTCTCTCATGCGTGAATCGTATCGTGGGCATTCAATAAATGAGTTTAAGATCCAATCAAATACATAAAACATGTATACTCAAATAGTGAATCTTCATTTATCATATAAATGGTTCATACATAAGGCGATTGCCTTAGGACATCTCTCATATATTACTAACAGATCCGACGGTTGAGATTAAATCCCTAGAACCGATGGTGGAGATTAAAGGAGGCTTAGGCCTAACTCTATATAAGGGTGCTTAAGGGTGGACGACAATGCATATAGAAGAAGGATTAGGGTTAAGGGGCGGCAAGCTTGGGCGATTAGGGTTTGGGGTGTTGGCGGCCACAAATAAGGAAAGGTTTTCCTTTTATTTTCTTCTTGTTGATGGCCGGCGCCCAAACTAGCCTTTCCCCTCTTTTTCCGGCATCCAAACCCCTTTATCCTCTTCTCCTTGGCCGGTGGAAACATAGCTTAAGGTCTTCCCTTGGAGCTTTTGGCCGGCATCCATCTTTCTCATCCCTTTTCTTTGTTGGCCGGCGGCAAGTATCTAGGTTGGTGCTTGTTGGTTGGCTAAAAGAAGGAGAAGGGTCTTGTTTCTATACTTCCTCTTGTTCAGAGCGAGCAAGGAAGGAAGATTGGTGATCTAGGAGCTTCGACTTTTGGTAGATCGTCCCCCACACGACGCCCAAAAAGAGGAAGGACATGCAATAGAAGATCGAGAGGTATATCGATTGTCTATTTTCTTTTGTAACATGTCTATAATTGTTTTTCAATTATATATGCATGTAGTATTCTATTTTTATGGCTAAAATAAGTTAGACCCCGAATACAAACACAAAAGTCGGCGATCCGTACATCGTCTATTCAGCGGCTAATCATAGAATAGAGGTTGGTTGCTTGAACAACAAGTTTGTTCAAGTGACTACTCTAATTGAATAGCACAATGATGAAACGGTTGCTTGGGTGATCCCTTTTGTCTAGGATTATTTTTTTTTATCCGGGGACATCGATGGGATCGCCACGAACAAGCGACCGAGTTGAAGTGGGAAGCAAAGTTTCCTACCATCATTTCTTTCTTCTTCTATGTGACATCGTATTGAGTAAGGACCGCCGTCAACTCTCGCAATTGTTAGGAATATTGGAACGGCTAGAGGGGGGGGGTGAATAGTGAAGATGTAATTCGATCTCGTTTGTGTCTACAATTTCGTTAGCGCAGCGGAATATATATAATGATAAAAGCAATAACGAAATAGACAACAAGCTAACACAATGATATAACGTGGTTCGGAACCGCACGATTCATACTCCACGGATCGAGCTCTAAAGAGCCCTAGTGATGCACACGCACTCACTAATGATAAACACTCCTTCTCGACACAAGTCGTAGGCGGAGAAACCCCTTACAATAAATCTTACAACAGTAAGAATGAAATACAAGCAATATACAATGTAAATATGAAATACAAGTAAAGAAAAGACTTTACAACACTTGTTTTGATTGCTTGAATGCTTGGTTGCTTGCTTGCACTTGGAGACCTGATTTGCACCAACAAATCGCCCCAATAGCCCTCAAGAACCGATTGCTTTTTCCTCCACTACGAGCTCCATATATAGCTTCAACCTGTGCTAGAAAAAGTCTATCAGTCGACTGATCGGGACCATCAGTCGACTGATGCCACTGTTGTCGTGAGACAACGACTAGTTCCACGTTGGATAAGTCCAACGGAACTACCATCAGTCGACTGATTGTGACCATCAGTCGACTGATGGAGTCCTCACTCGACCAGTCTCGACTCCGATACGTGCTGAATTCTCAAGCACCGATCGGTGATCACATGATCGATCATCGCTCGAAACCATCGATCATTGCCAACCTATGGCGATCATTGCCCAAACCCATGCCGATCAAACCCTAGTTGACTCGGTCCGGTCAGCGCCACATGACACCTCAAACATGAGGTTTTACCTCAAGTATGGTTCCCCCATACTTGCTAGACCACCCTTAGCCTAGACCTAAGCCTTCTAGCCACCTCCATCAGCCTCACGCCTCTCGGATCCCTCCAAGTCATCCATGACTTGTTCATCCATCGCACTAGCCTTCAGGTGCTTCCGTCGGCTATGTCATGCTAACGGTGTCTACACCGCCAAGGCACATTGGACTTACGCCGCCAAGACTTCGCTTGGACTTTACGCCGCCAACCATTGGACTCGTGCTGCCAAGACTACCGCTTGGACTTTACGCCGCCAATATTAAACCCCTTGGACTTCAAATGCTAACCCATGTTAGACTTTCCATGCCAAGACCATGCTTGGACTTTCCTTGCCAACTCATGTTGGACTTTCCATTTGCCAAGACCCATGCTTGGACTTTCCTTGACAATTATATTGTCACATGTTTTTGTCAAAACATCAAAACACATCAAAACTTCACTCGAGCCAAACTCGAGTCCTGGTCAATCGTGACCTGGGCCGATTGCACCAACAATCTCCCCCTTTTTGATATTTGACAAAAACCAAACAAATAATTTGAGTTAGAATACTAAATCAAAACCTTTACCAATTATCCCAAATTGGTAAATACTCTCCAATTGTTTTTCCCAAACATTCTCCCCCTTTTTGACTAACATCAAGGTCTTCTCTCAAGGAGGTCAAAGTCTCATGTCCCAATGAGATCTTACAATCTCCCCCTTGATCCAACAATACTTAGGATGCCTACCATCTTCCTAATGATAAGTCCCATATCACTCAAGAGAGGCAATCCTATACTCTCTCCCAATTTCCAAATTGGGTCTCTCAAAAAAAACCATCAATTTTCCAATTGATGATATATTCTCTCAATAACTTCTCCTATTCAAGGAGAAAAAACACATCCATCATCCCAAGATGGATACCTCCCCCTAAAGGCTTGCTCCCCCTTGACCATTGCACCAACAATGTCCTTGGGAAGTCCCTAAGCCAATAGGAACTCTAAACCATCAAAATTAAGGTTAGAAATTCAACATTGAACTTTCCAACACCTTAAAATTGATACAAACCCCAAATACTTCTCCTAATCCATATCCAATGGATTTACACTTTATAATGCTTCCCAAAGCATATCATAGGGTTAAGAGTGGTTAGGGACCTTAATCACTTGAAATCGGGTTAAACACCTTTGGTTACCCGAATCAGCTATCGATCGACTCATCCTACGATCGATGATGTGTCCATCGATCGATCGTACGCGAAACAACGGTCGAGTGATATAATACGATCGAGTCCAAACGCTGCCATCGATCGACTACATCAGTAGAAGCGATCGATAAGCGAAACCGATTTTAAATCGACTCGACTGAAATGCATAAGTAATTCTCGTAAATCAAAAATCACGAAACTTGATACGTATATTACTTAACACACATACAATCAGTGAAAAATTTTGGAAAAATATTTTTACCATTGAATTAGGAGATTGATACAAAATCCAAAAGTGACTAAAAACTTTAAAGTTGAAGCTCACTTTGTATCAATCTTATCAATGGTGATTGCTATCAAAAGATAGACTTCACCAAGGTTTTCTAAATTGATTTTAAAATGTTTTCAAAACCTTATCTTGGATCATATTCCTTGGGCTCTATGTACATGACTTGTACACAAGCTCTCCCAATGATCCACAACTAAAATTAGATGAGTTTTAGTTCATCTAGATGCAAAAACTATGCACCTTGAACTTAACTCATATCCTAGCATCTCACATGTATCTATGGTGTATAAATACACATACATGTCAATTAGATGTGAGATGTGGGTTTTGTTCTCCCTAAACTAGGGTTTCATACATTTTCTAAAGCAACTCTACTTGATTCCCTTATTACTGGGACTCCAAGTCATGCCATAGTCCTTAAATCAATTTTAATCAAGTTAATGCATGAATGTATGATCATGACATAAATAATAGCATTATTAAAACATAGCCAATGATCATGATGTCATGACATATGATGAAATTTAAAAACACATGACATCTAAGGTAACCCTAAACAATGTCATGACATGGTATATGATAGCAATAGAATTATATAAATATTCATTCATACACACAAGATTTTTCAGAAACAAAGATTTCATTTAACTTAAAATTTATCTTTTACATTCAAAATGGAGATTGACTATGCTCAATCTCACTACAAAAATGACAACCATAAAAAAAATCTAATATCCTCTAATCGTCCGCAGGAGGTGGCGGCGGAGGAGGCTGCTGACTCAGAGTCAAGGCCCGCATCATCTCTAGCATATCGAGTTGATGCTGCTCTATGCGGCCCTGGGACTCCTCCATCCTATCGAGATGTGCGCTGAAGGATGCTTGGCCTGCCAGTATCTCTGACAGCCTAGAGTCCACCGGCTGCGATAGTCTGAAATCTGGACTCGGTAGCCACATAATCGATGGACCACCAGCCACTGATGTGTCTGCCGGCATCTGGTCATCCTCATCAGTGGTCTCTGCATCCTCGTGGTCCTCTGTCGCCTCTCTGGGTGGCGGAGGAGGCTGTCTGTGTGCCCTGGGTGGTGGTCGTGGCGCCAACTCCATCTGTCCAGCGCCCATCCGTAGCTTCGCTGTCTGTGCGCCCTATGGATGTTGACGCCTACGGAGTCGAGCCATGCTGTGATGATATGACCAAATGGCATATGCACTTTCCCTTGTACAGGGGAAGTGAAGTGCACAATGCAGTGGAAAATGTTCAATGCAAAGTTTATGTCTAACTGATGACGCATGGCATATAGAAGAAAGAGATGGGGAGGCCGAATCTTGGCCAGACCCCGAGTGACAATGGGCAGAAAACACCCAACAATGACCTTGTAGAGGACATTGTCAGGTGCAGATAACTCGGTGATAGGAAATAGATTCTGGGCCAGTGGACGAGGATAACCAAAAATATGCTCATGCATGGACTCCATAGAGATATGGGCAAAAGGCTCAGGTAGAGGAAAGTCCATGGTAGGGTAAAAGATAAAGGTGTCATCTGAAGGCCTACACTCGAGAAACTCCTGCAGTATCGCAGGAGTGAACTCTAACTCGCGTTTTGCAACGCGAGTGGTGTATGTAGGGCCGTCATCCACCTTTTTAAGGTTTTGATAGAATTCCTTAATAAGGTCATCATTAATTGGATGCGTGCACAAGACGATTTTCATCAGATTGTAGTATGCAATTAATTCCATAACGTCACTACAATGCCTATCGAAAAAGTTCCTATCGATGTACCTAACCAACATAGGTTGGTACAATCGAGATTCACTCTCGGTTGGATCATTCCTACGGGCTCTCCTATTATGAATGCAATGTGATGATATGACATGCAATGTCAACAATACACGATTAGATAAACCTTAATTGTAATGGAAATGAAAATTAGGGCTCGGAAAGAAAAATCGTTACTTAGGCGCCATTTGAATGTGTGTCTTGAGGGAAGACTCAAATGTTCGAGGATCGAAAAGTCGCCGAAAGCTTGAGACGGAACCCTAAACGGAACAAGAGAAATAAACCTAAATCGCGCAAACTAGGGCTCCAAGATAGGTCAAAGATGGAAGAGAGGCTTTTTATCAAACCTAGGACTTTGGAAGGGTTGGCGGCGAAGAGTTGGTCGGAGAGGGGGACGGCGATCGGAGACCGAAGGAAGAAGAAAGAGTTCGTCGCGTGAAACGCCGAACCCTAGCGGTTCGCATTTTAAAAACGCGATTCAGTCGACTGATGTGGAGCATCAGTCGACTGATGGCGGTTTATTACCGGGTTTACCGAGCCGGCATGATCGATCCGGCCAAAGAATCGATCGAACCTTACGTAACATGCTACGGTATCAATCGATGATGTTGCCCATCGATCGGCCCGATCGATGGCCTTCGCCTCGGTGAAGCACCATCGATCAAGCGATGGACCTCCCGATCGGCGATGTTCGATCAGTCGAGTCATGGAGCTAGCACTCAACTGATGGCCGTATCGTATCGCACTCATCGATGATAATCGAAAATCTCGATTTCATCATCTTAATTATTCCATTTTATCACGTTAGATCTTGTATATCGAATGTATTGATGTTATACTTTTATTCATGTATTTGTTAATGTATTTTAATGTTTTATTTCATTTTTGCAAACATTAACATTCAATGATTTCCAAAACCTAACATCTCACCCTTTCTAAGTGTTTGAAATACACAATCAAGGTAAAAGACTTGTTTTGTGAGATGTAATCTATCCTAGACATTCCTTCCATGCAAACATATGGTAAAACATATGAAGCATGGTGAATACAAGACATCAAGTTGTGTGACACTTGAGTATCACTCTAGATGTTATTTTTACATCTTAACCACACATTTCTTGATACATGACCTTCCAAAGTGTGCCAATAATCAAAGGTACACACTATGACCTCTAAAACTAGATCGTGTCAATTTTATTGATTTTCATGTTTTCAAGATATATATTGACACAACCTAAACTTCTTTAAAATTAAGGCTCAAGGATATTTCCAAGGTAACCTTGAAAGTAACCTAAAGTGCCACCTTTATCATGGTTGAGTTAACTACCCATCCAATCAAGGTTGGCACATCCTAGACCCATCTTAGCGTGAATCAATCACGCTCTTAGGAACCCAAAATCGATTTGAGCTCCTAGGGTTAATTAGATATTCCTTAGGGATAACCTCCCTAGATACCTTCTTAATGACCCTCCTAGGCTTATTAGCCTTGGTCATTTTGGTCTTGCCTAGGTTAACCTTAGGGATTGCCTCCCTAACAACCTTATTAGTGGCCATCCTAGGTTTCTTCAAAACCTTGGCCATTAGGTACAAACCTTGGTCAACTCTAGGAATGACTTTCCCATTGACCTTGGTCTTTCTAGACCTAGTTAGTGTTCTATAGTCAAATGGAACACTATGGTAAGTCACCTTGGACTTAGGTTTGTGACCCAAACCATTCTTGCCCTCGGTTGACTTTTGACTTTTAGGTCCTAGATGTTGATTTTAACTTCTTGACCTAAGAGTTTGACAATTTGACCCTTGAGATTGATTTTGTATTTGGTTTAGGGTCTTTTCCAATTTCTCAAGCCTTGACCTCAAGGCTTGGTTCTCTAATTCTAATTGCCCAATTTTAGAATTTTTATTTAAATCTTGGGCATTGGACTTTCTTGGCGAATGCCTAGTCCATTTTGGATTAAAACCTAGATGTTCTTGGATTTTCTTGATAGATTTCTTAGGTATTGTTTTTCTAGGGACATTAGTCCCAAATTTCTCCTTATTCTTAAGGTGAACATCCTTAGCTCCTAAACAAATATGTTTGTTATTTCTAGCATGCTCTTTATGATACATAACAAAATTGCTAAAATTAGTTCTAGCATGCTTTTTAATATTTAAATTAGACGGAACATTATTTAAATATACCTTAGGGTTTGCCTTAGTGGCTCCCCCTACTTGTGATGCTCCCCTTTGCCCCTTCTTCTTCTTCTTTGGGCATTGACTCCGGTAATGACCCGGTAGTCGGCATTTGAAGCAAATGACATGCTCCTTGCTCTTTTGTCTTGGAGAATCGGCGTCCATTGACTTTTGTTGACTTTTAGGCGCCGGAGGAGGTTTCTTGATCCTCTTTGGACATTTGCTCTTGTAATGCCCATACTCTCTACACTCAAAGCACATAATATAATTTTTATTTGAAAATAAGGTGTTTGAGTTACCTAGGGTGGTGGTAGGTGCCGGAGTTGAATTTTGAGCTTCCTCATCTTGATCGGATGTTGAGAGCTCTTCTTGAGGTTGCTCCGGTGTAGAGGATGGTCTCTCCTCCTCAATCCTAGAAGTAGATGCTTCTTCCACCTCTTCTACTTCTTCTTTCTCCGATTCGAAAGTTGACTCCATCTCAACTTCCGATTCCTCACTTTCACTTGAGGATGAACTCTCCTCATGGTATCTTGCCAATTTTCTCCATAGCTCCTTGGCATACATGTAATCCCCTAGCTTGCACAAAACCTCATTAGGGATTAAATCTTCCAAAAGTTTCGTTACCTTAACTTCGGTCTTGAGGTTTTGGCATTGCTCTTGGGTCCACTTTTTCAATTTTAGGACATTCCCCTTCTTATTCCTAGGGGGTTCAAGACCTTCAATGAGGATGAACCAATCCTCTATGTTCATCATCAAGAATATTTCCATTCTTGCTCTCCATGCCGGAAAATCTTCTGGATCATATGGAGGTGGAGTGTTGATTTCCCATCCAAGCTTGTCTTGGAATTCCATCTTCACCCTCTAGCCTTTTGCCTTAGCTCCCGATTGTTAATCCGTAGAAGAGCCCCGGGCTTTGATACCACTTATTAGGAATATTGGAACAACTAGAGGGGGGGGGTGAATAGCGAAGATGTAATTCGATCTCGTTTGTGTCTACAATTTCGTTAGCGCAGCGGAATATATATAATGATAAAAGCAATAACGAAATAGACAACAAGCTAATACAATGATATAACGTGGTTCGGAACCGCACGGTTCCTACTCCACGGATCGAGCTCTAAAGAGCCCTAGTGATGCACACGCACTCACTAATGATAAACACTCCTTCTCGACACAAGTCGGAGGCGAAGAAACCCCTTACAATAAATCTTACAACAGTAAGAATGAAATACAAGCAATATACAATGTAAATATAAAATACAAGTAAATAAAAGACTTTACAATACTTGTTTTGATTGCTTGAATGCTTGGTTGCTTGCTTGCACTTGGAGACCTGATTTGCACCAACAAATCGCCCCAATAGCCCTCAAGAACCGATTGCTTTTTCCTCCACCACGAGCTCCATATATAGCTTCAACCTGTGCTTGAAAAAGTCTATCAGTCGACTGATACGGACCATCAGTCGACTGATGCCACTATTGTCGTGAGACAACGGCTAGCTCCACGTTGGATAAGTCCAACGGAACTACCATCAGTCGACTGATGGAGTCCTCACTCGACCAGTCGAGTCTCGACTCCATTCTGTGGCCGAATTCTCGAGCACCAGTCGACTGATCACACGATCGCCGATCGCTGAGCATCGGGCCATCGCCAACCTATGGCATCATCGCTAGGCCATAACCCGCAGTAAAACCCTAGTTGACTCGGTCCAGTCGACTGCCACATGGCACCAGTCGACTGGCACACCTCAAACATGAGGTTTTACCTCAAGTATGGTTCCCCCATACTTGCTAGACCACCCTTAGCCTAGACCTAAGCCTTCTACCCACCTCCATCAGCCTCACGCCTCTCGGATCCCTCCAAGTCATCCATGACTTGTTTATCCATCGCGCTAGCCTTCAGGTGCTTCCGTCGGCTATGTCATGCTAACGGTGTCTACACCGCCAAGGCACATTGGACTTACGCCGCCAAGACTCCGCTTGAACTTTACGCCGCCAACCATTGGACTTGTGCTGCCAAGACTACCGCTTGGACTTTATGCCGCCAATATTAAACCCCTTGGACTTCAAATGCTAACCCATGTTAGACTTTCCATGCCAAGACCATGCTTGGACTTTCCTTGCCAACTCATGTTGGACTTTCCATTTGCCAAGACCCATGCTTGGACTTTCCTTGACAATTATATTGTCACATGTTTTTGTCGAAACATCAAAACACATCAAAACATCACTCGAGCCAAACTCGAGTCCTGGTCAATCGTGACCTGGGCCGATTGCACCAACAGCAATCACAACCCTTAGAACTGAATTACGAACAATAACCTCTACTTACCAAATCAATACTCGAATCTCAGTCCCTGTGGGATTGACAATATTTTTATTACTTGACGACATCCGTGCACTTGCAGGCGTTGAGAGTGAGTGCGCGCTTCGAGTCCTTGACGATCTCCGTCGCGAGATTTGAAGTCGCATTCACGTGCATCAAGTTTTTGGCACCGTTGTCAGAGACTGATTGATTCGATATAGAATCAAGAAGCAGATAATTGGATTGGACTTAAGGTTGATTTATTTACTTGCTTTACTTTTATTTCTTTCATTTATTTTTATTTACTTTAATTTTAGATTTTTAATATCTAGAGTAAGTTTAGATTTATTTTAGTAATTACATTGCATTAACCTTTAGTTAAATTTTCTGAATTTGATTTAGTATTAGTTTAGGATATTTCCTATTTTAATTAAGTATTAGGTAATACTCCTAATTTTGTTGCTCGATTTCGCGTATGCATAGATGCTTAGGATCGCAAGGCCTGATTTCGATCGATCTAGAAATCAAACGAACCTATCATCGTCGGAGAGCTGAACAGAAGAGGATGGAGGACCAAGCCGCATCCGAGATGAATATATGTAGTCAACCTTTGCAAGATTACACAGCCCCTAGTGCTAGAGGATTTAGGCCGAGTATAGTTGGACCCCATTTCAGCAAACAACTTTGAGCTAAAATCGACACTCATACACATGGTCCAATAGAGTCAATTTGGAGGAGCTACGACTGAAGACCCGAACCGACACCTGGAGACATTTTTGGAAATATACTCAATAATGAAGATTAATGGAGTCCTTGCAGACGTGATATACCTGAGCCTATTCCCGTTCTCATTGCGGGATAAGGCTAAGGCATGGCTTCACTCCCTACCTTCGGGAGGTATTACTACCTGGGAGCAATGTGAGCAGTAGTTCGTTAATAAATACTTTCCACCTAGCAAGACTGTTCACATGCACCATCTAATAACGAGCTTTCGTCAGAAGGAAGTGGAGTCCCTATTTGAAGCCTGGAACGCTACAAGGGGCTACTCTACCAATGCCCCCACCATGGACTGAAAAGGTGGTTGGTGATCCACATCTTTTATAATGGGATCACGTACGCCACAAAGATGTCCCTCGATTCTGCCGCAGGAGGAGCACTTATGAACAAGACTATCGAGGAAGCGGAGGAGCTAATAGAAGAGGTGGCCCAGAACCACCATCAATGGGATTCTGAATGTAGTCACCCAGCTCCTGTCGTGGGACAATATGTTGTCAACTCCATGGACCACATGGCAGCGAGTTTGGACGCGCTTAGGAGACAGTTTGACTCTTTCAATCCTATTTTTGCATGTGCAATCAATGACTTTGGAGAAGGACCAGTAGCGTATCAGGAGGACTACTATGGAGGGCAGGGTGGCTTAGAAGAGCAAATCAAACATGTCGATGCGATCGGTGACAAAAATCAAAGGGCCAACAACCCATACTTCAATACTTACAATCCCGGATGAAGGAACCACACAAATTCTTCCTACAGGAATAACTCGGGAAATTTCCTACAATCGGGAGGAAATGGTCAGCCGTAGCCGTCTGACACCCGTCTGGAGAATATGATAGAGAACTTCATTCGGATGCAACGGGAGGCGAATATTGAATTTCAATGACGACATTCACAGATGAATACGATGATCGAAGAGTTAGGATCATCTGTAAGGGATCTTGCCAATAGGAAAAAGTCGCTAGAAATTCAAGTAGCTCAAATCGCCAACCAGATTTCCAGGGTACCAGGGAAACTACCAGGAAAATCAGAGGTCAATTCGGTAGAGCAGTGCAAGGCAGTGATGTTGCGAAGTAGAAGGATCTTGAAAGAGATGTCAGGCCGGTTGGTTGCAGGAGTGGAGCCAGGACCCGAAATATGGGAACCTTTGACAGAGGCTGAGAAGGAAGAAGTTGGAGAAATAAATCGAGAACCTGATGCAAAAACTCAACCACCCCTTATTGTACCGTTCCCACAACAGTTGACCAATGCAAAGAAGGATGCTGAGTTCGGTAAATTTTTGGACATGCTGAAGTCGATCTCAATAGAGGTGCCAATACTCAAAGCACTGCACCAAATTCCCCAATTCGCAAGATTCATGAAAGATATTCTGGCGCATCGTAGGAAGGTCAAAAAGTATGAAACAGTGGCCCTCACGGAGGAATCAAGCGCTTATCTTCGGAACGAGACCACTCAGAAACTAAAAGATCCGGGGAGTTTCTATATTTCATGTTATATAGGGACAACCTTGATTAGCAAAGCCTTCTATGACTTGGGTGTGAGTGTGAGCCTGATGCCCTATACCTTATGCAAAAAGCTAGGGTTGGGAAATTTAAAGTTCACCACTATGACCTTACAATTGGGGATTATAGAAGATGTGCCTGTAAAGGTTGGAAACTTTACACTTTCAACCGACTTTAGGGTCATGGAGATTGAAGAAGATCCAAAGATACATGTCATCCTTGGTCGACCATTTTTAGCAACTGCCAGAATTGCCATTGACATCAGGAATCACAAGCTGACCCTAAAAGTAGGAGAGGATAAGATGGAATTTGAGCTTGCTAGTACGGAGAGTCATGAACCCGCATTAGGAAAGTACATGATTCCAGCTAGAGCTAAGGAGGAAATCATATATAGAGTTCCTAAGATGGATGAATGGAGGTTCACAGAACCTTCGGAGCCAAGTTAAGACCATGGAGTAGGGTCGAGCTAAAAGACCTTAAACAAAGCGCTTCTTGGGAGGCAACCCAAGTTTAGTTTTTAGGTTTTCTTTTCATTGTATTGCATTTATTTTTTTAATTTGAACTTTGGATTCCATTCATTTAGCATTTTTAACATGAATTAGGACTATAAAGAACCTACTAGGTAAAAGAAAAATCACTTTAAACCCACACGACTGAGCGAGTAAGGAGAATCCGGACCATTGTGCACCGTGAGAAGGAAACGGGGGATACATGACCTTGCCGTGTGTTTTCACACAACCGTGCCCCGACCCTCAGCAGCACACATGGCCTGACCGTGTGTTTTCACACGGTCGTGGCGCGTGAGGTTTAAGAGGCCAAGCTGTGCGTTTTCACCCCAAATGAGCCGTGTGCTTTGATTCCTCTTTCCCTAGCCATGTGAATCCCTCTTTCCCACCACCTACAAGCCTTTCCAACCTTCAAGGAAGCCCAAAAGAAGTAAGGATGAGGAGGACCAAGCAAGTGACATCTCGATTCGGTGCTTCGGAGTGAAGAACAAGGAGAACGGACGCCCCTCAAGCTCCGAAGGAAGGTAACGCTCTTCCAACCCTTCTTTTTCGACATAATGAGCATAGGGAGAGATTTGATATGCTTTCTACTAGAAGAATCACCGCTACTAGGTATCTTGATGAGGATCTCTTAGAGACTCTAGGTTTGTTTGGTGATATTCAAGCCCTATTTGCTAAAATGGGGTGGGGAGAGATAATGGGGATAGGACACCCAACTTACCCTAGGATAGTTTTAGAGTTTTTAAGTTCTTTAGAAGCTGAGGTTTTAACGGGTAGAGAGAGCGAAGAGGGTAGGATTACCTTTAGGTTATTTAACA
Source organism: Wurfbainia villosa (assembly GCA_025175895.1). Taxonomy (NCBI): domain Eukaryota; kingdom Viridiplantae; phylum Streptophyta; class Magnoliopsida; order Zingiberales; family Zingiberaceae; genus Wurfbainia; species Wurfbainia villosa. Next base: position 84,670,385 of record CM046001.1, read on the forward strand.
CTGAACATGAATGAACATTACACCAATGGAACACATGTTTTGGCTTGCCTAGTGGGGGAGAGAGAAGAACCCCTATTGGGTTTAACTCTCAGATCTTTTGGACCGAATTGACAGGAGAAGATGCGTATGACCCTTATAGGGCCAAAGAATCTCTCCTCCAAAACCCCATTTTTCGATACCTACATCGAATCATGGCAAGTATTATTTTTGGTCGTGGGGAGAGTGACGGTGTAGTGCGAGCTAGTGAGCTACTTTGCTTGTGGGACATGCTACAAGAAAGGAGTAGCATTGATGTAGGGTCCCATTTCATTAGACACCTAGTGAAAATGGGCAAAGCAGCGAGAGGAGAGATCATTGTGGGGGTCCTACTTACCCACATTTGCTATAGGATGGGGTACGACTACACCGCGCTAGATAGGATAGAGGGGAGCCCTAGGATTGACTTAGGAGTGTGTATGACCATGAAGATGATAGTGAGAGAGGGACACTCCTTGTGTTTTGTAAGGAAAAACCTATCATCCCTAAGGCTCCCCGACCTCGATCGTACCTCCATCACCACACACGCCAATTGGTGCTTAGACCTGATAGTGGAGTCCCCGCCATATGAGGAACCATCCACATCAGCACCCATCTCTCCCCCTTTGCATCACTCTCCCTCCAATCCACGCATGTATAGGAGCCCACCTAGTCCACATCGACATGCATCTGCACCTGCACCACCACCTTTTTCTACCTTTGAGCAGGATGCAGGTACATCTACCTATGATTTTTTGGAGTTTCGATCGTGCCTCGACGACATATATGTCGAGCAGCAGACACAGAGGCAGTGATGGGAGGAGCAGAGTGCTTACACGCAGGTAGAGTTTAAGGGCTTATGGGAGCACTTCCAGTGGATTGAGGAGTTCTACGATGAGGCCCGTGTCTACTTCCAGGAGGAGGCTACCCATCGCCAGGATGAGGCCACCTACCGCTAGGAGATGCAGCAGCACATGCGTGCCTAGCAGGCACAGTGGGCCCGGGAGGAGGAGAACAGAGTGGCCGCTACATCCACCAGCTCTCAGATCGACTACATGTACATGTGACATCAGCGGCTTAGCACCAGGTTTACCCAGGAGCCTGACATGCCGAGATTGCAAGACTTCCCATCTCGGCCACCATATTAGAGGTATAGTCTCATATAAGTCCGGGGGGCCCAAGTTTTGATTTATTTTGTTTCTAGCAGTAGTTTCTTTCCTGTTATTTGCATTTTTTATTAGTTAGCATTCATTTGTTCATACATAGAGTTTCTTCAGTACTTAATTTTTGCTATTTTTAAGCTACCTAAGTAGTATTTTTAGAGTTTTCTTTCATGTGTTGTTTCCATGGTTAGCTTAACTTTATTTACCTCGTGGTATTTTATTTTATTTGCTCTAATGAATGTTCTAGTCTTACATTGGTTAGCTTTTATATTTACACCTACACATGATGAACATTTTGAAAGGGAGAGTCTAGTACGTACCTAGTTATGATTCATCTTAGTAGTCTAGTACTTTGGAATCCATAGGTGACCCTAAGTTTAGCATTTTAGTTATTGGAGATGCTCGGGTTATGGAAGCCCATTTGGAAAAATCAAAATCCCAAGGGTAAAAAAAAATAGTTGTCGCGGGTGGAAATGGTTAGGTGCCCCTTTGAGACCGAGTTAGGTTACTAGGGAAACACCTACCAATTTCTCTCAATACCGAGCACGCCTTTGAGACTTTGTGCTAGATCTAGGGAACGAACCTCACTTTAGGCAGTGCCTAAGAGCTGGAGACCTTAAGAAAGCTATAAGATGATGACTTAACTTACCATGGAACGAGTATCCCTTAAGAAGATTCACTTAGCATGAGCACAAGGAGCTAACTTAGTGAATTTCTAGAACATCTCTATTTTTCTTTGATTGTAAATACCACTTGATAAATCTAGTTAATATGCTAAGTATGGAACAATACCTTTTAAAATTTCATGGCACTGAGGTTTGCTTGAAGACAAGCAAAGACTTAAGTCTGGAGGAATTGATGTGAGCAAAACATATAGGGTTTTAGGAGTAGTTTTCGCTCACATCTCATTATATTTTATGTTTGTTTCATGCATATTTTACTTTGTTTTGCTTGTATTTCCTATTTTCTGATTCAGAGAACTGCTCTTTGTACTTTTGTGTGCAGGATAGCATTTCATGGGGAAAACGATGCACTTTAGGAGTAAAAGAAGGACATTTTGTAGTTGGACGTAGAAGGGGACACGACCTGGGCATGTGGCTACACACAGCCATGTCCAAGGGTCAAAATTGGCCACCATGGCACCACACACAACCTGGCCGTGTGGAAACACATAGCCGTGTGGCGCTGCATGATTTCAAGGTGAGTAGGTTATTTTCCAGGTTTTAGAGAGATCAGGCTTATGTCTATATAAAGGAGGCTACACCCAAACCGTAGGAGGGAGGCACGACGACCGGGACGACACTTCGACTCCCTAAAAAGCTTCGGGAACTCACAATGGGGAGGAAGAAAGCCGTCGGAGATCCAAATTCTGCACTTCAATGTCGGAGAGAAGAGTCACATTGCATTGTAATTTCTATCCTTTACATAATTTCCATTGTTTGTACGAACATGATCGTGCTTTGTGTTTCTCTTCTCTTATTTATGGAGTAGACTCTTCGATTCTAGGACTAGGGAGTAGTTTGTGCTGAGTTAGAACATGTTAGTTCAAATAACTTTTCATTCTTGAATTTATATTTGCAATTGACATTTGGTTTAGAGCTATAACTATTGTTTTGGTTTTCTATCTACTGTGCTAGCTGATATGAGGAGTGACAGCCCTCATATCTAAGATTTAGGAGAATTAAGGAGGAACCTAGCGGTTGGTCTCATCTTCCGTAACCGTGTGTAGAATGATGCGATAGAGTAGGAAACGCACCCCATTTTTGACTCATCGTAGGGATTGATTCGGCATCCTCATACCAACTATCCCATCCTAAGTCTAGGGGTCGACTTGGTAATGATAGAGGTAGCTTCCGATAGATGCTAAGGGTCATTGGGGGAGTATATGATGTCCTTTCCACAAAATCGTAGCTAGAAACCTAGACAAAACTCAATTAACAACGTGTTCTATGGCACACAAACGAAACCAAAATCCTAGAATCCCTTCCAATGACTCGCAATTAGTTTCTTTCTTCTTCCGTGTGACACCGTATTGAGTTAGGACCGCCGTCAACCCTCGCAATCACAACCCTTAGAACTGAATTCCGAACAATAACCTCCACTTACCAAATCGGTACTCGAATCTCAGTCCCTGTGGGATCGATAATATTTTTATTACTTGACGACATCCGTGCACTTGCAGGCGTTAAGCGTGACTGCGCGCTTCGAGTCCTCAATAGTCTCCATCGCGAGATTTGAGGTCGTATTCACATGCATTACATCACATGGGAGTAGTGTGAGAAACAATTTATGAATAAATTCTTCCCACTGAGTAAGACTGCCCACATGCGCCACTTGATTACTAGCTTCCTTCAAAAGAAAGGGGAGTCCCTGTTTGAAACCTAGGATTGCTACAAAGGGCTACTCTATCAATGCCCCCATCATGGTCTAGAGAGGTGGCTAGTGATCCACATATTCTATAATGGGATGACATATGCCACTAAGGTTTCCCTCGATTTTGTTATAGGAGGAGCGTTAATGAATAAGACCATCGAGGAGGCGGAAGAGATGATCGTGGAGGTGGCCCATAACCACTACCAATGGGTTTCCGAGCATAGTCACCCAACACTTGTAGCTGGTAGATATGTTGTTAAGTCCATCGATTATTTAGTGACAAGAATGGATGCGCTAAGCAGATGACTTGACTCTCTAACCCCTGCTCCTGTATGTGCGGCCAATTCCTGGGGAGAAGGAGTAGCAACATATCAGGAGGACTACTATAGAGGGCAGAGCAGCTTTGAGGAGCAGATTAAGCATGTCGATGCAGTTGCCGACCATAATTAGAGGCCCAACAACCCTTATTCTAGCATCTACAACCCCGGATGGAGGAACCACCTAAATTTCTCCTATAGGAATAATTTTGGGAATTTCCAACAACCAGGAGGACATGGGAAACAACAGGGAAATGGGCAGCCACAATCACCTGACACCCGACTGGAGTAGATAATAGAAAACTTTATTTGGACGCAACAAGAGGCGAACACTAAATTCCAACGGTGGCATTCACAGATAGATACAATGATTGAAGAATTAAAATCATCTTTGAAAGATCTCATTAACCGACAAAAGATGCTAGAGACTCAAGTAGCTCAGATCGCCAGCCAAGATGCCAGAGCAATAGGGCGATTTCCCAAAAAATCAGAAGCTAATCCAGTGGAGCAGTGTAAGGAGGTGACATTATGGAATGGGAGGATTCTGAAAGAATCGTCAAGTAGGTTTGTTGCTGATCTAGAACAAGGGCCTAAAGTAAAGGAATCTTCGGTGGTGACCGGGAAGGAAGTCGAAAACATAGAGCGTTAACCAACCACAAACACTCAACCACCCTTGACAGTACCATTACCGCAACGACTGACCAATGCAAAGAGAGATGCTAAGTTTAGAAAATTCTTGAACATGTTAAAATCGATCTCAGTGGAGGTGCCGATACTCGAAGCGTTGCATCAAATGCCTCAATTTGCAAAATTCATGAAAGATATTCAGGTACACCGTAGGAAAGTCGAGCGGTCGAAGACAGTGCCCCTTATAGAGGAATCGAGTGCTTATCTCCAGAACGAGGCCACTCAGAAATTAAAAGATCCGGGGAGTTTCTATATTTCGTGCCATATAGGGACGACCTTAATTAGCAAAGCCTTATGTGACTTGGGCGCTAGCGTGAGCTTGATGCCCTATACCCTATGCAAAAAGATAGGGTTGGGGAATTTAAAGTTCACAACTATAACATTATAGCTTGCCGACCACTCATACCGATATCCACTGAGGATTCTAGAAGATGTGCCGATTAAGGTGGGAAATTTTACACTCTCTACGGATTTTGTGGTCATGGAAATGGAGGAGGACCCAAAAATCCCCATAATTCTTAGACGACCATTTTTAGCAACGGGTGGAATGGTCATAGATGTCAGGAATCATAAGTTGACCTTGACAGTGGGAGAAGATAGCTTAGAATTTGAGCTTGCTAGTGTAGTAGGCCAGGGACCCACGTTGGGTAAGTATGTTATTTCAACAAGAGCTAAAGTAGAAAGTAAAGATAGAGATTCTAAGACGGATGAATTGAGATTCACGGAACCACTCGAACCCAGCTGAAGCGATGGAGTATGGTCGAGCTAAACAACCTTAAACAAAGCACTTCTTGGGAGGCAACCCAAGTTAATTTTTTTTTTATGTTTTTTAATTTTATTGCATTTATGTGTATAATTTAGACTTTAATTTATGGTCATTAACGTCTTTGCAAATAGTTTAGGGTTAGAAATAACTTGCTAGGTAGTAATGAGATTCCTTTTTGAAACCTCAGTAAAAAGCACAGGTGCCCATGTGGATTCCACACGGCTGTGGCCAATGATCAGAAGCTCACACGGCGGGGCATGTGAAAGATTTGGACCGTGTTGCACTTTGGGAGAAAATCAGGGGCTCACACGGCCGACCTTGTGAATTTCATATGGTCATGCCAAATTCCAGCCTCTCTCCTAGCATCGCACACGGCGGGCCGTGTGGATTCCACATGGCCATGTCGCATGACTTTAAAAGGTGATACACCATTTTTTTTTTCCCCAAATCTGCCATGCGCTTCAACCCCTCTTTCCCTAGCCATTCGAAATTGCCTTCTCCAACCTCATATGACCCCTCTAGAGCTAAGGCATCCCGATTACAAAACCCTATTTTTCGATACATTCACCAGGTTATGGCGAGTACCATCTTTGAGAGGGGAGAGAGTGATGGAGTGGTAAGAATAAGTGAGCTCCTTTTCCTATGGGACATGCTACAAGAGATGAATAGCATTGATGTAGGGTCCCATTTCATTAGGCACCTTGTGAAGATGAGGCGACAAGGGGAGAGATTATTTTGGGGGGATTGATTACCCACATTTGCTATAGGATGGGATACGATTATACCACATTGGATAGCACAAAGGGGAGCCCTAGTATTGACCTAGGGGTGTGCATGGGTATAAAAATGATAGTGAGAGAGGGGCACTATTTTTCCTTTGTGAGGAAGAACTTGCCACCCCTTAGACTCCCCAACACTGATCGTACCACCATCACTAATAGTGCCAACTAGCAATTGGACCGGGTAGTGGAGTCCCCACCACATGTGGGGCCTTCCATTGAGGCGCCCCTACAACCCCTACCCGTCACTCTCCCTCGAGTCCACATAGGTATAGGAGTCTTCCTAGTTCACGCCGAGAGCCTACACTTGCATCTTCTTCTTTTTTTATTTTTGAGTAGGATGCAGGTACATCTGCCTATGATTTTTTTGAGTTTCGATCATGCCTCGATGACATATATGCCGAGCAACAGACACAGAGGAAGAGATGGGAAAAGTAGAGCACCTACATGCAGGTAGAATTTCAGGGCCTACGGGAGCACTTTCAGTGAGCCGAGGAGTTATACGATGAGGCCCATGTCTATTTTTAGGAGGAGGCTACCCATCGCCAGGAGGAGGCTGCCTACCGTCAGGAGGTTCAGTAGCACATGCATGACATGCAGGCATAGTGGGCTAGGGAGGAGGAGCACAGAGCAACCGCTGCATCTACCAGTTCCCAGATTGACCACATGTACATGTGGCATCAGCGGCTGACCACTAGATTTTCCCAGGAGCCCGACATGCCGAGACTACCAGAACTCCCACCTCGGTCGCCATATTAGAGGTACTATTTTACTTAAGTCTAAGGGGCCCCAAATTTCGATATATCTTTCTTCCATGCAGTAGTTTCTTTCTTAACATTTAGGTTTAGTTTTTATTTGCATTCATTTGTCCATGCATAGAGTGTTTAGTTTCCTTTAAGCACTTAGTTTTTGCCATCTTTAAGCTGCTTCAGTAATATTTTTAGAATCTCTTCATGAATTTCTCCCATAGATAGCTTAACTTCATTTATCTTTTGGTATTTTATTTTAGTTGCTTTAATGAATGTTCTAGACTTGCACTGGTTAGCTTTTATCTTTCACTCACACCTGACGAAAATTCCGGAAGGGAGAATCTATTACATATATAGTTATGATTCATCCCAGTAGTCTAATACTTTGGAATCCATAGGTGACTCTAGATTTAACATTTTAGTTACTGGAGATGCTCAGATTGTATAAGCCCATTTGGAAAAATCTAAATACCAATGAGCTAGAGAGGATCAAAGTTCCTTGAAAAAAAAAATAAAAAGATAGAAAGAAAGAGAGAAAGAGAAAAAAAGAGAGAGAGAGAAACAAGAAAAAGAGTTAAAAAGAGTGGTCGTGGGTGGAAATGGTTAGGTGCCCCTTTGAGACCGAGTTAGGTTACTAGGGAAACACCTACCAATGTCTCTCAATACCGAGCATGCCTTTGAGACTTTGTGCTAGTTCTAGGGAATACCCCTTGCTTAGGGCAAGTAAGTGCCTAAAAGTCGGAGACCTTAAGAAAGCTATAGGATGACGACTTAACTCATTGTGGAGCGAGTATCCCTTAGAAAAACTCTCTTAGCACATGCACGAAAAGCTAACTTAGTGAACTTGTAGAACATATCTATTTTGCTTTGATTGAAAATACCACTTGATAAATAAAGTTAGCATGCTAAGTATGGTACAATACTTTAAAAAAAAAATTCACGGCACTAAGGTTTGCTTGAGGACAAGCATAGATCTAAGTCTTGGAAGGATTGATGTGAGCAAAACATATAGGATTTTAGGAGTAGTTTTCACACACATCTCGTTACATTTTATCCTTGTTTCATGCATATTCTACTTTATTTTTCATGCATTTCCTATTTTCTGATTCGAAGATCTGCTCTTGTTACTTTTCTGTGTAGGACGACATTTTATAGGTGAAAGGACACACTTTTGAAGCAAAAGAGTGGCATTCACCTAGTGGAACAGAGGCGAACACGGACCACCGGGTGGATTTCACACGACCATGTTCAAACCCTAAAGCCAGCCATCCTAGCACCCCACACAGTCAACCATGTGGATTCCACATGGCTGTGTGGATTCCACATGGCTGTGTGGATTCCACACGACCGTGTGGTGCTGGGCAGTTTCGACGCGACTAGGGTTTTCGTGTGATCTAAGAAGAGCTAGCTTCACATCTATAAAAAGGAAGGCACACCCAAACCCTAGAGAGGAGGCCTGATGGCTAGGACGGCAAGACGGTGCCCTAAAAAGCACCGGAGACTCACAACAGGGAGGAAGGAAGCGGCTAGGAGATCCATCCCGATGCTCCGACATTGTGGAGAACAACTAAGACACGCATATTGGATAGGATAAAAAATAACTTATTTATTTTCTTATTCTACTTGTATTGTAATTATGTTTTCTAAGATGTCTTGGGTTTATTTTTCCTTGTCTATAGAGTAGATACTTCGATTCTAGGATTAGGGAGTAACTTGTGCTTGTGGACATGCTAGTTCAAATAGTCATTAATCTCCTTTGATTCTATTTGAATTTTATGTTGTTGAGATTTATGAAGGTTATGTTTTGATTCTAATTCTATTGTGCGTAGTTGATACAAAGGGTGATAGCCTCCGTATCAAAAACCTAGGAGAATCAAGGATGAGCCTTGCGATCATCCTACCTCCCGTAATCGTAGAAGATAGAATTTGATAGGACATGATATGAAATAAGATTTTCCTCTACATAAGGAATTATTAGGATGTCTTGGTACCTCAATAACCTATCTTAGAAGAAGGGCCAAAGTTGAAGAAACTAACTCTAGAAGGGTTGAGGGACCTTAGTGACAGAGGGCTCCCAATGCTATCAACCCCCTGAGCTCTGATGATCCGAAAGGTAAACTTGGTTAGGAATAGGTAGCTCCCGATAGATGCAAAAGTTCATCGGGCAAATGCATAATGATCCTCCCTCAAGTTAATAATTAGATATCTCAACGCACCTAATCGATAGAATATTCCATGACGCACAAGTGAAACCGAAGTCCTAGAATCCCTTTTTGAGAATTCGAACCAACCTTCCCTTCCTCCGAGTGACACTGTACTTGTGTTAGGACTACCGTCAACCTCACAATCTATACTCTTAGGAGATTAATTTCGAATAGAAACATCCATTGGACAGACAGTATTCGAATCTCAGTCTCTGTGAGATCAATAATCTTTTATTACTTGACGACATCAATGCACTTGCGCATTTTGAGCGCGAACGCGAGCTTCAAGTCCTCGATGATCCTCGTCGGAGATTTGAGAGTTGTGCTCACGTGCATCAAGTTTCGGTAGCACATGCGTGCCATGCAAGCATAGTGGGTCAGGGAGGAGGAGCACAGAGTAGCCGCTGCATCCACTAGTTCCCAAATCGACCACAAATACATGTGGCATCAGCGGCTAAGCACTAGATTTCCCCAGGAGCCCGACATGCCTGATAGGACCAGTGATTATGCTAGAGGAGGGAGGGAAATAGTTTTTTTTAAAAAAATAATTAATGCAGTGGAAATACTAACACCACAACACAACCAAACTTTGAACAGAGCACAAAGAAAACAACACAAATGACACAGTCAATTTTTACTTGGTTCACGCTCTCTCCTAGAGCTGCTAGTCCAAGGCCTACCTCTATCTTTTCTCCTTTTTGAAGAATCCTTTAAAGGTGGAGAAACCTCTTAAACCACTTACAGTTTATAGATTCTAAAGATATGAATTAAGTACAAGAATCTGAATAGAAGGAAAACAATAACCAAGGAAAACATTTTACAATCAAGCAATTGAGATGATCATGAGCACAATCAGAAAAGAAGAGTTTTTCAAACCACCAACGTTCACGTTGAGAGAAGAACAACAAAACTTGGTGCAGCACCTTCCCCTTTTTTTCCGTCCGCAAGATCCCCTTTTTGTTCGCCAATTCAAAATCTGTGGATGAGCTCTCTATCTATAAGATTTAGTCAAACGATCAGATAAGATCACAGAAGTCAGAACAGATAAGATTTTATCAGAAACACTAACTCATCCTGCAACAGGTGAGGTGCTATTCGGGCTCAGCTCATTTCTGCTCGTTTCTGTACAGGATTAGTTGAGGTGCCGCCTCGATTGCACAAGTCGAAATAGATAAGATTATGTCAGAATCAATAACTCATCCTGCAGCAATTGAGATGCCAATCAGACTCAACTCACTTCTGCTCGCTTTTGCATAGGATTAGTTGAGGTGTCACCTCGACTGTGACTCGTCCTGCTGCAGTTGAGATGCTAGTGGAGTTCGTCTTGCTTCTACTCGCTTCTGCATAGGATCAGTCAAGGAGTCTCCTCGATTGTGACTTGTCCTGTAAAAGACGAGTTCTCTGGTGGATGTCAACTCTCTACGCCTGATAAGTGAAGTAAGGACAACAATTGAGGTGTCAACTCATTATTGTTCTTAAGACCCACTGGTTCAGTCAACTCGAAAACTGAAACACGCCTAGTAAAGACTCTACCTAGACACCCTTTACTTGCTAATACTCTGGCCATCAGCCATTCTTTGACTTTTTACCTTGCCACTTCCGTAAAAAATTTTCCAATTGCCAAGGAATTACCCTTCTTGGACTTATCAACTTGCCACTCCTGCAAGGAATTTTTCAACTGCCAAGGAATTACCCTTCTTGGACTTTTTAGCTTGCCACTCCTGCAAGGAATTTTCCAACTTCCAAGAAAATACCCTTCTTGGACTTTTCACCATGGTTCACCGTTGGATTTATCACACTACTTAAACCTTTGTCAAACACTAAAACATAACTTGGAGCAGTCAGCTCCAATAGTCTCCCCCTTTTTGATGTTTGACAACCCGTTTAAGTTTAGGTCACTCACAGGTTAGTAAAATCAAGGTCACTCACAGATCAGTAAAATCAAGGTCACTCTACTCACTTGATTGATCACATATCAGAGAATAGTCAAACAAGATATAGATCACGGATCAGATCATTAGTTAAATCAAATACAAATATTAACCTAAACTATGAACATTTTCTCCTCTTCCTTTGGCAAACGCCGAAAAGGGTTTTGAAATCAAAGATATTAGATCAGTTCATTAGGTTACTGACATTGACTGATATTAGGTTAGATCATAGTAAATTAAATATAGTTCAGATCATAGTACATCAAATAAATTAGATCAGATCATCGTAAATCAAAGATATTGGACATAGCTGTCGGGGATCGGAACGACCGGCTAGAGGGGGGTGAATAGCCCTTTTCGTTTGGATGCCGGTATTTGCTCGTCTACAAAACTAATTAGCGCAAGCGGAAGACTAATAAAGACAAGCAAATAGAAATACGAGAAAACAAACGCTAACAAGGAATGTAACGTGGTTCACGGCTACGCCGCTAATCCACGATCCCCGATTCATCCTCGGTGAATCACTCCGCTAAACCAATCCACTAAATGGTCTCTCCTTTACACCAAGCTAGGTGGAGGTAACCTTTACAATCAAGATCACTCTTCTTACAAATAGAATGGAGTAAAAGCGAGTAAGAAGAGTTTAGAGCTTGTGGGGCACTAGGAAGATCACTTGGAGCATAAGCATTAGCCTCTCAAAGGCTTACACCCTCTCTTTTTATAGAGAGGGTTGATTTCTTCCCGTTGGCCGCCATCAGTCGACTGCCGCCCTTGGCAGTCGACTGCCGTCACTACAACGGCCTCCGAACACGTCGAATCCCGACCGTTGTAGTCCAACGGAACTCTTGGAAGTCGACTGATGGACCTTATCGGTCATCACCGCCTCCGTAGTCGGCGCCCGATCGGCTCACGAGCTTAATGGTCGAAACCCTATTGACGGTCATTGCGCCTTGCCGGCCCGATGGTCTTCTGCGATCGGGCCCACGTATGCGATCGCGCTGGCCACAATCGATCGATCGTATACCGGTCGAACTACACCGACTCGAGCGATCGGCCGCCATGACATGGCGATCGGTAGTGTCGGGAAAACCCATCCGACACTTGGCCAAATGGCCAAGTTTCACCTAAGAGCTACCCTTCCCCGGGTTACAATCGCTCACTCTCATCTCTCGGAGTCCCTCGCCTTCGAAGTTCTCTTCGTTCTCGGCCACGTCCCTCGGCAGCATCAGGCGCACGACTCTGCAATGCTCCTTCGCGTCTCTTGCCTCGAAGTCTACTTCCTCCGTCTTCACTCCAAGCTTCTCGTCCGGCGGTCCCTCGGATGCTCCAAGCGCACGGCTTCCGCAAAGCTATCCTTCACCGACTCAAGGCACGAGTCATGAGATGTGAAACTCGCCACGGCTCTATGTGCGAATTACTAAGTCCTGCACGACTTCAACGCACATATCAAATCAACATATCAAACTAACTTAAACCCTTTGCCACACCATCAAAACCATATTACGGCAAGAGATTGCCCTAACAATCTCCCCCTTTTTGATGTGTGGCAATCCGTTTAAGTTAGGTAAAAACATTTGATATAAATTCTAAGGTAAGAAAGCATGTAAAGATAAACATGATATAGCAACATGTCATTCCCCCTTAATCCATGAAACTCTATATTGCAAATTTTCTCCCCCTATCATATATTTCTCCCCCTAAAATAATTTACTTAAACATAAATTATTTCTCCCCCTTTGACACCATCAAAAAGATTAACACTAAGTTATAAGCTCATGGCATCAAGTATAATGGAGGGAAAATACCAAAAACATGAATAAGATCTGAAATCAGAAAATTGCAGGCTGATTTTCAGGTAAGCAATGATCGCTATCGGATGGCAATGATCGACAATTGATTTCAAATTCGATTTTAATGCATTAAAAATTCATAAAATTCGAAAAATCATGAAATTTGAGGAGCATATTTCTATTAAGTATATCTATCAAGGAAAAATAGTTTTTCATGAAAAATCATTATATTTTCTGAGATTTGCCAAAAATCCAAACACTTGAAAAACCACTAGTTTTTGAGCATGTTAGTATCCATTTTAACACCTAGTCTTGCTTTGAATTGTTCCAAAACATGAATACATAGATTTTAGATTAAGGAATTGTTTTGAAAACATATGAAATATCCAACCATGATCTTTGGGCAATATGTCTATGAATTAAACATAAGCCTTCCCCATGATTGGTCTATTATTGCTATGTTGATACTTTAAATGACCATCTAAATGCCATAGGCATTAGTGGACATTTGTATCATCCTAACATCTCACCCATGCTAAGTTTGCAATCAAGTTAGCCTATAGTGAGTGTGAGATGCATCCTAGGGGGTATTTGTATATACTTAACCAATATATTCATGCAATTCTATCATGGTTAAGTATCAACCTAACAATTAATCATGATCATAATGACATATATGAATCAATTTCACATAATGATCATGAAATACATGTTTTCATCAAATTATAATCATGCATTAGGTATTATATGATGATAATAAACAAAGTATCACCTAAAGCATGATTCAAACCTATTTCTCATGATAACGTGCCAAATATCAAAATCATGAATCATGATTTCAAACATACATAGCAATTACATTAATCATCATGATTTAAGCATTATTACCTATTTATGGGTACGTTATCATCACCCAACACTATCTAAAAAATGTTGTCCCGTCATCCTAAGTCAACCAAAATATGATATAGGTCAAGTTCATATGGTTGACTACCCTAGGGGTTTTCTAACCCTTAAGGATAGATTTTGGAACCCAAAATAAATTCTTTCCTATTGGGTTCACTAAATACTCCTTGGGGATCCATTTCCTAGCAATTACTTTCTTTTTATCTTGTCCCCTAGCTATTAGGCATTTATAGGCCTTTTCATTTTTCTTTTCTTTGTATCCTAGGCCTTTCTTGTTGAAACTAGCTCTTTGGCTCCCTAAGATCATATTTAAGGTGTTGGAGCCAATTGTGAATTTTTCTAGGGCTTTTGTTAAATAATCTACTTTTTTCCCTTAAGGCCCTATTTTCATTTATACATGCATCACTAACATCTAATGGCACATAAAGGTCATGTGAGCATGCATCATTTAAGCTAGAAGAAATATTATCATTTAAGCATGCATTTTCTAGCTTATTTTCCAATGCCTTAATTTGATTAAGCATGATTTTATTTTTCTTTTTCATTACAAATAAGTCCTTAGTTAAACTAGAGATTATGGAAACTATTTTCTTAGGAGAAGCTTTCGTTACCATAGTTTCCATGTCCTCTTCTTCTTCGGATGATGAGGATGTAGAAGCTCCCCCTCCATTTGAGCTCTCCCCGCTTGAGCTTGATCCTTCATTTTCGGATGAAGAGCAATCCGAGTCATCAAAGGCCATCAAGGCTAAATTGGTGACAAAGGCATTCTCCTCATCCGATGATGAGGAGGAGGATGAGGATGGGTCATCCCAAGTCCTTGCCTTTAGAGCTTTGGTCTTCCCCTTTTCTTTTGTCTTCTTCTCCTCTTCCTTCTTTTTCTTGCTCCCCTTTTTCTTCTTCTTTTCTTCTTTCTTTTTCCTCTCTTCCTTGCTCTTGTTTAGTAGAGGACCATTGTCCCTTATGTGCCCTTCTCCTTGGCAATTGTAGCATATGACCTTCCCCCTTGGTCTTCTATTCCTATCATTAGATTTATCAAATCTAAAATTCTTAAATGCACGTCTTACCCTCCTTACCATATAGGCTTCTTCGGTGCTATCCATGGAGGAGGAGGAAGACGCTTCGTCATCGGAGGAGGAGGGGATTTCGATCTTCTTCTTCCCCTTATTTGCCAACAATGCTACTCCTCTTGAGGGTTGAATTCTAGGCTCCTCTTGTATTCCTTCAAGCCTAGTTTCGTGGAGCTCCATTGTTGAGAAAAATTCCTCCAGGGTACTTACTTCCAAGTTCTTGGAGATGTAGAACGAATCCACCATGGAGCTCCACTTTGAGGACCGGGGAAAGGCATCTATAGCCTTCATGAGCATGTCCCGGTTTGATAGCTTCTCACCTACACTTGTTAGCCCAATTAAAATTTCTTTAAACCTAGAGTGTAGTGAGGTTACCTTTTCTCCCTTTTCTAGTTTTATATTGGATAGTTGGGAGCGGAGGAGGTCTCTCCTTGCTAGCTTGGCCTCGGATGTGCCTTCATGGAGTTCTATAAGCTTCTCCCACATCTCTTTGGCGCTAGCACATTCTCCGATCCGGTTGATCTCTTGTTGGGGGAGCACATTGAAAAGATGATGTTTTGCCTTTGAGTTCGCAAGGTGCTCCTCTCTTTGCTTCTTAGTCCATCGTGATTTTTCGATTTGTTCACCCTTTTCATCCCTAGGCAACTCGAACCCATTTTCCATTATTAGCATAATATCAAAATCGGTCTCGAAGAATACCTCCATTCTCTTTTTCCACCAAGAGAATTCGCCGTCGAACTTCAGTGGGTGGATGTTTGAGCCGGCCATTTTGAATGTTGCTTGTTGTGGCGGTTAGTCCTCGACAAGCTTTCCTCGGCTATGATACCACTTGTCGGGGATCGGAACGGCCGGCTAGAGGGGGGTGAATAACCCTTTTCGTTTGGATGCCGGTATTTGCTCGTCTACAAAACTAATTAGCGCAAGTGGAAGACTAATAAAGACAAGCAAATAGAAATACGAGAAAACAAACGCTAACAAGGAATGTAACGTGGTTCACGGCTACGCCGCTAATCCACGGTCCCCGATTCGTCCTCGGTGAATCACTCCGCTAAACCAATCCACTAAATGGTCTCTCCTTTGCACCAAGCTAGGTGGAGGTAACCTTTACAATCAAGATCACTCTTCTTACAAATAGAATGGAGTAAAAGTGAGTAAGAAGAGTTTAGAGCTTGTGGGGCACTAGGAAGATCACTTGGAGCATAAGCATTAGCCTCTCAAAGGCTTACACCCTCTCTTTTTATAGAGAGGGCTGATTTCTTCCCGTTGGCGCCATCGATATCATTGCCGCCCTTGGCGATCATTCTACAATCCTCTAGCGACCTCCGAACACGTCAGATCCCGGCTGTAGTCCAACGGAACTCTTGGCGATCGGTGATGGACCTTATCGATCATTCGCCCTCCGTAGTCGATCGCCCGATCGGCTCACGAGCGTCTGGCGAAACCCTATTGACGATCGATTGCTGCCTTCGCGATCGGGATCTTCTTGATCAAGCGCCCACGTATGGCGATCGATTGCTGGCCACAATCCGGTCGATCGTATACGGTCGAACTACACTCGACCGATCGCCATGACATGATCAAACCCATCCGACACTTGGCCAAATGGCCAAGTTTCACCTAAGAGCTACCCTTCCCCGGGTTACAATCGCTCACTCTCATCTCTCGGAGTCCCTCTCCTTCGAAGTTCTCTTCGTTCTCGGCCACGTCCCTCGGCAGCATCAGGCGCACGGCTCTGCAATGCTCCTTCGCGTTTCTTGCCTCAAAGTCTACTTCCTCCGTCTTCACTCCAAGCTTCTCGTCCGACGGTCCCTCGGATGCTCCAAGCGCACGGCTTCCGCAAAGCTATCCTTCACCGACTCAAGGCACGAGTCATGAGATGTGAAACTCGCCACGGCTCTATGTGCGAATTACTAAGTCCTGCACGACTTCAACGCACATATCAAATCAACATATCAAACTAACTTAAACCCTTTGCCACACCATCAAAACCATATTACAGCAAGAGATTGCCCTAACAATAGCTTTTAGGTTTCGGGGCTTTGACTTCTCCTTTTCCTTAGACTTCTTCTCTTCTTTCTTTTTGCCTTTCTTCTTGCTATCCTTTTTCTTCTCTTCCTTGCTCTTGTTTAATTGGGGACACTCATTCCTCATATGTCCCTCTCCTTGGTAATTATAGCAAATGCTCTTCCTTTGCCTTCTTCTCCTATCATGAGATTTGTTAAATTTAAAAGTTTTTAATGTACGTCTCACCTTTCTTACCATATACGCTTCCTCATTGCTATCCATTGAAGAAGATGATTCATCGTCGGATGAGGAGGGTGTGCTCTTCTTCTTCTTCCCTTTTGTTTGCTACTAGAGCCACTCCCCTTGATTGAATTGTTGACTCTTCTACTATACCTTCAAGTCTAGTCTCATGAAGTTCCATAGTTGAAAAGAATTCTTCTAGAGTACTTACTTCTAGATTCCTTGAGATATAGAAGGAGTCCACCATAGAGCTCCATTTGGACGACCGAGGGAATGCATCGATTGCCTTCGTTATCATATCCCGGTTCGATAGCTTCTCACCTACACTTGATAAACCATTAGTGTTCTCTTTAAATCTAGAGTGTAGTAAAAGTACCTTTTCTCCTTTGTCTAGTTTGATGTTATTGAGTTGGGAGCAGAGAAGGTCCCTTCTTGCTAACTTGGCTTTGAAGGTGCCTTCATTAAGCTCCACTAGCTTCTCCCACATCTCCTTGGCACTAGCGCACTCTCCAATCCTATTGATTTCTTGTTGAGGGAGCACGTTGTAGAGATGATGCTTTGCTTTCAAATTTGCAAGGTACTCCTCCCTTTGCTTCTTAGTCCATCTCGATTTCTCTAGTAGTCTCCCTTCTTCATCCCTAGGAACTTCGAAATCATTTTCCATAATAAGCATGATATCAAAATCGATTTCAAAGAATACCTCAATTATCTTCTTCCACTAAGAGAAGTCGCCTTCAAATTTGGGTGGATGAATGTTGGAGCCGACCATTTTGTTGATTGTTGCGGCAGTGAGTTCGGCGAAAATCTCCTCCCTTTGATACCACTTGTTGGAGGATCATGGCCCGACTAGAAGGCGGGAGGTTGAATAGCCTAGATGTTCGTCGATGGAAATCGTTCTCTTAATCATCTACAATCAAGGTTAGCACAGTAGAAATATGCTAATTAAGACAATTAAAACAAAACACAAAGTAAAAAGAAAAGAGCAATTCAGAAACTCAAGTATGTAACGTGGTTCATGACCCTTGCCGCTAATCCACAGACGATTCGTATGACGAATCACTCCCTCAACCAAATCCACTAATCTCTCCTTTAGCTCAACAAGGTGGAGGTAACCTCTTTACAACAAATCACTCCCTCTTACAATAATATAGAAGTAAACACAAGGAAGAGGAGTGGAAGACGTTTAGGGAACTTGGGAGTATGAATGGGAGTTAAGCATTAACCTCCCAAAGGCACCCAACCCCTCTTTTTATAGGGAAGAGGGGTTTCTTTCCGTTGGGCATGTAGCAGTCGACTGTTGCATGCCATCAGTAGACTATTGCCGTTCCAACAACTTCTGACTATGTTAGATTGTGATTGTTGTAGTCCAACGGTAGCCTTGGTAGTCGATTGTTGCTATCAACAATCGACTGCCGCCTGCATAGCTGACCGATCAATCGGCTACAAGCGATTCTGTGCCTGTGTTCACCTTCATCAGTCGACTACCGTCCCTTAGCAGTTGACTGCTGCTCCATCAGTCGACTGCCATCCCTTGGCAGTCAATTATTGGGCTAGAAACTCCTCAGTCGAACACCAGTCGACGTTCAGTCGACTTAGAGAAGTCGACTGCTATCTATAGCAGTCGACTGGTGTTGGGTAAAACCTCAAATAAATACTTGTTTGAGCATCCGACGGTCGGGAAAACCTCAAACCACCTGTTTGAGTATCCGACACTTCTATTCATCGGGTAGAAACCTCAAACTCATGTTTGAGCATCCGACTTATCCAATTGTCAGGTAAAACCTCAAACACAAGTTTGAGTGTCTGACTTTGTCAGGTAAAACCTCAACCTAAGTTTGAGCGTTCGACACTTGACTTAGCAATTCGGCCAAGTTCACCTATGAGCTACTGTTACAATCGCTTACTCTCATCTCCCATGAAGTCTCTCTCCTCGAAGTTCTCTTTGGCCTATGTCCCTCGGATGCACTAAGTTCTCAGCTCCTCCAGTGCCATCCTTTGTGTCTTGCCACGAAGTCTGCTTCCTCCAGCTTCACTTCATTTGCTCCTCGTCCGGCGGTCCCTCGGATGCACCAAGCGCACGACTTCCACAATGCCATCCTTCACTGACTCAAGGAACCGAGCCATGAGACGGTGAACTCGCCAAATCTTCATCAAGCTAACCATGTGCGATTTACTAAGTCCTGCATAACTTAAACACACATATCAAATCACATAACAACCTAACTTAAACCCTTTGCCACACACATCAAAACCAAACCATACTTGGGTTGATTGCCCTAACAAATTCTAGTTACTTAGAGGGAGTAATGACCCCTTATACTAATGCCTTAGTCATTCGGGCCCTTATAGCCAATATTGATGTAGGAAGGGTTTTTGTGAATCCGGCCAACTCAGTGGATATTCTATATTGATCGTCCTTAGAACAAATGGAAGTTAGTATAAATGACTTAGAGCCAGTTGACACC
Source organism: Wurfbainia villosa (assembly GCA_025175895.1). NCBI lineage: Eukaryota > Viridiplantae > Streptophyta > Magnoliopsida > Zingiberales > Zingiberaceae > Wurfbainia > Wurfbainia villosa. The sequence goes on from CM046001.1 coordinate 84,689,841, forward strand.
TCCTTATTTGGGTTTTTTGGGCATGAGGTGTAGCTAATGGGTCAAATAAAATTGCCTCTATCATTAGGAGAGGAGCCAAGGAGAAGAACAATACTTATTAAGTTTACAGTAGTTGACATGCCTTCTTCCTATAATGCTATCTTGGGTAGACATGTTTTGGGTAGTTTATAAGCAGTGGCTTCTCCTTATCATTAGAAAATTAAGTTTCCTGTTGAAAATGAAGTGGGGGAACTTAGGGGTGATCAACATCTCTCACGGAGGTGTTATGTGGATGCTATCCGAATGGGACAAAAGGGAAAATCTGTTGGTAAATCTTTTCAAAAGTTTAGTCAGTATGGAGATACAATGTGTGTTATTCAGAAAGGGCGTGTTGAAGAAATAGGGGAATCTAATAAGGAGACAATTGTGTTAGATGATAAGTGTGTTGAACATATTACATTTATAGCTCAAGACCTTTCTCTACAACTTAAAGCTAATTTGATACGATGCTTTATTAAAAATATTGATATTTTTGCATGGTCACCACAGGACTTATCAGGAATTGATCCTACTGTCATGGAGCATAAATTGTATATTTTTAAAACTGTAGCTCTTGTGAAGCAGAAACGTCGACACTTTGGAGTTGGGAAGGATGATATTATTAAAAAGGAGGTGCATAAGTTGTTGAAAGTAGGGCATATTAGAGAGGTACAGTATCCAACTTGGTTATCTAATGTAGTGTTGTTGCCTAAACCATCAGGAAAATGGAGGATGTGTGTGGATTTTCGAGACCTCAACAAGGTTTGTCCGAAAGACTGTTATCCTTTGCCTCACATCGAACAATTAGTTGACTCCACTGTGGGACATCAATTTATTTCAATGATGGATGCTTAGCAAGGATACCATCAGATAACATTAGCCTTGGAAGATCAAAATAAAGTTAGCCTTATTATTGTAAAGGGACTTTTTGTTATATTGTTATGCCCTTTGGGTTAAAAAATGCTGGAGCTACTTATCAGAGATTGATGGATAAAATTTTGTAGAAGTAGTTGGGGAGGAATGTAGAGGTGTATGTGGATGATATCTTGGTTAAAACTCTACAGTCGGAGCAATTAATATCTAATATGGACGAAACTTTTAGCACTTTGTGCAAGTATAAAATGAAGTTGAATATAGAAAAGCGTGTATTTGGAGTTGCTCAAGGGCATTTCTTGGGTTATATTATTACTGAGAAGGGTGATGCACGTGAACGCGACCTCAAATATCATGACGGAGATCGTCGAGGACTCGAAGCGTGTGCTCGCGCTCGCGCTCAACTCCTGCAAGTGCACGAATGTTGTCAAGTAATAAAAAAGATTATCGACCCGACAGGGACTAAGATTCGAGTACCGATCTATTCGGTGGATGTTATTGTTTGGAAGTCAAATATAATGTTTGTGATTGCGAGGGTTGTCGGCAGTCCTAACTCAATACGGTGTCACACGGAAGAAGAAAAGGCTTGCTGTGAGTCTTTGGAAGGGATTCTAGGATTTCGGTTTCGTTTGTGTGTCGCAAAACATGCTACCAATTGAGCATTGTCTAAACGTCTAACTATGGTCTTGTGGAAGGGACATCATACACTCCCCCGATGAGCCTTCACATCTAATGGGAGCTATCTCTGCCTTACAAGGACGGGATAGGCAGTACGATGATGCCGAATCAATCCTTGCGACGAATCATATCCAATTCTATCGCACCCTTCTATCCACAGTTATAGGAGATGAGGCTAACCCCTAGGTTCCTCTTTAATTCCCCTAAGTCTTAGATACGAGGGCTATCACCCCTCGTATCGGCTAAGCAGAGTAGATAGAAAACCAAAACACATAGATATCGGTCTAAACTAATACCAATTGCAAATACAAACTCAAGAACAGAATTTAATTTGGAATAACATGTTCTATGCACACAAACTACTCCCTAATCCTAGAATCGAAGAAACTACTCCATAAATATGAGAGGAGAAACACAAAGCACGTTCATATTCAAATAAATAATAGATAACATGCAAAGAACGGAAATTACACTGCAATATGGTCTTCTCTCCGGCGTTGAAGTGCAGAACTTGGATCTCCGATGGCCTTCCTCCTCCCTGTTGTGAGTTCCTGAAGCTTTTTAGGGCTTCGGAGTGCCGTCCCGACCGTCATGGCTCCTTTCTAGGGTTTGGACGTAGCTATCCTTATATAGACATCACGCCGGATCCTCGAAAAATCTGGAAAACCCCTGGTTGTGTCAAGTTGCCTGGCCACCACACAGCTGTGTGAAAATACACGGCTAGGTCGTGTGTAAAGCTGTGGCGTCCATTTTCGACCCCTGGACATGATCGTGTGTAGCCACGCGTCCAAGTCGTGTCCCACTCTGTGTCCATCTACCAAATGACTTCTTTTTGCTCCGAAAGCGCGCTGTTTTCCCTATGGAATGCTATCTTGCACACAAAAATACAAAGAGCATATCATCGAACGAAAAAATAGGAAATGCATGCAAAATAAAGTAGAATATGCATGAAACAAACATAAAACAAAATGAGATGTGAGCGAAAACTACTCCTAAAACCCTATATGTTTCGCTCACATCAATTCCTCTAGACTTAGATCTTTGCTTGTCATCAAGCAAACCTCAGTTCCATGAAATTTTAAAAAGGTATCGTTCCATACTTAGCATGTTAACTAGATTTAACAAGTGGTATTTGCAATCAAAGCAAAATAGATATATTCTAAAAATTCACTAAGTTAGCTCCTCGTGCTCGTGCCAAGCGAATCTTCTTAGGGGATACTCATTCCATGATAAGTTAAGTCGTCATCCTATAGCTTTCCTAAGGTCTCCGACTCTTAGGAACTTACCTGCCCAAAGCGAGGGTCGTTCCCTAGATATAGCACAAAGTCTCAAAGGCGTGCTCGGTATTGAGAGAAATTGGTAGGTGTTTCCCCAGTAACCTAACTCGGTCTCAAAGGGGCACCTAACCATTTCCACCCACGACAACTATTTTTTTTATCCCTCATAATCTCTTTTTCTTCTTTCTTTTCTTTTTCATTTCTTTTTCTCTCTGGTTTTGGCTCACTTGGATTTTGATTTTTCCTAATGGGATTACACAATTTGAGCATCTCCAGTAACTAAAATGCTAAACTTAGGGTCACCCGTGGATTCCAAAGTACTAGACTACTGAGATGAATCATAACAAGATATGTACTAGACTCTCCCTTTCAAAAAGTTCATCATGTCTATGTGTAAAATAAAAGCTAACCAGTGTAAGTCTAGAATATTCATTCAGAGTAAATAAAATAAAATACCATGAGGTAAATGAAGTTAAGCTACCCATGGAAACAGCTCATGAAGAAAACTTTTAAAAATACTACTGAGGCAGCTTATAGATAGCAAAAACTAAGTGCTGAAAGAAACTAAACAACCAATGCATGAATAAACGAATGTTGACTACAATGCAAATATCATGAAAGAAACTACTGCTAGAAATAAAATAAAACAAAACTTGGGGTCCCCCCCAGACTTAAGAGAAGCATACCTCTAGTATGGTAGACGAGGTGGAAAGTCTGGTAGCCTCGACATCTCGGGATCCTGGGAGAACCTATTGTTGAGCAGCTGATGTCACATGTACATGTGGTCGATCTGAGAGCTGGTGGATACAGCGGCTGCTCGGTGCTTCTCCTCCCTAGCCCACTGTACCTGCTGGGCTCGCATATGCTGCCCCATCTCCTGGCGGTAGGTGGCCTCCGCCTGGCGACAGGTAGCCTCCTCCTAGAAGTAGATGCGGGCCTCGCCGTAGAACTCCTTGGCCCATTGGAAGTGCTCTTGGAAATCCTAAAATTCTGCCTGCGTGTAGGCACTCTGCTCCTCCCATCGCTGCCTCTGCATCTGCTGCTCGGCGTATATGTTGTTGAGGTGCGATCGAAACTCTAAAAAATCATAGCAGATGTACTTGCATCCTGCTCAAAAGTAGAAAAAGGTGGTGGTGCAGGTGCAAGCTCATGTTGACGTGGACTAGGTGGGCTCCTGTGTATGCGTGGACTGGAGGGAGAGTGATGTAAAGGGGGAGAGATGGGTGCCTCTATGGATGGTCCCTCATATGGCGGGGACTTCACTATCAGGTCTAAGCGCCAGTTAGCGCGTGTGGTGATGGTGGTACGATCGGGGTCGGGGAGCCTAAGGGTCGTCAAGTTTTTCCTTACAAAGCATAGGGAGTGTTCCTCTCTTACAATCATCTTCATGGCCATACACACTCCCAGGTCGATCCTAGGGCTCCCCTCTATGCTATCTAGCGTGGTGTAGTCATACCCCACCCTATGGCAAATGTGGGTAAGCCCACCACATTAATCTCTCCTCTGCCACTTTGCCCATTTCACTAAGTGTCTAATGAAATGGGACCCTACATCAATGCTACTCCTTTTTTGTAGCATGTCCCATAAGAAAAGAAGCTCACTAGCTCTCACTACACCATCACTCTTGTTAGTGAAAGCCCTAGAGCTAATCATGTGATCATTGTTGTATGGACTTTATTGTATCATATTCTTATTTATAAAGGCATGGTTATTATATTTACTTGTATTGGTGCCAAATAACTAAATATAATAATGTCCTTGAGTAGTAGGTTCTTATCTATATCAATCGATTGGTTGAATCGATAATGAGATGATATAGAGAACACTACTCTTAATCATTCCTAGTCAAGTATTAACATTCAGGGACAATGTTAATGCGTAGAGACTAGCATGTAGGTCAACATAATGACTTGATCTCACAAGTCATGGATATGAGATATCGAGTTGACACATGGGTATACATTAGAGAATGTATACTGAATGACCCGCCATGAGAAAGTATCGTGGATCATTATATGAGTGTCATATACTTTCTCATGTGGCTATTAGTATGACTATTAGTCCTTAGACCTGAAGTCACCATGGTTCCCTACATAAGGCGTTGCATACTTTGGCTTCGTCAAACGTCACCCGTAAATGGGTGGACTATAAAGGCGATTACTGGGTATGTAACAAATTATGCGGAGGGATGTGAGTGATGTAGATGAGATCTATCCCTCCTATATGATGGGGGTGACATCGATATTCTTGATAGAGTGAGACCACGAAGTGCATGGCCATGCCCAAATGAGTCAATATGAGATATTGAGCTCATTTGATTAGAGTGAGTCTACTTGGAGATCAAGATTTAGATTGTACCGAGGATGACATGGTCTATGCCTCGATTGGTCAATCTAGATGTCAAGGATAGAGGGACATTGTCACATATTGTGAGAGTCACAATTAGTAGTCACAAAGGTGATGTTGGAGCTCAACATTCTTGTAACTTGGGTAGCAATGATGTGTTGCTAGATACCGCTCATTGCTTATGTTCCTAAATCGGTTTAGGGACATTGCCAACGTTACAAGAACCTATAGGGTCACACACATAAGAGCAATTAGATGGAGATTAGGTTCATATGATGAACCATGAGGATTAGGTTCATGGGATGAACTAAATTGGATTAAGAGTAATCCAAATTAGACTAATTGAGTTAGACTCAAGTTGATTCAAGTGTTGAATGAGTCTAATTTAGATTTGATTCATCAAATCAATTTAAATTAATGAATAGAGATTCATAAAATTAAATTGACTTGAGTCAAGTGGTTAGATTTGATCAACCATGGGAGATTAGAGGTCAAGTTTGACTTGACTTGAGAGGGAAGATGAAAGGTCAAGTTTGACTTGACCAAATGCCATGTCATGATGATGACTTGGCATGGCCGGCCAATGATGATGATCCACATCATCATTGACTTTGTCAATTGGTGCCACATCATGAGGGAGACCAAGAGGCATTGGAGTTACATGCATGCATGTAACCTCCCAAGCAATAATGTGGCCGGCCAACACCATTAGGGAGGAATTCATTTTGGTGAGTTACTCATTCCATCATCTTCTTCCTTGGTGCTCTTCCTCTCAAGCTCTCCCTCTCCTTCCTCATCTTGCCGAGATCTTCTAGGAGTGCTAGCACACTCAAGTTTGTCTCTTTCTCCACCTATTGCTTGTGTGGATACCAATAGAGGAGTGTGCACTTGACACTCTCGAGTTCCGGTGAACCTTTTGGACGAGCGGGATTTGCGAAGGGCGTCGCTACGAGGGTAACGATCTCACCTCTTAGATCTAAGGTAGATCTAGGGTTTTTAGTAAGAACATACATGTTTTATTTTAATATATCTTCGCACGGATCCGTGGCCGGGGATTCCGAGGTTTCCGTAACGCAAAAAGCGGTTTTTGCGGCTCAGAAAAACCCAACAGTGGTATCAGAGCCACGTGTGAAGCATGTATGTGTTTCATTTTTATAATTTTTGTATTAGATATAAAAATTACATATTTATATGTTTTTGTAAATCTCCTAATTTTATAGAATTTTTGAGTATTTTTCTCAAAGAGTCGAAGCAACGAGTGTTGGGACACTTGTAGGCTTCAACCGTTGAGAAAAACTCTCCGAAACGGCGAGTTCTCGCTTTAGGTTTTTGGGACAGTGACTTAAGTCTCTGTAGGATCGCAGTAGGGACACTCGCAAAGTTAATTTTGTGAGTATGGGCGCTGCCCCTATCCCCGAAAGGGGCTTTGTCCCGTGATCGCGCCCGGAAATCGCTTAGCGGGACCGTTACGGAGAGGTGACTCATTAATTTGAAAAGAATTAGGAAAAATTATAGAAATTTTTGTAAAAATACATAATTTAGAATTATGTATAATTCTGTGATTTTCATGGCCCAATGACCCCAATTTGATTGGATTATGTGTGTTGTAATTCATAATACGGCATGCGTGCCGTTTTGTGGTTGTGCGTGTTGTATAGTGTATGCGACCTGCGCGTCGTACCTCTTCTTTTGATATTCTAGTTGTAAATAGTTTTAGACTCGAATGTAACTCGAGTTTCATATTTGTAATGTACAAAATGGAGCGGTGGAAAGTCCACTCGAAGACGAGATTACGAGAAGGGTGACGACGACACATGGCGGTCAAAGGAAGCGCTTGGAGAAGCCGCTAGCCTTAGGTTGACCGTCCGATCTTCTCATTGGCTTGAGAAGATCGTAGTAGGGCCATGACTATATCACATTTAATTATATATATATATGTTGATATATATATATATATATATATTTAATTGATTTTGCTTGTATGTATGTGATGCATGCTAGTAGAATAATGCTTGTATGTATATGATGCATGCTAGGATAATTTTCTTGTATGTATATGATGCATGCTAGAATAATGAATGTATGTATGTGATGCATGCTAATATAGGATAATAAAGGTCTAAATGCGTATAAGATACACATTACGATTAGATTAGATCATAATCGAATCAACTCAAAAATGCCTACCGAGCCTTGATACCCATCACTACCTCGATCATTTGTTGTTGTTGAGTCTGCCAAAGCAGAGCAACACATATTATCTTGGTAGGGTGCGGAGGGACAATCTTGGTCCCGCCTATCATGCTTGGGTTAGAGTAAGCTCAATTAGATTGAGCAAAACTAGTTAAACTCAATTGGATCGAGTAGAACTATAGGCATATTCCAATCGTTTGAAAGATAGGTTAAGATCACATTTACACTAAATCTTGGGTGATTTAGCCAAAGCTAACTCAAGGTCTTTTGTAAATATGGGTCTTGATTCTATAAACAAGAGTTGCATAGAGATGTAATCGGTAATGTGTTACCCACCGATCGTACTAAGTCTTGGGCGATTTAGCCAATGCTAACTCAAGGCTTAGTATGATGTGGATCTTGTCCCACAAGAATTATAGCTAGTTTATATGAATCTAGTAATGTGGTTTGAACACATCAATAACTCGATTCTACAAAATTCCTATAATTTAGTGGGAGCATCATTTGATTAAAGGCCTAATTAAATGATAAAAGGAATATGATATTAATTCTCTGCATTGTATGTTGTAGATAACTATGTCGACAAACACGAACACTCTCTCTCTGTGTTCTGTCCTTGAGAAGGACAAACTCAATGGAGCAAATTTCCTGGACTAGTACAGGAACCTGAGAATTATTCTCACCCAAGAAAGGAAGTTGTACGTCCTGGAGCAGCCCATTTCGGAGGCACCTCCTGCCACTGCCTCGCGAGCTGACAAAGATGCTTTCAAGAAGCATCAAGATGATGCATTAAATGTGTCATGTCTTATGCTCGCGACCATGAACTCTGAGCTTCAGAAGCAACACGAGTTCATGAATGCTTATGATATGGTTGGACATCTTCGTCAACTATATCAAGGACAAGCTAGGCATGAGAGATATGAAGTCTCTAAGGCATTATTTGGGTCCAAAATGCAAGAAGGGACTCCCGTAGGTACATATGTACTCAAGATGATTGGGTACGTAGAGAACCTACAAAGGCTGGGATTCCCACTTGGCCAAGAGCTGGCCACTGACCTGATCTTGCAATCTTTGCCACAAGCCTTCAATCAATTTGTCATGAATTATAACATGAATGAAATTGATAAGCCATTGCCTGAAATGCTCAGCATGTTGAGAACTGCTGAGCTTAACCTTAAGAAGGGAAAATCTGACACCATTTTGATGGTGCAGAAGAAGAAAGGCAAGGGCAAGCCTAAAGGTAAGGGAAAGTCCCAAGCCAAGGGCAAAGGCAAAGAACTTAAACCCAAAGGAGGGGTAGCCAAGGAAGGGGCTTGCTTCTACTGCAAGGAAGCAGGACACTGGAAATGTAACTGCAAGGCATACCTGGAAGATCTTAAGAAGAAAAGAAGTGAAACTTCTACTTCAGGTATAAATGTTATAGAAGTCAATCTATCTATTTCTTCATCATGGGTATTAGATACCGGATGTGCATCTCACATTTGTACCAATGTGCAGGCATTGAGAAATAGCAGGGCATTGAAAAAGGGTGAGGTGGACCTACGAGTAGGCAATGGAGCAAGGGTTGCTGCTGTTGCTGTAGGAACTTATGATCTATCTTTGCCCTCTGGGCTTGTACTAGAATTAGATGAATGTTGTTATGTGTCTACCTTAACTAAGAACATCATTTCAGTTTCTTGTTTGGACAAGAAAGGTTTTTCATTTATAATAAAGAACAAATGTTGTTCAGTTTATTTAAATGATATGTTCCATTGTAGTGCACCTCTAATGAACGGACTCTACTTTCTAGACTTAGAGAGACCTATCTATAACATAAGTACCAAGAGGTTCAAGTCAAATGAGTTGAACCAAACCTATCTCTGGCATTGTCGCCTAGGTCACATAAATGAGAGTCGCTTATCTCAGCTCCATAAGGATGGGCTTCTAGACTCATTTGATTTTGAATCATATGAGACATGCGAGTCTTGCCTTTTAGGCAAGATGACCAAGACTCCCTTTAGTGGACACAGCGAAAGAGCAACAGATTTGTTAGGACTTATACATAGTGATGTATGTGGTCCTTTCAATGTTGCTTCTAGAGGTGGTTACAGGTACTTCATTACATTTACTGATGACTTCAGTAGATATGGTTATGTGTATCTAATGACACATAAATCAGAATCCTTTGAAAAGTTCAAAGAATTCAAGAATGAAGTACAAAACTAGCTTGGCAGAGTATTAAGATACTTCGATCAGATCGAGGTGGTGAATACCTTATCCATGAGTTTCGTGACTATCTAGCGGAGTGTGGGATTCTATCCCAACTCACTCCTCCTGGAACACTACAGTGGAATGGTGTATCCGAAAAGAGGAATCGTACCCTATTAGATATGGTATAATCTATGATGAGTCACACAGATCATCCTATATCCGTTTGGGGATATACTCTAGACACAGCAGCCTTTACTCTTAACCGTGTACCATCCAAGGTTGTCATAAAGACACCATATACGATATGGACAGGGAGAAATCCCAAGATGTCTTTTATGAGGATTTGGGGTTGTGAGTCTTATGTTCGACGTCAAGTCTCAGACAAACTGGGGCCCAAATCTGATAGGTGCTATTTTGTTGGATATCCCAAGGATGCAAAGGGATATTACTTCTACATTCTCAGTCAGCACAAAGTGTTTGTGCAAAGACTGGAGTTTTTCTATAAAGGGATTTTGTTTCTAGAAAAACTAGTGGGAGTACCTTCGATCTTGAAGAAATTCAAGATAAGGACCGTAGCACTGAGGCCTTGATGGAGGTTGAACAGGAACCACAAAGTGTTGTGGGTGATGAGGTTGTTGCACAAAGAGTTGTGGAACAACCACCTATTCATGTAGACTTACCTCTTCGCAGGTCTGATAGGGTACGTCGTCAGCCTGACAGATACTCATTTCTCTTGCCTGACCATGATGACTTTATGCTCATTGAGAATGAGCCTACCTCCTATCAGGAAGCTGTGATGAGCCCAGATTCTGAGAAATGGATAGAGGCCATGAGATCCGAGATGGAATCCATGTACACCAACCAAGTATGGACTTTGGTTGATCCACCTGAAGGGGTCAAACCCATTGGGTGTAAGTGGGTCTTTAAGAGAAAGACTGACATGGATGGACTTACGCATACCTATAAGGGCCGATTGGTGGCTAAAGGTTTCAAGCAAATCCATGGTATTGACTATGATGAAACCTTTTCTCCAGTGGCGATGTTTAAGTCCATTCGGATCTTGCTTGCTATTGCAGCATACCATGATTATGAGATCTGGCAGATGGATGTCAAACCGCGTTTCTGAATGGAAACTTACTCGAGGATGTGTACATGACACAACCTGAGGGTTTTGAAGATCCACAGCATACTGGGAAGGTATGCAAGCTGCAAAGGTCCATTTATGGGCTAAAGTAAGCTTCTCGGAGCTGGAATCTTCGATTCGATGATGCGATCAAACAGTTTGGTTTCATCAAGAATGAAGATGAACCCTGTGTCTACAAGAGGGTTAATGGGAACACAGTTGTCTTCCTTGTATTGTATGTGGATGACATACTGCTCATTGGGAATGACATCCCTTCACTACAGTCTATGAAGACTTGGCTCGGGACGTGCTTCTCAATGAAGGACTTAGGTGAAGCAGCCTGTATTCTAGGCATTAAGATCTATAGAGATAGATCTAAGAGATTGCTTGGCCTAAGTCAGAGTACATACAATGCCACGGTATTACTTCGGTTTTCCATGCAGAATTCCAAGAAGGGACTTCTGTCGATGTCACATGGTGTGAGTCTTTCGAAGACTCAAAGTCCCTCTTCTAGAGAGGAGAGAGACTGCATGGATAAGATCCCATACGCATTTGCTATAGGATCTATCATGTACGCCATGTTATGTACTCGTCCTGATGTCTCGTATGCTTTGAGCATGACGAGTAGATACCAGTCAGATCCAGGTGAGCGTCACTGAATAGCAGTCAAGAATATTCTTAAGTAGTTGAGAAGGACTAAAGAATATTTCTTGATATTTGGAGGCGATGAGGAGCTAGCTGTAGAGGGTTACAGCGATACCAGCTTCCAAACTGACCAGGATGATTATAGATCGCAGTCAGGGTTCGTATTTTGCTTGAATGGTGGCGCTGTGAGCTGGAAGAGTTCCAAGCAGGACACAGTTGCTGATTCTACAACAAGAGGCTGAGTATATCGGTGCTTCCATCTCATTCGAGAGATTATCGATAGAGGAGATGTGAAGATTTGCAGAGTACCCACAGAGGCTAACATTGTAGATCCCTTGACCAAGGCTTTGGCACAGAAAAAGCATGATGGTCACACTAGGTCATTGGGTATTAGATACTATGGTGATTGGCACTAGTGCTAGTGGGAGATTGTTAGTGAAAGCCCTAGAGCCAATCATGTGATGATTGTTGTATGGACTTTATTATATCATATTCCTATTTATAAAGGCATGGTTATTATATTTACTTGTATTGGTGCCAAATAAATAAATATAATAATGTCCTTGAGTAGTAGGTTCTTATCTATATCAATCGATTGGTTGAATCGATAATGAGATGATATAGAGAACACTACTCTTAATCATTCCTAGTCAAGTATTAACATTCAAAGACAATGTTAATGCGTAGAGACTAGCATGTAGGTCAACATGATGACTTGATCTCACAAGTCATGGATATGAGATATCGAGTTGACACATGGGTATACATTAGAGAATGTATACTGAATGACCCGCCATGAGAAAGTATCGTGGATCGTTATATGAGTGTCATATACTTTCTCATGTGGCTATTAGTATGACTATTAGTCCTTAGACCTGAAGTAACCATGGTTCCCTACATAAGGCGTTGCATACTTTGGCTTCGTCAAACGTCACACGTAAATGGGTGGACTATAAAGGGATTACTGGGTATGTAACAAATTATGTGGAGGGATGTGAGTGATGTAGATGGGATCTATCCCTCCTATATGACGGGGGTGACATCGACATTCTTGATAGAGTGAGACCACGAAGTGCATAGCCATGCCCAAATGAGTCAATATGAGATATTGAGCTCATTTGATTAGAGTGAGTCTACTTGGAGATCAAGATTTAGATTGTACCGAGGATGACATGGTCTATGCCTCGATTGGTCAATCTAGATGTCAAGGATAGAGGAACATTGTCACATATTGTGAGAGTCACAATTAGTAGTCACAAAGGTGATGTTGGAGCTCAACATTCTTTTAACTTGGGTAGCAATGATGTGTTGCTAGATACCGCTCATTGCTTATGTTCCTAAATCGGTTTAGGGACATTGCCAACGTTACAAGAACCTATAGGGTCACACACATAAGATCAATTAGATGGAGATTAGGTTCATATGATGAACCATGAGGATTAGGTTCATGAGATGAACCAAATTGGATTAAGAGTAATCCAAATTAGACTAATTGAGTTAGACTCAAGTTGATTCAAGTGTTGAATGAGTCTAATTTAAATTTGATTCATCAAATCAATTTAAATTAATGAATAGAGATTCATTAAATTAAATTGACTTGAGTCAAGTGGTTAGATTTGATCAACCATGGGAGATTAGAGGTCAAGTTTGACTTGACTTGAGAGGGAAGATGAAAGGTCAAGTTTGACTTGACCAAATGCCATGTCATGATGATGACTTGGCATGGCCGGCCAATGATGATGATCCACATCATCATTGACTTTGTCAATTGGTGCCACATCATGAGGGAGACCAAGAGGCATTGGAGTTACATGCATGCATGTAACCTCCCAAGCAATAATGTGGCCGGCCAACACCATTAGGGAGGAATTCATTTTGGTGAGTTACTCATTCCATCATCTTCTTCCTTGGTGCTCTTCCTCTCAAGCTCTCCCTCTCCTTCCTCATCTTGCCGAGAACTTCTAGGAGTGCTAGCACACTCAAGTTTGTCTCTTTCTCCACCTATTGCTTGTGTGGATACCAATAGAGGAGTGTGCACTTGACACTCTCGAGTTCCGGCGAACCTTTTGGATGAGCGGGATTTGCGAAGGGCGTCGCTACGAGGGTAACGATCTCACCTCTTAGATCTAAGGTAGATCTAGGGTTTTTAGTAAGCACATACATGTTTTATTTTAATATATCTTCGCACAGATCCGTGACCGGGGATTCCGAGGTTTCCGTAATGCAAAAAGAGGTTTTTGCGGCTCGGAAAAACCCAACAACTCTCCCTACGACCAAAAATAGTACTTTCCATGATTCGTTGCAGGTATCGAAAAATTGGGTTTTGGAGGCATGATGCTTTGGCCCTAGAAGGGTCGTAAGCATGCTCTTTTGTCAATTCGGTCCAAAAGATCCGAGAGTTAAACCCAAGAGGGGTTCTTTTCTCTTCCCCACTAGGCAAGCCAAAGTATGTGTTCCATTGGTGTAGTGTCCATTCATGCTCAATGTTAAATATTCTAAAGGTAATCCTACCCTTTTTGCTTGCTCTTCCCGTTAAGATTTCCTCTTCCTAGGAACTCAAGAATTCTAAAATTGTCCTAGGGTATGTGGGGTCTCTTATTCCCATTATCTCTTCCCACCCCATTTTTTCAAATAGGGCTTGAATGTCACCAAACAAACCTAGGGATTCTAAGAGATCTTCATCAAGGTACCTAGTAGCGGTGATTCTTCTAGTAGAGAGCATATCAAATCTTTCCCTATGCTCTTTATTGCAAAAGAGTGTTGGGATGTATAGTGAAAAGTCTATCTTTTGTATGAACATTTTTATTTTGAAATAAGAATCACATGATCATTGTTTGCATATTTATGGTTATGCATATTGTCTAATACATTACATTGTAGATAACATGGTGTGTGGTGTCACACGGAAGATCATGTTATCGGATCCTTGTAAAGTATAAGTATAGGCTCACAACAGAGATGACTTTGGACAAACCATTGGTATGGTTGTAGTGTGATTTGGTATTGGTTTGTCTTGACCATAGAATCACACTAGTACACTTTGTGCGTATTGAGCAGGACCGACTTAGAGGTGATTCGATTTATTGCTAACTACATAATAGAATCGGACCTTAGATATTATATTGTACATGCTCTTAATCCCTATATAATAACGGACACATATACTTAGTATTGATTTCTTTGATTTACCAATGGGCAAGATTTATAGATTAAATCGATAGGCTAGGTAAGTTGGGAAATGATATTATTTATATGGTGTGTCGTTGATTATAGGAGGAAACCGTGTCCTATATATTAGGATGATGATGTCCCCCTGAGGAGCTCATAAGTTTCATCATGTAAACCCTGCAGGTGGACTTGGTCTGGCATGATGAAAAGGTTGAGTGGTACTACTTATGGAGTTAGATTTTGATTAATTAATGGTCAGTAAATTAATTAATCGACGGACATTCGAGATCTTAAACACGGAGAGAAAAATGTACAAATAATATATGGAGCCCATATTAACTTATGGGGGTTGGTGAGGTAGATCAATGATAATCTTTTAGTGGATTGGATTATCATTAATGGATCAAACTTTATGTGGGCTTGATCCATTGGGTGGCCAAGATCCAACTCCTCCTCATGGTCTCTATTGTAGCCTATTAATACCTCATGAAGCCTAGATCTAATGGATAAAAACAAAACTCTAGATCCAATGGTAGAGATTAAATCTCTAGAACCGACGGTTGAGATTAAATCTCTTGATCCGACGGTTGAGATTAAATCCCTAGAACCAATGGTGGAGATTAAAACAAGGCTTATCTCTAACTCTATAAAAGGAGGCTTTAGGGTGGGCGGCAAGGAGGAATTCCAATAGAGATAGGATTAGGGTTTGAGAGGCTTAGGGTTTGGAGGTGTTGGGCGGCCATAAATAAAGAAGTTTTTTCCTTTTCTTCTTCCTCTTCCTAGGTGGCTGACCCCCATATCCTTCTCCCCTCCCTTGGACGGCATCAAAACCTAATCCTTCTCCTCTCCTTGGCTTGTGGAAACAAGGCTTAGGGTCTTCCCTTGGAGCTCTTGGCGGCATCTATCTTCTTCATCCAATCCTTATTGGCCAGCGGCAAGCACCAAGCTTGGAGCTTGGTGGTTGGTTGAAAGAAGGCAAAGTGTTTTGTTTCTTATTCTTCCTCTTGTTCGAAGCAAGCAAGGAAGGAAGATTGGTGATCTAGGAGCTTCGACTTTTGGTAGATCATCGCCCACACGACGTCTAAAAGGAGGAAGGACATACAATTGAAGATCGAGAGGTATATCGATTGTCTATTTTCTTTTGTAACATGTCTATAATTATTTTTCAATTATATATGCATGTAGTATTCTATTTTTATGGCTTAAATAACTTGGAACCCGAATATAAACACCAAAGCTAGCGATCCATACATCGTCTATTCCGCGACTATTCGTAGAATAGAGGTTGGTGGCTTGAACAACAAGTTTGTTCAAGTGACTACTCTAATCAAATAGCACAACAATGAAATGGTTGCTTGGGTGATCCCTTTTGTCTAGGATTAATTTTTTTTAATCTGGGGACATCGATGGGATTGCCATGAACAAGCGATCAAGTTGAAGTGGGAAGCGAAGTTTCCTACCTTCAATTGGTATCAGAGCCACGGTTTCTGATTTTGTGTGTTTAGGATTCGGTTACTTTTATGCACTTTTCATATATTATATGTGTCAAATAATAGTAGGATAAGCATAGGTTAACTCTTTGGTTGCAGGCATAGGATCCAACTATTATGGCCGTATGTGTGTATGTGATTGTATGTGTGTAATTGTATATTTTGTTGAATCCTCGAGGTTGACGAGGCTAGTATTTAATTTTTGTAATTAGATACGGCATTGTTTAGCCACTCTTTCTATTTTAGTTTACTTTCGATCTAGATTTCATGTACACTCTCTCGTGGAGTATAGGATCGATGGATGTAAATTAAAATATTTTTTAGTCTCGGCTCGGATCTCTGGATGGCTCATAAATGGCGTAGGGATGAGCGAACAAGATGACGATATGACGGGAGACATATTGAAGACAAAAGCCATAATAGTTGGAAAAATTTTATTTTTCATATTTATTGCTTATTGTTTGATATGCATGTCATAGGCTAGAAAATTCCTCAATTTCAAATTACTAAGTGGGAGAGGGATATTTTTATAAATTCCCACGACCTCCATTACGATTTGACATATGATGCAAACAAACTTGCGCGTCGGCTCTGAGTGCCTTCTTTCCCATCGGATGGGTTTGTTTGTGGATCACAAGGTCAAATATGGTTATAGGAAATTATTAAGGAGTGTGTGTACTTCCCCATCAGAAGGCACATAACCCGAGATAATTACCTTGGTACCGAGTAATGGTGAACACTTAGATACAAATATAAGTATTCTCCCCATCGGAGTCACTGCTTTTATTTGTAGGGCCAAAGAGGAACCGACTATTAATTTTACTTGTCAAAAAGTTAGGTTGACAAGATAGTAAAATTAATGGGTAAAACCTCCTCATACAAATATAGAATTTGTATACGTCCACACTATCGTGGCATACGATATTCTCGGTGTTTTGAGGTGTTGGTTGATTTTAAAATTTTATTGTTTGAGGAATCAATAATTTTTTGAAATCTAATGTTTTGATCTATGTGATTCTTAGGTTTTCTTTCAAAATGACTTTCAACCCGCTTGCTGTGATACTGAAAGAAAATAAACTTACTAGACCCAACTATGTTGATTGGAAGAGAAATCTTGACATTGTCTTGACTACTGAGGAATACAAATATGTACTTCTCGAAGAGTGCCCTCCTAAGCCTACGGATGATTTTGGGGAAAAGGAGAAGGAGAGTTATAAGAAGTGGATTAAGGCCGATGAGATGGCGCGGTATTACATTTTGGCATCTATGTCAAATGTACTGCAACATCAGCATCAAGCCATGCCCACTGCTTATGACATGATGCTCAATCTCAAAGAGCTTTTCGGACACCAGAATCGGGCTGCTAGGTAGAAAGCCATGAGGAACTTGATGATGACCACCATGATGGAGGGAACACCCGTGAGGGATCATGTTCTCAAGATGATGGCTCATTTAAATGAGTTGGAAGTCCTCGGAGTTGAGATCGATGGGGAAACCCAGGTCGATATCATTCTCCAGTGTCTACCTAGGAGTTTTGAGCAGTTTCTCCTGAACTACAACATAAACAAGAGGTTGTATTCATTGGCGGAGCTTCTGACAGAACTCCAGGCGACAGAGGGGCTATTTCATCAGAGTGCTCAGGCACAAGCCATGGTTGCCTAAAAGGTTTCTACTTCTAAGCCGAAAGGCAAGAAGAAGAAGAAACAAGCTGGGGCAAAGGCGGTGAGAGGAACTCAGGGAGGAGTGAGGAAGCTGAAAGGCAAGTGCTTCACTTGTAAGCAGACTAGACACTAGAAGAAGGACTGCCCCAACCGCAAGCAGAACAAAGGTATATCTTTTGATCTAGTCGTTGAAACATGTTTAGCGGTGTTATTTACCGTGTAGGGATATATACTGAAAAGTCTATCTTTTGTATGAACATCTTTATTTTGAAATAAAAATCACATGATTATTGTTTGCATGGTTATGCAATATTGTCTAATACATTACATTGTAGATAACATGGTGTGTGGTGTCACACGGGAGATCATGTTATCGGCTCCTTGTAAAGTATAAGTAAAGGCTCACAACCGAGATGACTTTGGATAAACCATCGGAATGGTTGTAGTGTGATTTGGTATTAGTTTGTCTTGACCATAGAATCACACTAGTGCACTTTGTGTGTATTGAGCAGGACCGACTTAGAGGTGATTCGATTTATTGTTGACTACATAATCGAATCGGACCTCAGATATTATTTAGTACATGCTCTTAATCCTGATATAATAACGTGCACATATACTTAGTATTCATCTCTTTGATTTACCAATGGGCGAGATTTATAGATTAAATCGATAGGCTTGGTAAGTTGGGAGATGATATTATTTATATGGTGTGCCGTTGATTATTGGAGGAAACCGTGTCCTATATATTAGGATGATGATGTCCCCTTGAGGAGCTCATAAAGTTCATCATGTAAACCCTGCAGGTGGACTTGGTCCGGCATGATGAAAAGGTTGAGTGGTACTACTCATGGAGTTAGATGTTGATTAATTAATGGTCAGTAAATTAATTGATCGACGGACATTCGAGATCTTAAACATGGGGAGAAAATGTACAAATAATATATGGAGCCCATTTTGTCATATGGGGGTTGGTGAGGTAGATCGATGATGATCCTTTAGTGGATTGGATTATCATTAGTGGATCGGACTTTATGTGGGCTTGATCCATGGGTGGCCAAGACCCAACTCCTCTTCATGGTCCCTATTGTAGCCTATTAACACCTCATGAAGCTTAGATCCAATGGATAGAAACAAAACTCTAGATCCAAAGGTAGAGATTAAATCTCTAAGATTCGACGGTTGAGATTAAATCTCTAGATCCGACAATTAAGATTAAATCCCTAGAACCAATGGTGGAGATTAAACCAAGGCTTATCCCTAACTCTATAAAATGGTGGACTAGGGGTGGGCGGCAAGACAATGGAGAGAAAAGAGGGCTAGGGTTTTGGGCGGCAAGAGCAATGGAGGTTAGGGTTTTGGGTGGCCACAATTAGGGAATGTTTTTTTTCTTCTTCTTCTTTTGGTGGATGAACCCCTTCCTCCTTCTTCTCTCCTTGGTTTGGCCGGCACCCAATCTTCTCCCTTTCATCTATGGCTTATGATGGATGACATTAGGGTTGCTTCCCATGGGCGGCAACCAATTCTAGTTGGGATAGGAATAGGAGTAGGTGGCTAGGGTTAGGGTTTGGGTGTTGGTGGTGGGAGGCAACAAGGGGAGGAAGCTTCTCCTTCCTCTTCCTAAGGTTGGCTGGCCCCTCTTTCTTCTTCCCTCTACCTTGGCCAAAGCTCAATCTATTCTTTTCCCCTTCATCCTTGACAGAAATTAGGAGAGCTTAGTTTAGGGTTTGGGCGGCAACAAGGAGAAGGAGTGTTTTCCTTTCTCTTCTCCAAGTGTTGGCCGGCGCCCATGCCCTTGTTGTTTCTCCTTTGGTTGGTTTCCATACTCCATCTTCTCTTCCTTGGCCGGCGGCAACATCGAGTTTATTGACTTGGTGGCCGGTTCTAGATAGGAAGATGAGTTTTGTTTTAGGATCTTCCTTTGTTCGGAATGAACAAGGAAAGGAAGATTGGTGATCTAGGAGGCTTCAACTTTTGGTAGATCGTCGCCCACACGACGTCCGAAAGGAGGAAGGACATACAATAGAAGATCAAGAGGTATAATCTTGTTTATTTTGATTAGTTTTCTTTTGTATTGTGTTTATAATTGCTTTTCAATTATATGCATGTTTTGTGTGGATGGTTACTTACTTGTATTTGTTTTTCAACTATGATCATGATATAAATCTGTATATGGCTAAATAATACTTGGATCCCTAGCATAAACACAAAAACCGGTGATCCGGACATCGTCTATTCCGTGGCTACTCGTAGAATAGAGGATGGTCGCTTGAACAACGAGTTTGTTCAAGTGACCTCTCTAAACGAATAGCACAACGATGACTTGATTGTTTGGGCAATCCATTTTGTCTAGGATTAAATTTTTTTTAATCCAGGGACATCGATGGGATCTCCATGAACAAACAACCAAGGTGAAGTGGGAAACGAAGTTTTCCCTCACGGACTCGATAAGCAAAACCCTTCATACCGGCACCTGGTGTGTAGATACGAGAGCCACTGATCATGTCTGTAATACTTTGCAGGGGTTCCAAAAAACCAGACAACTAGCTGAGGGAGAGATTACCGTATACTTGGGCGATGCCACGAAGGTGGCGGCTGTTGCAGTGGAAGATGTTTATTTATCTTTTGAGAAAAATAAAATTTTGGTTCTTAATAATTGCCTTTATGTACCTTTATTTAGAAAGAATTTAATTTTGGTTTCTAAATTGTTTATGGATGAATATTCTATTTCTTTTAATGACAGAGTTGTTATAAAAAGGAATAGGAAGATTATCTGTTCGAGTGCATTGATAGGAAATTTATACACACTTGAACCAAAAGTTCCCACGATGCAAATAGAAGTTAATAACTCATCTTCTAATTCCAATAAGATAAAATAACCTTCGAAGATGAACAAAACATATCTTTGGCATCTAAGACTTTGTCATATTAACCTAAGCAGAATTCAAAGGATGATAGCTGATGGACCTCTGGGTTCATTAGTGGTGGAAGATTTCCCAACCTGCGAATCTTTCTTGGAGGGTAAAATGACTAAGACGCCTTTTAAGGCCATGGGGTATAGAGCCAAAAATGTGTTAGAATTGGTTCATTCTGATTTGTATGGTCCTATGTCTATCCAGTCTAGAGATGGTTTTGAGTATTTCGTCTCTTTTAAAGATGATTATTCGAGATATGGATACATTTACTTGATGCACCGCAAGTCTGAATGCTTTGACAAGTTCAAAGAATTCAAGGCTGATGCGGAGAAACATTAAGGTAAAAGTATCAAGACACTACGATTTGATCATGGTGGTGAGTACCTCTTGGGAGAGTTTAGGAATTACTTATCAGAGGCTAGGATTCAATCCAAATTGTCTGCACCTGGCACACCCCAGCAGAATGGTGTAGCAGAGCAAAGGAATAGGACTCTTATGGAGATGGTTAGATCGATGATGAGTTATTCTGAGTTACCAGATTCGTTCTGGGGATATGCTCTAGATACGACAGTGTATATTTTGAACTTGGTCCCATCTAAATCAGTGCCTTCTACTCCCACAGAATTGTGGACTGGGCGAAAGCCTAGTCTAAGACATATTCGGATTTGGGGAAGTCTAATACATGTGTTGAAGACAGATGCTGGAAAGTTGGAACCCCATACAGAAGTGTGCATGTTCATTGGCTATCCTAGAGGAATGAAAGGTGGTTTGTTTTATAGTCCTAGAGATCAGAGGGTGATCATTAGCACGAATGCCAGATTTCTAGAGAAAGACTATGTGATGAACCACAAGCCCATGAGTAAGATTGTTCTGGAGGAATTAAAACGGGAAGTCACTTCTTCAGTTCCACCGGTACTGTTGGAATGTATACTGAAAGCCTAGCTCTTTTTGTATGAACATTTTATTTTGAAATAAGAATCACATGATCATTGTTTGCACTTTATATATTTATTATATGTGTGCATATTGTCTAATATTTTACATTGTAGATAACATGGTGCTCGTGTGGCACGTAAGATCATGTTATCACCCTTGTAGAATATAAGTAGAGGCTCACAACCAAGATGGTTTTGGACAAACCATTGGCATGGTTGTAGTGTAGCTTGGTATTGTTTTGTCTTGAACATAGAGTTACACTAGTACACTTAGGTGTATTGAGCAGGATCGACATAGAGGTGATTCAATTTATTGCTGACTACATAATTGAATCGGACCTCGGATATTATGTTGTACATGCTCTTAATCCCGATATAATAACGGGCACATGTACTTAGTATTTATTTCTTTGATTTACCAGAGGGTGAGATTTAGATGGATTAAATCAATATGCCCAGTAAGTTGGGAAGTGATATTATTTACATGGTGTGCCGTTGATTATAGGAGGAAATCGTGTCCTATATATTAGGTTGATGATGTCCCCTTGAGAAGCTCATAAGGTTCATCATGTAAACCCAGCTGGTTGACTTTGTCAACATGATGATAAGGTTGAGTGGTACTACTCGAGGAATTAGATGTTAATTAATTGATGGTCAATAAATCAATTAATTGACGGACATTCGATATCTTAAACACGGGGAGATTAATGTACGAATAATATATGGAGCCCATATTAATTTATGGGGGTTGGTGAGGTAGTTCAATGATGATCCTCTAGTGGAATGGAATATCATTGATGGATCAAGTTAGTGTGGTTCCGATCCATCGGGTGGCCAAGACCCAACTCCTCCTTATGGTCCCTATCGTAGCCTAATATAATCCTTGTGAAGTCTAGATCCAAGAATGTAAAACAAAACCTAGAAGCAACGGTTGGGATTAAATCCCTAGATCCAATGGTTAGGATGAAACCCTAGAACCAACGGTTGGGATTAAATCCCTAAGATCCGATGGTTAGGATGAAACCCTAGAATCGACGGTTAGGATTAAATCCCTAGATCCGACGGTTGGGATAAAACCCTAGATCCGACGGTTGGGATGAAACCCTAGATCCGACGGTTGGGATGAAATCCTAGATCCGACGGTTGGGATGAAACCCTAGATCTGACGGTTGGGATAAAACCCTAGATCCGACGGTGGAGATTAAATCCCTATATCCGACAGTGGAGATTAAAGGAGTCCTAAGCCTAACTCTATAAAAGGAAAGCTTAGGGTTGGGTGGCAAGAAGGAATTGGAATTGGGATTAGGGTTTGGAGCAAAGGTGGGCGGCTAGGGTTTGGAGCAAAAGTGGGCGGCCACCATCTTCCATCAATTGTTGCCGGCGCCCACTTCCTTCCATCAACACTTGGCCGACGCCCATCCTAGAGCCCTCTCCCTTCTTCCTTGGCCGGCGGTTCTCCTCCCATTAGTGGCCGGTTCTCATCCTCCTCCCTATTCTCCAAGGTGGCCGGCGGTTCTCCATCATTTGGTGGCCGGCGCATCATCCTTTTGATCCTTGGCCGGCGGTTGCACCAAATTTCCTAATTTAGTGGCCGGATTTAGAAAGGATAGGTATTTGTAAGTTCTTCTCTTTGTTCGTAGCGGACAAGGTAGAGAAGAAAGCGATCTAGAAGGCTTCTACTCGTGGAGGATCTTCGTCCACACGTCGTCCACGAGAAGGATAGGACATATGGTAGAAGATCGTGAGGTATAAAGTTATTTTAACTTTATTTACAGATCTGAGCTTGTTCTTTTATGTTTTGATTATGCATGTGTAAATTAGTAAATATATTGTATAATCATGGACCCTGAAGACAAACACAAAAACCGGTGATCCGTCCGTCGTCTCTTCCGCGGCTAACCAACTAGAAGAGTTGTGTTGCTTGAACAACTAGTTTGTTCAAGCGACCACTCAAGTTGTTAGCACGACGACGAAATGGTGTTGCTAAGGAAGCTCATCCCATCCGGATTAATCCTTTCATTAGTGAAAATTTTAATCCGGGGACATGGGAGCCAATGAGCCTCCGAAGCGAGCCCCGACAGGTACAAGAGGATATACCACAAGTCACTGCACCGCGTGTCACAGAGGATATACAGGTGATACCTCGTTGCAGTGGGAGGGTTGTGAGACAGCCTGATAGATTCATGTTCTTGGGAGAATCTTCTAATTTAGTCCCTGGTGAACATGAACCTAATCCCTGGACATATGACGAGGCAATCCAAGATAAAGATGCAGTATCTTGGCAAAGTGCAAGGAATGCTGAGATTGAATCTATAGATTCAAATCAGGTCTGGGAGCTAGTAGAACCACCCGATGGTGTAAAAACCATTGGTTTCAAGTGGATCTACTAAAGAAAGAGAGGAATAGATGGGAAGGTTGAGACCTTCAAAGCAAGGCTTGTTGTGAAAGGGTATACTCAGAAAGAGGATATCGATTATGAGGAGACCTTTTCGCCGGTAGCCATGCTTAAGTCTATCCGGATTCTCTTATGCATTGCAGCTCATATGGATTATGAGGTGTGGTAGATGGATGTCAAGACAACTTTCCTTAATGGAAGTCTTGAGGAAAACATCTATATGAAGCAACTAGAGGGATTCATTGAAAAGGGCAAAGAGCATCTTGTGTGTAAGCTTAATCGGTCCATTTATGGATTGAAGCAAGCTTCGAGTTCTTGGAACATCCACTTTGATGAGGTAATCCAGTCTTATGGATTTATTCAAAGTCTGGATGAGTCTTGTGTATACAAGAGATGTGACCGAAACGTAATAGTATTTCTTGTACTATACGTAGATGACATTTTGTTAATTGGCAACAATGTCAAGGTGTTATCGGACATAAGGGTATGGTTGTCCAAATAGTTTGATATGAAGGACTTGGGAGAAGTGGGACACATCCTTGGGATCAAGGTTATAAGGGATCGCAAGAAAAGGATGTTGTGCTTATCTCAAGCTTCAAACATAGACACCATTATGGATCATTTTAGCATGCAGAACTCCAAGAAGGGTTTTCTACCTTTTAGGCATGGAGTTCCTTTATTTGAAGAGATGTGTCCTAGAACGTCTGAGGAGATAGAGGAGGAGAAGGCGGTTCCTTATGTTTCAGCAGTAGGAAACCTCATGTATGCGATGCTATGTACGAGACCAGATATCTACTTTGTCGTGGGCATGGTCAGCAGATATCAGAGTAATCTAGGATAGGGACATTGGACTGCGGTAAAGCATATATTGAAGTACCTGAGAAGGACTAGGGATTATATGCTAGTTTACCATACAGACCAATTACTCCCTGTGGGTTACACATATTCCGACTTCCAATCAAACAGGGATAATAGTAAGTCTACCTCAGGTTTTGTGTTTACTTTGGGAGGTGGAGCCATTGTATGGAGGAGTGTCAAGTAGAAATGCGTGGCAGACTCCACCATGGAAGTTTAGTATGTGGCAGCCTTTGAGGCGGCCAAAGAAGTTGTGTGGCTCAGGAACTTCCTGATGGACTTGGATGTGATTCCTGGTATGTCCAGAACTATCACAATTTATTGTGATAATAGTGGTGCAGTTGCAAACTCGAAGGAACCACGAGCCCATAAGGCAAGTAAACACATAGAGAGCAAGTACCACCTGATATGAGAAATCGTAAAGAGAGGAGAAGTTGCTGTGGCCAAGATTGCATCGGAGGATAACCTGGCAGATCCTTTCACTAAGGCCCTTCCGGCGAGAGCTTTTGATAGGCATGTGGAGGGAATGAGAATCAGATGTATGACATTTTGAGGACAGCATAGTCTTTTAGTATAAGTGGGAGATTGTTGGGATGTATAGTGAAAAGTCTATCTTTTGTATGAACATATTTATTTTGATATAAGAATTACATGATCATTGTTTGCATATTTATGGTAATGCATATTGTCTAATACATTACATTGTAGATAACATGGTGTGTGGTGTCACATGGGAGATCATGTTATCGGCTCCTTGTAAAGTATAAGTATAGGCTCACAAACGAGATGGCTTTGGACAAACCATTGGTATGGTTGTAGTGTGATTTTGTATTGGTTTGTCTTGACCATAGAATCACACTAGTACACTTTGTTTGTATTGAGCAGGACCAACTTAGAGGTGATTCGATTTATTGTTGACTACATAATCGAATCGGACCTCAGATATTATATTGTACATGCTCTTAATCCTGATATAATAACGGACACATATACTTAGTATTCATTTCTTTGATTTACCAATGGGCGAGATTTGTAGATTAAATCGATAGGCTCGGTAAGTTGAGAAATGATATTATTTATATGGTGTGTCATTGATTATAGGAGGAAACCGTGTCCTATATATTAGGATGATGATGCCCCCTTAAGGAGCTCATAAGGTTCATCATATAAACCCTGCAGGTGGACTTGGTCCGGCATAATGAAAAGGTTGAGTGGTACTACTCATGGAGTTAGATGTTGATTAATTAAAGGTCAGTAAATTAATTAATCGACGGACATTCGAGATCTTAAACACGGGGAGAAAAATGTACAAATAATATATGGAGCCCATATTAACTTATGGGGGTTGGTGAGGTAGATCAATGATAATCCTTTAGTGGATTGGATTATCATTAATGGATCGGACTTTATGTGGGCTTGATCCATTGGGTGGCCAAGATCCAACTCCTCCTCATGGTCCCTATTGTAGCCTCTTAATACCTCATGAAGCCTAGATCTAATGGATAAAAACAAAACTCTAGATCCAACGGTAGAGATTAAATCTCTAGAATCGACAGTTGAGATTAAATCTCTAGATTTGACGGTTGAGATTAAATCCCTAGAACCAATAGTGGAGATTAAAACAAGGCTTATCCCTAACTCTCTAAAAGGAGGCTTTAGGATGGGCGGCAAGGAGGAATTCCAATAGAGATAGGATTAGGGTTTGAGAGGCTTAGGGTTTGGAGGTGTTGGGCGGCCACAAATAAGGAAGTTTTTTCCTTTTCTTCTTCCTCTTCCTAGGTGGCCGGCGCCCATATCCTTCTCCCCTCCCTTGGCCGGCGTCAAAACCTAATCCTTCTCCTCTCCTTGCCTAGTGGAAACAAGGCATAGGGTCTTCCCTTGGAGCTCTTGGATGACATCTATCTTCTTCATCCAATCCTTCTTGGCCGACGGCAAGCACCAAGATTAGAGCTTGGTGGTTGGTTGAAAGAAGGAAAAGTGTTTTGTTTCTTATTCTTCCTCTTGTTCGGAGTGAGCAAGGAAGGAAGATTGGTGATCTAGGAGCTTTGACTTTTGGTAGATCGTCACCCACACGACGTCCAAAAGGAGGAAGGACATACAATAGAAGATCGAGAGGTATATCGATAGTCTATTTTCTTTTGTAACATGTCTATAATTATTTTTCAATTATATATGCATGTAGTATTCTGTTTTTAATGCTAAAATAACTTGGACCCCGAATATAAACACAAAAGCCGGCAATCCTGACATCATCTATTCCGCGGCTATTCGTAGAATAGAGGTTGGTGGCTTGAACAACAAGTTTGTTCAAGTGAATACTCTAATCGAATAGCACGACGATGAAACGGTTGCTTGGGTGATCCCTTTTGTCTAGGATTCAATTTTTTTAATCCAGGGACATCGATGGGATAGCCATGAATAATCGACCGAGTTGAAGTGGGAAGCGAAGTTTCCTACCTTTAAAGAGGAGGGTTGGAAAGGCTTCTAGGTGGTGGGGAAGAAGGATCCACACGGCTAGGGCAAGAGAAATCAAAACACACGGTGCATTTAGGGTGGAAACACATGACGTGCCCTACTTAACCTCGCACGCCACGACCATGTGAAAACATCTGACTAGGCCATGGGCACCTCGGGTTAGTCGCGCCATGGCCCTGTGAAAACACACGACCAGGCCGTGTGCCCCCCATTTTTCGCCTTTCGTGCACAACGGTCCGAATTTTCTCACACGCCTTGCTATGTAAGCTAAAATTGATTTTTATTTGTACCTAGAAATTTCTTTATGGTCCTAATGCTAAACAAAATTGAAATCAAAGTTCAAATTAACCAAATGAATGAAATACAATAAAAAGGAAACATAAAAACTAAACTTGGATTGCCTCCCAAGAAGCGCTTTGTTTAGGTCTTTTAGCTCGACCAAACTCCATTATCAACTTGGCTCTGGAGGTTCTGTAAATCTCCATTCATCTATCTCGAGATTGACATCCGGTGGGCTAGGCTTTACCCTGTTGAAAGTGAAGCCGTCTAGGTGTTGGACTTTCCGAGCCGCAAAAACTGCTTTTTGCATTGCACAAACCTCGGAAGCTCGATCACGGATCCGTGCGAAGTATAACAAAAACTAAATTCATGTATGTGTTTAAAACCCTAGATCTACCTTAGATCTACTTGATGAGAGCGTCACTCTCGTAGCGACGCCCTTCGCTTATCCCGCTCGTCCAAATACTTTGCCGGAACTCAAGAGTGTCAAGTGTACACTCCTCTATTGGTATCCACACAAGCAATAGGTGGAGAAAAGAAACCTAGAGTGTTCTAGCACCCCTTGGAGGCTCACGACAAGATGAGGAAGATTAGGGAGAGAGCTTGAGGGAAGAGAGGAGGAAGAAGATGAAGTTACACAACTTAACTTCACATCATCCATAACCCACTATAAGGGGGTTACATGCATGCATGTAACACCAAGAGCCAATGGCTCTTGGTCTCCCTCATGAGGTGGCACCCCATGATGTGTCCATGATGATGTGGAGCATCATCATTGGTCGGCCCCATGCGAAGTCACCATGACATGGCAATTGGTCAAGTCAAAATTGACCATTCATCTTCCCTCTCAAGTCAAGTCAAACTTGACCTTTTATCTCCCATGGTTGATCAAATCTAACCACTTGATTATAGTCAATTTGATTTAATGAATCTATATTCATTAATATAAATTGACTCAATGAATCAAATCTAAATTAGACTCATTCAACACTTGAATCAAATTGAGTCTAACTCAATTAGTTTAATTTGGATTACTCTTAATCCAATTTGGTTCATCCCATGAACCTAATCCTCATGGTTCATCATATGAACATAATCTCCATCTAATTGCCCTTAGTGTATGACCCTATAGGTTCTTGTAACGTTGGCAATGTCCCTAAACAGATTTAGGAACATAAGAAATGAGCAGTATCTAGCAACACATCATTGCTACCCAAGTTACAAGAATGTTGAGCTCCAACATCACCTTTCTGAGTACTAATTGTGACTCTCATAATATGTGACAATGTCCCTCTATCCTTAGCATCTAGATTGACCAATTGAGGCATAAACCATGTCATCCTCAGTACAATCTATATCTTGAACTCCAAGTAGACTCACTCTAATAAAATGAGCTCAATATCTCATATTGACTCATTTGGGCATGGCCATGCACTTCGTGGTCTTAATTATCAAGAATAACGATGTCACTCCCATCATATGGGAGGGATAGATCCCATCTACATCACTCATATCCCTCCGCTTAATTTGTTACATACCCAGTAATCGCTTTTATTGTCCACCCATTTACGGGTGACGTTTGACGAAGCAAAAGTATGCAACTCCTTATTTAGGGAACCATGGTGACTTCAGGTTCAAGGACTAATAGTCATACTAATAGTCACATGAGAAAGTATATGACACTCATATAACGATCCATGATACTTTCTCATGGCGGGTCATTCAGTATACATTCTCCAATGCATACCCATGTGTCAACTTGATATCTCATATACATGACTTGTGAGATCAAGTCATCGAGTTAACCTACATGCTAGTCTCTACGCATTAACATTGTCCCTAAATGTTAATACTTGACTAGGAATGATTAAGAGTAGTGTTCTCTATATCATCTCATTATCGATTCAACTAATCGATTGATATAGATAAGAACCTTCTACTCAAGGACATTATTATACTTAGTTATTTGGCACCAATACAAGTAAATATAATAACCATGCCTTTATAAATAGGAATATGATATAATAAAGTCCATACAATAATCATCACATGATTGGCTCTAGGGCTTTCACTAACAATCTCCCACTAGCACTAGTGCCAATCACCGTAGTATCTAATACCCAATGACCTAGTGTGACCATCATGCTTTTTCTGTGCCAAAGCCTTGGTCAAGGGATTTGTGATGTTAGCCTTTGTGGGTACTCTGCAAAACACAAATCCTGATTGTGATCTATAATCATCCTGGTAGTTTAGAAGCTGGCATCCCTGTAACCCTTTACAGCTAGCTCTTCATCGCCTCCAAATATCAAGAAATATTCTTTAGTCCTTCTCATGTACTTAAGAATATTCTTGACTGCTATCTAGTGATGCTCACCTGGATCTGACTGGTATCTACTCGTCATGCTCAAAGCATACGAGACATTAGGACGAGTACATAGCATGGTGTACATGATAGATCCTATAGCAGATGCATAAGGGATCTTATCCATGCGGTCTCTCTCATCTTTAGAAGAGGGACTTTGAGTCTTCGAAAGACTCACACCATGTGACATCGGCAGAAGTCCCTTCTTGGAATTCTGCATGGCAAACCATATTAATACCATGTCAATATATGTAATCTGACTTAGGAAAAGCAATCTCTTAGATCTATCTCTATACATCTTGATGCCTAGAATATAGGCTACTTCACCTAAGTCCTTCATTGAGAAGCACGCCCCCAGTCAAGTCTTCACAGATTGTAGCAAAGGGATGTCATTCCCAATGTGTAGTATGTCATCCACATACAATACAAGGAAGATAACTGTGTTCCCATTAACCCTCTTGTAGACACAGGATTCATCTTCATTCTTGATGAAACCAAACTGCTTGATCACATCATCGAATCGAAGATTCCAGCTCCGAGAAGCTTGCTTTAGCCCATAAATGGATCTTTACAGCTTGCATACTTTCCCAGTATGTTGTGGATCTACAAAACCCTCAGGCTGTGTCATGTACACATCCTCGAGCAAGTTTCCATTCAGAAATGCATTTTTGACATCCATCTGCCAGATCTCATAATCATGGTATGCTGCAATAGCAAGCATGATCCGAATGGACTTAAACATCGCCACTGGAGAAAAGGTTTCATCATAGTCAATACCATGAATTTGCTTGAAACCTTTAGCCACCAATCGACCCTTATAGGTATGCGTAAGTCCATCCATGTCAGTCTTTCTCTTAAAGACCCACTTACACCCAATGGGTTTGACGCCCTCAGGTGGATCAACCAAAGTCCATACTTGGTTGGTCTACATGGATTCCATCTCGGATCTCATGGCCTCTAGCCATTTCTCAGAATCTGGGCTCATCACAACTTCCTGATAGGAGGTAGGCTCATTCTCAATAAGCATAACGTCATCATGGTCAGACAAAAGAAATGAGTATCTCTCAGGCTGACGACGTACCCTATTAGACTTGCGAAGACGTAGGTCTACCTGAACAGGTGGTTGTTCCACAACTCTTTGTGCAACAATCTCATCACCCACAACACTTGTTGGTTCCTGTTCAACCTCCATCAAGGCCTCAGTACTATGGTCCTTATCTTGAATTTCTTCAAGATCGAAGGTACTCCCATTAGTTTTTCTAGAAACAAAATCCCTTTCTAGAAAAATCCCAGTCTTTGCCACAAACACTTTGTGCTGACTGGGAATGTAGAAGTAATATCCCTTAGTCTCCTTGGGATATCTGTAATGCTCGTAAAATTCCTAGCAATTTTACAAGATTTTTTGGCTTGATGATAATGGGCTTTATGTGGGCCTTTTCAAAAATAAAAGAAAATAAGCCAAAAAGGGGTGCAAGGCCTAGGAATTGAACCCCAAACCTCTAGAGATAGCCAAGCCCTATAGATGAACCCACTAACCAGAAGCCCAATAGGATTATATCATTAGAGGAATAAGGGAGATTATGGTTAAGTGTAAGGGAGATTAAGGGACTTTTTAGGTGAATAAATAGGGAGGGATGAGGAGGCATGAGTGAGCAACTTCACTTTCTCCTCTTCTCCTCTTCTTCTCACCGAA
Source organism: Wurfbainia villosa (assembly GCA_025175895.1). Taxonomy (NCBI): domain Eukaryota; kingdom Viridiplantae; phylum Streptophyta; class Magnoliopsida; order Zingiberales; family Zingiberaceae; genus Wurfbainia; species Wurfbainia villosa. The sequence continues at coordinate 84,721,412 of CM046001.1, forward strand.
ATCCTAAAGCTCTCCCTCTCCATTTCCACCCCTTGGCCGAAACTCATCCAAGAAAGAAGCTAGGGCTAGGTTTTGTGTTCCTTAGGTTATCTTCACACTACAAGCAAAGCGAAGGATGTAAGTATCCCTCACCTGCATACGAGTAGCTTCGATTGATGTTTGTAAAAGAAATCTATATGTTATATCCGTCCAAGCTATGTTTTAGTTTATCAATGAAGTTGTTGTTGGGTTTCCGGAACTGCGGCGTGTGTGTGTTCGATCATGTTTCGTAAACATGAGCACAGCGGAAGCAATTAAAAATAATAAATCTATATTTATTACAACACACACAACACACGCATGCTATTACAACAAGTGTAGACATAACCGTAAATTAAAATTTGCAATAAAGGAAATTAAACTACGTTATACCTTCGTATGACGTGTAGTGAACGGCATCAACCGAACGATCCTCGTAAGAATCGTCTCTATCCGTATCCACGCCGAGCTCCTCGGGATGACTTCGCTAAGTCACGAGCTTCGTCTTCGTACGGGTTACTAGCCTCGTGTTGAAGACGACGTGATCGAGAGATGATCACGATCCGAATCCAAATTCGGATCCAAAACGAGTTCTCAAAACTCGCTTCTCCGGAGAGGTGTTCGTCAACCGTTTGACGAATCCTTCGTCCTCCACCTCAGAGGATTACCGGAGATCAAATCCCCGGTCAGTTAGCCGCTGTCGGAGCACTAACCGTCGTCCAAACGACGCTCCGACGAGAGGAGGAGAAGCTGTCCAGAAAACTGGACAGCTTTGTGGAGGAGTAGGCGCCGGCCAAAACAAGGAGAGAAAAGGCTCACCTTGATGCCGAACCTATAGGAGATCACCGGAGGGTCGCCGGAGGTTCACCGGCTGGAGCTTGGACGCCGGCAAGGAGCTGGACGGCGCCACCATAAGCTGGGTGGTAACAATGTGTTGGGCGGCAACAACATGTTGGGCGGCTAGGGTTTGGATTAGTTAGGGTTTAACAATCCCTTAAGCCCACTTTTATAGAGAACTAATTCTCTTAATGGTTAATGGAACATATCCATAAAGCCCGTTAACCCGCTCCATTAAGATAAGTTAAAATAAACCAAACCATGATGGTTTATTTTAAGTTAAAACGAACCGAACCAACTTTTGGTTCATTCGTTTAAAATAAACCAAACCCTTTGGTTTATTCTCATCCATTGGATTAGAACCAAACCATTTTGTTCCATCCATTATGTCTTCATAAGACACGGCCCATCCACGCTTCCATTGCGACTGAAACAATTTCATGCTCGCTTTATGTTTGGTCCAACCAAACATAGTTTCTCTCGGTCTGAGAATCCCATTCTCAAGCTCGTTTTAAATCTTTTGGATTACACTCGTTGTGCGTGTGACCAAATAGGTTCTCGGTTTATGTTGGCCGTCTATAATTAACCATTAATTATAGAACGATCATGAGTGGCACCTAGTAGTACATCATGATCCACAATTAACCGAAAAGATCAACGGTTGATCCAGAACTATTTCTGAAACCCTTCAGTAGCTCGAATGAATCGTGCCCCATTCCCTTCACTCATCTTATACCCACTTGGTTCAGGACATGGTCTATTGTGTCAGTCCCCACTAGGCTGACTACGTCACACCTAGCCCAAGTATCATTTTCTCGTCCTACGGATTCTAGTTACTCCACATGTATCGAAGAGTACCTTACTCTAAACATGTAATGCTTTGGCCAAAGACTTTAGTAACAATCCGACGAGAGGCCATGGGTATACATCTCCTCGCAAGGAGTGGTGAATCTTTTATAGGCTATTCAAACACCTTCGATCACTTCGACTTATACCCAATCATCCCGGGTCCACATCTCCTTAGAGATGTTTGCTTAAGATGTCAAAGCATAAGTCTCCATGATCAAGATGACTTGAATACCGCAAGTCAAAGGAACATCGCACTTAAGCCACGGTAAGAACTTCATTGACATATCTATATATGCAGAGAACCATATGAAGTCTTACGGCTGGTCACTCCAATGAACTAGTTACCATAACTAGCATCCACGATTAACTCCGGACATCACTATGTCTCCAGCCAGTGAGAATCAGCTGCTTGGATACACCAAGGAGTATACCTCGTGCTAGTCTCGACAGAATTGATGGTGTCCAAATCCATCAATTCATCGACTAGGGATAATTCGGATACATCACAATTACACATGTAAAGATACTCACTAGTTGTGATCCAATCACAAATTCTCTCATGCTGTGAATCGTATCGTGGGCATTCAGTAAATGAGTTTAAGATCCAATCAAATACATAAAACATGTATACTCAAATAGTGAATCTTCATTTATCATATAAATGGTTCATACATAAGGCGATTGCCTTAGGACATCTCTCATATATTACTAACAGTTGTATGCTATGTTTAGGAAGTAGATGATGATGTTAACATGGAAAAAGGGATTAGGTTAAAAGCTAACCCTAATAGCCACTAAAGCCTATTCGGCCAAGCCATGATTTTAGGTTTCAATGAGTTCCATGCTATGTTTTCTTTGTAACTATATGATGATGCTAGGATTTAAAATGGATTAGGTTAAAGGTTAACCCTAAAGACCTACATGGACCATTCGGCCACCCCTAGATCTTGATGATTCAATGAAGTTTAATACATGGTTTTGTAGGATTATGATGTTGTTGTTATGCTAAATGAATTAGGTTAAAGTTTAACCTAACCCTAAAGACCTACATGGACCATTCGGCCACCCCTAGATCTTGATGATTCAATGAAGTTTAATCCATGTTTTTGTGGGATTATGATGTTGTGGTTATGTTAAATGAATTAGGTTAAAGGTTAACCCTAAAAACCCTACATGGACCATTCGGCCAACCTATGTCTTGGGTGACTAAAGGAAATTTTAATCCATGTTCTATGTGCATATGAAGTTGTTGTTAAGTTAAATGAATAGGCTAACATGTGTTTTATGTTGGGTGAATGCATGTTGACTTGTGATATTAATTAATGCTAGATGAAGATAACATGCCTTAGGTTAATTCAAGTCTTATGTGCATATGAAGTTGTTGTTAAGTTAAATGAATAGGCTAACATGTGTTTTATGTTGGGTGAATGCATGTTGACTTGTGATATTAATTAATGCTAGATGAAGATAACATGCCTTAGGTTAATTCAAGTCTTATGTGCATATGAAGTTGTTGTTAAGTTAAATGAATAGGCTAACATGTGTTTTATGTTGGGTGAATGCATGTTGACTTGTGATATTGATTAATGCTAGATGAAGATAACATGCCTTAGGTTAATTCAAGTCTTATGTGCATATGAAGTTGTTGTTAAGTTAAATGAATAGGCTAACATGTGTTTTATGTTGGGTGAATGCATGTTGACTTGTGATATTAATTAATGCTAGATGAAGATAACATGCCTTAGGTTAATTCAAGTCTTATGTGCATATGAAGTTGTTGTTAAGTTTGTTCAGTTACGTATTGCTTGTTTTATGTTGGGTAAATGCATGCCATGCCTTATGCCATGTCTATGTGTATGCGACATTTAAAATATGTTATGAAATGGAAAAAGATAAGATTATGAAATGAAACAAAACGATATGTTCACGACATGAATATGACATTATGATGAAATGAAGAATGATATGTTACGAAATGAAGAATGGTATGTTTACAAAATGAAAGATGATAGGTTCATGAAGGGAAGCATGATGTGTTATGAAATGAAGTATGCTATGTTTGCAAAATGAAATAAGCTATGTTATAAAATAAGCATATAAGTATTTTACCTTCCGCATGGCTTGTACCAAGACCTTAACAAGGTCCAAGAAGGGATGGACTCCTAAGATGCCCTAGGTCGATGGAATAAGACTCGGGCCTAGGACGGGTTTCTATGTATGATTGCCCCTAGGTCGATGGAATAAGACTCGGGCCTAGTACGGGATGGGCTCCAAGATGCCTTAGGTCGATGGAGTAAGACTCGGGCCTAGGATGAGCTTCTACGCTATGACGATTGCCCTAGGTCGACGGACTAAGATCGGGCCTAGTAACCTATTAGGTTCAAGACTTGCAACCTCGGGCCTATTTAGGGATGCGCACTATGATAATGAAGAAGTGGTACAATGCCGGGCCCAAATATGTTGAGATTTATGTTTACGTACCTATAATATATGTTTTCAAAAGCATCCTGCATATGTTACCTGATTAGATTGTTATGTTCACATGCTATGTTGATATGTTACATATGATGTAGGTTATGTTTGATATGCCATGTTTATGCCACGATGTTACATATGAAGTATGTTATGTTTGACATGCCATGTTTATGCCACCATGTTACATATGATGTATGTTATGTTTGATATGCCATGTTATGCCACTATCTTACATATGATGTATGTTAGGTTTGATATGTCATACATATATGTTGTATGTTATGATGATTTGCTATGTTACGTATGTTATATGTTATGTTTAATTAAGTCATATAATTGCATGATATGCTGCTATGTTATAGATGATACATGTTATGCTGCCATGTTATGGATGATACATGTTATGTTTACTCACGTTACTTATGCTACATGTTAAGTTGATTACGCCATGTATGTTACATGTTATATTGCTTATATGTTATGAATGTTACATGCCATGATTAATGTCGATATATGGATTTTGTGAGTAGGACTGGATCTTACTAAGCCTATGTGCTTATAGTTTATCTTTCCCTCATACTGCAAATAAGGGTAAGGGATGGATAAACTAAAGGGAGCAGCAGGAGGGGCCAAATGTGTGTGGTAGTGGCATGGTGGAGAGGATCCGTTAGGTCTATCTATATATGTTTACCTATGATGATGATGTCTATGGATGTCCTTACTTATGTCTCCTTATGACGATGATGTTTATGAACCTGAACTAAGCACTAAGTATCTATATATATGATGCATGCTCTATGTTGATAAGAAGAAGTAAAGAAGAAGTAAGAAGAAGTATCTATACATGTTATGAAGCATACTCTATGTTAAAAAGAAGAAGTATATATATATATATATATATATATATATATATATATATATGTCAATGCATGTTTACGTTTTAAAAGAAAAAAAAATAGGTCTAAAGTCTTCCGCTGTATGAATTAAGAAGTATGTATAAAGTCTTCCACTGTATGTAATGTATGTATGTACGGTCGCGTCACGCGCCGCCCCTTCCGGATTCTGGGTCCGAAAAGGGTGGGCGTGACAATATCAAACAAAATAAAACTTATCAAATTTGGGTCCCTATTTGTCTAAGACTTGACGTCGAACGTAAGCCTCACAACCCCAAATCCTCATGAAAGACATCTTGGGATTTCTCCCTGTCCATATCATATATGGTGTCTTTATCACAACCTTGGATGGTACACGATTAAGGGTGAAGGATGTTGTGTCTAGAGAATATCCCCAAAAGGATATAGGAAGATTTGTGTGACTCATCATAGATCGTACCATATCTAATAGGGTACGATTCCTCCTTTGGGATACACCATTCCACTGTGGTGTTCCAGGAGGAGTGAGTTGGGATAGAATCCCACACTCAGCTAGATAGTCACGAAACTCATGGCTAAGGTATTTACCACCTCGATCTGATTGAAGTATCTTAATACTCTTGCCTAACTGGTTTTGTACTTCATTCTTGAATTCTTTGAACTTTTCAAAGGATTTTGATTTATGTGTCATTAGATACACATAACCATATCTACTCAAGTCATCAGTAAATGTAATGAAGTACCTGTAACCACCTCTAGCAACAACATTGAAAGGGCCACATACATCACTATGTATAAGTCCTAACAAGTCTATTGCTCTTTCGCTGTGTCCACTAAAAGGAGTCTTGGTCATCTTGCCTAAAAGGCAAGACTCGCATGTCTCATATGATTCAAAATCAAATGAGTCTAGCAGCCCATCCTTATGGAGCTGAGATAAGCGACTCTCATTTATGTGACCTAAGCGACAATGCCAGAGATAGGTTTGGTTCAACTCATTTGACTTGAACCTTTTGGTACTTATGTTATAGATGGGGCTCACTAAGTCTAGAAAGTAGAGTCCATTCATTAGAGGTGCACTACATTAGAACATATCATTTAAATAAACTGAACAACATTTGTTCTTTATTATAAATGTAAATCTTTTCTTGTCCAAACAAGAAACCGAAATGATGTTCTTAGTTAAGGAAGGCACATAACAACATTCATCTAGTTATAGTACAAGTCCAATGGGCAGAGATAGATCATAAGTTCCTACAGCAACAACAACAACTCTTTCTCCATTGCCTACTTGTAGGTCCACCTCGCCCTTTGTCAATGCCCTGCTTTTTCTCAGCGCCTGCACATTGGTACAAAAGTGAGATGCACATCCGGTATATAATACCCATGATGAAGAAATAGATAGATTGAATTCTATAACATTTATACCTGAAGTAGAAGTCTCACTTCTCTTCTTCTTAGGATCTTCCAAGCATGCTTTGCAGTTACGCTTTCAGTGTCCAGCTTCCTTGTAGTGGAAGCAAGCCCCTTCCTTGGCCATCCCTCCTTTGGGTTTCAGTTCTTTACCTTTGCCCTTGGCTTGGGACTTTCCCTTACCTTTAGGCTTGCCCTTGCCTTTCTTCTTTTGCACCATCAAAATGGAGTCAGATTTTCCCTTCTTAAAGTTGAGCTCAGCAGTTCTCAACATGCTGAGCATCTCAGGCAGTGGCTTATCAATTTCATTCATGTTGTAATTCATGACAAATTGATTGTAGCTTTGTGGCAAAGACTGCAAGATCAAGTCAGTGGCCAACTCTTGGCCAAGTGGGAATCCCAATCTCTGTAGGTTTTCTACTTACCCAATCATCTTGAGTACATATGGACCTACGGGAGTCCCATCTTGCATCTTGCACTGAAACAATGCCTTAGAGACTTCATATCTCTCGTGCCTTGCTTGTCCTTGATATAGTTGACGAAGATGTTCAACCATATCATAAGCATTCATGAACTCGTGTTGCTTCTGAAGCTCAGAGTTCATGGCCGCGAGCATGAGACATGACACATCTAATGCATCATCTTGATGCTTCTTGTAAGCATCATTGTTAGTTCGCGAGGCAGTGGCAGGAGGTGCCTCCGGAATGGGCTGCACCAGGACATACAGTTTCCTTTCTTCGGTGAGAATGATTCTCAGGTTCTTGTACCAGTCCAAGAAATTTGCTCCATTGAGCTTGTCCTTCTCAAGGATAGAACGCAGGGAGAGAGTGTTCATGTTTGTCGACATAGTAATCTACAACATACACAATGCAGAAAATTAATATCATATTCCTTTTATCATTTAATTAGGCCTTTAATCAAATGATGCTCCCACTGAATTATAGGATTTTTATAGAATCAAGTTATGGATGTGGTCAAACCATATTACTAGATTCATACAAACATGCTATAATTCCTGTGGGACAAGATCCACATCATTCTAAGCCTTGAGTTAGCTTTGGCTAAATCGCCCAAGACTTAGTATGATCGGTGGGTAACACATTACCGATTACATCTCTATGCAACTTTTGTTTATAAGATCAAGACCCACATTTACAAAAGACCTTGAGTTAGCTTTGGCTAAATCGCCCAAGCTTTAGTGTAAATGTGATCTTATCCTATCTTTCCAATGGTTGGAATATGCCTATAGTTCTACTCGATCCAATTGAGTTAACTAGTTTTACTCAATCTAATTGAGTTTACTCTAACCCAAGCCGTGATAGGCGAGACCAAGATTGTCCCTCCACACCCTACCAAGATAATATGCGTTGCTTTGCTTTGGCAGATTCAACAACTACAAATGATAGAGGTAGTGGTGGGTATCAAGACTTGGTAGGCATTTTCGAGTTGATTCGATTATGATCTAATCTAATCGTGAATGTGTATCATATACGCATCAAGGCCTTTATTATTCTACACTAGCAAGCATCACATACATGTAGGGGATCGATACGCCCGGCTAGAGGGGGGTGAATAGCCCTCTTACGATGGATGTCGTAATTCGTTCGTTCGTTGTTGCATTGCTTGTCTACGATTGTCGTTAGCGCAGCGGAAACAATAAAACAATAATAATACAAACAACAAATAAGCACACGCAAACACACACGATATACGTGGTTCGGAACCGAATGGTTCCTACTCCACGGGCGAGCTCTAGTTATGCGCACGACACTAACTATAACACTCCTTTTCGACTACACGTCGGAGGTGGAGAAACCTCTCACAAGCAATTACACTAAGTAATGAAATACAAGCAATACAAAGACAAATACGAAATACACGTAAAGAACACTTTACAACGCTTGCTTTGAATCCTTTGCTTGTTGCTTGCTTAAGATGGCTCTTGAAGGTCTGGAATGCAAGAAGAATTCCTCCAATAGCTTCACAAAAGGTGAAATCCTCCAACTCGAGCTCCATTTATAACCTCGTGATCAAGCTCATCACGACTGACGCCAAAAGGCCCTAGCCGATCGCTCGTAGCCGCTGTCTCACAACGGCAAGATCCACGCCGACAAGTTCCAACGGATCCTACTAGCCGATCCCGATGATGCCCATCATGATCGATGACCAGTAGTCGATCGCCTGGCCCACGGAGTTTCTCGTGCTCGCGACATTTCCATCACCGATCCGCTATCCACCTGTCGATCATCGCCCATGGGCCGATCGCTATGTCCATGGCAAATGACCGCTAAGCACAAAACCTCCTAGCATTACACCACCGAACTCTAGTCGACTGGATCATCGAACCGCACTCTATGCTACCGATCCGATGTCGCAAAACCTCAAACACCAAGTTGTTTGAGCCTCCGACACTCGGCCTTAGCCACTTGGCCAAGTCCACCTTATCCTCATGGAGTTCCCACCAAAGCTCTTCCTCGCCTACGTCCCTCGGATGCGCCAAGCGCACGGCTTCGCAACGCCATCCTTCGCGTCTCATGCCCTAGAAGTATGCTTCCCTTTGGGCTCACTCTATTCGCTCCCCGTCCGGCGGTCCCTCGGATGCACCAAGCGCATGGCTTCGCAATGCCATCCTTCACCGACTCAAGGACCTCGAGCCTAGTGAACTTACCAAGTCCTCAAGACTTCCCAAATGCACCAAGAGCACAGCTTTGCAATGCATTTCTCACCAAGCACCAAGCGCACGGCTTCGCAATGCTTTGGATTTCCCATGCCAAGCACCAAGCGCTAATGTTGACTTTCCCACAAGCTTCACAATGCTTTGGACTTTCCCATGCCAAGGCTTCCCCCTTGGACTTCCACACCAAGCTCCATGCTTGGATTTTCCATGCCAACCCATGTTGGACCATGACAATCCCATGTCATGAGTTTTGTCTATCATCAAAATACCATCAAGGTACTGCTGGGCCGATTGCACCAACAATTTCCCCCTCTTTGATGATTGACAAAACTACCATCTCAAGTCTACCAATTCTCCCATATTGGCAATTCTCATATCCCAATGAGAATTCCAACAAACCTTAATTGGTAACTTGGTAACTTCTCCCCCTTTTTGACATTACATCAAAAAGGTCCTCCCCAAGGGTATGAATGTCTCATATCCCAATGAGATCTTACAATCTCTCCCTTGGAGGAACACATGCCTACAATCTTTCTAGTGATCCCATATCACTTAAAGAGAGGCAACCCAATTTTCCTCCCATGAGGAAATATACATCCATCTTCCCATGATGGATACCTCCCCCTAGAGGCTTGCTCCCCCTTGACCATTGCACCAACAATGCCCTTGGAGAGTCCCTAAGCCAATAGGAACATTAACCAAATCAAAATTAAGGCAAAAGTTCAACAATGAACTCTTTTTCACCTTAAAATTGATACTCACCCTCAACCCAACTCCTAATCCATATCCAATGGATTTCCACCCTCTCTAATGCTCTCCCAAGCATATCCTAGGGTTAGGAGTGGTTAGGGGACCTTAACCTAGCTGAACATGGGTCTAACCAACAAGATTTACCCGAAATCAGCTTGGCGATCATTGAAATCGAAATCGATCATTGCCACCATCGATCATTGCCATCCATGGCAATGATCTGATAATCATTTGATTTTCCGAAATCCATAAGTAAATATACGTAATTTTAAAAATCTTGAAAATGCATACGTATAATACTTATCCTAAACACTATGGGTGAAAAATATTGGAAAATTATTTTACCCACTAAATTAGGAGATTGATACAAAGTTCAAAAGTTTAGAAAAACTTCAATAAAGAGCCCTCTTTGTATCATCCCATTCAATGGTGATAGCTATCAAAAGATAGGCTTCACCAAGGTTTTTCAAAATGTTTTCAAAAAGTTTTCAAAATCTTTATTTTCTTTTTCCTAAACATCTCACCAATATCTAGATGTGTAAAACACATACAAGTCAAATTTTTGTGTGAGATGTGGGTTTTGTTTTGTTTATATTTTCATGCATATTTTTAGGCAAAATTATTTGATTCCTTTCAAATTATGCCATAGTCCTTAACTCCATTTTAATTCATGCATGATATGATTATGGCATAGATATGATATAGATAAAAACATATGCCAATATCATGATGTCATGGCATGTGAATGAAACTTAAGCATACATGACATCTAAACATAAATCTAAACATGATCATGACATTTTATAGATAAAAATGAAAATGATGTCATGACATGGCAAGGCAAATAAAGCATGGCAAGTAAAATATACTAAGGTATAGAATACCTAAGTGTTAAAAATTAAGTTGCCATTTCTAGGAATTAAATTCATTTTGCCTTAATGCCATTCATTTCCCTAGTGTGACAAAAACCCAAAATGGCACACCAATACCTCTAAGACCTAATTGTGCCAATTTAAATTATTTTAAACTTCTCAAGCATATTGGCACATCCTAATGTGTCAACTCTACTATGGTTAGGTTAACTACCCATCCACTTAGGGTTGACACACCCTAACCCATTTAGCGTGAATCGATCACGCTTTTAGGAACCCAATATCTATTGGAGCTCCTTGGGTTAACAAGGTATTCTCTAGGGATAACTTCCCTAGATACCTTCCTAATGACCCTTTTAGACTTTGAAGCCATAGTCTTTTGGGTCTTTCCTAGGTCAACTCTAGAGGTGACTCCTCCATTGACCTTCTTAGTGGCTACATTTGATTTCTTTGAGGTGTTAGCCACTAAACACATACCATGGCTAGACTTAGAGATGACTTCCCTATTAGCCTTGGTTTTCCTAGACCTAGAAATAGTTCCATAATTAAATGGAACATTATGATAAGTCTTCTTGGACTTAGGTTTGTCACCCAAACCTTCCTTGCCCTTAGACCGTTTTTTAACCTTAGGTCTTGACTTTTGGGCATTTGACCCTAGAATTGAATTTTCTATGATTCTAAGGGCTTTCTCCATTCTCTCAAGTCTTGTCCTCAAGACTTGGTTCTCTAGCTCTAATTTTCCCATTTTTGAATTTTCATTAGGTCTTTGGGAAAACCTCTTCTTCTTAGGCATGTGCCTAGACTTTTTGGGATTAATACCCAAATTTTCTTCTACTCTCCTAATTGACTGCCTAGGCAAGTTATTTCTAGAATTATGAGTCCTAGGTTTGTCCTTAGAGAAACTAACATGCTTGGCACCTAAGGAATAAATCTTATCATTTCTCCTAGCATGCTTTTCATTTATAATTGCAAGAGAGCTAAAATAATTCTTAGCATGCTTTTTAACTCTAGGAATTAAAGGTGCATTAACTAAATGTACCTTAGGGTTAGCTTTAGGAGCTCCCCCTATATGAGTTGCACCTTCTTGCCCTTTCTTCCTCCCCCTAGGGCATTGGCTTCGGTAGTGTCCCTTTTGATTGCATTTGAAGCACACAATGTGCTCCTTGCTCTTGATTTTGGAAACACCGGTATCCTTTGACTTTGGGTTGACTTTCGGTCTTGATGCCTTTTCCTTAGCCAATTTAGGGCATTTGCTCTTGTAATGCCCTTTCTCCCTACACTCAAAGCATATTATGTGATTTTTATTTAAAATAATAACACTTGAGTTACCTAGGGAGGTGGTGGAGGCCTCTTCACTTCTTCCGGAGGTAGATACTTCGTTTTGGTCTTGCTCCGGAATAGAAACCCTTTCCTCCCCCTCAATGCTAGAGGTGGATGTCTCCACCAAGTCATCAACATCTTCAAATGTGGGTGCTTCTTCTTCGACATTCTCCTCTACTTGTACCGGTTGGGAATTTTCTTGGAATTTCATTACCTTATTCCATAATTCCCTTGCATCCCTATAATCACCCAATCTAGACCAAATAGTGTTAGGTAACAAATCACTAATCAACTTGATTACCTTGAGATTTGTCTTGAAGTCTTTGATTTGGTCTTGGGTCCATTTTGATTTTTCAATGAGCTTGTTGTGTTTGTCCCTAGGCATCACAAAACCGTTTTCTATAATAATCATAAAATCAAAATCGGTTTCGAGATATACCTCCATCCGTTTCCTCCACCAAGAAAAATCTCCATCGAATTTCGGTGGATGGATGAAACCGACCATTTGTAGTGCTCTCGCGGCGGTTAGTCCTTGAAGAGCGACCTCGGCTCTGATACCACTTGTAGGGGATCGATACGCTCAGCTAGAGGGGGGTGAATAGCCCTCTTACGATGGATGTCGTAATTCGTTCGTTCGTTGTTGCATTGCTTGTCTACCATTGTCGTTAGCGCAGCGGAAACAATAAAACAATAATAATACTAACAACAAATAAGCACACGCAAACACACACGATATATGTGGTTCAGAACCGAATGGTTCCTACTCCATGGGCGAAGCCTCTGAGCTCTAGTTATAACTATAACACTCCTTTCGACACACGCCGGAGGTGGAGAAACCTCTCACAAGCAATTACACTAAGTAATGAAATACAAGCAATACAACAACAAATACGAAATACACGTAAGAACACTTTACAACGCTTTGAATCCTTTGCTTGTTGCTTGTTTTTAGATGGCTCTTGAAGGTGCGAATGCAGCAATTCCTCCAATAGCTTCACAAAAGGCTTAGCGAAATCCTCCAACTCGTGCTCCATTTATAACGCATCAAGCCGTTTTACTTAGCACGCGCCGCCAAAAGGCCCCCAATCCTCGGAGCTGTTGTCTCACAATGGCAAGATCCACGTCGGACAAGTTCCAACGGATCACCTACCAGTCGACTGATGATGCCCATCAGTCGACTGGTGACCCAGTAGTCGACTGCCCATTTGGCTATGAAGCATTCTGTGCTCGCGACACTCCCATCAGTCGACTGCCATCCCTCAGCAGTCGACTGCTGTCGACTGCCAAGCACAAAACCCTAGCCTTACACCAGTCGAACTCTAGTCGACTTGGATCAGTCGAACCGGCACCTATGCCAGTCGACTGATGTCGGGCAAAACCTCAAACACCAAGTTGTTTGAGCATCGGACCGTCGGGTAAACCCTCAAACATCAAGTATGAGCCTCCGACACTCAGTCTTAGCCACTTGGCCATGTCCACCTTATCCCTCATGGAGTTCCCCACCAAAGCTCTGTTGGGAGTATGGGGAATACAATCAAAGTCCCACATTGGTAAGACATGGAAAAGATCACGTGCTTATAAGAAAAAAAGATATCTCCATTGGCATGAGGCCTTTTGGGTAAAGCCCAAAAACAAAACCATGAGGGCTTGGGCCCAAAGTGGACAATATCATACCATTGTGGAGATATGTGGATCTTATATGCACTAACAATTGGTATCAGAGCCATGGTCCATGTCAAGCCATGAACCTCGAACGAAGGAAGTTAAGCTCCCACGTCCGGATCAAGAGAACCAGACATCAGGAAGGAAGTCTAGTTGGGTCGGGGGGACCGAACAACTGGCAGGAAGTCCTGGTGGGTTGAAGATCGGACATCAAGCAGAGAAAATCCTTCGAGGAGGGATAGGCTTGAGGGGGGGCCCAATGTGGTCCTTCGTTTGAGGGGGGGATTGTTGGGAGTATGGGGAATACAATCAAAGTCCCACATTGGTAAGACATGGAAAAGATCACGTGCTTATAAGAAAAAAAGATATCTCCATTGGCATGAGGCCTTTTGGGTAAAGCCCAAAAACAAAACCATGAGGGCTTGGGCCCAAAGTGGACAATATCATGCCATTGTGGAGATATGTGGAGCTTATAAGCACTAACAAGCTCTCTTCCCTCGGCCTACGTCCCTCGGATGCGCCAAGCGCACGACTTCGCAACGCCATCCTTCGCGTCTCATGCCCTAGAAATATGCTTCCCTTTGGGCTCACTCCATTCGCTCCCCGTCCGACGATCCCTTGGATGCACCAAGCGCACGGCTTCGCAATGCCATCCTTCACCGACTCAAGGACCCCGAGCCTAGTGAACTTACCAAGTCCTCAAGACTTCCCAAATGCACCAAGCGCACGGCTTCGCAATGCATTTCTCACCAAGCACCAAGCGCACGGCTTCGCAATGCTTTGGATTTCCCATGCCAAGTGCTTTGGACTTTCCCATGCCAAACACCAAGCGCACGGCTTCGCAATGCTTTGGACTTTCCCATGCCAAACACCAAGCGCACGGCTTCGCAATGCTTTGGACTTTCCCATGCCAAGGCTTCCCCCTTGGACTTCCACACCAAGCTCCATGCTTGGATTTTCTTTGCCAACCCATGTTGGACTTTCCCATGACAATCCAATGTCATGAGTTTTGTCTATCATCAAAATACCATCAAGGTACTGCTGGGCTGATTGCACCAACAATACATACAAGCATCATTCTAGCATGCATCATATACATACAATAAAAATATCCTAGCATGCATCATATACATACAAGCATTATTTTACTAGCATGCATCACATACATACAAGCATAACAAATATATATATATATAAATTAATTGTGATTATGTCATGGCCCTACTACGATCTTCTCAAGCCAATGAGAAGATCGAACCGTCAACCTAGGGTTAGCGGGTTCTCCAAGCGCCTCCTTTGACCGCCATGTGTCATCGACACTCTTCTCGTAACTCCGTCTAATAGTGGATCTTCCACCGCTCCATTTTGTACATTACAAACATGAAACTCGAGTTAAATTCGAGTCAAAAACTATTTACAACTAGAATTTTAAAAGAAGAGGCACGACGCGCAGGTCGCATACCCTATACAACATGCACAATCACAAAAACGACACGTAGGCCGTATTATGAATTACAACACATTATTATCCAATCATATTGGGATTCTTGTTGGGTTTCCGGCACTGCAGCGTATGTGTGTTCGATCATGTTTCGTAAACATGAACACAGCGGAAGCAATAAAAATAATAAATCTACATTTATTATAATACACACAACACACGCATGCATATTACAACAAGTGTAGATATAACCGTAAATTTAAATTTGCAATAAAAGGAAATTTATCTACGTTATACCTTTCGTATGACGTGTAGCGGGAACGACATCAACCAGAACGATCCTCGCTAGAATCGTCTCTATCCGTATCCACGCCGAGTTCCTCGGGATGACTTCGCTAAGCCATGAGCTTCGCCTTCGTACGGGTTACTAGCCTCGTGTTGAAGACGACGTGATCGAGAGATGATCACGATCCGAATCCAAATTCGGATCCTAATACAAGTTCTCAAAACTCGCTTCTCCGGAGAGGTATTCGTCAACCAATTGACGAATCCTTCGTCCTCCACCTCAGAGGATTACCGGAGATCGAATCCCCGGTAAGTTAGCCACTGTCGGAGCTCTAACCATCGTCCAAACGATGCTCCGACGAGAGGAGAACAAGCTGTCCAAAAAACTGGACAGCTTTGGTGGAGGAGATAGGCGCCGGCCAACCAAGGGAAGATAAAGCTCACCTTGATGCCAAACCTAAAGGAGATCACCGGAGTACCAACCGGCAGCAGCTCGACGCCGGCGAGGGGGAAGGTCAGCACCTTCTGGATGCCGGTTGGAGGCTCAAGGTGGGCGGCGGCAAGGAGGAGGAGAGTTGGCTCCGAATTTCTCCAAGGAGAGGTGGGCGGCAACTTAGGGTTGTGGATTAGGGCTTAATTATCCCTTAATCCCTCTTTTATAGAGAACTAATTCTCTTAATGGTTATTTGATCATAACCATTAGGCCCGTTAACCTGCTCCATTAAGATAAGTTAAAATAAACCAAACCATGATGGTTTATTTTAAGTTAAAACGAACCGAACCAACTTTTGGTTCATTCGTTTAAAATAAACCAAACCCTTTGCTTTATTCTCCTCCATTGGATTAGAACCAAACCATTTTGGTTCATCCATTACGTCTTCATAAGACTCGGCCCATCCACGCTTCCATTGCGACTGAAACGATTTCATGCTCGCTTTATGTTTGGTCCAACCAAACCTAGTTTCTCTTGGTCTGAGAATCCCATTCTCAAGCTCGTTTTAAATCCTTTGGATTACGCTCGTTGTACGTGTGACCAAATAGGTTCTCGGTTTATGTTGGCCGTCTATAATTAACCATTAATTATAGAACGATCATGAGTGGCACCTAGTAGTACATCATGATCCCCAATTAACCGAAAATATCAACGGTTGATCCAGAACTATTTCTGAAACCCTTTAGTAGCTCGAATGAATCGTGCCCCATTCCCTTCACTCATCTTATACCCACTTGGTTCAGGACATGGTCTATTGTGTCAGTCCCCACTAGGCTGACTACGTCACACCTAGCCCAAGTGTCATTTCCTCGTCCTACGGATTCTAGTTACTCCACATGTATCGAAGAGTACCTTACTCTAAACATGTAATGCTTTGGCCAAAGACTTTAGTAACAATCCGACGAGAGGCCATGGGTATACATCTCCTCGCAAGGAGTGGTGAATCCTTTATAGGCTATTCAAACACCTACGATCACTTCGACTTATACCCAATCATCCCGGGTCCACATCTCCTTAGAGATGTTTGCTTAAGATGTCAAAGCATAAGTCTCCATGATCAAGATGACTTGAATACCGCAAGTCAAAGGAACATCGCACTTAAGCCACAGTAAGAACTTCATTGACATATCTATATATGCAGAGAACCATATGAAGTCTTACGGCTGGTCACTCTAATGAACTAGTTACCATAACTAGCATCCACGATTAACTCCGGACATCACAATGTCTCCAGCCAGTGAGAATCAACTGCTTGGATACACCAAGGATTATACCTTGTGCTAGTCTCGACAGAATTGATGGTGTCCAAATCCATCAATTCATCGACTAGGGATAATTCCGATACATCACAATTACACATGTAGAGATACTCACTAGTTGTGATCCAATCACAAATTCTCTCATGCTGTGAATCGTATCGTGGACATTCAGTAAATGAGTTTAAGATCCAATCAAATACATAAAATATGTATACTCAAATAGTGAATCTTCATTTATCATATAAATAGTTCATACATAAGACGATTGCCTTAGGACATCTCTCATATATTACTAACAGTTCTTGGGCCATGACCATCACATAATTATACATAATTCTAAATTATGTATTTTACAAAAAATTTCTATAATTTTTCCTATTTTTTTTCAATTTTATGAGTCACCTCTCCATAATGGTCCCGCTAAGCGATTTCCGGGCGCGATCGTGGGACAAGGCCCCTTTCGGGGATAGGAGCAGCGCCCCTACTCGCAAAAATAAACTTTGCGAGTGTCCCTACTAGATCTTACAGTGACTTATGTCGCTGTTCCAAAAACCTAAAGCGATAACTCGCCGTTTCGGAGAGTTTTTCTCGGTGGTTGAAGCCTACAAGTGTCCCAACACTCGTTGCTTCGACTCTTCGTGAAAGATACCCAAAAAATCTATAAAATTAGGACATTTACAGAAACTTAAAAATCTGTAATTTTTTATATCTAATACAAAAACTACAAATTTAAAACTCATACATGCTTCACATGTGGCTCTGATACCACTGTTGGATTTTCCGAGCCGCAAAAACCACTTTTTGCATTGCGGATGTTGGAAATCATGCTTTTCCTCGGAATCTCATTGGCTCCCAAGTCTCCGGATTAAAATTTTCACTAATGAAAACTAATCCAGATGGGATGAGTTTCCTTAGCACAACCAATTCGTCGTCGTGCCAACGACTCGAGCGATCACTTGAACAAACTTGTTGTTCAAGCAATCAACTCTTCTAGTTGGTTAGCCGCGAAAGAGACGACAGACGGATCGCCGGTTTTTGTGTTTATCTTCGGGGTCCATGATTATACAAATACATCCAAATGTAAACTAGTATAATCAACACATACTAACATAAAGAACATAAGCTAACATATCAATAAGGACATGTAAAGAACAATAATAAAAGTTGTAAAACTTTTATACCTTTTGATATTCTATCGTATGTCCTAACCTCCTTGTAGACTTCGTGTGGGAGAAGATCCTCCACAAGTTGAAGCTTCCTAGATCTTCTTCAATCCAAAGAAAGAAGAACTCTCTTTCCCTTCTTGCTTGAGCCAACCACCAATCCACAAAGGATTGATGCCGCCGGCCCCAAGAATAGAGAGAACAAAATGGAAACCACCAAGGAACCAAACTAGGGACAAACCCTAGCTTCTAGTGCCGCCGGCCAAGATGAAATAAAGAGGAGAAGAGGAATGAGTTGAGCACCGACCAAGGTAGAGGGAATAGAGATAGGTCCCGGCAACACCTTAGGAAGAAGAAGAGAACCTCTCCTATAGTTGCCGCCCACTCCAACTTCCAACCCTAACCGCCCAACCAAAGGAAAGGCAAAACCCTAATCTCTTTGAAAACCATCTTCTATGTGCCAGCCATGGAAGAGGGGAAGAAGGATAGAGTGTGGACCGACCAAGGTAGAGGGTAGAAGGAAGGGACCGACCATGCCTTAGGAAGAAGAAGAAAACTCATCTTCCACTTGTTGCCGCCCATCTTTGCTCCCAAACCCTAGCCGCCCAAAAATTCTAAACAAACAAGGGTTTCTTGCCTCCAAAGGAAGCAAACCCTAATCCCCTAAATCATCCATTATCTTTGCCGCCCAACCCAATAAGCCTTATATATAGAGTTGGGTTTTTGCCTTGGATTAATCTCCTCCATTTGTTCTATAGATTTAATCTCAACCGTCGGATCTAGAGATTTAATCTCAACCGTTGGTTCTAGAGATTTTAATCTCCACCATCGGTTCTAGAGATTTAATCCCAACCGTCGGATCTAGAGAATTAATCTCAACCATCGGTTCTAGAGAATTAATCTTAACTGTCGGATCTAGAGAATTAATCTCAACCGTCGGATCTAGAGATTTATTTTCCATCATTTGATCTAGACTTCATGAGGTTTATATTAGGCTATGATAGGGAGCATGAGGAGGAGTTGGGTCTTGGCCGCCCGATGGATCGGAACCACACAAACTTGATCCATTAATGATGTTCCATTCCACTAGAGGATCATCATTGAATTACCTCACCAACCCCCATAAATTAATATGGGCTCCATATATTATTTGCACATCCATCTCCCCGTGTTTAAGATATCGAATATCTGTCAATTAATTGATTTACTGACCATCAATTAATTAACATCTAACTCCTCGAGCAGTACCACTCAACCTTATCATCATGTTGACTAAGTCAACCTGCAGGGTTTACATGATGAACCTTATGAGTTCCTCAAGGGGACATCATCAACCTAATATATAGGACACGGTTTCCTCCTATAATCAATGACACACCATGTAAATAATATCATTTCCCAACTTACCGGGCATATTGATTTAATCCATCTAAATCTCACCCATTGGTAAATCAAAGAAATAAATACTAAGTACATGTGCCCGTTATTATATCGGGATTAAGAGCATGTACAACATAATATCTAAGGTCCGATTCAATTATGTAGTCAACAATAAATTGAATCACCTCTATGTCGGTCCTGCTCAATACACCTAAGTGTACTAGTGTAACTCTATGTTCATGACAAAACAATACCAAGCTACACTACAACCATGCCAATGGTTTGTCCAAAACCATCTTTGTTGTGAGCCTTTACTTATACTCTACAAGGGACTGATAACATGATCTTCTGTGCCACACCCAAGCACCATGTTATCTACAATATAAAGTATTAGACAATATGCACATATATAAATAAAGTGCAAACAATGATCATGTGATTCTTATTTCAAAATAAAGATGTTCATACAAAAGAGCTAGGCTTTCAGTATACATCCCAACAGCGGAAACCTCGGAAGCCCGACCACGGATCCGTGCGAAGTATAACAAAAACTAAATTCGTGTATGTGTTTAAAACCCTAGATCTACCTTAGATCTACTTGATGAGAGAGTTACCCTCGTAGCGACGCCCTTCACTTATCCCGCTCGTCCAAATACTTTGCCGGAACTCAAGAGTGTCAAGTGTACACTCCTCTATTGGTATCCACACAAGCAATAGGTGGAGAAAAGCAACCTAGAGTGTGCTAGCACCCCTTGGAGGCTCACAGCAAGATGAAGATGATTAGGGAGAGAGCTTGAGGGAAGAGAGGAGGAAGAAGATGAAGTTACACAACTTAACTTCACATCATCCATAACCCACTATAAGGGGGTTACATGCATGCATGTAACTCCAAGAGCCAATGGATCTTGGTCTCCCTCATGAGGTGGAACCCCATTATGTGTCCATGATGATGTGGAGCATCATCATTGGTCGGCCCCATGCGAAGTCACCATGACATGGCAATTGGTCAAGTCAAAATTGACCATTCATCTTCCCTCTCAAGTCAAGTCAAACTTGACCTTTTATCTCCCATGGTCGATCAAATCTAACCACTTGATTATAGTCAATTTGATTTAATGAATCTCTATTCATTAATATAAATTGACTCAATGAATAAAATCTAAATTAGACTCATTCAACACTTGAATCAAATTGAGTCTAACTCAATTAGTCTAATTTGGATTACTCTTAATCCAATTTGGTCCATCCCATGAACCTAATCCTCATGGTTCATCATATGAACCTAATCTCCATCTAATTTCCCTTAGTGTGTGACCCTATTGGTTCTTGTAACGTTGGCAATGTCTCTAAACCGATTTAGGAACATAAGCAATGAGCGGTATCTAGCAACACATCATTGCTACCCAAGTTACAAGAATGTTGAGCTCCAACATCACCTTTGTGACTACTAATTGTGACTCTCACAATATGTGACAATGTTCCTCTATTCTTAGCATCTAGATTGACCAATTTAGTCATAGATCGTGTCATCCTTGGTACAATCTATATCTTGAACTCCAAGTAGACTCACTCTAATCAAATGAGCTCAATATCTCATATTGATTCATTTGGGCATGGTCATGCACTTCGTGGTCTTACTCTATCAAGAATAACGATGTCACTCCCATCATATAGGAGGGATAGATCTCATCTACATCACTCACATCCCTCCGCATAATTTGGTACATACCTAGTAATCGCCTTTATAGTCCACCCATTTACAGGTGACATTTGACGAAGCCAAAGTATGCAACTCCTTATGTAGGGAACCATGGTGACTTCAGGTTCAAGGACTAATAGTCATACTAATAGTCACATGAGAAAGTATATGACACTCATATAACGATCCATGATACTTTCTCATGGTGGGTCATTCAGTATACATTCTCCAATGCATACCCATGTGCCAACTTGATATCTCATATCCATGACTTGTGAGATCAAGTCATCGAGTTGACCTACATGCTAGTCTCTACGCATTAACATTGTCCCTAAATGTTAATACTTGACTAGGAATGATTAAGAGTAGTGTTCTCTATATCATCTCATTATTGATTCAACTAATCGATTGATATAGATAAGAACCTTCTACTCAAGGACGTTATTATACTTCGTTATTTGGCACCAATACAAGTAAATATAATAACCATGCCTTTATAAATAGGAATATGATACAATAAAGTCCATACAACAATCATCACATGATTGGCTCTAGGGCTTTCACTAACACTAGGAAGGGAGTTCTACACTCTGATAGATTGAAGAAAATGATCTCCTCGTCTACCTCCAATGAGATATTGTGTGCTTTTACGTCTATGCATGCCCCCACAGCCTCAAGAAAGGGCCTTCCCAAGATTATGGGATTCTGGGGATCTAGTCCTCTATCGAGTATAATAAAATCTGTATGTATCACGAAGTCCTCGATGACCATAGGCACATGCACTAGCATGCCGACGGGTTCCTTGACTGAGTCATCCCCCAAATGAATACCAAGGTTCACTGGTTGAAGCCCATTCAGTCCTATATTCAAATAGTATTCGTAGGGCATCATACTTACCGATGACCCCAAGTCGCACAATACTTCATCTAAGCTTTCCCCATAAATCGAGCAGGGGATAACAAATTCACCTGGGTCCTCAAGCTGGGGTGGAATTTTATCTTCAATTTTGGCTTGGTCGGGTAGGGTGGAAACCATGGCTGCATACCCCTTGGCGAATCTAGTTCTCTGTGCTACTTTCTCACTGCACACTCCTTCCTTAACTTGACTCGGCTCGGGTAATGCTAGAGAGCTCTCTATAGGTTGCGACACAGTTTGGGCTATCTGGGCCACCTATGTCTCCAACATCCTTGTGTGACTTGCAAGACCATCAACGGTGGCCTTCAAGTCTCTGAGTGACTCCTCTATTTTCTGATGTTGGCAGTGGAACTCTTCATTAGCCTTCGTTTGGGTAGCAATGAAGTCTTCCATCATCAATTCTAGTCTAGACTTCTGTGGTTGTTGTTGCCCATTGCCCTGTTGTTGCCCATACCCTTCTGATGGTTGGAAGTTTCCCGAGTTATTCCAATAGGAAAAATTCGGGTGGTTTCTCCATCCGAGATTGTAGGTACTGGAGTATTGGGTGTTGGGCCTTTGATTATAATCCCCAACCGCATCGCAATGCTCAATCTGCTCTTTTGAGCCACTCTGCCATCCATAGTAGTCCTCCCGATATGTTGCTGCTCCTTCAAAGTCAATGGCCACACATGCAGATGCAGGATTTATAGAGTCGAACCGTCTGCTAAGCGCGTCCATCCTTGCTGCTAGGTGGTCCACTGAGTTAACCGCATATCGTTCCACTGCAGGAGCTGAGTGACTACGTTCGGAAGCCCATTGATGGTGGTTCTGGGCCACCTCTTCTATCAACTCCTCTACTTTCTCGATAGTCTTGTTCATAAGTGCTTCTCCTATGATAAAATCGAGGGATATCTTTGTGGTGTACGTGATCCCATTATAGAAGATGAGGATCACCAGCCACCTTTTCAGTCCATGGTGAGGGCATTATTGGTAAAGTAGCCCCTTGTAGCGATCCCAAGATTCAAATAGGGACTCCCCTTCCTTCTGACAGAAGCTTGTGATTAGATGGTGCATGTGAGTAGTCTTGCTTGGTGGGAAGTATTTATTCAAGAACTGCTACTCACATTGCTCCCATATAGTAATGCGTCCCCAAGGCAGGGAGTGAAGCCATGCCTTAGCCTTATCCCGCAATGAGAACGGGAATAGGCTTAGGTGGATCGCGTCTGCAGGGACTCCATTTATCTTCATTGTCGAGCAGATTTCCAAAAATATCTCCAGGTGTCAATTCAGGTCTTTAGTTGCAGCTCCTCCGAATTGACTTTGCTGAACCATGTGTATGAGTGTCGGTTTCAGTTCAAAGTTGTTTATCAAAATAGACAATCCAACTATACTCGGCCTAAATCCTCTAGCGCTAGGGGCTGCATAATCCCACAGAGGTCGACTACCTATATTCACTTCGGATGCAGCTTGGTCCTCCATCCTCTTCTGTTCAGCTCTCCGACGATGATAGGTTCATTTGATTTCTACATCGATCGAAATCCGGCCTTCCGATCCTAGGCATCTAAACATAAGAAGAACCGAGCCACAAAATTAGTAGTATTTACCTATTGTTTAGAAACAAGAAATCAACTAATCTAGCTAACTAAATCAAAGAGCCAATACGAAAATATAGAACTACTACTAAAATAAACTAAAAACTAAATCTAGATATGGAAAATCTAAAACTGAAAATAAAGTAAAATAAAAAGAAAGTAAAGCAAGTAAATAAATCTAATCCTAAGTCCGATCCAATTATCCACTTCTTGATTCGATATCGAATCAATCAGTCCCCAGCAACGGCGCAAAAAACTTGATGCACGCAAACACGATATCAAATCTCGTGACAGAGACCATCAAGGACTCGAAGCATGTGCTCGCGCTCAACTCCCGCAAGTGCACGGACGTCGTCAAGTAATAAAAAAATTATCGATCCCACAGAGACTGAGATTCGAGTACCGATCCATTCGGTGGACGTTATTGTTTGGAAGGCAAATCTAATGTTTGTGATTGCGAGGGTTGTCGGTGGTCCTAACTCAATACGGTGCCACACGGAAGAAGAAAATGCTTGCTGTGAGTCTTTGGAAGGGATTCTAGGATTTCGGTTTCATTTGTGTCGCAAAACATACTACCAATTGAGCATTGTCTAAACGTCTAACTATGACCTTGTGGAACATCATACATTCCACTAATGAGCCTTCACATCTATCGGGAGCTATCTCTGCCTTACAAGGACGAGATAGGCAATACGAGGATGCCGAATCAATCCCTGTGACAAATCATTTCTAATTATATTGCACCCTTCTATCCACAGTTAAAGGAGATGAGGCCAACCTTTAGGTTCCTCTTTAATTCCCCTATGTCTTAGATATGATGGTTGTCACCCCTCATATCGGCTAAGCATAGTAGATAGAAAACCAAAACACATAGATATCGATCTAAACTAATACCAATTGCAAATACAAACTCAAGAACTAAATTTAATTTGGAATAACATATTCTACGCACACAAACTACTCCCTAATCCTAAAATCGAAGAAACTACTCCATAAATATGAGAGGAGAAACACAAAGCACGTTCATATTCGAATAAACAATAGATAACATGCAAAGAACAGAAATTACAATGCAATATGGTCTTCTCTCTACGTTGAAGTGCAGAACTTGGATCTCCAGCGGCCTTCCTCCTCCCCGTTGCGAGTTCCCGAATCTTTTTAGGGCTTCGAAGTGTCATCTAGGCCATCGTGCCTCCCTTCTAGGAGTTGGGAGTAGCTTTCCTTATATAAATATCATGTCAGACCCTCGCAAAATTTGGAAAATCCCCCCTGGTCACGTCAAGTTGCCTGACCACCACACGGTTGTGTGAAAACACACATCCAGACATTGTGTAAAGCTGTGGCGGCCATTTTTGAACCCTGGACATGGCCGTGTGTAGCCACACATCCATGCTGTGTCCTACTCTGTGTCCAGCTGCCAAATGCCTCCTTTTTGCTCCGAAAGGGCGCCGTTTTTCCAATGGAATGCTATCCTGTACACAAAAGTACAAAGAGAAGATCTCCGAACCAGAAAATAGAAAATGCATGCAAAATAAAGTAGAATATGTATGAAACAAACATAAAACAAAATGAGATGTGAGCGAAAACTACTCCTAAAACCCTATATGTTTTGCTCACATCAAAGGGTATAAAAGTTAATCCTAGTAAGATTGATGCTATTCAAAAAATGTAGCCTCCAAAAAACTTAAGAGAAGTGCAACAATTATTGGGAAAAATCACTGCTTTATCTCGGTTTATATCCTGGTCGACAGATAGGAGTCTTCCTTTCTTTATGATATTAAAAAGAGCTGCTTGGTTCCACTGGGATGAGAACTGTGATAAGGCTTTTCAATCTCTAAAAGAGTATTTGTCTGAGCCACCTTTCCTAGCTAAGCCTCAGCCCAGGGAGATGTTATGGGTATATTTGGCTCTTTCTAAAGTTGTTGTGAGTTCAGTGTTAGTCCGACAGGATAAGGGTCAATAACATCCAATTTATTATATCAATTATCTGTTAAAGGGACCTGAGGTTCGTTATACTAATTTAAAGAAGCTAACTTGGGGATTGGTTTTAATTGCTCTGAGGTTACGACCAACCCTATTTTTTTATCACATCCCTTTGTGGTGCTCACTGATACTCCTTTTGGTAGAATACTTACTCACCCAAATGCTACAGGAAAACTTATTAAGTGGGCTACTAAACTCAGTGAATATGATATTATCTATCAACCTCACACCTTTATTAAGGTTCAAGCATTAGCTGATTTTTTAGTGGAGACTATACATAAAGAGGAATGTGATCCATGGATGATATATGCAGATGAGTCTTCTAAAAAGGAAGGTTGTGGAGTTGGAGTAATTCTAATTTCACCACAAGGGGAAGAAGTTATGTTAGCGGTCAGATTGTATTTCAGGGCATCTAATAATGAAGCTGAATATGAAGCTGTTGATACAATCGACCCAGGTTGACTCGAGTTTGACTCGAGCAGTACCTTGATAGTATTTTGATGATAGACAAAACTCATGACATGGGATTGTCATGGGAAAGTACAACATGGGGTTGGCATGGAAAATCCAAGCATGGAGCTTGGTGTGGAAGTCCAAGGGGGAAGCCTTGGCATGGGAAAATCCAAAGCATTGTGAAGCTGTGTGCTTGGTGCTTAGCATGGGAAATCCAAAGCATTGCGAAGCCGTGCACTTGGTGCTTGGTGAGAAATGCATTGCGAAGCCATGCGCTTGGTGCATTTGGGAAGTCTTGAGAACTTGGCAAGTTCACTAGGCTCGGGTCCTTGAGTCAGTGAAGGATGGCATTGCGAAGCCATGCGCTTGGTGCATCCGAGGGACCGTCGGACGGGGAGCGAATGAAGTGAGCCCAAAGGGAAGCATACTTCTAGGGCATGAGACGCGAAGGATGGCGTTGCGAAGCCGTGCGCTTGGCGCATCCGAGGGACGTAGGCCGAGGGAAGAGAGCTTCGATGAGGAACTCCATGAGGGATAAGGTGGACTTGGCCAAGTGGCTAAGACTGAGTGTCGGACGCTCAAACAACTTTGTGTTTAAAGTTTTAGCCGACATCAGTCGACTGGCATAGGTGCCAGTAGACTGCTCTAGGTCGTATGGATTCGACCAGTGTTCTACTGAACCAAGTTTGGCTAATCAGTCGACTACCGAGGGAGGGCAATGATCGTTGAGAATCACCAATCGCCGAGGGATGGCAATGATCGATGACACTGTACGGTATAATGGAGTCGAGCTCGCCAGCACTCGACTGATGGATGATCAGTCGACTGATGGGTGCCATCAGTCGACTGATGTGTGATCCGTTGGAACTTAACCAACGTGGATCTGGTCGTTGTGAGACAATGGCTACGGGACCAGTCGACGGATGGTCACGATCAGTCGACTGATGTGCGCAAAAACAGCTTGATGCAGGTTATAAATGGAGCTCGAGTTGGAGGATTTCTCCAAGCCTTTTGTGAAGCTATTGGAGGGGAATTGCTGCTGCTTTCCAGACCTTCAAGAGCCATCTAAAGCAAGCAACAAGAAAGCGATCAAAGCAATTGTGTAAAAGTTCTCTTTTGTATTGTCTTTGTATTTCATATTACTTGTTGTAATAGCTTGTGAGAGGTTTCTCCACCTCCGACGTGTAGTCGATAAGGAGTGTTGTTAGTGTCGTGCGCATAACACGAACTCGTCGAGCTCACCTCGTGGAGTAGGAACCATTCGGTTCCGAACCACGTATATGCTTGTGTATTGATTGTGCTTGTATTGTTGTTATTTCTATTGTTATTCCGCTGCGTATATTATCGACAATTGTAGACAAGCACACGAGAACGAATGAATTATGACATCCAACGAATGAGGGCTATTCACCCCCCTCTAGCCGGCCGTTTCGATCCCCCAACAAGTGGTATCAGAGCAGAGGTCGCTCTTCAAGGACTAACCGCCACGAGAGCACTACAAAATGGATGGCTTCATCCATCCACCGAAATTCGATGGAGATTTTGCTTGGTGGAGGAAACGGATGGAGGTATATCTCGAAACCAATTTTGATTATATGATTATTGTAGACAATGGCTTTGAGATGCCTAGGGACAAATACAACAAGCCAATTGAAAAGTCAAGGTGGACCCAAGACCAAATTAAGGACTTCAAGACAAATCTCGAGGTAATAAAATTATTTAGTGATTTGTTACCTAACAAAATTTGGTCTAGTTTTGGTGACTATAGGGATACAAAGGAATTTGTTGGTGCAATAGGCACCTAAGTCGAACCTGAGTTTTGATTATAGTAAACGATACAAAGTTAAGCTCATGTCGTTATCTCACGAGCTGAATCGAGTGTGCAAAAGATTGCTAAAGCTGGAGCTGAAAGCTAGCGACACCCGGAGGAAGTCGGGTGGTCGGACGACACTCGAGTGACTTCGGAGGGAGCCGAAGGAATCGAGTGGAAGGCCAGAAGCAAAAGCGACATGGTAAGTATCGAGGTAAGCTCGTGTGTGCGAGCGTAAGTGAGGTCGTATCCTCCTTACGGGGATGATCTTAAGCATAGATCCGACCAAAGACATCCCATCAATCGTCTAGGTCGAGATCGGACGGTCAAAGGCCGTCGAAATAATGTTTTCTTTGAGCTAACTTTGCCTTGCAGCTAGCATCGCCGATCGCCCGGCTTGAGGACTCGATCGCCAGTCAAACAGCTGATCGCTGAGGTCCAGATTCGATCGATGCCGCCATCACGATGATGGCCATCAGTCGACTGATGGTCAATGATTAGCTTCGAGGAGTCAAGGCTTATCACCTCATTTCAAGGAGATTGGTGCTCAATTGTGATTGGCTAGGGTTCCTCTCGAAAAGGGGCTCAAAGGCTATAAAAGGAGGGCAAATCCTAGGGTTTCTTCATCAATTCTAAGCTTCCAAAAAGCCTCCGCCAAGCTGCAACTTTTCGACAACGAAGTGCTTCCTCTCCGACGTCTAGGTCTTAATTGCTTTCTTTTTGTAACGTCGGTTTAAGCTTTTTCTTCAATTCATTACTTTAATTTTTCGGAGCTTTTATCGTAACGAGGAGAGGGGGAGTGTCCCTCTACCTCAAGCTTTGTTCTTATTTGTATCGATCAACTCCTACCTCTAACGAGGAGGAGTTCTTTAGTGCTTTTGCCCTCCGTAGGTGGTCAAGGACCACTAGGGCCTTGGAGTAGTAGCCGAAGGCTACGAACCAAGTAAAAAGAATTGTCTCTTTTACTTATTTCTTATCTTTTCCACTGCAAATTAATTATCTACTCGGATTTTAAACGAACGAACGAAAAAAGAAAGTTTTAACGCTATTCACCCCCCTCTAGCGTTTTAAATCGATCCAACAATTGGTATCAGAGGCGGGGGTTGCTAAGATTTGGTGAAACCACCAATCTAGCCATTTTACAGATTTTTTTTCTTTTTAATTCTATTTATTTCAGATTTATTTCATTTTGTTAATTTTTCTCCCGCACTACTAATCCAAGACGCGAGTCTTGGTACCTTCTTGTGTGTTTTTGTCGTTGCTAGGTTTTTCATCTTCGTCTCCTTGTGTCTTTTGTTCTAATGGCCCATCTCGAGGGTTTTAGCACCGTCCGACCTCCGTTTTACAACGGAGATGACTTCCGTTATTGGAAGGGTCGGATGGAATACTTTCTCAAAACCCAAATCGAGATGTGGATCATAATCCAAACGAGATTCACACTTCCGACTAACGAAGTGGGTGAATCGTTGGATTATGACCAATGGACCATTGCGACAAAAAGACAAGTCGAAGCCGACGCTAAGGCAACTCAAATCCTTCAATGTGGCTTATCCAAGGAAGAGCTAAATCGCGTCGGCCCCTTTATAAGCGCAAAGGACCTTTGGACAAAACTAGTGGAGCTACACGAAGGGACCGATGAAGCCAAGGTATGTAAGCGTGATCTTCTATTCAATAAACTATATAACCTAAAAATGCAGGAACACGAGTCCGTGACGCAACTCCACGCCCGTGTCCAAGACATAGTCAACAACCTACACGCAATCGGGCAAAAGGTCGAAAACTGCGACCTAATAAGGTATGTCCTAAACTCTTTTCCGAGGACTACCTTGTGGGCATCCATGGTCGATGCCTACAAGGTCTCCAAGGATCTTTCTAAACTTATGTTAGATGAACTCTTTTCTGATTTTGAACTTCATGAGCAGTCTAACTCGGAACCCGAGAAGGGTATAGCACTTTTTGCAGGTTCGAGGAAGAAAACCGCAAGCAAGCCACCTCCGAAGGAAGAAGAGGATGAGTCGGATTCGGAGGTCAACTCAGAAATGGAAGCCAAACTAGTCAACCTAGTTCGGAGGATAGTCAAGGGCCGAAAATGAGCCGTCACTTGACCCAACGAAGGTAACCCTAAAAGTTCAAACATAAGATGTTATGAATGCAACAGGTTTGGACACATCAAGTCTGAATGCCCAAAACTCAAGAGCAAGGCACCAAAACATGAAAAGGCACTCAACGCTACTTGGGAAGAAGCTTCTGAGGAAGAAGACAACGATCGAGTCCTTATAGCTAAACCGGTGGAATCGGAGATGGAGTTGGAATCGGAACCTGAATCGGAAACCGAAGACGAGTCGGACTGCGAAACACTATTCAAGACAAACCACAGATACGCATTCGGTTCAAAAGATACACTCAAAGTAAGTCGCTCTCGTATTACTACACTTTATAGTGCAATTAAGTTTTTAAATAGAAAGTTAGCTAAGTCCGAGTCCAAGGTCGAGACCCTGGTTGAGGAAGTTAAACTCCTCAAACACGAGGTCTCCCTAACCTCTTCGACTAGTCGAGTTCAAGAGAAGGACTCAACTCGGGTTGAGAAACTCGAAGTTGAGAACTCACTCTTGAAGAGTCAAGTCGAAGATCTTAGGAATACGTTGGAAAGGTTTACTTTGGGATCCAAAGGACTTGACCTCCTACTTGGATCGCAAAGGGTCGTGTACAACAAGGCCGGGCTAGGGTTTAGCTCAAACACGACCAATAAGTCATATATGTCAATCGTAAGTCGACATAAAAAACGTGTCCAAGTATGGGTCCCTAAGACCACCTTGATTTCAAACTTAGGATCAAACCAGTACTGGGTTCCCAAGGACAAAATCCACTATGTGGAGAGACCGAATCGATTCAACGGTCCAGGGGGAGCTAGTACGAAGTTTGTTTGTTTTTTAACTTAGAAATTGCATGCTTAGGTTTTTATTTAGTTTGATTTTTCTTTTTAGAATGGTTAGATAGGACTATAACTCATCAATACTTGATAACATAGTACCAGGACGCGACGAGATCATAGTACGCTAGGAAAGTGGAGTCTTGTGTATTCGGGCTAGATAAGGCGTATCTAGTTCGGTGCACTTGACTGAGCGGAACTAGCTGAAGCTACCTCGCCGTATCCTAGACTAGTTAGACCAGGAAGTGGTCTTAGGTGAGTCAAGTCTCTATTTTCTAGAAAATGACTTTGTCTAAGGAAGTGGTCGTTTTTCCGATCAAAGAAGGCTTCTGTGCCTCGCCACGACCTGGAAGCCATGATCTTGAAAAGGTGACTTGATGAGCCTAAGGTCAAATCTGAATCTAACGCAAGGTTGACAAGTGCTTAAGTCATTAAATTTAATTCAACTAAAATTGGAAGTCATCTCACAAGAACATATAGGATTAATATGTTTGATCATGTAGACATGGGTGAGATGATTTAGGTTAATAATTTTCAACTAATTTTTAATAAATCCAATATTCGATCCAACTTCCTTGCATGTAGGATCAATGGATGTTGGACAGTGGTTGCTCCCGACACATGACCGGGGACCAACTCAAGTTTTCGAAGCTTCGATTCAAACGATAAGGATCGGTAGCCTTCGAAAATAACGGCAAGTTCAAAATCATCGAATCAGGTGATATTGAGGTTAACTCAAATTTTGTCATTCAAAACGTTTTATTAGTAGAAAATTTTCAATATAATCTTCTCAGTGTAAGCCAATTGTGTGATAATAACTATAAGGTCATATTTCTAGAAAATGAATGCGTAATTAATACAAACGAAACCTCTAAAACAATTCTTAAAGGGACTAGAAATAACAACATTTACACTATCAACTTAATTAACTCCTCAATTAAGTGTCTTATGACACGACAAGAGGAATCATGGTTGTGGCACCGATGACTCGGTCACTCACACCCAAGACTCATCCATAAGATGAGTCAGAGTGGTTTAGTCAGAGGTTTGCCTAACCTCAACAACTTGGATAATAAAATATGTAATGCTTGTCAACAAGGTAAACAATCTAGGACACAACATCAACTAACTAGTCAAGAATGAACCAAAAGTGTGCTTGAGCTCCTACACAAGGATCTATTTGATTCACATGGAGCTAAGTCACTTAACGAAAGTAAATTCTGTTTAGTCATTATTGATGACTACTCTAGATTTACTTGGGTTAGGTTCATCAAACACAAAAGTGATACACTAGATCAATTAATCAACCTATTTAAGTTAATAGAAAATCAACAAAGCATTAAAATCATAAGACTTAGGACTGATCATGGTGGTGAATTCGAAAACCATAGGTTTACAGAATTCTGTAACCTAAATGGATACCCCCATGAGTTCTCTTGCCCTAGAACTCCACAACAAAATGGCCTAGTAGAACGCAAAAATAGAACCCTACAAGAAGCCGCTAGGACAATGCTTAATGAGTATAACCTACCTGATAGGTTTTGGGCGGAAGCCGTGAGTACGACATGCTATGTCCAGAATAGGATTCTTATGGTAAAGAGACACCTTAAGACCTCATACGAGATTTATCACGATAAAATACCTAACATCAAGTACTTTAGGGTATTTTGGTGTAAGGTACATATCCTAAACACTAAAGATTACCTAGGGAAATTTACATCCAAAACCACGACCGAAATCTTTTTTAGGATACTCGACTACAAGTAGAGCTTATAGAGTATATAACCACGACACCCTTAGAGTCGAGGAGACCATCAATGTAGTATTCGATAAAGGACACAAACCTACAAAACCCCCGGCAACCCCAATTAGCGAGCCGATTCATACTAGACCTAACTCTGATCCAGAGATAAGGTCTAGTGTTAATCCTAACCTAAGTCAACCAAGTCACTCTATTGATCAAGTGATAGATGAATCCAACCAAACTAGAACTCAAACAAGCCATCCTATGGATCAAGTTGTAGACTCAAATCCAAATCCAACTAGAACTCAAACGAATCATCCTATCGACCAAGTGATAGGTGATCCAAGTCTAGGAGTTCGATCTAGAGCCTCATACAGAAACCTTAGTCAAATCTCCTAGACTGTTAGTAATATATGAGAGATGTCCTAAGGCAATCGCTTTATGTATGAACCATTTATATGATAAATGAAGATTCACTATTTGAGTATACATGTTTTATGTATTTGATTGGATCTTAAACTCATTTACTGAATGTCCACGATATGATTCACAGCATGAGAGAATTTTTGATTGGATCACAACTAGTGAGTATCTCTACATGTGTAATTGTGATGTATCGGAATTATCCCTAGTCGATGAATTGATGGATTTGGACACCATCAATTCTGTCGAGACTAGCACGAGGTATACTCCTTGGTGTATCCAAGCAGCTGATTCTCACTGGCTGGAGACATAGTGATGTCCGGAGTTAATCGTGGATGCTAGTTATGGTAACTAGTTCATTGGAGTGACCGGCCGTAAGACTTCATATGGTTCTCTGCATATATAGATATGTCAATGAAGTTCTTACTGTGGCTTAAGTGCGATGTTCCTTTGACTTGCGGTATTCAAGTCATCTTGATCATAGAGACTTATGCTTTGACATCTTAAGCAAGCATCTCTAAAGAGATGTGGACCCGGGATGATTGGGTATAAGTCGAAGTGATCGAAGGTGTTTGAATAGCCTATAAAGGATTCACCACTCCTTGCGAGGAGATGTATACCCATGGCCTCTCGTCGGATTGTTACTAAAGTCATTGGCCAAAGCATTACATGTTTAGAGTAAGGTACTCTTCGATACATGTGGAGTAACTAGAATCCGTAGGACGAGGAAATGATACTTGGGCTAGGTGTGATGTAGTCAGCCTAGTGGGGACTGACACAATAGACCATGTTCTGAACTAAGTGGGTATAAGATGAGTGAAGGGAATGAGGCACGAATCATTCAAGCTGCTGAAGGGTTTCAGAAATAGTTCTGGATCAACCGTTGATCTTTTCGGTTAATTGGGGATCATGATGTACTACTAGGTGTCACTCATGATCGTTCTATAATTAATGGTTAATTATAGACGGCCAACATAAACTGAGAACCTATTTGGTCACACGCACAACGAGCATAATCCGAAGGATTTAAAACGAGCTTGAGAATGGGATTCTCAGACCGAGAGAAACAAGGTTTGGTTGGACCAAACATGAAGCGAGCATGAAATCGTTTCAGTCGCAATGGAAGCGTGGATGGGCCGTGTCTTATGAAGACAATGGATGAACCAAAATGGTTTGGTTCTAATCCAATGGAGGAGAATAAACCAAAGGGTTTGGTTTATTTTAAACGAATGAACCAAAAGTTGGTTCGGTTCGTTTTAACTTAAAATAAACCATCATGGTTTGGTTTATTTTAACTTATCTTAATGGAGCGGGTTAACGGGCCTAATGGTTATGATCCATTAACCATTAAGAGAATTAGTTCTCTATAAAAGAGGGCTTAAGGGATAATTAAGCCCTAATCCAAAAACCCTAGCAAGGAGTTGCCGCCCACCCCATTGAGGGAGTTGCCGTCCAACCTCCTTTGCCTCCCAGCTTTTGTGCCACCGTCCAAGTCCTTGCCGGCATCCAAGCTTCATTCGGTGATCCTCCGGCGACCCTCCGGTGATCTTCCTAGGCTTCGGTGAAAAGGCGAGCACTTGGCTTCCTTGTTTTGGCCGACGCCTACTCCTCCACCAAAGCTGTCCAATTTTCTGGACAGCTTGTTCTCCTCTCGTCGGAGCGTCATTTGGACGACGGTTAGAGCTCCGACAGCGGCTAACTTACCGGGAATTCGATCTCCGGTAATCCTCTGAGGTGGAGGACGAAGGATTCGTCAATCGGTTGACGAATACCTCTCCGGAGAAGCGAGTTTTGAGGACTCATTTTGGATCCGAATTTGGATTCGGATCGTGATCATCTCTCGATCACGTCGTCTTCAACATGAGGCTGGTAACCCGTACGAAGATGAAGCTCGTGGCTTAGCGAAGTCATCCCGAGGAACTCGGCGTGGATACGGATAGAGACGATTCTAGCGAGGATCGTTCCGGTTGATGCCGTTCCCGCTACACGTCATACGAAAGGTATAACGTAGATAAATTTCCTTTTATTGCAAATTTAAATTTATGGTTATATCTACACTTGTTGTAATATGCATGCGTGTGTTGTGCGTGTTGTAATAAATGTAGATTTATTATTTTTATTGCTTCCGCTGTGCTCATGTTTGCGAAACGTGATCGAACACACACACGCCGCGGTGCAGGAAACCCAACAGTGGTATCATAGCCTAGGTTGTGTTTCGACATAATCGTAAAAATGGTTTTGCGATAGTCATAATGTATTTCTGGAAATTTTCTAATTTTGGAAATTTAGAAGTATTTATGGAAATTTTTCAATTTTGGAAAGTCTAGAAGTATTTATGGAAATCTTCCACTTTTGGAAAGTTGGAAGTATTTATGGAAATTGATATTTTCCATAAATAAATATTTGATTAGATTCTGGAAATTTGTTTCCTAATTTAATCATGATTTGATTTGGGAAATCAAATATTTAAATATTTTATTTCCATAAGTAGTTTTAATGATTTAGGAAATTGGTTTCCTAAATAGATTTTCCTTAATCAAATAATTCCATGAATAAAATATGTGATTAGATTTGGAAATTTGTTTCCTAATTTAATTATGATTTGATTTGGAGAATCAAATCTAAAATATATTTTATTTCCATAAATAGTTATGACATATAAGGAAATTATATACATGACATAATTGTATGCCATGTAATTGCATTAGATGCATAACATTATGCCATGCGTGTCGTGACATGTAGATGTATGCCATGTATGCCATGCCATGTAGATAATAGTTATTTGCATGCAAAGAGGATGAGACATAAAACCCTAACTCAATATTAAAGCTTACACCTTCCATTAATATGGTTAGAACCAGAGTTCTGTTTCTTATTTGGGTTGTTGGACTCACTCCAAGCCCGGCTTGAACCTGAACATGTTCAAATCATTGGAATAGTTTAACTCTAATATGGTAAGAGTCAGAGGTCAATCGTTAGTTTGGGTTGTTGGACTCACTCCAAGCCTGGCTAATTGGTTGAATGCGCTCTAACCATATTAAAACTATTTCGCGATTAATGGGTCGGCTCTAACTTGGAGCATCGATTTGTTGGACTCACTCCAAGGTCGATGTGAAGAGAGGTGAAGTTGGGTGCTATGCATATGATGCATACTTGTTAATGTGTTAACAACCCAATGTATGTGTAAACATTCAATTAGTTGACAGCACATTGTGATAGTTACATATACATGATATGTAATCGGTATACTTGATACCCACCATCATAGCTAAGAATGGCTTGTTGGACTCACTCTAAGGTTGTTCTTATCTATATTGGATATCAGCCCATTCGGAGATTGACCTACGATCTCCCGAATTGATTTCAAGGGTTTTTGAATTCGAAAAATGAATGGGATTTATAAATGTATATTGATGCATTTTAAAAATCAACTTTCTCATATATTCTCGTTTTGTATTTCTAAAATTGATCATGTTGTCTTTTAATTTGCGTTCCATTTTGGATTCGAATAAATTGACTGGGCCGAACTTCTTGGACTGGCTTAGAAATTTAAGAATTGTTCTCAAGGTGAAAAGCTTGTGTATGTCCTTGAAGCGCCTCTTCCCGCCCATCCTAGTGATGATGCAACTCCGGACCAATTGTTGGTCTATCAGAAACATGTGACTGATTCTGAACTGACAAGTTGCATCATGCTAGCCGCGATGAAACCCAAGCTACGAAAGCAGCATGAGCATATGGATGCTCATATCGTAGTCCTTCATCTTTATGAGTTGTTTGATAAGCAAGTGAGATTCGAAAGGTTCGAAGTCTCTAAGCTCCTCTTCACCTCTAAGATGCAAGAAGGTTCATCTGTGGTACTGCTCAACATGCTGAAGACTGTGGAGCCTTCTGAGAAGCATGAGCAGGGGACGGTGTTGTTAGTTGATTCCTCGAAGAAAGGTTCTAAGAGGGAGTCAAAGGAACAACAGAAGGGGAAGAAGAAAAAGGCTAAAAAGGCAGAACCAGCTCAAAAGGGCACTTGCCATCATTATGGCAAGTAGGGCCATTTGCGAAGAAAGTGCAAGATTTATCTTGAGTCCGTGAAGAAGGATAAGGCATCGGATGCCCCATCTTCTTCAGAAATCTTCTTTATTGATTGTCATTCTATTTCCTCAGACACTTGGGTATTTGATACTGGGTGTGACTCACATATATGTAATGACATACATGGGCTAAGGAATAGAAGAAGACTCGTCAAGGGAGAGTCAAATTTACGTGTTGGGAATGGAGCAAAGGTTGCTGCACTCGCCATCGGAACGTATTTGTTGAAACTCCCTGCAGGACTTGTCTTAGAACTGGACAATTGCTTTTATGTTCCTTCGTTGATAAAGAACATCATTTCTATTTCTTGTTTAAATAGAAATGGGTACCATTTGACTTTTAGTAACAATTGTTGTTACATAACTTTGAATGGAGTTCTTTAAGGGACTGGAACTTTAAGCAATGGTGTTTATACGTTGGACGTATCCAGTGATATTTTCAATATCGAAGCGAGCAACAAGCGTGCTTGAAAAGATAATCAATTAGACTCCTACATGTGGTATTGTCGTCTTGGCCATGTAAGCAAGAAACGCATGTCCGAATTACACCGATGTGGAATTCTGGAATCGTTTGAATTGGATTCATACGATACATGCGAATCATGCTTAAAAGGCAAGATGACTAAGTTACCTTTTACTGGAAAAGGTGAACGAGTGGGAGAGTTACTAGGTCTAATACATACTGATGTATGTGGACCTATGTCAACTCAAGCTTTAGGAGGCTATAGCTACTTCATTACCTTCACCGATGATCACTCACGGTTTGGGTATGTGTTCTTGATGAAACACAAGTCTGAAGCCTTTGAAAGGTTCAAAGAATTCAGAAATGAAGTAGAGAAACAACATGACAAGAGTATTAAAATACTTCGATCGGATCGAGGTAGTGAATACTTAAGTCAAGAGTTTCTTGATTATCTAAGAGACAATGGCATATTGTCTCAATGGACTCCGCCATATACACCACAGCATAATGGTGTATCTGAGAGGCGTAACCAGACCTTGTTGGACATGGTCAGGTCAATGATGAATCATGCAACTCTTCCCAAGTCCTTTTGGGGCTATGCACTTCAGACAGTTGTTTACTTGTTAAACAGAATGCCTACCAAGGTAGTCTCAACTACTCCATATGAGATATGGAATAATAAGAAACCTCATGTATCTTACTTGAAGATATAGGGTTCTCCTGCTTATATGAAGAGGACTACATCAGACAAATTGGATGCTAAGTCTGATAAATGTCTATTTATTGGATACCCTAAGGAAACAAGGGGTTACCAATTCTATCATCCTGTGGAACAAAAGGTGTTTGTTTCAAGGCATGCTGTGTTTCTAGAGAAAGAGTTTCTCTTACAAGAAAATAGTGGGAGTGTCGTCGAGCTTGAGGAGGCTCGAGAGACTCAAATAGACATTGATGAGATACCTGGTGAAGCACAACAGCCGACAACTCATAGTGATGAGCAATCGGCTGGACCTATTGTAACACCACATCTTCATAGATCTGGTAGAACACGCAATATTCCTGAGAGATATGGATTTCTCGTAAGTGAATCGAACGACGTTTTACTCATTGATGATGAGGAGCCTGTGAGGGATCGGATGGCCGGCTAGAGGGGGGTGAATAGCCCTTTTCGTTTGGATGGCGGTATTTTGCTCGTCTACAAAACGTTAGCGCAAGCGGAATGTACAAATATAAATAAAGACAAGCAAAATAGAAACAAGCAATACAAACACCAAGATATAACGTGGTTCACGGCTACGCCGCTAATCCACGGTCCGATTCGTCCACGGTGAATCACTCCGCCAAAAACCAATCACTATCGGTCTCTCCTTTGCACAAAGCTAGGTGGAGGTAACCTTTACAACCAAGATCACTCTTCTTACAAATAGAATGGAGTAAAAGCGAGTAAGAAGAGTTTAGAGCTTGTGGGGCACTAGGAAGATTGTTTGGAACTTAAGCATTAGCCTCTCAAAGGCTCACACCCTCTCTTTTTATAGAGAGGGCTGTTTTCTTCCCGTTGGCCGCCATCAGTCGACTGCCGCCCATGGCAGTCGACTGCCGTCACTACAACGGCCTCCGAACACGTCGGATGCCGACCGTTGTTGTCCAACGGAACTCTTGGCAGTCGACTGCTGGACCTCACCGATCACGACCCGTAGTCGATCGCCGCCGGGCTACGAGCGCCTGTAAAACCCTATTGACTACCGATCATTGCCTTGGCCGATCATCTTGGCAATGATCGCTAACGATAGCGATCACGCGCCACAAACCGGCCAAGCCAGATCGTATAGAGCTACACTCGACGGAGCGATCGCCATGACATGGCAATGATCGTGTCGAAAACCCATCCGACACTTGGCCAAATGGCCAAGTTTCACCTAAGAGCTACCCTTCCCGGGTTACAATCGCTCCACTCATTTCTGAGTCCTCGCCTTGAAGTTCTCTTCGCTTCTCGGCCACGCCCCTGCAGATCAGCGACGGGCTCTGCAATGCTCCTTCGCGTCTCTTGCCTCGAAGTCTACTTCCTCCGGCTTCACTCCAAGCTTCTCGTCCGGCGGTCCCTCGGATGCTCCAAGTGCACGGCTTCCGCAAAGCTATCCTTCACCGACTCAAGGCACGAGTCATGAGATGTGAAACTCGCCACGGCTCCATGTGCGAATTACTAAGTCCTGCACGACTTCAACGCACATATCAAATCAACATATCAAACTAACTTAAACCCTTTGCCACACCATCAAAACCATATCACGGCAAGAGATTGCCCTAACAATCTCCCCCTTTTTGATGTGTGGCAATCCGTTTAAGTTAGGTAAAAACATTTGATATAATTTCTAAGGTAAGAAAAGCATGTAAAGATAAACATGATATAACAACATGCAATTCCCCCTTAATCCATGAAATTCTATATGCAATTTCTCACACTATCATGTATATCTCCCCTACATATATTTCTCCCCTAATGTGATTAACTTAAACATACTTATTTCTCCTTGACACCATCAAAAGATTAACACTAAGTTAAAAGCTCATGGCATCAATT
Source organism: Wurfbainia villosa (assembly GCA_025175895.1). Classification (NCBI taxonomy): domain Eukaryota; kingdom Viridiplantae; phylum Streptophyta; class Magnoliopsida; order Zingiberales; family Zingiberaceae; genus Wurfbainia; species Wurfbainia villosa. The sequence continues at coordinate 84,761,822 of CM046001.1, forward strand.
ATAATGGAGGAAAAATATGTCAAGTTGATTTAAAACTGTAGGAGGCATCAAGTATATTTCTACCACTTGTAGGAGGTTTTATAAACTGAATTCGCCTTCAATATTCTGATTTGGCCACCAATGATCAAGCTATCGATGGTCAGTAGCACAAAGGAAGCCGAATTTCTGATTTTCTGGATGAAATTCAGAAATGCATTAAAAATTCCAGAAAATTCTAAAAATCATGAAATTCGAGGAACATATTTCTCTTAAGTATATCTATCAAGGAAAAATAGTTTTTCATGAAAAATCATTATATTTTACAAGATTTGCCAAAAATCCAAACACTTGAAAAACCACTAGTTTTTGAGCATTCTAGTATCAAGTTAGCTACCTAGTTTTGCATCTAATTGTTTCAAAACATGAATGCATGTATTTTAAGGTAAGAAATTGTTTTGAAAACATTAGAAATATCCAACCATGATCTTTGGGCAATATGTCTATTAATTAAACATAAGCCTTCCCCATGATTGGTCTATTATTGATATTTTGATACTTTAAATGACCATCTAAATGCCATTAGTGGACATTTGTATCATCCTAACATCTCACCCATGCTAAGTTTGCAATCAAGTTAGCCTATAGTGAGTGTGAGATGCATCCTAGGGGGGTATTTGTATATATATATACTTAACCAATATATTCAAGCAATTCTATCATGGTTAAGTATCAATCTAACAACCTACATGATCATAATGATATATATGATTTAATTTCACATTATGACAATGAAATACATGTTTTCATTATAACCATGCATTAGGCATTATATGATGATAATAAATAAGTTATCACCTAAAGCATGATTTAAACCTATTTCTCATGATGATGTGCCCAAAATCAAAATCATAATTACACATATGCATAGAAATTACATTAATCATCATGATTTAAGCATTATTACCTATTTATGGGCACGTTATCATCACCCAACACTATCTAAAAATGTTGTCCCGTCATCCTAAGTCCACCAAAATATGATATAGATTAGGTTCATATGGTTGACTACCCTAGGGGTTTTCTAACCCTTAAGGATGGATTTTGGAACCCAAAATAGATTTTTACCTATGGGGTTCACTAGAAATTCCTTGGGGATCCATTTCTTAGCTATTACTTTGTTTTTGTCTTGTCCCCTAGCTATTAGGCATCTATAGGCCTTCTCATTTTTCTTCTCTTTATATCCTAGGCCCTTTTTGTTGAAGCTAGCCCTTTGGCTCCCAATGATCATATTAAGGGTATTGGAGCCAATTGTGAATTTTCCTAGGCTTTGGTTAAATAATCTACCTTTTCCCTTAATGCCCTATTTTCTTCTATGCATGCATCACTAACATCTAAAGGCACATAATTATCATGTGAGCATGCATCATCATGGCAAGAAGAAGTATCATTATTATTTAAGCATGCATTTTCTAGCTTATTTTCTAATGCCTTAATTTGTTCAAGCATGCATTTATTTTCTTCTTTGCTCTAAACAAATCCCTAGTTAAACTAGAAATCATAGAAACTATTTTACTAGGTGAGAGATTACCATAGTTTCCATGTCCTCGTCTTCTTCTTCGGATGATGAGGAGGATGATGATGTGGAGGAGGCTCCCCCTTCACTTGAGCTCTCTCCTCTTGTGCTTGATCCTTCATTTTCGGAGGAGGAGCAATCCAAATCGTCAAAGGCCATCAAGGCCAAATTGGCGACAAAGGCATTCTCCTCATCCGATGATGAGGAGGAGGATGAGGAAGGATCATCCCATGTCTTGGCCTTGAATGCTTTGGCCTTCCCCTTTTCTTTTGTCTTCTTCTCCTCTTCCTTCTTTTTCTTGCTCCCTTTTCTTCTTCTTTTCTTTCTTTTCCTCTCTTCCTTGCTTTTGTTTAGAGAGGACAATTGTCCCTTATGTGTCCCTCTCCTTGGCAATTGTAGCATATCACCTTCCCTCGGTCTTCTATTCCTATCATTTGATTTATCAAATCTAAAATTCTTAAATACACGCCTCACCTTCCTTACCATGTAGGCTTCCTCGGTGCTATCCATGGAGGAGGAGGAGGCTTCATCATCGGAGGAGGAGGGGACTTCCATCTTCTTCTTCCCCTTGTTTGCCAACAATGCTACTCCTCTTGAGGGTTGAATTCTTGGCTCTTCTTGAATTCCCTCAAGCCTAGTTTCGTGGAGTTCCATCGTTGAGAAGAACTCCTCCAAGGTACTCACTTCTAGGTTCTTGGACATGTAGAAGGAGTCCACCATGGAACTCCACTTTGAGGACCGGGGAAAGGCATCTATAGCCTTCATGAGCATGTCCCGGTTCGATAGCTTCTCACCTACACTTGTTAGCCCAATTAAAATTTCTTTAAACCTAGAGTGTAGTGAGGTTACCTTTTCTCCCTTTTCTAGTTTTATATTGGATAGTTGGGAGCGGAGGAGGTCTCTTCTTGCAAGCTTGGCCTCCGAGGTGCCTTCATGAAGCTCTACAAGCTTCTCCCACATCTCTTTGGCGCTAGTGCATTCTCCGATCCGGTTGATCTCTTGTTGAGGGAGCACATTGAGAAGATGATGTTTTGCCTTTGAGTTTGCAAGGTGCTCCTCTCGTTGCTTCTTATTCCACCTTGACTTCTCTATTTGCTCACCCCTTTCATCCCTAGGCAACTCGAAACCATTTTCCATTATAAGCATAATATCGAAATCGGTTTCGAAGAATACCTCCATTCTCCTTTTCCACCAAGAGAATTCGCCGTCGAACTTCGGTGGGTGGATGTTGGAGCCGGCCATTTTTGATGTAGGGCTTGTTGCGGCGGTTAGTCCGGTGACAAGCAACCTCGGCTCTGATACCACTTGTAGGAGGTTTCGGATGGCCGGCTAGAGGGGGGTGAATAGCCCTTTTCGTTTGGATGGCGGTATTTTGCTCGTCTACAAAACGTTAGCGCAAGCGGAATGTACAAATATAAATAAAGACAAGCAAAATAGAAACAAGCAATACAAACACCAAGATATAACGTGGTTCACGGCTACGCCGCTAATCCACGGTCCGATTCGTCCACGGTGAATCACTCCGCCAAAAACCAATCACTATCGGTCTCTCCTTTGCACAAAGCTAGGTGGAGGTAACCTTTACAACCAAGATCACTCTTCTTACAAATGGAATGGAGTAAAAGCGAGTAAGAAGAGTTTAGAGCTTGTGGGGCACTAGGAAGATTGTTTGGAACTTAAGCATTAGCCTCTCAAAGGCTATGGATTTCTCGTAAGTGAATCGAACGACGTTTTACTCATTGATGATGAGGAGCCTACAAGTTATGAAGAAGTGCTGACAAGTTCAGAAAGGGATAAATGGCTCGGTACCATGAAGTCGGAAATGGATTCCATGTATGAAAACCAAGTTTGGAACTTGGTTGACCCACCTGAAGGCATAAAGCCTATAGGGTGCAAGTGGGTTTTCAAGAAGAAAACCGACATGGATGGTAATGTGATTACCTATAAGGCTAGATTGGTGGCGAAAGGATATCGTCAAAAACAAGGTGTTGATTATGACGAAACCTATTCGCCTGTAGCTATGCTTAAATCCATTCGGAAGCTCCTGGCCATAGCGGCTCATTATGATTATGAGATATGACAGATGGATGTGAAAACAGCTTTCCTTAATGGAAACCTGCTCGAGAACGTGTATATGATACAGCCTGAGGGTTTCACATCGGTTGATAAAACCAAGGTATGCAAATTGCGACGGTCCATTTATGGATTGAAGCAAGCATCCAGGAGCTGGAATATCCGTTTTGATGGGACAATAAAAAAGTTTGATTTCTCACAAAATCCAGACGAACCTTGTGTGTACAAGAAGGTTAGTGGGAGTGCATTCGTGTTCCTAGTATTATATGTCGATGACATATTACTTAAAGGAAATGATGTTTCAGTCTTACAGTCAGTTAAGGTTTGGTTATCCAAGACATTCTCCATGAAAGACCTGGGAGAAGTAACCTACATCCTCGGGATTAAGATCTATAGAGATAGATTGAAACAGTTGCTTGGTCTTTCACAGTCTGCATATATAGACCGAGTGCTAAAGAGGTTTAGCATGTCGGAATCCAAGAAAGGTTTCTTACCCATCAGGCATGGGGTACACCTTTCGAAGTCTATGTGTCCGCGCACAGAAGATGAGAGGATTTGCATGAGTAAGATTCCCTATGCATCCACAATAGGATCTATCATGTATGCTATGTTATGTATGAGGCTCGATGTATCGTATGCTCTGAGTGTCACGAGCAGATACCAGTCTGATCCAGGAATGGATTATTGGGTGGTTGTTAAGACAATCCTTAAGTACTTGAGAAGAACTAAGGATGTGTTCCTAATATATGGAGAAGGGTACATGGTGATACGTGGGTATACGGATGCCAGCTCCAGACAGACAAGGATGATTCCATGTCTTTGTCTGGGTATGTATTCACCTAGAATGGAGGCGCAATAAGTTGGAAAGGTTCCAAGCTTGACACTATAGCGGATTTTGCCACTAAGGCAGAATATGTTGCAGCTTTGGAAGCAGCAAAGGAAGCGGTTTGGATCAAGAAGTTCATCTATGAACTTGATGTGGTCTCATCAATGATCCAAACATATGCTTCGCTGCTATCATCTAATAAGAGAGATCATCAGTAGGAACGAAATACAAATCGAGAAAATTCCCACTGAAAGGAACTTAGCGGATCCCTTGACTAAGGCATTACCTCAAAATAAGTTTGAGGGTCATGTTCGAGCTTATGGTATTGGATACCGTAGCGATTGGCATTAGGCCAAGTGGGAGTCTGTTAGTAATATATGAGAGATGTCCTAAGGCAATCGCCTTATGTATGAACCATTTATATGATAAATGAAGATTCACTATTTGAGTATACATGTTTTATGTATTTGATTGGATCTTAAACTCATTTGAATGTCCACGATACGATTCACGGCATGATGAGAATTTGTGATTGGATCACAACTAGTGAGTATCTCTACATGTGTAATTGTGATGTATCGAATTATCCTAGTCGATGAATTGATGGATTTGGACACCATCAATTACGCCGAGACTAGCACGAGGTATACTCCTTGGTGTATCCAAGCGGTGATTCTCACTGGCTGGAGACATAGTGATGTCCGGAGTTAATCGTGGATGCTAGTTATGGTAACTAGTTCATTGGAGTGACCAGCCGTAAGACTTCATATGGTTCTCTGCATATATAGATATGTCAATGAAGTTCTTACTTTGGCTTAAGTGCCATGTTCCTTTGACTTGCGGTATTCAAGTCATCTTGATCATAGAGACTCATGCTTTGACATCTTAAGCAAGCATCTCTAAGGAGATGTGGACCCGGGATGATTGGGTATAAGTCGAAGTGATCAAAGGTGTTTGAATAGCCTATAAAGGATTCACCACTCCTTGCGAGGAGATGTATACCCATGGCCTCTCGTCGGATTGTTACTAAAGTCTTTGGCCAAAGCATTACATGTTTAGAGTAAGGTACTCTTCGATACATGTGGAGTAACTAGAATCCGTAGGACGAGGAAATGATATTTGGGCTAGGTGTGACGTAGTTAGCCTAGTGGGGACTGACACAATAGATCATGTCCTGAACCAAGTGGGTATAAGATGAGTGAAGGGAATGGGGCACGAATCATTCGAGCTGCTGAAGGGTTTCAGAAATAGTTCTGGATCAACCGTTGATCTTTTCGATTAATTGGGGATCATGATGTACTACTAGGTGCCACTCATGATCGTTCTATAATTAATGGTTAATTATAGACGGCCAACATAAACCGAGAACCTATTTGGTCACACACACAACGAGCGTAATCCCAAGGATTTAAAACGAGCTTGAGAATGGGATTCTCAGACCGAGAGAAACAAGGTTTGGTTGGACCAAACATGAAGCGAGCATGAAATCGTTTCAGTCGCAATAGAAGCGTGGATGGACCGTGTCTTATGAAGACATAATGGATGAACCAAAATGGTTTGGTTCTAATCCAATGGAGGAGAATAAACCAAAGGGTTTGGTTTATTTTAAACGAATGAACCAAAAGTTGGTTCGGTTCGTTTTAACTTAAAATAAACCATCATGGTTTGGTTTATTTTAACTTATCTTAATGGAGCGGGTTAACAGGCCTAATGGTTATGATCCAATAACCATTAAGAGAATTAGTTCTCTATAAAAGAGGGCTTAAGGGATAATTAAGCCCTAATCCAAAAACCCTAGCAAGGAGTTGCCGCCCACCCCATTGAGGGAGTTGCCGCCCAACCTCCTTTGCCGCCCAACTTTTGTGCCGCCATCCAAGTCCTTGCCGGCATCCAAGCTTCAGCCGGTGATCCTCCGGCGACCCTCCGGTGATCTTCCTAGGCTTCGGTGAAAAGGTGAACACTTGGCTTCCTTGTTTTGGCCGGCGCCTACTCCTCCACCAAAGCTGTCCAGTTTTCTGGACAGCTTGTTCTCCTCTCGTCAGAGCGTCATTTGGACGACGGTTAGAGCTCCGAAAGTGGCTAACTTACCGGGGATTCGATCTCCGGTAATCCTCTGAGGTGGAGGATGAAGGATTCGTCAATCGGTTGACGAATACCTCTCCGGAGAAGCGAGTTTTGAGGACTCATTTTGGATCCGAATTTGGATTCGGATCGTGATCATCTCTCGATCACATCGTCTTCAACACGAGGCTGGTAACCTGTACGAAGACGAAGCTCGTGGCTTAGCGAAGTCATCCCGAGGAACTCGGCGTGGATACGGATAGAGACGATTCTAGCGAGGATCGTTCCGGTTGATGCCGTTCCCGCTACACGTCATACGAAAGGTATAACGTAGATAAATTTACTTTTATTGCAAATTTAAATTTACGGTTATGTCTACACTTGTTGTAATATGCATGTGTGTGTTGTGTGTGTTGTAATAAATGTAGATTTATTATTTTTATTGCTTCCGCTGTGCTCATGTTTGCGAAACGTGATCGAACACACACACGCCGCGGTGTCGGAAACCCAACAGAGGCCTATGCCCCAGTAGCAAGATTAGAGTCCATTCGAATGCTATTAGCATATGCAGCACATCGAGGATTTAAGTTGTTTTAAATGGATGTGAAATCTGCATTCTTAAATGGATACATTAAAGAAGAAGTTTATGTTAGTCAACTCCCCGGTTTCGAAAGTTTAGACAAACCCGATCATGTCCTTAGACTAAAGAAAGCACTTTATGGACTTAAACAAGCTCCGCGAGCTTGGTACGAGAGACTTTCAATTTATCTTAAGTCCAAAGGCTTTAACCAAGGTGTAGTTGACCCAACCCTTTTCATAAAAACCTTAGGTAAAGACATATTCATAGCCCAAATCTACGTAGATGATATTATTTTCGGAACCACCAACTCAATCCTACTAAATGAGTTTATTTCACTTATGGAAAGTGAATTTGAAATGAATTTAGTAGGCGAATTAAGTTTCTTCTTAGGATTACAAATTAAACAAACTAAAGATGGAATATATCTACATCAATGCTAATATACTAGGGAATTAATTAAACGCTTTGGAATGCAAGACGCTAAAATTATTAATACCCCAATGGCAACTAATGTTAATATAGAAGAAGATGTAATTGGAAACCCAATTGATTTAAAATACTATAGGAGCATAATAGGGAGTCTCCTTTACTTAACTGCAAGCCGACCTGATATCTTATTTGCAGTGAGTATGTGCGCAAGGTTCCAAACCTGTGCCAAGGAGTCTCACCTAACTCTAGTCAAGCGTATCCTTAGATATCTAAAGGGTACACTTAATGTCGGTATTTGGTATCGTAGATCTACCGAGTTCAAACTAACCGGCTACTCCGATTCGGACTATGCCGGTAGTAAGCTCGATAGAAAGAGCACGAGTGGTTGTTGTCAACTTCTCGGCTCGAGTCTAGTGAGTTGGTGCAGTAGGAAGCAACACTGTGTTGCCTTATCTACCACCGAAGTCAAATACATCGCGATGGGTGAGTGTGTCACTCAACTTCTTTGGATGAAGCACACTCTCCGCGACTTTAAGTTAGACTTTACGAATACTAAACTTCACGTAGATAACATTAGTTCAATTAATCTTACTAAGAATCCGATATGTCACTCTAGGACGAAACATATAGAAGTCAAACACCATTTCATTCGAGAACATGTGGCCAACGGAGTCATACAACTCGAATACGTCGAATCGAAGTCTAACTTAGCAGACCTATTTACTAAACCCCTACCCGAAGTCGAATTTAGTCTATTAAGATGAAAATTGGGCATGTGTGTAATAGAATAGGAACTTGTAAATTATATGTTCTTACTACTATTTCTTTAATTTCATTTTTATGGAACTAGCATAGGACATACCTTAGATATCATGCACCTATAGATTTAAGGAGCCAATACATCTCACAACACATAGGACTAATGTGTTTGTGTACTTAGCCACGTAGATGGGCGTGGGATGTTAGGACCTTACTCCTGGTTCTAGATGTAGAGCTAGTGCATCGCCATGAACCACGGAGTATAATCATACATACTAACCGACTCTGACCAGGACTGGTTGATCTTTTATATCAATCAAGCCAGATATGAGTCAAACATTTTATAGATGAACTTATTTTCAGTATATTATTTTCAAAATAATGTGGAACATCCTTGGACTTTAAATTTAACACTTATTTTTTGTTTTCCACACACACCCTCACTCTTTTTGATATATGGCAAAAGGGGAAGAAAAAGGCCAAAGTTAAGGGGTCAAATTAATTGATTTAACTCTTACTTTATATTTAAACCAAAAGTTAAATTTATGTTTTGAAAACTTATTAACGGCCAAGTTAAGAGAATTCTTAACTTAAACTTATTTGTGCCATCAACGTTTTACTTATTTTAAACATTATGCCCTTAATGTTTTACTTAAGGGGGTGAAAGGGCCAAGTTAAGAAGAAATCTTAACTTAAACGGTTTACTAAGGCCAACTTTAAGTAATGTTAATTATTTAAAGCAACCCTCAAAGGGGAGGATTAAGGTCTTTCTTCAAGACTCACCCTCGGTCAAGGGGGAGGTTTCCTTAAGGGGGAGTACTTGAAGAAAATCCTTACTACTCCAACTTAATCTTCTTTATTTTTTTGTTTGTTTCTAATGCACATTATTCTTCATGCTTGCTATTTACTTAACTTTATATGTGGGTTTGCCATAAATCAAAAAGGGGGAGATTTTTGGTGCAGTAGGCACCTAAGTCGAACCTGAGTTTTGATTATAGCAAATGATACAAAGTTAAGTTCATGTCGTTATCTCACGAGCTGAATCGAGTGAGCAGAAGATTGCTAAAGCTGGAGCTAAAGGCTAGCGACACCCGGAGGAAGCCGGGTGGTCGGGCGACACTCGAGTGACTTTGGAGGGAGCCGAAGGAATCGAGTGGAAGGCCGGAAGCAAAAGCGACATGGTAAGTATCGAGGTAAGCTCGTGTGTGCGAGCGTAAGTGAGGTCGTATCCTCCTTACGAGGATGGCCTTAAGTGTAGATCCGACCAAAGACATCCCATCGATGGTCTAGGTTGAGATCGGACGGTCGAAGGCCGTCGAAATAATGTTTTCTTTGAGCTAACTTTGCCTTGCAGCTAGCATCAGTCGACTGCCAGCTTGGAGGACTCAACTGCCAAATCAAGCGATCACTGGTGAAGATTCGGCGTCGATGTCGCCATCGATCGTGATGATGGCCATCGATCGGTGATGGTCAATGATCGACCGAGGAGTCAAGGCTTATCACCTCATTTCAAGGAGATTGGTGCTCAATTGTGATTGGCTAGGGTTCCTCTCGAAAAGGGGATCAAAGGCTATAAAAGGAGGGACAATCCTAGGGTTTCTTCATCAATTCTAAGCTTCCAAAAAGCCTCTGCCAAGCTGCAACTTTTTGACAACGAAGTGCTTCCTCTCCGACATCTAGGTCTTAATTGCTTTCTTTTTGTAACGTCGGTTTAAGCTTTTTCTTCAGTTCATTACTTTAATTTTTCGGAGCTTTTATCGTAACGAGGAGAGGGGGAGTGTCCCTCTACCTCAAGCTTTGTTCTTATTTGTATCGATCAACTCCTACCTCTAACGAGGAGGAGTTCTTTAGTGCTTTTGCCCTCCGTAGGTGGTCAAGGACCACTAGGGCCTTGGAGTAGTAGCCGAAGGCTACGAACCAAGTAAAAACAATTGTCTCTTTTACTTATTGCTTATCTTTTTCGCTGCAAATTAATTATCTACTCGGATTTTAAATGAACGAACAAAAAAAGAAAGTTTTAATCCTATTCACCCCCCTCTAGCGTTTCAAATCGATCCAACAGAATTATGGGAGAAGATAAAGAAATTTCAAGAAAACTCCCAACCGGCACATAAAGAGGATAATGCCAAAGAAGAAGCACCATCTACTTTTGATGATGTTGATGATTTGGTGGAGACCTCCGCCTCTAGCGTTGAGGGGGAGGAAAGGATTTCAATTCCGGAGCAAGATCAAAATGAAGCTTCTACCTCCGGAAGAAGTGAAGAGGCCTCCACCAACTCCATAGGTGACTCATGTATTATAATTAATCGTAAAGATTATATTATTTGTTTTGAGTGTAGGGAGAAAGGGCATTACAAGAGCAAATGCCCAAAATTGGCTAAGGAAAAGGCATCAGCACCAAAAGTCAACCCAAAGTCAAAGGATGCTAGTGTTCCCAAAATTAAAAGCAAAGAGCACATTGTGTGCTTCAAATGCAACCAACGGGGACATTACCGAAGCCAATGCCCTATGGGGAGGAAAAAAGGGAAAGAAGGTGTAATTCATGTAGGGGGAGCTTCCCAAGCTAACCCTAAGGTATATTTAAGTAATGCACCTTTAATTCCTAAAGTCAAAAAGCATGCTAAAAATTATTTTAGTTCTCTTGCTATTATCAATGAAAAGCATGCTAAGAGAAATAATAAGGTGTATTGTCTAGGTGCCAAGCATGTTCATATAACTAAGGACAAACCTAGGACTCAAAACACTAGATCTATTTTACCTAGGGAGTCAATTAGGAGAATTGAAGAAAACTTGGGTGTTAATCCCAAGAAATCTAGGCATATGCCTAAAAAGAAATGCATTTCCCAAAAGATAAATGAAAATTCAAAATTGGGAAAATTAGAGTTAGAAAACCAAGCCTTGAGGTCAAGGCTAGAAAAATTGGAGAAGACCCTAGCAATAATATCAAATTCGGTTAAGGGGTCTAATGTACAAAAGTCAAGACCTAGAAAACAAGAAATGTCTAAGGGCAAGAAGGGTTTGGGTCACAAACCTATGTCCTACCATAATGTTCCATTTAATTATGGAACCACATCTAGGTCTAGTAAAACCAAGGCTAATAGGGAAGACATCCCTAAGTCTAGCCATCGTATGTGTTTAGTGGCTAACACCTCAAAGAAATCAAATGTAACCACTAAGAAGGTCAATGGAGGAGTCACCTCTAGAGTTGACGCAAGTAAGACCCATTTGACTAAGGCTTCAAAGCCAAAAAGGGTCATTAGGAAGGTATCTAGGGAAGTTATCCCTAGGGAATACCTTGTTAACCCAAGGAGCTCCAATAGGTATTGGATTCCTAAAAGCATGATTGATTCACGCTAGATGGGTTAGGGTGTGTCAACCCTAAATGGATGGGTAGTTAACCTAACCATAGTAGAGTTGACACATTAGGATGTGCCAATGTGTTTGAGAAGTTTAAAATGATTTAAATTGGCACAATTAGGTCATAGAAGTCATGGTGTGCCATTTTGGGTTTTTGGCACACTAGGGAGATGAATGGTATTAAGGCAAAATGTATTTAATCCCTAAAAATGGCAAATTGATTTTCACACTTAGGTATTCTATACCTTAGTATATTTTACTTGCAATGATTTGTTTGCCTTACCATGTCATGACATCATTTTCATTTTTTATCTATAAAAATGTCATGATCATGTTAGATTTATGTTTAGATGTCATGAATGCCTAGATCTCATTTACATGCCATGACATCATGATATTGGCAAATGCTTTTATTTATATCATATCTATGCCATAATCATATCATGCATATATATAAAATGAAATTAAGGACTATGGCATGATTTGATGGGAATCAAATAATATTGCCTAGAAATATGCATGAGACCATTAAAAGAATAAAAACCCACATCTCACTAGATTAATTGCCTTGAATGTGTTTTACACATCTAGATATAAGTGAGATGTTTAAGGAAAAGAAATTAAAGGTTTTGGAAACATTTTGAAAAACCTTGGTGAAGCCTATCTTTTGATAGCTATCACCATTGAATGAGATGATATAAAGAGGGCTCTTTATTGAAGCTTTTCTTAAATTTTAAACTTTGTATCAATCTCCTAGTTTAATGGGTAAAATAATTTTCCAATATTTTTCACCCATAATGTTTGTGATAAGTAGTATACATACCAAATTTCAAGATTTATCTACTTATGTATATTTACTTATGAATTTCGAAAAGTCATTTCAATGAATTGTAAAATGCAATGTAGTATCACCGATCGCCAGGAGGCCAATGATCGATGAGTGTGTCACTGACCGTTTCGACGCAAATGACTAAAATGCCGATTTGGTAAACCTTGTTGGTTAGGCCCATGTTCAGCTGTGTTTTGGTACCCTAACCACTCCTAACCCTAGGATATGCTTGGGAGAGCATTAGAGAGGGTGGAAATCCATTGGATATGGATTAGGAGTTGGGTTGAGGGTGAGTATCAATTTTAAGGTGGATGAGAGTTCATTGTTGAACTTTGCCTTAATTTTGTTTGGTTTAATGTTCCTATTGGCTTAGGGACTCTCCAAGGACATTGTTGGTGCAATGGTCAAGGGGGAGCAAGCCTCTAGGGGGAGGTATCCATCATGGGAAGATGGATGTGTATTTCCTCATGGGAGGAAAATTGGGTTGCCTCTCTTTAAGTGATATGGGATCACTAGAAAGATTGTAGGCATGTGTTCCTCCAAGGGAGAGATTGTAAGATCTCATTGGGATATGAGACATTCATACCCTTGGGGAGGACCTTTTTGATGTAATGTCAAAAAGGGGGAGAAGTTACCAAGTTACCAATTAGGGTTCGTTGGAATTCTCATTGGGATATGAGAATTGCCAATATGGGAGAATTGGTAGACTTGAGATGGTAGTTTTGTCAATCATCAAAAAGGGGGAGATTGTTGGTGCAATCGGCCCAGGTTGACTCGAGTTTGACTCGAGCAGTACCTTGATAGTATTTTGATGATAGACAAAACTCATGACATGGGATTGTCATGGGAAAGTCCAACATGGGGTGAAGTCCAAGGGGGAAGCCTTGGCATGGGAAAGTCCAAAGCATTGCGAAGCCGTGCGCTTGGTGCTTGGCATGGGAAATCCAAAGCATTGCGAAGCCGTGCGCTTGGTGCTTGGTGAGAAATGCATTGCGAAGCCGTGCGCTTGGTGCATTTGGGAAGTCTTGAGAACTTGGTAAGTTCACTAGGCTCGAGTCCTTAAGTCGGTGAAGGATGACATTGTGAAGCCGTGCGCTTGGTGCATATGAGGGACCGTCGGACGGGGATCGAATGGAGTGAGCCCAAAGGGAAGCATACTTTTAGGGAATGAGACGCGAAGGATGGCATTCCGAAGCCGTGCGCTTGGCGCATCCGAGGGACGTAGGCCGAGGGAAGAGAGCTTCGGTGGGGAACTCCTTGAGGGATAAGGTGGACTTGGCCAACTGGCTAAGACTGAGTGTCGGACGCTCAAACAACTTTGTGTTTGAAGTTTTAGGCGACATTAGTCGACTGGCATAGGTGCCAGTCGACTGCTCTAGGTCGTATGGGTTCGACCAGTGTTCGACTGAACCAAGTTCGGTGATCACCGAGGAGGCGCATCGTTGGGAGAATCGATCGGCTAGGGATGGCAGTCGAATGATGACACTGTGCACGGGTATAGAATGGAGTCAGGCTCACCAGCACTCGACTGATAGATGATCAGTCGACTGATGGGTGCCATCAGTCGACTGATGTGTGATCCATTGGAACTTAACCAACGTGGATTTGGCCGTTGTGAGACAACGGCTACGGGACCAGTCGACGGATGGTCACGATCAGTCGACTGATGTGCACAAAAACAGCTTGATGCAGGTTATAAATGGAGCTCGAGTTGGAGGATTTTGTCAAGCCTTTTGTGAAGCTATTGGAGGGGAATTGCTGTTGCATTCCAGACCTTCAAGAGCCATCTAAAGCAAGCAACAAGAAAGCGATCAAAGCAATTGTGTAAAAGTTCTCTTTTGTATTGTCTTTGTATTTCATATTACTTGTTGTAATAGCTTGTGAGAGGTTTCTCCACCTCCGACGTGTAGTCGATAAGGAGTGTTGTTAGTACCGTGCGCATAACACGAGCTCGTCGAACTCACCCCGTGGAGTAGGAACCATTCGGTTCCGAACCACGTATATGCTTGTGTATTGATTGTGCTTGTATTGTTGTTATTTCTATTGTTATTCCGCTGTGTATATTAACGACAATTGTAGACAAGCACACGAGAACGAACGAATTACGACATCCAATGAACGAGGGCTATTCACCCCCCTCTAGCCGGCCGTTTCGATCCCCCAACAGGAGCTATACTTATAACTTTGCAAGCTGCCAAGAATATAGGAGCCGAGCGGGTGATAGTGTATATGGATTCTCAATTGATGGTACAACAGAATGGGGGAGGATTTGAAGTTAAGGACGATAGGTGTAGGAGTTATTATGAATTAGTAGAGGAAGCCAACGGGGATTTCTAAAAAGTATTGATAAAAAAAATCACTCGAGTAGAAAAATAAAAAAAACTGATGAATTGGGTCAATTGCCTAGCTCTTTGGGGAATTAGAGTACTCATGAAGTGATTGCACAAATTGAATTACTACCTCAAGGAGAAAGATCGGAAGAATTGATAGAGGATGATTGGAGAAAAGTGTTGGTCTCATTTTTTCAAGATAAGAGGATGTCGAATGACCCTATGAGAGCTCGACAATTTAAGTAGCAGTTAATGCATTTCTGTATGGTGAAGGGAATTCTGTATAAAAGAGCTTATGTTAGACCTTTTTTACGTTGTTTGGGAAAAACAAAAGCAAGTTATGTTTTAAAAGAAGTGCATGAAGAAGCTTGTGGGAGTCATATAGGAGGTCGGTCATTGGTTCGGAAGGTGTTATTAGCTAGATATTTTTAGCCTACTTTAATGAAGGATTCTATACAGTTGGTACAACAATGTGAAAGTTGTCAGAAGCATCATAATTATCAATATCAACCGGTCGAGTATATGAAATCATTTGTATAAGTCTGTCATTTTGACCAATGGAGTATGGATATAGTAGGACCATTTCCGATTGGGACAGGTCAAAGGAAATTCTTGTTCGTGGATATTTATTATTTTTCTAAGTGGGTAGAAGCTAAATCTTTAGTTCATATTACTAAGCTAAAGGTATTAAAGTTTCTATGGTAGAATATTGTATGTCGTTTTGGTATTCCTCGAAGGCTGATATCAGATAATGGGCGATAGTTTTAGGGTAAGAAATTGGCAAAATGGTGTTAGGATTTTAAAATTGAGCGAGTATTTACATCAATAGCCTATCCTCAAAGTAATGAGCAGGCTGAGGTCACTAATAGAAAATTAGTACATGGATTAAAGACTAAGTTGGAGCATGTAAGAGGAAGTTGGGTGAAAGAGTTACCTAGTATATTATGGTCTTTCCGAACCACTCCTAGGAGAGCTACAGAAGCAACTCCTTATAGTATGACATATGGCTCAGAGGCAGTGATGCATGTAGAGGTCGGGATGGAGTCTACCCGAGTAATGACTTATATCCCGAGCGATAATAGGGTGGCATGACACATGGAGTTAGATTTGATTCAAGAGAAGAGGGATGCTGCTTTATATCATGCTCAAAGGTATAGGTCACAAGTAATAAAGGCTTATAATAAAAAGGTAGTGCCTCATTCTTTTCAAGTAGGAGACTTAGTATTAAAGAAAGTGTTGCCCGAGGGATGCAAGGGTAAGCTAGGACCCAAGTGGGAAGGCCCTTTCCTTGTGGAGAGTCGAGTGGGAATGAGAACTTATTACTTAAAGGATGCTCAAGGAAGGCTTTTAGCAATACCATGGAATGTGTACCACTTGTGCCCTTATTCCAGTGGATAAACATTGTAAAATTTGTATTTTTTTTCTTTTAAAATAGTACAATGTAGGCTGTTGCATACTATTTTTAAAGTGTTATATTGAATACAAGTTGTTACATTTTTTCAATATTGGATGGAAGAGGAAAAGATAACAAGTCGGGGTGGAGTACGATCAATTGTATTGCCTATATCTAAAAAATTTGTGGAATGCCCGGGAGGTGGATAGCTCGTTGCTTGGAATTGATTAATGCAATCGTGGAATCCACCTCCCGAGCAAGGCCTCGATGGTGGCCGAAGTCCAAAATGAGTAGAACATGTTGTTGATGGTGGCCGAAGTCCAAAATGATTCTGGTGTAGTGCTTGTGCCTTCTTTGGATGATCATGCTTTTAGAATGATTAAGGTATTCTATAAGTAGGTTGCTTGAAAATGAAGGGCTGATAATTCTACCTTGTCAACTTGAGTTTTTATGTAAGAAGCCTGAAGTTCTTTTTCGATTCTCTGATAAGCATGCTGTAGGGATAGCTCTCTAGCTTGACATTATTGAAATTCTTTATTGAGAGTGTTAGTATACTGAACCCATTGGTCATTTAAGTGAGTTATACTTGTAATGCCCTGCAAGGTTAAGGGTTAGCATCAAATAATAATAATAAAGGAAATGGTGTACAAACCTCGTTAATACTGGATAAAAGAGAGTCAGGTAAGTCTCGGACTAAGGGGGAAGGAGGATTCTAGGGGATTTGGCATGAAAGTAGAAGTTGAATGGAGGGTGTTGAATTCTTGGGGTAATGTTGAATGGGGTTTATGCGTGAAGGTGATGGGACGTTGCTGGAGGCTTTTAGTAAGAGTGTTTCTATACAAGAAAAAGAAAACAGTATTAAGTAGGTGGTAGTAAAAGTATTCCAAGTGTATCAGTCAACTGCAGGGGATTAGTTGTTCTGATTAATGACAATGCTGGTTTTGTGAGTAGCTGATTTAAATCGAATTGATTTTTTGCTAGTGATAAAGTTATTACTTGGTATTCTGCATTATCTCGGTATTGACCTAAGGAAGGATGAGGAGGAAGAAGCCATGAAGGGAGACTTGTCGCAGAGGGGTTATAGGCGTTGGGGAAGAAGGAAGCTAGGATTTCCGATAAAAGTAAAGAGGAGTTAACGATTAAGTGTCAATGTGTAGTGGTACCCTTTAAAGGAGAAGGGAAAAGTGAAGTTAAGGGAGAATGGTTTGTATTCTTCTCAATTATTTCTCTGGCAGGGGTTAAAAATATTTTTTCTAAGGCATTGTATGCCTAATATAGAGCCTAAGGGCTAACTAGTTTATTTTTGCAGGGGTTATTAATATTTCTAAGGTTTTTGATACCTAATCAAATTCTCTCTAGCGGTAATCAAAGGCATTTTTTTCTAAGGGTTTTTATGCTTAATCAGATTTTTTTCTCGCATACATCAATGATATTTTTTCTAAGGTTTTTCAAGCCAGATACAATTTTCTTGCAGGATCAGTAGTATTAATTCTAAGTGCTATGGAGTGAAAAACTAACTCAAGGCTCTTACGCCTCATATAACAGCCTATGAGCTAGGTAGCTACATTTCGTCACGGGGACTATACCACCACCTATATGGTATATATTAAATGTTCTCAAAGCTCTTACGCCAACTATAACAACCTATGGGTTAGGTAGCTACATTCTCCCACGGGGACTATAACACCACTTATATGGCATATGCAAAATGTTCTCAAGGCTCTTATGCCTCCTATAACAATCTATGGGCTAGGTAGCTACATTCCTCCATGAGGAACTATAATGTCAACTATAATGGACAGGTAAATTGCTAACATTCAAGGCTCAGCACCTCATATAACATTCAAAGTACAGTGCCTCATATGCCAGTTCAAGGTCCTGTGCTTATTATGACAACTTGTGGTTTATGACATAATTTATATCAGTAAATACTTGTGAAACTTCACTTGACTTTGCTCTTCAGTTTCACTAAAGAGGGGGGACTTATGATGGGTGTGGAGTTTTTAGTTAATATTGGACTATCCGAGTCGTCAAAACCGCTTTTTTGCATTGTGGAAACCTCGGAAGTCGACCACAGATCCGTGCAAAGATAAACAAAATTACATTTATGTGTTTAAAAAACCTTAGATCTACTCTAGATCTACATGTTAAGAGTTTTACCCTTGATGCGACGCCCTTCGCTAATCTCGCTCGTCCAAACGGCTTGCCGAAACTCGAGAGTGTCAAGTGTACACTCCTCTATTTGTATCCACACAAGAAATAGGTGGAGAAAAGCAACCTAGAGTGTGATAGCACCCCTTAGAGGCTCATGGCAAGATGAGAAAGAGAGAGCTTGAGGGAAGAGAGGAGGAAGAAGATGAAGTTACACAACTTAACTTCACACTTTCATAACCCACTATAAGGGGGTTACATGCATGCATGTAACTCCAAGAGCCAATGGCTCTTGGTCTCCCTCATGAGATAGCACCCCATGATGTGTCTATGATGATGTGGAGCATCATCATTGGTCAACCCCATGCCAAGTTTTCATGACATGGCAATTGGTCAAGTCAAAATTGACCATTCATCTTCTCTCTCAAGTCAAGTCAAACTTGACCTCTTATCTCCAAAGGTTGATCAAATCCAACCATTTGATTCAAGTCAATTTGATTTAATGAATCTCAATTCATTAGTTTAAATTGACTCGATGAATCAAATCTAAATTAGACTCATTCAACACTTGAATCAACTTGAGTCCAACTCAATTAGTCTAATTTGGATTACTCTTAATCCAATTTGGTTCATCCCATGAACCTAATCCTCATGGTTCATCATATGAACCTAATCTCCATCTAATTTCCCTTTGTGTGTGACTCTATAGGTTCTTGTAATGTTGGCAATGCTCCTAAACCGATTTAAGAACATAAGCAATGAGCGATATCTAGCAACACATCATTGCTACCCAAGTTACAAGAATGTTGAGATCCAACATCATCTTTGTGACTACTAATTGTGACTCTCATAATATGTGACAATGTCCCTCTATCTTTGACATCTCGATTGACCAATTGAGGCATAGACCGTGTCATCCTCGGTACAATCTATATCTTGAACTCCAAGTAGACTCACTCTAATCAAATGAGCTCAATATCTCATATTGACTCATTTGGGCATGGCCATGCACTTAGTGATCTCACTCTATCAAGAATAATGATGTCACTCTTGTCATATAGGAGGGATAGATCCCATCTACATCACTCACATTCCTCCGCATAATTTGTTACATACCCAGTAATCGCCTTTATAGTCCACCCATTTACGGGTGACGTTTGACGAAGCCAAAGTATGCAACTCCTTATGTAGGGAACCATGGTGACTTCAGGTCCAAGGACTAATAGTCATACTAAAAGTCACAAGAGAAAGTATATGACACTCATATAATGATCCATGATACTTTCTCATGGCGGGTCATTCAGTATACATTCTCCAATGCATATCCATGTGTCAACTTGATATCACATATCCATGACTTGTAAGATCAAGTCATCGAGTTGACCTACATGCTAGTCTCTTTGCATTAACATTGTCCCTGAATGTTAATACTTGACTAGGAATTATTAAGAGTAGTGTTCTCTATATCATCTCATTATCGATTCAACCAATCGATTGATATAGATAAGAACCTTCTACTCAAGGACGTTATTATACTTAGTTATTTGGCACCAATACAAGTAAGTATAATAACCATGCCTTTATAAATAGGAATATAATACAACAATGTCCATACAACAATCATCACATGATTGGCTCTAGGGCTTTCACTAATAGTTAAGGCAGAGAATTTTTTGTATCAGTAGAAGCAGTTTCAGTAAATACTTGTAAAACTTCACTCGACTTTGTCTTCAGTTTCACTAAAGTGAGGGAACTTATGATGGGCATAGGGTTTTTAGCTAAGGAAAGAAGTTTTTTGTATCAGTAGAAGCAGTTTCAGTAAATACTTGTGAAACTTCACTCAACTTTGCTCTTCAATTTCACTAAAGAGGGAGAACTGATGATGGGTGTGGGGTTTTTAGTAAAGGCAGAGAAGCTATTGTTGGAATGTATACTGAAAGCCTAGCTCTTTTTGTATGAACATTTTTTTTTGGAATAAGAATCACATGATCATTGTTTGCACTATATATATTTATTATATGTGTGTGTGCATATTGTCTAATAGTTTACATTATAGATAACATGGTGCTTGGTGTGGCATAGAAGATCATGTTATCAGTCCCTTGTAAAATATAATTAGAGCCTCACAACCAAGATGGTTTTGGACAAACCATTGGCATGGTTGTAGTGTAGCTTGGTATTGTTTTGTCTTGAACATAGAGTTACACTAGTACACTTAGGTGTATTGAGCAGGACCGACATAGAGGTGATTCAATTAATTGCTGACTACATAATTGAATCGGACCTCGAATATTATTTTGTACATGCTCTTAATCCCGATATAATAACGGGCACATGTACTTAGTATTTATTTCTTTGATTTACCAGAGGGTGAGATTTAGATGGATTAAATCAATATGCCCGGTAAGTTGGGAAATGATATTATTTACATGGTGTGTCGTTGATTATAGGAGGAAACCGTGTCCTATATACTAGGTTGATGATGTCCCCTTGAGGAGCTCATAAGGTTCATCATGTAAACCCAGCTGGTTGACTTAGTCAACATGATGATAAGGTTGAGTGGTACTACTCGAGGAGTTAGATTTTAATTAATTGATGGTCAGTAAATCAATTAATTGACAGACATTCGATATCTTAAACACGGGGAGATGAATGTACAAATAATATATGGAGCCCATATTAATTTATGGGGGTTGGTGAGGTAGTTCAATGATGATCCTCTAGTGGAATGGAACATCATTGATGGATCAAGTTTGTGTGGTTCCGATCCATCGGGTGGCCAAGATCCAACTCCTCCTTATGGTCCCTATCGTAGCCTAATATAATCCTCATGAAATCTAGATCCAAGGATGTAAAACAAAACTCTAGAACCAACGGTTGGGATTGAATCCCTAGATCTGATGGTTGGGATGAAACCCTAGAACCAACGGTTGGGATTAAATCCCTAGATCCGATGGTTAGGATGAAACCCTAGAATCAACGGTTGGGATTAAATCCCTAGATCCGACGGTTGGGATAAAACCCTAGATCCGATGGTTGGGATGAAACCCTAGATCCGAAGGTTGGGATGAAATCCTAGATCCGACGGTTGGGATGAAACCCTAGATCCGACGGTTGGGATAAAACCCTAGATCCGACGGTGGAGATTAAATCCCTAGATCCGACGGTGGAGATTAAAGGAGGCTTAAGACCAATTCTATAAATAGAGGGCTTAGGTTGGGCGACAAGTGGTGTTCAATTGGAAATTAGGGTTTTGCTCATCTCAAAGTGGGCGGCAACAAACCCTAGAGGAGCTAGGGTTTTGGGCAGCTAGAAGTGGGCGGCAAGCTTGGTTCTCCCTAGGGTTTTGGCTGGCGCCCCTCATCCTCTTCTCATCCATTGCCGGTGCTCCTCTTTTCCTCCTCTTTTGCTCCTAGGTGGCCGGCGGTTCTCCAACTCCTTGGTGGCCAGTGCTTCTCCAACCTTTAGGTGGCCGGCGGCAACATTGCAACAAGTTGGCCTGCGCTCATCCATTCACTCCTTGGCCGGCGGTTATATCGAGTTCTTTTGATTGGTGGCCGGTTCTAGAAAGGAGGAGTTTTTGTTTTGTTCTTCTCTTTTGTTCGCAGCGAACAAGGAAGGGAAGAACGCGATCTAGAAGGCTTCTACTAGTGGAGGATCTTCGCCCACACGTCATCCACAAGGAGGATAGGACATACGGTAGAAGATTGTAAGGTATAAAAGTTTTACAACTTTATATTCTGATCTTAGCATGTTCTTTTATGTGTTGATTATACAAGTGTGCATTAGTATATATTTTGTATAATCATGGACCCCGAAGACAAACACAAAAACCGGCGATCCGTCCGTCGTCTCTTCCGCGGCTAACTAACTAGAAGAGTTGTGTTGCTTGAACAACTAGTTTGTTCAAGCGATCACTCAAGTTGTTAGCACGACGACGAATTGGTTATGCTAAGGAAACTCATCCCATCCGGATTAATTCTTTCATTAGTGAAAATTTTAATCCGGGGATATGGGAGCCAATGAGCCTCCGAAGCAAATCCCTACAAGTGGTATCAGAGCCACGGTTTCCGATTTTGTGTGTTTTGGATTCGGTTACTTTCATGCACATATCATATATTGAGTATGCCGGATAATAGTAGGATGTGCGTAGGCTAACTTTTTGGTTGCAGGCATAAGATCCGACTATTATGGCTATTTGTTTGTATGTGATTGTTTTGTGTGTGATTTTATGTATATTATTTGAATCCTTGGGGTTGACGAGGCTAGATTAGTATTTAATTTTTGTAATTAAATACGGCATTGTTTAGCCATTCATTTTAGTTTACTTTCGATCTAGATTATTTGTACACTCCTTCGTGGAGTATAGGATCAATGGATGTAAATTAAAATGATTTATCTCGGCTCGGATATCTTTGGTGACTTGCGCACGGGAAAAGGTGGAGCGGACGAGGTGGCGACACGACGGGATGCGTATTGGAGGACAATGCCATAATAGTTGGAAAAATTCTATTTTTTCCATATTGATTGTTGATTTGTTTTTATATGCATGTTGTGTATGCTTTAAAATTCCTCAATTTCAATTTACTAAGTGGGAGAGGGATATTTTAATTAATTCTCGTGGCCTCCATTACAATTTGACGTGTGATGCAACAAACTTGTGTGTTGGCTCTGAGTGCCTTCCTCCCTGCGGATGGGTTTTTTTGTGGATCACTAGGTCAAATAATAGTTATAGGAAATTATCTAGGAGCATGTGTACTTCCACAGTGGTAAGGCACATAGTCCGAAATAATTCCCTTAGTATCGTGTAATGGTGCACACTTAGATGCAAATAAAAGTATCCTCCCCATCGGAGTCACTGCTTTTATTTGTAGGGCCAAAGAGAAACCAACTATTAATTTTATTTGTCAAAAAGTAAGGTTGACAAGATAATAAAATTAATGGGTAAAACCTCCTCTTACAAATGTAGAATTCGTATACGACCACACAGCGTGGCATACGATATTCTCGGTGATTTGAGGTGTTGGTTGATTTCGGAATTTTATTGTTTTGAGGAATCAATAATATTTGAAATCTAATATTTTGATCATTGTGATTTTTAGGATTTTTAAATGGCTTTCAACCCACTTGCTATGATTTTAAAAGAAAATAAGCTTACTGGACCAAACTATATTGATTGGAAAAGAAATCTGGATATTATCTTAACTGCGGAGGAGTACAAATTTGTACTCTTCGAGGTCAGTCCTCCTAAGCCCTCTGATGACTCTGATGAAAAGGAGAAAGAACGTTATAAGAAATGGGTCAAGGCAGATGAGATGGTGCGGTGTTACATTTTGGCATCTATGTCAAATGTGCTGCAACATCAGCATCAGGCCATAGCCACAGCTTATGACATGATGTTCAATCTCAAGGAACTTTTCGGACATCAGAGTAGGGCGGCTAGATAGGAGGCATTGAGAAACTTGATGACGACCACCATGATCGAGGGAACACCCGTTAGGGATCATGTTCTCAAGATGATGGCTCATCTTAATGAGATAGAAGTCCTCGGAGCTGAGATCGATGGGGAAACCCAGGTCGATATCATTCTCCAGTCTCTGCCTAGGAGTTTTGAGCAGTTCCGCCTCAATTACAACATGAACAAAGAGGTTGTATTCGTTGGCGGAGCTTCTGACAGAACTCCAGGCAGCAGAGGGGCTTTTTCGTCAAAGTGCTCAAGCCATGGTCGCTCAGAAGGTTTCTTCCTCTAAACCGAAAGGTAAGAAGAAGAAGAAGCAAGGTGGAGTGAAGAAAGTGGCAGTGGGACCTCAGGCAGGAGTGAAGAAGCCGAAAGGCAAGTGCTTCACTTGCAAGCAGACTGGACATTGGAAGGCGGACTATCCTCGCCGAAAGAACAAAGGTATATCTTCTTGTTTAGTTGTTGAAACATGTTTAGCGGTGTTATCTACCAGTGCCTGGTGTGTAGATACAGGAGCCACTGATCATGTCTGCAATACTTTGCAGGGGTTCTAGGAAACCCGACGACTAGCTGAGGGAGAAATTACCGTCTTCATGGGCAATGCTTCAAAGGTGGCGGCTATTGCAGTGGGAGATGTTTATTTATCTTTTGATAGGAATAAAGTTTTGGTTTTGAGAAATTGTCTTTATGTACCTACTTTTAGAAAGAATTTAATTTCAGTTTCTAAATTGTTTATGGATGGATATTCTGTTTCTTTTAATGACAAAGTGGTTATAAAAAGGAATAGGGAGATTATCTGTTCTGGTACATTGGTTGGCAATTTATATACTCTTGAACCGAAAACTCCCACGATGCATATAGAAGTCAATAACTCATCTTCTAAGTCTAATAAGAGAAAAGAACCTTCGCAAATGAACCAGACATATCTTTGGCATCTAAGGCTTGGTCATATTAACCTAAGCAGAATTCAAAGGTTGATAGCTGATGGACCTTTGGGTTCATTAGTGGTGGAGGATCTCCCAACCTGCGAATCTTGCTTGGAAGGTAAAATGACCAAGAGGCCTTTAAAGGCCATGGGGTATAGAGCCAAAGATGTGTAAGAATTGGTTCATTCTGATTTGTGCGGTCCTATGTCTATCCAGGAAAGAGGTGGTTTTGAATATTTCGTCTCATTTATAGATGATTATTCAAGATATGGATACATTTACTTGATGCGCCGCAAGTCTGAATGCTTTGACAGGTTCAAAGAATCAAGGCTGATGTGGAGAACCGTCAAGGTAAAAGTATCAAGACATTATGATCTGATCGTGGTGGCGAGTACCTCTTGGGAGAGTTTAGGAATTACTTATCAGAGGCTGGGATTCAATCCCAATTGTCTACACCTGGCACACCCCAGTAGAATGGTGTAGCGGACCGAAGGAATAGGACTCTTATGGAGATGGTCAGATCGATGATGAGTTATTCTGAGTTACCTGATTGCTCTGGGGTATGTATACGGCAATGTATACTCTAAACTTGGTTCCATCCAAATCAGTACCTTCTACCCCTGTAGAATTGTGGACTGGGCGAAAGCCTAGTCTAAGACATATTCGGATATGGGGGAGTCCAACACATGTGCTAAAGGTTGATGCTGGTAAGTTGGAACCTCGTACAGAAGTGTGCATGTTTGTTGGCTACCCTAAGGGAACGAAAGGTGGTTTGTTTTATAATCCTAGAGATCAGAGGGTGATCGTTAGCACGAACCCCAGATTTCTAGAGGAGGATTATGTAATGAACCACAAGCCCAAGAGTAGGATTGTTCTTGAGAAGTTGACAGGGGAAGTCCCAACTTCATTACCACCGGTACAAGAGGAGATACCACAAGTCACTGCACCGCGTGTCACAGAGCATACACAAGAGGCACCTCGTCGTAGTGGGAGGGTTGTTAGACAACTCGAGAGATTCATGTTTTTGGGAGAGTCTTCGGACTTAGTCCCTGGTGAACATGAACCTGATCCCTGGACATATGACGAGGCACTCCAAGATAGAGATACGGTATCTTGGCAAAGAGCGATGAATTCAGAGATAAAATCTATGGATTCTAATCAAGTCTGGGAGCTAGTAGAACCACCCAATGGTGTAAAAGCCATTAGATGCAAGTGGATCTACAAGAAAAAGAGAGGAGTAGACGGGAAGGTTGAGACCTTCAAAGCTAGGCTTGTTGCGAAAGGGTATACTCAAAAAGAGGGTATCGATTATGAGGAGACCTTTTCGCCGGTAGCTATGCTTAAGTCTATCCGGATTCTCTTATCTATAGCTACTCATATGGATTATGAGATTTGGCAGATGGATGTCAAGACAGCTTTCCTTAACGGAAGTCATGAGGAGAACATCTATATGTGGCAACCAGAGTGATTCATTGCTAAAGGCAAAGAGCATCTTGTATGTAAGCTTAATCGGTCCATTTATGGATTGAAGCAAGCTTCTAGATCTTGGAACATCCGCTTTGATGAGGTAATCCAGTCATATGGATTTATTCAAAGTCCGGATGAGCCTTGTGTATACAAAAGATGTGACAGAAACGTAGTGGTATTTCTTATACTATACGTAGATGACATTTTGTTAGTTGGCAACAATATCAAAGTGTTATCAGACGTAAGGGTATGGTTGTCCAAACAGTTTGACATGAAGGACTTGGGAGAAGTGGGACACATCCTTGGGATCAAAGTAATAAGGCCTCGCAAGAAAAGGATGTTGTGCTTATCTCAAGCTTCATACATTGACACTATCCTTGCTCGTTTTAGCATGCAGAACTCCAAGAAAGGTTTTCTACCTTTTAGGCATGGAGTTCCTTTATCTAAAGAGATGTGTCCCAAAACATCAAAGGAGATAGAGGACATGAAGGCGGTTCCTTATGCTTCAGCAGTAGGAAGCCTTATGTATGCTATGCTATGTACGAGACCGGATATCTGCTTTGCCATAGGCATGGTTAGCAGATATCAGAGTAATCCTGGACAGGGACATTGGACTGTGGTTAGCATATTAGAGAGGTTTTTGTTTTGTTAAGGGATGTTTCAGTAGATACTTGTAAAACTTTACCTACTTCGCTCTTCAATTTTACTAAAGAGGGGGAACTTATGATAGGGGCAGGGTTTTCTGATCAGTTAGAAGGTTTTCTGAGCTATTTATATAGTTCCCGAGTAGTGTATGTGACGTTCGAGTCAGGTAGGGGCATGTATAGTAACTATGTTTACGGAGTAATTTGTGTTAGTACAAGGGCACCAGATAATCGAACCTAGGTTTTGATTATGGAAAAGGATCAAAGTTAAGCTATTATTGTTATCTCATTAGTTGTGTTAAGTGTGCATGAAATGATTAAGCTAAGCTGAAGGTCAGCGACACCCAGAGAATCTCGGGATGAGAAACTGAGGTTGTCGGGCGACACCAGGAGAACCTCGTTGGAGTCAAGGAACCTCGGTGGCGACCTAAAGCTATGCAACAGGTCAGGAGGACCAGAGGTAAGCACTGAGTGTAGAGTAATGGTGAGGCCATGTTGGACGAACTTAGGCGGCGATCCGACTAAGATTCTGGGGGAAGGTCTAGGTCGAGATCGGATGGTAAGGAACCGTTGTAATGTCCATTACTCGACATTTCTGTACTAACTCTTTTCTACATGAGAGTGACTGATAAGCGGTGAATTGTCGCAATACCGTTCCCAAATTATTTACCGAACCCCCTGACTACACTAATGCATTATAGGACTGACTCGGGTCATCTCCGAACGAACCTAATGGCTGAACGTTTGTTTTTAAACAGAAGTAAACACTGGGGTTTTTTACAATTATCAAAACAATTATTCAAAGCTAACCTAATGCAAGAACGATTCAACCTTGCACCACACTATCACTATACGATGCAATGGTCAAACAATTCTGATAAACAGACATGGAAATTAAATCTGCAGGAAGTAAATCTAACTACCAAATAACAATTAACAAGTAACTATCCTAATGCGCAAAAGTAAGTAATCACGCACCGCAATGTCACTATACGGTAAAATGATCATGAAATAAAGGTGAACAATTCAACCAAGTACCGCACTGTCACTATACGGTACAGTGATCAAATAGTCACTGAAAACTGCAATAAACGAAAGCAATTCAACGAAGCACCGCACTATCACTATACGGCACATTGGCCAAATTTAAATAAAATCTAAACTAATAATGAAAGCAATTCAACCAGGCACCGCACTGTCACTATACGGCACGTTGGTCGAATGTAAATGAAAAATAACCTAAACATGATAAAACATAATAAACAAATTAACCGTAACAGAACAAACATGATAAAGTAAAATATCCAATTAAATGGACTGAATTCAAATATAAGTAATCGATAACCCCACGATGGCGACAATAAACCGAACAACCCCTCCATCGATGGATTATGGATGCGGTCCTAATCCCGGCACCGCGGAAAAGAGCTGAATGTGGAGGGATGTGAACACTGCTCCAGCGGCTGTGGATGCCGGAGCTCCTAGTCCCGGTAGCTAGTGGATGGAATGTCGAAGCGGTGCGGCCTAATCCCGATCGCCGGAATGGGGTGAACTACCAGAACAGTGGTGGAAAACCTCTTCACCGACTGATGACAAGCTGAAATTGCCTAATCCTTGCAGCTGATGATGGCGGAGATGAAGCGGCCTAATCCCGATCGCCGGAAAGGAATGGAATCGCCGGTGATGGAGCTAGACTCGCCGGAATCCATCGCTTGCCACTCTTCTGATTAGCTGTCCGAATCACGACATCTAATCGTCCGTCGAGGGCTACTTTGGGATCATCGCCACCATTTGCCGAGGGGAGGTCGCCAGGAAAGGGATCGGTTGACCGTGCGTCGCCGTGGGAAGAAGACTACATCCGCGTGAAAAGGGGGAAAAAATGCCTCGGCTCGAGTTGCGCTACTCGTCGCGATATGGAAGGACCTCCTTCTGCGTGTCACCGCCGGCTGCCTGTGCAATCCTGCCGCCGCTCCCACGGAAGCGAAAGAAGCCGCCGTCGCTCGCGAGGAAGAAGACGCCTGTGCTATTTTTTTTCTTCTTTGCGCCGATTCTCCTCTTTCTGGAAAGGTAGGTTTTATTAAATGAAAAACATCAGCCATCCGATTCAATTACCCTTTCAATCTCAGCCGTTCCTTAGAGCTAGGGCTCGATTAATCAATTAAGTTGGCTTCATTTGGTTGCTCAATCCAACGGCTGTAATCAATCTGATTTCAAACAGACGGATCTGATCCATCTGAAGGGATAATCGAAATCCAACGGTCCGGATGAACAGACAAGATTTGTAGATCACAATGCATGGGCCGGATCACTCCAGATTCAGATTAATGGCTCAGATCGAGCCATCACATTGGACGGTCCAGATTGCTCCGATCTCTAATGAATGGAACTAATTGAATCTGAATGGAAAATCACGATCAACCGGATCTAAATGAAAGGATAAGATATCAAGATCTACATGTATGGACCGGATCTCTTCAGATCTAGATAGATGGCTCAGAATCGATCAGATCTCATCGGACGATCAGGATTGACTAAATCTGAACTCTTTGATTAAGTTGCTTCTGATCTTGATGAAAGGTCCATATTAATTACGTTTGAAATAATCCTTCTAGTCCTAGATGAGGCCATATTTGATTCAACTTGAGTCTAGTCCAGTAGCTCATCTCGATCTCCTACAAACGAAGATAAAATTTGCATATAAGTCCAAAAATTAGGAGAATTTACAATAAGGTCCAAAAATATATCCAACTCATAAAACATGTAAATAATCAATAATAAATCACTCGAGAGGATAAAAACAGTGATATTAAGGACCAAAATAATACAACAAAATGACAGTTATCAATTCCCCCACACTTATTTTTGCGCGTCCTGTGCAATAACAAAAATAAAGAAACTGACTCACTAACTCATTCCCTAAACAATACCCAGATCAATAATTCAGAGACAGGAAAAATAAGTTACTTAGGATCACCAAATCGATCCGGATCCTAGGTAGTCAAAAGATCCGACTCCTACAACAATCAACATGTATGATGATTTACAGTCAAATCAAATAAACTAAGCCTGATACAAAACCTCCCAAAATGGATAAATGCACTGATGCTCACATAATAACATAGGAGTGGGGCTCCCTCAAAACAACATGCAATTTTGTACTACCATATGCTTGCTTATCATCTATTTCTCTACTGCTATCAATACATCTCATACATGAATCAAAAGGATTTATCATGAATCAGAATAAGATCAAAAGTAGATGGCAGATAAAGTATGCAAAGAGAAGTACAAGACAAAGGTACAAATGAATAGGGAACAAGAGAAGAATTGGAGAAATAAACCTGATGAGTTGCTCTGTGAAATACTCAGTAACCAGCAATATGGGAAGAGGCTAGGACAATTGGAAACTTTAGAATTGGATTCAGGATCAAATGACTCTATCGAACACATTGCAATCCTATTTGCCTGCATTACAATTGCACTTTTTTTTTGTGTGTGCAGAAACTCAAGTACTAATCACAGACAAATATATCTCAGGACCAATGACCTCTGAAAACTATGTCTTCCATATCATGTTTCCAACACAAATAATATAGCTCCTCCCCCACACTTAAAAATTTTGTCCGTCTCGGACAATACAACCCATCAAACTATTCCTCCAATATGGAAAATAATAGATATAAAAAAGATAATCCACAAAGATACAAAGACAATGAATAGCAAATGAAAAGATAAGACAAGTAAGAAATGGAAGATGGAAGTATCAAGTGGATTAGACAATCAAACCAAGTCAGGAAAAGAGTCAAAGAATGAAATCCTTCATCATATTCATGCAAGTAAATGTTACTAAAGTTTTGAAAAGACTCAAAGCAAGTTCTAGAGTAACAAGAATCACATGTGTTATCACACAAAAGTGGGTAAATGATAAGAATGGCTTGTAACCTCACTAGGTGAATAAACATCAAGCTTAATCTATCAATAAAAAGTTCACCATCATAACAAGTGACTGCATGCAAGTGAAGTCTCCTATCATACACAAATCCATAATTTGATGATCAAACTTAACTAATTTTTACCACCTCTGAAATGATACTAAGGCATGCATAGGGAATATTATTTGACTCAACGACATACAAACAAACCTAAGTAAACAGGCAAACACGCAATCAACTCATACAAATTATTCCGAACATGAAAGGAAGAAAATAAATGTAGTAAATAAAAGAACACACTCCCCTTTCAAGTCGGAGAAAAAGTATCATCATGTCTGGCCCCACCGTATTCTTCAGTATAGAATTGATCTCTCTGCTTAAAATGACCTACGTCTATTGCGAAAGTGTGACCCTTGATCACTAATGATCGCCCTGGGTACTCCAAATCTGCAAAATATGTGAGACCTAACAAAATCCACAACAATTAGAGAATCATCAGTCCTGATGGGGATGACCTCCACCCATTTGGAAACATAATCATATGCCAACAGAATATATGGAAATCCAAAAGATACAGGACACTGACCCATAAAATCAATACCCCAAATATCAAAAATCTCACAGAATAACAAAAGTTTTTGAGGCATTTCATTTCTACGTCCTATTTCCCTGTTCATTGACATCGCTAACAAGACTTGTAGAATTCAGAGGCATCATGAGATAAGGTGGGTCAATATAAACTAGACTCTAAAACTTTCCTAGCAGTTCTTTTGGGGTCCAAAGTACCCCCCACAAGCCAGAGAATAACAAAAAGTAAGTATGTATGGAATGAAACTCATAATCAAGTGCACATCATCTAATAATCTGATCACTACAAAATTTTCAATGATAAAGATCATCCCATACATAATACTTAGCATCACTTTTCAATTTCTGGACTTGTGCATGAGTAAAATGTGAAGGTACAACACGACAACTAAATAAATAGCAAGATCTGCATACCATGGTGTCTTATCCTACAGGTGAAAAGGTGCTCATCTGGAAAAGAATCTGCTATAGGGGTGGGCTTGATCTCCATCACAATCCTAGTCAAACTGAAATACCACCTCCTTCTGTAACAATTTTGTCAAGGGTAGGGCAATCTTACTAAAGTTTCTGATAAAATGTCTGTAGAAACCTGCATGACCTAGAAAAGCACCAACTTCCCGCACAGAAGAGGGGTAAGATAAAGAATATATAGCATTAA
Source organism: Wurfbainia villosa (assembly GCA_025175895.1). Lineage (NCBI taxonomy): Eukaryota > Viridiplantae > Streptophyta > Magnoliopsida > Zingiberales > Zingiberaceae > Wurfbainia > Wurfbainia villosa. Next base: position 84,793,835 of record CM046001.1, read on the forward strand.
TTTTAGCAGGATCTACTTCAATACCATACACAGAGATGATAATATAACCTAAGATTATCCCATGCTCGACCATGAATTGACATTTCTTACAAACATCTGATGGAAGTGATTCTTGGGGCGTCCCTACACATTCCATATCCTTGTCTACATAAAAGGGCCCACAGATAGGTCCTAACAATAAATCATTATCAACATCAGAATCAATAAAATCACAACAAAATGTAGAAGGTACAGAGATATCCAAATGAAAAACAGACTAAGAAATAAAGTTCATGTAGTCCAACTCATCAGCTATAACCACGCTAAGAATAGAATGATCCTCCATCAGGTACCTCATAGTGTCCAAAATACTGAACCGAACTCCAGTATCTCCTACCTCCATAGAAAGAGTACAACTTCTCGTGAAACAAAACCTCGGCATACTTGGGAATCTACTTCCCTAGCCTTTTCTTCAACAACCCCCTTCCTAGGCTGGGCCTCTGAGGGAACAGAACAAAACCTCCTGTATAAAACTCAAGTAGATTATCGCCTGAAGACCTAGTCATCCATACAAACAAATATAATGATAAACAAATATAAATAATAAGAAAGACATTAATAACAAAAGAAAAATAAAACAAACAAAAAAACTACAGTTTAAAGACAAACGAACCCATTAGAGTTCCCCGGCAATGGCGCCAAAATCTGATAAGCGGTGAATTGTCGCAATACCGTTCCCAAATTATTTACCGAACCCCCTGACTACACTAATGCAGTATAGGACTAACTCGGGTCATCTCCCAACGAACCTAATGGTTGAACGTTTGTTTTTAAATAGAAGTAAACACTGGGGGTTTTTACAATTATCAAAACAATTATTCAAAGCTAACCTAATGCAAGAATGATTCAACCTTGCACCGCACTGTCACTATACGATGCAATGGTCAAACAATTCTGGTAAACAAACATGGAAATTAAATCTGCAGGAAGTAAATCTAACTACCAAATAACAATTAACAAGTAACTATCCTAATGCGCAAAAGCAAGTAATCACGCACCGCACTGTCACTATACGGTACAATGATCACGAAATAAAGGTTAACAATTCAACCAAGCACCGCACTGTCACTATACGGTACAGTGATCAAACAGTCACTGAAAATTGCAATAAACGAAAACAATTCAACCAAGCACCGCACTGTCACTATACGGTACATTGGCTAAATGTAAATGAAATCTAAACTAATAACGAAAGCAATTCAACTAGGCACTGCACTGTCACTATACGACACATTGGTCGAATGTAAATGAAAACTAACCTAAACATGATCAAACATAATAAACAAATTAACCGTAATAGAACAAACATGATAAAGTAAAATATCCAATTAAATGGACTGAATTCAAATATAAGTAATCGGTAACCCCAAGATGGCGATAATAAACCGAACAACCCCTCCGTCGATGGATTACGGATGCGGTCCTAATCCCGGCACCGCAGAAAAGAGCTAAATGCGGAGGGATGTGAACACTGCTCCGGCGGCTGTGGATGGCGGAGCTCCTAGTCCCGGTAGCTAGTGGATGGCGGAGCTCCTAGTCCCAGTAGCTAGTGGATGGAATGTCGAAGCGGTGCAGCCTAATCCCGATCGCCGGAATGGGGTGAACTGCCGGAACAGTGGTGGAAAACCTCTTCACCGACGGACGACAAGCTGAAACTGCCTAATCCCGGCAGCTGATGATGGCGGAGATGAAGCGGCCTAATCCCAGTCGCCGGAAAGGAATGGAATCGCTGGTGATGGAGCTGGACTCGCCAAAATCCCGCGCTTGCCGCTCTTCCAATTAGCTGTCCAAATCACGACATCTAATCGTCCGCCAAGGCTCGCCTGGGATCATCGCCGGCTGTCAGAGGGGAGGTTGTTGGAAAGGACTGCCGGACTGTCGTCGCCGCTCGTGAGGAAGAAGACTCTGCCGCGCGTGAAAAGGGGGAAAAAATGCCTCGGCTCGAGTTGCGCTGCTCGTCGTGATATGGAAGGACCTCCTTCTGCGTATCGCCGCAGGCTGCCTATGCAATCCCGTCGTCGCTCGCGAGGAAGAAGACGCCTGCGCTGTTTTTTTTCTTCTTTGCGCCGATTCTCCTCTTTCTGGAAAGGTATGTTTTATTAAATGAAAAACATCAGCCGTCCGATTCAATTCCCCTTTGAATCTCAGCTGTTCCTTAGAGTTGGGGCTTGATTAATCAATTAAGTTGGCTTCATTTGGCTGCTCAATCCAACGACTGTAATCAATCTAATTTCAAATGGACGGATCTGATCCATCTGAAGGGATAATCGAAATCCAACGGTCCAAATGAACAGACAAGATGTGTAGATCACAATGCATGGGCCGGATCGCTCCAGATTCAGATTAATGGCTCAGATCGAGCCATCACATTGGACGGTCCAGATTGCTCTGATCTCGAATGAATGGAACTAATTGCATCTGAATGGAAAATCACGATCGACAGGATCTAAATGAAAGGATAAGATGTCCAGATCTACATGTAGGGATCGAATCTCTTCAGATCTAGATAGATGGCTCAGAATCGATCAGATCTCATCGGACGATCAGGATTGACTAGATCTGAACTCTTTGATTAAGTTTCTTCTGATCTTGATGAAAGGTCTAGATTAATTACATTTGAAATAATCCTTCTAGTCCTAGATGAGGCCATATTTGATTCAACTTGAGTCTAGTCCAGTGGCTCATTTCGATCTCCTACAAACGAAGATAAAATTTGCATATAAGTCCAAAAATTAGGAGAATTTACAATAAGGTCCAAAAATATATCCAACTCATAAAACATGTAAATAATCAATAATAAATCACTCGAGAGGATAAAAACAGTGATATTAAGGACCAAAATAATACAACAAAATGGCAGTTATCAATGACCAAGCCAAGAGTCGACTGAAGGTTATTGGCATTTGACTAATCTTACCATCAGTCGACTGCTGAGGGTCAGCAGTCGAATGCTATTAAAACTGGTCAGCTCGAATAAAGTCAAGATAAGCTTCACCAAAAGTGGGGGGATGAGGAGCTTTGACCCATATCTGGATCTCAATGAGCTAGGGTTTGAAGGGATATAAAAGAAGAGGCTTTTTACTTCATTGGATGATCTAATCGTGCTCCCAAAGTCTTGCTACAACACCAAGCTTCAACGACAACACTACGCCGCAATACCGACGACACGCCAAGATTTCATTCATTTGTCAGTAGTTCTTAATTAAGTTGTCGTTTATTTTATTTGTTATTTCCATTTCTAAGAGGGGAGGTAGTCTTCTTGCCTCTTCCTCTATCCTTGGTTTTGTAATCGTCGTCTCTTACCTCCAACGAGGAGGAGACTTTTAGTGGATTGCCCCATCATACGCGGTCTAGGATCACGGGGCCTTGGAGTAGCAATTTTTCGATTGTGAACCAAGTAAAAACAAAAAGTGTTACTTTCTTTTATTGTCTTTACTTCCGCTATGCTTACTTTGGTTTTAACATTGAAAAGAAGAAAGATTTTATGATCTCTATTCACCCCCCCCCCTCTAGTGACTCTCTTGATCCAACAATTGGTATCAGAGCAGGGACACTTAGATTTGATGCAACCACCGGTCTAGCAAAGTTTTCTATTCTTTTTGTGTTTATTCTTTTAAGTTTTTTTTCTCCCACTCTACTAATCCAAGACCAAGTCTTGGTACATTGTTTTTTAGCTGTGTCTTTGCAAGTATTAACCGAACTAATCACTTCTGGAGTAGCTGACGATAAAACGGGCATAACTTTTGATACAAGTTGACCCACAAAATGTGCTACCCACCAAATTAAAGCTCTCTCAGAGATCTATATTTCTTACAGAGGTTTACCCCTGTAACTGTAGGGATCTATAGGGATTTTTTATGCAAAATAGCATATGCGCAACGGAAAAATAGGATCCCTTCCAAGTGATCCTTGCGAAAGAAAACCTCGTACAAAAAAATAAATTTCTCTAAAAGAAAAAAACTTATCTTATAGGAGAATATTACCTTTGTTGCATGCCCTTTTTAATCCCGCTTCTCCTTGGGTTTGTTGGATCTTTTAGCACGTTCAAATGTCCGTGCCTCTATATGTATCCACACGAGCAAGCTCTTGTCTCACAAAAGAAACTAGAAGAGCTCTCCTTTACTTCTTGCTAGAGAAGTCTCTAAAGGAGAGGAAGGTAGGGAAAAAGAGAAAGGAAGAAGAAGACCACTCTTCTTGCTAGCCTACACTCACAAAAGCCACACAACCAAAGCCTTTCACCACCAAGCTCTCTCCAAGCCTCAAGCTTCCACCAATTTGGCCGGCCACCCCATGGAGTGTTTTATAGGATTGAAAAAACCATTCACCTCCTATCACATTCAATGCAATCAATTGCATTGAAAAATAATTGGCCGGCCACATGTGGAGAAATTCCAAAGGTCAAAACCCTTTGTCTCCTTCCACCTCATCAAGCTTAGGTGGCATTCTTATGTGGCATGCTTAGGTGGCATGCTTATGTGGCATTCATGCATGTTGAATTAATCTTATTAATTCAATAAGCTTATGTTATAATATTGAATTAATCTCATTAAATCAATAAGGTAACATATTGAATTAATCTTATTAAATCAATTAAGCTTAGGCTATCATGATAACATATTTATTTAATCTTATTAAATTAATAAGCTTAGCATATTGAATTAATCTCATTAAATCAACAAGCTAAAATTCTCATTAAGCTTAAAGTCCAAAAACCATTTTGTACTTAAGCTTATTCCCAAATTATTCTAGTCAAACTAGAATGCACTAATTCTTCTAATCATCATGCTCTTTGTGTGTGACCCTATAGGCTCTCATAACGTTGGCAGTGGATCTAAACTCTTTTAGATACACAAGCAATGAGCGGCATCTAGCAATACATCATTGCTACCCAAGTTACGAAATAAGTCAAGATCCGACTAACCTTTCCATGACTACTATAATGTATGACCGTGTCCTTCTATCCTTGATATCAGATTGACCAATGAGGCATAGACTGTGTCATCCTCGATCAATCTATGTGTTTCTTGATCCCTGAGTAAACAAACTCAAACAAATGAGCTCAATATCTCATATTGACTCATTTGAGCATGACCATGCGTTTTAGTAGTTCTACTCAATCAAGGGGCCCACAGATATCACTCCCATCATATAGGAGGAATAGATCCCATCTACATCACTCACATCCTTCCGCATAATTTGTTATATACCCAGTAATCGCCTTTATGGTCCACCCTGTTACGGGTGACGTTTGACGATACCAAAGTACATAACTCCTTATGTAGGGAACCGTAGTGACTTCAGGTTTGAGGACTATTCATACCAATAGTCACATGAGAAATTTTATGACACTCATATGACGATCCATGAAACTTTCTCATGGCGGGTCAGTTCAGTATATATTCTCTAATATATACCCATGTGTCAACTTGATATCATATATCCATGACTTGTGAGATCAAGTCATCAATTGACCTACATGCTAGTCTTTATGTATTAATATTGCCCTTGCATATTAATACTTGACTAGGAACATTTAGGAAAGTGTTCTCTACAGCCTCTCATAATCAATTCTGCCAATTGATGTGTTGTAGATAAGAACCTACTTTTCTAGGGCAATATTATATTTAATTTAGCTGGCACAAGCAAGACGTAAATATAATAACCAATCCTTTGCCTTTATAGACTATGATACAAAATGTTCCCTATTCAACCATCACATGATTGGTTCTAGGGATATAACTAACAGTAACAGGCTGTTTTTGATCTCAAAAACAATGTTTACTACCTTTTCGGGGACATTGAAGGTCTTAAGTGCTTAGTTCTTTGTTTAGTTTTTTATTTCTCATTTATTTCTTGTTATTTCCTGCATTACTAATCCAAGACCAAGTCTTGGAATTCCTTTTGGTTTGTATTTTTTCTTTTCAAGATTTTTTGATGGCCCATCTTGAGAGGTTTTGCACCGCTCGACCTCTGTTTTTCAATGGAGATGACTTCCATTACTGGAAGGGTCAGATGGAGTGCTACCTCTGGATAGTCATCCAGACCGGCTTCATTCCACCAACCAACGAAGACGGTGAGTTCTTGGACTGCGTCAAGTGGACGAATGCCATGAAGCGACAAGTGGAGGCCGATGTGAAAGCTATGCAAATCCTACAATGTGGCCTCTCCAAGGAAGAACTCAACTGCATCAGACCCTTCATCAGCGCAAAAGACTTATGGAACAAGCTCATTGAGCTACACGAAGGGACGATCGACACAAAGGTATGCAAATGAGATCTCCTTTTAAATAAACTATTTAATCTAAAAATGTAGGATCACGAGACAGTGACTTAACTCCATGTAAGGATCTAGGACATAATGAATGGTCTCCATTCAATCGGGCAAAAGGTGGAGAACCGCGATGTGATAAGGTGCGCTTTAATTGCATTTCCTAGGACTACTTTATGGGCATCCATGGTTGATGTCTACAAAGTATCTAGAGACCTTTCAAAAATTAGATTAGATGAGTTATTTTTGGAATTCAAGTTGCACGAACAAACTAACATGACCCCTGTCGAGAAAGGTGTAGGGTTGGTTGCAGGTCAAAAGAGAAAGGCAAGGGGCAAGCCACCTCCCGAAGAAGATGACTACCAATCAAAAGAAGAAATGGAGACCGAACTAGTCAACCTAGTTCAAAGGATGATCAAAAATGAAAGAAACACAACACAACCAACGAAAGCATTTCAAGCAACATGGGAAGAAGAAGAAGACCAATATGACAACTTAGCATTAATGGCGAAATCGATGGAGTCAGAATCCGAGTCTGAAGCCAACTCTGAATCTGAATCTGACTCCGACGACGAATTCGAGTCGAGACTCAAAGTCGGCTCAAAGAAAAAGATCAAGGTAAGTCGCTCGTCAATAAAAAATTTATATTGTGCCATTAAATTACTAGATAAGAAGTTAGCTAAGTTCGAGTCTAGGGTCGAGTCCTTGCTTAAAGTTGTTAAACTCCTCAAGCATGAGGCTACCCTAACCTCTTCGACTAGTCAAGTTCAAGAGGGAAACTCAACTCAAGTCGAAAAACTTTAGGAAGAGAATTCTCTCTTAAAAGGGCAAGTTCAAGAGCTCAAGGCTAGGTTGGAAAAGTTTACATTGGGATCCAAGGGTCTTGACCGACTCCTTTGAACTCAAAGGGTCGTGTACAACAAGGCTAGACTCGGGTTTAGAACATCAACTACAAATAGGTCTTACTTATCAATCATTAATCTTAGTAATCAAAAAATCCAAGCATGGGTCCCAAAGATTATTTTGAACTCACAATTGGGTGCTACTGAGTATTGGGTTCCCAAGGATCAAATCCACTTGTAGATAGACCATATTGGTTTAATGGTCTAGGGGGAGGTAATAGTAAAATTGTGTACCCGATCTCTTAGTGAAACCTTACATGTTTAGTTTTTCTTTTAATTTCTAGAATGGTTAGATAGGAAAAATGGTTAATCAAACTTGACAACATAGTATCAGGACGCGGCGAGATGATATTATATTAGGGAAATGAGGTCTTGTGTATCCGAGCTAGATATGACGTATCTAGCTTGGTGTACTCGGCTAAGTTGAACTAGCTGAAGCTACCTCATCACATCCTAAACTAGTTAGACCAGAAAGTAACCCTAAGATGATTAACTGAGCATTTTCTTAAAATTTACTTTGTCTAAGGAAGTGGTCGTTATTCCGATCAAAGAAGGCCTTTGTGCCTTGCCACGACCTGGAAGACACTTTTTGAAAGGCTCACTTAACGACCTAATGGTTAAATCCGAATCTAACTCAAGGTTGATTAGTTTTCAAATCATTAAATTTAACCAAGTAAAATTGAAATCATCTCACAAGAACATACAACGTGAACATGCTTTGAGACAAATAGCATGGGTGAGATACTAAGGATAATTAAAATGAGAATAACTTAATTTTCAAAATATTTTCAAAACTTATAAGAATATGTATCTTCATGATTGTTGCATTAGACATATAATTTAGGCCAAGTTTAGACCCCTAAACCTTCTAGGTTCCGTGTGATTGTTTAAGGGGGAAATACTAATCTTAAGGGTTATATTACAACATTTTAAACTCTTCAAGTTTTTTTTTAAATTATACTTATGTTTATAACATTTAAGTATTTTGAAATTTTAGATTCTGTTTATAATAGATTCAAAAATTTACTTTACCAAAAAAAGTTATTATACACTTTCTCACAAAAATAAAGCTAGTTTAACATTGTTGGTGCAGAGGAATAGAAAAAACTTAAATTTATCCAACACCTTTTTCGATCCTTAGGACTTTTAAACTCTTCAAAGGGACACATGCTTGGACTTAATTTCTCTACCTTTTAAATGATCTTACAATGCATATAATATTTTATCTATATAACATTTCTTCTCTCATTAATCTTTAAAATACACCTCAATCTTATAAATACACCCCTCGTTTTTTCGATATATGGAAAAAGGGGGAGAAGAGGGCAAAGTTAAGGGGGAATAATGTTTTTTTTAGTTTGTCTAAAGTTAACTTTAAGTTTCTTTTTTAAAAACTCACCTAAGGTCAAGGGGGAGGGTTTGAAAAAGAACTTACTCATACTAACTTACTCATGTTTACACACTTTCATATTTCTTTCATACTTATTATTCATGCGTAGTTATGCTTAGAACTACATCATTGCTTATGCTTAATTTTTCCTTAACTTTGAATCGATTTACCATAGATCAAAAAGGGAGAGATTGTTGGTGTAGGGCCACCAGATAATCGAACCTAGGTTTTGATTATGGCAAAGATTTAAAGTTAAGCTATTATTGTTATCTCATGAGTTGTGTTAAGTGTGCAAGAAATGATTAAGCTAAGCTGAAGGTCAGTGACACTCGAAGAATATCGGAACGATAAACCGAGGTGGTCGAGCAACACTAGGAGAACCTCGTTGGAGTCGAGGAACCTCGGTAGCGACCGGAAGCTAAGCAACAGGTCAAGAGGACCAGAGGTAAGTACTGAGTGCAGAGTAATAGTGAGGTCGTGTCCTCCATACGGGGACGAACTTAGGCGGCGATCTGACTAAGACTTTAGGGGGAAGGTCTAGGTCGAGATCAGATGGTAAGGAACTGTCGTAATGTCCATTACTCGACATTTCTATACTAACTCTTTGCTGCAGATGAGTGACCAAGCCAACAGTCGACTGAAGGCTATTTGCAGTTGACTGATCTTCCATCAGTCGACTGCTATTCAAACTGGTCAGCTCGAAGAAAGTCAAGATAAGCTCCACCAAAAGTGGGGGGATGAGGAACTTTTGCCTAGATCTAGATCTCAACGAGCTAGGGTTTGAAGGGCAATAAAAGAAAAGGCTTTTCACCTCATTGGATGATCTAATCATGCTCCCAAAGTGCTCCAATAATGCCAAGCTTCAACGACAACACTATGCTGCTGCAACGCTGATGACACGCCAAGATTTCATTCATTTGTCGGTAGTTCATAATTAAGTTGTCATTTATTTTATTTGTACTTTCCATATCTAAGAGGAGAGGTAAGTTTGTTTCCTCTTCCTCTATCCTTGGTTTTGTAATCGTCGTCTCCTACCTCCAACGAGGAGAAGACTTTTAGTGGATTACCCCATCATACGTGGTCTAGGATTGTAGGGCCTTGGAGTAGCAACCATTCGGTTGTGAACCAAGTAAAAAAAAATGTTACTTTCTTTTATTGTCTTTACTTCCGATGTTCTTACTTTGGTTTTAACGTCAAAAAGAAGAAAGATTTTACGGTCACTATTCACCCCCTACTCCCCTCTAGCGAATCTCTTGATCCAACAATTTATAATAGAATCGAAGGCTCGGCAAGAAGGGGGGATGAATAGCCTTTCTTTAATTAACTACGAGAGTTGTTAGCAGAAGCACAAAAAAGAGAAAGCAAAAAACAAAATTAAACAAGCAATGCTAAGACAAGACTTTAACGTGGTTCACGGCCTCTTGCCGCTAGTCTATGACAATCCTTTAGGAGGATCACCCCTTCAATCCTTCCACTATTTTCTCCTTTAATTGAACACAAGGTGGAGAAGGACCTTCCTACAATAAACCCTCTTCTTACAAGATGATAGAAGTAAGATAGTGAAGAAGAGAGTAAAAACCCTTATAAAACTTGGGGAGCGTGAGAATATGATTTAGAGTGAAAGCATTGGCCTCAAGCCTCCCAAGGCCAAATTTTATAGAGAGGAGGCATTATTTCCTGTTGGGAATGCAACAATCGACTGTTGCATGCAAGTAGTCAGCTTTCACTATTGTTGACCGTCTCCAATGACTTTTGACTATGCTTGATCCGCAGTCGTCATAGCTTAATGATACATTGATTAGTTGACTGATCCAGCTATCAGTTCAACTGCTCCAAATAATTAGTCGACCACGAGAGGTTATGTGCCTGTGTGCACTTATAATAGTCGATTGCCAAGGTATGACAGTCGACGAATGGTGGACCAGTCAACAGATGAACACAAAACCTCACCCGACAGCAGTCAACTACTAGATCAGTCGACTGATACCTATATTGGTCACCTGGCGTTGGGTAACTTCAAACAAAGATATTTGAGCATCTGACACTTGATCTTAGCCATTTGGCCAAGTTCACCTAAGTTGAACTAACCACCCAGGGTTATAATCGCTCAACTCTTATCTTCCCATAGAGTCTTCCATCAAAGCTCTCTTCCTTCGGCCTGCGTCCCTCAGATGCACTAAGCTTACGGCTTCTCCCCGTGCCATCCTTCACGTCTTGCCCTAAAGTCTACTTCCTTTGGCTTAACTCCATTTCTCCTCATCCAACGGTCCCACGAATGCACTAAGCTCACGGCTTCTCCCCGTGCCATCCTTCATTGACTCAAGGACTCGAGCCATGAGATGAATGAACTTGCCAATGCTTGACCGTATCAAGCTACTTATGTGTGATTCACCAAGTCCTGCACAACTTGGAACACACATCAAAAGCATATTCGTCCTAACTTGAACTCTTTTACACACAGATCAAAACCATTATCATACTTTGGTTGATTGTGTTGGGTTTCCTGTACCGCGGTGAGTGTGTGTTCGAACATGTTTCGTAAATATATGCACAACGGAAGAATTAAAAAGCAATAAATCTAATTTATTAAAACACACACATCACACGCATGCATAGTACAACATGTGTTGACATAATCACAATTTCAAATTTTGCCATAAAAGAAAATTACTCTAGTTATACCTGACGTATCACGTGCAGTGGGAATGACATCAACCGGAGTGACTCTTGCTAGAATCGCCTCTATCCATATCCACGCCGAGTATCATTAGGATGGCTTCACAAAGCCACGAGCCTCGTCTTCGTAGGAGTCACTAGCCTTGTGTCGAAGACGATATGATCGAGAGAAGATCACAATCCGAATCAAAATTCGGATTTGAAAATGGGTCCCAAAAACTTGCTTCTCTGGAGAGGTATTCGTCAACCGATTGATGAATCCTTAGTCCTCCACCTATGAGAATTATCGGAGATCAAATCCCCAGCAAGGTATCCTCTATCGGAGCTCCAAACGTCATCCAAACAACGCTCCGACATGCAATAAAAAAAGCTGTCCAGAAAAATAGACAGCTTGGTGGAGGAGTTGCGCCGGCCATAGAGGATGGTCGGCCAACCCTTGGTCGCTGGAACCAAGGTGGTTGCCGGAGGATGGCTGGCAGCAGCTTGGACGCCGGTAGCAGGGTGGACGGCAGCACAAGGGGCTGGCGGCATGGACTGCTTGGGCGGCGGCAAGGAGAAGAGAGGGAGAGGAGAGGAGAAGTTTATTTCACAAAATAAAACTTAGGGCTCTCCAAAAACCTAACCGCGTTTTTATAGAGCCCATGTTTCTTAACCATTAAGAAAATTTCTCCTTAGAGTTATTCGTTCATAACCAAAACTCGTTAACCCTCTCCAATTACTTAAGTTAAAATAAACCGAACCGAGTTGGTCTATTTTAAGTTAAAACGAACTGAACCAACTTTGGTTCATTCGTTTAAAACAAACCAAATCCCTTTGGTTTATTCTCCACCATTGGATTAGAACCAAACAAATTTTTTTCATCCATTATGTCTTCATAAGACTCAGCCCATCCATGCTTCCATTGCGACTGAAACAATTTCATGCTCGCTCCTTGTTTGGTCCAACAAAACCTTGTTTCTCTCGATCTGAGAATCTCATTCTCAAGCTTGTTTTAAATCCTTCGGATTACGCTCGTTGTGTGTGTGACAAAATAGGTTCTCGATTTATGTTGGTCGTCTATAATTAACCATTAATTATAGAACAATCATGAGTGGCACCTATTAGTACATCATGATCCCCAATTAACGGAAAAATCAACGGTTGATTCCAGAACCATTTCTAAAACCCTTCAGCAGCTATAATGAATCGTGCCCTATTCCCTTCATGCATCTTATACCCACTTGGTTTAGGACATGGTCTATAGTGGCAGTCCCCACTAGGTCGACTAGGGCACACCTAGCCCAAGTATCATTTCCTCGTCCTACGGATTCTAGTTACTGCACATGTATCCAAGAGTACCTTATTCTAAACAAGTAATGCTTTGGCCAAAGACTTTAGTAACAATCCGATGAGAGGCCATGGGTATACATCTCCTCGCAAGGAGTGGTGAATCCTTTATAGGCTATTTAAACACCTTCGGGCATTTCGACTTATACCTAATCATCTCGGGTCCACATCTCCTCAGAGATGCTTGCTTAAGATGTCAAAGCATAAGTCTTTGTGACCAAGATGACTTGAATACCGCAAGTCAAAGGAACACCGCACTTAAGTTGCAGTAAGAACTTCATTGACATATCGATATATTCAGAGAACCATATGAGTTCTTACAACTGGTCACTCCAATGAACAAGTTACCATAACTAGCATCCACAATTAACTCTGGACATGACAATGTTTCCAGCCAATGAGAATCAGCTGCTTGGATACACCAAGGAGTATACCTCGTGCTAGTCTCGACAGAATTGATGGTGTCCAAATCCATCAATTCATCGACTAGGGATAATTCCATTACATCACAATTACACATGTAGAGATACTCACTAGTTGTGATCCAATCACAAATTCTCCCATGCTGTGAATCATATTGTGGACATTCAGTAAATGAGTTTAAGATCCAATCAAATACAAGAAAACATGTATACTCAAATAATGAATCTTCATTTATCAAATAAATGGTACAACCATAAGGCGATTGCCTTAGGACACATCTCATATATATTACTAACAAACTCCCACTTGGCCTAATGCCAATCACCACAATATCCAATACCATAAGCTCTAACATGACCCTCAAACTTACTTTGAGGTAAGACCTTAGTTAAAGGATCCGCTAAGTTCTTTTCAGTGGAAATCTTCTCGATTTATATTTCCTTCCTACTTATGATATCTCTGATCAGATGATAGCAGTGAAGAACATGTTTGGATCATTGATGAGGCCACATCAAGTTCAGAGATGAACTTCTTGATCCAAACCGCTTCCTTTGTTGTTTCCAAAGTTGCAATGTATTCTGCCTCAGTGGCAGAATCTGCTTTAGTGTCTTTCTTGGAACCTTTTCAACTTATTGCACCTCCATTTAAGGTAAATACGTACCCAGAATGAGACCTGAAATCATCCTTATCTGTCTGGAAGCTGGCATCCGTATACCCGCATATTACTGTTGGGTTTCAGGCACCGCGGCGAGTGTGTGTTCGAAAATGTTTCATAAACATGTGCGCAGTGGAAGAAATAAAAAGCAATAAATCTAATTTATTACATCACACACACCACACGCATGCATAGTACAATATGTGTAGACATAACTGTAGTTTCAAATTTTACAATAAAAGGAAATTTATTCTACGTATACCTGACGTATCACGTGTAGCGGGAAAGACATCAACTAGAGCATCCCTAGCTAGAATCGCCTCTATCCGTATCCACGCCGAGTATCTTCGAGATGACTTCACAAAGTCCCGAACCTCATCTTCGTACGAGTCACTAGCCTCGTGTCGAAGACGATGTGATCGAGAGAAGATCACAATCCGAATCAAAATTCGGATTTAAAACCGAGTCCCCAAAACTAGCTTCTCCGGAGAGGTATTCATCAACCGTTTGACGAATCCTTCGTCCTCCACCTATGAGGATTACCGGAGATTGAATCCATGGCAAGGAAACCACTGTCTGAGCCCCAAACATCGTCAAAATGATGCTCCGACAAGAAGGAAACAAGCTGTCCAGAAAACTGGACAGCTTTGGTGGAGGATGTTGCGTCGGCCAAAAAAGGAAAGCTAGATACTCACCTTGTCGCCGGAGCCAAGGAAGATCACCGGAGGGTCGCCGGCAGAAGCTTGGATGATGACAACAACTTGGATGGTGGCACAAGGGGTGGGCGGCGGCTAGGGCTTTGGCGCCGACTACAAGAGGAGAAGAGGGAGAGGGGGCGGCAACTTTTTGGGTTAGGGCTTTCTCAAAACCCTTAAGCCCAATTTTATAGAGAACAAATTCTTCTAATGATTATTGGTTCATAACCAAAAACTCGTTAACCCGCTCCATTAATTTAAGTTAAAATAAATTAAACCGATTTGGTCTATTTTAAGTTAAAATGAACCGAACCAACTTTGGTTCATTCGTTTAAAACAAACCAAACCCCTTTGGTTTATTCTCCACCATTGGATTAGAACCAAACCAATTTAGTTCATCCATCATGTCTTCATAAGACACGTCCCATCCACGCTTCCATTGTGACGGAAACGATTTCATGCTCGCTCCATGTTTGGTCAAACCAAACATAGTTTCTCTCGGTCTGAGAATCTCATTCTCAAGCTCGTTTTAAATCTTTCGGATTACACTCATTGTGCGTATGACCAAATAGGTTCTCGGTTTATGTTGGCCGTCTATAATTAACCATTAATTATAGAACAATCATGAGTGACACCTAGTAGTACATCATGATCCCCAATTAACCGAAAAGATCAACGGTTGATCCAGAACTATTTCTGAAATCCTTCAGCAGCTAGAATGATTCGTGCCCCGTTCCCTTCACTCATCTTATACCCACTTGGTTCAGGACATGGTCTATAGTGTCAGTCCCCACTAGGTTGACTACGTCACACCTAGCCCAAGTATCATTTCCTCGTCCTACGGATTCTTGTTACTATACATGTATCCAAGAGTACCTTACTCTAAACATGTAATGCTTTGGCCAAAGGCTTTAGTAACAATCCGACGAGAGGCCATGGGTATACATTTCCTCGCAAGGAGTGGTGAATCCTTTATAGGCTATTCAAACACCTTCGATCACTTCGACTTATACCCAATCATCCCTGGTCCACATCTCCTCAGAGATGCTTGCTTAAGATGTCAAAGCATAAGTCTTCATGATGAAGATGACTTGAATACCGCAAGTCAAAGGAACATCACACTTAAGCTGCAGTAAGAACTTCATTGACATATCTATATATATGCAAAGAACCATATGAAGTTTTACAGCTGGTCACTCCAATGAACTAGTTACCATAACTAGCATCCACGATTAACTCCAGACATCACAATGTCTCCATCCAGTGAGAATCAGCTGCTTGGATAAACCAAGGAGTATACCTCGTGCTATTCTCGACAGAATTGATGGTGTCAAAATCCATCAATTCATCGACTAGGGATAATTTCTGATACATCACACTTACACATATAGAGATACTCACTAGTTGTAATCCAATCACAAATTCTCTCATGCTGTGAATCGTATCATGGACATTCTGTAAATGAGTTTAAGATATAATCAAATACATGAAAATATGTATACTCAAATAGTGAATCTTCATTTATCATATAAATGATTCAAACATAAGGCGATTTCCTTAGGACATCTCTCATATATTACTAACAAAATCCCACTTGGCCTAATGTCAATCGCTACGGTATCCAATACCATAAGCTCTAAATGACTCTCAAACTTACTTTGAGGTAATGCATTAGTCAAAGGATCCGCTAAGTTCCCTTCAGTGGGGATTTTCTCGATTTGTATTTCTTTCCTACTAATGATCTCTCTGATCAAATGATTGCAGCGAAGCACATGTTTGGATCGTTGTTGAGACCTTGGCTCTTTCGCTTGTGCAATTGCTCCATTGTTGTCGCAGTAGACCGGTATTGCTTCAACAATGACTGGAACAACACCAAGTTCATAAATGAACTTCTTGATCCAAACCGCTTCCTTTGCTTCTTCCAAAATTGCAATGTATTCTGCCTCAGTGGTAGAATCCGCTACAGTGTCTTGTTTGGAACTTTTTCAACTCACTACGCCCCCATTCAAGGTGAACACATACCCAGACTGAGACCTGGAATCATCCTTGTCTGTCTGGAAGTTGGCATCCATATACCCGCGTATCACCATGTCCCCTTCTCCATATATTAGGAACACATCCTTAGTTCTTCTTAAGTACTTAAGGATCGTCTTAACAGCCACCCAATGATCCATTCCTGGATCAGACTGGTATCTACTCATGACAC
The DNA here is from genome assembly GCA_025175895.1 of Wurfbainia villosa. Lineage (NCBI taxonomy): Eukaryota > Viridiplantae > Streptophyta > Magnoliopsida > Zingiberales > Zingiberaceae > Wurfbainia > Wurfbainia villosa. Next base: position 84,810,414 of record CM046001.1, read on the forward strand.
TCAAAACATACGATACATCGGGCCTCGTACATAACATAACATACATGATAGATCCTATTGCGGATGCATAGGGAATCTTACTCATGCAAATCCTCTCGTCTTCTGTACGCGGACACATGGACTTCGAAAGGTGTATCCCATGCATGATGGGAAGGTAACTTTTCTTGGATTCTGACATGCTAAACCTCTTTAGTACTCGGTCTATATATGTAGACTGCGAAAGACCAAGCAACCGTTTCGATTTATCCCTATATATCTTAATCCCGAGGATGTAGGTTGCTTCTTCCAGGTCTTTCATGGAAAATGTCTTGGACAACTAAATCTTTACTGACTATAAAACTGAAACATCATTTCATATAAGTAATATGTCATCTACATACAATACTAGGAACACGACTGCACTCCCACTAACCTTCTTGTACACACAAGGTTCGTCTGGATTTTGTGAGAAATCAAACTTTTTGATTGTCTCAAAAAATGGATATTCCATCTCCTGGATGCTTGCTTCAATCCATATATGGACCGTCACAATTTGCATACCTTGGTTTTATCAACCGATGTGAAACCCTCAGGTTGTATCATATACACATCCTCGAGCAGGTTTCCATTAAGGAAAACTTTTTCACATCCATCTGCCAATCTCATAATCATAATGAGCCGCTATGGCATGGAGCATTCGAATGGATTTAAGCATAGCAACAGGCGAATAGGTTTGGTCATAATCAACACCTTGCTTTTGACGATATCCTTTCGTCACCAATCTAGCCTTATAGGTAATCACATTACCATCCATGTCAATTTTCTTCTTGAAAACCCACTTGCACCCTATAGGCTTTATGCCTTCAGGTGGGTCAACCAAGTTCCAAACTTGGTTTTCATACATGGAATCCATTTCCGACTTCAAGGCTTCAAGCCACTTATCACTTTCTGAATTTGTCAAAACTTCTTCATAACTGGTAGGCTCCTCATCATCAATGAGTAACACGTCGTTCGATTCACTTATGAGAAATCCATATCTCTTGGGAATATTGCGTGCTCTACCAGATCTACGAAGATTTGCTGTCACAATAGGTTCAGCCGATGTCTCATCACTATGAGTCATCGGTCGAGGTGCTTGACCAGGTATCTCTTCAATGTCTACTGGAGTCTCTTGAACCTCTTCAAGTTCAATGACACTCCCATTGTTTTCTTGCAAGAGAAACTCTTTCTCTAGAAACACAACATTCCTTGAAACAAACACCATTTGTTCCAAGGGATGCTAGAATTGGTAACCCCTCGTTTCCTTAGGGTATCCAATAAATAGATATTTATCAGACTTAGCATCCAATTTGTCTGACATAGTTCGCTTCACATAAGCAGGACAACCCCATATCTTCAAGTAAGATAAATGAGGTTTCTTACAAGCCCATATCTCATATGGAGTAGTAGAGACTACCTTGGTCGGGACACTATTTAACAAGTAAACATCTGTCTGAAGTGCATAGCCCCAAAAGGACTTGGGAAGATTCACGTGATTCATCATTGACCTGACCATGTCCAACAAGGTCGGGTTTTGCCTCTCAGATACACCATTAAGTTGTGGAGTATACGGTGGGTTCCATTGAGAAAATATACCATTGTCCCTCAGATAATCTAGAAACTCTTGACTCAAGTATTCACCATCTCGTCCGATCGAAGTATTTTCATACTCTTGCCAAGTTATTTCTCTACTTCATTTCTGAATTCTTTGAACCTTTTAAAGGATTCAGACTTTTGTTTCATCAAGAACACATACCCAAACCATGATTTATCATCGGTGAAGGTAATGAAGTAGCTATAACCTCCTAAGGCTTGAGTTGACATAGGTCCGCATACATCAGTATGTATTAGACCAAGCAACTCACCCACCGGTTCACCTTTTCTAGTAAAAAGTAACTTGGTCATCTTGCCTTTTAAGCATGATTCACATGTATCGTATGAATCCAATTCAAACGATTCCAGAATTCCACATCGGTGTAATTCGGACATGCGTTTCTTGCTCACATGGCCAAGACGACAATGCCACATATAGGAGTCTAATTGATTATCTTTTCAAGCACGCTTGTTGCTCGCTTCTATATTGAAAATGTCACTGGATACGTCCAACATATAAATACCATTGCTTAAAGTTCCAGTCCCATAAAGAACCTCATTCAAAGTTAAGTAATAACAATTGTTACTAAAAGTTAAATGATACTCATTTCTATTTAAACAAGAAATAGAAATAATGTTCTTTATCAACGAAGGAAAATAAAAGCAATTGTCCAGTTCTAAGACAAGTCCTGTAGGGAGTTTCAATAAATATGTTCCAATGGCGAGTGCAACAACCTTTGCTCCATTCCAACACGTAAATTTGACTCTCCCTTGACGAGTCTTCTTCTATTTTTTAGCCCATGTATGTCATTACATATATATGAGCTACACTAGTATCTAATACCCAAGTGTCTGAGGAAATAGAATGACAATCAATAACGAAGATATCTGAAGAAGATGGGGCATCTGATGCCTTGTTCTTTTTTACGGACTCAAGATAAATCTTGCAGTTTATTCGCCAATGGCCCTCCTTGCCATAATGATGGCAAGTGCCCTTTTGAGCTGGTTCTACCTTTTTAGCCTTTTTCTTCTTCCCCTTCTGCTGGTCCTTTGACTCCCTCTTAGAACCATTCTTCGAGGAATCAACTAACAGCACCGTCCCCTGCTCATGCTTCTCAGAAGGCTCCATAGTCTTTAGTATGTTGAGTAGTCCCACAGATGAACCTTCTTGCATCTCAGAGGTGAAGAGGAGCTTGTGTTGGGTTTCCGGCACCGCGGCGTGTGTGTGTTCGATCATGTTTCGTAAACATGAGCACAGCGGAAGCAATTAAAAATAATAAATCTATATTTATTACAACACACACAACACACGCATGCATATTACAACAAGTGTAGACATAACCATAAATTAAAATTTGCAATAAAAGAAATTTATCTACGTTATACCTTTCGTATGACGTGTAGCGGGAACGGCATCAACCGGAACGATCCTCGTAAGAATCGTCTCTATCCGTATCCACGCCGAGCTCCTCGGGATGACTTCGCTAAGTCACGAGCTTCGTCTTCGTACGGGTTACTAGCCTCGTGTTGAAGACGACGTGATCGAGAGATGATCACGATCCGAATCCAAATTCGGATCCTAAAATGAGTTCTCAAAACTCGCTTCTCCGGAGAGGTATTCGTCAACCGTTTGACGAATCCTTCGTCCCCCACCTCAGAGGATTATCGGAGATCAAATCCCCGGTAAGTTAGCCGCTGTCGGAGCACTAACCGTCGTCCAAACGACGCTCCGACAACAAAGAAACAAGCTGTCCAGAAAAACTGGACAGCTTTTGGTGGAGGAATAGAGGCTGGCTAAGGAAAGATGGAAGCTCACCTTATCACCGAACCCAAAGGAGATCGCGGAGGGTCGCCGGAGGTTCTCCGGCCTGAAGCTTGGACGCAAAGTCTTGGGACGGCTGCACACAAGCTGGCGGCGGCTTTAGGGTTGGCGCCAATTAACTCCAAGGTGGAGGTGGCCGGCAACTCAAGGGGGCTAGGGTTTGGATTAGTTAGGGTTTAACAATCCCTTAAGCCCTCTTTTATAGAGAACTAATTCTCTTAATGGTTAATGGATCATATCCATAAAGCCCGTTAACCCGCTCCATTAGGATAAGTTAAAATAAACCAAACCATGATGGTTTATTTTAAGTTAAAACGAACCGAACCAACTTTTGGTTCATTCGTTTAAAATAAACCAAACCCTTTGGTTTATTCTCATCCATTGGATTAGAACCAAACCATTTTGGTTCATCCATTATGTCTTCATAAGACACGGCCCATCCACGCTTCCATCGCATCAAACGATTTCATGCTCGCTTTATGTTTGGTCCAACCAAACCTAGTTTCTCTCGAGAATCCCATTCTCAAGCTCGTTTAAATCCTTTGGATTACGCTCGTTGTGCGTGTGACCAAATAGGTTCTCGGTTTATGTTGGCCATCTATAATTAACCATTAATTATAGAACGATCATGAGTGGCACCTAGTAGTACATCATGATCCCCAATTAACCGAAAAGATCAACGGTTGATCCAGAACTATTTCTGAAACCCTTCGAGAATGAATCGTGCGTGCCCCATTCCCTTCACTCATCTTATACCCACTTGGTTCAGGACATGGTCCACTAGGCTGACTACGTCACACCTAGCCCAAGTATCATTTCCTCGTCCTACGGATTCTAGTTACTCCACATGTATCGAAGAGTACCTTACTCTAAACATGTAATGCTTTGGCCAAAGACTTTAGTAACAATCCGACGAGAGGCCATGGGTATACATCTCCTCGCAAGGAGTGGTGAATCCTTAATAGGCTATTCAAACACCTTCGATCATTTCTACTTATACCCAATCATCCCGGGTCCACATCTCCTCGGAGATGTTTGCTTAAGATGTCAAAGCATAAGTCTCCATGATCAAGATGACTTGAATACCGCAAGTTAAAGGAACATTGCACTTAAGCCACAGTAAGAACTTCATTGACATATCTATATATGCAGAGAACCATATGAAGTCTTACGGCTGGTCACTCCAATGAACTAGTTACCATAACTAGCATCCACGATCAACTCCGGACATCACTATGTCTCCGGTGAGAATCAAGCTTGGATACACCAAGGAGTATACCTCGTGCTAGTCTCGACAGAATTGATGGTGTCCAAATCCATCAATTCATCGACTAGGGATAATTCCAATACATCACAATTACACATGTAGAGATACTCACTAGTTGTGATCCAATCACAAATTCTCTCATGCTATGAATCGTATCGTGGACATTCAGTAAATGAGTTTAAGATCCAATCAAATACATAAAATATGTATACTCAAATAGTGAATCTTCATTTATCATATAAATGGTTTATACATAAGGCGATTGCCTTAGGACATCTCTCATATATTACTAACAGACTCCCACTTGGCCTAATGCCAATCGCTACGGTATCCAATACCATAAGCTCTAACATGACCCTCAAACTTACTTTGAGGTAATGCCTTAGTCAATGGATCCGCTAAGTTCCTTTCGGTGGGAATTTTCTCGATTTGTATTTCGTTCCTACTGATGATCTCTCTGATAAGATGATAGCGGCGAAGCACATGTTTGGATTATTGATGAGACCACATCAAGTTAAGAGATGAACTTTTTGATCCAAACCGCTTCCTTTGCTTCTTTCAAAGCTGCAATGTATTCTGCCTTAGTGGCAGAATCCGCTATAGTGTCAAGCTTGGAACCTTTCCAACTTATTGCGCCTCCATTCCAGGTGAATACATACCCAGACAAAGACATGGAATCATCCTTATCTGTCTGGAGCTGGCATCCGTATACCCACGTATCACCATGTACCCTTCTCCATATATTAGGAACGCATCCTTAGTTCTTCTTTAGTACTTAAGGATCGTCTTAACAGTCACCCAATGATCCATTCCTGGATCGGACTGGTATCTGCTCGTGACACTCAAAGCGTACGATACATCGGGCCTTGTACATAACATAGCATACATGATAGATCCTATTGCGGATGCATAGGGAATCTTACTCATGCAAATCCTCTCGTCTTCTGTGCGCGGACACATAGACTTTGAAAGGTGTACCCCATACCTGATGGGTATGAAGCCTTTCTTGGATTCCGACATGCTAAACCTCTTTAGCACTCGGTCTATATATGTAGACTACGAAAGACCAAGCAACCATTTCGATCTATCTCTATAGATCTTAATCCCGAGGATGTAGGTTGCTTCTCCCAGGTCTTTCATGGAGAATGTCTTGGATAACCAAACCTTCACTGACTGTAAGATTGAAACATCGTTTCCTATAAGTAATATGTCATCGACATACAATACTAGGAACACGACTGCACTCCCACTAACCTTCTTGTACACACAAGGTTCGTCTGGATTTTGTGAGAAATCAAACTTTTTGATTGTCTCATCAAAACGGATATTCCAGCTCCTGGATGCTTGCTTCAATACATAAATGGACCGTCGCAATTTGCATACCTTGGTTTTATCAACCGATGTGAAACCCTTAGGCTGTATCATATACACGTCCTCGAGCAGGTTTCCATTAAGGAAAGTTGTTTTCACATCCATCTGCCATATCTCATAATCATAATGAGCCGCTATGGCCAGGAGCATCCGAATGGATTTAAGCATAGCTACAGGCGAATAGGTTTCGTCATAATCAACACCTTGCTTTTGACGATATCCTTTCGCCACCAATCTAGCCTTATAGGTAATCACATTACCATCCATGTCAGTTTTCTTCTTGAAAACCCACTTGCACCCTATAGGCTTTATGCCTTCAGGTGGGTCAACCAAGTTCCAAACTTGGTTTTCATACATGGAATCCATTTCCGACTTCATGGCACCAAACCACTTATCCCTTTTTGAACTTGTCAGCACTTCTTCATAACTGGTAGGCTCCTCATCATCAATGAGTAACACGTCGTTCGATTCACTTACGAGAAATCCATATCTCTCAGGAATATTGCGTGTTCTACCAGATCTACGAAGATGTGGTGTTACAATAGGTCCAGCCGATTGCTCATCACTATGAGTTGTCGGTTGTTGTGCTTCACCAGGTATCTCATCAATGTCTATTTGAGTCTCTCGAGCCTCCTCAAGCTCGACGACACTCCCACTGTTTTCTTGCAAGAGAAACTCTTTCTCTAGAAACACAACATGCCTTGAAACAAACACCTTTTGTTCCACAGGATGATAGAATTGGTAACCCCTTGTTTCCTTAGGGTATCCAATAAATAGACATTTATCAGACTTAGCATCCAATTTGTCTGATACTGTCCGCTTCACATAAGCAGGACAACCCCATATCTTCAAGTAAGATACATGAGGTTTCTTACTATTCCATATCTCATATGGAGTAGTTGAGACTACCTTGGTAGGCATTCTGTTTAACAAGTAAGCGGTATTCCCCAAAAGGACTTGGGAAGAGTCGCATGATTCATCATTGACCTGACCATGTCCAACAAGGTCCAGTTACGCCTCTCAGATACACCATTATGCTGTGGTGTATAGGGCGTAGTCCATTGAGACAATATACCATTGTCTCTTAGATAATCAAGAAACTCTTGACTTAAGTATTCACCACCTCGATCCGATCGAAGTATTTTAATACTCTTGTAATGTTGTTTCTCAACTTCATTTCTGAATTCTTTGAACCTTTCAAAGGCTTCAGACTTGTGTTTCATCAAGAACACATACCCAAACCGTGAGTGATCATCGGTGAAGGTAATGAAGTAGCTATAGCCTCCTAATGCTTGAGTTGACATAGGTCCACATACATCAGTATGTATTAGACCTAGTAACTCTCCCACTCGTTCACCTTTTCCAGTAAAAGGTAACTTAGTCATCTTGCCTTTTAAGCATGATTCGCATGTATCGTATGAATCCAATTCAAACGATTCAAGAATTCCACATCGGTGTAATTCGGACATGCATTTCTTGCTTATATGGCTAAGACGAAAATGCCACATATGGGAGTCTAATTGATTATCCTTTCGAGCACGCTTGTTGCTCGCTTCGATATTGAAGATGTCACTGGATACGTCCAACGTATAAACACCATTACTTAAAGTTTCATTCCCATAAAGAACTCCATTCAAAATTATGTAACAACAATTGTTACTAAAAGTCAAATGGTACCCATTTCTATTTAAACAAGAAATAGAAATGATGTTCTTTATCAACGAAGGAACATAAAAGCAATTGTCCAGTTCTAAGACAAGTCCTACAGGGAGTTCCAACAAATACGTTCCGATGGCGAGTGCAGCAACCGTTGCTCCATTCCCAACACGTAAATTTGACTCTCCCCTTGACGAGTCTTCTTCTATTCCTTAGCCCATGTATGTCATTACATATATGTGAGCCACACCCAGTATCAAATACCCAAGTGTCTGAGGAAATAGAATGACAATCAATAAAGAAGATTTCTGAAGAAGATGGGGCATCCGATGCCTTATCCTTCTTCATGGACTCAAGATAAATCTTACACTTTCTTCGCAAATGGCTCTCCTTGCCATAATGATGGCAAGTTTCCTTTTGTGCTAGTTCTACCTTCTTAGCCCTTCTCTTCTTTCCCTTCTGTTGTTCCTTTGACTTCCTCTTAGAACCTTTCTTCGAGGAATCAACTAACAGCACCGTCCCCTGCTCATGCTTCTCAGAAGACTCCACAGTCTTCAGCATATTGAGCAGTACCACAGATGAACCTCCTAGCATTTAAGAGGTGAAATGGAGCTTTGAGACTTCGAACCTTTCGAATCTCACTTTCTCATCAACCAACTCACAAAGATGAAGGACTACGATATGAGCATCCATATGCTCATGCTGCTTTCGTAGCTTGGGTTACATCGTGGCTAGCATGATGCAACTCATTTGTTCAGAATCACTCACATGTTTCTGATAGGCCAACAATTGGTCTAGAGTTGCATCGTCACTAGGACGGGCGGGAAGAGGCGCTTCGAGGACATTTGCAAGCTTTTCAACCTTGAGAACAATTCTCAAGCTTCTAAGCCAGTCCATGAAGCTCGGCCCAGTCAATTTATTCGAATCAAAAATGGAACGCAATTCAAAGACATCATGATCAATCTTAGAAATACAAAACGAGCATATATGAGAAAGATGATTTTAAAATGCATCAATATACATTTATAAATCCCATTCATTTTTTGAATTTCAAAAACCCCAAAATCACTTCGGGAGATTGTAGGTCCATCTCCGAATGGGCTGATATCCATCATAGTTATGAACAACCTTGGAGAGAGTCCAACAAGCCATTCATAACTACGACGGTAGGTATCATCTATACCGATTGCATATCACGTATATGCAACTATCACAATGTGCTATCAACTAATTGAATGTTCACACATACATCGGGTTGTTAACACATTAACAAGTATGCATCATATGCATAGCACCCAACTTCACCTCCCTTTACATCGACCTTGGAGAGAGTCCAACAAGCCGATGCTCCAGGTTAAAGCCAACCCATTAATCATGACATAGTTTTAATATGGTTAGAGCGCATTCAACCAATTAGCCCAGCTTGGAGAGAGTCCAACAACCAAAGCTAACGATTGACCTATGACTCTTACCATATTAGTATTAAACTATTCCATGGTTTGAACATATTCAGGTTCGAGCCGGGCTTGGAGAGAGTCCAACAACCCAAAGAAGAAACAGAACTCTGGTTCTAACCATATTAATGGAAGGTGTAGGCTTTAATATTGATTAAGGGTTTTTATGTCTCATCCTCTTTGCATGCAAATAACTATTATCTACATGGCATGGCATACATGGCATACATCAACATGTCACGACACGCATGGCATAATGTTATGCATCTAATGCAATTACATGGCATACAATTATGTCATGTATATAATTTCCATATATGTCATAACTATTTATTGAAATAAAATATGTTTAAGATTTGATTCTCGAAATCAAATCATAATTAAATTAGGAAACAAATTTACAAATAAAATCACATATTTTATTCATGGAATTATTTGATTAAGGAAAATCTATTTAGGAAACCAATTTCCTAAATCATTAAAACTACTTATGGAAATAAACTATTTTAAGATTTGATTTCCCAAATCAAATCATGATTAAATTAGGAAACAAATTTCCAGAATCTAATCAAATATTTTATTTATGAAAAATATCAATTTCCATAAATACTTCCAACTTTCCAAAAGTGGAAGATTTCCATAAATACTTCTAGACTTTCCAAAATTGAAAAATTTCCATAAATACTTCTAAATTTCCAAAATTAGAAAATTTCTAGAAATACATTATGACTATCGCAAAACCATTTTACGATTATGTCGAAACACAACCTGGGCTCTGATACCACTGTTGGGTTTCCGGCACCGCGGCGTGTGTGTGTTCGATCATGTTTCGTAAACATGAGCACAGCGGAAGCAATTAAAAATAATAAATCTATATTTATTACAACACACACAACACACGCATGCATATTACAACAAGTGTAGACATAACCGTAAATTAAAATTTGCAATAAAAGAAATTTATCTACGTTATACCTTTCGTATGACGTGTAGCGGGAACGACATCAACCGGAACGATCCTCGTAAGAATCGTCTCTATCCGTATCCACGCCGAGCTCCTCGGGATGACTTCGCTAAGTCACGAGCTTCGTCTTCGTACGGGTTACTAGCCTCGTGTTGAAGACGACGTGATCGAGAGATGATCACGATCCGAATCCAAATTCGGATCCTAAAATGAGTTCTCAAAACTCGCTTCTCCGGAGAGGTATTCGTCAACCGTTTGACGAATCCTTCGTCCCCCACCTCAGAGGATTACCGGAGATCAAATCCCCGGTAAGTTAGCCGCTGTCGGAGCACTAACCGTCGTCCAAACGATGCTCCAACAACAAAGAAACAAGCTGTCCAGAAAAACTGGACAGCTTTTGGTGGAGGAATAGAGGCCGGCTAAGGAAAGATGGAAGCTCACCTTATCACTGAACCCAAAGGAGATCGCCGGAGGGTCGCCGGAGGTTCTCCGACTGATGCTTGGACGCCGACAAAGTCTTGGATGGCTACACACAAGCTGGGCGGCGGCAGCTTTAGGGTTGGCGCCAATTAACTCCAAGGTGGAGGTGGGCGGCAACTCAAGGGGGCTAGGGTTTGGATTAGTTAGGGTTTAACAATCCCTTAAGCCCTCTTTTATCTAATTCTCTTAATGGTTAATGGATCATATCCATAAAGCTCGTTAACCCGCTCCATTAGTATAAGTTAAAATAAACCAAACCATGATGGTTTATTTTAAGTTAAAACGAACCGAACCAACTTTTGGTTCATTCGTTTAAAATAAACCAAACCCTTTGGTTTATTCTCCTCCATTGGATTAGAACCAAACCATTTTGGTTCATCCATTATGTCTTCATAAGACATGGCCCATCCATGCTTCCATTGCGACTGAAATGATTTCATGCTCGCTTTATGTTTGGTCCAACCAAACCTAGTTTCTCTCGGTCTGAGAATCCCATTCTCAAGCTCGTTTTAAATCCTTTGGATTACGCTCATTGTGCATGTGACCAAATAGGTTCTCGGTTTATGTTGGCCGTCTATAATTAACCATTAATTATAGAACGATCATGAGTGGCACCTAGTAGTACATCATGATCCCCAATTAACCGAAAAGATCAACGGTTGATCCAGAACTATTTCAAACCCTTCAGCAGCTCGAATGAATCGTGCCCCATTCCCTTCACTCATCTTATACCCACTTGGTTCAGGACATGGTCTATAGTGTCAGTCCCCACTAGGCTGACTACGTCACACCTAGCCCAAGTATCATTTCCTCATCCTACGGATTCTAGTTACTCCACATGTATCGAAGAGTACCTTACTCTAAACATGTAATGCTTTGGCCAAAGACTTTAGTAACAATCCGACGAGAGGCCATGGGTATACATCTCCTCGCAAGGAGTGGTGAATCCTTTATAGGCTATTCAAACACCTTCGATCATTTCGACTTATACCCAATCATCCCGGGTCCACATCTCCTCGGAGATGTTTGCTTAAGATGTCAAAGCATAAGTCTCCATGATCAAGATGACTTGAATACCGCAAGTCAAAGGAACATCGCACTTAAGCCATAGTAAGAACTTCATTGACATATCTATATATGCAGAGAACCATATGAAGTCTTACGGCTGGTCACTCCAATGAACTAGTTACCATAACTAGCATCCACGATCAACTCCGGACATCACTATGTCTCCAGCCAGTGAGAATCAGCTGCTTGGATACACCAAGGAGTATACCTCGTGCTAGTCTCGACAGAATTGATGGTGTCCAAATCCATCAATTCATCGACTAGGGATAATTCCGATACATCACAATTAGACATGTAGAGATACTCACTAGTTGTGATCCAATCACAAATTCTCTCATGTTGTGAATCGTATCGTGGACATTCAGTAAATGAGTTTAAGATCCAATCAAATACATAAAACATGTATACTCAAATAGTGAATCTTCATTTATCATATAAATGGTTTATACATAAGGCGATTGCCTTAGGACATCTCTCATATATTACTAACAGCTTGGAGACTTCGAACCTTTCGAATCTCTCTTGCTCATCAAACAACTCATAAAGATGAAGGACTATGGTATGGGCATCCATATGCTCATGCTGCTTCCGTAGCTCGGGTACCATCGTGGCTAGCATGATGCAACTCACTTTCTCAAAATCACTCACATGTTTCTGATGGGCCAACAATTGGTCCGGTGTTGCATCAATACTAGGACGGGCGGGAAGAGACGCTTCGAGGACATACTCAAGCTTTTTCACCTTGAGAACAATCCTTAAGTTTCTAAGCCAGTCCAAGAAGTTCGATCCAATCAATTTATTCGAATTCAAAATAGAGCGCAAATTCAAAGACATCATGATCAATCGATTAACTTAGAAATACAAATCGAGTATATATGAGAAAGATGATTTAAAATGCATCAACATACATTTATAAATCCCATTCATTTTTTGAATTTCAAAAACCCCAAAATCACTTCGGGAGATAGTAGGTCCATCTCCGAATGGGCTGATATCCAACATAGATATGAACAATCTTGGAGAGAGTCCAACAAGCCATTCATAGCTACGATGGTAGGTATCAAATATACCGATTGCATATCACATATATGCAACTATCACAATGTGATATCAACTAATTGAATGTTCACACATACATCGGGTTGTTAACTCATTAACAAGTATGCATCATATGCATAGCACCCAACTTCACCTCCCTTCACATCGACCTTGGAGAGAGTCCAACAAACCGATGCTCCAGGTTAAAGCCAACCCATTAATCAAGACATAGTTTTAATATGGTTAGAGTACATTCAACCAATTAGCCCGGCTTAGAGAGAGTCCAACAACTAAAGCTAACGATTGACCTCTGACTCTTATCATATTAGTATTAAACTATTCCATGGTTTGAACATGTTCGGGTTCAAGTCGGGCTTGGAGAGAGTCCAACAACCCTAACAAGAAATGGAACTCTGGTTCTAACCATATTAATGGAAGGTGTAGGCTTTAATATTGAGTAAGGGTTTTTATGTCTCATCCTCTTTGCATGAAAATAACTATTATCTACATGGCATGACATACATGGCATACATCTATATGTCACGACACGCATGACATAATGATATGCATCTAATGCAATTACATGGCATACAATTATGGCATGTACAAAATTTTCTTATATATCATAACTATTTATGGAAATAAAATATGTTTAAGATTTGATTCTCCAAATCAAATCATGAATAAATTAGGAAATAAATTTCCAAATCTAATAACATATTTTATTTGTGGAAAGAGTTGATTAAGGAAAGTCAATTTTAATTTAGGAAACAAATTTCCTAAATTATCAAAATTATTTATGAAAATAAAATATATTTAAGATTTGATTCCCAAATCAAATTATTATTAAATTAGAAAAAAAATTTCCAAATATAATCAAATATTTTATTTATGAAAAATGTTAATTTTCATAAATACTTCTAACATTCCAAAAGTAGAAGATTTCCATAAATACTTCTAGACTTTCCAAAATTAAAAATTTCCATAAATACTTCTAACTTTTCAAAAGTATAAAATTTTCATAAATACAATTACGACTATCACAAAACAATTTTATGATTGTCGAAACACAACCTGGGCTCCGATACGACTGTTGGGTTTCCGACACCGCAACGAGTGTGTGTTCGAACATGTTTCGTAAATATGTGCACAACGAAAGAATTAAAAAGCAATAAATCTAATTTATTACATCACACACACCACACACATGCATAACATGTGTATACATAATTGTAGTTTCAAATTTTACAATAAAAAGAAATTTATTTTATGTATACCTGACGTATCACGTGTAGCGGGAAAGGCATCAACCGGAGCGACCCTCGCTAGAATCGCCTCTATCCGTATCCATGCCGAGTATATTCGGGATGACTTAACAAAGTCACGAGCCTCATCTTTGTACGAGTCACTAGCCTCGTGTCGAAGACGATGTGATCGAGAGAAGATCACAATCCGAATCAAAATTTGGATTTAAAACCGAGTCCCCAAAACTCGCTTCTCCGGAGAGGTATTCGTCAACCGTTTGACGAATCCTTCATCCTCCACCTATGAGGATTACCGGAGATCGAATATCCGGCAAGGAAGCCGCTATCAAAGCACCAAACGTCATCCAAATGATGCTCCGACAAGAAGGAAACAAGCTGTCTAGAAAACTGGACAGCTTTGGTAGAGGATGTTGAACCGGCCAAATAAGGAAAGCTAGATGCTCACCATGTCGCTAGAGCCAAGGAAGATCACCGGAGGGTCGCCGAAGAATCGCCGGTAGAAGCTTGGATGCTGACAACAACTTGGACGGTGACACAAGGGGTGGGCGGCGGCAAGGGCTTGGGCGCTGACTACAAGAGGAGAGGAGGGAGAGGGGGCGACAACTTTTTGGGTTAGGGCTTTCTCAAAACCCTTAAGCCCTATTTTATAGAGAACAAATTCTCCTAATGGTTATTAGTTCATAACCAAAAAACCCATTAACCCACTCCATTAATTTAAGTTAAAATAAACCAAACCGATTTGGTCTATTTTAAGTTAAAACGAACCGAACCAACTTTGGTTCATTCGTTTAAAACAAACCAAACCCCTTTGGTTTTTTCTCCACCATTGGATTAGAACCAAACCAATTTGGTTCATCCATCATGTCTTCATAAGACACGGCCCATCCACGCTTCCATTGAGACTGAAACAATTTCATGCTCACTCCATTTTTGGTCCAACCAAACCTAGTTTCTCTCGGTCTAAGAATCTCATTCTCAAGCTCATTTTAAATCTTTCGGATTATGCTCATTGTGCGTGTGACCAAATAGGTTCTCGATTTATGTTGGCCGTCTATAATTAACCATTAATTATAGAACAATCATGAGTGGCAACTAGTAGTACATCATGATGCCCAAATAACCGAAAAGATCAACGGTTGATCCAGAACTATTTCTGAAACCCTTCAGCAGCTAGAATGATTTGTGCCCTGTTCCCTTCACTCATCTTATACCCACTTGGTTTAGGACATGGTCTATAGTGTCAGTCCCCACTAGGTTGACTACGTCACACCTAGCCCAAGTATCATTTCCTCATCCTACGGATTCTAGTTACTGCATATGTATCTAAGAGTACCTTACTCTAAACATGTAATGCTTTGGCCAAAGACTTTAGTAATAATCCGACGAGAGGCCATGGGTATACATCTCCTCGCAAGGAGTGGTGAATCCTTTATAGGCTATTCAAACACCATCGATCACTTTGACTTATACCCAATCATCCTGGGTCCACATCTCCTCAGAGATGCTTGCTTAAGATGTCAAAGCATAAGTCTTCATGATGAAGATGACTTGAATACTGCAAGTCAAAGGAACATAGCACTTAAGCTGCAGTAAGAACTTCATTGACATATCTATATATATGCAGAGAACCATATGAAGTTTTACAGCTGGTCACTCCAATGAACTAGTTACCATAACTAGCATCCACGATTAACTCTGGACATCACAATGTCTCCAGCCAGTGAGAATCAGCTGGTTGGATAAACCAAGGAGTATACCTCGTGCTAGTCTCGACAGAATTGATGGTGTCCAAATCCATCAATTCATCGACTAGGGATAATTTCTGATACATCACAATTACACATGTAGAGATACTCACTAGTTGTGTTCCAATCACAAATTCTCTCATGCTGTGAATCGTATCGTGGACCTTCAATAAATGAGTTTAAGATCTAATCAAATATATGAAAACATGTATACTAAAATTGTGAATCTTCATTTATCATATAAATGGTTCAAACATAAGGTGATTGCCTTACGACATCTCTCATATATTACTAACAATTACCATATCACCTTCTCCATATATTAGGAACACATCCTTAGTTCTTCTTAAGTACTTAAGGATTGTCTTAACAGTCGCCCAATGATCCATTGTTGGATCAAATTGGTATCTGCTCGTGACACTCAGAGCATACGATACATTGGGCCTCATACATAACATAGCATACATGATTGATCCTATTGCGGATGCATAGGGAATCTTATTCATGCAAATACTCTCGTCTTCTGTGCGCGAACACATAGAGTTCAAAAGGTGTATCCCATGCCTGATGGGTAGGAAACCTTTAATGGATTTCGATATGCTAAACCTCTTTAGCACTCGGTCTATATATGCAGACTGTGAAAGACCAAGCAACCGATTCATTCTATCCCTATAGATCTTAATCCCGAGGATGTAGGTTGCTTCTCCCAGGCCTTTCATGGAGAACATCTTGGACAACCAAATTTTAACTGACTGTAAGACAGAAACATCGTTTCCTATAAGTAATATGTCATCGACATACAATACTAGGAATATGACTGCACTCCCGCTAACCTTCTTGTACACATAAGGTTCGTCCAGATTTTGTGAGAAATTAATCTTTTTGATTGTCTCATCAAAATGGATATTCCAGCTCCTGGATGATTGCTTTAGTCCATATATAGACCGTCGCAGTTTGCATACCTTGGTTTTATCAACTGATGTGAAACCCTCAGGCTGTATCATATACACATCCTTGAGTTGGTTTCCATTAAGGAAAGCTATTTTCACATTCATCTGCCATATCTCATAATCATAATGAGCCGCTATGGCTAGGAGCATCCGAATGGATTTAAGCATAACTACAGGTGAATAGGTCTCATCATAATCAACACTTTGCTTTTGACGATACCCTTTTGCCACCAATCAAGCCTTATCGGTAATCACATTACCTTCCATGTCGGTTTTCTTCTTGAAAATCCACTTGCACCCTATAGGCTTAATGCCTTCAGGTGGGTCCACCAAGTTCCAAACTTGATTTTTTATACATGGAATCCATTTCCAACTTCATGGCTTCAAGCCATTTGTCCATTTCTAAACTTTTCAGAACTTCTTCATAATTAGTAGGCTCCTCATCGTCAATGAGTAACACGTCGTTCGATTCACTTACGAGAAATCCATATCTCTCAGGAACGTTGCGTGTCCTATTAGATCTACGAATATGTGGTGTTACAATAGGTTCAGCCAATGTTTCATCACTATGAGTCATCGGTCGAGGTGCTTGACCAAGTATCTCCTCAATGTCTATTGGAGTCTCTTGAACCTCCTCAAGTTCAACGACGCTCCCACTATTTTCTTGCAAGAGAAACTCTTTCTCTAGAAACACAACATTCCTTGAAACAAACACCTTTTGTTCCAAGGGATGATAGAATTGTTAACCCCTCATTTCCTTAGGGTATCCAATAAATAGACATTTATCAGACTTAACATCCAATTTGTCTGACATAGTCCCCTTCACATAAGCAGGACAACCCAATATCTTCAAGTAAGATACATGAGATTTCTTACTATTCCATATCTCATATAGAGTAGTAGAGACTACCTTGGTTGGCCTCCTGTTTAGCAAGTAAACAACTATCTGAAGTGCATAGCCCCAAAAGGACTTGAGAGATTCGCATGATTCATCATCGACCTCACCATGTCCAACAAGGTCCGGTTATGCCTCTCAGATACACTATTATGCTGCGGTGTATATGGTGGAGTCTATTGAGACAATATACCATTGTCCCTTAGATAATCTAGAATATCTTGACTCAAGTATTCACCACCTCGATCCGATCAAAGTATTTTAATACTCTTGCCAAGTTGTTTCTCTACTTCATTTCTGAATTCTTTGAACTTTTCAAAGGCTTTAGACTTGTGTTTCATCAAGAACACATACCCAAACCGTGAGTGATCATCGGTGAAGGTAATGAAGTAGCTATAGCCTTCTAGAGCATGAGTTGTCATAGGTCCTCATACATCCGTATGTATTAGACCAAGTAACTCTCCCACCGGTTCACCTTTTCCAATAAAAGATAACTTGGTCATCTTGCCTTTTAAGCATGATTCACATGTATCGAATGAATCAGATTCAAACAATTCCAGAATTCTACATCGGTGTAATTTGAACATGCATTTCTTGCTTGTATGGGCAAGACGACAATGCCACATGTAGGAGTCTAATTGATTATACTTTCGAGCACGCTTGTTGCTCGCTTCGATATTGAAAATGTCACTGCACACATCCAACGTATAAATACCATTGCTTAAAGTTCCAGTCTCATAAAGAACGCCATTCAAAGTTATGTAACAACAATTGTTACTAAAAGTTAAATGGTATCCATTTCTATTTAAACAAGAAATAGAAATGATGTTCTTTATCTTCGAAGGAACATAAAAGAAATTGTCTAGTTCTAAGACAAGTCCTTTAGGAAGTTTCAACAAATACTTTTCGATGGCGAGTGCAGCAACCTTTGCTCCATTCCCAACACGTAAATTTGACTCTCCCTTGATGAGTCTTCTTCTATTCCTTAGCCCATGTATGTTATTACATATATGTGAACCACACCCGGTATCCAATACCCAAGTGTCTAAGGAAATAGAATGACAATCAATTACGAAGATATCTGAAGAGGATGGGTCATCGGATGCCTTCTTCTTCTTCACAAACTCAAGATAAATCTTGCAGTTTCTTTGCCAATGACCCTCCTTGCCACAATGATGGCAAGTGCCTTTTGAGCTGGTTCTGCCTTTTTAGCCTTTTTATTCTTCCCCTTCTACTGTTCCTTAGATTTTCTCTTAGAACCTTTCTTCGAGGAATCAACTAACAACACCGTCCTCTACTCATGCTTCACAGAAGGCTCCATAGTCTTCAGCATGTTGAGCAGTACCACAGATGAACCTTCTTGCATCTTAGAGGTGAAGAGGAGCATGGAGACATCGAACCTTTTGGATCTCACTTGCTCATCAAACAACTCATAAAAATAAAAGACTATGGTATGAGCATCCATATGCTCATGCTGCTTACGCATCTCGGGTGCCATCGCGGCTAGCATGATGCAACTAACATGTTTCTGATAAGCGAACAATTTGTTGGCAATGTGCTAATCCTCGGAGGCTCATTGGCTCCCATGTCCCCGGATTAAACTTTTCAACAAATGAAAACTAATCTGGAGGGGATGAGTTTCCTAAGCACAACCAATTCGTCGTCATGCTAACGACTCGAGCGATCGCTTGAACAAACTAGTTGTTCAAGCAACCAAACTCTTCTAGTCAATTAGCCGCGGAAGAGACGACGGATGGATTGCCGGTTTTTGTGTTTCTTATTCGGGGTCCATGATTATACAAATACATGCAAATGTAAACTAGTATAATCAACATATACTAACATAAAGAACATAAGCTAGCATATCAATAAGAACATGCAAAGAACAATAATAAAAGTTGTAAAACTTTTATACCTCTTGATCTTCTATCGTATGTCCTAACCTCCTTGTAGACTTCGTGTGGGCGAAGATCCTCCACAAGTTGAAGCATCCTAGATCTTCTTCAATCCAAAGAAAGAAGAACTCTCTTTCCCTTCTTGCTTGAGCCAACCACCAATCCACAAAGGATTGATGCCGCCGACCCCAAGAATAGAGAGAACAAAATGGAAACAAAACTCATCTCTTATCTAGGACCAACCATCAAGCTCCAAGCATGATGTTTGCCGCCGGTCCAAAGAGAAGATGGAATGGAGTATGGAAGACAACCGAAAGAGAAACACCAAGGGTATGGGCGCCGACCAACACTTGGAGAAAGGAAAAGAAAACAATCCTCCTTCTTGTTGCCGCCCAAACCCTAGACAAACCTTTCCTAATTTCCTGCCAAGAATGAAGGGAAGGAGAATAGGTTGAGCTCCGGCCAAGGTATAGGGAACATGGATAGTGGTCGGCCAACACTTAGAAGGAAGAAGAATAAGATCTTCATCTCCATGTTGCCGCCCAACCTAATCCCAAAACCCTAACCCTAGCCGCCAAACCCCATCAACCAAACCCTAACCCTAATCCATATGTCTTTTTTTCGCCCAAGGCTAAGCCCCTATTTATAGAACGTAGGAGAAAGGTGGTTATTGATGAGGTAGCCAAAAATATAGGAACTAATTCCCAATTTTCTTGCCGCCCAAGGGTAGCAAGGAATTAGTAAAAAAAATTTTCTTCCTATAATCTTGCTGCCCAATGTGGCATAGGAAATTTTTTTTTCACCAATTCTAATCTTAAAATTTTTTTTAACTATTTCTAATCTTGCTGCCCAAGGTGGCATAGAATTAGGAAAAAAATTTTATCAATCTTTTAAACTTGCCGCCCACCTTATCCAACCTTTCCTCTCCCTTTTATATAGAGTTAGGTTTAGGCCTTGGTTTAATCTCCACCGTCGGTTCTACGGTTTTAATCTCAACCGTCGGATTTAGAGATTTAATCTCAACCGTCGGTTCTAGGGTTTTAATCCCAACCGTCGGATCTAGAGATTTAATCTCAACCGTTGGTTCTAGGGATTTAATCCTAACCGTCGGATCAAGAGATTTGTTTTCCATCATTTGATCAAGACTTCATGAGGTTTATATTAGGCTACGATAGGGACCATGAGGAGGAGTTGGGTCTTGGCCACCCGATGGATCGGAACCACACAAACTTGATCCATCAATGATGTTCCATTCCACTAGAGGATCATCATCGAACTACCTCACCAACCCCCATAAATTAATATGGGCTCCATATATTATTTGTACATCCATCTCCCCGTGTTTAAGATATCGAATGTCCGTCAATTGATTGTTTTACTGACCATCAATCAATTAACATCTAACTCCTCGAGTAGTACCACTCAACCTTATCATCATGTTGACTAAGTCAACCTGCAGGGTTTACATGATGAACCTTATGAGCTCCTCAAGGGGACATCATCAACCTAATATATAGGACACGGTTTCCTCCTATAATCAACGGCACACCATGTAAATAATATCGTTTCCCAACTTACCGGGCATATTAATTTAATCCATAGAAATCTCACCCTCTGGTAAATCAAAGAAATAAATATTAAGTACATGTGCCCATTATTATATCGGGATTAAGAGCATGTACAACATAATATCCGAGGTCCGATTCAATTATGTAGTCAGCAATAAATTGAATCACCTCTATGTCGGTCCTGCTCAATACACCTAAGTGTACTAGTGTAACTCTATGTTCAAGACAAAACAATACCAAGCTACACTACAACCATGCCAATGGTTTGTCCAAAACCATCTTGGTTGTGAGCCTTTACTTATATTCTACAAGGGACTGATAACATGATCTTCTGTGCCGCACCCAGGCACCATGTTATCTACAATGTAAAATATTAGACAATATGCACACATATAAATATAACGTGCAAACAATGATCATGTAATTCTTATTTCAAAATAAAGATGTTCATACAAAAGAGCTAGGCTTTCAGTATACATCCCAACAATCTCCCACTTATACTAAAAGACTATGCTGTCATCATACTGCCATACATCTGATTGCCCTTCCCTCCACATGCCTATCAAAGCTCTCGCTAGAAGGGCCTTAGTGAAGGGTCTTACCAGGTCATCCTCTGATGCAATCTAGGCGACAACAACTTCTACCTCCTTTACGATTTCTTGTATCAGGTGGTACTTGCACTCTATGTGTTTACTAGCCTTATGGGCTCGTGGTTCCTTCGAGTTTGCAACTGCACCATTATTATCACAATTAATTGTGATAGTTCTGGGCAAACCAGGAATCACATCCAAGTCCATCAGAATGTTCCTGAGCCACACAACTTCTTTGGCTGCCTCATAGGCTGCCACATACTCAGCTTTCATGATGGAGTCCGCCACGCATTTCTGCTGGGCACTCCTCCATACAATGGCTCCACCTCCTAAAGTAAACACAAAACCTGAGGTAGACTTACTGTTATCCCTATCAGATTGGAAATTAGAATCCGTGTAACCCACAGGGAGTAATTGGTCTGCCCGGTAAACTTGCATATAATCCCTAGTCCTTCTCAGGCACTACAATATATGCTTTACCGCAGTTTAATGTCCCTGTCCTGGATTACTCTGATATCTGCTGACCATGCCTACGGCAAAGCAGATATCTGGTCTCGTACATAGCATACATTAGGCTTCCTATCGCCGAAGCATAAGGAACTGCCTATATCTCCTCTATCTCCTCAGATGATCTAGGACACATCTGCTTAGATAAAGGAACTCCATGCCTGAAGGGTAGAAAACCCTTCTTGGATTTTTGTATGCTAAAACAATCCAAAACCATGTCTATGTATGAAGCTTGGGATAAGCACAACAACCTTGATCCCCAAGGTTGTGACCCACTTCTCCCAAGTCCTTCATATCATACTGTTTGGACGACCATACCCTTACGTCTGATAACACTTCGATGTTGTCGCCAACCACCAAAATGTCATCTACGTATAGTACAAAAATACCACTACGTTTCCGTCACATCTCTGATATACACAAGACCCATCCGAACTTTGAATAAATCCATAAGACTGGATTTACTTCCTCAAAGCGGATGTCCCAAGACTTCAAAGCTTTGCTTCAGTCCATTAACGGACCGATTAAGCTTATATACAATACGCTCTTTGCCCTTAGCAATGAATCCCTCTGGTTGCTCCATATAGATGTTTTCCTCAAGACTTCCATTAAGGAAAGCTGTCTTGACATCCATCTGCCACACCTCATAATCCATATGAGATGCTATGCATAAGAGCTCCCAGACCTGACTTGAATCCATAGATTCAATCTCAGTATTCATTGCACTTTGCCAAGATGCTGTATCTTTATCTTGGATTCCCTCGTCGTATGTCTAGGGATCAGGTTCATGTTTGCTAGGGACCAAATCAGAAGATTCGTCTAAAAACATGAATCTAAGAGGCTGTCTAACAACCCTCCCACTACGATGAGGTATCATCTGTGTATCCTTTGTGACACGCGGTGCAGTGACATGTGGTATATCCTCTTGTACCGGTGGTACTAAAGAAGTGACTTCCCTTTTAACTCCTCTAGAACAATTTTACTCTTGGGCTTGTGGCTTATCACATAGTCTTCCTCTAGAAATCTGGCATTCATGTTAACGATCACCCTCTGATCTCTAGGACTACAAAACAAGTCAGAATAACTCATCATCGATCTAACCATCTCCATAAGAGTCCTATTCCTTCGTACAGCTACACTGTTCTACTGGGGTGTGCCAGGTGTAGTCAATTAGGATTGAATCCCAACCTCTGATAAGTAGTTCTTAAACTCTCTCAAGAGGTTGTCACCACCACGATCAGATCGTAGTGTCATCCATATCTTGAATAATCATCTATGAAAGAGACGAAATATTCAAGATTACCTCTTGCCTAGATAGTCATAGGACCTCACAAATCAGAATGAACCATTTCTAACAAATCTTTGGCTCTATACCCCTTGGCCTTAAAAAGGCCTCTTGGTCATCTTACCCTCCAAGCAAGATTCGTAGGTTGGGAGATCCTCCACCACTAATGAACCCAAAGGTCCATCAGCTATCAACCTTTGAATTCTGCTTAGGTTAATGTGACCAAGCCTAAGAAGCCAAAGATATGTTTGGTTCATCTTTGAAGGTTCTTTTCTCTTATTGGAATTAGAAGATGAGTTATTAACTTCTATTTGCATCGTGGGAGCTTGTGTTTCAAGTTATAAATTTCCTATCTATGTACCTGAATAGATAATGTCCCTATTCCTTTTATAACAAATCTGTCATGAAAAGAAATAGATTATCCATCCAAAAACTATTTAGAAACCGAAATCAATTCTTTCTAAATAAGGGTACATAAAGGAAATTCTTAAGAACCAAAAACCTTTATTTTTCTCAAAAGATAAATAAAACATCTCCCACTGCAATAGCCGCCATCTTCATGGCATTGCCCAAGTAAATGGTAATATCCCCTTTAGCTAGTCATCGGGTTTCCTGGAACCCCTACAAATTGTTGCAGACATGATTAGTGGCTCCCGTATCTACTTACCAGGTGCCGGTAGATATCACCGCTAATCATGTTTCAATGACTAGTCCAAAAGATATACCTTTGTTCTGTTTTGAATTGGGACAGTCCTCCTTCCAATGTCCATCCTGCTTGTAAGTGAAGTACTTGCCTTTCGGCTTCTTCACTCTTCCCTAAGATCCTCCCACCATCTTTGCTTCACCTTGTTTCCTCTTCTTCTTGCCTTTCGGCTTAGAAGTAGAAACATTTTGAGCAACCAAGGCTTGAGGACACTCTTTGAAGAGTGTATACTTGTACTTCTTAGCATATATGACAACATCTAGATTCTTTTCCAATCAACATTATTTGGGTACAGTAAGTTTATTTCCTTTAGTATCATAATAAGTGGACTGAAAGTCATTTTGAAAATCCTAAGAATCACAATGATCAAAATATTAGATTTCAAATTTTATTGATTCCTCAAAACAATAAAATTCCGAAATCAACCAACACCTCAAAACACCTAGAATATCGCATGCCACGATAGTGTGGACGTATACGAATTCTACATTTGTTAGAGGAGGTTTTATCCATTAATTTTATTATCTTGTCAACCTTACTTTTTGACAAATAAAATTAATAGTTGGTTCCTCTTTGGCCCTACAAATAAAAGCAGTGACTCCGATGGGGAGGATACTTTTTATTTGCATCTAAGTGTGCACCATTACACGATACTAAGGGAATTATCTCGGATTATGTGCCTTACCGATGGGGAAGTACACACGCTCCTAAATAATTTCCTATAACCATTATTTGACCTAGTGATCCGCAAACAAACTCATCCGATGGGGAGGAAGGCACTCAGAGCCGACGCACAAGTTTGTTGCATCACACGTCAAATTGTAATGGAGGCCGCGGGAATTAATTAAAATAACCCTCTCCCACTTAGTAAATTGAAAATGAGGAATTTTCAAGCACACACAACATGCATACAAAACAAATCAGAAATAAATATGGAAAAATCAGAATTTTTCCAACTATTATGGCATTGTTCTCCAATATGCGTCCCGTCGTGTCGCCACCTCGTCCGCTCCTCCTACGGCATGTACGAGCCATCCGGAGATCCGAACCGAGAATAAAACCTATTTTATTTTACATCCATCGATCCTATACTCCACGAGGGAGTGTACATGAAATCTAGATCGAAAGTAAAATAAAATAAAGAGTGGCTAAACAATGTCGTATTCAATTACAAAAATTAAATACTAATTTAGCCTCGTCAACCCCGAGGATTCAAATAATATACACACAATCACACACAAACAACCACATACACACATATAGCCATAATAGTCGGATCTTATGCCTGCAACCAAAAAGTTAGCCTCCACACATCCTACTATTATCCGGCACACACAATATATGATAAGTGCATGAAAGTAACCGAATCCAAAACACACAAAACCGGAAACCGTGGCTCTGATACCAAATGTTGGCAATGTGCTAATCCTCGGAGGCTCATTGGCTCCCATGTCCCTGGATTAAAATTTTCAACAAATGAAAACTAATCCAGAGGGGATGAGTTTCCTAAGCAAAACCAATTCGTCATCGTGCTAACGACTCGAGCGATCGCTTGAACAAACTAGTTGTTCAAGCAACCAAACTCTTCTAGTCAATTAGCCGCGAAAGAGACGACGGACGAATTGTCGGTTTTTGTGTTTCTTATTCGGGGTCCATGATTATACAAATACATGCAAATGTAAACTAGTATAATCAACATATACTAACATAAAAAACATAAGCTAGCATATCAATAAGAACATGCAAAGAACAATAATAAAAGTTGTAAAACTTTTATACCTCTTGATCTTCTATCGTATGTCCTAACCTCCTTGTAGACTTCGTGTGGGCGAAGATCCTCCACAAGTTGAAGCATCCTAGATCTTCTTCAATCCAAAGAAAGAAGAACTCTCTTTCCCTTCTTGCTTGAGCCAACCACCAATCCACAAAGGATTGATGCCGCCGACCCCAAGAATAGATAGAACAAAATGGAAACAAAACTCATCTCTTATCTAGGACCAACCATCAAGCTCCAAGCATGATGTTTGCCGCCGGTCCAAAGAGAAGATGGAATGGAGTATGGAAGCCAACCGAAAGAGAAACACGAAGGGTATGGGCGCCGGCCAACACTTGGAGAAAGGAAAAGAAAACAATCCTCTTCCTTGTTGCCGCCCAAACCCTAGACAAAGCTTTCCTAATTTCCGGCCAAGGATGAAGGGAAGGAGAATAGGTTGAGCTCCGGCCAAGGTATAGGGAACATAGATAGTGGCCGGCCAACACTTAGAAGGAAGAAGAATAAGATCTTCATCTCCATGTTGCCGCCCAACCTAATCCCAAAACCCTAACCCTAGCCGCCCAACCCCATCAACCAATCCCTAACCCTAATCCATATGTCTTTTTTTTCGCCCAAGCCTAAGCCCCTATTTATAGAACTTAGGAGAAAGTTGGTTATTGATGAGGTAGCCAAAAATATAGGAACTAATTCCCAATTTTCTTGCCGCCCAAGGGTAGCAAGGAATTAGTAAAAAAAAAATTTCTTCCTATAATCTTGCCGCCCAAGGGGGCATAGGAAAATTTTTTTTCACCAATTCTAATCTTAAAATTTTTTTTAACTAATTCTAATCTTGCCGCCCAAGGTGGCATAGAATTAGGAAAAAATTTTATCAATCTTTTAAACTTGCCGCCCACCTTATCCAACCATTCCTCTGCCTTTTATATAGAGTTAGGTTTAGGCCTTGGTTTAATCTCCACCGTCAGTTCTAGGGTTTTAATCTCAACCGTCGGATTTAGAGATTTAATCTCAACCGTCAGTTCTAGGGTTTTAATCACAACCGTCGGATCTAGAGATTTAATCTCAACCGTCGGTTCTAGGGATTTAATCCTAACCGTCGGATCTAGAGATTTGTTTTCCATCATTTGATCTAAACTTCATGAGGTTTATATTAGGCTACGATAGGGACCATGAGGAGGAGTTGGGTCTTGGCCACCCGATGGATCGGAACCACACAAACTTGATCCATCAATGATGTTCCATTCCACTAGAGGATCATCATCGAACTACCTCACCAACCCCCATAAATTAATATGGGCTCCATATATTATTTGTACATCCATCTCCCCATGTTTAAGATATTGAATGTCCGTCAATTGATTGATTTACTGACCATCAATCAATTAACATCTAACTCCTCGAGTAGTACTACTCAACCTTATCATCATGTTGACTAAGTCAACCTGCAGGGTTTACATGATGAACCTTATGAGCTCCTCAAGGGGACATCATCAACCTAATATATAGGACACGGTTTCCTCCTATAATTAACGGCACACCATGTAAATAATATCATTTCCCAACTTACCGGGCATATTGATTTAATCCATAGAAATCTCACCCTCTGGTAAATCAAAGAAATAAATATTAAGTACATGTGCCCATTATTATATCGGGATTAAGAGCATGTACAACATAATATCCGAGGTCCGATTCAATTATGTAGTCAGCAATATATTGAATCACCTCTATGTCGGTCCTGCTCAATACACCTAAGTGTACTAGTGTAACTCTATGTTAGAGACAAAACAATACCAAGCTACACTACAACCATGCCAATGGTTTGTCCAAAACCATCTTGGTTGTGAGCCTTTACTTATATTCTACAAGGGACTGATAACATGATCTTCTGTGCCGCACCCAGACACCATGTTATCTACAATGTAAAATATTAGACAATATGCACACATATAAATATAACGTGCAAACAATGATCATGTGATTCTTATTTCAAAATAAAGATGTTCATACAAAAGAGCTAGGCTTTCAGTATACATCCCAACACAATTGGTCTAGAGTTTCATTATCACTAGGACGGGTGAGAAGAGGCTCTTCGAGGACATACACAAGCTTTTCCGCCTTGAGAATAATTCTCAAGTTTCTAAGCTAGTCCAAGAAGTTTGGCCCAGTCAATTTATTAAAATTCAAAATAGAGCGTAAATTCAAAGACGTCATGATCAATCGATTAACCTAGAAATACAAATCGAGCACATATGAGAAAGATGATTTAAAATTCATCCACATACATTTACAAACTCTCATTCATTTTTCGAATTCAAAAAACCTCAAACTCAATTCGGGAGATCGTAGGTCAATCTCTGAATGGGACGATATCC
This sequence comes from Wurfbainia villosa, assembly GCA_025175895.1. Lineage (NCBI taxonomy): Eukaryota > Viridiplantae > Streptophyta > Magnoliopsida > Zingiberales > Zingiberaceae > Wurfbainia > Wurfbainia villosa. The sequence goes on from CM046001.1 coordinate 84,838,694, forward strand.
AACATAGATAAGAACAACCTTGGAGTGAGTCCAACAAGCCATTCTTAGCTATGATGGTGGGTATCAAGTATACCAATTACATATCACGTATATGTAACTATCACAATGTGCTATCAACTAATTAAATGTTCACACATACATTGGGTTGTTAACACATTAACAAGTATGCATCATATGCATAGCACCCAACTTCACCTCTCTTCACATCGACCTTGGAGTGAGTCCAACAAATCGATGCTCCAAGTTAGAGTCGGCCCATTAATCGCGAAATAGTTTTAATATGGTTAGAGTGCATTCAACCAATTAGCTAGGCTTGGAGTGAGTCCAACAACCCAAACTAACGATTGACCTCTGACTTTTACCATATTAGTGTTAAACTATTCCAATGATTTGAACATGTTCAGGTTCGAGCTGGGCTTGGAGTGAGTCCAACAAGCCAAAAAAGAAACAGAACTCTGGTTCTAATCATATTAATGGAAGGTGTAGGCTTTAATATTGTATAAGGGTTTTAAAGTCTTTTCCTCTTTGCATGCAAATAACTATTATCTACATGACATGAAATATATGACATACTGTTAGTAATATATGAGAGATGTCCTAAGGCAATCACCTTATGTATGAACCATTTATATGATAAATGAAGATTCACTATTTGAGTATACATGTTTAATGTATTTGATTGGATCTTAAACTCATTTACTGAATGTCCACGATACGATTCACAACATGAGAGAATTTGTGATTGGATCACAACTAGTGAGTATCTCTACATGTGTAATTGTGATGTATCGGAATTATCCCTAGTCGATGAATTGATGGATTTGGACACCATCAATTCTGTCGAGACTAGCACGAGGTATACTCCTTGGTGTATCCAAGCAGCTGATTCTCACTGGCTGGAGACATAGTGATGTCCGGAGTTGATCGTGGATGCTAGTTATGGTAACTAGTTCATTGGAGTGACCAGCCATAAGACTTCATATGGTTCTCTACATATATAGATATGTCAATGAAGTTCTTACCGTGGCTTAAGTGCGATGTTCTTTTGACTTGCGGTATTCAAGTCATCTTGATCATGGAGACTTATGCTTTGACATCTTAAGCAAACATCTCCGAGGAGATGTAGACCCGGGATGATTGGGTATAAGTCGAAATGATCGAAGGTGTTTGAATAGCCTATAAAGGATTCACCACTCCTTGCGAGGAGATGTATACCCATGGCCTCTTGTCGGATTGTTACTAAAGTCTTTGGCCAAAGCATTACATGTTTAGAGTAAGGTACTCTTCGATACATGTGGAGTAACTAGAATCCGTAGGACGAGGAAATGATACTTGGGCTAGGTGTGACGTAGTCAGCCTAGTGGGGACTGACACAATAGACCATGTCCTGAACCAAGTGGGTATAAGATGAGTGAAGGGAATGGGGCACGATTAATTCGAGCTCCTGAAGGGTTTCAGAAATAGTTCTGGATCAACCGTTGATCTTTTCGGTTAATTGGGGATCATGATGTACTAATAGGTGCCACTCATGATCGTTCTATAATTAATGGTTAATTATAGACGGCCAACATAAACCGAGAACCTATTTGGTCACACGCACAACGAGTGTAATCCAAAGGATTTAAAACGAGCTTGAGAATGGGATTCTCAGACCGAGAGAAACTATGTTTGGTTGGACCAAACATAAAGCGAGCATGAAATTGTTTCAGTCGCAATGGAAGCGTGGATGGGCCGTGTCTTATGAAGACATAATGGATGGACCAAAATGGTTTTGTTCTAATCCAATGGATGAGAATAAACAAAGGGTTTGGTTTATATTAAACGAATGAACCAAAGGTTGGTTCGGTTCGTTTTAACTTAAAATAAACCATCATTGTTTGGTTTATTTTAACTTATCTTAATGGAGCGGGTTAACGGGCTTTATGGATATGATCCATTAACCATTAAGAGAATTAGTTCTCTATAAAATATGGCTTAAACCCTAATCCAAGCACCCTAATTAGAGTTGCCGCCCAACCTAATTGTGCTGCCCCCTCCATCTTCTCTCCTAGTTGGCGCCAACCCTAGGTGTGCCGCCGCCCAGCTTTTGTGCCGTCGTCCAAGTCATTGCCGGCGACCAAGCTTCAGCCGGTGAACACTCCGGCGACCCTCCGGTGATCTCTTGTGGGTTCGGTGATAAGGTGAGCTCCACATCTCCTTTGGCCGGCCTCTATTCCTCCACCAAAAGCTGTCCAGTTTTTCTGGACAGCTTGTTTCTTTGTTGTCGGAGCGTCGTTTGGATGACGGTTAGTGCTCCGACAGCGGCTGACTTACCGGAGATTTGATCTCCGGTAATCCTCTGAGGTGGGGGATGAAGGATTCGTCAAACGGTTGACGAATACCTCACCGGAGAAGCGAGTTTTGAGAACTCGTTTTAGGATCCGAATTTGGATTCGGATCGTGATCATCTCTCGATCACGTCGTCTTTAACACGAGGCTAGTAACCCGTACGAAGACGAAGCTCGTGACTTAGCGAAGTCATCCCGAGGAGCTCGGCGTGGATACGGATAGAGACGATTCTTACGAGGATCGTTCCGGTTGATGCCGTTCCCGCTACACGTCATACGGAAGGTATAACGTAGATAATTTTCTTTTATTGTAAATTTTAATTTACGGTTATGTCTACACTTGTTGTAATATTGATGCGTGTGTTGTGTGTGTAGTAATAAATATAGATTTATTATTTTTAATTGCTTCCGCTGTGCTCATGTTTACGAAACATGATCGAACACACACACGCCGCGGTGCCGGAAACCCAACAATGGTATCAGAGCCCAGGTTGTATTTCGACATAATCGTAAAATGGTTTTGCGATAGTCATAATGTATTTCTGGAAATTTTCTAATTTTGGAAATTTAGAAGTATTTATGGAAAATTTTCAATTTTGGAAAGTCTAGAAGTATTTATGGAAATCTTCCACTTTTGGAAAGTTGGAAGTATTTATTGAAATTGATATTTTCCATAAATTCCTAATTTAATCATGATTTGATTTGTGAAATCAAATCTTAAAATATTTTATTTCCATAAGTAGTTTTAATGATTTAGGAAATTGGTTTCCTAAATAGATTTTCCTTAATCAAATAATTCCATGAATAAAATATGTGATTAGATTTGGAAATTTGTTTCCTAATTTAATTATGATTTGATTTGGAGAATCAAATCTTAAACATATTTTATTTCCATAAATAGTTATGACATATAAGGAAATTATATACATGACATAATTGTATGTCATGTAATTGCATTAGATGCATAACATTATGCCATGCGTGTCGTGACATGTAGATGTATGCCATGCCATGTAGATAATAGTTATTTGCATGCAAAGAGGATGAGACATAAAAACCCTTAATCAATATTAAAGCCTACACCTTCCATTAATATGGTTAGAACCAGAGTTCTGTTTCTTGTTTGGGTTGTTGGACTCTCTCCAAGCCCGGCTCGAACCTGAATATGTTCAAACCATGGAATAGTTTAATACTAATATGGTAAGAGTCAGAGGTCAATCGTTAGCTTTGGTTGTTGGACTCTCTCCAAGCTGGGCTAATTGGTTGAATGCGCTCTAACCATATTAAAACTATGTCCTGATTAATGGGTTGGTTTTAACCTGGAGCATCGGCTTGTTGGACTCTCTCCAAGGTCGATGTAAAGGGAGGTGAAGTTGGGTGCTATGCATATGATGCATACTTGTTAATGTGTTAACAACCCGATGTATGTGTGAACATTCAATTGGTTGATAGCACATTGTGATAGTTGCATATACGTGATATGCAATCGGTATAGATGATACCTACCGTCGTAGTTATGAATGGCTTGTTGGACTCTCTCCAAGGTTGTTCATAACTATGATGGATATCAGCCCATTCGGAGATGGACCTACGATCTCCCGAAGTGATTTTGGGGTTTTTTTTTGAAATTCGAAAAATGAATGGGATTTATAAATGTATATTGATGCATTTTAAAATCATTTTCTCATATATGCTCGTTTTGTATTTCTAGGTCAATAAATTGATCATGACGTCTTTGAATTTTTGCACTATTTTGGATTCGAACAAACTGACTGGGCCTAACTTCCTGGACTGGCTTAGAAACCTGAGAATTGTTCTCAAGGCGGAAAAGTTTGCATATGTCCTTGAAGAGCCTCTTCCTGACCGTCCTAAGGACGATGCAACTCCAGACCAAATGTTGGTCTATCAGAAGCATGTGGCAGATTCTGAGCTGGCGAGTTGCATCATGCTAGCGGCGATGGTACCTGAGCTGCAGAAGCAGCATGAGCATATGGATGCTAACACTATGGTCTTCCATCTTCATGAGTTGTTCGATGAGCAAGCGAGATCCGAAAGGTTCGAGGTCTCTAGGCTCCTCTTCACCACGAAGATGCAAGAAGGTTCGTCTGTAGTACAGTTTGTCCTAAAGATGAACGGGTACATCGAGCGGCTAGCTACCCTCGGTTTTGTGATGGATCATGAGTTAAGTATTGACTTAATTCTGCATTGTTTGCCCAAGAGTTTCTCGCAATTTGTGATGAACTATCGGATGAACAAATTGAAATCCACCATTCAGAGCTCCTCGATATCTTTGAAGGCATGGAGCCTTACATGAAGCATGAGGAGAAGGTAGTTACATTAGTTGATTCCTCAAAGAAAGGTTCTAAGAGGAAGGCAAAAGAGCGAGAAGAAAGGAAAGAACAAAAAGGCAAAGAAAGGCGGAACTAGCGCAAAGGGCACTTGCCATCATTGTGTAAGGAAGGCCCTTGGCGAAGAAAGCTGAAGATTTATCTTGAGTCCATGAAGAAGAAGAAGGCATCCGATGCCCAATCCTCTTCAGGTATCTTCGTTATTGATTGTCATTCTATTTCCTTAGACACTTGGGTATTGGATACTGGGTGTAGCTCACATATATGTAATGACATACAGGGGCTAAAGAATAGAAGAAGACTTGTCAGAGGGGAGTCAAATTTGCGAGTTGGCAATGGAGCAAAGGTTGCTGCGGTCGCCATCGGAACTTATTTGCTGAAGCTCCCTAGTGGACTAGTCTTGGAACTGGACAATTGCTATTATGTTCCTTCTCTAATAAAGAACATTGTTTCTATTTCTTGCTTAAATAGAAATGGTTTCCATTTGACGTTTAGTAACAATTGTTGTTATATAACTTTGAATGGCGTACTTTATGGAACTGGAACTTTGATTAATGGCATTTATACGTTGGACGTATCCAGTGACATTTTCAATATCGAAGCGAGCAACACGCATGCTCGAAAGGATAATCACATAGACTCCTATATGTGGCATTATCGTCTTGGCCATATAAGCAAGAAACGCATGTCCGAATTACACCGATGTGGAATTCTGGAATCGTTTGAATTGGATTCATACGATACATGCGAATCATGCTTAAAAGGCAAGATGACTAAGTTACCTTTCTTGGAAAAGGTGAACGAGTGGGAGAGTTACTAGGTCTAATACATACTGATGTATGTGGACCTATGTCAACTCAAGCATTAGGAGGCTATAGCTACTTCATTACCTTCACCGATTATCACTCACGGTTTGGGTATGTGTTCTTGATGAAACACAAGTCTGAAGCCTTTGAAAGGTTCAAAGAATTCAGAAATGAAGTAGAGAAACAACATGACAAAAGTATTAAAATACTTCGATCGGATCGAGGTGGTGAATACTTAAGTCAAGAGTTTCTTGATTATCTGAGAGACAATGGCATATTGTCTCAATGGACTCCGCCCTATACACCACAGCATAATGGTGTATCTGAGAGGCGTAACCGGACCTTGTTGGACATGGTCAAGTCAATGATGAATCATACGACACTTCCCAAGTCCTTTTGGGGTTATGCACTTGAGACAGCTGTTTACTTGTTAAACAGAATGCCTACCAAGGTAGTCTCAACTACTCCATATGAGATATGGAATGGTAAGAAACCTCATGTATATTACTTGAAGATATGGGGTTGTCACCTTATGTAAGCCAATTTGTATCGGACAAATTGGATGCTAAGTCGATAAATGTCTATTTATTGGATACCCTAAGGAAACAAGGGGTTACCAATTCTATCATCTGTGGAACAAAAGGTGTTTGTTTCAAGGCATCTTTGTGTTTCTAGAGAAAGAGTTTCTCTTGCAAGAAAAGCGATGGGAGTGTCGTCGAGCTTGAGGAGGCTCGAGAGACTCAAATAGACATTGATGAGATACACGGTGAAGCACTCGGTAGAGCAACTCATAGTGATGAGCAATCAATTTGGACCTATTATTGTAACACCACATCTTCGTAGATCTGGTAGAACCGCACATTCTGAGAGATATGGATTTCGTAAGTGAATCGAGCGCGTGTTACTCATTGATGATGAGAGCCTACCAGTTATGAAGAAGTTCTGACAAGTTCAGAAAGGGATAAGTGGCTTGATGCCATGAAGTCGGAAATGGATTCCATGTATGAAAACCAAGTTTGGAACTTGGTTGACCCACCTGAAGGCATAAAGCCTATAGGGTGCAAGTGGGTTTTCAAGAAGAAAACCGACATGGATGGTAATGTGATTACCTATAAGGCTAGATTAGTGGCGAAAGGATATCGTCAAAAACAAGGTGTTGATTATGACAAAACCTATTCGCCTGTAGCTATGCTTAAATCCATTCGGATGCTCCTAGCCATAGCGGCTCATTATGATTATGAGATATGGCAGATGGATGTGAAAATAGCTTTCCTTAATGGAAACCTGCTCGAGGACGTGTATATGAATACAGCCTGAGGGTTTCACATCGGTTGATAAAACCAAGGTATGCAAATTGCGACAATCCATTTATGGATTGAAGCAAGCATCCAGGAGCTGGAATATCCGTTTTGATGAGACGATCAAAAAGTTTGATTTCTCACAAAATCCAGACGAACCTTGTGTGTACAAGAAGGTTAGTGGGAGTGCAGTCGTGTTCCTAGTATTGTATGTCGATGACATATTACTTATAGGAAACGATGTGTCAATCTTACAGTCAGTTAAGGTTTGGTTATCCAAGACATTCTCCATGAAAGACCTGGGAGAAGCAACCTACATCCTTGGGATTAAGATCTATAGAGATAGATCGAAACGGTTGCTTGGTCTTTTGCAGTCTACATATATAGACCGAGTGCTAAAGAGGTTTAGCATGTCAGAATCCAAGAAAGGTTATCTGCCCATCAGGCATGGGGTACACCTTTCAAAGTCTGTGTCCGCGTATAGAAGACGAGAGGATTTGCATGAGTAAGATTCCCTATGCATCCGCAATAGGATCTATCATGTATGCTATGCTATGTACGAGGCCCGATGTATCGTACGCTCTGAGTGTCACGAGCAGATACCAATACGATCCAGGAATGGATCATTGGGCGGCTGTTAAGACGATCCTTAAGTACTTGAGAAGAACTAAGGATGTGTTCCTAATATATGGAGAAGGGGACATGGTGATACGCGGGTATACGGATACCAGCTTCCAGAAAGACAAGGATGATTCCAGGTCTCAGTTTGGATACGTGTTCACCTTGAATGGGGGCGCAGTGAGTTGGAAAAGTTCCAAACAAGAGACTGTAGCGGATTCTACCACTTAGGCAGAATATATTGCAGCTTCAGAAGCAGTAAAGGAAGCGGTTTGGATCAAGAAGTTCGTTCATGAACTTGGTGTGATTCCGGCCATTGTTGAAGCAATACCGGTCTACTGCGACAACAATGGAGCAATTGCACAGGCGAAAGAGCCAAGGTCTCATCAACGATCCAAACATGTGCTTCGCCGCTATCATCTTATCAGAGAGATCATCAGTAGGAACGAAATACAAATCGAGAAAATTTCCACTGAAAGGAACTTAGCGGATCCTTTGACTAAAGCATTACCTCAAAGTAAGTTTGAGGGTCATGTTAGTGCTTATGGTATAGGATACCGTAGCGATTGGCATTAGGCCAAGTGGGAGTCTATTAGTAATATATGAGAGATGTCCTAAGGCAATCGCCTTATGTATGAACCATTTATATGATAAATGAAGATTCACTATTTGAGTATACATGTTTAATGTATTTGATTGGATCTTAAACTCATTTACTGAATGTCCACGATACGATTCACAGCATGAGAGAATTTGTGATTGGATCACAACTAGTGAGTATCTCTACATGTGTAATTGTGATGTATCGGAATTATCCCTAGTCGATAAATTGATGGATTTGGACACCATCAATTCTGTCGAGACTAGCACGAGGTATACTCCTTGGTGTATCCAAGCAGCTGATTCTCACTAGCTGGAGACATAGTGATGTCCGGAGTTGATCGTGGATGCTAGTTATGGTAACTAGTTCATTGGAGTGACCAGCCGTAAGACTTCATATGGTTCTCTGTGTTGGCAATCGTGCTATAACTCGGAATGCTCATAGGCTCCCATGTCCCCGGATTAAAATTTTCACTAATGAAAACTAATTCGGATGGGATGAGTTTCCTAACCACAACCAATTCGTCGTCGTGCTAACGACTTGAGCGATCACTTGAACAAACTAGTTGTTCAAGCAACACAACTCTTCTAGTCGGTTAGCCGCGGAAGAGACGACGGACGGATTGCCGGTTTTGTGTTTCTTATTCTGGGTCCATGATTATACAAATACATGCAAATGCAAACTAGTATAATCAACATATACTAACATAATGAACATAAGCTAGCATATCAAATAAGAACATGAAAAGAACAATAATAAAAGTTGTGAAACTTTTATACCTCTTGATCTTCTATCGTATGTCCTAACCTCCTTGTAGACTTCGTGTGAGCGAAGATCCTCCACAAGTTGAAGCTTCCTAGATCTTCTTCAATCCAAAGAAAGAAGAACTCTCTTTCCCTTCTTGCTTGAGCCAACCATCAATCCACAAAAGGATTGATGCCACCGGCCCCAAGAATAGAGAGAACATAATGGAAACAACCAAGGAACCGAACTAGGGACAAACCCTAGTTTTGGTGCCGCCGGCCAAGATGGAATGAAGTGGAGAAAGGGAATTCGGTTGAGCCCCGACCAAGGTAGAAGGAATAGAGATAGGTCCCGGCAACACCTTAGGAATAATAAGAGAACTTCTCCTATAGTTGCCGCCCACTCCAACTTCCAAACCCTAGCCGCCCAACCAAACCCTAATCTCATTGAAAACCATCTTCTATGTGCCGGCCATGGAAGAGGGGAAGAAGGATAGAGTATGGACCGACCAAGGTAGAGGGTAGAAGGAAGGGACCGGCCATGCCTTAGGAAGAAGAAGAAACTCATCTTCCACTTGTTGCCGCCCATCTTCTTGCCCAAACCTTGGCTGCCCATGCAAAGGAACCAAACCCTAATCAAATTGGGGTTTCTTCCATAGGGTTCCTTACCGCCCAAGCATAGTGGAGAGAAAAGATCTAGGAGCTAGCCATCTTCAAGGAAGAAGACAAGCTCCTCCACAAGTTGCCGCCCACTCTTCATCCTCACCTTGGCCGCCCAACCTAAGGAGCCAAAACCCTAATTAGGGTTTCCTCCTTAAGGTTGCTTGCCGCCCAAGCAATTGGAGGCTAAACCCTAATCTCCTTAGCATCCATCATCAACCACTCTCCTCTCTTTTCCGCCCAACCCATAGCCACCCTATTATAGAACTTAGGAGAAAATTAGTTATTGATGAGGTAGCCAAAAATATAGGAACTAATTCCCAATTTTCTTGTCGCCCACCTTATCCAACCTTTCCTCTCCTTTTTATATAGAGTTAGGTTTAGGCCTTGGTTTAATCTCCACCGTCGGTTCTAGGGTTTTAATCTCAACCGTCGGATTTAGAGATTTAATCTCAACCGTCGGTTCTAGGGTTTTAATCACAACCGTCGGATCTAGAGATTTAATCTCTACCGTCGGTTCTTAGGAATTTAATCCCAACCGTCGGATCTAGAGAATTTAATCTCCACCGTCGGTTTTAGAAATTTAATCCGAACCGTCGGATCTAGAGATTTAATCTCCACCGTCGGATCTAGAGATTTGTTTTCCATCATTTGATCTAGACTTCATGAGGTTTATATTAGGCTACGATAGGGACCATGAGGAGGAGTTGGGTCTTGGCCACCCGATGGATCGGAACCACACAAACTTGATCCATCAATGATGTTCCATTCCACTAGAGGATCATCATCGAACTACCTCACCAACCCCCATAAATTAATATGGGCTCCATATATTATTTGTACATCCATCTCCCCGTGTTTAAGATATCGAATGTCCGTCAATTAATTGATTTACTGACCATCAATTAATTAACATCTAACTCCTCAAGTAGTACCACTCAACCTTATCATCATGTTGACTAAGTCAACCTGCAGGGTTTACATGATGAACCTTATGAGCTCCTCAAGGGGACATCATCAACCTAATATATAGGACACGGTTTCCTCCTATAATTAATGGCACACCATGTAAATAATATCATTTCCCAACTTACCGGGCATATTGATTTAATCCATAGAAATCTCACCCTCTGATAAATCAAAGAAATAAATATTAAGTACATGTGCCCGTTATTATATCGGGATTAAGAGCATGTACAACATAATATCCGAGGTCCGATTCAATTATGCAGTCAGCAATAAATTGAATCACCTCTATGTCGGTCCTGCTCAATACACCTAAGTGTACTAGTGTAACTCTATGTTCAAGACAAAACAATACCAAGCTACACTACAACCATGCCAATGGTTTGTCCAAAACCATCTTAGTTGTGAGCCTCTACTTATATTCTACAAGGGACTGATAACATGATCTTCTGTGCCGCACCCAGGCACCATGTTATCTACAATGTAAAATATTAGACAATATACACACATATAAATATAACGTGCAAACAATGATCATGTGATTCTTATTTCAAAATAAAATGTTCATACAAAAGAGCTAGGCTTTTCAGTATACATCCCAACAATCTCCCACTTATACTAAAAGACTATGCTGTCATCATACTGCCATACATCTGATTCCCCTTCCCTCCACTTGCCTATCAAAGCTCTCGCTAGAAGGGCCTTAGTGAAAGTGTCTACCAGGTCATCCTCTGATGCAATCTAGGCGACAGCTTACTTCTACCTCCATTACGATTTCTCGTATCAGGTGGTACTTGCACTCTATGTGTTTACTAGCCTTATGGGCTCGTGGTTCCTTCGAGTTTGCAACTGCACCATTATTATCACAATAAATTGTGATATTTCTTGGCAAACCAGGAATCACATCCAAGTCCATCAGAAAGTTCCTGAGCCACTCAGCTTCTTTGCCCGCCTCATAGGCTGCCACATACACAGCTTCCATGGTGGAGTCCGCCACGCATTTCTGCTTGACACTCCTCTATACTATGGCTCCACCTCCCAAAGTAAACACAAACCCTGAGGTAGACTTACTTTTATCCCTATCAGATTGGAAATCAGAATCCATGTAACCCACAGGGAGTAATTGGTCTGCCCGGTAAACTAGCATATAATCCCTAGTCCTTCTCAGGCACTACAATATATGCTTTACCGCAATTCAATGTCCCTGTCCTGGATTACTCTGATATCTGCTGACCATGCCTACGGCAAAGCAGATATCTAGTCTCGTACATAGCATACATTAGGCTTCCTACCGCCGAAGCATAAGGAACTGCCTATATCTCCTCTATCTCCTCAGATGATCTAGGACACATCTGCTTAGATAAAGGAACTCCATGCCTGAAGGGTAGAAAACCCTTCTTGTATGCTAAAACGATCCAATAACATGTCTATGTATGAAGCTTGGGATAAGCACAACAACCTTGATCCCCAAGGTTGTGACCCACTTCTCCCAAGTCCTTCATATCATACTGTTTGGACGACCATACCCTTACGTCTGATAACACTTCGATGTTGTCGCCAACCACCAAAATGTCATCTACGTATAGTACAAAAATACCACTACGTTTCCGTCACATCTCTGATATACACAAGACTCATCCGGACTTTGAATAAATCTATAAGTCTGGATTTACCTCATCAAAGCGGATGTTCCAAGACCTCAAAGCTTGCTTCAGTCCATAAACGGACCGATTAAGCTTTCATACAATACGCTCTTTGCCCTTAGCAATGAATCCCTCTGGTTGCTTCATATAGATGTTTTCCTCAAGACTTCCATTAAGGAAAGCTGTCTTGACATCCATCTATCACACCTCATAATCCATATGAGCTGCAATGCATAAGAGCTCCCAGACCTGATTTGAATCCATAGATTCAATCTCAGTATTCATTGCACTTTGCAAAGATGCTGCATCTTTATCTTGGATTGCCTCGTCATATGTCCAGGGATCAGGTTCATGTTTGCTAGGGACCAAATCAGAAGATTCGTCCAAAAACATGAATCTAAGAGGTTGTCTAACAACCCTCCCACTACGACGAGGTATCTTCTGTGTATCCTCTGTGACACGTGGTGCAATGACATGTGGTATGTCCTCTTGTACCGGTGGTACTAAAAAAGTGACTTTCCTTTTAACTCCTCCAGAACAATTTTACTCTTGGGCTTGTGGCTCATCACATAGTCTTTCTCTAGAAATCTGGCGTTCGTGTTAACGATCACCCTCTGATCTCTAGGACTATAAAACAAGTCAGAATAACTCATCATCGATCTAACCATCTCCATAAGAGTCCTATTCCTTCGCTCCGCTACACCATTCTGCTGGGGTGTACCAGGTGCAGTCAATTGGGATTGAATCCCAACCTCTGATAAGTAGTTCCTATACTCTCCCAAGAGGTTCTGACCACCACGATCAGATCGTAGTGTCATCCACATCTTGAATAATTATCTACAAAAGAGAAGAAATATTCAAGATTACCTCTTGCCTAGATAGCCATAGGACCACACAAATCAGAATGAACCATTTCTAACACATCTTTGGCTCTATACCCCTTGGCCTTAAAAAGGCCTCTTGGTCATCTTACCCTCCAAGCAAGATTCGTAGGTTGGGAGATCCTCCACCACTAATGAACCCAAAGGTCCATCAGCTATCAACCTTTGAATTCTGCTTAGGTTAATGTGACCAAGCCTAAGAAGCCAAAGATATGTTTGGTTCATCTTCGAAGGTTCTTTTCTCTTATTGGAATTAGAAGATGAGTTATTAACTTCAATTTGCATCGTGGGAGGTTTTGGTTCAAATTTCCTTTCAATGTACCTGAATAGATATTCTCCCTATTCCTTTTTATAACAACTCTGTCATTAAAAGAAATAGAATATCCATCCATAATAATTTAGAAACTGAAACTAAATTCTTTCTAAATAAAGGTACATAAAGGGAATTTTCCAGAACCAAAGTTTTATTATTTTCAAGAGATAAATAAAACTTCTCCCACTGCAATAGCCGCCACCATCATGGCATTGCCCAAGTAAATGGTAATATTCTCTTTAGCTAGTCGTCGGGTTTTTTGGAACCCCTGCAAAGTATTGCAGACATGATTAGTGGCTCTCGTATCTACACACCAGGTGCCGGTAGATAACACTGCTAACCATGTTACAACGACTAGACCAAAAGATATACTTTTGTTCTGTTTTGGATTGGGATAGTCCTTCTTCCAATGTCCATCCTGCTTGCAAGTGAAGTACTTGCCTTTCGGCTTCTTCACTCTTCCCTGAGATCCTCCCACCATCTTTGCTTCACCTCGTTTCTTCTTCTTCTTGCCTTTCGGCTTAGAAGTAGAAACCCTTTTGAGCAATGATGGCTTGAGGACACTCTTTGAAGAGTGCATACTTGTACTCCTTAGCAGATAAGACAATATCTTGAATCTTTTCCAATCAACATTATTTAGGTACAGTAAGTTTATTTCCTTTAGTATCACAGTAAGTGGACTGAAAGTCAATTTTGAAAATCCTAAGAATCACAATAATAAAAATATTAGATTTCAAATTTTATTGATTCCTCAAAACAATAAAATTCTGAAATCAACCAACACCTCAAAACACCAAGAATATCGCATGCCACGATAGTGTGGACGTATACGAATTCTACATTTGTAAGAGGAGGTTTTATCCATTAATTTTATTATCTTGTCAACCTTACTTTTTGACAAATAAAATTAATAGTTGGTTCCTCTTTAGCCCTACAAATAAAAGCAGTGACTCCTATGGGGAGGATACTTTTATTTGCATCTAAGTGTACACCATTACACGATACTAAGGGAATTATTTTGGATTATGTGTCTTACCTCTGTGGAAGTACACACGCTCCTACATAATTTCCTATAACCATTATTTGACTTAGTGATCCGCAAACAAACCCGTCCTCAGGGAGGAAGGCACTCAGAGCCGACACACAAGTTTGTTGCATCACACGTCAAATTGTAATGGAGGCCGCGGGAATTAATTAAAATATCCCTCTCCCACTTAGTAAATTTAAAATGAGGTATTTTCAAGCACACACAACATGCATATAAAACAAATCAGCAATAAATATGGAAAAATCAGAATTTCTCCAACTATTATGGCATTGTTCTCCAATATGCTTCCCGTCGTGTCGCCACCTCGTCCGCTCCATCTTTTCCCGTGCGCAAGTCACCAAAGAGTTCCGAGCCGAGATAAAACATTTTAATTTACATCCATCGATCCTATACTCCACGAAGGAGTGTACAAATAATCTAGATCGAAAGTAAACTAAAATGAGCGGCTAAACAACGCCGTATTTAATTACAAAAATTAAATACTAATCTAGCCTCATCAACCCCGAGGATTCAAATAATATACAATCACACACACATGCAATCACATACACACATATATAGCCATAATAATTGGATCTTATGCCTGCAACAAAAAAGTTAGCCTACGCACATCCTACTATTATCCGGCATACACAATATATGATAAATGCGTGAAAGTAACCGAATCCAAAACACACAAAACCGGAAACCGTGGCTCTGATACCAATTGTTGGCAATCGTGCTATAACTCGGAATGCTCATAGGCTCCCATGTCCCCGGATTAAAATTTTCACTAATGAAAACTAATCCGGATGGGATGAGTTTCCTAACCACAACCAATTCGTCGTCATGCTAACGACTTGAGCGATCGCTTGAACAAACTAGTTGTTCAAGCAACACAACTCTTCTAGTCGGTTAGCCGCGGAAGAGACGACGGACGGATTGCCGGTTTTTGTGTTTCTTATTCTGGGTCCATGATTATACAAATACATGCAAATGCAAACTAGTATAATCAACATATACTAACATAATGAACATAAGCTAGCATATCAAATAAGAACATGAAAAGAACAATAATAAAAGTTGTGAAACTTTTATACCTCTTGATCTTCTATCGTATGTCCTAACCTCCTTGTAGACTTCGTGTGAGCGAAGATCCTCCACAAGTTGAAGCTTCCTAGATCTTCTTCAATCCAAAGAAAGAAGAACTCTCTTTCCCTTCTTGCTTGAGCCAACCATCAATCCACAAAAGGATTGATGCCACCGGCCCCAAGAATAGAGAGAACATAATGGAAACAACCAAGGAACCGAACTAGGGACAAACCCTAGTTTTGGTGCCGCCGGCCAAGATGGAATGAAGTGGAGAAAGGGAATTCGGTTGAGCCCCGACCAAGGTAGAAGGAATAGAGATAGGTCCCGGCAACACCTTAGGAATAAGAAGAGAACTTCTCCTATAGTTGCCGCCCACTCCAACTTCCAAACCCTAGACGCCCAACCAAACCCTAATCTCATTGAAAACCATCTTCTATGTGCCGGCCATGGAAGAAGGGAAGAAGGATAGAGTATGGACCGACCAAGGTAGAGGGTAGAAGGAAGGGACCGGCCATGCCTTAGGAAGAAGAAGAAACTCATCTTCCACTTGTTGCCGCCCATCTTCTTGCCCAAACCTTGGCTGCCCATGCAAAGGAACCAAACCCTAATCAAATTGGGGTTTCTTCCATAGGGTTCCTTACCGCCCAAGCATAGTGGAGAGAAGAGATCTAGGAGCTAGCCATCTTCAAGGAAGAAGACAAGCTCCTCCACAAGTTGCCGCCCACTCTTCATCCTCACCTTGGCCGCCCAACCTAAGGAGCCAAAACCCTAATTAGGGTTTCCTCCTTAAGGTTGCTTGCCGCCCAAGCAATTGGAGGCTAAACCCTAATCTCCTTAGCATCCATCATCAACCACTCTCCTCTCTTTTCCGCCCAACCCATAGCCACCCTATTATAGAACTTAGGAGAAAATTAGTTATTGATGAGGTAGCCAAAAATATAGGAACTAATTCCCAATTTTCTTGCCGCCCACCTTATCCAACCTTTCCTCTCCTTTTTATATAGAGTTAGGTTTAGGCCTTGGTTTAATCTCCACCGTCGGTTCTAGGGTTTTAATCTCAACCGTCGGATTTAGAGATTTAATCTCAACCGTCGGTTCTAGGGTTTTAATCACAACCGTCGGATCTAGAGATTTAATCTCTACCGTCGGTTCTTAGGAATTTAATCCCAACCGTCGGATCTAGAGATTTAATCTCCACCGTCGGTTCTAGAAATTTAATCCGAACCGTCGGATCTAGAGATTTAATCTCCACCGTCAGTTCTAGGAATTTAATCCCAACCGTCGGATCTAGAGATTTGTTTTCCATCATTTGATCTAGACTTCATGAGGTTTATATTAGGCTACGATAGGGACCATGAGGAGGAGTTGGGTCTTGGCCACCCGATGGATCGGAACCACACAAACTTGATCCATCAATGATGTTCCATTCCACTAGAGGATCATCATCGAACTACCTCACCAACCCCCATAAATTAATATGGGCTCCATATATTATTTGTACATCCATCTCCCCGTGTTTAAGATATCGAATGTCCGTCAATTAATTGATTTACTGACCATCAATTAATTAACATCTAACTCCTCAAGTAGTACCACTCAACCTTATCATCATGTTGACTAAGTCAACCTGCAGGGTTTACATGATGAACCTTATGAGCTCCTCAAGGGGACATCATCAACCTAATATATAGGACACGGTTTCCTCCTATAATTAATGGCACACCATGTAAATAATATCATTTCCCAACTTACCGAGCATATTGATTTAATCCATAGAAATCTCACCCTCTGATAAATCAAAGAAATAAATATTAAGTACATGTGCCCGTTATTATATCGGGATTAAGAGCATGTACAACATAATATCCGAGGTCCGATTCAATTATACAGTCAGCAATAAATTGAATCACCTCTATGTCGGTCCTGCTCAATACACCTAAGTGTACTAGTGTAACTCTATGTTCAAGCCAAAACAATACCAAGCTACACTATAACCATGCCAATGGTTTGTCCAAAACCATCTTAGTTGTGAGCCTCTACTTATATTCTACAAGGGACTGATAACATGATCTTCTGTGCCGCACCCAGGCACCATGTTATCTACAATGTAAAATATTAGACAATATGCACACATATAAATATAACGTGCAAACAATGATCATGTGATTCTTATTTCAAAATAAAATGTTCATACCAAAGAGCTAGGCTTTTCAGTATACATCCCAACACTCTGCATATATAGATATGTCAATGAAGTTCTTACCGTGGCTTAAGTGTGATGTTCCTTTGACTTGCGGTATTCAAGTCATCTTGATCATGGAGACTTATGCTTTGACATCTTAAGCAAACATCTCCGAGGAGATGTAGACCCGGGATGATTGGGTATAAGTCGAAATGATCGAAGGTGTTTGAATAGCCTATAAAGGATTCACCACTCCTTGCGAGGAGATGTATACCCATGGCCTCTCGTCGGATTGTTACTAAAGTCTTTGGCCAAAGCATTACATGTTTAGAGTAAGGTACTCTTCGATACATGTGGAGTAACTAGAATCCGTAGGACGAGGAAATGATACTTGGGCTAGGTGTGACGTAGTCAGCATAGTGGGGACTGACACAATAGACCATGTCCTGAACCAAGTGGGTATAAGATGAGTGAAGGGAATGGGGCACGATTAATTTGAGCTACTGAAGGGTTTCAAAAATAGTTCTGGATCAACCGTTGATCTTTTCGGTTAATTGGGGATCATGATGTACTACTAGGTGCCACTCATGATCGTTCTATAATTAATGGTTAATTATAGACGGCCAACATAAACCGAGAACCTATTTGGTCACACGCACAACGAGTGTAATCCAAAGGATTTAAAATGAGCTTGAGAATCGGATTCTCAGACCGAGAGAAACTATGTTTGGTTGGACCAAACATAAAGCGAGCATGAAATTGTTTCAGTCGCAATGGAAGCGTGGATGGGCTGTGTCTTATGAAGACATAATGGATGGACCAAAATGGTTTGGTTCTAATCCAATGGATGATAATAAACCAAAGGGTTTGGTTTATATTAAACGAATGAACCAAAGGTTGGTTCGGTTCGTTTTAACTTAAAATAAACCATCATGGTTTGGTTTATTTTAACTTATCTTAATGGAGCGGGTTAACGGGCTTTATGGATATGATCCATTAACCATTAAGAGAATTAGTTCTTTATAAAATAGGGCTTAAACCCTAATCCAAGCACCCTAATTAGAGTTGCCGCCCAACCTAATTGTGCCGCCCCCTCCATCTTCTCTCCTAGTCGGTGCCAACCCTAGGTGTGCCGCCGCCCAGCTTTTGTGCCACCGTCCAAGTCATCGCCGGCGACCAAGCTTCAGCCGGTGAACACTCCGGCGACCCTCCGGTGATTTCTTGTGGGTTCGGTGATAAGGTGAGCTCCACATCTCCTTTGGCCGGCCTCTATTCCTCCACCAAAAGCTGTCCAGTTTTTCTAGACAGCTTGTTTCTTTGTTGTCGGAGCGTCGTTTGGACGACGGTTAGTGCTCCGACAGCGGCTGACTTACCAGAGATTTGGTCTCCGGTAATCCTCTGAGGTGGGGGACGAAGGATTCGTCAAACTGTTGACGAATACCTCACCGGAGAAGCGAGTTTTGAGAACTCGTTTTAGGATCCGAATTTGGATTCGGATCGTGATCATCTCTTGATCACGTCGTCTTCAACACGAGGCTAGTAACCCCGTACGAAGACGAAGCTCGTGACTTAGCGAAGTCATCCCGAGGAGCTCTGCGTGGATACGAATAGAGACGATTCTTACGAGGATCGTTCCGGTTGATGCCGTTCCCGCTACACGTCATACGAAAGGTATAACGTAGATAATTTTCTTTTATTGCAAATTTTAATTTACGGTTATGTCTACACTTGTTGTAATATGCATGCGTGTGTTGTGTGTGTAGTAATAAATATATATTTATTATTTTTAATTGCTTCCGCTGTGCTCATGTTTACGAAACATGATCGAACACACACATGCCGTGGTGTCGGAAACCCAACACATACATCTACATGTCATGACACGCATGACATAATGATATGCATCTAATGCAATTACATGACATACAATTATGGCATGTACAAAATTTCCTTATATGTCATAACTATTTATGGAAATAAAATATGCTTGGGATTTGATTCTCCAAATCAAATCATGATTAAATTAGGAAATAAATTTCCAAATCTAATAACATATTTTATTTATGGAAAGTGTTAATTAAGGAAAGTCAAATTTAATTTAGGAAACAAATTTCCTAAATTATCAAAACTATTTATGGAAATAAAATATATTTTAGATTTGATTCTCCAAATCAAATCATGATTAAATTATGAAACAAATTTCCAAATCCAATCAAATTTTTATTTATGGAAAGTGTTAATTTCCATAAATACTTCTAAACTTTCCAAAAGTATAAAATTTCCATAAATACAATTACGACTATCGCAAAATAATTTTACGATTATGTCGAAACACAACACAGGCTCACGATACCCTTTGTTGGGTTTCTGCAAGTGGCAGTGTGTGTTCAATATGTTTAAATAAACATGTACTGTAGAATAATTAAAAAGCAATAAATATAATTTATTACAACACACACATCACACGCATGCATAGTACAACATGTGTAGACATTATCGCAATTTCAAATTTTGCAATAAAAGGAAATTACTCTAGTTATACCTGACGTAACATGTGCAGCATGAATGACATCAATCGGAGCGACTCTTGCTAGAATCGTCACTATCCACATCCATGCCGAGTATCGTTGGGATGACTTCACAAAGCCACGAGCCTCGTCTTCGTAGGAGTCACTAGCTTCGTGTCAAAGACGATGTGATCGAGAGAAGATCACAATCCGAATCAAAATTTGGATTTAAAACCGAGTCCCCAAAACTCGCTTCTCCGGAGAGGTATTCATCAACCGTTTGATGAATCCTTAGTCCTCCACCTATGAGGATTATCGAAGATTGAATCTTTAGCAAGGTAGTCACTGTCGAAGCTCTAAACGTCGTCTAAACGATGCTCTGACACGCAATGGAACAAGCTATCCAGAAAACAGGATAGCTTGGTGGAGGAGTTGCGCCGGCCAAAGAGGATGGTTGGCCAACCCTTGGTCGCCGGAACCAAGGTGAGTCGCTGGAGGATGGCCGACAGTAGCTTGGATGCGAACAGCAGGGTGGACGACAGCACAAGGGGCTGGCGGCGTGGACTGCTTGGGCGGCGCCAAGGAGAAGAGAGGGAGAGGAGAGGAGAGGAGAAGTTTATTTCCCAAAATAAAACTTAGGGCTCTCCAAAAACCTAACCGCGTTTTTATAGAGCCCGTGTTTCTTAATCATTAAGAAAACTTCTCCTTATAGTTATTGGTTTATAACCAAAACCCGTTATCCCGCTCCAATTACTTAAGTTAAAATAAACCGAACTGAGTTGGTCTATTTTAAGTTAAAACGAACCGAACCAACTTTGGTTCATTCATTTAAAACAAACCAAACCCCTTTGGTTTATTCTCCACCATTGGATTAGAACCAAACCAATTTGGTTCATCCATCATGTCTTTATAAGACTCAGCCCATCCATGCTTCCATTGCGACTGAAACAATTTCATGCTCGCTCCTTGTTTGGTCCAACCAAACCTAGTTTCTCTCGATCTGAGAATCTCATTCTCAAGCTCGTTTTAAATCCTTCGGAATACGCTCATTGTGCGTGTGACCAAATAGGTTCCCGATTTATTTTGGTCATTTATAATTAACCATTAATTATAGAATGATCATGAGTGGCACCTAGTAGTATATTATGATCCCCAATTAATTGGAAAATCAATGGTTGATTCCAGAACCATTTCTGAAACCCTTCAGCAGCTACAATGAATCGTGCCCCATTCCCTTCACGCATCTTTTACCCACTTGGTTCAGGACATGGTCTATAATGTCAGTTATCACTAGGTCGACTACGTCATACCTAGCCCAAGTATTATTTCCTCGTCCTACAGATTCAAGTTACTGCACATGTATCCAAGAGTACCTTACTCTAAACATGTAATGCTTTAACCAAAGACTTTAGTAACATTCCAACGAGAGGCCATGGGTATACATCTCCTCGCAAGGAGTGGTGAATCCTTTATAGGCCATTCAAACACCTTCAGGCATTTCGACTTATACCCAATCATCCAGGGTCCACATCTCCTCAGAGATGCTTGCTTAAGATGTCAAAGCATAAGTCTTCATGACCAAGATGACTTGAATACCGTAAGTCAAAGGAACATTGCACTGAAGCTGCAGTAAGAACTTCATTGACATATCCATATATTCAGAGAACCATATGAAGTCTTACAGCTGGTCACTCCAATGAACTAGGTACCATAACTAGCATCCACGATTAACTCCGGACATGACAATGCTCCAACCAGTGAGAATCAGCTGCTTGGATACACCAAGGAGTATATCTCATGTTAGTCTCGACAGAATTGATGGTGTCTAAATCCATCAATTCATCGACTAGGGATAATTCCAATGCATCATAATTACACATGTAGAGATACTCACTAGTTGTGATCCAATCACAAATTCTCTCATGCTGTGAATCGTATTGTAGACATTCAGTAAATGAGTTTAAGATCCAATCAAATACAAGAAAACATGTATACTCAAATAGTGAATCTTCATTTATCAAATAAATGGTACAATAATAAGGCGATTGCCTTAGGACACTTCTCATATATATTACTAACAGATTGCCCTAATAATCTCCTTCTTTTTGATGTGTGTCAATATGTTAAAGTTAGGTAAAAATACTAAAGGAAAAGTGAAGCATGAAAATCAAACTCCCCCTTAACACATGCTCTAAAATGTTTTAACTTAAACCTACACATTCTCCCCCTTTGACATCAGCAAAAAGATTATACTTATCATATACAAGGTGGTATCATGACTTAAGGGAATATAAAACACCCAAGACAATTTGAAAAACAACCAAAAATTCTGGTTTTACAAATATCAGTAGAATGGAATTAAGTTACAGTCGACTGACATATGCATCAGTCGACTGGTTTCAGATAATGCTGAAAACCTAATTTTTGAAGCCGAATTCATAAATGCACGAAAAGTTAGAGAAATTCAAAAAATCATGAAATTTTGAGAACACATTTATTATGTGTTCCTCTATCAGGGAAAAATGAGTTTTCATGAAAGTACAAAAAATTTTCAAAAGTTAGGCAAAAATTCAAAAGTTTTGAAATTTTAAAATGTTGTATCAACTTTGAAATCTAGTTTTGCTTTTAAGTGTTTCAAAGCATTAACTCAAAGTTTTCAAAACATGAAATGTTTTCAAATTATAAGGAATATCCATCTATGATCTTTGGGAAAGATGTTCATGAGTTAAACATTTGCTTTCCCCTTAGTTGTTCAATGATTGCTATGTCATGATACATCTAATGACTCATCAAAATACCATAAGAATTAGTGAATCATTTGTATTAACCTAACATCTCACCAATGGCTATATTTATCAATCAAATTATCCTTATAGTGGGTTGTGAGATATGACTAAGGTAATTCTACTTAACAAATAATATCTCATGCAATGCTTCCAAGCTTAAGTATTATCCAATATCACACATCATGATCATAAGTCAACCATTTAGTAAGGTATGAAATACATTCAATTATGGTTGACTATCCTAGGTTTATCTATCCTTTAAGGATTGACTTGGGTATCCAATATAGATTCTTTCCAATAAGGTTTACCATGTATTCCTTGTGGATCCATTTTCTAGCTACCATTGTTGTTTTTGATTGCCCCTAGCAATTATGCAATGGTAAGACTTTTCATTCTTATATCCTATGTCTTTCTTATTGAAACTTGCCCTTTGGCTCTCTATGATCATTTTTAAGGTATTAGAGCCTATGGTAAATTTTTCAAGGGCTTTGCTAAGATATTCTACCTTTTCCCTTAAAATCTTATTTTCCTCTAAACATGCATTGTTTGTAGTAGAAGCAACATTATCATGTGAACATGCATTCTTTAGCTTTTCTTCTACAGTCTAATCTCATTTTGCATGCATTTATTTTTCTTCTTTGTTCTAAATAAATCTCTAGTTAAATTTGAAATCATATGAATGACATCTTGAGTATGGAGATTCTACCTCACTTATCCAATCTTCTTCCGATTCCGAAGATTATGGTCCCCCTACACTTGCGCTCTCCTCCTCACTTGTACTTCCTTCTTATTCGGATGAGGTGGAGGCTACATCATCTACTCCCATGAGTGCAAAATGTGAGGCAACTTCCTCTTCCTCCGATGAGGATAAGTCATCCCATGTAGCTTTTATATTTCGAGATTTTGACTTCTTTGCCTTTTCCTTTCACTTATTTTCTTCTTTGTTCTTGCCCTCTTTCTTCTTGTCATCCTTCTTCTTTTCTTCCATCTTCTTGTTCAATAGAGAACACTCATCTCTCATGTGTCCTTCTCCTTGGCAATTGTAGCATATAATCTTCCTTGTCCTTCTCCTATCATTGGGTTTGTTAAATTTAAAACCTTTTATTGCACGTCTTACCCTTCTTACCATATATGCCTCTTCATCGCTATTCGTTGAAGAGTGTGAATCATCATGCGATGAGGAGGGTGAGGTCTTCTTCTTCTTTCCTTTGCTTGCAACAAGTGCTACTCCCCTTGATTGATTAATTGGTTCTTCAACTATTCCTTCAAGGTGAGTTTCGTGAAGTTCCATAGAAGAGAAAAATTCTTCTAAAGTACTACCCTCTAGATTCCTTGAGATATAGAAGGAATCAACCATGGATCACCATTTTGAGGATCGGGGGAATGCGTTAATGGCTTTCATAATCATATATCCCGATTTGATAGCTTTTCCCCTACACTTGATAAGCCATTGATTATCTCTTTAAATCTAGAATGCAATGATAATACCTTTTCTCCTTTGTCCAATTTGATATTGTTGTGATCGGAGAAGATCTCGTCTTATTAATTTGGCTTCGGATGTACCCTCATGAAGCTCAATTAACTTCTCCCACATCTCCTTTGCACTTGAACACTCTCCAATTCAATTTATTTCTTGTTGAGGAAGCACATTGAAAAGGTGATGCTTTGTTAGGGCAATCTCTTGCCGTAATATGGTTTTGATGGTGTGGCAAAGGGTTTAAGTTAGTTTGATATGCTGATGTGATATGTGCGTTGAAGTCGTGCAGGACTTAGTAATTCGCACATGGAGCCGTGGCGAGTTTCACATCTCATGACTCGTGCTTTGAGTCGGTGAAGGATAGCTTTGCGGAAGCCGTGCGCTTGGAGCATCCGAGGGACCGCCGGACGAGAAGCTTGGAGTGAAGCTGAAGGAAGTAGACTTCGAGGCAAGAGACGCGAAGGAGCATTGCAGAGCCGTGCGCCTGATGCTGCCGAGGGACGTGGCCGAGAACGAAGAGAACTTCGAAGGCGAGGGACTCCGAGAAATGAGAGTGAGCGATTGTAACCCGGGGAAGGGTAGCTCTTGACACACCGATCGCCATGTCATGGCGATCGGAGTCAAGTGAGTTCATTGGTATAGACTAGATTGCAATGCGATCGCTAGCAGACCATCGATCATCGCTGGCGTGATCGGTAGTCAATAGGTTTTGGCCGGAGCTCGTAGCCGACTGGGCAGTCGACTACGGAGGTAGCAGTCGACTGATGAGGTCCATCAGTCGACTACCAAGAGTTCCGTTGGACTACAACGGTCGGGATCCGACGTGTTCGGAGGCCGTTGTAGTGACGGGGCGGCCAACGGGAAGAAAACAGCCCTCTCTATAAAAAGGGAGGGTGTAAGCCTTTGAGAGGCTAATGCTTATGCTCCAAGTGATCTTCCTAGTGCCCCACAAGCTCTAAACTCTTCTTACTCGCTTTTACTCTATTCTATTTGTAAGAAGAGTGATCTTGATTGTAAAGGTTACCTCCACCTAGCTTGGTGCAAAGGAGAGACCATTTAGTGGATTGGTTAAGCGGAGTAATTCACCGAGGACGAATCGAGGACCGTGGATTAGCGGCGTAGCCGTGAACCACGTTACATTCTTTGTTAGCGTATTTCTATTTGCTTGTCTTTATTAGTCTTGCAGCTAATTAGTTTTGTAGGCGAGCAAATACCGGCATCAAATGAAAAGGGCTATTCACCCCCTCTAGGCCAGACCGATCCCCTACAAGTGGTATCGAGCGGGAAAGCTTGTCGAGGACTAACCGCCACAACAAGCAACATTCAAAATGGCCGGCTCAAACATCCACCCACCGAAGTTCGACGGCGAATTCTCTTGGTGGAAAAAGAGAATGGAGGTATTCTTCGAGACCGATTTTGATATTATGCTAATAATGGAAAATGGGTTCGAGTTGCCTAGGGATGAAAAGGGTGAACAAATCGAAAAATCACGATGGACTAAGAAGCAAAGAGAGGAGCACCTTGCAAACTCAAAGGCAAAACATCATCTTTTCAATGTGCTCCCCTAACAAGAGATCAACCGGATCGGAGAATGTGCTAGCGCCAAAGAGATGTGGGAGAAGCTTATAGAACTCCATGAAGGCACATCCGAGGCCAAGCTAGCAAGGAGAGACCTCCTCCGCTCCCAACTATCCAATATAAAACTAGAAAAGGGAGAAAAGGTAACCTCACTACACTCTAGGTTTAAAGAAATTTTAATTGGGCTAACAAGTGTAGGTGAGAAGCTATCAAACCGGGACATGCTCATGAAGGCTATAGATGCCTTTCCCCGGTCCTCAAAGTGGAGCTCCATGGTGGATTCGTTCTACATCTCCAAGAACTTGGAAGTAAGTACCTTGGAGGAATTTTTCTCAACAATGGAGCTCCACAAAACTAGGCTTGAAGGAATACAAGAGGAGCCTAGAATTCAACCCTCAAGAGGAGTAGCATTGTTGGCAAATAAGGGGAAGAAGAAGATGGAAATCCCCTCCTCCTCCGATGACGAAGCGTCTTCCTCCTCCTCCATGGATAGCACCGAAGAAGCCTATATGGTAAGGAGGGTAAGACGTACATTTAAGAATTTTAGATTTGATAAATCTAATGATAGGAATAGAAGACCAAGGGGGAAGGTCATATGCTACAATTGCCAAGGAGAGGGGCACATAAGGGACAATTGTCCTCTCTTAAACAAGAGCAAGGAAGAGAAGAAAAAGAAAGAAGAAAAGAAGAAGAAAAAGGGGAGCAAGAAGAAAAAGGAAGAGGAGAAGAAGACAAAGGAAAAGGGAAAGGCCAAAGCTCTCAAGGCAAGGACTTGGGATGACCCATCTTCATCCTCCTCATCATCATCGGATGAGGAGAATGCCTTTGTCACCAATTTGGCCTTGATGGCCTTTGATGACTTGGATTGCTCTTCATCCGAAAATGAAGGATCAAGCTCAAATGGGGAGAGCTCAAATGAAGGGGGAGCTTCTACATCCTCCTCATCCGAAGAAGAAGAAGAAGAGGATATGGAAACTATGGTAACGAAAGCTTCTCCTAAGAAAATAGTTTCCATAATTTCTAGTTTAACTAAGGACTTATTTGGAATGAAAAAGAAAAATAAAAGCATGCTTAATTAAATTAAGGCTTTGGAATATAAGCTAGAAAATGCATGTTTAAATAATAATGATACCTCTTCTTGCCATGATAATGCATGCTCACATGATTATATGCCTTTGGATGTTAATGATGCATGCATAGAGGAAAATAGGGCATTAAGGGAAAAGGTAGATTATTTAACCAAAGCCCTAGAGAAATTCACAATTGGCTCCAACACCTTAAAAATGATCTTAGGGAGCCAAAGAGCTAGTTTCAACAAGAAAGGCCTAGGATACAAAGAAAAGAAAAATGAAAAGGCCTATAAATGCCTAATAGCTAGGGGACAAGATAAAAAGAAAGTAATTGCTAGGAAATGGATCCCCAAGGAATACTTAGTGAACCCAATAGGAAAGAACTTATTTTGGGTTCCAAAATCCATCCTTAAGGGTTAGAATAACTCTAGGGTAGTCAACCACATGGTCCTAACCTATATCATATTTTGGTTGACTTAGGATGACGGGACAACATTTTTTTTTAGATAGTGTTGGGTGATGATAACGTGCCCATAAATAGGTAATAATGCTTAAATCATTATGATTGATGTAATTCCTATGTATGTTTGAAATCATGATTTATGATTTTAATATTTGGCACGTAATCATGAGAAATAGGGTTGAGTCATGCTTTAGGTGACACTTTGGTTATTATCATCATATAATACCTAATGCATGATTATAATTTGATGAATACATGTATTTCATGATCATAATGTAGAATTCATTCATATATGTCATTATGATCATGTTAATTGTTAGGTTGATACTTAACCATGATAGAATTGCATGAATATATTGGTTAAGTATATACAAATACCCCCTAGGATGCATCTCACACTCACTATAGGCTAACTTGATTGCAAACTTAGCATGGGTGAGATGTTAGGATGATACAAATGTCCACTAATGCCTATGGCATTTAGATGGTCATTTAAAGAATCAACATAGCAATAATAGACCAATCATGGGGAAGACTTATGTTTAATAAATAGACATATTGACCAAAGATCATGGTTGGATATTTCATATGTTTTCAAAACAATTTCTTACCTTAAAATACATGTATTCATGTTTTGAAACAATTGGATGCAAAACTAGGTAGCTAACTTGATACTAGAATGATCAAAAACCTAGTGGTTTTTAGAGCTTTTGGATTTTTGGCAAAAACAAGAAAATATAATGAGTTTTCATGAAAAACTATTTTTCATTGATAGATATACTTAAAAGAAATATGTTCCCTAAATTTCATGATTTTTCAAATTTTCTGGAATTTATAATGCATTTTTGAAATTCGTCCAGAAAATCAAAAATTCGGATTCCTTTGTGCGGTCAGCCATCTTGATAGCGATCATCGTGGTATAATCAGAACATTGAAGGTCGAATTCAGTTTGTAAACCAACAAGTGGTACCCAATTTTAAATCAACTTGTCATATTTTCCCTCCATTATACTTGATGCCATGAGCTTATAACTTAGTGTTAATCTTTTTGATGGTGTCAAAGGGGGAGAAATAATTATGTTTAAGTTAATTATTTTAGGGGGAGAAATATATTTTAGGGGGAGAAATATATGATAGGGGGAGAAAATTTGCATAGAGAGTTTCATGGATTAAGGGGGAGTTGCATGTTGTTATATCATGTTTATCTTTACATGCTTTCTTACCTTAGAAAATTTGCATAGAGAGTTTCATGGATTAAGGGGGAGTTGTATGTTGTTATATCATGTTTATCTTTACATTCTTTCTTACCTTAGAATTTATATCAAATGTTTTTACCTAACTTAAACGGATTGCCACACATCAAAAAGGGGGAGATTGTTAGGGCAATCTCTTGCCGTAATATGGTTTTGATGGTGTGGCAAAGGGTTTAAGTTAGTTTGATATGCTGATGTGATATGTGCGTTGAAGTCGTGCAGGACTTAGTAATTCGCACATGGAGCCGTGGCGAGTTTCACATCTCATGACTCGTGCTTTGAGTCGGTGAAGGATAGCTTTGCGGAAGCCGTGCTCTTGGAGCATCCGAGGGACCGCCGGACGAGAAGCTTGGAGTGAAGCCGGAGGAAGTAGACTTCGAGGCAAGAGACGCGAAGGAGCATTGCAGAGCCGTGCGCCTGATGTTGCCGAGGGACGTGGCCGAGAACGAAGAGAACTTCGAAGGCGAGGGACTCCGAGAAATGAGAGTGAGCGATTGTAACCCGGGGAAGGGTAGCTCTTAGGTGAAACTTGGCCATTTGGCCAAGTGTCGGATGGTTTTCGACACCGCCGATCGCCATGTCATGGCGCCGATCGCTTCTAGTCGAGTGAGTTCGACCGTATACGATCGACCGGATTAGGCGCAATGATCTCATACATGGGCGACCGATAAGACATCGGCCGATCGCCGAAGGCGAATGCCGATCGTCAATAGGGTTTAGCCAGAACCGCTCATAGCCGGCGGCGATTACGAGAGGCGTGAATCGATGAGGTCCATCGGGCCGATCGCCAAGAGTTCCATTGGACTACAACGGTCGGTTTCCGACGTGTTCGGAGGCCCTTGTAGGACGCAATGATCGCCAAGGAGGCCAATGATCGGGTGGCGGCCAACGGGAAGAAAACAACCCTCTCTATAAAAAGGGAGGGTGTAAGCCTTTGAGAGGCTAATGCTTATGCTCCAAGTGATCTTCCTAGTGCCCCACAAGTTCTAAACTCTTCTTACTCGCTTTTACTCTATTCTATTTGTAAGAAGAGTGATCTTGATTGTAAAGGTTACCTCCACCTAGCTTGGTGCAAAGGAGAGACCATTTAGTGGATTGGTTAAGCGGAGTGATTCACCGAGGACGAATCGAGGACCGTGGATTAGCGGTGTAGCCGTGAACCACGTTACATTCTTTGTTAGCGTTTGTTTTCTCGTATTTCTATTTGCTTGTCTTTATTAGTCTTCCGCTTGCGCTAATTAGTTTTGTAGACGAGCAAATACCGGCATCCAAACGAAAAGGGCTATTCACCCCCCTCTAGCCGGCGCACCGATCCCCTACATGCTTGGCCTTTGAATTTGTTAGATGTTCCTCCCTTTGCTTCTTTGTACATCTCGATTTTTCTATCGGCTCATTGTCTTCATCCTTAGGCACCTCGAAATCACTTTCCATTATTAGCATAATATCAAAATCAGTTTCAAAGAATACCTCCATTCATTTCTTCCACCAAGAGAAGTCTCCTTCTAACTTTGGTGGGTGAATGTTCATGCCGGTCATTTGATGTGCTTATTGCAGCAATGAGTCTTATGTTAAGGTCGTCGCTCTAATACCACTTGTTAGAATCGAAGGATCGGTGAGAAGGGGGGATGAATATCCTTTCTTTGATTAACTATGAATGTTGTTAGCGGAAGCACAAATAAAAGAAAGCTAAAACAAAATTAAACAAGAAATGCTAACACAAGCCTTTAACGTGGTTCATGATCTCTTGCTGCTAGTCCACGACAATCCTTTAGTGGATCACCCATTCAATCCTTCCACTATTTTCTTTTTTAGATGAACACAAGGTGGAGAAGGACCTTCCAACAATAAACCCTCTTCTTAAAAGATGATAAATGTAAGATAGTGAAGAAGAGAGTAAAAACCCTTAGAAAAATTGGAGAGCTTGAGAATATTATTTAGAGTGAAAGCATTAGCTTCCTCAAGCCTCCCAAGGCCTCCTTTTATAGAGAGTAGGCATTTTTTCCTATTGGGTATGCAACAATCGACTGTTACACGCCAGCAGTTGACTGTCGCTATTGCTGACCATCTCTAACGACTTCTGACCATGCCTGATCTGCGGTCGTCACAGCTCAACGGTGCACTGATCAGTCGACTGCCCACATAGTCGACTGATCCAGCTATCAGTTCGATTGCTCCGAGCAATCAGTCGGCTATGGGAGGTTATGTACTCGTGTCCACTTATAACAGTCGATTGCCAAGGTATGACAGTTGATTGATGGTGGACCAGTCGATTGATGGCCACAAAACCTCACCCGACAACAGTCAACTGCTTGACCAGTCGACTAATACCTATATCAGTCGGCTGATGTTGGGTAAAACCTCAAACAAATATGTTTGAGCATTCAACACATGATCTTAGCCATTTGGCCAAATTCACCTAAGTTGAACTAACGACCCCGAGTTACAATCACTCAACTCTCATCTTCCCATAGAGTCTTCCATCGAAGCTCTCTTCCTTCAGCCTGCGTCCCTCGGATGCACTATGCTCACGGCTTCTCCCCATGCCATCCTTCACGTCTTGTCCTGAAGTATGCTTCCTTTGGCTTAACTCCATTTCTCCTCATCCGATGGTCCCTCGAATGCACTAAGCTCATGGCTTCTCCCAGTGCCATCCTTCATTGACTAAAGGACTCAAGCCATGAGATGAATGAACTTGTTAATGCTTGACCGTTTCAAGCTACTCATATGTGATTCATCAAGTCCTGCACAACTTAGAACACACATTAAAAGCATAGTCATCCGAACTTAAACTTTTTGACACACACATCAAAACCATGATCATACTTTGGTTGATTGTCCTAACAATCTCCTCCTTTTGATTTGTGGAAATATGTTTAAGTTAGGTGAAAATTCTTAAGGAAAAGTGAAGCATGAAAATCAAATTCCCCCTTAACACATGCTTTAAAACGTTTTAACTTAAACCTACACATTCTCCCCCTTTGACACCAACAAAAAAATCATACATATCATATACAAGGTGGTATCAAGACTTAAGGGAATATAAAACACCCAAGACAATTTGAAAAACAACCCAAAATTCTAGTTTTACAAATATTAGTAGGCTGGAATCAAGTTACAGTCGACTGGTTTCTGATAATGCTGAAAACCTGATTTTTGAAGCCAACTTCAGAAATACACGAAAAAATCAGAGAAATTAGAAAAATCATGAAATTTTGAGAACACATTTATTATGAGTTCTTATATCAGGGAAAAATGAGTTTTCATGAAAGTATAAAAAATTTTCAACAGTTAGGCAAAAATTCAAAAGTTTTGAAATTTTCAAATGTTGTATCAACTTTGAAATCTAGTTTTGCTTTTAAATGTTTCAAAGCATTAACTCAAAGTTTTCAAAACATGAAATGTTTTCAAATTATAAGGAATATCCAAATTTGATCTTTGGGCAAGATGTTCATTAGTTAAACATTTGTATTCCCTTAGTTGGTCAATGATTGCTATGTCATGATACATCTAATGACTCATCAAAATACCATAAGAATTAGTGAATCATTTGTATCAACCTAAAATCTCACCAATGACTATGTTTATCAATCAAGTTATCCTTATAGTGGGTTGTGAGATGTGACTAAGGTAATTCAACTTAACCAAAAATTTCTCATGCAATGCTTCCAAGCTTAAGTATTATCCAATATCACACATCATGATCATAAGTCAACCATTTAGTAAGGTAAGAAATACATTCAAGTTTGGTCGACTATCCTAGGTTTTTCTATCCTTTAAGGATTGACTTGGGTACCCAATATAGATTATTTCCAATAGGGTTTACCAAGTATTCCTTGTGGATCAATTTTCTAGCTACCATTGTTGTTTTTGATTGGCCCCTAGCAATTATGTAATGGTATGAATTTTCATTCTTATATCCTAAGCCTTTCTTATTGAAACTTGCCCTTTGACTCTCTATGATCATTTTCAAGGTATTAGAGCCTATAGTAAATTTTTCAAGGGCTTTGCTAAGATATTCTACCTTTTCCCTTAAAATCCTATTTTCCTCTAAACATGCATTTTTTGTACTAGAAGAAGAAACATTATCATGTAAACATGCATTCTTTAGCTTTTTTCTACAGTCTAATCTCATTTTGCATGCATTTATTTTTCTTCTTTGTTATAAATAAATCTCTAGTTAAATTTGAAATCATGTGAATGACATCTTGAGTATGGAGATTCTTTACATCATTTACCCAATCT
Organism: Wurfbainia villosa; assembly: GCA_025175895.1. NCBI lineage: Eukaryota > Viridiplantae > Streptophyta > Magnoliopsida > Zingiberales > Zingiberaceae > Wurfbainia > Wurfbainia villosa. The sequence goes on from CM046001.1 coordinate 84,871,574, forward strand.
TCTTCCGATTCTGAAGATTGTGGTCCCCCAACACTTGAGCTCTCCTCCTCACTTGTACTTCCTTCTTCTTGTTCGGATGAGGTGGTGGCTACATCATCTACTCCCATGAGTGCAAAATGTGAGGAGACTTCCTCTTCCTCCGATGAGGATAAGTCATCCAATGTAGCTTTTATATTTCGGAATTTTGACTTCTTCGCCTTTTCTTTTGACTTCTTTTCTTCTTTGTTCTTGCCCTCTTTCTTCTTGTCATCCTTCTTTTTGTTCAATAGAGGACACTCATCCCTCATGTGTCCTTCTCCATGGCAATTGTAGCATATAATCTTCCTTGTCCTTGTCCTATCATTGGGTTTGTTAAATTTAAAACCTTTTATTGCACGTCTTACCCTTCTTACCATATATGCCTCTTCATCGCTATCCGTTGAAGAGTGTGAATCATCACCCGATGAGGAGGGTGAGGTCATCTTCTTCTTTCCTTTGCTTGCAACAAGTGATACTCCCCTTGATTGATTGATTGGTTCTTCAACTATTCCTTCAAGGCAAGTTTCATGAGGTTCCATAGTAGAGAAAAATTCTTCTAAAGTACTACCCTCTAGATTCCTTGAGATATAGAAGGAATCAACCATGGATCTCCATTTTGAGGATCGGGGGAATGCGTCAATGACTTTCATAATCATCTTCCGATTTGATAGATTTTCCCCTACACTTGACAAGCCATTGATTATCTCTTTAAATCTAGAATGCAATGTTAATACCTTTTCTCCTTTGTCCAATTTGATATTGTTGTGACCGGAAAAGATCTCATCTTATTAATTTGGCTTCGGATGTACCCTCATGAAGCTCAATTAACTTATCTCACATCTCCTTTGCACTTGAACACTCTCCAATTCAATTTATTTCTTATTGAGGAAGCACATTGAAAAGGTGATGCTTGGCCTTTGAATTTGTTAGATGTTCCTCCCTTTGCTTCTTTATACATCTCAATTTTTCTATCGGCTCGTTGTCTTCATCCTAAGGCACCTCAAAACCATTTTCCATTATTAGCATAATATCAAAATCGCTTTCAAAGAATACCTCCATTCTTTTCTTACACCAAGAGAAGTCTCCTTCGATCTTTGATGGGTGAATGTTCATGTCGGCCATTTGATGTGCTTATCGCGACGATGAGTCCAATGATAAGGTCCTCGCTCTGATACCACTTGTTAGAATCGAAGCCTCGGCGAGAAGGGGGGGATGAATATCCTTTCTTTGATTAACTACAAGAGTTGTTAGCGGAAGCACAAATAAAAGAAAGCTAAAACAAAATTAAACAATCAATGCTAACACAAGCCTTTAATGTGGTTCATGGTCCCTTGCTGCTAGTCCATGACAATCATTTAGGTGGATCACCCCTTCAATCCTCCTACTATTTTCTCCTTTAGATGAACACAAGGTGGAGAAGGACCTTCCTACAATAAACCCTCTTCTTACAAGATGATAGAAGTAAGAAAGTGAAGAAGAGAGTAAAAATCCTTAGAAAACTTGGGGAGTTTGAGAATATGATTTAGAGTGAAAGCATTAGCCTCCTCAAACCTCCCAAGGCCTCCTTTTATAGACATGAGACAATTTTTCCCGTTCGACATGTAGCAGTCGACTGCTGCATCCCAACAATCGACTTCCGCTGTAGTTGACCGTCTCCAATGGCTTTTGACTAAGCCTGATCCATGGTCATTACAACTCTATGGTACACTGATCAGTCAACTGTTCCAGCTATCAGTTCGACTGGTCCATGCTATCAGTCGACTATGAGAGGTTCTGTGCTCATGTCCACTTATAATAGTCGGCTGCCAAGGTATGACAGTCGACTGATGGTGGACCAGACGATTGATGGCCATAAAACCTCACCCAACAGTAGTCAACTGCTTGCCCAGTCGACTGATACATATATCAGTCGACTGGCATCAGGTAAAACCTCAAAAAAAGATGTTTGAGCATCTGACACTTGATCTTAATCATTTGGCTAAGTTTACCTAAGTTGAACTAACCATCCTGGTTTGCAATCGCTCAACTCTCTTCTTCCCATGGAGTCTTCCATCGAAGCTCTCTTCCTTCGACCTGCGTTCCTCGGATTCTCTAAGCTCATGGCTTCTCCCCGTTCCATCCTCCATGTCTTGCCCTGAAGTCTACTTCCTTTGGCTTAACTCCATTGCTCCACGTCTGGCGATCCCTCAGATGGACAAAGCTCACTTCTTCTCCCCGTGCCATCCTTCACCAACTCAAGGACCCGAGTCTTGAGATGAATGAACTTGCCAATGCTTGACCGTATCAAGCTACTCATGTGTGATTCACCAAGTCCTGCACAACTTAGAACACACATCAAAAGCATAGTCATCTTAACTTAAACTCTTTGACACACACATCAAAACTATGATCATACTTGGGTTGATTTCCCTAACAATTTATGTGATGGCAGAGTAGTTTATGCTTTTCCCGAGCAGTCTATGTGTTTCTCGAGTAGTACATGTAAATTCCGAGCCAAGTAAGGGTGAGCAGTAAAGTGGTGTTCAGAGTAAAGTGTAGTATTGATAGAGCAGTTTATGTCGTTTTCGAGTAGTATGTGTTAGGGCAATCAACCCATTTATGATGTGGTTTTGATGTGTGTGGCAAAGATTTAAGTTAGGATGTTTATGGATTTGATATGTGTGTTGAAGTCATGCAGGACTTAGTAATTCACACATGGTGATAGCATTTGTGAGTTCACCATCTCATGACTCGGTTCTTGAGTCGGTGAAGGATGACATTGTAAAAGTCGTGCGCTTGGTGCATTCGAGGGACTACCGGATGAGGAGCATTGGAGTGAAGCCAAGGAAGCAAACTTCAGGGTGAGACGCGAAGGATGACATTGCAAAGTTGTGCGCTTGGTCCATCCGAGGGACATGGCCGAACAAAGAGAGCTTCGTGGTGAGGGACTCCAAGGGAGATGAGTGTGAGCGATTGTAACCTGGGACGGGATAGCTCATAGGTGAATTTGGCCAAATGGCTAAGTGTCGGATGCTCAACCAAGGTTGGTTTGAGGTTTTACCTGACATCAATTGACTACCATGATATGGCAGTCGACTGCTCTAAGTCGACTGAAGACTTGACTGGTGTTCGAGTCTGGTTTCTGGTCCAACAGTCGACTGCTAGGGTTTGGCAGTCGACTGCTCGACCATCAGTCGACTGCCAAGGGATGTCAGTCGACTGATCGAGGCAAGTTTAGGCATAGAAGATTTTCCAGTCGAGTGATCACGTCGACCACTCGACTGATGGCTCCATCAGTTGACTGATGGGGATGATCAGTTGATTGATGTGCAAGCCATTGGCTGGAAGCCAACATGGATGAGGCCGTTGCGAGGCAATGACTACAGTAACAGTCGACTGATGACTTCATCAGTCGACTACTTGGTGCCCAATGTGAAGAATAGCCTCTTCCTTATAAGAAGAGGCCTTGGGTCACTTTGGGAGGTTAATGCTTGAACTCCAATCATACTCCCAAGTGCCTTAAACATTTTCTTCCCTCTTTCTTGCTATTATTTCAATCATATTGTAAAGAGGAAGATTGTGTAAGAAAGGATTACCTCCACCTTGCTTAGTGTAAAGGAGAGATCTAGTGGATTGAAAAAGGAGTGATTCACCTTGGACGAATTGGTCATGGATCAGCGGCAAGGGCCGTGAACCATATTCATCGCCTTGTGAGCATTTGTGCTTTTGTTTCTCTTTGTATTTGTCTTAATTGTTTGTTTAGCTTTGTTTCTGCTCCGCTAACCTAATTGTAGACAATCAAGATGTGATCGAAGTTCATATAAGGCTATTCACCCCCTTTAGACGGCCACGGATCCTCCAACAAATTGTATCAGAGCGAGGAGCTTGTCGAGGACTAATCACCAACACAAGCACAACAAGAGATGGCCGGCTCCAATATTCATCCACCCAAGTTCGAGGGCAAATTCTCTTGGTGGAAGAAGCGCATGGAGGTATTTTTTGAGACTGACTTCGATATCATGTTAATAATGGAATCCGATTTCGATATACCTAAGGATGAAGAGGGGAAGCCTATAGAAAAGTCAAGGTGGACCAAGAATCAAAGAGAGGAGCACTTGGCAAATTCAAAAGGAAAACACCACCTATTAAATGTGCTTCCTCAACAAGAGATCAACCGGATCGGAGAATGCGCAAGCACCAAGGAGATGTGGGAGAAATTAATAGAACTTCATGAAGGCACCTCCGAGGCAAAGCTTGCAAGAAGGGACCTCCTCCGATCACAATTAAGCAACATCAAATTAGAAAAAGGAGAAAAGGTACTTTCTTTACATTCTCGATTCAAGGAAATAATAACCGGTTTAACAAGTGTAGGAGAAAAGCTTTCGAACCGGGACATGATCATGAAAGCCATAGATGCCTTCCCCCAATCTTCAAGATGGAGTTCCATGGTAGATTCATTCTACATCTCCAAGAATCTAGAGGTGAGTACTCTAGAAGAATTCTTTTCAACTATGGAACCCCATGAAACTAGGCTTGAAGGCATAGTAGAAGAATCAAGCACAAAGCCAAGGGGAGTAACATTGGTGGCGGAAAAAGGAAAGAAGAAGAAGAAGAAGACTCCACCCTCTTCCTCTGATAAAGAATCCTCTTCCTCATCAATGGATAGCAATGAGGAAGCCTATATGGTAAGGAAGGTGAGATGTGCATTAAAAAGCTTTAAATTTAATAAATCTCATGATAGGAGAAGAAGGCCAAGGAGAAATATCATTTTCTATAATTTCCAAGAAGAGGGACACATAAGGGATGATTGTCCCCTCTTGAACAAAAGAAAGGAAGAGAGGAGAAAGAAAGAAGACAAGAAGAAAGGGAGCAAGAAAAAGGATGGAGAGAAGAAATCAAAAGAAAAAGGGAAGGGCAAGGCACACAAAGCCACGTGAGATGATCCATCATCCTCATCGGAAGGAGAACAAGCCTTCACAAGTCTTGCATTAATGGCAATAAATGATTTGGACTCCACCTCCTTTGAAAAAGAAGAAACAAGCTCAAGTGAGGAGAGCTCAAGTGAAGGGGGAGTGTCATCTTCATTCTCATCACAAGAAGGAGGTTGGGTAAGTGAGGTAACAAATCTCCCTCTCAAAAGGATTATGTGTATGATTTCTAGTTTAACTAAGGAACTATTTAGGAGTAAGAAGAAGAATAAAAGCATGAAAAATGAAATTAAGAAACTAGAAGAAAAATTGAAAATTGCATGTTCCCATGATAATGATAATTCTTCTAGTGTAAATGATGCATGCTTAGTTGAGGAAAATAAGGCTCTAAGGGAAAAGGTAGAATTCCTCACAAAGGCCCTAGAAAAATTCACTATTGGCTTCAACACCCTAAATATGATCATTGGGAGCCAAAGGGATAGTTTTAACAAGAAGGGTCTAGGCTACAAGGGATCCAAAAATGAAAAGGCTTACCATTGTTTGATTGCTAGAGGTCAAGCTAAAACTACAATGGTAGCTAGGAAATGGATCCCAAAGGAATACTTAGTGAACCCTATTGGAAAGAATCTATATTGGGTTCCTAAGTCCATCCTTAGGGGTTAGGAGAACCTAGGTTAGTCAACCATAAGTGAACTTAAGTTTATATCATGTTAAATGGTTGACTTAGGATGATGAGGATGTTAGTTTTAGACTTGTGATATTTGATTTATGAGGTTGATGTGGGTGAAAATTTCTAACTTAGTGTTGGGTGATGATAATGTGTAACTCATGAATTAAATGCTTAAATCATGATGTATGCTTGATTTTATACTTGATAAATAATCATGATTTATGATTTGGATAATAATATTTGATTCATGATCATAATATGCAAATTAAATGATAATCTTGTGTTATGATCATAATGGGGGTTTTATACATGGTACCAAGGTAAAGTATAAATACTTTTAGGTACATCTCACACTCACTATAGGCTAACTTAATTGAAAACATAGTATAGGTGAGATGTTAGGATGATACAAATGGCTCACTTATGATTATAACATTTTGATGAGTCATTATAGTTATCAAGATAGCAATAATCGACCAATCATGGGGAAAACATATGTTTAATTCATAGACATATTTCCCAAAGATCATAGTTGAATATTTCAAATGTTTTGAAAACATTTCTTGTTTCATAATCTGTAAGTTCATGTTTTGAAAAGTTTCTAAAGCAAAACTAGCTTTCAAGTTGATACAAAATTGAGACTTTTTGTAACTTTTGAGTTTTTGCCTAATTTTAGAAAATAAATGAATTTTCATGAAAAAACTATTTTTCACAGATAAAGGGACTTACAAGAAATATGTTCCCCAAATTTCATGATTTTTCAAATTTTTTAGAATTTTTAATGTATTTCTGAAGTTGGACATTGAAAATTAGAAATTCTGAAATCTAGGTGCCAGTTGATTGATGCTCTGTTTCAGTCGACTGATGTACTGTGCATGTGTTGGGATGTATACTGAAAAGTCTATCTTTTGTATGAACATCTTTATTTTGAAATAAGAATCACATGATCATTGTTTTCATATTTTTATGACTATGCATATTGTCTAATACATTACATTGTAGATAACATGGTGTGTAGTGTCACATGGGAGATCATGTTATCAGCTCCTTGTAAAGTATAAGTAAAGGCTCACAACCGAGATGGCTTTGGACAAACCATCAAAATGATTGTAGTGTGATTTGGTATTGGTTTGTCTTGACCATAGAATCACACTAGTGCACTTTGTGTGTATTGAGCAGGACCGACTTAGAGGTGATTTGATTTATTGCTGACTACATAATCGAATCAGACCTTAGATATTATTTTGTACATGTTCTTAATCCCAATAAAATAACAGGCACATATACTTAGTATTCATCTCTTTGATTTACCAATGGGCGAGATTTATAGTTTAAATCGATAGGATCGGTAAGTTGGGAGATGATATTATTTATATGATGTCCCATTGATTATAGGAGGAAACTGTGTCCTATATATTAGGATGATGATGTCCCCTTGAGGAGCTCATAAGGTTCATCATGTAAACCCTGCAGGTGGACTTGGTCCGGCATGATGAAAAGGTTGAGTGGTACTACTCATGGAGTTAGATGTTGATTAATAAATGGTCAGTAAATTAATTAATCGACGGACATTCGAGATCTTAAACACGGGGAGAAAATATACAAATAATATATGGAGCCCATATTAACTTATGGGGGTTGGTGAGGTAGATCAATGATAATCCTTTAGTGGATTGGATTATCATTAATGGATCGGACTTTATGTGGGCTTGTTCCATGGGTGGCCAAGATCCAACTCCTCCTCATGGTCCCTATTGAAGCCTATTAACACCTCATGAAGCTTAGATCCAATGGATAGAAACAAAACTCTAGATCCAAAGGTAGAGATTAAATCTCTAAGATCCGACGGTTGAGATTAAATCTCTAGATCCGACGGTTGAGATTAAATCCCTAGAACCAATGGTGGAGATTAAAAGGAGGCTTATCCCTAACTCTATAAAAGGAGAACAAGGGGTGGGTGTGGAGACAATTTTTGAGAGAAGCTAGGGTTTTTTGGAGTTGGCGGCAAGAGCTTGGAGCTAGGGTTTGGGCTTGGTGGCACCTAATAAAGAAAGTTTTTCCTTGCCTTCTTCTTCTTCCTCAAGCTGTCGGCGCCCATTGAAGCTTTTCCAGCTCTTGGCCAGCATCCAAAGTAGGTCCTCTCCTTCTCCTTGGCTGATGGAACAAAGGCTTTGGGTCCTCCCTTGAAGCTTTTGGCCGGCAACTATTAATCTCCTCTCCTCTTCCTTCTTGGTCGGCGACAAGCTCCATCCTTGGAGGTTGTTGGTTGGTTGAAAGAAGGAAAAGTGCCTAGTTTCTATTCTTCCTTTTGTTCGGAGTGAAAAAGGAAAGAAATATTGGTAATCTAGGAGGCTTCGACTTTTGGAAGATCGTCGTCCACACGACATCCAAAAGGAGGAAGGACATACAATAGAAGATCAAGAGGTATAATCTTGTTTATTTTGATTAGTCTTATTTTGTATTATGTTTATAATTGCTTTTCAATTATATGTATGATTTATGTGGATGTTTACTTTATGTATGTGGCCAATATAACTCGGACCCCGAACATAAACACAAAAGTCGGCGATCCGTACATCGTCTATTCCGTGGCTACTCGTAGAATAGAGGTTAGTCGCTTAAACAACAAGTTTGTTCAGGTGACCTCTCTAAACGAATAGCACGACGATGACTTAGTTGTTTGGGTAATCCCTTTTGTCTATGATTAAATTTTTTAATCTGGGGACATCGATGGGATCGCCATAAACAAACGACCGAGGTGAAAGGGGAAATGAAGTTTCCCCTCATGGATCAATGAAACTCAACCCTACAATTGGTATCAGAGCCAAGGTTTCTGGTTTTGTGTGTTTAGGATTCGGTTAATTTTTATGCACTTTTCATATATTATATGTGCCAAATAATAGTAGGATATGCGTAGGTTAACTCTTTGGTTGCAGGTATAAGATCCGACTATTATGGCCATATGTGTGTATGTGATTGTATGTGTGTAAATGTTTATTTTGTTGAATCCTCGGGGTTGATGAAGTTAGTATTTAATTTTTTGTAAATTAGATACGACATTGTTTAGCCACTCTTTTTATTTTAGTTTACTTTTGATCTAGATTTCATGTACACTCCCTCGTGGAGTATAGGATCGATGGATGTAAATTAAAATAGATTTTAGTCTCGGCTCGGATCTCCGGATGGCTCGTACATGGCGTAGGAGGAGTGGATGAGAAGGCGATGCAACGGGAGACATATTGAAGACAAAAGCCATAATAGTTGGAAAATAATTTATTTTTCATATTTATTGCTTATTGTTTGATATGCATGTCGTAGGCTAGAAAATTCCTCATTTTCAAATTACTAAGTGGGAGAGCGATATTTTTATAAATTCCCACGACCTCCATTACGATTTGACAAGTGATGCAAACAAACTTGCACGTCGGCTCTGAGTGCCTTCCTCCCCATTGAATGAGTTTGTTTGTGGATCACAAGGTCAAATATGGTTATAGGGAATTATTAAGGAGCATGTGTACTTCCCCATCGTAAGACACATAACCCGAGATAATTACCTTGGTACCAAGTAATGGTGAACACTTAGATACAAATATAAGTATCCTCCCCATCGGAGTCACTGCTTTTATTTGTAGGGTCAAAGAGAAACCAACTATTAATTTTATTTGTCAAAAAGATAGGTTGACAAGATAGTAAAATTAATGGGTAAAACCTCCTCTTACAAATGTAGAATTCGTATACGTCCACACTATCATGGCATACGATATTCTCGGTGTTTTGAGGTGTTGGTTGATTTTAAAATTTTATTGTTTGAGGAATCAATAATTTTTTGAAATCTAAAGTAATGATCTATGTGATTCTTAGGATTTTCAAAAATGACTTTCAGTCCACTTGCCATGATACTAAAGGAAAATAAACTTACTGTACCCAAATAATGTTGATTGGAAAAGAATCTAGATATTGTCTTAACTGCTAAGGAGTACAAATATGTACTCTTCGAAGAGAGTCCTCCTAAGCCTTCGAATGAGATGGAAGTCCTTGGAGCTGAGATCGATGGGGAAACCCAGGTCGATATCATTCTCTAGTCGACAGAAAGGCTTGCTCAGGCTAAGGCCATGGTTTCTCAGAAGGTTTCTACTTCTAAGCCGAAAGGCAAGAGGAAGAAGAAACAAGGTGGAGCAAAGGTGGTGGGAGGATCTCAAGGGGGAGTGAAGAAGCCGAAAGGCAAGTACTTCACTTGCAAGCAGGATGGACATTGGAAGAAAGACTGTCCCAATCCGAAATAGAACAAAGGTATATCCTCTAGTCTAGTCGTTGAAACATGGTTAGCAGTGTTATCTACCGACACCTGGTGTGTAGATACGGGAGCCTCTGATCATGTCTGCAATACTTTACAGGGGTTCCAGGAAACCCGACGATGAGCTAAGGGAGAGATTACCATTTACTTGGGCAATGCCATAATGGTGGAGGCTATTGCAGTGGGAGAAGTTTTATTTATCTTTTGAGAAAAATAAAACTTTGGTTCTGGAAAATTCACTTTATGTACCTTTATTTTGAAAGAATTTAATTTCAGTTTCTAAATTGTTTATGGATGGATATTCTATTCCTTTTAATGACAAAGATGTTATAAAAAGGAATAGGGAGAATATCTATTCAGGTACATTGATAGAAAATTTGTATACACTTGAACCAAAAGCTCCCACGATGCAAATAAAAGTTAAATAACTCATCTTCTAATTCCAATAAAAGAAAAGAACCTTCAAAGATGAACTAAACATATCTTTGGCATCTTAGGCTTGGTCATATTAACCTAAGCAGAATTCAATGGTTGATAGCTGATGGACCTCTGGGTTCATTAGTGGAGGAGGATTTCCCAACCTGTAAATCTTTCTTGGAAGGTAAAATGACCAAGAGACCATTTTTAAGGCCAAGGGGTATAGAGCCAAAGATGTGTTAGAATTGGTTCATTCTGATTTGTGTGGTCCTATGACCATCCAGGCTAGAGGTGGTTTTGAATATTTCGTCTTTTTCATAGACTATTATTCAAGATATGGATGACACTACTATCAGATCGTGGTGGTGAGTACCTCTTGGGAGAGTTTAGGAATTACCTATCAGAGGCTGGGATTCAATCCCAATTGACTGCACCTGGCACACCCCAGCAGAATGGCGTAGCAGAGCGAAGGAATAGGACTCTTATAGAGACGGTTAGATCGATGATGAGTTATTCTTAGTTGCCAGATTCGTTCTAGGGATATGCTCTAGATACGGCGGTGTACATTCTGAACTTGGTTCCATCTAAATCAGTGCCTTCTACTCCCACAGAATTGTGGACTGGGCGAAAGCCTAGTCTAAGACATATTCGGATTTGGGGGAGTCCAACACATGTGCTAAAGGCAGATACTGGTAAGTTGGAACCTCGTACAGAAGTACGCATGTTCGTTGGCTATCCTAGAGGAACAAAGGGTGGTTTGTTTTATAGTCCTAGAGATCAGAGAGTGATCGTTAGCACGAACGCTAGATTTCTAGAGGAAGATTATGTGATGAACCACAAGCCCATGAGTAAGATTGTTCTGGAGGAACTAAAAGGGGAAGTCAATTCTTCAGTACCACCGGTACAAGAGGATATACCACAAGTCACTGCACCGCGTGTCACAGAGGATACACAGGTGATATCTCGTCATTGTGGGAGGGTTGTGAGACAGCCTGATAGATTCATGTTCTTGGGAGAATCTTCTGATTTGTTCCCTGGCGAACATGAACCTGATCCCTGGACATATGACTGTAGGGATGTATACTTAAAAGTCTATTTTTTTGTATGAACATCTTTATTTTGAAATAAGAATCACATGATCATTGTTTGCATATTTTTATGGTTATGCAATATTGTCTAATACTTTACATTGTAGATAACATGGTGTGTGGTGTCACACAGGAGATCATGTTATCGGCCCCTGGAAAAGTATAAGTAAAGGCTCACAACCGAGATGGCTTTGGACAAACCATCGGAATGGTTGTAGTGTGATTTGGTATTGATTTGTCTTGACCATCGAATCACACTAGTGCACTTTGTGTGTATTGAGCAGGACCGACTTAGAGGTGATTCGATTTATTACTGACTACATAATCGAATCGGACCTCAGATATTATTTAGTACATGCTCTTAATCCCGATATAATAACGGGCACATATACTTAGTACTCATCTCTTTGATTTACCAATGGGCGAGATTTATAGATTAAATCGATAGACTCGGTAAGTTGGGAGATGATATTATTTATATGGTGTGCCGTTGATTATAGAAGGAAACCGTGTCCTATATATTAGGATGATGATGTCCCCTTGAGGAGCTCATAAGGTTCATCATGTAAACCCTGCAGGTGGACTAGGTCCGGCATGATGAAAAGGTTGAGTGGTACTACTCAAGGAGTTAGATGTTGATTAATTAATGGTTAGTAAATTAATTAATCGACGGACATTCGAGATCTTAAACACGGAGAGAAAATGTAAAAATATTATATGGAGCCCATATTGTCATATGGGGGTTGGTGAGGTAGATCAATGATGGACCTTTAGTGGATTGGATCATCATTAGTGAATCAGACTTTATGTGGGCTTGATCCATGGGTGGCCAAGACCCAACTCCTCCTCATGGTCCCTAATGTAGCCCATTAACACCTCAAGATGCTTAGATCCAATGGATAGAAACAAAACACTAAGATCCATTGGTAGAGATTAAATCTCTAAGATCCGACGGTTGAGATTAAATCGCTAGATCCGACGGTTGAGATTAAATCCCTAGATCCAATAGAGGAGATTAATTCATGGCTTATCCCCAAACTCTATAAAAGGTGGCATGGGGTTGGCGTGAAGATCATCATAGAGAGGGAGCAAGGCTTGGGCGGCAAGAATAGGGCAATCCTAGTTGAGATAGGATTGGAATTAGGGTTAGGGTTTGGAAGCAAGGGTGGCACCAAATAAGGCAAGTTTTCCTTCTTCTTCCTTGCCTTGTGGCCAACGTCCAGCAGCTATTCCAGCCCTTCCCAGCCCTTTTCTGGTGCCCAAAACACTCCCTTCTCTTCTCCTTAGGTGGTGGAAACAAGATATAGGGTTTCCCTTGGTGTCTTGGTAGTTTTCCATCATCTTCTTCTCCTTCTAGTTGGCCGGCGGCAAGAACTTCTATAGTTCTTTGTTGGTTGAGTTTTTGAAGGAGAAAAACATTGTTTCTCTTCTTCCTCTTGCTTGGGAAAAGCAAGGAAGGAAGTTTTGCGATCTAGGAGCTTCGACTTTTGGTGGATCGTTGCCCACACGACGTCCAAAAGGAGGAGGGTCATACATTAGAAGACCAAGAGGTATAACTATTCTTCTATCTCTTTTATTCATTGGTTGTGTTTGTTTTTCAAAATATAAGCATGTTATATTTATGTAAATAGGCTAAATAATACTTGGATCCCGAGCATAAACACAAAAACCGGCGATCCGGACATCGTCTATTCCGCGGCTACTCGTAGAATAGAGAATGGTCACTTGAACAACTAGTTTGTTCAAGTGACCTCTCTAAACGAATAGCACGACGATGACTTGGTTGCTTTGGGAATCCCTTTTGTCTAGGATTAAATTTTTAATCCGGGGACATCGAAGGGATCACCATGATCAAGCAACCGAGGCGAAGGGGAAGCGAAGTTTCCCCTCACGGACTCGACAAGGGAAATCCCTTCAATTGGTATCAGAGCCAAGGTTTCCGGTTTTGTGTGTTTAGGATTCAGTTAATTTTTATGCACTTTTTCATATATTAAATGTGTCGGATAATAGTAGGATATGCGTAGTTTAACTCTTTGGTTGCAGGCATAAGATCCGACTATTATGGCATGTGTGTGTATGTGATTGTATGTGTGTAAATGTTTATTTTGTTGAATCCTCGGGGTTGACGAGGCTAGTATTTAGTTTTTGTAAATTAAATACGGCATTGTTTAGCCGCTCTTTATTTTATTTTACTTTCGATCTATATTTCATGTACACTTTCTCGTGGAGTATAGGATCGATGGATGTAAATTAAAATAGGATTTTGTCTCGGCTCAGATCTCCAGATGGCTCGTACATGGCGTAGGAGGAGCGGACGAGATGGCGATGCGACAGGAGTCATATTGAAGACAAAAGCCATAATAGTTGGAAAATAATTTATTTTTCATATTTATTGCTTTTTGTTTGATATGCATGTCGTAGGCTAGGAAAATTCCTCAATTTCAAATTACTAAGTGGGAGAGGGATATTTTTATTAATTCCCGTGGCCTCCATTACAATTTGACAAGTGATGCAAACAAACTTGCGCGTCGGCTCTGAGTGCCTTCCTCCCCATCGGATGGGTTTGTTTGCGAATCACAAGGTCGAATATGGTTATAGGAAATTATCAAGGAGCGTGTGTACTTGCCCATCGTAAGGCACATAACCCAAGATAATTACCTTGGTACCGAGTAATGGTGAACACTTAGATACAAATATAAGTATCCTCCCCATCGGAGTCACTGCTTTTATTTGTAGGGCCAAAGAGGAACCAACTATTAATTTTACTTGTCAAAAAGTTAGGTTGACAAGATAGTAAAATTAATGGCTAAAACCTCCTCTTACAAATGTAGAATTCGTATACGTCCCCACTATCGTGGCATATGATATTCTCGGTGTTTTGAGGTGTTGGTTGATTTTAAAAATTTTATTTTTTGAGGAATCAATAATTTTTTGAAATCTAATGTTTTGATTTATGTGATTCTTAGGTTTTCTTTCAAAATGACTTTCAACCCACTTGCTGTGATACTGAAAGAGAACAAACTTACTGGACCCAACTATGTAGATTGGAAGAGGAATCTAGATATTGTCTTGACTGCTGAGGAATACAAATATGTACTCCTCGAAGAGTGCCCTCCCAAGCCTGCAGATGATTCTGGGGAAAAAGAGAGAGAGAGCTATAGGAAGTGGAACAAGGCCGATGAGATGGCACGGTGTTACATTTTGGCATCTATGTCAAATGTACTCCAACATCAGCATCAAGCCATGCCCACTGCCTATGATATGATGCTCAATATCAAGGAGCTTTTCGGACACCAGAATTGGGCTGCGAGGCAAGAGGCCATGAGAAACTTGATGACAACCACCATGATCGAGGGAACACCTGTGAGGGATCATGTTCTCAAGATGATGGCTCATTGGAATGAGCTGGAGGTCCTAGGAGCTGAGATCGATGGGGAAACCCAGGTCGATATCATACTCCGATCTCGCCTAGGAGTTTTGGCAGGCCTCAACTACAACATGAACAAGAGGTTGTATTCATTGGCGGAACTTCTGACAGAACTCCAGGCGGCAGAGGGACTATTTCGTCAGAGTGCTCAGGCGCATGCTGTGATGACCCAGAAGGTTTCTGCTTCTAAGCCGAAAGGCAAGAAGAAGAAGAAACAAACCGGGGCAAAGGCGATGGGAGGTACTCAGGGAGGAGTGAAGAAGCTGAAAGGCAAGTGCTTCACTTGTAAGCAGACTGGACACTGGAAGAAGGACTGCCCCAACCGCAAGAACAAAGGTATATCTTTTGGTCTAGTCGTTGAAACATGTTTAGCGGTGTTATCTACCGGCACCTGGTGTGTAGATACGGGAGCCACTGATCATGTCTGCAATACTTTGCAGGGGTTCCAGGAAACCAGACGACTGGCTGAGGGGGAGATTACCGTGTACTTGGGCGATGCCACGAAGGTGGCGGCTGTTGCAGTGGGAGATGTTCATTTATCTTTTGAGAAAAATAAACTTTTGGTTCTTAGGAATTGCCTTTATGTACCCTTATTTAGAAAGAATTTAATTTCAGTTTCTAAATTATTTATGGATGGATATTCTATTTCTTTCAATGACAGAGTTGTTATAAAGAGAGATAGGGACATTATCTGTTCGGGTACATTGATAGGAAATTTGTACACACTGGAACCAAAACCTCCCACGATGCAAATTGAAGTTAATAACTCATCTTCTAATTCCAATAAGAGAAAAGAACCTTCGAAGATGAACCAAACATATCTTTGGCATCTTAGGCTTGGTCACATTAACCTAAGCAGAATTCAAAGGTGATAGCTGATGTACCTTTGGGTTCATTAGTGGTGGAGGATCTCCCAACCTGTGAATCTTGCTTAGAGGGTAAGATGACCAAGAGGCCTTTTAAGGCCAAGGGGTATAGAGCCAAAGATGTGTTAGAATTGGTTCATTCTGATTTGTGTGGTCCTATGTCTATCCAGGCTAGAGGTGGTTTTGAGTATTTCGTCTCTTTTATAGATGATTACTCAAGATATGGATACATTTACCTGATGCGCCGCAAGTTTGAATGCTTTGACAAGTTCAAAGAATTCAAGGCTGATGTGGAGAAACATCAAGGTAAAAATATCAAAACACTACGATCTGATCGTGGTGGTGAGTACCTCTTGAGAGAGTTTAGGAACTACTTATCAGAGGCTAGGATTCAATCTCAATTGACTGCACCTGGCACACCCCAGTAGAATGGTGTAACAGAGCGAAGGAATAGGACTCTTATGGAGATGGTTAGATCGATGATGAGTTATTCTCGAGCCGATTCGCTCGGGATATGCTCTAGATACGGCATACATTCCGAACTTGGTTCCATCTAAATCGTGCCTTCTACTCCCACAGAGTTGTGGATCGGGCGAAAGCCTAGTCTAAGACATATTGATATGGGGAGTCCAAAGACATGTGTCCAAGGCGATGTCGTAAGTTGGAACCTCGCAAAGTACGCATTGTTCGCTGGCTATCCTGAGGAACGAAGGGTGGATTGTTTTATAGTCCTAGAGATCGAGGGTGATCGTTAGCACGAACGCCGATTTCTAGAGGAAGACTATGTGATGAGCCACAAGCCCAAGAGTAAAATTGTTCTCGAGGAGTTAAAAGGGAAGTCACTTTAGTACCACCGATACAAGAGGATATACCACATGTCATCGACACATGTCACAGAGGATACACAGTGATACCTCGTCAGAGTGGAGGGTTGTGAGACACCGATAGATTCATGTTCTTGGGAGAATCTTCCGATTTTGTCCTCGCGAACATGAACCCGATCCTCGGACATATGACGAGGCAATCCAAGATAAAGATGCAGCATCTTGGCAAATTGCAATGAATACTGAGATTGAATCTATGGATTCAAATCAGGTCTGGGAGCTAGTAGAACCACCCGATTGTGTAAAAACCATTGGATGCAAGTGGATCTACAAAAGAAAGAGAGGAATAGACGGGAAGGTTGAGACCTTCAAAGTGAGGCTTATTGCGAAGGGGTATACTAAGAAAGACGGTATCGATTATGAGGAGACCTTTTCGCTGGTGGCCATGCTTAAGTCTATCCGGATTCTCTTATGCATAACAACTCATATGGATTATATGGTGTGGCAGATGGATGTCAAGACAACTTTCCTTAATGGAAGTCTTGAGGAAAACATCTATATGAAGAAACCAGAGGGATTCATTGCTAAAGGCAAAGAGAATCTTGTGTGTAAGCTTAATCGATCAATTTATGGATTGAAGCAAGCTTCGAGGTCTTGGAACATCCGCTTTGATGAGGTAATCCAGTCTTATAGATTTATTCAATGTCCGGATGAGTCTTGTGTATACAAGAGATGTGACGGAAATGTAGTGGTATTTCTTGTACTATATGTAGATGACATTTGGTTGATTGGCAACAATATCAAGGTGTTATCGGACGTAAGGGTATGGTTGTCCAAACAGTTTGATATGAAGGACTTGGGTGAAGGGGGACACATCCTTGAGATCAAGGTTATAAGGGATCGCAGGAAAAGGATGTTGTGCTTATCCCAAGCTTCATACATAGACACGATTATGGATCATTTTAGCATGCAGAACTCCAAGAAGGGTTTTCTACCTTTCAGGCATGGAGTTCCTTTATCTAAAGAGATGTGTCCTAGAACATCTGAGGAGATAGAGGAGATGAAGGCGGTTCCTTATGCTTCGGCGGTAGGAAGACTCATGTATGCGATGCTATGTACGAGAACAGATATCTGCTATGCCGTGGGCATGGTCAGCAAATATCAGAGTAATCCAGGACAGGGATATTGGACTGCGGTTAAGCATATATTGAAGTACCTGAGAAGGACTAGGGATTATATACTGGTTTACTAGGCAGACCAATTACTCCCTGTGGGTTATACAGATTCCGATTTCCAATCTGATAGGGATAACAGTAAGTCTACCTCAGGTTTTGTGTTTACTTTGGGAGGTGGAGCCATTGTATGGAGGAGTGTCAAGTAGAAATGCGTGGCGGACTCCACCATGGAAGCTGAGTATGTGGCAGCCTCTGAGGCGGCCAAAGAAGCTATGTGGCTCAGGAACTTCCTGATTGACTTGGATGTGATTCCTGGTTTGCCAAGAACTATCACAATTTATTGTGATAATAATGGTGTAGTTGCAAACTCGAAGAAACCACGAGCCCATAAGGTAAGTAAATACATAGAGCACAAGTACCACCTGATACGAGAAATCGTAAAGGAGGTAGAAGTTGTTGTCGCCCAGATTGCATCGGAGGATGACCTGGTAGACTCTTTCACTAAGGCCCTTCTAGCGAGAGCTTTGATAAGCATGTGGAGGGAAGGGGAATTAGATGTATGGCAGTATGAGGACAGCATAGTCTTTTAGTATAAGTGCGAGATTGTTGGATGTATACTGAAAAGTCTATCTTTTGTATGGACATCTTTATTTTGAAATAAGAATCACATGATCATTGTTTGCATATTTTTATGACTATGCATATTGTCTAATACATTACATTGTAGATAACATGGTGTGTGGTGTCACACGGGAGATCATGTTATCAGCTCCTTGTAAAGTATAAGTAAAGGCTCACAACCGAGATGACTTTGGACAAACCATCAGAATGGTTGTAGTGTGATTTGGTATTGGTTTGTCTTGACCATAGAATCACACTAGTGCACTTTGTGTGTATTGAGCAGGACCGACTTAGAGGTGATTCAATTTATTGCTGACTACATAATCGAATCAAACCTCAGATATTATTTTGTACATGCTCTTAATCCCGATATAATAACGGGCACATATATTTAGTATTCATCTCTTCGATTTACCAATGAGCGAGATTTATAGATTAAATCGATAGGCTCGGTAAGTTGGGAGATGATATTATTTATATGGTGTGCTGTTGATTATAGGAGGAAACCGTGTCCTATATATTAGGATGATGATGTCCCCTTGAGGAGCTCATAAGGTTCATCATGTAAACCCTGCAGGTGGACTTGGTCTGACCTGATGGAAAGGTTGAGTGGTACTACTCATGGAGTTAGATGTTGATTAATTAATGGTCAGTAAATTAATTAATCAACGGACATTCGAGATTTTAAACATGGGGAGAAAATGTACAAATAATATATGGAGCCCATATTAACTTATGAGGGTTGGTGAGGTAGATCAATGATAATCCTTTAGTGGATTGGATTATCATTAATGGATCGGACTTTATGTGGGCTTGATCCATGGGTGGCCAAGATCCAACTCCTCCTCATGGTCCCTATTGTAGCCTATTAACACCTCATGAAGCTTAGATCCAATGAATAGAAACAAAACTCTAGATCTAAAGGTAGAGATTAAATCTCTAAGATCCGACAGTTGAGATTAAATCTCTAGATCCGACAGTTGAGATTAAATCCCTAGAACCAATGGTGGAGATTAAAAGGAGGCTTATCCCTAACTCTATAAAAGGAGAACAAGGGGTTGGCGTGGAGACAATTTTTGAGAGAAGCTAGGGTTTTTTTGAGTTGGCGGCAAGAGCTTGGAGCTAGGGTTTGGGCTTGCCGGCGCCCATTGAAGCTTTTCCAGCTCTTGGCCGGCGTCCAAAGTAGGTCCTCTCCTTCTCCTTGGCCGGTGGAACAAAGGCTTAGGGTACTCCCTTGAAGCTTTTAGCCGGTAACCATTAATCTTCTCCTCCTTCTTGGCCGACGGCAATCTCCATCCTTGGAGGTTGTTGGTTGGTTGAAAGAAGGAAAAGAGCCTTTTTGTTCAGAGTGAACAAGGAAAGGAAGATTGGTGATCTAGGAGGCTTCAACTTTTCGAAGATCGTCACCCACACGACGTCCAAAAGGAGGAAGGACATACAATAGAAGATCAAGAGGTATAACAAGAGGTATAATCTTGTTTATTTTGATTAGTCTTCCTTTGTATTATGTTTATAATTGCTTTTCAATTATATGCATGCTTTATGTGGATGTTTACTTTATGTATGTGGCTAATATAATTCGGACCCCGAACATAAACATAAAAGCCAACGATCCGTACATCGTCTATTCCGCGGCTACTCGTAGAATAGAGGTTGGTCGTTTGAACAACAAGTTTTTTCAATGACCTCTCTGAACGAATAGCACGACGATGACTTGGTTGTTTGGGTAATCCCTTTTGTCTAGGATTAAATTTTTTAATCCGGGGACATCGATGGGATCGCCATGAACAAACGACCGAGGTGAAAGGGGAAGCGAAGTTTCCCCTCACGGATCAATGAAACTCAACCCTACAGCACGAGCACAGTAACCTGTTTTATCAAGTTTTAATGCTATTTTGGTATTGTTCGTTCCCTATACTTGATGTCATGCTTATAAAACATATGTTAGATGTTTTTGATGGTATCAAAGGGGGAGAAATATGAGGGTTTAAGTTAATCATGCTAGAGGGAATTGGCATGTATTAAGGGCGAGTTGCATGTATTAAGGGGGAGTTGATAGTCATGTTTGATAGCCATGTTTTATTTGAAGGTTTTGTGGAACCAAAGCTCTGATACCACTTGAAGGGAGAAACTTCGCTTCCCGCTTCAACTTGGTCGCTTGTACATGGCGATCCCATCTACATCCCCGGATAAAAAAAATTAATCCAAGACGAAGAGGGATTACCCAAGCAACCGATCCATTGTCGTGCTATTCGAATAGAGTGGTCACTTGAACAAACTTGTTATTCAAGTAACCTACCTCTTTTCTTCGATTAGCCGCGGAATAAACGATGTACGGATCGCCGATTTTTGTGTTTGTCTTCGGGGTCCAAGAAAATTAGTCACATACAATTGTAAACAATTATATACATAATACAAAAGAACACTAATCAAAGTAAACAAGCTTATACCTCTTGTTATACCTCTTGATCTTCTATTGTATGTCCTTCCTCCTTTTGGACGTCGTGTGGGCGACGATCTTCCAAAAGTCGAAGCCTCCTAGATCATGTTCTTCCCTTCCTTGCCCGCTCCGAACAAAGGGATGAATGAAACTGTCACGCCCCGAGAGTATGCCGTGCCGAAAAGCAAACGGACGACATCTCCCCTGTACGTGGCAACATATCGGGTTAATACAAGTCCCGTAGGCCCACAACAACATGACATATATATGGACAATACCAAACAATACATCCACAACAACACAAAAGGTGCGCACCGGTGCGACTCTAACATACTACAAAAAAACAACATACAAACCAATAGCCAAATACAACACTGATTATACATGGCTTAATACAAAACAACAGCGGAAGCAAATACGTGGAAAATCCCAATTGTTCAGTGTGAGATGGGATCAGCTGGCGGAGCTCCGAACGTCTAAGAAATCTTCTACCTGTTATTTGGGCAACAGGAAACCCAGGGTCCAGGGGTGGTGAGTATAAACTCAGGGATAATATATAGAAAGTGCATGAACTGTAGGGAATTCTCGTATGCCTAATGGCATATGCGCAACGGAAAATAGGATCCCTTCCAAGTGATCCATGCGAAAGCAAACTCGTATAAAATAAATTTCTCTAAACCAAGCCTATCTTATAGGAGAGTTCTACCTTTGTTGCGTGCCCTTTGCAATCCCGCTTTTCCTTTCGGTTTGTTGGATCTTTAGCACGTTCAAGTGTCCGTGCCTCTATACGTATCCACACGAGCACGCTCTTGTCTCACAAAAGAAAACTAGAAGAGCTCTCCTTTACTTCTTGCTAGAGAAGTCCCTAAAGGAGAGGAATCTAGGGAAGAAGAGAAAGGAGGAAGAAGACTACTCTTCTTGCTAGCCTACACTCACAAAGCCACACAACCAAAGCTTCCACCAAGCTTCTCAAGCTCTCTCCAAGCCTCAAGCTCCCAACAACCACACTCCACAACCACAACAACAATTGCTATGGAATGGCCGGCCACTTCATGGTCTTTTATAGGGTTGGAAAAACCCTTTCACCTCCTACCATTCAATGCAATCCATTGCATTGGGACATTTGTTTGGCCGGCCACTTAAGGAGACAAAACCATTTTGTTTCCTTCCACCTTATCTAGCTTAGGTGGATGCTTAGGTGGCATGCTTATGTGGCATGCTTATGTGGCATTCTTATGTGGCATTCATGCATGTTGATTTAATCTTATTAATTCAATTAAGCTTATGTTATCATATTGAATTAATCTTATTAATTCAATTAAGCTTATGTTATCATATTGAATTAATCTTATTAAATCAATAAGGTAACATATTGAATTAATCTCATTAAATCAATTAGCTAAAATTCTCATTAAGCTTAAAGTCCAAAACCCATTTTGTACTTAAGCTTATTCCCATATTATTCTAGTCAAACTAGAATACTCTAATTCCTCTAATTATCATGCTCTTTGTGTGTGACCCTCTAGGCTCTCATAACGTTGGCAGTGGACCTAAACTCTTTTAGATACACAAGCAATGAGCGGCATCTAGCAATACATCATTGCTACCCAAGTTACGAGATAAGTCAAGATCCGACTAACCTTTCCGTGACTACTATAATATATGACCGTGTCCTTCTATCCTTGATATCAGATTGATCAATGAGGCATAGACCGTGTCATCCTCGATCAATCTATGTGTTTCTTGATCCCTGAGTAAACTAACTCAAACAAATGAGCTCAATATCTCATATTGACTCATTCGAGCATGGCCATGCGTTTTAGTAGTTCTACTCAATCAAGGGGTCCACCGATATCACTCCCGTCATATGGAAGGGATAGATCCCATCTACATCACTCACATCCCTCCGCACATAATTTGTTATATACCCAAGAATCGCTTTTATGGTCCACCCTTTACGGGTGACGTTGACGATACCAAAGTACATAACTCCTTATGTAGGGAACCGTAGTGACTTGTGTCTAAGGACTATTCATACCAATAGTCACATGAGAAAGTTTATGACACTCATATAACGATCCATGAAACTTTCTCATGGCGGTCATTCAAAGATATATTCTCCAATATATACCCATGTGTCAACTTGATATCATATATCCATGACTTGTGAGATCAAGTCATCAATTGACCTACATGCTAGTCTTTATGTATTAATATTGCCCTTGCATATTAATACTGACTAGAACATTTAGGAAAGTGTTCTCACCTCTCATAATCAATTCGCCAATTGATGTCGTAGATAAGAACCTACTTTTCTAGGGCATTATTATATTTAAATTAATGGCACAAGCAAGATGTAAATATAATAACCAATCCTTTGCCTTTATAGAATATGATACAAAATGTTCCCTATTCAACCATCACATGATTGGTTCTAGGGCTTTAACTAACAATCTCCCACTAGCACTAGTACCAATCACTATGATATCTAATACCTAGTGACCTAGTGTGACCATCATGCTTCCTCTCGTGCCAAAGCCTCGTCAATGGATCTGCGATGTTAGCTTCGGGTACTCAGATATCCTCACATCTCCTCTATCGATGATCTCTCGAATGAGATGGAAGCGCCGCAGTATGTGTTTGGTCCGCTGATGTGATCGAGGTTCCTTAGCCTGTGCAATAGCCCCATTGTTATCACAATAGAGGTCTATTGGATCTGCAATGCTAGGAACTACCCCAAGTTCATCGATGAACTCATGGAGCCAAACCTCCTTTTCGCATCGCGCCGCAATATACTCGACTCTGTAGAATCAAGAATCGTGTCTGCTCGAACTCTTCCACCACACACCACCATTTAGGCAAAAACACGCACTCGATTCGATCTATAGTCATCCTTGTCCGCTTTGGAAGCTTGCATCATCGTAACCCTTTACGCTTAGCTCCTCATTGCCTCCAAATATCGAAATATTCTTTCGCTCTTCGTAAGTACTTAAGAATATTTTGACCGCTATCCGCTGACTTTCACCGGATCCGATCGGTATCTACCGCCATGCTCAAAGCATACGAGACGCCGTGAGCAGTACAAAGCATGGCGCATATGATAGACCCTATAGCTGATGCATAAGGGATCTTATCCATGCGATCTCTCTCCTCCTTAGAAGAGGGACATTGAGTCTTCGAAAGACTCACACCATGTGATAAAGGCATAAACCCTTTCTTAGAATTTTGCATAGCAAAACGATCTAGCACTTTATCAATGTATGTACTCTGACTTAGGCCAAGTAATCTTCTAGATCTATCTCTATAGATCTTGATGCCTAGAATATAGGCAGCTTCACCTAAGTCCTTCATCGAGAAACAATTCCCTAACCACATCTTCACAGACTGGAGTGAGGGAATATCATTTCCGGCGAGAAGTATGTCATCTACATACAAGACAAGAAATACAACGTGTTCTACTATTTCTCTTGTAGACACAAGGCTCATCTTCATTCTTGATGAAACCAAACTCTTTGATTGCATCATCGAATCGAAGATTCCAGCTTCGAGAGGCTTGCTTTAGTCCATAAATGGACCTTTGCAGTTTGCATACCTTTCCAGAATGCATTGGATCTTCAAAACCCTCAGGTTGTGTCATGTACACATCCTCGAGTAGCTTTCCATTCAGAAAAGCGGTTTTGACATCCATCTGCCAGATCTCATAATCATGGTAGGCTGCAATAGCAAGTATGATCCGAATGGATTTAAGCATCGCAACTGGTGAAAAGGTTTCTTCATAGTCAATACCATGAATTTGTTTGAATCCTTTAGCCACCAATCTACCTTTATAGGTATGCTTATTACCATCCATGTCCCTTTACTTTAAAGACCCACTTACACCCAATGGGTTTTACCTTCGTGGATCAACCAAAGTCCATACTTGGTTAGTGTACATGGATTCCATTTCGGATCTCATGGCCTCTAGCCATTTCTCGGAATCTGGGCTCATCATAGCTTCTTTATAGGATGTAGGCTCGTCAAGATTGATAAGCAATACATCACCGTTGTCAGTCAAGAGAAAATAATATCTCTCGGGTTGACGACGGATCCTATTAGATCTACGAAGAGGTTGGTCTACTTGAACAGGTGTTTGTTCCACAACTCTTTGGGCAACAATTTCCTCATCCACAACACTTTGTGGTTCCTGTTCATTTTCCATCGAAGCCTTAGTGTTATCATCATCTTGAATTTCTTCAAGATGAATTTTACTCCCACTAGTATTTCTAGAAATAAATTCTCTTTCTAGAAAGACAAAGATTTCCGCAACAAACACCTTGCCAAGTGTGGGATTGTAAAAGTAATATCCCTTAGTTTCCTTGGGATATCCTACAAAATAACACTTATCTGATTTGGGTCCTAGTTTATCTGAGACTTGACGTCTAACGTAAGCTTCACAACCCCAAATCTTTATAAAAGACATTTTGGGACTCTTCCCGGTCCATATCGTATATGGTGTCTTTTCTACGGCTTTTGATGGAACGCCATTAAGTGTGAAAGCGGCTGTCTC
This sequence comes from Wurfbainia villosa, assembly GCA_025175895.1. NCBI lineage: Eukaryota > Viridiplantae > Streptophyta > Magnoliopsida > Zingiberales > Zingiberaceae > Wurfbainia > Wurfbainia villosa. The sequence continues at coordinate 84,896,867 of CM046001.1, forward strand.
TAGAGCTAAACCCCAAAAGGAAGTAGGTAGATCAGTCTGGCTCATCATTGATCGTACCATATCTAATAGAGTACGATTTCTCCTTTCAGATACACCATTCCATTGTGGTGTTCCAGGTGGAGTGAGTTGGGATATTATCCCACACTCAGCCAGGTGATCACGAAACTCTTGACTAAGGTATTCACCACCTCGATCTGATCGAAGTAGCTTAATACGCTTACCAAGTTGGTTTTGTACTTCATTCTTGAATTCTTTGAACTTTTCAAAGGATTCTGACTTATGTCTCATCAAATATAAGTAGCCAAATCTACTCATATCATCAGTGAAAGTAATAAAGTACTTATAGCCTCCTCTGGCTTCGACATTGAAAGGGCCACATACATCAGTATGTATGAGTCCTAACAAATCTGGCCGCTTCTCTCGCCATGTCCACTAAATGGAGTTTTAGTCATCTTTCCTAAAAGACAAGACTCGCATACCTCATATGATTCAAAATCAAATGAGTCCAATAATCCATCTTTATGGAGTTGGGATATGCGTTTTTCATTTATGTGACCTAGGCGACAGTGCCAGAGATATGTCTGGTTCAAATCATTCGATTTGAACCGTTTGGTATTTACGTTATAAATTGGGTTATCTAAATCTAGAACATAGAGACCATTCATAAGTGGTGCATTACAATAGAACATTTCATTTAAATAAATGGAACAACATTTGTCCTTTATTATAAAAGAAAAGTTTTTCTTGTCTAAACAAGATACAGAAATTATGTTCTTTGTTAATGTGGGTACATAGAAGCACTCCTCTAGTTCTAAGATAAGCCCAGTGGGCAAAGACAAAGAATATGTTCCTACAAATTTACAAAGAAGAACTTTTGCGCCATTGCCTACTCGTGAGGTCCACTTCGCCTTTGCCATTATTCTACTATTTCTCATCCTCGCACATTAGTACAAATGTGAGATGCACATCCCAGATCTAATACCCATGTAGAAGAAATAGATAGATTAACTTCTATAACGTATATACCGGTGCAAGTCCCACTTCTCTTGTTCTTTACTTCCTCAAGGTGTCCCGATCTTAATGGAAGCCCCTTCCTTAGGTACTTTACCTTTACCCTTTGAAGTGGATGAATTGGCCTTGCTTTTGGCTTGGGTCTTACCCTTGCCTTTGCGCTTACCTTTGTCCTTCTTGACCATTAGTACATTACTAACTTTCTTCTTGAGATTTGGTTCGTGAGCTTCTTAACATGCCGAGAATCTCAAAGGTTTATCAATTTCATTCATGTTATAATTCATAATTGATTGTATGCTTCGAACGATTGCAGGATAACATCGATTGCCAATTCTTGGCTCTGGAAAACCTAGTCTTTCATGGTTCTCAACGCATCTAATCATTTTGAGTACGTGAGTTCCTACAGTGTTCCTTCTGCATCTTGCATGCAAAAAGAGCCTTAGACACTTCAAAACGCTCGTGCCTAGCTTGTCCTTGATATAGTTGTTTCAAATGCTCAACCATATCATAGGCATCCATGTTCTCATGTTGCTTCTGAAGCTCAGAGTTCATGGTGGCAAGCATAAGGCATGACACATCTAATGCGTCATCTTGATGCTTCTTATAAGCATCCTTTTCAAAGACGAGTGGCCGAGGCGGGTATTTCAGGGGTAGCCGCTTCTAGGACATATAGTTTATGCTTCTTGCTTGAGGATAATCCTCAAGTTCCTATACCGATCCAAGAAAGTTTGCTCCATTGAGCTTGTCCTTCTCAAGGACAGACGCAAGTTGAGGGGTGTGTCGTGTTAGATGACATGGTGATCTACAACATTAAAATGCAAAGTTAAGTATCATACCTAAATCATTTAATTAGGCCTTTAATTAAATGAGGCTCCACTAAATTCTCATAGCTACTATTTAGCTATAAATTTATATGGGATAAAGATCCACATCATAATTGCCTTGAGTTAGCTTTGGCTAATCGCCAAGACGTAGTATAATTAGGTAGGCAATCTTTTGCCAATTACATCTGATGTAACTCTTTAATAGCTTTGGTTAAGTTTTAGATTAGTTTAGTGTTTATTCCTAAACCACTTAGGTCGGCGAGGCACAGGGCCTTCTTGGATATCGAGCAACGACCACTTCTAAGACAAAGCCGATGTTCGAATTCACACAAAACTAATGTTAACACTTATGTTCAAAGCTAATATATGCCTCTACTTTCTTAACCAATTAAGAAAACACTTAATTAAGTCTTAACTAAGACTGAGAAGCGGGACATCACGATTGTCCACTCGCACCCTCCAAGATAAAATGCATTGCTTTGCTTTGGCAAACCCAATAACAAATGATCGAGGAAGTAGTGAGTACCAACTTTGGTAGGCATATCGCTTTAGACTTATTAAGAAATAAACATGTATCATATACATATTAGCATACATCACATATAAGCTAAACTAATCATGCATCACATACAAGCTAAACTAACATGCATCACATACATATTAAACTAACGTGTCATGGTTATGGCCCTTATTCTACAATCTTCTCAAGCCAATGAAAAGATTGATTGGTCAACCTAGGGATAGCATCTTCTCCTAAGTGCTTCCTTTTTGTTGTCTTGTGTGTTGACTTCCTCCTTGTAACCTCATCTTCCAATGGACCCTCCATCCTTGTTTTGTACATTACAAAAGGAGAAATACTCGAGTTACATTCGAGTCTAAAACTAATTTTACAACAAGAATATTAGGAGAAAGGCACGACACGCAGGTCGTATTAAGAATTACAACACACAATCACAAACTTTTTGGGACTAGGCCATAACCATACACCATGTCATTTTAACTTTTAAAAGACATTGGATATTTTATTATGTTTGAAAATTTGCTAATGCAATTATCAACTCATAATAAAATTTATCCTACTTCTATATCACATATAAAATAGAGAAAACCTATTTTTATACGATCTTTCGCAAGTGGCTCTGATACCACTGTAGGGAATTCTCGTATGCCTAATGGCATATGCGCAACGGAAAATAGGATCCCTTCCAAGTGATCCATGCGAAAGCAAACTCGTATAAAATAAATTTCTCTAAACCAAGCCTATCTTATAGGAGAGTTCTACCTTTGTTGCGTGCCCTTTGCAATCCCGCTTTTCCTTTCGGTTTGTTGGATCTTTAGCACGTTCAAGTGTCCGTGCCTCTATACGTATCCACACGAGCACGCTCTTGTCTCACAAAAGAAAACTAGAAGAGCTCTCCTTTACTTCTTGCTAGAGAAGTCCCTAAAGGAGAGGAATCTAGGGAAGAAGAGAAAGGAGGAAGAAGACTACTCTTCTTGCTAGCCTACACTCACAAAGCCACACAACCAAAGCTTCCACCAAGCTTCTCAAGCTCTCCAAGCCTCAAGCTCCCAACAACCACACTCCACAACCACAACAACAATTGCTATGGAATGGCCCACTTCATGGTCTTTTATAGGGTTGGAAAACCCTTTCACCTCCTACCATTCAATGCAATCCATTGCATTGGGACATTTGTTTGGCGGCCACTTAAGGAGACAAAACCATTTTGTTTCCTTCCACCTTATCTAGCTTAGGTGGATGCTTAGGTGGCATGCTTATGTGGCATGCTTATGTGGCATTCTTATGTGGCATTCATGCATGTTGATTTAATCTTATTAATTCAATTAAGCTTATGTTATCATATTGAATTAATCTTATTAATTCAATTAAGCTTATGTTATCATATTGAATTAATCTTATTAAATCAATAAGGTAACATATTGAATTAATCTCATTAAATCAATTAGCTAAAATTCTCATTAAGCTTAAAGTCCAAAACCCATTTTGTACTTAAGCTTATTCCCATATTATTCTAGTCAAACTAGAATACTCTAATTCCTCTAATTATCATGCTCTTTGTGTGTGACCCTATAGGCTCTCATAACGTTGGCAGTGGACCTAAACTCTTTTAGATACACAAGCAATGAGCGGCATCTAGCAATACATCATTGCTACCCAAGTTCTGAGATAAGTCAAGATCCGACTAACCTTTCCGTGACTACTATAATATATGACCGTGTCCTTCTATCCTTGATATCAGATTGATCAATGAGGCATAGACCGTGTCATCCTCGATCAATCTATGTGTTTCTTGATCCCTGAGTAAACTAACTCAAATAAATGAGCTCAATATCTCATATTGACTCATTCGAGCATGGCCATGCGTTTTAGTAGTTCTACTCAATCAAGGGGCCCACCGATATCACTCTCGTCATATGAGAGGGATAGATCCCATCTTACATCACTCACATCCCTCCGCACAATTTGTTATATACCCAAGAATCGCTTTATGGTCCACCATTACGGGTGACGCTTGACGATACCAAAGTACATAACTCCTTATGTAGGAACTGACTTCGTGTCTAAGGACTATTCATACCAATAGTCACATGAGAAAGTTTATGACACTCATATAACGATCCATGAAACTTTCTCATGGCGGGTCAGTTCAGTATATATTCTCCAATATATACCCATGTGTCAACTTGATATCATATATCCATGACTTGTGAGATCAAGTCATCAATTGACCTACATGCTAGTCTTTATGTATTAATATTGCCCTTGCATATTAATACTCGACTAGGAACATTTAGGAAAGTGTTCTCTACAGCCTCTCATAATCAATTCTGCCAATTGATGTGCTGTAGATAAGAACCTACTTTTCTAGGGCATTATTATATTTAAATTAGCTGGCACAAGAAAGATGTAAATATAATAACCAATCCTTTGCCTTTATAGAATATGATACAAAATGTTCCCTATTCAACCATCACATGATTGGTTCTAGGGCTTTAACTAACATGAACAACATATAAGGATATAGAAATCTACAAGTATACATGTGAAGATCTACAAGTATACAACATGAGTCCAATAGACATACAGTTCTATCCAAATCTAGTAACAAGTAACCACAGTATAGTCATACTCAATGTATATACTAAACTGATCAACTGAACATGAAATAATGTACCGACGTACCTGACGGTCTACAACACCATAAGCTATATCATCCTGAACAGATATACAATAATATAGCCCATATAACGTACAAGGTCAGTCCTATATCTAACCAACACTTAGCCATATGAACAGTATATAATCACATGTAATAACATCCCGGTCCATACCACACTATGACATGACGCTAATCAAATGCATACAACAGTCTGGACCAACACATATATCATGCTCAACACACAGCAGTATATAAAATACAAATGACATGTATCATGATGTACAATCATGTGCAACAATCATAGCTCAATCAAATGCAGCATCTCACAGGCATATGTAAAACATATATGAAATACATGCATACATATATATCTGCAATGCATATGCATGGCCATAATCGTCATGACCTCCCAACCACGACCCCAAGATGGCTCCGTGTGGCACGATGCATGACGACTAGCCCGACTCACCGCCACTACTCTCGAAAGTGACCGAGTTGGGTAGTATGAATGAGTAGCATATAAGCCGCAAAGAGCTAACTACTCCCGGGGTCCTCCGCGGTCGCCTGCACTACCCATGAGTAGACGAGCTCTGCACACAGGACAACTGCACGTCACACAACCACCGTCTATAGTGGGCGAGTGCTAACACCACTCTGCTCAGTGTCCAGGTGTGCATCTCCAGCTACCACCATCCATAGTGGCCGAGCGCGGCACATCCAATGCTCTGCCCTTAACCCTGCTACCACTACCTCGAGTGGCCGCGGAGGCAGGATGACTGACGACTCGTCTCAACCACAAGGGAGACCCAATCAACAGCATGCATGCAAATGTAATGATGCATATGTTAGTGCATATAAGATCCACATATCTCCACAATGGTATGATATTGTCCACTTTGGGCCCAAGCCCTCATGGTTTTGTTTTTGGGCTTTATCCAAAAGGCCTCATACCAATGGAGATATCTTTTTTCTTATAAGCACATGATCTTTTCCATGTCTTACCAATGTGGGACTTTGATTGTATTCCTCATACTCCCAACAATCCCCCCCTCAAACGAAGGACCACATTGGGCCCCCCCTCAAGCCTATCCTCCTCAAGGATTTTTCTCGCTGATGTCCGATCTTCAACCCACCAGACTTCCTCGCTTGTTCGGTCCCCGACCCAACTAGACTTCCTTCCTGATGTCTGGTTCTCTTGATCCGGACGTGGGAGCTCAACTTCCTTCGTTCGAGGTTCATGGCTTGACATGGACCATGGCTCTGATACCAATTGTTAGTGCATATAAGATCCACATATCTCCACAATGGTATGATATTGTCCACTTTGGGCCCAAGCCCTCATGGTTTTGTTTTTGGGCTTTACCCAAAAGGCCTCATACCAATGGAGATATCTTTTTTCTTATAAGCACATGATCTTTTCCATGTCTTACCAATGTGGGACTTTGATTGTATTCCTCATACTCCCAACAGCATAGATCCACACAAGTATCCTCGCAACACTCCCTATCTCACGGGGAGTCCTAGTCAACCAAAAGTCAACTATGCAAGGACTACAATCCACAAGACTATCTCTATCGTACAAAGAGTCATACTCATCTGACAGTCAACCACACTAAGACCTCTAGTCAGTAGCGAGATACTATCGACTATCTATATAACCATACACAGATATACGATCCATAATGGATATACAATCATGCTAGGACCTCTAGTCCGTAACCACATACTGACAACCACACACATTTATCTATGCACAGACAACTAAATCCACATTTAGCTATCGACCAGAATGTTACACAATCTTAGGATAGCAAATCTAAAACAATTTGTGAACTACATCCACCACAATTCCAATAATCTTAAACCAAAACATTACAAACTGCATAATCTATAGGTAAACCACCCCTCAACAATCAGAACCATCATCCATACCAATTAAAACTTACCTCACAGCCTCATCTAGAAGATCCAATCCACTATAGTAATTCTCGTTCACCTGTAATCCATTTCAACTATCAAAATTTAGAGGTATATTGATTTACAATCAACAATAACCATAGAAACTGTAAGTTTCCCTCTAATTAAATTTCTGGACTTCTCAAATCAACACCAGAAATAATGCATTAATCCCAAATTCACCTTAGGAAGTTCAAATTTGCAATGATCTGATTCATCAGCCAAAAGCATCACTCCGATTGCCCTTTCCCATCTAGAAATCACGAAGACACAGCTAGAACAACGATCTGATCGCTGCGACGATTTCTAACAGAGGGAAAACAAATCAACTGAAACCAGATGACTATGCTACCTTAAGGAAAAAGGATGATACCAGTGCTTACCCAAAACTTACCAATCAGATCATCTCCGGCATCCCTTTCTCGTCTCCTATTCATCGAGCAATCCAATCTCCAAACACTGCCCAAATCTCGGCAGAACTCGTGAGATCCAGCTCAAGATCGGAGACCCGACGCAGTTCCACCGCCGACCCTCAGCTCCCAGAAAAGACTCTTCGTCGAAACTCTTGATTGGAAACCCACGATCGGAGGTCTTCCAGCAAGGCGATCCCGTGTGCGTCGACGGTAGTCGCGTTTGAAAGAGGAAATGGGAACGACGCTCGCGCGAAGGATCACTGACCTCGAAGGACAAGGATCAGCTAGGGCGGAGCCATCGCCGAGCTGCTCTCACATGGACGCCGATGAACTGAGATCGGCCGCCGAGATTGCGCGAAGAGTAAATCGTGAAGAAACGAAGGAGAAGAGGGCGATCATGATGGATGCCTCGCTCGGTTCATTTGATCCCTTTAAAGCCCGTTCGACCAACCCAAACTGGTTCAGGTCCAACCCAAGTTCAATCCAAATGGATTTAACCCATTTCCAGCCCAAGCCCAATACAACCCAAGCCCAATACTAGCCCAAGCCCAATACAGCCCAAGCCCAATACAATTCACTTATTGAGCCCAATTTAATCCACTAATTAAACTCAATTAACCCACTAATTAAATCAAATTAATTAAAGGGTGAATCCATATAATAATTTTTTTTTCTTTTTTTTTCCGTATTTTACAGAAACAAAACTCTTCTTCCTATCTAGAATTGGCCACCAAGTCAAGGGCCTTGATGTTGCCGCCGACCAAGGAGGAGAATAGGATCGTCGGCCAACCTTGAAGAAAGGTTGCCTCCGGCCAAAGGAGAGAGAGAGAGAGAGGGAGGAGTTGTCGGCCAATCTAGAGAGAGAGAGGGTGGAGTTGCCGCCGGCCAAGAAGAGCCAAAACCCTAGAATCCCTTGCCGCCGCCCACTAGGAAGAAGCAAACCCTAGGGTTGTCACCCACCTCTCCTCTCAAGCCAACTCAAAAAAACCCTAACCCTTATTTGATATCTCCATGCCTAAGCCCTTAGCCCTTAGCCCTTATTTATAGAGTTAGGCTTAATCCTCCTTTTAATCTTCACCGTCGGATCTAGAGATTTAATCTCAACCGTCGGATCTAGAGATTTAATCTCCACCGTGGAATCTAGAGATTTAACCTCCACCGTTGGAACTAGAGTTTCATTTTCCATCATCGGATCTAGGCTTCATGAGGGTTTTAATATGAAACAATAGGGACCATGAGGAGGAGTTGGATCTTGGCCATCCAATGGATCAAGCCCACATAAAGTTCGATCCATTAATGATAATCCATTCCACTAGAGGATTATCATTGATCTACCTCACCAACCCTCATAAATAAATATGGGCTCCATATATTAATTGTACAAATATCTTCCCATGTTTAAGATTTCGAATGTCCGTCAATTAATTAATTTACTGACAATTAATTAATCAACATTTAACTCCATGAGTAGTACCACTCAACCTTATCATCATGTCGGACCAAGTCCACTTGCAGGGTTTACATGATGAACCTTATGAGCTCTTCAAGGGGACATCATCATCAAATATATAGGACACGGTTTCTTGGTTTCTTCCTATAATCAACGACACACCATGTTGTTAGGGATCGGTCGGTTGGCTAGAGGGGGGTGAATAGCCCTCTTTAGTTGGATACCGGTATTAACTCGTCTACAAAGATATTAGATCAAGCGGAATATGCAAAACAAATAGACAAAGCAAAAGATAAACAAACAAGGCTAACACAAGGTCGTAACGTGATTCACGGCTACGCAGCTAGTCCACGATCCCGATTCGTCCAAGGTGAATCACTCCTTTTCCAAATCCACTAATCTCTCCTTTGCACCAAGCTAGGTGGAGGTAACCTCTTTACAATCCCTCTTCTTACAATTGAATGAGAATTAGCACAAGAAGAAGAGTGGAAAAACCCTTAGAGCACTTTGGGAGATGTTATGAGTTGAAGCATTAGCCTCCCAAAGCCTCATCCCCTTCCTTTTTATAGAGGAAGAGGGTTTCTTCTCATTGACATAGGAGCAGTCGACTGATGGCACCATCAGTCGACTGGTCCTGTAGCCGTTGCCCAATAATGGCTGCTTTACACATTTGATTTCATCCAACGGCAACATCATCAGTCGACTGATGGACCATCAGTCGAGTGCTCCGCGAGCTCGACTCCATTCTGCCGTGCGCAGCCATCGATCATATCATCCTCGGCCTGATCGATGTCAACGATCATTGCCGCTACCCATGATCGACTGCTTGGGCCAAATGCCCATGAGTCGGACACTAGTCGAACCCGTTCGACTCAGAGCAGTCGACTGCCATTCATGGCAGTCGACTGATGTCGGGAAAACTCATCCGACACTTAGCCAAATGGCCAAGTTTCACCTAAGAGCTACTACCCCTTCTCGGGTTACATTCGCTCACTCTCATCTCTCGGAGTCCCTCGCCTTCGAAGTTATCTTCGTCCGGCCACGTTCCTCGGATGCACCAAGCACAAGGCTCTGCAGCGCCATCCTTCGCGTCTCGCCCTGAAGTCTACTTCCTCCGGCTTCATTCCAAGCTCCTCGTCCGGCGGTCCCTCAGATGCTCCAAGTGCACGGCTTCCGCAAAGCTATCCTTCACCGACTCAAGGACCGAGTCATGAGAGGTGAAACACGCCAAGGCTCCATGTGCGAATTACTAAGCCCTGCAAGACTCCAACGCACATATCAAACCATAACCACAACCTAACTTAAACCCTTTGCCACACACATCAAAACCTTATCAACCTAATAATCTCCCCCTTTTTGATGTGTGGCAATCCGTTTAAATTAGGTAAAAACATTTGATAAAATATTAAGGAAAGAAAGCATGGGAATAACATGATTAGCAACTCTCCCCCTTAATACATGAAACTCCCCCTAAATACATTCCCCCTTACTTAAACATACAATTCTCCCCCTTTGACACCATCAAAAACATTAAACAAGGTTTATCTAAGCATGACATCAAGTCTAGAGAGAAATAAAACCCACAACATGCCTTAAAATCGGATAAAAAGGATTACATGCCATATTATCAGACTACCAGTCGACTGGCACATGGATTTCGGGAGTTCAGATTTTTCTGGACGAATTTCAGAAATGCGTTAAAAATTTCAAAAAATTCAAAAAATCATTAAACTTGGAGAACATATTTCTTTTAAGTATATCTATCAATGAAAAATAGTTTTTCATGAAAAATCATTGTATTTTCAGAGATTTACCAAAAATCCAAAAGGTTTAAAAACCACTAGGTTTTTTATCATGATAGTATCCATTTTAACACCTAGTTTTGCTTTGGATTGTTTCAAAACATGAATACGCAGATTTTAAAGTAAGAAATTGTTTTGAAAACATATCAAATATCAAACCATGATCTTTGGGCAATATGTCTATGAATTAAACATAAGCCTTCCCCATGATTGGTCTATTATTGCTATTTTGATACTTTAAATGACCATCTAAATGTCATAGGCACTAGTGGACATTTGTATCATTCTAACATCTCACCCATGCTAAGTTTTCAATCAAGGTAGCCTATTGTGAGTGTGAAATGTATCCTAAAGGTATTTGTAGATACTTAACCATTATTTTCATGCAATTCTACCCATGGTTAAGTATCAACCTACTATCTCACATGATCATAAAGACATGTATGAATTAATTTCACATTATGATCATGAAACAAATGTATTCATCAAGTGATAATCATGCATTAGGTATTATATCATGATAATAAAGCAAGTATCACTTAAAGCATGATTTAAAACTTAATGCCTATGACTATGTGCCAAAAGTCAAAATGATATATCATGATTGCAATCATACATGACAATTTCATTAATTATCATGATTTAAACATTATTATCTATATTTGGGCACATTATCATCACCCGACACTATTTCAAAATGTTGTCCCGCCATCCTAAGTCAACCAAAAATATAATATAGGTGAATTCCATATGGTTGACTACCCTAGGGTTTTCCTAACCCTTTAGGATGGATTTTGGAACCCAAAATAAGTTCTTGCCAATGGCGTTCACTAGAAATTCCTTAGGGATCCATTTTCTAGCAATTACCTTCTTCTTGTCTTGACCCCTAGCTATTAGGCATTTATAGGCCTTTTTATTTTTCTTTTCCTTATATCCTAGGTCTTTCTTATTGAAGCTAGCCCTTTGGCTCCCAATTATCATGTTCAATGTATTTGAGCCAATAGTGAATTTTTCTAGGGCTTTTGTCAAATAATCTACCTTTTCCCTTAAAGCCCTATTTTCCTCTATGCATGCATCATTAACATCAAATGGCATATATTCATGTGAGCATGCATCGTCATCATTATCATTAAAACATGCTTTTTCTAATTTATTTTCTAAATCCTTAATTTGATCTAGCATGCTCTTATTTTTCTTTTTCATTCCAAATAAGTCCTTAGTTAAACTAGAAATTATGGAAACTATTTTCTTAGGAGAGGCATTCGTTACCATAGTTTCCATGTCTTCTTCTTCTGATGAGGAGGATGAGGAAGCTCCCCCTTCACTTGAGCTCTCTCCACTTGAGCTTGATCCTTCATTTTCGGAGGAAGAGCAATCCAAGTCGTCAAATGCTATTAGGGCAAGGTTGGAGTAGACATGTTCTTCTTCTTCTTCTTCGGATGAAGTGGAAGGGTAATCCCATGTCTTTGCTTTGAATGCCTTGGCCTTCCCTTTTTCTTTGGCCTTCTTTTCTTCTTCCTTTTTTTTTACTCTCCTTATACTTCTTCTTTTCTTCTTTCTTCTTCCTCTCTTCTTTGCTCTTGTTTAGGAGAGGACAATTGTCCCTTATGTGTCCTTCTCCTTGGCAATTTTAACAAATGACCTTTCCCTTTGGTCTTCTCCTTCTATCATTAGATTTATTAAATTGAAAACCTTTTAATGCACGCCTTACCCTCCTTACCATATAGGCTTCTTCCGTGCTATCCATGGAGGAGGAGGATGCTTCATCATCGGAGGAGGAGGGGATCTCCATTTTCCTCTTCCCCTTGTTCGCCAAAAGTGCTACTCCTCTTGAAGGTTGAATTCTTGGCTCTTCAACTATTCCTTCAAGCCTCGTTTCATGGAGCTCCATTGTTGAGAAGAACTCCTCCAAGGTACTTACTTCCAAGTTCTTGGAGATGTAAAACGAATCCACCATGGAGCTCCATCTTGAGGACCGGGGAAAGGCATCTATGACCTTCATTACCATATCCCGATTAGAGAGCTTTTCACCTACACTTGTCAAGCCGGTTAGAATTTTCTTAAATCTAGAGTGTAGGGATTTTACCTTCTCTCCCTTTTCGAGTTAGATATTGGACAATTGGGAGTGAAGGACATCTCTCCTTGCTAGCTTTTCCTCGGATGTGCCTTCATGAATCTCTATTAGTTTCTCCCACATTTCCTTGGCACTAGCACACTCTCCTATCCGGTTGACTTCTTGTTGGGGGAGGACATTGTATAGGTGATGCTTGGCCTTTGAATTTGCCAAGTATTCTTCTCTTTGCCTCTTGCTCCACCTTGATTTCTCCAATGGCTCCCCATTTTCATTCCTAGGCAACTCGAAACCGTTTTCCATTATTAAGAGAATTTCAAACTCGGTTTCGAAGAATACCTCCATTCTCTTTTTCCACCAAGAGAATTCGCCTTCGAACTTCGGTGGGTGAATGTTCGAGCCGACCATCTTTTAATGAAGTGCTTGTTGCGGCGGTTAGTCCTCGACAAGCGACTTGGCTCTGATATCACTTGTTGGGGATCGGTCGGCTGGCTAGAGGTGGGTGAATAGCCCTCTTTAGTTGGATACCGGTATTAACTCGTCTACAAAGATATTAGCGCAAGCGGAATATGCAAAAACAAATAGACAAAGCAAAAGATAAACAAACAAGGCTAACACAAGGTCGTAACGTGGTTCACGGCTACGCCGCTAGTCCACGATCCTAATTCGTCCAAGGTGAATCACTCCTTTGCCAAATCCATTAATCTCTCCTTTTCACCAAGCTAGGTGGAGGTAACCTCTTTACAATCCCTCTTCTTACAATTGAATGAGAATTAGCACAAGAAGAAGAGTGGAAAAACCCTTAGAGCACTTTGGGAGATGTTATGAGTTGAAGCATTATCCTCCCAAAGCCTCATCCCCTTCCTTTTTATAGAGGAAGAGGGTTTCTTCCCATTGACACAGGAGCAGTCGACTGATTGCACCATCAGTCGATTGGTCCTGTAGCCGTTGCCCAATAACGGCCGCTTTACACGTTGGATTTCATCCAATGGCAACATCATCAGTCGACTGATCTTACCATCAGTCGACTGATGGACCATCAGTCGAGTGCTTCACAAGCTCGACTCCATTTTGTGCCCATGCACAGTGCCATCAGTCGACTGCCATCCCTTGGCAGTCGACTGATGTCGATAGTAGTCGGCTACTAGTCCATGGCAGTCGACTGCTTGGGCCAAATGGCCATGAGTCGGACACTAGTTGAACTCGTTCGACTCAGAGCAGTCGACTTCCATGAATGGCAGTTGACTGATGTCGGGAAAACTCATCCGACACTTAGCCAAATGGCCAAGTTTCACCTAAGAGCGACTACCCCTTCCCGGGTTACATTCGATCACTCTCATCCCTCGTAGTCCCTCGCTTTTGAAGTTATCTTCGTCCGGCCATGTCCCTCGGATGTGCCAACCGCACGGCTCTGCAGCGCCATCCTTTGCTTCTCGCCCTGAAGTCTACTTCCTCCGGCTTCACTCCAAGCTCCTCGTCCGACGGTCCCTCGGATACTCCTAGCGCACGGCTTCCGTAAAGCTATCCTTCACCAACTCAAGGACCGAGTCATGAGAGGTGAAACTCGCCAAGGCTCCATGTGCGAATTACTAAGCCCTGCAAGACTCCAATGCACAAATCAAACAATAACCACAACCTAACTTAAACCCTTTGCCACACACATCAAAACCTTATCAACCTAACACATGTAATTAATATCATTTCCCAACTTACCGAGCCTATCGATTTACTCTATAAATCTCGCCCATTGGTAAATCAAAGAAATAAATACTAAGTACATGTGCCCGTTATTATATCGGGATTAAGAGCATATACACCATAATATCTGAGGTCCGATTCAATTAAGTAGTCAGCAATAAATCGAATCACCTCTAAGTCGGTCCTGCTCAATACACACAAAGTGTACTAGTGTAATTCTATGGTCATGACAAACCAATACCAAATCACACTACAACCATACCAATGGTTTGTCCATAACCATCTCGGTTGTGAGCCTTTACTTATACTTTACAAGGAACTGATAACATGATCTCCCGTGCGACACTACACACCATGTTATCTACAATGTAATGTATTAGACAATATGCATAACCATAAATATGTAAACAATGATCATGTGATTCTTATTTCAAAAATAAAGGTGTTCATACAAAAGATAGACTTTTCAGTATACATCTCAACAATCTCCACTTATACTAAAAGACTATGCTGTCCTCATATTGTCATACATCTGATTCTCATTCCTTCCACATGCCTATCAAAAGCTCTCGCTGGAAGGGCCTTAGTGAAAGGATCTGCCAGGTTATCCTTTGATGCAATCTTAGTCACAACAACTTCTCCACGCTTTTCGATTTCTCGTATCAGGTGGTACTTCCGCTCTATGTGTTTACTTGCCTTATGGGCTCGTGGTTCCTTCGAGTTTGCAACCGGACCACTGTTATCACAATAAATTATGATAGTTCTGGGCAAACCAGGAATCACATCCAAGTCCATCAAGAAGTTCCTGAGCCATACAACTTCTTTGGCCACCTCAGAGGCTGCCACATACTCAGCTTCCATGGTAGAGTCTGCCACGCATTTCTACTTGACACTCCTCCATACAATGGCTCCACCTCCCAAAGTAAACACAAAACCTGAGGTAGACTTACTGTTATCCCTATCTGATTGGAAGTCGGAATCTGTGTAACCCACAGGGAGTAATTGATCTGCCTGATATACCAGCATATAATCCTTAGTCTTTCTCAGGTACTTCAATATATTCTTTACCATAGTCCAATGTCCCTGTTCTGAATTACTCTAATATCTACTAACCATGCCCATGGAAAAGCAGATATCCGGTCTCGTAAATAGCATAGCATACATGAGGCTTCCTACTGCCTTCATCTCCTCTATCTCCTTAAATGTTCTAGGACACATCTCCTTAGATAAAGGGACTCCATGTCTAAAAGGTAGAAAACCTTTCTTGGAGTTCTGCATGCTAAAACGAGCCAAAATGGTGTCTATGTATGATGCTTGAGATAAGCACAACATCTTTTTCCTGCGATCCCTTATAACCTTGATCCCAAGGATGTGTCCCACTTCTCCCATGTCCTTCATATCAAACTGTTTGGACAACCATACCCTTACATCCAATAACACCTTGACATTGTTGCCAATTAATAAATTGTCATCTACGTATAGAACAAGAAATACCACTACGTTTCCGTCACATCTCTTGTATACACAAGATTCATCCGGACTTTGAATAAAACCATAAGACTGGATTACCTCATCAAAGTGGATGTTCCAAGATCTCGAATCTTGCTTCAATCCATAAATGGACCGATTAAGCTTGCACACAAGATGCTCTTTACCCTTTGCAATGAATCCCTCTGGTTGCTTCATATAGATGTTTTCCTCAAGACTTCCATTATGGAAAGCTGTCTTGACATCCATCTGCCACGCCTCATAATCCATATGAGTAGCAATACATATTCGATGTGACCTATCAGGGCTTCCACTAGCTGTCCGGTCTGCTTGACCCAACTGGACTTTTTGTCGATTGTCCGGTCTTCTGACCCAATCGGTCTTCATGCCAAATGTCTGATCCACGCGACCCATCTAGACTTCATACTTGGTGTCCGATCCTCCTGATCTATCAAGATACGTGTCTAGTATCCGGTCAACATGACCTACTAGAACTTCCTATTAAGCCTACACACTTAACACTGATATAAGAACACAAGTGAATCCTCACATTCAACTGTGATTCATACATCAAAACTAAGGAGTGATGCTCACTGCATCAACAATCTCCCCCTTTTTGATGTATGCCAACACACCAGTTAAAGTTAGGAGAATCAAATACCAATATTCAAATATTGAGTTATATAATAGATGCATAAAATAAACCATGTATGAGATGTCTAAAGCCTTATCATATTTTTGCATCTTTGTTTGAATAAATAATTTTTTTCTTTTAATAAATCTCCAACATTATATCTCATTCTCGTCCTATGGCATACATCAAAATAAAGATTAAATTTAAAATGACAACAAGATATAGTGGAGATAAGAAATTTTCAAGCTCAAAAATTAAGTTTTAAAATTTTTCACATGCGAATTTGATTTCAAAAACTTAATTTAAGCTTTTTAATAAATTTCAAACAACATTTATAACTTATCAAAAATTTTCAACCTTCTCAAAACTTTTCAAACTCTTAAAACTTCCCTTGAATAACAACTTATTTTTCAAAATTTTAAAGAATTTTCAAACTTAAAAATTTTCAAACTTTTCAAAACTCCCCCTGAATAAAAATTTATTTTCAAAATATTCAAAAAATTTCAAACTTCTAAAAAATTTCAAACTTTTCAAAACACCCCCTGAATAAAAATTTATTTTCAAAATATTCAAAAAATTTCAAACTTCTAAAAATTTTCAAACTTTTCATAACTCTTAATTTGATGAAAAAGTGATAGGGAATAAGTCCAAGAATGAATTCCTAAATATTATATTTACATTTTTAAAATACACATCTAAAAGTTGTCCAAAAAGCAAATGTCCAACTCTTTACTAGCTCAGATGATATAAAATTAATCATCAAGCTTTGAATTAGAGATAGTCACCGAAGTGATCAATTTGCTCTTGTAAACCCTGTGTTGATTCATGTCGATGCACTGGATCTACATCTGGAACCAGGGGTGCAGTCCTAACATCTCACGCCCAACTTTGTGGCTCAATACACAAACAGGTAATCCTAGGTGTTTGTGAGATGTTAAGGCTAACTTAAATATATAGGATCATGAAATCTAGATTGACCTAATCTAGATTTATTTTTATTTTCCTTTAAGAAATAATATAATATTTTTTTTCAAAATAATTCTGAATATTAAGCATGAAAATTTTATAATCTACCAAGCATAACACAATTCACACACAAGATTTAAAAATTATTAAATTTATTAAGCTCAAGTGACATAACAATCCTAGTTAGTAGATGGAGGATGAGAATGCCCCATGCCCTAAGACCTAAGAAGCTCAATCATCTCTCGATGATCCTCTCTCTGCGCCTACAAAATCTGCATCATCTAAAGATGTTACTGCTTCTGGTGGTGCATCGCATCCTACAACCTAGATAATCTCTCTGCTACGGTAGGAGGTGCTAGAATCCCAAGAAATGGTGATAGACTATCAAATCTTGAGGCTTCCTGATGCTCGTACTCGGAGTGGTGGTCGGGGTCGATCTCTGGCTCATGCTCCTGCTCAAGATCAGGCTGGGGTTGGGGCTGAGGGTCATCTCTCTTCCATGCAAGGATATTATTTTCATCTAAACTACTTTTTTGTAAACCAAACTTCCTGCTAGTGACATCAAACCCTAATGCAACTAAAAGGGATGTGATGACATGGCAGTAAGGCAAATGTGCATTCCTGCTAGTGACAGACCTAGAATGATAAATGATGGAATAGAACATCTGAAAGTTAATGTCTTAATCTAGTCTATGACAAAGTGCATAAAGTAAAAATGAGTGATAAGGGCACATCATAGCGATGTCCCGAGTGGTGAGTGGAAGAATGTAGTTCACTATGACTCGGTACAGGGAATAGTCCTATACTCTGAGTATAGCAAAACTAAATATACTCACAGATGGTGTTCTTTCCTCATCAAAAAGATGCATATGTATCCTATCTAATGTAATATGAGAGTATGGGTCACCGTACGGTAACTCCCCTTGAATAAAAACATATTTTCAAAATATTCAAAAAATTTCAAACTTCTAAAAATTTTCAAACTTTTCATAACTCCTAATTTGATGCAAAAGTGATATGCAAGAAGTCCAAGCATGAATTTCTAAATATTATATTTATATTTTTAAAATACACATCTAAAAGTTGTCCTTAAAGCAAATGTCTAACTCTTTACTAGCTCAAATGATATAGAATTAATCATCAAGCTTTGAATTAGAGTTAGTCACCGAAGTGACAAATTTGCTCTTGTAAACAACATGTTGGTTCATGCCGATGCACTGGATCTACATCTGGAACCAGGGGTGTAGTCCTAACATCTCATGCCCATCTTCGTCGCTCAATACACAAACAGGTAATCCTAGGTGTTTGTGAGATGCAAAGGATAACTTAAATCTATAGGATCATGAAATCTAGATTGACCTAATCTAAATTTATTTTTATTTTCTTTTAAAAATTAATGTAATATTATTTGTCAAAATAATTCTAAATATTAAGTATAAAAATTTTATAATCTACCAAGCATAACACAATTCACACACAAGATTTAAAAATTATTGAATTTATTAAGTTCAAGTGACATAACAATCCTAGTCAGTTGATGGAGGATGAGAAGGACCCATGCCCTAAGACCTAAGAAGCTCCATCATCTCTCGATGATCTTCTCTTTGCGCCAACAAAATCTACATCATCTCAAGATGCTGCTGCTTCTGGCGCTGCATCGCATACTCTAACCTATATAATCTCTCTACTACGGCAGGAGGTACTGGAATCCCAAAAAATGGTGATAGACTATCAAATCGTGAGGCTTCGTGATGCTCGGACTCGGAGTGGTGGTTGGGGTTAATCTCTGGCTCATGCTCCTACTCTAGATCAGGCTGGGGCTGGGGCTGAGGGTCAACTCTCTTCCATGCAAGGATATTATTTTCATCTAAACCAATTTTTTATAAACCAAACTGCCTAGATGCTATCATGTCATACTTAGTAAGTAGTTTGATGTTACATTTGGTAACATCAAACCCTAACGCAGCTAAAAGGGATGTGATGACATGGCAGTAAGGCAAAAGTGTCTTCCTACTAGTGACACAACTAGAATGATAAATGATGGAATGGAACATCTGTAAGTTAATGTCTAAATCTAGTATGACTAAGTGCATAAAGTAAAAATGAGTGATAAGGGCACATCATAGAGATGTCCATAGTGGTGAGTGGAAGAATGTAGTTCACTATGACTCGGTACACGGAATAGTCTTGTACCCTGAGTATAGTAGAACTAAATATACTCACAAACGGAGTTCTTTCCTCACAAAAAAGATGCATATGTATCCTATCTAATGTAATATGAGAGTAGGGATCACCGTACAGTAACTCCCCCTGAATAAAAACTTATTACCAAAATATTCAAAAAATTTCAAACTTTTAAAAAATCTCAAACTTTTCAAAACTCCCCATGAATAAAAACTTATTTTCAAAATATTCAAAAAATTTCAAACTACTAAAAATTTCAAACTTTTCATAACTCTTAATTTCATGCAAAAGTGATAAGGAATAAGTCCAAGCATGAATTCATAAATATTTATATTTATAATTTTAAAATACACATCTAAAAGTTGTCCTTAAAACAAATGTCCAACTCTTTACTAGCTCAAATGATATAAAATAAATCATCAAACTTTGAATTAATTTGCTCTTGTAAACCCCGTGTTGGTTCATGTTGATGCACTGGATCTACATCTGAAACCAGGGATGCAATCCTAACATCTCACGCCCATCTCCGTGGCTCAATGCACAAACAGGTAATCCTAGGTGTTTGTGAGATGCAAAGGCTAACTTAAATCTATAGGATCATGAAATCTAAATTGATCTAATCTAGATTTATTTTTATTTTCCTTTAAAAAATAATATAGTATTATTTTTCAAAATAATTCTGAATATTAAGCATTAAAATTTCATAACCTACCAAGCTTAACCCAATTCACATACAAGATTTAAAAATTATTGAATTTATTAAGTTCAAGTGACATAACAATCCAAGTTAGTAGATGGAGGATGAGATGGACCCATGCCCTAAGACCTAAGAAGCTCCATCATCTCTCGATGATCCTCTCTCTGTGCCTACAAAATCTACATCGTCTCAAGATGCTGCTGCTTTTGGTGCTGCATCGTATCCTACAACCTAGATAATTTCTCTGGTATGGTAGAAGGTGCTAGAATCTCAATAAATGGTGATAAAATATCAAATCCTGAGGCTTCCTGATGCTCGGACTTGGAGTGGTGGTCGGGGTCGATATCTGGCTCATGCTCCTACTCTAGATCAGGCTGGGGCTTGGGCTGAGGGTCATCTCTCTTCCATGCAAGGATATTATTTTCATCTAAACAAATTTTTTCTAAACCAAACTTCCTAGATCCTATCATGTCATACTCAGTAAGTTTTTTGATGTTACATGTGGTAACATCAAACCCTAATGAAGCTAAAAGAGATGTGGTGACATGGCAGTAAGGCAAATATGCCTTCCTACTAGTGACAAACCTAGAATGATAAATGATGGAATGGAACATCTGTAAGCTAATGTCCAAATCTAGTCTATGACTAAGTGTATAAAGTAAAAATGAGTGATAAGGGCACATCATAGTGATGTCCCTAGTGGTGAGTGGAAGAATGTAGTTAACTATGACTCAGTACAGGGCATAGTCCTGTACTCTGAGTATAATAGAACTAAATATACTCACAGACGGAGTTCTTTCCTCACCAAAAAGATGCATATGTATCCTATCAAATGTAATATGAGAGTAGGGGTCACCGTATGGTAACTCCCTCTGAATAAAAACTTATTTTCAAAATATTCAAAAAATTTCAAATTTCTAAAAATTTTCAAAATTTTCAAAACTCCCCCTGAATAAAAACTTATTTTCAAAATATTCAAAAATTTTCAAACTTCTAAAATTTTTTCAAACTTTTCATAACTCTTAATTTGATACAAAAGTGATAGGGAATAAGTCCAAGCATGAATTCCTAAAAATTATATTTATATTTTTAAAATACACATCTAAAAGTTGTCCTTAAAACAAATGTCCAACTCTTTTCTAGCTCAAATGATATAGAATTAATCATCATGCTTTGAATTCGAGTTAGTCACCGAAGTGATCGATTTGCTCTTGTAAACCCCGTGTTGGTTCATGTCAATGCATTGAATCTACATCTTGAACCAGGGGTGCAGTCCTAACATCTCACGCCCATCTTCATGGCTCAATACACAAACAGATAATTATAGGTGTTTGTGAGATGCAAAGGCTAACTTAAATCTATTGGATCATGAAATCTAGATTAACCTAATCTAGATTTATTTTTATTTTCCTTTAAAAAATAATATAATATTATTTTTCAAAATAATTTTGAATTTTAAGCATTAATATTTAATAATCTACCAAGCATAACACAATTCAAACACAAGATTTAAAAATTATTGATTTTATTAAGTTCAAGTGACATAACAATCCTAGTCAGTAGATGGAGGATGAGAAGGACCCAAGCCCTAAGACCTAAGAAGCTCCATCATCTCTCGATGATCCTCTTTTTGTGCCTACAAAATCTACATCATCTCAATATGTTGCTGCTTCTGGTGCTGCATCGCATCCTCCAACCTAGATAATCTTTCTGCTATGGTAGGAGGTGCTGGAATCGCAAGAAATGGTAATAGACTATCAAATCCTGAGGCTTCCTGATGCTCAGACTCAGAGTGGTGGTTGGGGTCGATCTCTAGCTCATGCTCCTGCTCTAGATTAGGCTGGGGCTGAAGGTCATCTCTCTTCCATGCAAGGATATTATTTTCATCTAAACCAATTTTTTCTAAACCAAACTGCCTTGATCCTATCATGTCATACTCAGTAAGTTGTTTGATGTTACATTTGGTAACATCAAACCCTAATGCAGCTAAAAGGGATGTGATGACATGGCAGTAAGGCAAATGTGCCTTCCTGCTAGTGACATACCTAGAATGATAAATGATGGAATGGAACATCAGTAAGCTAAGGTCTAAATCTAGTCTATGACTAAGTGCATAAAGTAAAAATGAGTGATAAGGGCACATCATAGCGATGTCCCTAGTGGTGAGTGGAAGAATGTAGTTCACTATGACTCAGTATAGGGCATAGTCCTGTACTTTGAGTATAGTAGAACCAAATATACTCACAGACGGAGTTCTTTCCTCACAAAAAAATGCATATGTGTCCTATCTAATGTAATATGAGAGTAGGGGTCACCGTACGGTAACTCCGTGGATGGAAAACATGCAACACGACATGTCGAATGCATAAGTCCTAAATGCTCTCTCAACATGGTGGGAGTAAAAACAAAGTCCTTTCCCTGTACTCTTGCCGAATATAAAATGTCATCAATTTTACTAAAGTTTTTAAAAAACTCTGCACATATGTCTATGTTAATAGAGTTTTTGCAATAAACTAGTTTTTCTAATCCATAGTGTGCGATGACCTCCATACTAAGCATGCATGCATTACTAAAGTATGATATACTAATATACCTAGTTGGCATAGGAATGTAAGTGGTGCTCTCAAACCTAATCCTATGCCCCTTAGTGGGAAACCTAATATTCAAGCATGGAGTCGATGACTCAATCTCAATAGCTCTTCTTTTACCCTTAATTGAATTATAAATATTCAATATTTACTAAAAATAATTGAAATTAAAGTTTTAGAGTTATTACCTCGGTATTTAGGATGATATTAAAGGAATATGATGACCTAAGCTCTTCAGAAGTTTGGAAATAGGGTTTTTGAGGTGGATTTGTGGCTATTGTGAATGAATTTGGCGTGGCTCGGCGTTGTTCTTATAGATAGGATTTAATCGACTGGAAACATTCCACTCGCCTAAACATATTTCAGTCGACTATAATAAATTTTACCATTTACTTCGCTGCCTAAACTTTATCTACCAGCTCATTTCAGTCGACTAAATTTACTTCAGTTGATTGAAGTCATGTTTTACCTTCCCGATACTCGGAGACAACTAAATCTGATTCAATCGACTATTGTCGAGTCGACAGAAAAAATTCAATCGACTAAATTTGAGTATTTTTAATTTTTCCTAATTTTTTATGTTTAACTCGATTTAATCGATTTTATTAAGTTAAATTTATTTATTTACTTAATTGTTTTTATTTAATTAAGCTAGTTATATTGATTTAGATGATTAAATTTAATCTAGTAGGTTAATTAGTTTAGTGATTAAGTTTGTTTTAATCTAGCTAAATTATGTTTAATTTAATTAAATTTAAACAACATTATTAAGTAGTTTGTTAAGTTAAGTGAATTTATTTATTCTAGGTACGTTTGTTTAGTTTTAATAAATTAGGTTTAATTAAGTTAAGTTTAATTAAGGTATGTTGTTTAGGTAAATTTATCAATTTTGATTTAAGTATATTAGAATGAATTAAGCTAAATTAAACTAATTATGCTTAATTAAGATCTAAATCATCTCACCCAAGCTAGGTTTTCAATACACTTATTCCTATGAATTTTGTGAGATGAGGATTTCTTTTATCTTAATTAAATTTAATGAGCAATTTCAAAGTGTTTAAACTTGTGTTAGATTCATGCTTGGTTTGAGCTAGTTAAGTAGGTTTTTCCAGTATTGACTTCCAGGTCATGGCGAGGCACATGGCCTTCTTGGTTATCAGAGCAACGACCACTTCCTAGACAAAGTCAATAAAGGAATTAAATATTTGATTCACTTTTAAACTACGCCTTAGTCTAACTAGTTAAAGATTTAGTGAGTTAGCTTCGGTCAATTCCACTCAACTTAGTGCACCAGGTCGTGGCGAGGTACATGGCCTTCTTGGTTATCGGAGCAACGCCCACTTCCTAGACATGCACTTCGAAGAACTTCCCTAACTTACTATCAGTTCACTTTTATTAGTACTAGGTTGTTAATGTTTAAACTACTTTGTTTCCTATCTAGTCTATTCTAAATTAAGCAAGTAAAGTAAACTAAAGCAAGCAAGTGTTTAACTGAACAAGGAAACAAGCAAGGTGTTAGCTCCCCCTAAATGGTAGCTAGATTGAGTTTTGTTCACTAAGTGAACTTGACTCTTGGGAACCAAAAATTGATTTGGTCCAACTTGGTTGACTAAGCTAGACTTAGGAACCTAAGTAGTGACATGTATGATTTATAGGTGGACTTAGCCTTGTATCCGAGTTCGGATCTGTTGTACATGGCTCGCTGAGATCCAAGCATCATGTTGAGTTACTTGGAACCCGAAGTGAACCTTTCCAAAGATCCAGTTAGATCTCCTACTTGCCTTTTTAGGACTGAGTTCTCTTCCTCAAGCTTTGCAACTTGAGTTGAGCCTCTATCCTTAATTTGGCAAGTCGAAGTCTTCGAGTTGACTTGCTCCTTAAGTACTTGGACTTCCTTAAGTAGCGAGTCGACTCGATTCTCGGACTTAGCTAACTTCCAACCTAAGCATGCAATAATATTATACAACTTATCTTCTAGGGGAGAAGTTACCTCGTCAGAACCTTCGAAAATGGATGCAGATCCATGGCTTTGATGTGATCAAAACATATAGGGTTTTAGGAGTAGCGAGTCATACATATATGCTTGTTTGTTTCATGCATATTTTACTTTGTTTTGCTTGTATTTTCTGTTTTTTTGGTTCGGAGATCTGCTCTTTGTACTTTTGTGTGCAGGATAGCATTTCATGTGAAAATGGCACACTTTCGGAGCGAAAAAGAGCATTTGGCAGCTGGATGGAGTAGGGCACACGACCAGGGCATGTGGCTACACACGACCATGTCCGAAGCTCGAGATTGACCACCATAGGGCCACACACGGCTTGCCCATGTGGAAACACACAGCCGTGTGGCAGCCTAGTTTTTTTGGCTTGATTAGGATTTTTTTTGGATTTCGTGAAAAGCCGACCTCATGTCTATATAAAGAAATTCATGCTCAAACCCTAGGGGGGAGGCATGACGGCCGGGACAACACTCCGAAGCCCTAAAAGCTTCAGAAAATCACAACGGGGAGGAAGGAAGCCGCTTGAGATCCAAGTTCTGCACCTCAACGCAAGGGAGAAGAGCCTCAACGCATTGTAATCTATATTCTTTCCATACTTTATCTTGTATTTATGATTTTGATAATGCCTCGTGATTCTTTTCTCGCATTCATGAAGTAGATGTTAGTGAAAGCCCTAGAGCCAATCATGTGATGATTGTTGTATGGACTTTATTGTATCATATTCCTATTTATAAAGGCATGGTTGTTATATTTACTTGTATTGGTGCCAAATAACTAAATATAATAACGTCCTTGAGTAGAAGGTTCTTATCTATATCAATCGATTGGTTGAATCGATAATGAGATGATATAGAGAACACTACTCTTAATCATTCCTAGTCAAGTATTAACATTCTGGGATAATGTTAATGCGTAGAGACTAGCATGTAGGTCAACATGATGACTTGATCTCACAAGTCATGGATATGAGATATCAAGTTGACACATGGGTATGCATTGGAGAATGTATACTGAATGACCCACCATAAGAAAGTATCGTGGATCGTTATATGAGTGTCATATACTTTCTCATGTGACTATTAGTTCTTAGATCTGAAGTCACCATGGTTCCCTACATAAGGAGTTGCATACTTTGGCTTCGTCAAACGTCACACGTAAATGGGTGGACTATAAAGGCGATTATTGGGTATGTAACAAATTATGCGGAGGGATGTGAGTGATGTAGATGGGATCTATCCCTCCTATATGACGGGAGTGACATCGTTATTCTTGATAGAGTGAGACCACGAAGTGCATGGCCATGCCCAAATGAGTCAATATGAGATATTAAGGTCATTTGATTAGAGTGAGTCTACTTGGAGTTCAAGATATAGATTGTACCGAGGATGATACGGTCTATGCCTCAATCGGTCAATCTAGATGTCAAGGATAGAGGGACATTGTAACATATTGTGAGAGTCACAATTAGTAGTCACAAAGGTGATGTTGGAGCTCAACATTCTTGTAACTTGGGTAGAAATGATGTGTTGCTAGATATCGCTCATTGCTTATGTTCCTAAATACAAACGTTACAAGAACCTATAGGGTCACACACAAAGAGCAATTAGATGGATATTAGGTTTATATGATGAACCATGAGGATTAAGTTCATGGGATGAATCAAATTGGATTAAGAGTAATCCAAATTAGACTAATTGAGTTAGACTCAATTTGATTCAAGTGTTGAGTGAGTCTAATTTAGATTTGATTCATTGAGTCAATTTAAATTAATGAATAGAGATTCATTAAATCACATTGACTTGAATCAAGTGGTTAGATTTGATCAACCATGGGAGATAAGAGGTCAAGTTTGACTTGACTTGAGAGGGAAGATGAATGGTCAATTTTGACTTGCCAATTGCCATGTCATGGTGACTTGGCATGGGGGCCGACCAATGATGATGTTCCACATCATCATGGACTTATCATGTGGTGCCACCTCATGAGGGAGACCAAGAGCCATTGCCTCTTGGAGTTACATGCATGCATGTAACCCCCCAAGAGTTAAGTGGCCGACCACTTTTCCATTTGATGGGAATTTTTTTGGTGGGTAACTCCATCTTTTTCTTCCTTGCTCTTCCTCAAGCTCTCTCTCAATCCTCTATCTTGGACGAATCTTCCATGAGTGCTAGCACACTCTAGGTTGATTTTCTCCACCATTTGTCCATGTGGATACCAATAGAGGAGTGTACACTTGACACTCTTGAGTTCCGGCAAAACGTTTGGACGAGCGGGATAAGTGAAGGGCGTCGCTACGAGGGTAACACTCTCATCTTGTAGATCTAAGGTAGATCTAGGTTTACTTAAGCTGATACATATTTTTTTTATTTTTATATATCTTCGCACGGATCCGTGGCCGGGCTTCCGAGGTTTCCGCAACACAAAAAGCGGTTTTTGCAGCTCGGAAAGTCCAACAGTGGTATCAGAGCCACGTGCGAAGCATGTATGTGTTTTAAATTTGTAGTTTTTGTATTAGATATAAAAATTACAGATATTTAAGTTTCTGTAAATTTCCTATTTTTATAGATTTTTGGGTATTTTTCTCGAAGAGTCGAAGAAACGAGTGTTGGGACACTTGTAGGCTTTAACCACCGAGAAAAACTCTCCGAAACGGCGAGTTCTTGATTTAGGTTTTTGGGAAAGTGACTTAAGTCACTGTAAGATCGAATAGGGACACTCGCAACATTTATTTTGCAAGTAGGGGCGCTGACCCTATCCCCGAAGGGGCCTTGTCCCGCGATCGCACCCGGAAACCGCTTAGCGAGACCGTTACGGAGAGGTGACTCATAAAATTGAAAAAAAAAGGAAATATTATAGAAATTTTCTGTAAAATACATAATTTAGAATTATGTATAATTCTGTGATGGTCATATCCCAAGAACCCCAATATGATTGGATGATAAATGTATTGTAATTCATAATACGACCTGCGTGCCATTTTTGTCATTGTGCATGTTGTATAGGGTATGCGACCTGTGCGTCGTGCCTCTTCTTTTAAAATTCTAGTTGTAAATAATTTTAGACTCGAATGTAACTCGAGTTTCATGTTTGTAATGTACAAAATGGAGCGGTGGAAGGTCCACTAGTAGACGGAGTTACGAGAAGGGTGCCGACGACACATGGCGGTCAAAGGAAGCACTTGGAGAAGCCGCTAACCCTAGGTTGACCGTCCGATCTTCTCATTGGCTTGAGAAGATCGTAGTAGGGCCATTACCACATTACAATTAATTTATATATATATATATATATATATATTTTGCTTGTATGTATGTGATGCATGCTAGTAAATTTTGCTTGTATGTATATGATGTATGCTAGGATATTTTTCTTGTATGTATATGATGCATGCTAGAATAATGCTTGTATGTACGTGATGCATGCTAGTGTAGGGTAATAAAGGCCTTAATGCATATATGATACACATTACTATTAGATTAGATCTTAATCGAATCAACTCGAAAAATGCCTACCAAGTCTTGATACCCATCATTACCTCGATCATTTGTAGTTGTTGAATCTGCCAAAGTAGAGCAACGCATATTATCTTGGTAGGGTGCGGAGGGACAATCTTGGTCCCGCCTATCACGGCTTGGGTGAGAGTAAGCTCAATTAGATTGAGTAAAACTAGTTAACTCAATTGGATTGAGTAGAACTATAGGCCTTGATCCTATAAACAAGAGTTGCATAGATAGGATAAGATCGCATTTACACTAAATATTGGGTGATTTAGCCAAAGCTAACTCAAGGACTTTTGTAAATGTAGATCTTGATCCTATAAACAAGAGTTGCATAGAGATGTTATCGGTAATGTGTTACCTACCGATCATTCTAAGCCTTGGGCGATTTAGCCAAAGCTAACTCAAGGCGTAGTATGATGTGGATCTTGTCCCACAAGAATTATAGCTAGTTTGTATGAATATAGTAATGTGGTTTGACCACATCCATAACTCGATTATATAAAAGTCCTATAATTCAGTGGGAGCATCATTTGATTAAAGGCCTAATTAAATGATAAATAGAATATGATATTAATTTTCTGCATTGTGTATGTTGTAGATTACCATGTCGACAAACATGAACACTCTCTCCCTGCGTTCTGTCCTTGAGAAGGACAAGCTCAATGGAGCTAATTTTCTGGACTTGTATAGGAACCTGAGAATCGCACCCAAGAAAGGAAACTGTACGTCCTGGAGCAACCTATTCCGGAGGCACCTCCTGCTACTGCCTCGCGAACTGACAAAGATGCTTACAAGAAGCATCAAGATGATGCATTAGATGTGTCATGTCTCATGCTCGCGACCATGAACTTTGAGCTTCAGAAGCAACACAAGTTCATGAATGCTTATGATATGGTTGAACATCTTCGTCAACTATATCAAGGACAAGCAAGGCACGAGAGATATGAGATCTCTAAGGCATTGTTTTAGTCCAAGATGCAAGATGGGACTCTCGTAGGTCCATATGTACTCAAGATGATTGGATACATAGAAAACATACAGAGGTTGGGATTCCCACTTGGCCAAGAGTTGGCCACTGACTTGATCTTGCAATCTTTGTCACAAAGCTACAATCAATTTGTCATGAATTACAACATGAATGAAATTGATAAGCCACTTCCTAAGATTCTTAGCATGTTGAGAACTGCTGAGCTCAACCTTAAGAAGGAAAAATCTGACTCCATTTTGATGGTGCAAAAGAAGAAAGGCAAGGGCAAGCCTAAAGGTAAGGGAAAGTCCCAAGCCAAGGGCAAAGGCAAAGAATTGAAACCCAAAGGAGGGGTGGCCAAAGAAGGGGCTTGCTTCCACTGCAAGGAAGCTGGACACTTGAAGCATAACTGCAAAGATTACTTAGAAGATCTTAAGAAGAAGAGAAGTGAGACTTCTACTTCAGGTATAAATGTTATAGAAGTCAATCTATCTATTTCTTCATCATGGGTATTAGATACCAGATATGCATCTCACATTTGTACCAATGTGCAGGCGTTGAGAAATAGCAGGGCATTGACAAAGGGCGAGGTGAACCTACGAGTAGGCAATGGAGCAAGAGTTGTTGCTGTTGTTGTAGGAACTTATGATCTATCTCTGCCCACTGGGCTTGTACTAGAACTTGATGAATGTTGTTATGTGCCTGCTTTAACTAAGAACATAATTTCGATTTCTTGTTTTGACAAGAAAGGATTTACATTTATAATAAAGAGCAAATATTGTTCAGTTTATTTAAATGATATGTTCTATTGTAGTGCACCTCTAATGAATGGACTCTACTTTCTAGACTTAGAGAGCCCCATCTATAACATAAGTACAAAATGTTCAAGTCAAATGAGTTGAACCAAACCTATCTCTGGCATTGTCGCTTAGGTCACATAAATGAGAGTCGTTTATCTCAGCTCCATAAGGATGGGATGCTAGACTCATTTGATTTTGAATCATATGAGACATGCGAGTCTTGCCTTTTAGGCAAGATGACCAAGACTCCCTTTAGTGGACACAACAAAAGAGCAACAGACTTGTTAGGACTTATACATAGTGATGGTTGTAGCCCTTTCAATGTTGCTATTAGAGGTGGTTACAGGTACTTCATTACATTTACTGATGACTTCAGTAGATATGGTTATGTGTATCTAATGACAAATAAATCAGAATCCTTCGAAAAGTTCAAAGAACTCAAGAATGAAGTACAAAACTGTTGGGTTTTCGGTACCGTGGCATGTGTGTGTTCGATCACGTTTCGTAAACATGAACACAGCGGAAGCAATAAAAATAATAAATCTACATTTATTACAACACACACAACACACGCATGCATATTACAACAAGTGTAGACATAACCGTAAATTTAAATTTGCAATAAAAGGAAATTTATCTACGTTATACCTTTCGTATGACGTGTAGCGGGAACGGCATCAACCGGAACGATCCTTGCTAGAATCGTCTCTATCCGTATCCACGCCGAGTTCCTCGGGATGACTTCGCTAAGCCACAAGCTTCGTCTTTGTACGGGTTACTAGCCTGGTGTTGAAGACGACGTGATCGAGAGATGATCACGATCCGAATCCAAATTCGGATCCTAATACGAGTTCTCAAAACTCGCTTCTCTGGAGAGGTATTCGTCAACCAATTGACGAATCCTTCGTCCTCCACCTCAGAGGATTACCGGAGATCGAATCCCCGGTAAGTTAGCTGCTGTCGGAGCTCTAACCGTCGTCCAAACGATGCTCCGACGAGAGAAAAACAAGCTGTCCAGAAAACTGGACAGCTTTGGTGGAGGTGATAGGCGCCGGCCAACCAAGGGAAGATAGAGCTCACCTTGATGCCAAACCTAAAGAAGATCACCGGAGTACCACCGGCAGCAGCTCGACACCGGCGAGGGGGAAGGTCAACACCTTCTGGACGCCGGTTGGAGCCTCAAGGTGGGCGGCGGCAAGGAGGAGGAGAGTTGGCTCTGAATTTCTCCAAGGAGAGGTGGGCGGCAACTTAGGGTTGTGGATTTGGGCTTAACAATCCCTTAAGCCCTCTTTTATAGAGAACTAATTCTCTTAATGGTTATTGGATCATAACCATGAGGCCTGTTAACCCGCTCCATTAATATAAGTTAAAATAAACTAAACCATAATGGTTTTTTTTAAGTTAAAACGAACCGAACCAACTTTTGGTTCATTCGTTTAAAATAAATCAAACCCTTTGGTTTATTCTCCTCCATTGGATTAGAACCAAACCATTTTGGTTCATCCATTATGTCTTCATAAGACACGGCCCATCCACGCTTCCATTTCGTCTGAAACGATTTCATGCTCGCTTCTTGTTTGGTCCAACCAAACCTAGTTTCTCTCAGTCTGAGAATCCCATTCTCAAGCTCATTTTAAATCTTTCGGATTATGCTCGTTGTCCGTGTGACCAAATAGGTTCTCGGTTTATGTTGGCCGTCTATAACTAACCATTAATTATAGAACGATCATGAGTGGCACCTAGTAGTAAATCATGATCCCCAATTAACCGAAAAGATCAACGGTTGATCCAGAACTATTTCTGAAACCCTTCAGCAGCTCGAATGATTCGTGCCCCATTCCCTTCACTCATCTTATACCCACTTGGTTCAGGACATGGTCTATTGTGTCAGTCCCCACTATGCTGACTACGTCACACCTAGCCCAAGTATCATTTCCTCGTCCTACGGATTCTAGTTACTCCACATGTATCGAAGAGTACCTTACTCTAAACATGTAATGCTTTGGCCAAAGACTTTAGTAATAATCCGACGAGAGGCCATGAGTATACATCTCCTCGCAAGGAGTGGTGAATCCTTTATAGGCTATTCAAACACCTTCGATCACTTCGACTTATACCCAATCATCCCGGGTCCACATCTCCTTAGAGATGCTTGCTTAAGATGTCAAAGCATAAGTCTCCATGATCAAGATGACTTGAATCCAAACTTGGTTTTCATACATGGAATCCATTTCCGACTTCATGGCACCAAGCCACTTATCCCTTTCTGAACTTGTCAGCACTTCTTCATAACTGGTAGGCTCCTCATCATCAATGAGTAACACATCGTTCGATTCACTTACGAGAAATCCATATCTCTCAGGAATATTGCGTGTTCTACCAGATCTACGAAGATGTGGTGTTACAATAGGTCCAGCCGATTGCTCATCACTATGAGTTGTCGACTGTTGTGCTTCACCAGGTATCTCATCAATGTCTATTTGAGTCTCTCGAGCCTCCTCAAGCTCGATGACACTCCCACTGTTTTCTTGCAAGAGAAACTCTTTCTCTAGAAACACAGCATGCCTTGAAACAAACACTTTTTGTTCCAACGGATGATAGAATTGGTAACCCCTTGTTTCCGTAGGGTATCCAACAAATAGACATTTATCAGACTTAGCATCCAGTTTGTCTGAAACAGTCTGCTTCACATAAGCAGGACAACCCCATATCTTCAAGTAAGATACATGAGGTTTCTTACAATTCCATATCTCATATGGAGTAGTTGAGACTACCTTGGTAGACATTCTGTTTAACAAGTAAACAGCTGTCTGAAGTGCATAGCCCCAAAAGGACTTAGGAAGAGTCGCATGATTCATCATTGACCTGACCATGTCCAACAAGGTCCGGTTACGCCTCTCAGATACACCATTATGCTATGGTGTATATGGCGGAGTCCATTGAGACAATATACTATTGTCTCTTAGATAATCAAGAAACTCTTGACTTAAGTATTCACCACCTCGATCCGATCGAAGTATTTTAATACTCTTATCATGTTGTTTCTCTACTTCATTTCGAAATTCTTTGTACCTTTCAAAGGCTTCAGACTTGTGTTTCATCAAGAACACATACCCAAGCCGTGAGTGATCATCGGTGAAGGTAATGAAGTAGCTATAGCCTCCTAATGCTTGAGTTGACATAGGTCCACATACATCAGTATGTATTAGTCCTAGTAACTCTCTCACTCGTTCACCTTTTCCAGTAAAAGGTAACTTAGTCATCTTGCCTTTTAAGCATGATTCACATGTATCGTATGAATCCAATTCAAATGATTTCAGAATTCCACATCGGTGTAATTCGGACATGCGTTTCTTGCTTACATGGCCAAGACGACAATACCACATGTCGAAGTCTAATTGATTATCTTTTCGAGCACACTTGTTGCTCGCTTCGATATTGAAAATATCACTGGATACGTCCAACGTATAAACACCATTACTTAAAGTTCCAGTCCCTTAAAGAACTCCATTCAAAGTTATGTAACAACAATTGTTACTAAAAGTCAAATGGTACCCATTTCTATTTAAACAAGAAATAGAAATGATGTTCTTTATCAACGAAGGAACATAAAAGCAATTGTCCAGTTCTAAGACAAGTCCTACAGGGAGTTCCAACAAATACGTTCTGATGGCGAGTGCAGCAACCGTTGCTCCATTCCCAACATGTAAATTTGACTCTCCCTTGACGAGTCTTCTTCTATTCCTTAGCCCATGTATGTCATTACATATATGTGAGCCACACCCAGTATCAAATACCCAAGTGTCTGAGGAAATAGAATGACAATCAATAAAGAAGATTTCTGAAGAAGATGGGGCATCCGATGCCTTATCCTTCTTCACGAACTCAAGATAAATCTTGCACTTTCTTTGCAAATGGATCTCCTTGCCATAATGATGGCAAGTTTCCTTTTGTGCTAGTTCTACCTTCTTAGCCCTTCTCTTCTTTCCCTTCTGCTGTTCCTTTGACTTCCTCTTAGAACCTTTCTACGAGGAATCAACTAACAACACCGTCCCCTGCTCATGCTTCTCAGAAGACTCCACAGCTTCAAAGATATTGAGCAAGACTACAGATGAATCTTCCTAGCATCTCAGAGGTGAAGAGGAGCTTTGAGACTTCAACCTTCAATCTCACTTGCTCATCAACCAACTCACAAAGATGAAGGACTACGATATGAGCATCCATATGCTCATGCTCATGCCGCTGAGCTTGGGTTCCATCGCGGCTAGCATGATGCAACTCATTTGTTCGTAATCACTCATATGTTTCGATAGGCCAACAATTGGTCCAGAGTTGCATCACACTAGGACGGGCGGAAGAGGCGCTCGAGGACATTTGCAAGCTTTTCAACCTTGAGAACAATTCTCAAGTTTCTAAGCCACCCAAGAAGTTCGCCCACTAATTTATTCGAATCCAAAATGGAACGCAAATTCAAAGACATCATGATCAATATATATTAACTTAGAAATACAAAACGAGCATATATTAGAAAGATGATTTTAAAATGCACAAATATACATTTATAAATCCCATTCATTTTTCGAATTTCAAAAACCCCAAAATCACTTCGGGAGATCGTAGGTCCATCTCCGAATGGGCTGATATCCATCATAGTTATGAACAACCTTGGAGAGAGTCCAACAAACCATTCATAACTACGACGGTAGGTATCATCTATACCGATTGCATATCACGTATATGCAACAATCACAATGTGCTATCAACTAATTGAATGTTCACACATACATCGGGTTGTTAACACATTAACAAGTATGCATCATATGCATAGCACCCAACTTCACCTCCCTTTACATCGACCTTGGAGAGAGTCCAACAAGCCGATGCTGTGTTAAAGCCAACCCATTAATCGAGAAATAGTTTTAATATGGTTAGAGCGCATTCAACCAATTAGCCCAGCTTGGAGAGAGTCCAACAACCAAAGCTAACGATTGACCTCTGACTCTTACCATATTAGTATTAAACTATTACATGGTTTGAACATGTTCGGGTTCGAGCCGGGCTTGGAGAGAGTCCAACAACCCAAACAAGAAATGGAACTCTGGTTCTAACCATATTAATGGAAGGTGTAGGCTTTAATATTGTTTAAGGGTTTTATGTCTCATCCTCTTTGCATGCAAATAACTATTATCTACATGGCATGACATACATGACATACATCTACATGTCACGACACGCATGGCATAATGTTATGCATCTAATGCAATTACATGGCATACAATTATGTCATGTATATAATTTCCTTATATGTCATAACTATTTATGGAAATAAAATATGTTTAAGATTTGATTCTCCAAATCAAATCATAATTAAATTAGGAAACAAATTTCCAAATCTAATCACATATTTTATTCATGGAATTATTTGATTAAGGAAAATCTATTTAGGAAACTAATTTCCTAAATAATTAAAACTACTTATGGAAATAAAATATTTTAAGATTTGATTTCCCAAAACAAATCAAGATTAAATTAGGAAACAAATTTCCAAAATCTAATCAAATATTTTATTTATGGAAAATATCAATTTCCATAAATACTTCCAACTTTCCAAAAGTGGAAGATTTCCATAAATACTTCTAAATTTCCAAAATTAGAAAATTTCCAGAAATACATTATGACTATCGCAAAACCATTTTTATGATTATGTCGAAACACAACCTAGGCTATGATACCACTGTTGGGTTTCCTACACCGCGGCGTGTGTGTGTTCGATCACGTTTCGCAAACATGAGCACAGCGGAAGCAATAAAAATAAGAAATCTACATTTATTACAACACACACAACACACGCATGCATATTACAACAAGTGTAGACATAACCGTAAATTTAGATTTGCAATAAAAGGAAATTTATCTACGTTATACCTTTCGTATGACGTGTAGCGGGAACGGCATCAACCAGAACGATCCTTGCTAGAATCGTCTCTATCCGTATCCACGCCGAGTTCCTTGGGATGACTTCGCTAAGCCACGAGCTTCGTCTTCGTACGGGTTACTAGCCTCGTGTTGAAGACGACGTGATCGAGAGATGATCACGATCCGAATCCAAATTCGGATCCTAATACGAGTTCTCAAAACTCGCTTCTCCGGAGAGGTATTCGTCAACCAATTGACGAATCCTTCGTCCTCCACCTTAGAGGATTACCGGAGATCGAATCCCCGGTAAGTTAGCCGCTGTCAGAGCTCTAACCGTCGTCCAAACGATGCTCCGACGAGAGAAGAACAAGCTTTCCAGAAAACTGGACAGCTTTGGTGGAGGTGATAGGCGCCGGCCAACCAAGGGAAGATAGAGCTCACCTTGATGCCAAACCTAAAGAAGATCACCGGAGTACCACCGACAGCAGCTCGACACCGGCGAGGGGGAAGGTCAGCACCTTCTGGACGCCGGTTGGAGCCTCAATGTGGGCGGCGGCAAGGAGGAGGAGAGTTGGCTCCGAATTTCTCCAAGGAGAGGTGGGCGGCAACTTAGGGTTGTGGATTTGGGCTTAACAATCCCTTAAGCCCTCTTTCATAGAGAACTAATTCTCTTAATGGTTATTGGATCATAACCATGAGGCCCGTTAACCCGCTCCATTAATATAAGTTAAAATAAACCAAACCATAATGGTTTATTTTATGTTAAAACGAACCCAACCAACTTTCGGTTCATTTGTTTAAAATAAACCAAACCCTTTGGTTTATTCTCCTCCATTGGATTAGAACCAAACCATTTTGGTTCATCCATTATGTCTTCATAAGACACGGCCCATCCACGCTTCCATTTCGTCTGAAACGATTTCATGCTGACTTCATGTTTGGTCCAACCAAACCTTGTTTCTCTCGGTCTGAGAATCCCATTCTCAAGCTCGTTTTAAATCCTTTGGATTACGCTCATTGTGCGTGTGACCAAATAGGTTCTCGGTTTATGTCGGCCATCTATAATTAATCATTAATTATAGAATGATCATGAGTGGCACCTAGTAGTACATCATGATCCCCAATTAACCGAAAAGATCAATGGTTGATCCAGAACTATATCTAAAACTCTTCAGCAGCTCGAATGATTCGTGCCCCATTCCCTTCACTCATCTTATACCCACTTGGTTCAGGACATGGTCTATTGTGTCAGTCCCCACTAGGCTGACTACGTCACACCTAGCCCAAGTATCATTTCCTCGTCCTACGGATTCTAGTTACTGCACATGTATCGAAGAGTACCTTACTCTAAACATGTAATGCTTTGGTCAAAGACATTAGTAACAATCCGACGAGAGGCCATGGGTATACATCTCCTCGCAAGGAGTGGTGAATCCTTTATAGGCTATTCAAACACCTTCGATCACTTTGACTTATACCCAATCATCCCGGGTCCACATCTCCTTAGAGATGCTTGCTTAAGATGTCAAAGCATAAGTCTCCATGATCAAGATGACTTGAATACCGCAAGTCAAAGGAACATCGCACTTAAGCCACAGTAAGAACTTCATTGACATATCTATATATGCAGAGAACCATATGAAGTCTTACGGCTGGTCACTCCAATGAACTAGTTGCCATAACTAGCATCCACGATTAACTCCGGACATCACTATGTCTCCAGCCAGTGAGAATCAGCTGCTTGGATACACCAAGGAGTATACCTCGTGCTAGTCTCGACGGAATTGATGGTGTCCAAATCCATCAATTCATCGACTAGGGATAATTCTGATACATCACAATTACACATGTAGAGATACTCACTAGTTGTGATCCAATCACAAATTCTCTCATGCTATGAATCGTATCGTGGACATTCAGTAAATGAGTTTAAGATCCAATCAAATACATAAATCATGTATACTCAAATAGTGAATCTTCATTTATCATATAAATGGTTCATACATAAGGCGATTGCCTTAGGACTTCTCTCATATATTACTAACAAAAACTAGCTTGGCAAGAGTATTAAGATACTTCGATTAGATCGAGGTGGTGAATACCTTAGCCATGAGTTTCGTGACTATCTAGTTGAGTGTGGGATTCTATCCCAACTCACTCCTTCTGGAACACCACAGTGGAATGGTGTATCCGAAAGGAGGAATCGTACCCTATTAGATATGGTACGATCTATGATGAGTCACATAGATCTTCCTATATCCTTTTGGGGATATGCTCTAGACATAGCAGCCTTCACCCTTAACTGTGTACCATCCAAGGTTGTGATAAAGACAGCATATACGATATGGACAGGGAGAAATCCCAAGATGACTTTCATGAGGATTTGGGGTTGCGAGGCTTACGTTCGATGTCAAGTCTCAGACAAACTGAGACCAAAATCCGATAAGTGTTATTTTGTTACATATCCCAAGGATACAAAGCGATATTACTTCTATATTCCCAGTCAGTACAAAGTGTTTGTGGCAAAGACTGGGGTTTTTCTAGAAAGGGATTTTGTTTCTAGAAAAACTAGTGGGAGTACGTTCGATCTTGAAGAAATTCAAGATAAAGACCATAGAACTGAGGCCTTGATGGGGGTTGAATAGGAACCACAAAGTGTTGTGGGTGATGAGATTGTTGCACAAAGAGTTGTGGAACATCTACCTGTTCAGGTAGACCTACCTCTTCGCAGGTTTGATAGGGTACGTCGTCAGCCTGAGAGATACTCATTTCTCTTGTCTGACCATGATGACGTTATGCTCATTGAGAATGAACCTACCTCATATCAGGAAGTTGTGATGAGCCCAGATTCTGAGAAATGGCTAGAGGTCATGAGATCCGAGATGGATTCCATGTACATCAACCAAGTATGGACTTTGATTGATCCACCTGAGGGTGTCAAACCCATTGGGTATAAGTGGGTCTTTAAGAGAAAGACTGACATGGATGGACTTACACATACCTATAAGGGTTGATTGGTGGTTAAAGGTTTCAAGCAAATTCATAGTATTGACTATGATGAAACCTTTTCTCCAGTGGCGATGTTTAAGTCCATTCGGATCATCCTTGCTATTGCAGCATACCACAATTATGAGATCTGGCAGATGGATGTCAAAACCGCATTTCTGAATGGAAACTTTCTCGAGGATGTATACATGACACAACCTGAGGGTTTTGTAGATCCACAGCATACTGGGAAAGTATGCAAGCTGCAAAGGTCCATTTATAAGCTAAAGCAATCTTCTCAGAGCTGGAATCTTCGATTCGATGATGCGATCAAACAGTTTGGTTTCATCAAGAATGAAGATGAACCTGGTGTCTACAAGAGGGTTAATGGGAACACAGTTGTCTTCCATGTATTGTATGTGGATGACATACTACTCATTGGGAATGACATCCCTTCGCTACAGTCTGTGAAGACTTAGCTGGTGACGTGCTTCTCAATGAAGGACTTAGGTGAAGCAGCCTGTATTCTAGGCATCAAGATCTATAGAGATAGATCTAAGAGATTGTTTGGCCTGAGTAAGAGTACATATATTGACATGGTATTACTACGGTTTGTAATGCAGAATTCTAAGAAAGGACATCTGTCGATGTCACATGGTGTGAGTCTTTCGAAGGCTCAAAGTCCCTCTTCTAGAGAGGAGAGAGACCGCATGGATAAGATCTCTTACGCATCTCCTATAGGATCTATCATGTACGCCATGTTGTGTACTCGTCTTGATGTCTCGTATGCTTTGAGCATGTAACGCCCGTAAAATTCCTAGCAATTTTACAAGAATTTTTGCATAATTATAATGGGCTTTGTATGGGCTCTTTCAAAAAATAAAAGAAATAGAGCCAAAAAGGATGCATGACCCAGGATTTGAACCCTAAACCCCCAAGTAGATAGCTAAACCTTAAGATGCACCCAATAACCAGAAGCCCAGCAAGGTTGTACTATTAGAAGGGTATGAGAAATGATAGATAAGGGTAAGGGAGGCTAAGGGACACCTTCAAGTGAATAAATAGGGGAATGAGGAGACAAGAGAAACCACAATTTCCATTCTCCACTTCTCTTCTTCTTCCTCACCGAAACCCTAAGCTCCCCCTCTTCCATTTTCTGAAAACCAACCAAGCAAGAAGAGGGCTCTAGTCTTGGCATCACTTAGGCTGTTTCCAACTATTAAACAAAGCGAAGGAAGTAAGTATCCCCTCACCAACATACAAGTAGTTTCGGTTGATGTTATTAAGAAAATCCTTAAATGAAACTTTCGGCCAAGACCTTCCTTATGCTTTCCATGATTATCCAAGCTATGCTTTGTATGAATATGATGATAATAGGTTGCTAGATAGGTTTGGTCTAAGGGTTTGATCTTCAAGCTTCATGAAACTTTCGGCCAAGACCTCTTTTATGCTCTCCATGGTTGACTATGCTATGTTTAGTATGAATATGATGATAATAGGTTGCTAGATAGGTTTGGTCTAAGGGTTTGATCTTCAAGCTTCATGAAACTTTTGGCCAAGACCTCTTTTATGCTTGCTATGGTTGTCTATGCTATGTTTAGTATGAATATGATGATAATAGGTTGCTAGATAGGTTTGGTCTAAGGGATTGATCTTCAAGCTTCATGAAACTTTCGGCCAAGACCTCTTTTATGCTTTCCATGATTGTCTATGCTATGTTTTGTATGAATATGATGATAAAATGTTTCTAGATAGGCTTGGTTTAAGTGTATGATCTTTAAGCTCCATAAGACTCTCGGCCAAGACCTATTTGAAGCTCCTAATGGTTTTCTATGCTATGATCTATATGTAGTCATGTTATGTTTTGAATGTAGATGAAGATAATGTGTTGATAGCTAAGCTAGATTTAAGTGTGGGAACCTTAAGCCTCTTGAACCTCTCGGCCAAGACCCATTTAGGCCCCTAAGGGCCTTCCATGCCATGATCTATATGTGATGGAGATTAACATGTGGTTTGTTAGATCTTGTACAAGTTGTTTAGGGTTTAAAATCTTGTTAGAACCCCATGAAGTTTAGACCACACCATGTTATACTTGTTTATGATGTTTATGTCATACTCTATATGTGTGTGATGTTAGTATTATGTTAAGTAGATCTTGCACAAGTGTTTAGCATGGAAACTCCTAGGAACCCTCCCTTAGGGTTTCGGCCAGCCCATGTACATGTCTCTACTAAGTCCTCCATGCCATGCTACATGTAAGAAAACAAAATGCAAATATGATGTTAGTTAGATTTTACGATAGCATGATTGGTTTATGGCACTACCTTATGTCCATGTTGATTGTATGAATGTATGAATATGTCTTGCTCATTGCCATGCTAGTTGTATGAATGTATGATTATTCCATGCTCATTGTCATGTTAATTGTATGAATGTACAATATATCATAAAGAATGAACATGATATGTTATGTAAAGAAATATGATATGTTATGAAGAAGGAAAATGATATGCTATGAAGAAGGAACATGATATGCCATGATAAGGAACATGATATGTATATGAAAAGGAATGTTGTATGTTATGATAAGGAAC
Organism: Wurfbainia villosa; assembly: GCA_025175895.1. Lineage (NCBI taxonomy): Eukaryota > Viridiplantae > Streptophyta > Magnoliopsida > Zingiberales > Zingiberaceae > Wurfbainia > Wurfbainia villosa. The sequence goes on from CM046001.1 coordinate 84,938,589, forward strand.
ATGATATGTTATGAAAAGAAATGTGATATGTAACGATAAGGAACATGATATGCTATTTTACTTTCTGCATGGCTTGTACCGGACCCTAACAAGGTCCAAGGGATGGGCTCCTACGTGCCCCTGGGTCGACGGTGGTAGTACTGACTCAGTACGGGATGGGCTCCAGTTGCCCTAGGCCGACGGTCATAAGTACGGGCTTAGGATGGGCTTCTATGTTATGTTGCCCCTAGGCCGACGAACATAGTACAGGCCTAGTACTCTAGTAGGTTCGGGATTAGCTACCTCGGGTCTATTAGGGATGTGCGCTATGATGATGATGTATGTGGTACAATGTCGGGCCCAATATGTTGAGATTATGTTTAAGTACCTATAAGATATATGTTTTCAAAGAGCATCTTGCATATACCCTTATTTCATGTCTAGGTGATTATGATGTTTATATGGTTGTTATGCTTATATGTTTCTTAATGCTCATGTCATTTCTCTTATATGAATGTTATGTTTATATGAATGCTATGCTTATATGTTCTTGTATGTTTATATGAATGCTATGCTTATATGTTCTTGTATGTTTATATGAATGCTATGCTTATATGTTCTTTTATGTTTATATGAATGCTATGCTTATATGTTCTTGTATCTTTATATGAATGCTATGCTTTTATGTTCTTGTATGTTTATATGAATGCTATGCTATATGTTTTCAAAGAGCATCTTGCATATACCCTTATTTCATGTCTAGGTGATTATGATATTTATATTGTTGTTATGCTTATATGTTTCTAAATGCTCATGTCATTTCTCTTATATGAATGTTATGTTTATATGAATGCTATGCTTATATGTTCTTGTATGTTTATATGAGTGCTATGCTTATATGTTCTTGTATGTTTATATGAATGCTATGCTTATATGTTCTTGAATGTTTATATGAATGCTATGCTTTTATGTTCTTGTATGTTTATATGCATGCTATGCTTATATGTCCTTAAAAGATCATGTCACTACTCTATGTCTAATTCTCGACGTATGGTTTTTGTGAGTAGGAAAGGATCTTACTAAGCCTATGTGCTTATAATTTTATGTTCCCTTGTACTGCAGATAAGAGTAAAGTATGGCTAAACTAAAGGGAGCAACAGGAGGGGCAAAGTGTGTGTGGTAGTGGCATGGTCGAGGAGATATGTTTATGTTTCCCATACTTATGCTTGTTTTCTTTTAAGTTGAATGTCATGAACTTTAACTAAGTACTTATGAAATGATGATGCATGCTTATGTTTAAAATAAAGAAAAAAATAAGAAGTTTAAATCTTCCACTGTAAGAAGTATATAGTCTTTCGCTGTAAATGCATGTATGTATGATCGCGTTGCGCCGCCCTTCCAACCCTTGGAAAGGGCGGGCGTGACAGAGCATGACGAGTAGATACCAGTCAGATCCAGGTGAGCATCACTAGATAGCAGTCAAGAATATTCTTAAGTACTTTAGAAGGACTAAAGAATATTTCTTGATATTTGAAGGCGATGAGGAGCTAGCTGTAAAGGGTTACAGCGATGCCAGCTTCCAAACTGACCAGGATGATTATAGATCGCAGTCAGGGTTCGTGTTTTGCTTGAATGGTGGCGCTGTGCGCTTGAAGAATTCGAAGCAGGACACAGTTGCTGATTCTACAACAGAAGCCGAGTATATCGCTGCATCTGAGGCAGCAAAGGAGGCAGTTTGGATCCGCAAGTTCATTACTGAGCTTGGGGTGGTTCCTAGCATAACAGATCCTATAGAGCTCTATTGTGACAATAATGGAGCGATTGCACAGGCTAAGGAACCTCGCTCACACCAGCAGGCCAAATACATACTACGATGCTTCCATTTCATTCAAGAGATTATCGATAGAGGAGATGTGAAGATTTGCAGAGTACCCACAGAGGCTAACATCGCAGATCCCTTGACAAAGGATTTGGCACAAAAAAAACATGATGGTAACACTAGGTCATTGGGTATTAGATACTATGGTGATTGACACTAGTACTAGTGAGAGATTGTTAGTGAAAGCCCTAGAGCCAATCTTGTGATGATTATTGTATGAACTTTATTGTATCATATTCCTATTTATAAAGGCATGGTTGTTATATTTACTTGTATTGGTGCCAAATAACTAAATATAATAACGTCCTTGAGTAGAAGGTTCTTATCTATATCAATCGATTGGTTGAATCGATAATGAGATGATATAGAGAACACTACTCTTAATCATTCCTAGTCAAGTATTAACATTCAGGGATAATGTTAATGCGTAGAGACTAGCATGTAGGTCAACACGATGACTTGATCTCACAAGTCATGGATATGAGATATCAAGTTGACACATGGGTATGCATTGAAGAATGTATACTAAATGACCCACCATGAGAAATTATCATGGATCGTTATATGAGTGTCATATACTTTCTCATGTGACTATTAGTATGACTATTAGTCCTTAGACCTGAAGTCATCATGGTTTCCTACATAAGGAGTTGCATACTTTGGCTTCGTCAAACATCACCCGTAAATGGGTGGACTATAAAGGCGATTACTGGGTATGTAACAAATTATGCGGAGGGATGTGAGTGATGTAGATGAGATCTATCCCTCCTATATGACGGGAGTGACATCGTTATTCTTGATAGAGTGAGACCACGAAGTGCATGGCCATGCCCAAATGAGTCAATATGAGATATTAAGCTCATTTGATTAGAGTGAGTCTACTTGGAGTTCAAGATATAGATTGTACCGAGGATGTTACGGTCTATGCCTCAATTGGTCAATCTAGATGTCAAGGATAGAGGGACATTGTCACATATTGTAAGAGTCACAATTAGTAGTCACAAAGGTGATGTTGGAGCTCAACATTCTTGTAACATGGGTAGCAATGATGTGTTGCTAGATACCGCTCATTGCTTATGTTCCTAAATCGGTTTAGGAGCATTGCCAACGTTACAAGAACCTATAGGGTCACACACAAAGGGCAATTAGATGAATATTAGGTTCATATGATGAACCATGAGGATTAGGTTCATGGGATGAACCAAATTGGATTAAGAGTAATCCAAATTAGACTAATTGAGTTAGACTCAATTTGATTCAAGTGTTGAATGAGTCTAATTTAGATTTGATTCATTGAGTCAATTTAAATTAATGAATAGAGATTCATTAAATTACATTGACTTGAATCAAGTGGTTAGATTTGATCAACCATGGGAGATAAGAGGTCAAGTTTGACTTGACTTGAGAGGGAAGATGAATGGTCAATTTTGACTTGACCAATTGCCATGTCATGGTGACTTGGCATGGGGGCCGGCCAATAATGATGTTCCACATCATCATGGACTTATCATGTGGTGCCACCTCATGAGGGAGACCAAGAGTCATTGGCTCTTGGAGTTACATGCATGCATGTAACCCCCCAAGAGTTAAGTGGTCGGCCACTTTTCCATTTGATGGGAATTTTTTTGGTGGTTAACTCCATCTTCTTCTTCCTTGCTCTTCCTCAAGCTCTCTCCCAATCCTCTATCTTGGACGAATCTTCCATGAGTGCTAGCACACTCTAGGTTGATTTTCTCCACCATTTGTTTGTGTGGATTCCAATAGAAGAGTGTACACTTGACACTCTTGAGTTCCGACAAAGCGTTTGGATGAGTGGGATAAGAGAAGGGCGTCGCTACGACAGTAACGCTCTCATCTTGTAGATCTAAGGTAGATCTAGGTTTATTTAAGCACATTTTTTTTATATTATCTTCGTACGGATCCGTGACCGGGCTTCCGAGGTTTCCGCAATGCAAAAAAGAAGTTTTTGTGGATCGAAAAGTCCAACCGTAGATTCTCTGATTCTAGGACTAGGGAGTAGTTTGTGTTGAGTTAGAACATGTTGGTTCAAATATCTTTTCGTTCTTGAATCTATATTTTCAATTAGTGTTTGGTTTGGATCTATAGCTATTGTTTTGGTTTTCTAGTCACTGTACTTAGCCAATATGAGGGGTGACAGCTCTCATATAAAAGATTTAGGGGAATTTAAAGGGGAACCCAGGGGTTGTCCTCATCGCCAGTAATTGTGGGTAGTAAGATGCGATAGAGTAGGAAACATGTCCCGTTTTCGACTCGTTGCAGGGATCGGTTCGACATCCTCATATCGACTATCCCGTCCTAAAGCTAGAGGTTGACCTGGTATAGCAGAGGTAGCTTTCGATAGATGCTAAGGCTCATCGGGGGAGTGTATGATGTCCTTCCCACAAAACCATTGCTAGAAACCTAGACAAAACCCAATTGACAACGTGCTCTGCGACACACAAATGAAACCGAAATCCTAGAATCCATCCAAAGAGTCGTAGCGTCCCTTCTCTTCTTCCGTGTGACACCGTACTAGTGTTAGGATCACTGAACAACCCTCTAAATTGCAACCATTAGAATCGATTTCTGAACAATAACGTCCACCGAATAGATCGGTACTATTAGGACCTTGGTGGCCGCTAGAGGGGGGGGTGAATAGCGTCATCGCTTGTTGATGCATTATGATCGCGTGCTTGCTACAATTCGGTTAGTGCACAGCGGAATAATAATAAAAACAAAAATACAAATACAAGCACATAAATGCAACACCAAATATAACGTAGTTCGGAACCGAATAGTTCCAACTCTATGGATTGGGCTCAAACGAGCCCTAGCAATGGCAATCACACACCACTACTAAATAACTCCTTCTCAGAATAATCTGGAGGTGGAGAAACCTTGTACAAGTAATTACAACAGTAATAAAATGAAATACAAGCAAAATACAAATGAAATGTAAAAAGCACTTTACAAACTAGGTTTTGAGCGCTTTGCTTGTTGGTTGCTTGGATGAGATTGAAGAAACCTGAAATGCACCTGCACTTCGCCTTCAAATCGCCACAACAAAGCTCCCAAAGAACCATTAGCCAAATCTCTCACGAACAACTCCTTTTAACCTGCATCGTGCTAGATTTCTGCCGGACAGTCGACTGTCAACACTTTTGTTGTGAGACAACGGCTTGATCCATGCGGGAAAAATTCTAATGGTACTCTCATCAGTCGACTGCCAACATTGGCATTTGACTGCCAGTGCCCGTAGGCGAGTGCCTAGTCACCTACGGAGCATTCTATGCTCGCGGCCAAAACATCAGTCGACTGCCATCCATTACAGTCGATGGATCAGCCCATCAGTCGATTGATTAACCCATCAGTCGACTACCTTGACACGACAGTCGACTGCTGGCTTGTTTTGTCGCAGTCGAACCCTAGTCGACTCATGGCAGTCGAACCGACCATAATCACAGTCGACTGCTAAGTGTTGACTCGGCTGCCAAGTGTCAAAACACTTGACCAGTCGACTGGTCCATAACCCCAGTCGACTGACAAACCTCAACCATAAGGTTTAACACCAAGTATGGTGCCCCCATACTTGCCAGACCACCTTTAGCCTAGACCTAAGCCTTCTAGACACCTCTGTCAGCCTCGCGCCTATTGGATCCCTCCAAGTCATCCATGACTTGTTCATCCATACGCTAGCTTTCAGGTGCTTCCATCAGCTATTGTCATGCTAATGTGGTCTACACCGCTAAGACACATTGGGCTTACGCTGCCAAGACTCCGCTTGGACTTTACGCCGCCAACCATTGAACTTATGCTACCAAGACTCCACCCTTGGACTTTACGCAGCCAATATTCCCCTTGGACTTCTCAATTGCTAAGACTTAAGCTTGAACTTTCCCTTGCGAACCTATGTTCGACTTTCCATGCCAAGACCCATGCTTGGACTTTCCCTTGCCAAGACCCATGAGTGGAATTTCCTTGCCAACCCATGTTGGACTTTCCATGCCAAGACTCAAGCTTTGGACTTCTCCCATGACAATGGTCAAACCATCGTCAAACCTCAATTATGACCTGGGTCGATTACATCAACAATCTCCCCAACACATGTTAGACATCAATGTCAGACTTCAAAACACTACTCGAGTCAAACACGAGTCTGGTAAATCGTGACCTGGGTCGATTGCACCAACAATCTCTCCCTTTTTGATGTTTGACAAAAACACCCTTGAGTTAGGCTCCTAACTCAAATTCCCTTACCAATTTTCTCAAATTGGTAATTCTAACATTCTCCTATTAATTCTCCCCCTTTTTGACATATATCAAAAAGGTTCTCCCCAAAGAGGTCAATGTCTCATATCCCAATAAGATCATACAATCTCCCCCTTGGTCCAAAAACACCTAGGATGCCTACACTCTTCATAGTGATAAGTCTCATATCACTTAAGAGAGGCACTCCTATGAACACTCTCAATTTCCAAATTGGGCATCTCAAATTCCCATTTCTCCTCCTCATGAGGAAAAATACATTCATCATCCCATGATGGATACCTTCCCCTAAAGGATTACTCCCCCTTGACCATTGCACCAACAATGTCCTTGGGAAGTCCTTATGCCTATAGGAACACTAAACCATAAAAAAAAAAAAAGGTTAAAAGTTCAACATTGAACTTTCCCACACCTTAAAATCAATAAATCACCCAAACAACTCTCCTAATCCATATCCAATGGATTTTCACCCTTTCTAATGCTTTCCAAAGCATATCCTAGGGTTAGGAGCAGTTAAGAAACCCTAACATAGCTGAAACATGGGCTAAACATCCTTGTTTACCCGAAATCAGCTCTAACATTCGACTCTGACAGTCCACAGTCGACTGTCATGATCATCAGTCGACTTCCATTATGCGGCAGTCGACTGATAACTGAAAATTCCGATTTTCAATTATCAGAAACAAATTTCAAAAATGCATAAGTAATTATACGTAACTTGAAAAATCGTGAAACTTTATATGTATAATACTTATTACCAATACAATGGGTGAAAAATATTTGAAAAATATTTTACCCATAAAATAGCGAAATTGATATAAAGTTCAAAAGTGAAGAAAAACTTCAATGTTTAAGCTCACTTTGTATCAACATCATATATGGTGATTGCTATCAAAAGATAGACTTCAAAATGGTTTTTCAAAATGTTTTTAAAATGTTTTAAAAATCTTATATTGGATCATGTTCTTTGGGCTCAATGTACATGACTTGAACATAAGCTTTCCTAATGATCCATCCATGATTTTAGATGAGTTTGAGTTCATCTAGATGCAAAATCTATGCACCTTGAACTTAACTCATATATTTAGAGTGTATCAATACACATACATGTCAATGTAATGTGAGATGTGGGTTTTGATCATCCTAAACTAGGGTTTCATGCATTTTTCTAAGGCAACACTACTTGATTCCCTTATACATGGGACTTCAAGTCATGCCAATTGTCGTTAAATCAATTTTTATTAATGCATGAATGATTATGGTATTAATGATGATATAAATAAGCATGTGCTCATAATCATGATATCATGGCATAAAATGGAATCTAAGCATACATGACATTTAACCTTAATCCTAAGCATGATCATGATGTATTATATAATTAAAAGTATATATGATGTCATCACATGGTATATGACAATTTAAGCATGGAAAATAAAAAGTAAAGGTATATAATAACTAAATTTTAATATTTGTTGCCATTTGTTATAATTAGTTTCATTTTTCCATATTATTAGTTTATCTCCCAAGTGTGCCAAAAACCCAAAATGACACACTATGACCTCTAACCCTAATTGTGCCAATTTGATTGATTTTTCAATTTCTATAACTTATATTGGCACATTCTAAAAACCTTTAGGATAATAATCATCCTTACTTCCAAAGTACCCCATTACCTTGGAAATGTCCTAAAGTGCCACATTTACCATGGTTAGATTAACTACCCATCCATTAAAAGTTGGCACACCCTGACCCATTTATCGTGAATCGATCACGCTCCTAGGAACCCAATACCTATTGGAGCTCCTTGGGTTAACTAGGTATTCCTTAGGGATGACCTCCCTAGATACCCTCCTAATGACCCTCCTAGGCTTAGAAGCCTTGGTCATTTGGGTATTTCCTAGGTCAACCCAAGAGGTAACTCCACCTTTGACCTTCTTAATGGCTTCCCTAGGTTTCCATGAAACCCTAGCCACTAAGCACACACCTTGGTTACCCTTAGGGATGACTTCCCTAGTAACCTTGGTTTTCCTAGACCTATGTTGTGTTCCATAATCGAATGGAACACTATGATAGGTCTCCTTGGGCTTAGGTTTGTAACCCAAACCTTTCTTGCCCTTAGTTGACCCTTGTCTCTTAGGCCCTTGACTTTAACCATTTGACCCCATAACTTGATTTTGTATATTCCTAAGGGTCTTTTCCATTTTCTCAAGCCTTGACTTCAACACTTGATTTTCCTTTTCTAATATCTCAATTTATGATTTTTCATTAACTCTTGAGATATTTTTATTTCTAGGCATATGTCTAATCCATTTAGGGTTGATGCCTAGGTGATCTTCTATCTTCCTAATGGTTTCCCTAGGAATGATAGGTCTAGAATTGTTTGATCTAGGTTTGTCTTTAGGTAAAATTGTTTTAGGGACATTAATTCCAAATTTTTCCTTATTCCTAAGGTTGACACTCTTAGCACCTAAACAATAAAACCTATTGTTTCTACTAGCATGCTTTTCATGATGAATAGCAAGTGTATTTAGATTATCTCTAGCATGCTTTTTACTATAAAATTTAAAAGGTGCATTATTAAATTTTACCTTAGGGATTGATTTAGAAGCTCCCCCTACTTGTGATGCTCCTTCTTGACTCTTCTTCTTCCCCCTAGGGCATTGACTCCTATAATGCCCTCTTTGGTGACACTTGAAGCACACCACGTGCTCCTTGCTCTTTCTCATTGGGGCACCAACATCCTTGAGTTTTTTGTTGACTTTTGGTGCCGGAGGATTTTTCTTGATTCTTTTAGGACATTTACCCTTGTAATGTCCTACTTCCCTACACTCAAAGCATATAATGTGATTTTTAATATTAATCGAAATACTTGAGTTACCTTCCATGGTAGGGAGTCCCAAGCTTCCTCTTCCTTTCGATCGGAGGTGGATGGTTCTTCTTGAGGTTGCTCCGGTGTAGAAGGTGATCTAATATCCTCCCCATCAATCCTAGAGGTGGAGGCTTCTTCTAACTTCACCTCTTCTACCGATTCGGATGTCGACTCTCTATCACCATCTGAATCCTCAAGCTCTTGTGATGAAGATGTGCTTGCTTCTTCTTGAGCTTGAGAGGATGAGCACTCCTCTTCTTCCTCTTCTTGGACCGGTTTGGATTTTTCATGAAGCATTTCCAATTGTCTCCATAGATTCTTGGCATCTTGAAATTCACCTATTTTGGACAATAGTTCATTTGGAATTAAATCAACTACCATATCGATTACCTTATCATTTGTTTCGGATTTTTGTAGTTGATCTTGAGTCCATCTCTTCTTCTTGAGATATCCTCCCTTTGGCCCTCTTGGATATTCGAATCCTTCCATTAGGGCGGACCACTCCTCAAGGTCCCTCATCATCAAGATGTTTTCGATTCTTGCCTCCATTGCCTAAACCCTTCTTGTCCGTAGAAGGTGTATGGGATCGGAGTGTTGATATCCATTCATAATTGTTCTTCAAACTCCATCATCCCTCTAGTGTCTTGCTCCTGGGTGTTAGTCCGTTGAAGAGCTCCTAGCTCTGATACCAATTGTTAGGACCTCGGTGGCCACTAGAGGGGGTGAATAGCGTCGTCGCTTATTTATGGATTACGATCGCGTGCTTGCTACAATTCGGTTAGTGCACAGTGGAATAATAATAAAAATAATAACACAAATAGAAGCACACAAACACAACACAAAATATAAAGTAGTTCGGAACCGAATGGTTCCTACTCCACGGATTGGGCTCGAACATTCCCTAGCGATGCCAATCACACACCACTACTAAATAACTATTTCTCTGAATAATCCAGAGGTGGAGAAACCTTGTAGAAGTAATTACAACAGAAATAAAATGAAATACAAGAAAAATACAATTGAAATGTAAATAGCACTTTACAAACTATGTTTTGAGCGCTTTGCTTGTTGGTTGCTTGGATGAGGTTGAAGAGCCTTGAAATGCACTTGCACTTCGCCTTCAAATCGCCTCAACAAAGATCACAAAGAACCATTAGCCGAATCTCCCACGAATAGCTCCTTTTAACCTGCATAGGGCTAGATTTCTGCCTGGCAGTCGACTGCCAACATTGTTGTTGTGAGACAACGACTCAATCCATGCTAAAAAATTTCCAACGGGACTTTCATCAATCGACTGCCAACATTTGCAGTCGACTGCCAGCCCCTGTAGTCGACTGCCTAGTTGGCTACGGAGCATTTTGTGCTCACGGCCATATCGTCAGTCGACTGTCATCCATGGCAGTCGACTGATCAACCCATCAGTCGACTGCCATGACACGACAATCGACTACTGACTTGTTTTGTCATAGTCGAATCCTAGTCGACTCATGGCAATCGAACCGGCCATAATCCCAGTCGACTGCTGAGTGTCGACTCGGCTGTCAAGTGTCAAAACACTTGACCAGTCGACTGGTCCATAACCCCAGTCGACTGACAAACCTTAACCATGAGGTTTAACGCTAAGTATGGTGCCCCCATACTTGCCAGATCACCCTTAGCCTAGACCTAAGCCTTCTAGCCACCTACGTCAACCACGCGCCTATAGGATCCCTCCAAGTCATCCATGAATTGTTCATCCATACGCTAGCCTTCAGATGCTTCCATCAGCTATTATCCTGCTAATGTAGTCTACACTACCAAGGCACATTGGACTTTTGCTGCCAATACTCCGCTTGGACTTTACGCTGCCAACCATTGGACTTATGCTGTCAAGACTCCACCCTTGGACTTTACGCCACTAATATTCCCCTTGGACTTCTCAATTGCCAAGACTCAAGCTTGGACTTTCCCTTGTCAACCCATGTTGGACTTTCCATGCCAAGACCCATGCTTGGACTTTACCTTGCCAAGACCTATGCTTGGACTCTCCTTGCCAAACCATGTTGGACTTTCCATGCCAAGACTCAAGCTTTGGAATTCTCCTATGACAATGGTTAAACCATCGTCATACATCAATTATGACCTGGGTCGATTGCATCAGCAATCTCCCTAACACATGTCAGGCATCAATGTTAGACATCAATGTCAAACATCAAAATACTACTCTAGTCAAACTCGAGTCTGGTCAATCGTGACCTGGGCCAATTATACAAACAGGTACTTGAATCTCAGTCCCTGTGGGATCGATAAATCTTTATTACATGATGACACCCGTGCACTTGCGGGCGTTGAGCGCGAGTGCACGCTTCGAGTCCTCGACGGTCTTCGTCACAAGATTTTAGGTCGCGTTCGCGTGCATCAAGTTTTTAGCGCCGTTGCCGGGGACTGATTGATTCGATATCAAATCAAGAAGTAGATAATTGGATCGGACATAGGTTAGATTTATTTACTTGCTTTACTTTTATTTTTATTTATTTATTTTTTAATTTATTTTACTGTATTTACTTCAGTTTTAGATTTTCCATATCTAGAAATATTTTTTATTTTAACAGTAGTTTTACGTTTTCTTTTTAGCACTTCTTCATTTGATTTAGTTAGCTACATTAGTTTATTTCTTGTTTCTGAGCATTAGCAATACTCCTAATTTTGTGCCTCGGTTCTTCATATGCTTCGACGCCAAGGATCAGAAGGCCTGATTCCAATCGATCTATAAATCGAACGAACCTACCATCGTTGGAGAGATGAACAGAAGAGGATGGAGGACTAAGCTGCATCCATGGTAAATGTCCTTTGCGGGAGTACGCAGCCCCTAGTGCTAGAGGATTTAGGGCGAATATAGTTGGACCCTCCATTTCGACAAACAACTTTGAGCTGAAACTGACACTCATACACATGGTCTAGAAGAGTCAATTTGGGAGAGCCGTGACTAAAGACCCGAACCAGCACCTGGAAAATTTTTTGGAAATCTGCTCGACAATGAAGATCAATGGAGTCCCTACCGATGCGATCCGCCTAAGCCTATTCCCTTTCTCATTGCGGGATAAGGCAAAGGCATGGCTTCACTTCCTACCATCGGGAAGCATTACTACATGGGAGCAGTGTTAGAAGCAATTTTTGAACAAGTACTTCCCGCCAAGCAAGACTGCTCACATGCGCCATCTAATCACGAGCTTCCGTCCCTATTTGAAGCTTGAGATCGCTACAAGGGGCTACTCTACCAATGCCTCCACCATGGACTGGAAAGGTTGTTGGTGATCCACATCTTCTATAATGGGATCACGTACGCCACAAAGATGTCCCTCGATTCTCCTGCAGGAGGAGCACTAATGAACAAGACTATCGAGGAAGTGGAGGAGCTGATAGAAGAGGTGGCCCAAAACCACCATCAATGGGCTTCTGAATGTAGTCACCCAGCTCCTACAGTGGGACAATATGTTGTCAACTCCGTGGACCACCTAGCAGTGAGGATGGACGGGCTTAGCAGACAGTTCGACTCTTTAAATCTTGTATCTGCATGTGCGGCCAATGACTTTGGAGAAGGAGCTGCAGCGTATCGAGAGGACTACTATGGAGGGGAGGGTGGCTTAGAAGAGCAGCTTGAACATGTTGATGTGGTTGGGGATTATAATCAAAGGCCCAACAACCCATACTCAGGTACTTACAATCCCAGATGGAGGAATCACCCAAATTTTTCCTATCGGAATAACTCGGAGAACTTCCAACCATCAGGAGGGTATGAGCAACAACAGGGCAATGGGCAGCAACAACCACAAAAGTCTAGGCTAGAATTGATGACGGAAGACTTCATTGCTACCCAAACAAAGGAAAATGAAGACTTTCGATGCCAACATCCAAAGACAGAAGAGTCACTTAAGGATTTGAAGGCCACTATTGACGGTCTTGCAAGTCACACGAGAATGTTGGAAACACAAGTGGCCCAGATAGCCCAAACCGTGTCACAACCAATGGATAGTTCTCCATCATTAGCCGAGCCTAGTCAAGTCAAGGAAGAGGGAGTGTGTAGCGAGAGACTAGCATAGAGAAACAGATTCGCCAAGGGGTGTGCAACCATGTTTTCCACCCTACCCGACCAAGCTGAAATTGAAGATAAGATTCCACTGCAGATTGAGGACCCTGGTGAATTTGTTATACCCTTCTCGATTTATGGGGAGAGCTTCAATGAAGCGCTGTGCAATTTAGGAGAATCAGTCAGCGTGATGCCCTACGCACTCTATCTGAAGATGGGATTTAATGGGATCTAACCAACGAACCTTGGTATTTGTATGGGGGATGACGAAGTCAAGGAACACATCAGCATGCTAGCACATGTGCCTGTGGTCATTAAGAACATCATTATACATATAGATTTTATTATACTCAACACAGGACCAAATCCCCAGAATCCCATCATCTTGGGAAGACCCTTTCTGGCGACTGCGGGAGCATGCATAGATGTAAAGGCACACAAGATCTCCTTGGAGGTAGACGGGGAGATCATCCTCTTTAATTTGTCAGAGTGTAGAGCTCCCTTCTTAGACGGCTACACTTCTAGCAGGGTAAAGCCGAGCCCACTAGATATCAACACTGAGATGGATGAATGGAGGTTCACAGAGCCTCCAGAGCCAAGTTGAAGGTAATATAGTGTGGTCGAGCTAAAAGACCTTAAACAAAAGCGCTTCTTGGGAAGCAACTCAAGTTTAATTTAACATGTTTTTAATCTTTCTGCATTCATGTGTATAATTTAGAATTTGATTTATTGTTGCTTATGTTCTTTGCAAATAGCTTAGGATTAGGGAAAAACCTGCTAGGAAGAAGTAAAGATCATTTTGAGCACACCTAGTCCACGTCGACATGAGCTTGCACCTGCACCGCCACCATTTTCTACTTTTGAGCAGGATGCAGGTACATCTACCTATGATTTTTTGGAGTTTCGATCGTGCCTCGATGACATATATACTGAGCAGCAGACACAGAGGCAACAATGGGAGGAGCAGAGTGCCTACATGCAGTTAGAGTTTCAGGGCTTCCGGGAGCACTTCTAGTGGGACGAGGAGTTCTACAACGAGACCCGTATCTACTTTTAGGAGGAGGCTACCCGTCGCCAGGAGGAGGCCACCCACTGTCATGAGATGCGACAGCACATGCGTGCCCAACAGGCACAGTGGGCTAGGGAGGAGGAGCACCGAGCAGCCGCTGCATCCACCAGCTCTCAGATTGACCACATGTACATGTGGCATCAGCGGCTCAATACCAGATTCTCCCAGGATCCCATGATGTCGAGGCTACCAGACTTTCCACCTCGTCCACCATACTATAGGTATACTTCGCTTAAGTCTGGGGGGGCCCAAGTTTTGATTTATTTTGTTTCTAGTAGTAGTTTCTTTCCTGATATTTGCATTATGGTTAGCATTCATTTGTTCATGCATAAGTTGTTTAGTTTCTTTCAGCACTTAATTTTTGTTATCTATAAAGCTGCCTCAGTAGTATTTCTAAAGATTGTTCATGAGTTGTTTCCATGGCTAGCTTAACTTCATTTACCACGTGGTATTTTATTTTATTTGCTCTAATGAATGTTCTAGACTAACACTGGTTAGCTTTTATTTTTACACCTACATATGATGAACATTCTGAAAGGGAAAATATAATACGTACCTAGTTATGATTCATCTCAATAGTCTAGTACTTTGGAATCTGTAGGTGACTCTAGATTTAACATTTTAGTTATTAGAGATGCTCGGATTGTGGAAGCCCATTCGAAAAAATCAAAATCCCAAAAGAGTGAGAAAAGAAAGAAAGGAAAAAAATGGAATAAGAAAAGACAAAAAGAAAGAAAAAGCGAGTAAAAAAATTGAAAAACAAGATTATGAGGGATAAAAAAATAGTTGTCATGGGTGGAAATGGTTAGGTGCCCTTTTGAGACTGAGTTAGGTTACTGGGAAAACACCTACCAATTTCTCTCAATACAGAGCACGCCTTTTAGACTTTGTGCTAGATCTAGGAAACGACCCTTGTTTTGGGCAGGTAAGTGCCTAAGAGTCGGAGACCTTATGAAAGCTATAGGATGATGACTTAACTTACCATGGAATGAGTATCCCCTAAGAAGATTCGCTTGGCACGTGCATGAGGAGCTAACTTAGTGAATTTTTAGAACACATCTATTTTTCTTTGATTGAAAATGCCACATGATAAATCTAGTTAACATGCTAAGTATAGAAGATATCTTTTTAAAATTTCATAGCATTGAGGTTTTCTTGAAGACAAGCAAAGATCTAAGTTTGGGAGAATTTATGTGAGCAAAACATATAGTGTTTTAGGAGTAGTTTTCACTCACATCTCATTTGATTTTATGTTTGTTTCATGCATATTTTATTTTGTTTTGCATGCATTTCCTATTTTCTAGTTCAGAGATCTGCTCTTTGTACTTTTGTGTGCAAGATAGCATTTCATGGGGAAAATGGTGCACTTTCGGAGCAAAAAAGAGCATTTGTCAGCTAGATGCAGTAGGGCACATGGCAAGGGTGTGTGGCTACACACAGTCGTGGCTGAAACTCAAGATTGGCCACTACAGGGCAACACACGGCCTAGTCGTGTGGCGGTCCAGTGTTTTGACGTGATTAGGTCTTTTTTCGGATTTCTTGAAGTGTCGACCTCATGTCTTTATAAAGAAAGCCATGCCCAAACCCTAGAGGGGAGGCATGACGGCCGGGACATCACTCTGAATCCCTATAAAGCTTTGGAAACTCGCAACGGAGAGGAAGGAAGCCGCTCGAGATCCAAGTTATGCACCTCAACGCCAGGGAGAAGTGCCCAAACACATTGTAATATAAATATTCTTTCCATACTTTATCTTGTATATATTAATTCGACAATGCCTTGTGATTCTTTTCTCGCATTCATGGAGTAGATTCTCTGATTCTAGGACTAGGGAGTAGTTTGTGTTGAGTTAGAACATGTTTGTTCAAATATCTTTTCGTTCTTAAATCTATATTTTCAATTGGTGTTTGGTTTGGATCAACAGCTATTATTTTGGTTATCTAGTCATTGTGCTTAGCTGATACAAGGGGTGGCAACACTCGTATCAAAGATTTTGGGGAATTTAAAGAGGAACCTAGGGGTTGTTCTCATCGCCGGTAATTGTGGGTAGAAGGATGTGATAGAGTAGGAAACACATCCCATTTTTGACTCATCACAGGAATCAATTTGGCATCCTCATACCAACTATTCTATCCTAAAGCTAGGGGTTGACCTGGTATGACAGAGGTAGCTTCCGATAGATGCGAAGGCTCATCAGGGGAGTGTATGATGTCCTTTCCACAAAACTGTAGCTAGAAACTTAGACAAAACCCAATTGACAACGTGTTCTGTGACATAAATGAAACTGAAATCCAAGAATCCATCCAAAGACTCGTAGCATCTCTTCTCTTCCTCTATGTGACACCATACTAGAGTTAGGACCGCCGACAACCCTCTGAACCGCAACCATTAGAATTGATTTCTAAACAATAACGTCCACCGAATAGATCGGTACTGAATCTCAGTCCCTATGGGATCGATAAATCTTTATTATTTGATGACACCCATGCACTTGTGGGTGTTGAGCGCGAGTGTACGCTTCGAGTCCTCGACGGTCTCCATCGCGAGATTTGAGGTCACGTTCACGTGCATCAGGCTTCTCTCCAACTCGGAATCAGACTCGTACTCAAAACTTGACTCAGCTTCGAATCTCGATTCGGCCATAAATGTGACGAAACTTCTTTTTGTCTCTTCCGCATCTGACTCTTCCGATGACGACTCATCCCACGTCGCCTTAAGAGACTTCTTCTTCTTTTCCTTTTTTGGTTTTTCTTCCTTTTTTATGTTTGCGCACTCTGACTTGTAGTGTCCCTTTCCGTTGCATTCGTAGCACGTCACTTCTGATCGGGGTCTTGGCTTGTTGTCAACAACCATTTTGGCATCTTTCTTTGTAAATCTCTTCCTCCGATTGAACATCTTCCGAACCATATTTACGATCTCCTCTTCTTCGTTTGTTTTTGACTCCGACTCGTCTTCGGACTCACTCTTCACTTTTATTTTCTTTTTAGTCGAACTTGCCATCAAAGCATTACCATTCTCGATTTGACCCGAGTTAGCTTGTTCGTGTAGTAGTTCGAGTTCACAAAATAATTTGTCTGACCTAATTGTGGAAAGATCCCTAGAAACCTTATAGGCATTGACTATCGATGTCCATAAGGCATTTCTCGGGAATGCCTTAAGCGTATACCTAATTATGTCCCTATTCTCTATTTGGTGTCCTATTAAATGTAATCCATTTAATATATCTTTAATTCTAGTATGAAGTTGACTAGCATTTTCGTTTTCATTCATTTTACAATTAAATAATTTATTTAATAACATGTCCTGTTTGACTATCCTAGTGTCATTTGTACCCTCATGCAGTTCGATTAATTTTTCCCATAATTCTTTAGAATTTTCGAATGGACCTACCCAATTGAGCTCTTCTTTGGTAAGTCTATATTGCAAGGTGTTAAGTGCCTTGTAATAGACTTGAGGTCTCTTTCTAATATCCGCGGTCCATTTCTCCGATTCTAACAACTCACCCAAGTTCTCTATCGGAGTTGTGAACCCTTTCCTAATTGAGAACCAGACCTTTAGGTCGGTCTTCATGTAGAACTCCATTCGTTTTTTTCCAGTAGGAAAAGTCCTCTCCATTGAAGAGAGGAGGGCGAACGGTGTTGTATCCCTTTAAGTGTGACATTATTAACAAAATATTCTCTAAGTGCAGAAAATTAAATTAAATATTTTCAATGGCAAGAAAAATTAAATCTAATATTTAAATATGCAAAAAAATTAATTAAATTATCTAAGTGTGCAGAAAATTAATTAAATTATCTAAATATGCAAAAACAATTAATTAAATTAACTAATATGCAAAAAATTAATTAATTTATCTAAATATGTATAAAATTAATTAAATTAACTAATAACCAGAAAATTAATTAAGTTTTCTAAATATGTAGAAAATTAATTAATTTATCTAAATATGTAGAAAATTAATTAAATTAATTTTAAATGCAGGAAATGATTTTTAATAAATTAAAATAAAGAAAATTATTTTTAATTATTTAAAATTCAAAAAATGATTTTTAATTAATTAAAATGCAGAAAATGATATGTAATTATTTAAAATGCAGAAAATCTTTTTTAATTATTTAAAATGCAGAAAATGATTTTTAATTCTTTAAAATGTAGAAAATAATTTTTAATTAATCTAAAGCAATAAAAATTAATCTAAAGCAATAAAAATTAATCTAAATTAATCTAAAGTAATAAAAATTAATCTAAAACTATAAAAATTGATCTAAATTAATCTAAAGTAATAAAAATTAATCTAAAGCAATAAAAGTCAATCTATGTAATATAAAGTAATAAAAATTAATCTAAAACAATAAAAGTTAATCTAAATTATTCTAAAGCTCACGATGGTGGTTTCACCAATTCGGAGCACCCCCGCTCTAATACAAATTGTAGTATCGAGTAAACTGAGAGAGGGGTGAATCTCAGTGTTTAATATTTTTATTTATTTTTGAAACTTATTTTATATTGTCAAATAAGAGTACACAGCGAAAATTAAATACAGTTTATACACATATAGTTTACTTGGTTCACAACCCTAACTGAGTTGCTACTGCAATGCCCGTAGCTCTCCCGAGAGCAACCTCTATGGGCAATCACTAAAATACCCTTTGATTCGAGAACTCTCGACTTCCGAGGGGGTTCGCCTTTTACAAAGATAAGAGAAGGATAACACACTATCCTCTCTTGAAAGCGAATAAAAAATAAATTATAGACTACTTTATACCAACACAAATGATGAATCGGATGCAGGCATGAGGTGTCGAAAAAGAGCCCTTCTGAAGATTCGAAGCTTTTGTGATCGTGAGAAAATTTTGATAGCACTTCGGCGTAGATTGGATTCACTACTCGGATCTGGTCGAGCATATATTTTATAAGCCTTTTCAAGTCGACTCTACATCAACCCGTCGATATGGAATTCGTGGTCTTCTAGTCGACTGAAATCTCTTTAGTCGACTCCAAGTCACTCGACTCTGCATCGAGAAATTTCCCTCTTCAGTTGATTCAAACCCTTCAGTCGACTAAAACCCTTTCCATCTGTGTCGCAGATCTATGATCGATCACTAGCTGATCCTGCCAAATAGATATCCAGTCGACTTGAATCCATTCAGTTGACTAATCCCTGCAAAATAGGATTAGCACAAATAGATAATATAAAATGTGATAGCAGTAGTAATATTACTTGATCTCGACTACTAAGTCCCATGCAGACTTTTTGTCAGATCGACGCCTAGCTTTGTCCCCCTACAGAGGACTCGGCCTCACCTCTGTAGGGATGTATACTGAAAAGTCTATCTTTTGAATGAACATCTTTATTTTGAAATAAGAATCACATGATCATTGTTTGCATATTTTTATGGTTATGCATATTGTCTAATACTTTACATTGTAGATAACATGGTATGTGGTGTCACATGGGAGATCATGTTATCGACTCCTTGAAAAGTATAAGTTAAGGCTCACAATCGAGATGGCTTTGGACAAACCATCGGAATGGTTGTAGTGTGATTTGGTATTGGTTTGTCTTGACCATAGAATCACACTAGTGCACTTTGAGTGTATTGAGCAGGACCCATTTAGAGGTGATTCGATTTATTGCTGACTACATAATCGAATCGAACCTCAGATATTATATTGTACATACTCTTAATCCCGATATAATAACGGGCACATATACTTAGTACTCATCTCTTTGATTTACCAATGGGCGAGATTTATAGATTAAATCGATAGGCTCGGTAAGTTGGGAGATGATATTATTTATATGGTATGCCGTTGATTATAGGAGGAAACCGTGTCCTATATATTAGGATGATGATGTCCCCTTGAAGAGCTCATAAGGTTCATCATGTAAACCCTGCAGGTGGACTTGGTCCGGCATGATGAAAAGGTTGAGTGGTACTACTCATGGAATTAGATGTTGATTAATTAATGGTCAGTAAATTAATTAATCAACGGACATTCGAGATCTTAAATACGGGGAGAAAATATACAAATAATATATGGAGCCCATATTATCATATGGGGGTTGGTGAGGTAGATCAATGATAATCCTTTAGTGGATTGGATTATCATTAGTGGATCGGACTTTATGTGGGCTTGATCCATGGGTGGCCAAGATCCAACTCCAACTCATGGTCCCTAATGTAGCCTATTAACACCTCATGATGCTTAGATCCAATGGATAGAAACAAAATTCTAAGATCCATAGGTAGAGATTAAATCTCTAAGATCCGACGGTTGAGATTAAATATCTAGATCCGACGGTTGAGATTAAATCCCTAGAACCAATGGAGGAGATTAAATCATGACTTATCCCTAACTCTATAAAAGGAGGGCAAGGGAGTTGGCGTGAAGATCATCCATGAGAGCTAGGGTTTTGGGCGGCAAGAGAGCAATCCTAGTTGAGATAGGATTAGGGTTAGGGTTTGGAGGCTTGGGCGGCACCAAATAAGGAAGGCTTTGCTTTCTTCTTCTTCCTTCATTGGCCGGCGTCCAGCAGCTCATCCAGCCCCTTTCCAACCTTGGATGGCGGCCAAAGCTTCTCTTCTCCCTCTCCTTAGGTGGTGGAAACAAGATATAGGGCTTCCCTTGGTGTCTTGGCCGGATTCCACCACAAACTCCTCCTCCTAGTTGGCCGGCGGCAAGGATCTATTTGTTACTTGTTGGTTGGCTTTAGGGAGGAGAAAAAACCTTGTTTCTATTCTTCCTCTTGCTTTGGAAGAGCAAGGAAGGAAGATTTGCGATCTAGGAGCTTCGACTTTTGGTAGAGCGTCGCCCACACGACGTCCGAAAGGAGGAAGGTCATACATTAGAAGATCGAGAGGTATATCGATCCTCTAATCTTTATATGTTACATGTTTGTATTTGTTTTTCAACTATGATCATGATATAAATCTGTATATGGCTAAATAATACTTGGATCCCGAGCATAAACACGGGATGACTTGGTTGTTCAAGTGACCTATCTAAACGAATAGCACAACGATGACTTGGTTGGTTGGGCAATCCCTTATGTCTAGGATTAAATTTTGTTTATCTAGGGACATCGATGGGATCGCCATGAACAAGCGACTGAGGTGAAGTGGGAAGCGAAGTTTCCCCTCACGGACTCGATAAGCAAAACCCTTCAACCTCTTCACTCGAGGGTTACCTACCGGCTTCCTATCGGACTTACCATTCTTGACATCCCATTTAACCCACCAGGGCTTCCACCAGTTGTCCGATCTACCTGACCTAGCTGGACTTTTTGCCGATTGTTCGGTCTCCTTACACAACCGGTCTTCATGTCAAATGTCCAGTCCACGCGACCCATCTAGACTTCATGCCTAGTATTCGGTCCTCTTGATCTATCAAGATACGTGCCTAGTATCCAGTCAACACGACCTACTAGGACTTCCTGTTAAGCCTGCACACTTAACACTGATATAAGAACACAAGTGAATCCTAACGTTTAATTGTGGTTCATACATCTAAACTAAGGAGTGATGCTCACTGCATCAACACTTACCGTCCGATCTCGACCTAGACCTTCCACTGGAAGTCTCAATCGGATCGCCGCCTACGGTTTTCCCCATACGAAGGACCCGACCTCACCTTTACTCCACACTCGTGCTTACCTCCGATCCTTTGCGACTTGTTGCTTAGCTTCCTGTCTTCACCTAGGTTCTTTGACTCCATACGAAGTTCTCCCAGTGTTGCTCGACCACCATGGTTTCTCGACTCAAGATTCTCCGGGTGTCGCCGACCTTCAGCTCATCTTAAACATTGTTGCACACTCAAGAGTAGATTATGAGATGATGAGAACACCTTAAATTTGAGCCTTTTCCATAATCAAAATCGAGGTTCGATTATCTGGTGCCCCTGCACCAACACTAATTATTTGATCTAGCATGTTCACAGACACAAGTTACTCCCTAATCCTAGAAGTATCTACTCCATAAACAAATATGAATAAACACAAGACATCTTAAGAAAAGTAATTACAAACCGAGTAGAATGAGAAAATAAAAAGAATACTTTCTTTCCTATCCAATTTATGTGTCTTGGTTGTTCTCCATGGTGTCGGAGCATCGAGATGGATCTTCTAGCCACTTCCTTTCTCCCCGTTGCGAGTCTCCGGTGCATTTTAGGGAACCTTCATGTCATCCTAGCCATCGGGCCTCCTCATTGAGATAACAATATAAACTTAACTTTGTGTCTTTGCCATAATCAAAACACAGGTTCGATTATCTAGTGCCCCTGCACCAACAAGTGCCACATGACTGTGTGGAATCCACACGGTCGCCTGTGTGGGGCGCCAGAATTTTTTGCTTCGGGGGTTGGACATGGCCGTGTGAGATTCATATAGCCAGGTCATTTCCACCTTTGCACTGTCTGGTGCATGCCTTATTTTGCTCCGGAGTATGCCCGTGTTTTGGGAGAAACACATCCAGAGCATGCTTGCCTTCCTTTGGCTCAAAAAGTGTCGTTTTACCTCCAAAATGTCATCCTGCACATAAAAACAACAAGAGCAGATCTCTGAACTAGAAAATAGGAAATGCATGCAAAAAAGATAGAATATGCATGAAACAAGTATAAAACATGATGAAATGTGTGCGAAAACTATTCTTAAAACCCTATATGTTTTGCTCACATCATCAATACATGAAAATATATCTCATGGAAAACTTAAAGAAAAAGGGTTTCAAAACATAGAACTAAAGACCTTAAAATTTTAATTTTGAAAGTTGTATTTTCTCCCCTTAAATATATATTTTTAAGTTTTAAAAACTTTCAAATTTCTCTATGAAGATCACAATTTTTTAATTTAACTTAGGATTTCAAAAATTCTTCTTAAATTTTTAAGTTCAAAACCTTTTGAAATCTTTTTCAAAAAATATTGAAACTCCCCCATAACTTAAGATAATAATAGTTTTGAAGATTGAGAACTTTGAAATCTCTTTTGAAGATCACAGATATCATTTTATATTTTTGTTGTTATGTAAATAATATTCTTAGATTTTGAAAATCAAATGAATAACCTCTCCCCCAAGTTACTTAGAATTAATGCACACAAGTGCAAATTAACCATGAGAAAGTGAATTTACAAGCATGAATCCTACTTGTATTTGGACAATTTTTTGAAAAAATAATATATTGAATATAAACATCAAAAAATTATCCTTAAAACAAATGTCTAACTCTTGTGTTGAAACTCAAATGATATAGTACATCATAAAGTTTAGTTAAGAGTTATTCACCAATGTGATCCATTTTGTCTTAAACCCCTTCCGGTTCATGTCGATGCACTTAATCTATATTTGGAACTTGGGGTGTAGTCCTAACATCTCGCACCCATCTTCATGGCTCAATACACAAATAGTTGATCCTAGGTATTTGTGAGATGCAAAAGCTTACCTAGGTCTATAGTTTCATGAAATCTAATTTTGACATAGGCTAGCTCAATTTTAAATTTTCTTTAAAATAATAATATTTAATAACAAAATATGTTTGAATGTGAAAGCAATAATGAAACTTATTCTACAGGACACAAACCTAATTGCCTTCTAAGTGTAATAAAATTAGCTTTTGAAAGTCATTTAGTAAAAATATCAGCTATGTTTAACTTGGACTCAACATAGTTGAGTTCTATGCTTCTTTTGGCGACATGATCTCTTATAAAGTGATGTTTAACATCAATGTGCTTAGTGCATGAGTGATGTATTGGGTTTTTAGTCAAATTTATTGAACTTATGTTATCAACAAGTGTCTTGACATTTTTATATTTAACTCAGTCTTTTAGTGTGTGCATCATCCATAATAATTGTGCTACACTCTCTCCTATTGCTATGTATTTGACCATAGTTGTAGATATGACAAGAGAGTGTTGCTTTCTACTAAACCAGCTAACTAGACAAGATCCAAAGAATTTACACCCTCCACTTGTGCTTTTTTATCTAATTTACAATTGACATAATCTGAGTCGAAATAACCTACTAATTTAAAGTTATTAGTCTTAGGATACCACATTCCCACATTTATTGTTCCTTTAATGTACCTTAATATCCTCTTAACACGTGTTAAATGTGATTCTTTAGCACAAGATTAGTATTTTGTGCACATACTTACTGCAAATAATATGTCAGGTCTACTTGTAGTTAAGTATAAGAGGCTTCCTAAGACACTTCTATAGTACTTAAGATCTATAGGCATGCCTTCTATATCACTATCTTACATTATGTTTGTTATCATGGGTGTTTTTATTTATTTTGAATTTTCCATTCCATATTTTTTAATCAATTCTTTAGCATATTTATTTTGAAATATAAAATTCCCATCTCTTGTTTATTTTATTTGTAGCCTTAAAAAGAAATTCAACTCCCCAACAAAGCTTATTTCAAATTCATATTCCATTAGGATTATGAATTCTTTTAAAAATTTAGAATTGGTTGAACCAAACACTATGTCATCTACGTATACATGGGCAATAAAAATATCTAATTTCAAGGTTTTTTACAAAAAGAGTTGAATCAATTCGACCTTGTTTAAAACATTTTGAAATTAGGTAGGATGATAATCGTTCATACCATGCTCTAGGTTCTTGTTTTAACCCATACAATGTCTTTTTTTTTTAATTTATATAGATGGTTTCGATATTATATACTTTCAAATCCAAGGGGTTGACTCTCATATAATTCTACTTTAATTACTCCATTTAAGAATGTAGACTTAACATCCATCTGATACAATTTGAACCCTTTATGTGCCGCATAAGCTAACAACATCCTAATTGATTCAAGCCTAGCTACTAGAGCATAAGTTTCATCATAATCTAGTCCTTGTACTTGACTAAACCATTTTTCTACTAAACGAGCTTTGTTCTAATAAGTTCTCCTTTATCATCTACTTTATTTCTAAATACCCATTTAATATCTATTGTTGATTTGTTTGTTGGTGTGTGCATTAAAACCAAACATTATTTCTTTCGAATTGAGCTAATTCTTCTTGCATGACTATTACCCAATTAGGATCTTGTAATGTCTCATCTATTATTTTCAATAATTTTTTATTATATATCCTATAAGCTCTACTAGTTGTTGAATAACCCAAAAAAATTTCATTATCTATTTTTGATGTAAATTTTCCTAAGTGGTCTTTGGTATTTAAAATATATGCTTGACATCCAAATACTCGTATATATTTTATTGTTGAAGTTTTATAATTAAAAGTTACATATGAAGTTTTATTAATTATTTTATTAATTATTATTCTTTTTTGTATATAACATGCAGTATTAATTGCTTCAACCCAAAAGTAACTAGGTAAGTTGCATTCATTGAGCATTGATCTAGCGACTTCTTGTAGGGTTTGTTTTTTCCTTTCTACTATGCCATTTTGTTGGGCCGTTCTAGGACATGAGCATTCATGATGATAGCCATTTTCTAGACTTAGATTTGTCAACCTTTGATTTTTAAATTCTCTTCTATTATCAATCCTAATTCCTTTTATTTTAGTGCCCTTTTCATTTTCTATTTGTTTACTAAATTTATTAAATATTTCAAAGGATTCATCTTTATGGTTTAAAAATTTTACCCAAGTGTATCTAGAATAATAATCAATTATAACTAGACAATATAGACTTCCTTTAAATGATTTAATTCCATGTGAATCAAATAGATCTAGATGTAGTAACTTAAGTATAGTTTTTGTTCAGCCTTGATTAGTTAGTTTATGATGAAACTTAGTTTGTTTTCCTTGTTGGCAAGAATTACACACTTTATTTTCCAAGTTTATTAGCTTAGGTAATCCTCTAACTAGTTTTGTTTCACTTAGTTTGTTTATATGCCTAAAATGGATGTGAGCAAGTCTTCTATGCCGCAGTCAATTTTCCTCTTGTTGTGTCAAGAAATGCTTGAGTAAGGATCTAGGTAAGTTTATTGAGTAAATATTATTACTCCTAATAGCTTTTAGTAAAATATATGAAATTTTAATATGATTAATTAAGAATTCATTTACTAAAAACCTTATTTCACTCTAGTATCACACAATTGACTTATACTAATTAAATTGAAATTTAAATTTTCTACAATTAACACTTTTTGTATAATAAAATTTTATTTTAATTCGATATTACTTGTTCTGATTACCTTAAGTTTTTCGTTGTTTCCAAAAGTAACTGTCCTAAATTCTTGAGTTTTAGTCTTGAAAACTTATGTTGATCTCTATTCAATCTCTAGTCATGTGTCTAGAGTAGCCACTGTCTAGAATCCATTGATCAATTTTAGAGTTCTATATAAATTGGGAAATTCTTAATGTTGGAGTTTAGCTTAATCAGTTCATTTTCACCTAATTCATCTCACCCATTATAGGTTCTTAGTACATGTTATTCTTATATCTTTGTGAGATGAGTTTTCATTTTTACTTGAATAATTTTAATGAATATTAAAAGTATTTAAACTTGTGTTAGATTCAAGTTTAGGTTTTAGACTATCCAAATAGGTGTTTCCTAAATAAACTTCTAGGTAGTGGCGAGGCATAGAGGCATCCTTCAATATCAGGTGGACTACTTCTTAAGACAAAGCTGATATAGAAACAAAGTGCTTGACTAACTTCGAGCTAAGCTTTGGTATAACTAATTTTGGACTTAGTGAGTTAGCTTTGATTAGTTCCATTCAACTCAATGCACCAGGTAGGACGCGCCTTATACAACCTAGATATGCACCTTGATGAGTTTCCCTAACTTATTATTAGTTCACTTCATTCTAATACTATGTTTTCAAGTTCAAACTACTTTCTTTCCTATCTAGTCCATTCTAAATTAAGCAAGTAAATAACTAAGTATACAAGTTACTTATCTAATTAAAGAAACACACAAGGTATTTTCTCCCCCTAAGTGATAGCATAGTTGGGTAATATTTACAAAGTGAATATGACCTTTGGGGATCCAAAATTAGATTGGTCCAACTTGATTGCCTAGACAAGTCTTAGGAACCCATGCTTGGACTTAATGTTTAGCGTTTCGGCTAAGTAAAGACATGTATGACTTGTTTGTTGACTTTGCCTTGTGTACGAGTCCAAATTTGTTGTACATGGCTCATTGAGATCCAAGCATCATGTTTAGATACTTAGACACAAAAGTGAACCTTTCCAACATTCCTTTGAGATCTTCTACTTGACTTTTCAAGTTAGAGTTCTCTTCCTCATGTTTCATAACTTGGGTTGAGTCTCTATCTTAAAATTGTCAAGTTGAAGACTTCGAGTTGACTAGCTCTTTATGTTCTTGAACTTCCATAATAAGCACTTCAACTTGACCCTCAGATTTAACCAATTTCCTACTTATGCAAGCTATGATTTTATACATTCTATCTTTTATGGGAGAAGTTGCATCATTTGGTCCTTCGAAAACGAATGTGGATCCGTGGCTTGAATTGGACTTGGACTCAGATTCTTTGCTTGACTCGGCATCAGACTAGTTAACCACCATGAATGCTACGAAACTTGTCTTCGGTACTTATGCATTTGACTCTTCCAATGATGACTCATCCCAAGTTTCTTTTAATGCCTTCTTCTTCTTTTCCTTCTTTGGCTTTTCTTCATTTTTTAGGCTAGCACATTCCGACTTGTAGTGCCCTTTGTTATTGCACTTATAATAGGTGGCTTCGGATCATTGTGGGCTCGACCTATTCTCCAATACCATTTTGGCATCCTTCTTTGTAAACCTTTTCTTTTTGTTAAACATCTTTCTTACAATATTTACCATTTCCTCTTCTCCATTTGAATTCAATTTCGATTTGTCTTCGGACTCGTGTTTTGATTTGGATTTCTTTCCTTCTTTGGTTTTGTTTGGACCTTCAATCAAGGATATACCATTCTCGATTTGATTCGAGTTAGCTTGTTTGCACAGTTCTAGTGGACAAAAAACTCATTTAATTTAATTTTGGAAAGGTCTCTAGACACCTTTTATGCATCTATAATCATGGTCCACAAGTTGTTCTGGAGAAATGCTTTGAGTGCATATCTAATTATATCTCGATTTTCTACTTGATGGCCAATTAGATGAAGACCATTTAGGATGTACTTAAACCTAGTGAGAAGTTGACTCACATTTTCTCCGTCTAACATTTTACAATTAAAGAGTTTGTTTAATAACACGTCCCTTTTTTCTATTCTAGTGTCGCTAGTCCCTTCATGTAATTCAATTAATTTTTTCTATAACTCTTTTGGATTTTCAAATGGCTCAACTCGGTTTAACTCTTCTTTAGTAAGTCCGCATTTGCAAGGTGTTTAAAGCCTTATAATCGACTTGAACCTTTTTCCTAATTTTTATGGTCCATTTCTCCGGATCTAATAACTCTCCGGAGTCATCGACCGAAGCTACAAACCCTTTTCTAATACTAAACCATACATCTTGGACGATTTTTAGAAAGCACTTTGATGGGGTGAGGTTTTCTGATCAAGAAGAAGGTTTTCTGAGTTGTTTGAGTTCTCAAGAAGTGTATGTGGGGTTCGAGGTGGGTACAGTAAGGGTGTTTGCAGAGTAGTTGAGTTGTTGGCAGAGCAGTATATGCAGTTATCAAGAAGTATATGCATTTCTTGAGCCCAGTAGGGTCACAAAGAGCAGTGAGGCTCATAGTTGAGTATTGTATTGGCAGAGCAGTTTATGTGTTTCCCAAGCAGTATATGCATTTCTCGAGCTCAGCATGGTGATAGAGGGAAGTGAGGTTCAGAGTTGAGTATTGCATTGGAAGAGCAGTCTATGTGTTTCCCGAGCAGTATATGCATTTCTCGAGCCCAGTAGGGTGACAAAGGGAAGTGAGGTTCAGAGTTGAGTATTGTATTGGTAGAGCAGTCTATGTGTTTCCCGAGTAGTATATGCATTTCCCGAGCCCAATAGGGTGACAGAGGGAAGTGAGATTCAGAGTTGACTATTGTATTGGTAGCGTAGTCTATGTTTCCTGAGAAGTATTTGCATTTCCTGAGCCCAATAGGGTGGCATGGGATAGTTTTGCTCAGAGAAGTGTTGTATTGATATATCACCTGAGCAGTCAGTATGTTTCTTGTGCCCACTAGGGTGGCATAGGATAGTGTTGTTCGGAGATAAGTGTTGTATTGACAGATCAGTGTATGAGTTTTTCAAGTAGCTAAGGTATTTCCCGAGCCCATTAAGGTGGCACAGGACAGTGTTGTTCAGAGATAAATATTGTATTGGCAGATCAGTGTATATGGTTCTCGAGTAGTTAGTGTATTTCCCGAGTAGTATGCTTATTTCCCAAGCAATGTATGAGTTCTGAGGTTTTTTTTTTAATATGGTGAAATAAGGAGGAATGGGTATTTCGGAGTATGGAGAGTAGTAGGAAGGGTTTGGGGATGATAAATGTAGTATATTTTGCCATTTTTTCTATATTTTATTTAATTAATACTTGGCAGGGAAATATAGAGCTTCTAAGAGATTCAAAGGAGATATTTTGAAAAGGAGCGGGAAAAGTGGTTACATCTGACAGCTTGGTAAGGGTATTAAATTAAATTAAAATTCAAGGAGAAGGCGGGACAAATCATCTATAAAAGAGGCAGAGGTGGAAGTGAAAGGGGATGGTTGTTTCTTCACTATTCGGTACCTCAAAGATCTATTTCTCACCTCTTCTTCATTCTTATTGCATTTCTACTTTCTTTATCCTATTGTTTATGACTTGAGCGTCGGAGGGGCCGTGTCGGGAAGCTCACCCGTCTCTAACACTCTTTTGTGAAGTGCCAGTTCTAGAGTTTATTCCAAGGATACAACGTGATCGAATAAGGAGGAGTTCATTATTACATTCCTAACACTCTTTGGTGATAGATCTAGCTAGGAGATTCTGGATCTGAGGTGATTAGAGGAGATCCGCAAGAAGGGGGAGGGAGATCTTAGCAGATCGAAGAAGTGAACACCATAAAATTGGAGTCGTCTATGGGAATTTGAACAAAAAGTCGTGATGGTGAACACTAGGAGGACGTTGAAGGAGCCAGTGGATGAGGAGAAATCTATCTCTAGTAGTTCTAAGGGGGCCACCAACAGAAAGCATCATGAGCCCTTATACAAGGAAGATCTTATGCAAGTGATGGCCGTTGTGATGGATCAGATGTTATAGAAGACCATCCAGAAGAAGGTGAAGTAGGATGATGCATACGATGATGATTCTGAAGAAGAGGTGGTCAGAGTCTCTTGCCCAAAGAATGATTCCTCTCATGTTTGCAAGCAAGCAAAGGGGAAGATAAAGAAGTGTATAGCTCCTCTTGAGAGTCCACAACCTGAGAGGGATGTTTCTTTTGTAAGTACCATTATAAAAGGGGAGGAGTTAAATTCCTTTACTGAGGATATTCTAAATGAAGAGTTACCTCGACACTTTCAAATTCCTTAGATGCCTGGATATACTGGTTCCTCTGATCCTAAGGATCATTTGAGTAGATTTGAAAATTCTACTTTATTATACCATTATACTAATGGGATTAAATGTTGAGTGTTTCTTACTTCATTAGTAGAACTAACACAACAATGGTTTAATGATTTAAAGTCACAAAGTATTGCTTCATTTAAGCATTTTATGACATTATTTTAAAGGCATTTTTCTAGCTCTAAAAAATATTTGCCTCAATCGAAGAGAGAGCAAGAAAGTCTGTGGCAATATGAGCAAAGATATACACAGTCAGCATGAGAAATTCTCGCTATGGAGTCTGGCATGATGGTAGGAGCCTTGACTCAAGTTCTGAAAGAAGGGGATTTCTTTAAATCTTTAGCTAAAAATCCTCCTATAAATTTTGATGATTTATTATCCTGAGCGGAGAAGTTTATTAATCTCGAGGATGCTCAAAAATCTTAGCAAACTTCTCGGGATTATAGAATGGCAGAAATTCCAGAGAGGAGAGTTGAATGGTTAAGACCTGCCCAACCTTCCTAAGACAGATCTCTATATGTTCCTCAATTAAGGTTTTCTAAGGAGCGGGCTATGAATATATGTGATGAGCAGCAATTATTGAGAAGACCCTTTGGAGCTACTAGAGGCCATAGGAGTTTACCATCTCCTACTTTTTGTTCTTATCATCAATAGTATGGGCACAATACTAAAGACTACCAGCAGTTTGACTCTAAACTATGAAGAATTATGGGGTTCATCCCCATATATGGAATATGGTTATGAATTGGGCTCCATATTAGCAGAGGTTTGGAGGAAGGAACTATGGTAGAGGAAATCCGATAAGACCTCTCATGAACCGACCTATACAGCTTGCTCAGCCAAGGGAGATAGCTTCTGATAGAATATTGCTTGCTGATCAGCCTCCTGTAAGAGGTTCTATTAATATGATTTCTGATGGTTCCACTAACGGAGATTCAAACAGAACTCAGAAAAGGCATAGTGGAGAGGAGTGTGTAGTCGTAGCCGCTCTACCTCGAGCAGGAGGTGATGTGAGCAAAACATATAGGATTTTAGGAGTAGTTTTCGCTCACATCTCATCTCATTTTATGTTGGTTTCATGCATATTTTACTTTTTTTTCCATGCATTCCCTATTTTTTGGTTCGGAGATATACACTATATACTTTTGTGTGTAGAATAGCATTTCGTGGGGATAACGATGCACTTTCGGAGCAAAAACAAGACATTTGGCAACTCGACGCAGAAGGGAACACAGCCAGGGTGTCTGCCCACACATGACCGTGTTCAGAATGCGAAAACGGTTACCACAGCTTGACACACGGTCATGTCATGTGTTTTCACACGACCGTGTGGCGACCGAGCGATTTGACGCAACCAGGGTTTTTTCTAGATTTCGTAGCGATCCGACGTGATGTCTATATAAGGAAAGCTACACCCCAAACCCTAGGGGGTGCACGCCGGTCGGGACGGCACCCCGAAGCTCTAAAAAGCTTCGGGAACTCACATCCGGGAAGGAGAGAGCCGCTCGAGGATCAAGATCTACACCACAATGCCAGAGGGAAGAGCTGCAATTACATTGTAATTCATATTTCTTGAACGTTTATCATTTTACTCATGAATTCTATAATGTATTGTGACTCTCTTCTCGTATTCATGGAGTAGATTCTCCAATTTTAGGATTAGGGAGTAGTTTGTGTTGAGTAGAACATTGCTATTTCAAATATGTTTCCATTCTTGAAATCGTATTTGTAGTTGAATGATTGTTTTGATCTATAGCTTTGTGTTTTAGTTTTCTATCTTTTGTGCGTAGACGATATGAGGAGTGACAGTCCTCGTATCTAAGATTTAGGGGATATTAGGAGGAACCTAGAGGTTGGCCTCATCGCCTGCAACAATGGATAGAAGGATGCGATAGAGTCGGTAATGTGTATCATTTTTGGCTCGTTGTAGGGATCGATTCAGCATCCTCGTACCATAGTGTATGATGTACTTTCCACAAAATGCTAGCTAGAAAATCTTGATACATTCAATTGATAGCATGTTCTGTGACACACAAACGAAACCAAAGTCCTAGAATCCAATCCAAACCCTCGTAGAAACTTTTCTATTCTTCCGTGTGCCACCATACTGAGTTCGGACCACTGACGACCTCTCATTCTTGAACCCTCAGATTTCCAATTTGAACAACAACACATCCACTGGACAGATCGATACTCAAAATCTCAGTCCCTGTGAGATCGTTATTCTTTATTACTTGACAACATCCATGCACTTGTGGGCATTGAGCACAAGTGCACACTTCGAGTCCTCGACGATCTCCGCCACAAGATTTGAGGTCGCATTCACGTGCATCATGTTTTTGGTGTCGTTGTCGGGGACTGATTCATTCGATATCAAATCAAGAAAGTGGATAGTTGGATTGGACTTAGATTAGATTTATTTACTTGCTTTTTTTTATTTTTATTTTTTATTTTATTTGAATTTTTAGACTTTCCATATCTAGATTTAGTTTTTATTTCATTTTAGTAGTGATTCTCTATTTCTTATTTGCTCTTTGATTAGTTAGCTAGATTAGTTTATTTTCTATTTCTAAACCTTAGGTAAATACTCCTAATTTTGTGGCTCGGTTCTTCGTATACTTAGACGGTTAGGATCGGAAGGCCTGATTCCGATCGATTTAGAAATCAAACGAACCTATCATCGCCGGAAAGCCGAATAGAAGAGGATGGAGGACCAAGCTGCATTCAAAGTAGCTGAACCTTGCGGGATTATGCAACCCCTAGCTCTAGAGGATTTAGGTCGAGTATAGCTGGACCATCCATTTTGGAAAACAACTTTGAACTGAAGCCAACACTCATACATATGGTCCAGCAGAGTCAATTTGGGCGAGCTGCGACTGAAGACCCGAACCGACACCTGGAGTCATTCTTGGAAATCTACTCGACGATGAAGATAAATGGAGTCCCTGTAGACACGATCTGCCTGAGCCTATTCCCGTTCTCATTGCGGGATAAGGCTAAGGCATGACTTCACTCACTGCCTTCAGGAAGCATTACTACATGGGAGCAATGTGAGCAGTAGTTCTTGAACAAATACTTTCCACCAAGAAACACTTCTCACATGCGCCATCTGATCACAAGCTTCCGTCAGAAGGAGGGGGAGTCCCTATTTGAAGCTTGGGATCACTACAAGGGGCAACTTTACCAATACCCCCATCATGGACTGGAAAGGTGGTTGGTGATCCACATCTTCTACAATGGGATCACATACGCCACAAAGGTGTACCACGATTCTACCGCAGGAGGAGCACTTATGAACAAGACTATCGAGGAAGCAGAGGAGCTGATAGAAGAGGTGGCTCAGAACCAACATCAATGGGCTTACGAATGTTGTCACCCAGCTCCTGGAGTGGGACGGTATGCTCTCAACTCTGTGGACCACCTAGTAGCGAGAATGGACGCGCTTAGAAGATGATTTGACTCTATAAATTCTGCATCTACATGTGCGACCATTGACATTGGGGAAGGAGCAGCAGCATATCGTGAGGACTACTATGGAGGGCAGGGTGGCTTAGAAGAGCAGATTGAGCATTGCGATGTGGTTGGGGACTACAATCAAAGGCTCAAAAACCCATTCTCCAGTACTTAAAACCCCGGATGGAAGAACCTCCCGAACTTTTCCTATCGGAATAACTCGGGGAACTTCCAACCATCATGAGAGTATGGGCAGCAGTAGGGAAATGGACAGTCGCGATAATAGAAGTCTAGGTTAGAATTGATGATGGAAGACTTCATTGCTACCCAAACAAAGGCCAATGAAGAGTTCCATCGCCAACATCAGAAAACAGAGGAGTCACTCAGAAACTTGAAGGCCACTGTTGACGATCTTGCAAGTCACACAAGGATGTTGGAGACACAAGTGGCCCAGATAGCCCAAACCGTGTCACAACCTATGGATAATTCTTCGTCATTACCGGAGCCTAGTCAAGCTAAGGAGGAAAAAGTATGCAGCGAGAGAGTAGCACAGCGAAGTAGATTCACCAAGGGGTGTGCAACCATGATTTCCACCCTACCAGACCAAGTTGAAATTGAAGATAAAATTCCACCCCAGCTTAAGGACCCTAGTGAATTTGTTATCCTCTGCACAATTTATGGGGAAAGGTTCGATGAAGCACTGTGTGACTTAGGGTCATCAGTAAGTGTGATGCCCTACGCATACTACTTAAAGATGGGACTGAATGTTCTCCAACTAGCGAACCTTGGTATTCGTATGGGGGATGACTCAGTCAAGGAACCTGTCGACATGCAAACACATGTGCCTGTGGTTGTCGAGAACTTTGTGATACATACAGATTTTATTATACTCGACATAGGACCAGACCCCAAGAATCCCATCATCTTGAAAAGGCTCTTTCTGGCAACTGCGGGGGCATGCATAGATGTAAAGGCACACCAGATCTCCATAGAGGTAGATAGGGAGATCATCCTCTTCAGCCTATCAGAGTGTAGAGCTCCCTACCTAGATGACTTTACTTTCAGCAGGATAAAGCCAAGCCCATTGAATGTAGACACCGAGATGGATGAATGGAGGTTCATAGAACCTCCAGAGCCAAATTGATAATGGAGTGTGGTCGAGCTAAAATACCTTAAACAAAACACTTCTTGGGAGGCAATCCAAATTTAGTTTTTAGATTTTCTTTTGATTTTATTGCATTCATTTGGTTAATTTGAACTTTGATTTCCATTTCAATTAGCATTAGGAATAGAAAGAACTTGCTAGGTAAAAATAAAATCAATTTTTATCTTACACGGCGAAGTGTGTGAGAAAATTCATACCGTTGTGCACAAAAGGAGGGAAATAGGAGACACATGACCTGGTCGTGTGTTTTCCCAAGGTCGTGCCCGATCAACCTGAAGCGCACACGACCTGACCGTCTGTTTTCACATGGCTCTGTCGCGCGAGGTTAAAAAGGGCACCTGTGCATTTTCGCCCCAAATGCTTTGTGTGTTTGGATTTTTCTTGCCCTAGCTATGTGGATCCTTCGTCCCCACCACCTAGAAGCTTTTCCAACCTTCAAAGAAGCCAAAAGAAGCAAGGATGAGAAGGACCAAACAAGTGGTATCTCGATCTGGTGCTTCAAAGCGATGAGCAAGGAGAACCGATGCCCCTCAAGCTCCGGAGGAGGGTAACGCTCTTCCAACCCTTCTTTTTTACAACAATGAGCATAGGGATTGATATAACATACTTTCTACTCGTAAAATCATTGCAACTAGGTATCTTGATGAAGATTTACTAGAGTCTTTAGGGTTGTTGGGTGACATTCAAGCCCTATTTGTAAAAATAGGGTGGGGAGAGATAATGGGGATAAGACACCCAACCAACCCTAGGATAGTTTTGAAGTTTTGAAGTTCTTTAGAAGCTGAAGTTTTAATGGGTAGAGAGAGCGAAGAGGGTAGGATTACCTTTAGGATATTTAACATTCAGCATGAGTGGACACTACACCAATGGAACTCATGCTTTGGCTTGCCGAGTGGGAGAGAGAGAAGAAATCCTATTGAGTTTAAATCACGAATCTTTTGGACTGAATTGATAGGAGAGAACGCTTACGACCCTTCGAGGGCCAAAGCATCATGCCTCAAAAGCCCATTTTCCGATACCTCCACCGAATCATGGCAAGCACTATTTTTGGTCGTGGGGAGAGTGATGGTGTAATGAGAGCTAGCGAGTTGCTTTGCCTATGGGACATGCTACAAGAAAGGAGTTGCATCGATGTAGGGTCCCATTTCATTAGACACTTAGTGAAAATGGGCAAAGCAACGAGAGGAGAGATTAATGTGGGGGGCCTGCTTACCCACATTTGCCATAGGATGGGGTACGACTACACTGCACTAGATAGCATAGAGGGGAGCCCTAGGATCGACCTAGGAGTGTGCATCACCATGAAGATGATTGTAAGAGAGGGACACTCCTTATGCTTTGTAAAGAAAAACCTGATGGCCCTTAGGCTCCCCGACCCTGATTGTACCACCATCACCACACGCACCGACTGGTGTGTTAGACCTGATAGTGGAGTCCCCGCCATATGAGGGACCATCCACATTGGCGCACATCTCTCCCCTTTTGCATCACGCTCCCTCAGTCCACACATGTATAGAAGCCAACCTAGTCCACGTCGACATGAGCCTGCACCTGCACCACCACCTTTTTCTACTTTTGAGCAGGATGCAGGTACATCTGCCTATGATTTTTTGGAGTTTCGATCGTGCCTTGACGACATATATACCGAGAAACAGACACAGAGGAAGCGATGGGAGGAGCAGAGTGCCTACATGCAGGAAGAGTTTTCAGGGCTTCCGGGAGCTCTTCCAGCGCACCGAGGAGTTCTACAATGAGGCCCGCGTCTACTTCCAGGAGGAGGCTACCCATCGCTAGGCGGAGGCCGCCTACCACCCGGAGATGCGGCAGCATATGCGAGCCCAGTAGGCACAATGGGCTAGGGAGGAGGAGCACCGAGCAGCCGCTGCATCCACCAGCTCTCAAATCGACCACATGTACATGTGGAATCAATGACTCAACAGTAGATTCTCTCAGGATCCCAAGATGCCGAGGCTACCAAACTTTCCACCTCATCCACCATACTTGAGGTATGCTTCACTTAATTCTGGAGAGGGGAGGGCCCTAAGTTTTTTTTGTTTCTAGCAGTGGTTTCTTTCCTAATGTTTGCATTTTAGTTAGCATTCATTTATTCATGCATAGTGTGTTTAGTTTCTTCCTACACTTAGTATTGGCTATCTTTAAGCTGCCTCAGTAGTATTTTTAAAGTTACTTTCATGAGTTGTTCCCATATGTAGCTTAACTTTATTTATCTCGTGGTATTTTATTTTGTTTGCTCTAATGAATGTTTTATACTTACACTGGTTAGCTTTTATTTTTACACCTACACATGTCGAACATTCTGAAAGGGAGTGTCTAGTACATACCTAGTTATGATTCATCTCAGTAGTTTAGTACTTTGGAATCCACA
The DNA here is from genome assembly GCA_025175895.1 of Wurfbainia villosa. Taxonomy (NCBI): domain Eukaryota; kingdom Viridiplantae; phylum Streptophyta; class Magnoliopsida; order Zingiberales; family Zingiberaceae; genus Wurfbainia; species Wurfbainia villosa. Next base: position 84,976,167 of record CM046001.1, read on the forward strand.
GGTGACCCTAAGTTTAGCATTTTAGTTACTGAAGATGCTAGGATTGTGTAAGCCCATTCGGAAAAATCAAAATCCCAGTGAGCTGAGAAATAAAAGAAAGAACAGAAAAGAAAAGAAAGAGAGAGATAGAGAGAAAGAAAATAAAGAAGAAAAAGATATTATGAGGGATGAAAAATAGTTGTCGTGGGTGGAAATGGTTAAGTGCCCCTTTAAGACCGAGTTAGGTTACTAGGGAAACACCTACCAATTTATCTCAATACTGAGCATGCCTTTGAGACTTTGTGATAGATCTAGGGAACGACCCTCACTTTGGAAAGGAAAGTGCCTAAGAGCCAGAGACCTTAGGAAGGCTATTGGATGACGACTTAACTTACCATGGAACGATTATCCCCTAAGAAGATTCGCTTAGCACGAGCACGAGGAGCTAACTTAGTGAATTTCTAGAACATATCTATTTTGCTGTGATTGCAAATACCACTTGATAAATCTAGTTAATATGTTAAGTATGTAACAATACCTTTTAAAATTTCATGGCACTGAGGTTTGCTTGAGGACAAGCAAAGACTTAAGTCTAGGGGAATTGATGTGAGCAAAATATATAGGGTTTTAGGAGTAGTTTTCGCTCACATCTCATCTCATTTTATGTTGGTTTCATGCATATTTTACTTTGTTTTCTATGCATTTCCTATTTTCTGGTTTGGAGATCTTCTTTGTATACTTTTGTGTGCAGGATAGCATTTCGTGGGGATAACGGCATACTTTAGAGCAAAAAGAAGACATTTGGCAGCTGGACGCAAAAGGGAACATGACCAGGGCCTGTGCCTACACACGACCATGTTCAGAATGCAAAAACAGCCGCCACAACCTGACACATGTCTAGGCCATGTGTTTTCACATGACCGTGTGGTGGCCAAGCGATTTAACGCATCCAGGGTTTTTTTTCCAGATTTCACAGTGATCCGACGTGATATCTATATAAGGAAAGCTATGCCCCAAACCCTAGGAGGGACACACTAGCCAGGACGACACTCTGAAGCTCTAAAAAGCTTCAAGAACTCGCATCGAGGAGGGAGAGAGCCGCTCGAGGATCAAGATCTGCACCACAACGCCAAAGGGAAGAGCCGCAATTACATTGTAATTCATATTTCTTGCACGTTTATCATTTTACTCATGAATCCTATAATATATTGTGACTCTCTTCTCGTATTCATGGAGTAGATTCTCCAATTCTAGGATTAGGGGGTAGTTTGTGTTGAGTTGAACATTGCTATTTCAAATATGTTTCCGTTCTTGAAATCATATTTGTAGTTGATTGATTGTTTAGATCGATAGCTTTGTGTTTTGGTTTTATATCTTCTATGCATAGATGATACGAGGAGTGATAGTCCTCATATCTAAGATTTAGAGGATATTAGGAGGAACCAAGAGGTTGGCCTCATCGCCAACAACTGTGGATAGAAGGATGTGATAGAGTCTGTAATGTGTATCATTTTCGGCTCATCGCAGGGATCGATTCGGCATCCTCATACCATAGTGTATGATGTCCTTTCCACAAAACCCTAGCTAGAAAATCATGATACATTCAATTGACAACTTGTTCTGCGACACACAAACGAAACCAAAGTCCTAGAATCCAATCCAAACCCCCGTAGCAACTTTTCTCTTCTTCCGTGTGACACCGTACTGAGTTCGGACCACCAGCGACCTCTCTGTTGGTGCAGGGGCACCAGATGATCGAACCTGTGTTTTGATTATGGCAAAGATGCAAAGATAAGATTACATTGTTATCTCACGAGCTGAATCAAGTATGCAGAAATGCTAAGCTAAGCCGAAGGTCAGCGACACTCGGAGAAAACCGTAGTGGTCGGGCGACACCAAGAGGACTTCAGAGGGAGCCGAAGGAATCAGGTGGAGACCGAATGCAAGGCTTCAAAGGTAAATGTTGAGGTAAGCTCGAGTGAGTAAAGTGAAGTGAGGTCATGTCCTTTGTACGGGGACGTCCTTAGGCGATGATCCGACCAAGACTTCCCATGGAAGGTCTATGTCGAGATCAAACGACAAGTGGCCATCGAATTCACTTATATTGTTAGATAACTCTTTATTATAGATTCGCCGGGCTCAACCAGTTCAGCCAACCGGCCAATTCAACCGGCCAGTTCAACTACTGTTTGAATTACATCTTCGAGATGAGTCAAAACTCATCCCTTTCTTCAAGGGTGAGGTGGCCATTGATGTAGGATCTTGATGTGCTTGAGGAGGGGACTTCTAGGGCTATAAAAGAATGTCCATTCCTCACCATTTCATCAATCCTAAGATTCCAAAAAGCCTCCTCAATGCTACGACTCTCCGACAACGAAGTTCTAGTTCTCCGACATCTCGGTTTAATTGTTTATATTTTTGTTTCGTCGGTATAATCTTCATTTTCAGTTTATATTTTTCATATCAATTGTCTCGGAGTTTTTATCGTTACGAGGAGAGGGGTAGTGTCCCTCTACCTCAAAGCTTTGTGATTTTTCTTGTACTCGATTAACTCCTACCTCTAACGAGGAGGAGTTCTTTAGTGTTTTGCCCTCCATGCGTGGTCAAGGACCACTAGGGCCTTGGAGTAGTAGCCGAAGGCTATGAACCAAGTAAAAAATCATTTGTTTTTCTTTTATCTTTCCGCTGCGATTAATTGTCTAATCAACGAACGATTTTGAAAAAGTTTTATCGCTATTCACCCCCCTCTAGCGATCCGCTTCGATCCAATAATTGGTATCAGAGTCGGGGGCGCTAAGATTTGGTGAAACCACCAATCTAGCAGATTTGTTTTTGAATTTTACAGATCTTTTTTCGTTCATTTAAATTTTCTCCCACACTACTAATTGATGAGTGTAAATCATGCTATGTTTTCACTACTCCATATACATGCATTCTATCACATTTCATATCCTAAGCATGTATTTTATCATGATTCAGTTAAAGTTTAGCATATTTTGGACGAAGAGACTGCTTTTGGGTGTTTTTGTGTTAACAGGGCGAAGAAACAGGCGTATCAAAACAACACAGGCGTGTTAGAAATCAACATGCCCGTGCCATGAGAGCCAGCAGCCAACACGCCCTGGCTCACCGATTGACATGCCCGTGTCATGAGAGCCAGCAGCCGACACGCCCCAGTTCAGCTCCGACACGCCCTAGTTCAAAGATCGACACGCCTGTGTCAGGGTTCCAGCAGCCGACACGCCCCAGTTTAGCTTCGACACGCCCTGGTTCAAGCGCAACACGCTCGGTGGGAAATGCGCGACACGCCAGTGCCCTCATGTGGCACGGGCGTGTTGGCCTGATTCCAGGATTCCTTTTCTGCGAGCAATCAGGATCTTCGTCGGAAATCTGTAGGAAATCTATTGCCTTAATTGAAGAGGAGGCCAAAGCTATAAAAGAGAAGATATTCTAAACCTAAGGTAGGACGGCGGGTGGTCAGAGATCGACGACAGAAGAAGATAAAGAGAAGGAGTCGGCAGAAGAAGGATATGGCACCCAGTATCGTAATTTCTTTCTCTAGTAATTCTTGTCAGACTATGGAGTAGTATCCTGTAATCTTAGGATGGGGGAGTAGCCCTTGACAATTTATGACGGATGATATAATCTATACTACCTGAACTATTGTTTATTTTGATCTGGTTCTTTTGGATTCTTATTGATAAATCTAAGGAGCAAAGGGGAAGTACCTAACAGTGAACCCGAGTTCCCGAAAGCCAGAACCAACTAGGGAATAACTCCTACTAGTAGCGGTAGTGTATCTATGAGGGCTTGCGGGGGTCTCGTGACAGGTCTCCTTAGCTGATTATGGTCCCGTGTGTAAGCCTACCGTGAAGAGGAAATTTGACTCTAGAGGAACTCTCATGAATTTAATGGATCTATCAAATCCAGTTTTTACCAAGTAACGGAGGTAAGACATAGGGAGGTTTACGAGGGTCTCGTGACAGGTCCCCTTAGCTGATTATGATCCCCTATGCTCGAACACCGTGACAGGTAAATTGATTTTGATAGGTCCAGTTAACGTAGACCTCGAAAGGGGCCGTTGATTTACCTTAGGATAGGTTCCATCAAAACAACTCTAATAAGGGTAGGAAAGAATTAAATCACCTTATAAATCATCGACGTGGTGAAACCCATATCCTGAGATTCTCCTCAACTCTTGACTTTCAGCTCGTTCTTCTCATTCGTCGTTCTTGACTTCTCAGGTTCTTTCCTTAAACCACAATTCGATTGACTAGATAACTTGGTATCACGACCACTCGGTAATTGACCCAATCCCTGTGGGATCAATATTTTTATTACTTGACGACAACCGTGCACTTGCGGAAAATAACACATCAAGTTTTTGGCACCGTTGCCGGGGATTGGCACTCAATATTGAATTGAGCGTGATTTAGTTAATCTAGATTTCTGTTTTTGTTTTTTTCTTTCTTTTTGTCTATTCTGAATTCTTGTTTTGGGAGCCTCTCTTGTCGTTGCATGACGCATTTAATAGGGAAATCATCGATATTGATCGAGATAGAGAGAACGCCTTGCTAGACACGATTTCAAAGAAACTCAGGGAAGAAAATCGACCTCCAACATGGTCGATCGTAATGAGAATAAACCTCTAAGGGATTATGCCTAGTACAAGGGGATTGAGATCGAGTATTAGAAGACCCCTATTAGGCGAACAATTTTGAATTAAAACCAGCTCTACTATCCATGGTCCAACAACATCAATTCGGAGGAGCACTCACTGAAGATCCAAATCTACACTTGGAAGTATTTTTGGAATTTTGCAAAACTTTAAAACTGAATGGAGCCTCAGCTGATGCTATTAGACTGCGCTTGTTTCCTTTCTCATTGCGGGACAAAGCTAGAGCTTGGCTACACTCTCTTCCAGCAGATTGTATAACTACCTGGGATCAGCTGGAGCAAAGATTCTTAGACAAGTATTTTCCACCCAGCAAAACTTCAAGTCTTCATTATCAAATCACGAATTTTGCGCAAAAGGATGGAGAAACATTATTTGAAGCCTGGGACAGATTTAAGGGATTACTACAGCAATGCCCTCATCATGGGCTGGAGAAGTGGCTCATTGTTCATACTTTCTACAATGGAATCTCGTATGCTACTAAAGTTTCTCTTGATTCTGCTGCAGGAGGAGCTCTTATGAACAAAACATTGGATGAAGCTTTTGAGATCATCGAGAATGTGGCAATGAATTCTCACCAATGGGCTCTGAGCGAGGATATCAAACTAAAATGCGTAAATTAGGTAAGTACCATTGATCTACTCGGTGCAAAAGTCGATCGTTAACTCAAAAGCTCGAACATTTTAATGTATCACCAAACTCATCTAATGTCACTTGCGAGATCTGCGTGGTGTAACAGGGACATGTAGCGATGCATTGCCAAATCCTCCCCGCACCAGCGGAAGGAGCCGGGATTGAGCAAGTGGATGCGCTTAAATAATTTTAATCGAAGCCTAATGGTGGCAACGCTTACTCAAACACGTACAATCCGGTTGGAGGAATCATCCCAACTTTTCAGATAGAGCAAATCAAAATTCTTCCGGTGAACAATTTTGGAGCACCTTCGAGATTTCACCAGGGACCCAAGTCGAGCTTAGAAAGATGATGGAAAATTTTATTACATGTCGAGGAAGATAAATGATGAATTTCGACAAGATATTGTAGAATCAAATAGGCAACATCAAAATAATACCGAGGCAATCAAGCAATTGGGAAGCAAGGTTGATAATTTGACTAATCACACAAGAATCTTTGGAAAATCAAATTTCCCAAATTGCCACCAAGATCAAGGACGCCTTGTGATTTCGAAATTGATAAACCCAAATGAGCATTGTAATTCTATAAGTTTGAGAAGTGGAAGGATTTTAGAAGGAGATAGAGCTCAACAAGCGACCTCGACACGCGGCGTGTCGAGTTGGAAGAAGACGATGCACGCTGGTGAATAGCAAAGGAAGCCGAAACAACACACCACGACCGGCGTGTTGATCAACACGCTGAGGGAAGCGGACACACTGGCGGCGTGTCGGCCGACACACCCGTGTCGGGTAACTCCAGGGCCAAACCACGACCGACTTGTCTTGCCGACGACACAGGCTTGTCGAATAGGGAACCAAGAACATATAAGCCCCCTATCCCGTTCCCTCAAAGGCTGATTAAGGAAAAATTGGATGAACAATTTGGTAAGTTCCTTGAGGTAATTAGGAAGCTATATATCAATATACCTTTTACAGAAGCTCTTCAACAAATGCCCACATACTCCAAGTTCTTGAAGGACATCTTAACAAATAAAAGAAAAGTCGAGGAGCACGTAACAGTGGCTCTTACAGAGGAGTGCAGCGCTTTAATTAAGAACATGGTACCTCCCAAACTAAATGATCCAGGTAGCTTTTCTATACCTTGCATAATTAATGACTCAAATTTTGATAAGGCTTTTTAAGATTTGGGCGCCAGTGTAAATCTGATACCTCTTTCCATATGCAAGAAATTGGATTTGGGAGAAATGAAACTAACTATTATGGCCTTGCAGTTAGCTGATCGCTCCATTAGATATCCTTTGGGAATCTTAGAAGATGTACCAGTGCAGGTGGGAAATTTTATTATTCCTGCAGATTTTGTAGTACTAGACATGGATGAAGACCCATGTATTCCACTCATTTTGGGGAGACCTTTCTTGGCTACTGCAGGAGCAATGATAGATGTCAAGAACCACAAACTCTCACTTGCGTTTGGAAACGACAAAATTGAATTTGACCTTTCAAAAGCTGTTAAACAACCTTCTGTTTTTGATGTTTGTTGTAGGATTGACAGTCTCCAGTCAATAGCACTAGAAGGAGCACCAGAACAAACTCATCTTAATAAGCTCGGAGGGGATGTTGAGGATAAAGAGCTGGAGATTTGCGACCCCAACCTCACACCACAGGTAGAACTTAAGCCTCTTCCATCCACACTCAGGTATGAATTCCTTGGCGAAAACTATACTTATCCTGTGATCATTAATGCTAATCTGAGCAATGCAGAAACCGAAAAACTGATTGAGGTATTGAAAACACATAAGAATGTCATTGGATACAAGCTTGATGATATTAGGGGAATTAGTCCATCGGTTTGCATGCACAGAATTCTACTAGAAGACAATTTTAAAACCTCTATAGAGCATCAAAGAAGGCTGAACCCAGCTATGAAAGAGATAGTCAAGAAAGAGGTCATGAAATTGCTAGATGCAGAAATTATCTATCCAATATCCGATAGCGAATGGGTAAGTCCAGTCCATGTCGTGCCAAAGAAAGGGGGTATGGTGATAAGGAATGCTACGAATGAGTTAATCCCCACTAGAACTGTTACGGGATGGAGAATGTGCATTGATTATAGGAAATTGAATAAAGAAACTAGAAAGGACCACTTCCCCATCCCATTTATTGACCAAATGCTAGACCGATTGGCAAAACACTCGCATTTCTGTTACTTAGATGGATACTCTAGTTTCTATCAAATCCCTATTTATCCTAATGACCAAGAGAAAACAACTTTCACCTGCCCATATGGTACTTTTGCTTTCAGAAGAATGCCTTTTGGACTATGCAATGCACCGGCCACATTTCAGAGGTGTATGACTTCAATTTTTTCTGACATGATCGAGAATATAATGGAAGTATTCATGGATGATTTTTCTGTATATGGTGCAGATTTTGATATGTGTTTATCTAATTTGGTGAAGGTCTTGCAGAGATGCGAGGAAATGAATTTAATGCTTAACTGGGAGAAGTGCCACTTCATGGTACGAGAAGGCATAGTACTTGGGCACCTAGTCTCACACCGTGGTATCGAGGTGGACATTGCAAAAACTGAAGTGATCAAGAAGTTGCCTCCTCCAACTGATGTCAGGCGAGTGCGTAGTTTCCTAGGACATGCAGAGTTCTACCGATGGTTCATCAAAGACTTCTCAAAAATTTCAAAACCATTAACTAATTTGCTTGCTAAAGATGCTGTGTTTCACTTTTATAATCCTTGTCTTGATGCATTTTCCAGGTTAAAGGAAGCATTAACAACCGCCCCAATAATGCAACCTCCAAATTGGAGTCTCCCTTTTGAAATTATGTGTGATGCCAGCGATTTTGCTGTGGGAGCAGTGTTAGGACAAAGGAAGGATCGCAAGGTGTATGCAATCTACTACTTCAGTAAAACATTGGATGAAGCACAAATGAATTATGCTACCACAGAGAAGGAACTCTTGGCTATAGTATTTGCTTTCGACAAGTTCAGATCTTATATCATAGGGACCAAGGTAATAGTTTACACAGATCATGCATCCATAAGATATTTGCTGAGTAAAAAGGAATCTAAGCCAAGACTTATCCGGTGGATACTTCTCCTACAAGAGTTTGACTTAGAAATTCGAGACAAGCAAGGAACGGAGAACGTAGTTGCAGACCATCTATCGAGGCTTCATCTAGAACCAAATGTGGGAGGAGCCGATGATCTTGCTATAAATGACTTCTTTCCGGATGAGCAGCTACTAGCAGCTAGAACAATCAAAGCTCCGTGGTATGCTGATTTTGCCAACTACCTAGCTTGCGGGATAATACCTTCTCACATGAGTTATCATCAGAGGAAGAAGTTCCTTTCGGATGTAAAGCATTATGTGTGGGATGAACCATTCTTGTTCAAGCAAGGCGGATGCTATATATCGAAGATGCGATCAAGAAGAAATTGAGGATATATTGTATCACCGCTATTCTTCTCGCATATGGAGGTCACACGAGAGCATGCATAAGATCGGCAAAGGTTTTGCAAGCAGGATTTTATTGGCCTCATATTTTTAGAGACTCTCGGAATTATGTGACGACTTGTGACCGCTGTCAAAGGATCGGGAACATATCAAGGAGGCATGAGATGCCTCAAAATTCGATATTGGAAGTCGAATTGTTCGACGTCTGGGGAATTGACTATATGGGACCCTTCCCTACTTCCTATAAAAATACCTATATACTGGTAGCAGTGGACTATGTGTCTAAATGGGTTGAGGCTCTACCATCCCCCTCTTGTGATGCAAAAATAGTCATTAAGCTCTTTAAGAGTATAATATTTCCAAGATTTGGAATACCGAGAGCAGTAATAAGTGATGGAGGCTCACACTTTATCGAAAGACAATTCGAAAGTCTTCTCAAGAAGTATGGAGTAACCCACAAACTAGCCTCACCCTATCATCCACAAACGAGTGGGCAAGTAGAAGTTTCGAATAGGGAAATCAAGACTATCTTGGAGAAAGCGATTATCAATATCAAGGAAGGATTGGTCTTTAAGACTTGATGATGCTCTATGGGCCTATCGAATTGCCTACAAGACACCCATTGGAATGACTCCGTTTCGATTATTTTATGGAAAACCATGTCATCTTCCAGTTCAAATAGAGCACAGGGCATATTGAGCAATTAAATGGCTTAATTTTGACCTGAAGAAAGCCGGAGAGAAAAGAAAACTGTAGCTAAATGAACTTGAAGAACTACGCCTTGATGCTTATGAACATGCAAGGTCTTACAAGGAGAAAGCGAAGAGGTGGCATGACAAGAACATCATGCGAGAGAATTCCATCAAGGAGATTTGGTATTACTATTTAACTCGGTGAAACTCTTTCCCTGGAAGTCAAATCCAGATGGTCGGGCCATATCGAGTTGAAAGGTTTATCCTCATGGAGCTATTGAAATATCTAGTGAGTCTACGGAATTTTCAAAGTAAATGGTCAAAGACTTAAGAGATACTTCGCAAACAATTACATTGAGCTAAATTAGAGATGAGGAGGCGAGCATACTCCTCGAGCCATATCCCCAAAACTAGGAGTAACCGAGGGTCAAGCTAACGACCTTAAACAAGCGCTTCTTGGGAGGAAACCCATGCTATTTTCATTTTTAGTCACTTTATTTTATTTTATTTTATTCTTTATTCTATTTTTATTTTTCAGGTTTTCGGGATGCGTGCATGCTGCGTGCCAAGTTGACACGACCGCCTGTCTTAGAATGACACAGCATGTTGTTGGTACCAAGACAACACGGTAGAGCGTCTTGACTAGCGCGCCGTGTCACACTTCTCAAACTCAGCGCTGGTCTAGCGCCTACTGCACTGGCTAGATCACGGCACTGGAGCGACGCGAGCACGCCTATGTCGCGCTTAAACGGCCGCATTTGCGTAAGAGGAGCCCGACACGCCTATGTCTGGATAGCCTTCTAAAGCCGAACCGAGCACGCCCTAACTTTCCACTCGCGATCCAAGGTTACCGCTTCGCCTCTCTCTCAAGCAGAGCTGAGCTAACTCGCTGCGCCTCCATCGCTAACGCCATGAGCAAGCGCGTGAAAACTAGAGGAGGAGCTTTCCTCTTCGCAAAGGACAAGGGAAAAGAAAAGCTCGGATTTGGGTAACGAACCTCCTCCGACCTCTAGCCATCCATATGGAATTATTTTTAGAGATGATGTTATGAAGACTAAATTGAAGCTTGAAAAAGGAAGTTAATATCTACAAGAACTATAGACTTCTACACGCTGACCACCCTAGGTTAAGAGATGACATAACTTGGTTAACCAATAGGATAGGATGGACCGAGTTTATCACGCACCATCATCTTACTTACCCGAGCATCACTCTTGAATTCCTTAGCTCCTGTCTCTTGAAATATCGCAAGGAAAGGATTGTGAGGAAGGAAAAATAAAATTTAGATTAATGAACCATGAGTTTACCCTTTCTTTAAGTGATTTTAATACGATATTTGATTTTCCTAGCGGAGGGGAGAGGCAACTTCATAGACATTTTATTGACCAGCAATTTTGGAGATTAATCGATGACCTCGACCATATGATGCATCTAGGTCCAAATCATTTAACATCCCTAATCCTACTTTTCGTTATCTCCTTAGATTCATGGCTAATACAATCTCGGGAAGATATGATAGTGCAGGGGTGGCTAGGCAGAGTGAGTTACAATTTTTATGGGCCATGTTAAATGAAGTTAATATTGATTTTGGAGCCCATATGGTTAGACATCTAGTTAAGGTTAGTAATAGCCCATCCGGAGTCATAGTCATAGGTGGTATTATCACTAGGATTGTCGTAGCCTTAGGATGTGATTTAGATGACCTTGAATATTGTCCTGCTAGCCCTAGATTGGATTTGGATGCTTGTATAAATATGAAGATGATTGAGGCATGTGATGAGGGATATCGTTTGGTGTTAAGAAATGGAATTAAAATCCCTCTTCCAGAACTCCCGAGCGGATAATCACGCATTTCATCCAATTGGCTTTTAGAGATGTCCAGAACCCTTTCCTACCCCCACGCCCATGCTCCATCACCCCTCAGGGAGTCATCTCACATAACCCCGAGCCATCACATTCGACTCCTGAACCCCAACGGTTTCCTACTGACAACGTTTCTGCAGGGTACTCTTCTTTTGATTTTTCAGGATTCCGATCATCATTCGAAGCTTTCAGGGTTGAACATACCTCGCACATAGGTATGTGGGATCGGTATGCCCAAGCTACGGAGGAGCACCATCATATAGTGACACAACATTTGGACAGGGCAGCTGATTTTTACAGGAGAGCTGATGAGTTTTTCACTACTGAGTCCGCTCGGAGGGAAGATGATGATAGATTTCGACAGGAGTCCCGGGAATTTTACCAGGAGCAGCGACGTAGGTGGGCAGAGGAGGATGCTAGTAGTGAAGACGATGACCATTGACCACCTTGAACTATTTTGTGAGTTTCGATGCACATCCTTTATTGTTTGTTTTATCTCTACTTAGATTTTTAGTTTGGTTACTGCCATCTTGTTGCATCTTTTCATATATCATAACAGTGCATTTTTTTTCATCTAGCGAAATACAACTGAACATTGGTCGGATCATGATATTCCTTTTTGCCTATTTGATAAGAACCCTATTTCACTTCTAACACGGTCTATAGGTCTGAGGTATCCAAAGAAAAGATTTAAATCCCCCATATCGGACGAGTACTCGATTTTCCATTGGAGACTTACTTGCGCAACTTGGTTACTGGAGAAACACTTTCACTAGAAGTTGTTTAAAAAAAAAAAAAAAGGGTTACGGGAATTGTTTTCAAGCACCCCTTTGAGACCAAGTAGTTACTGGGGAAACACCTAAAAGGTGCCCCTTTGAGACTAACTAGTTACTGGGGAAATGCTCTCTATAATTCCTTTCCTTCTCTCTTCTTGGAAAGTGCTCCTTTGAGACCTTTTGATGATAGGTAAGAATGATCCATGCATTAAGGCAGGTAAGTGCCTCTCTGTCGGAAATAAGAATATTCTACGATAGAAGGGATGTCAAGTCCAGATTGGTGTCCAATGACTTTAGTCCACCTTTTCACGTGCACTATATAGGGATCTTTCAAACTTGGCAACTAGGAATGATTTGAAAAGATTAAGATCAGATTGTATACCTCTGGATGGTGTCTAGCATTTCCATAATTAAGTTGTCTTTTGGGTTTTCTTTGCTCGAGGACAAGCAAAAGTTTAGGACTAGGGGATTTTGATGAGTGTAAATCATGCTATGTTTTCACTACTCCATATACATGCATTCTATCACATTTCATATCCTAAGCATGTATTTTATCATGATTCAGTTAAAGTTTAGCATATTTTGAACGAAGAGACTGCTTTTGGGTGTTTTTGTGTTAATAAGAAAAAAGGATCAAACAACACAGCGTGTTAGAAATCAACATGCCTGCGCATGAGAGCCGACCAACACGCCCTGGCTCACCGATTGACATGCCCGTGTCATGAGAGCCAGCAGCCGACACGCCCCAGTTCTGCTCCGACACGCCCTAGTTCAAAGATCGACACGCCTGTGTCAGGGTTCCAGCAGCCGACACGCCCCAGTTTAGCTTCGACACACCCTGGTTCTAGCGCAACACGCTCGGTGGGAAATGAACGACACGCCAGTGCCCTCATGTGGCACGGGCGTGTTGGCCTGATTCCAGGATTCCTTTTCTGCGAGCAATCAGGATCTTCGTCGGAAATCTGTAGGTAATCTATTGCCTTAATTGAAGAGGAGGCCAAAGCTATAAAAGAGAAGATATTCTAAACCTAAGGGAGGATGGCGGGTGGTCAGAGATCGACGACAGAAGAAGATAAAGAGAAGGAGTCGGCAGAAGAAGGATATGGCACCCAGTATCGTAATTTCTTTCTCTAGTAATTCTTGTCAGACTATAGAGTAGTATCCTGTAATCTTAGAATGGGGGAGTAGTCCTTAACAATTTATGACGGATGATATAATCTATACTACCTGAACTATTGTTTATTTTGATGTGGTTCTTTTGGATTCTTATTGATAAATCTAAGGAGGAAAGGGGAAGTACCTAACAGTGAACCCGAGTTCCCGAAAGACAGAACCAACTAGGGAATAACTCCTACTAGTAGCGGTAGTGTATCTTGTTGGGTTTTTCCGAGCTGCAAAAACCGCTTTTTGCGTTGCGGAAACCTCGGAAGCCCCCGGCCACGGATCCGTGCGAAGTATAAAATTATAATTACATGTATGTGCTTACAGAAATCCTAGATCTACCTTAGATCTAAGAGGTTAGAACGTTACCCTCGTAGCGACGCCCTTCGCTTATCCCGCTCGTCCAAAAGTCCGCCGGAACTCGAGAGTGTCAAGTGCACACTCCTCTATGGTATCCACACAAGCAATAGGTGGAGAAAAAGACACTTGAGTGTGCTAGCACTCCTCTATGGTGTCTCGGCAAGATGAGGTTGGAGAGGGAGAGCTTGAGAGAAAAAAATTCCCAAGGAAGAAGATGATGTTATGGAGAGTTACACACAAAATGAATTTCACCCATGAAACCCCTAAAGTGTTGGCCGGCCACATTATGGAGAGGGAGTTACATGCATGCATGTAACTCCCATGTCCCTTGGTCTCCCTCATGAGGTGGCACCAATTGACAAAGTCAATGATGATGTGGAGTATCATCATTGGCCGGCCATGCCTAGTCATCATCATGACATGGCATTTGGTCAAGTCAAACTTGACCTTTCATCTTCCCTCTCAAGTCAAGTCAAATATGACCTCTAATCTCCCATGGTTGATCAAATCTAACCACTTGACTCAAGTCAATTTAATTTAATGAATCTCTATTCATTAATTTAAATTGATTTGATGAATCAAATCTCAATTAGACTCATTCAACACTTGAATCAACTTGAGTCTAACTCAATTAGTCTAATTTGGATTACTCTTAATCCAATTTGGTTCATCCCATGAACCTAATCCTCATGGTTCATCATATGAACCTAATCTCCATCTAATTTCTCTTATGTGTGTGACCCTATAGGTTCTTGTAACGTTGGCAATGTCCCTAAACCGATTTAGGAACATAAGCAATGAGCGGTATCTAGCAACACATCATTGCTACCCAAGTTACAAGAATGTTGAGCTCCAACATCACCTTTGTGACTACTAATTGTGACTCTCACAATAAGTGACAATGTCCCTCTATCCTTGACATCTAGATTGACCGATCGAGGCATAGACCGTGTCATCCTCGGTACAATCTAAATCTTGAACTCCAAGTAGACTCACTCTAATCAAATGAGCTCAATATCTCATATTGACTCATTTTGGCATGGCCATGCACTTCGTGGTCTCACTCTATCAAGAATATCGATGTCACCCCCGTTATATAGGAGGGATAGATCCCATCTACATCACTCACATCCCTCCGCATAATTCGTTACATACCCAGTAATCGCCTTTATAGTCCACCCATTTACGGGTGACGTTTGACGAAGCCAAAGTATGCAACTCCTTATGTAGGGAACCATGGTGACTTCAGGTCTAAGGACTAATAGTCATACTAATAGCCACATGAGAAAGTATATGACACTCATATAACAATCCATGATACTTTCTCATGGCGGGTCATTCAGTATACATTCTCCAATGCATACCCATGTGTCAACTTGATATCTCATATCTATGACTTGTGAGATCAAGTCATCTTGTTGACCTACATGCTAGTCTCAACGCATTAACATTGTCCCTGAATGTTAATACTCGACTAGGAATGATTAAGAGTAGTGTTCTCTATATCATCTCATTATCGATTCAACCAATCGATTGATATAGATAAGAACCTACTACTCAAGGACATTATTATATTTAGTTATTTGGCATCAATACAAGTAAATATAATAACCATGCCTTTATAAATAGGAATACAATAAAGTCCATACAACAATCATCATATGATTGGCTCTAGGGCTTTCACTAACAATCTCCCACTAGCACTAGTGCCAATCACCGTAGTATCTAATACCCAATGACCTAGTGTGACCATCATGCTTTTTCTGTGCCAAAGCCTTGGTCAAGGGATCTACGATGTTAGCCTCTGTGGGTACTCACAGCACCACCATTCAAACAAAACACGAACCCTGACTGCGATCTATAATCATCCTAGTCAGTTTGGAAGCTGGCATCGCTGTAACCCTTTACAGCTAGCTCCTTATCACCTACAAATATCAAGAAATATTCTTTAGTCCTTCTCAAGTACTTAAGAATATTCTTGACTGCTATCCAGTGATGCTCACCTGGATCTGACTGGTATCTACTCGTCATGCTCAAAGCATACGAGACATCAGGACGAGTACATAGCATGGCGTACATGATAGATCCTATAGCAGATGCATAAGGGATCTTATCCATGCGGTCTCTCTCCTCTCTAGAAGAGGGACTTTGAGTCTTCGAAAGACTCACACCATGTGACATCGGCAGAAGTCCTTTCTTGGAATTCTGCATGGAAAACCGAAGTAATACCGTGTCAATGTATGTACTCTGACTTAGGCCAAGCAATCTCTTAGATCTATCTCTATAGATCTTGATGCCTAGAATACAGGCTACTTCACCTAAGTCTTTCATTGAGAAGCACGTCCCCAGCCAAGTCTTCACAGACTGTAGCGAAGGGATGTCATTCCCAATGAGTAGTATGTCATCCACATACAATACAAGGAACACAACTGTGTTCCCATTAACCCTCTTGTAGACACAGGGTTCATCTTCATTCTTGATGAAACCAAACTGTTTGATCGCATCATTAAATCGAGGATTCCAGCTCCGAGAAGCTTGCTTTAGCCCATAAATGGACCTTTGCAGCTTGCATATCTTCCCAGTATGCTGTGGATCTACAAAACCCTCAGGTTGTGTCATGTACACATCCTCGAGTAAGTTTCCATTCAGAAACGCGATTTTGACATCCATCTGCCAGATCTCATAATCGTGGTATGCTGCAATAGCAAGCAAGATCCGAATGGACTTAAACATCGCCACTGGAGAAAAGGTTTCATCATAGTCAATACCATGAATTTGCTTGAAACCTTTAGCCACCAATCGGCCCTTATAGGTATGCGTAAGTCCATCCATGTCAGTCTTTCTCCTAAAGACCCACTTACACCCAATGGGTTTGACCCCTTCAGGTGGATCAACCAAAGTCCATACTTGGTTAGTGTACATGGATTCCATCTCGGATCTCATGGCATCTAGCCATTTCTCAAATTCTGGGCTCATCACAGCTTCCTGATAGGAGGTAGGCTCATTCTCAATGAGCATAACGTCATCATAGTCAGACAAGAGAAATGAGTATCTCTCAGGCTGACGACGTACCCTATCAGACCTGCGAAGAGGTAGGTCTACTTGAACAGGTGGTTGTTCCACAACTCTTTGTGCAACAACCTCATCACCCACAACACTTTGTGGTTCCTGTTCAACCTCCATCAAGGCCTCAGTGCTATGGTCCTTATCTTGAATTTCTTCAAGATCGAAGGTACTCCCACTAGTTTTTCTAGAAACAAAATCCCTTTCTAGAAAAACCCCAGTCTTTGCCACAAACACTTTGTGCTGACTGGGAATGTAGAAGTAATATCCCTTTGTATCCTTGGGATATCCAACAAAATAGCACCTATCGGATTTGGGTCCCAGTTTGTCTGAGACTTGACGTCGAACGTAAGCCTCACAACCCCAAATCCTCATAAAAGACATCTTGGGATTTTTCCCTGTCCATATCGTATATGGTGTCTTTACCACAGCCTTGGATGGTACACGGTTAAGGGTGTGTCGCAGCATATCCTCAAAAGGATATAGGAAGATCTGTGTGACTCATCATAGATCGTACCATATCCAATAGGGTACGATTCCTCCTTTCGGATACACCATTCCACTGTGGTGTTCCAGGAGGAGTGAGTTGGGATAGAATCCCACACTCAGCTAGATAGTCACGAAACTCATGGCTAAGGTATTCACCACCTCGATCTGATCGAAGTATCTTAATACTCTTGCCAAGCTGGTTTTGTACTTCATTCTTGAATTCTTTGAACTTTTCAAAGGATTCAGATTTATGTATCATAAGATACACATAACCATATCTACTGAAGTCATCAGTAAATGTAATGAAGTACCTGTAACCACCTCTAGCAGCAACATTGAAAGGACCACATACATCACTATGTATAAGTCCTAACAAATCTGTTGCTCTTTCGCTGTGTCCACTAAAGGGAGTCTTGGTCATCTTGCCTAAAAGGCAAGACTCGCATGTCTCATATGATTCAAAATCAAATGAGTCTAGCAGCCCATCCTTATGGAGCTGAGATAAGCGACTCTCATTTATGTGACCTAAGCGACAATGCCAGAGATAGGTTTGGTTCAACTCATTTGACTTGAACCTCTTGGTACTTATGTTATAGATAGGGCTCTCTAAGTCTAGAAAGTAGAGTCCGTTCATTAGAGGTGCACTACAATAGAACATATCATTTAAATAAACTGAACAACATTTATTCTTTATTATAAATGAAAAACCTTTCTTGTCCAAACAAGAAACTGAAATGATGTTCTTAGTTAAGGCAGGCACATAACAATATTCATCTAATTCTAGTACAAGCCCAGAGGGCAGAGATAGATCATAAGTTCCTACAGCAACAGCAGCAACCCTTGCTCCATTGCCTACTCGTAGGTCCACCTTGCCCTTTGTCAATGCCCTGCTATTTCTCAGCGCCTGCACATTGGTACAAATGTGAGATGCACATCCGGTATCTAATACCCATGATGAAGAAATAGATAGATTGACTTCTATAACATTTACGAAGTAGAAGTCTCACTTCTCTTCTTCTTAAGATCTTCCAGGTATGCCTTGCAGTTACGCTTCCAGTGTCCTGCTTCCTTGCAGTAGAAGCAAGCCCCTTCCTTGGCTACCCCTCCTTTGGGTTTAAGTTCTTTGCCTTTGCCCTTGGCTTGGGACTTTCCCTTACCTTTAGGCTTGCCCTTGCCTTTCTTCTTTTGCACCATCAAAATGGTGTCAGTTTTACCCTTCTTAAGGTTAAGCTCAGCAGTTCTCAACATGCTGAGCATTTCAGGCAATGGCTTATCAATTTCATTCATGTTATAATTCATGACAAATTGATTGAAGGCTTGTGGCAAAGATTGCAAGATTAGGTCGATGGCGGCTCTTGGCCAAGTGGGAATCCCAACCTTTGTAGGTTTTCTACATACCCAATCATCTTGAGTACATATGTACCTCGAGTCCCTTCTTGCATTTTGGACCCAAATAATGCCTTAGAGACTTCATATCTCTCATGCCTAGCTTGTCCTTGATATAGTTGGGAAGATGTCCAACCATATCATAAGCATTCATGAACTCGTGTTATACGAAGCTCGAGTTCATGGTCGCGAGCATTAGACATGACACATCTAATGCATCATCTTGATGCTTCTTGTAAGCATCTTTGTCCGGCGTGAGGCATTGGCGGAGGTGCCTCCGGAATGGTGCTCCAGGGACGTATGCTTCCTTTCTTGGTGAGAACAATTCTCGAGTTCTGTACGATCCGAAATTTGCTCCATTGAGCTTGTCCTTCTCGGGGCGGATGAGAGAGAGAGTGTTCGTGTTTATCGACATAGTTATCTACAACATACAATGCGAGAATTAATATCATATTCCTTTTATCATTTAATTAGGCCTTTAATCAAATGATGCTCCCACTAAATTATAGGAATTTTGTAGAATCGAGTTATGGATGTGGTCAAACCACTTTTACTGGATTCATACAAACTAGCTATAATTCTTGAGACAAGATCCACATCATACTAAGCCTTGAGTTAGCTTTGGCTAAATCGCCCAAGACTTAGTACGATCGGTGGGTAACACATTACCGATTACATCTCTATGCAACTCTTGTTTATAGGATTAAGACCAACATTTACAAAAGACCTTGAGTTAGCTTTGGCTAAATCGCCCAAGATTTAGTGTAAATGCGATCTTAACCTATCTTTCCAACGATTGGAATATGCCTATAGTTCTACTCGATCCAATTGAGTTAACTAGTTTTGCTCAATCTAATTGAGCTTACTCTAACCCGAGTCGTGATAGGCGGGACCAAGATTGTCCCTCCGCACCCTACCAAGATAATATGCGTTGCTCTGCTTTGGCAGATTCAACAACAACAAATGATCGAGGTAGTGATGGGTATCAAGGCTCGGTAGGCATTTTCGAGTTGATTCGATTATGATCTAATCTAATCGTAATGTGTATCTTATACGCATTTAGGCCTTTATTATCCTATATTAGAATGCATCATATACATACATTAATTATTCTAGCATGCATCATATACATACAAAAAAATTAACCTAGCATGCATCATATACATACAAACATTTTTCTACTAGCATGCATCACATACATACAAGCAAAATCAATTAAATATACATATATATATATATCAACATATATATATATCATTAAATGTGATATAGTCATGGCCCTACTACGATCTTCTCAAGCCAATGAGAAGATCGGATGGTCAACCTAAGGCTAGCGGCTTCTCCAAGCGCTTCCTTTGACCGCCATGTGTCGTCGTCACCCTTCTCGTAAGCTCGTCTTCAAGTGGACTTTCCACCGCTCCATTTTTGTACATTACAACTCGAGTTACATTCGAGTCTAAAACTATTTACAACTAGAATATTAAAAGAATAGGTGCGGCCAGCAGTCGCAAACACTTTACAACACGCCTGACCACAAAAGCGGCAGCAGCAGTAGTATTATGAATTACAACACACATAATCAAATCCAATTGGGTTATTGGGCCATGACAATCACAGAATTATACATAATTCTAAATTATGTATTTTTACAGAAAATTTCTATAATTTTTCCTAATTTATTTTGAATTTATGAGTCACTCTCCGAAGCGGTCCGCTAAGCGGTTTTAAGGCGCGATCGCGGGACATGGCCCCTTTCGGGATAGGGCAGCGCCCTACTGCAAAAATAAACTTGAGTGTCCCTAAAATGATATTACAGCGACTTAAGTCGCTGTCCCAAAAACCTAAAGCGAGAACGCGCAGATTCTGAGAGTTTTTCTCGATGGTTGAAGCCTAAGATTGTCCCAACACTCGTTGCTTCGACTCTACGAGAAAAATACCCAAAAATTCTATAAAATAAGAAAATTTACAGAAACATATAAATCTGTAATTTTTATATCTAATATAAAAACTACAAAAACGAAACACAAACATGCTTCACACGTGGCTCTGATACCACTGTTGGGTTTTTTCGAGCCGCAAAAACCGCTTTTTGCGTTGCGGAAACCTCGGAAGCCCCCGCCCACGGATCCGTGCGAAGTATAAAATTATAATTACATGTATGTGCTTACAGAAATCCTAGATCTACCTTAGATCTAAGAGGTTAGAATGTTACCCTCGTAGGCGTCGCCTTACTTATCCCGCTCGTCCAAAAGTCCGCCGGAACTCGAGAGTGTCAAGTGCACACTCCTCTATGGTATCCACACAAGCAATAGGTGGAGAAAAAGACACTTGAGTGTGCTAGCACTCCTCTATGGTGTCTCGGCAAGATGAGGTTGGAGAGGGAGAGCTTGAGAGAAAAATTCCCAAGGAAGAAGATGATGTTATGGAGAGTTACACACAAAATGAATTTCACCCATGAAACCCCTAAAGTGTTGGCCGGCCACATTATGGAGAGGGAGGTACATGCATGCATGTAACTCCCATGTCCCTTGGTCTCCCTCATGAGGTGGCACCAATTGACAAAGTCAATGATGATGTGGAGTATCATCATTGGCCGACCATGCCTAGTCATCATCATGACATGGCATTTGGTCAAGTCAAACTTGACCTTTCATCTTCCCTCTCAAGTCAAGTCAAACTTGACCTCTAATCTCCCATGGTTGATCAAATCTAACCACTTGACTCAAGTCAATTTAATTTAATGAATCTCTATTCATTAATTTAAATTGATTTGATGAATCAAATCTCAATTAGACTCATTCAACACTTGAATCAACTTGAGTCTAACTCAATTAGTCTAATTTGGATTACTCTTAATCCAATTTGGTTCATCCCATGAACCTAATCCTCATGGTTCATCATATGAACCTAATCTCCATCTAATTGCTCTTATGTGTGACCCTATAGGTTCTTGTAACGTTGGCAATGTCCCTAAACCGATTTAGGAACATAAGCAATGAGCGGTATCTAGCAACACATCATTGCTACCCAAGTTACAAGAATGTTGAGCTCCAACATCACCTTTGTGACTACTAATTGTGACTCTCACAATAAGTGACAATGTCCCTCTATCCTTGACATCTAGATTGACCAATCGAGGCATAGACCGTGTCATCCTCGGTACAATCTAAATCTTGAACTCCAAGTAGACTCACTCTAATCAAATGAGCTCAATATCTCATATTGACTCATTTGGGCATGGCCATGCACTTTGTGGTCTCACTCTATCAAGAATATTGATGTCACCCCCGTCATATAGGAGGGATAGATCCCATCTACATCACTCACATCCCTCCGCATAATTCGTTACATACCCGATGTCGCCTTTATAGTCCACCCATTTACGGGTGACGTTTGACGAAGCCAAAGTATGCAACTCCTTATGTAGGGAACCATGGTGACTTCAGGTCTAAGGACTAATAGTCATACTAATAGCCACATGAGAAAGTATATGACACTCATATAACGATCCATGATACTTTCTCATGGCGGGTCATTCAGTATACATTCTCCAATGCATACCCATGTGTCAACTTGATATCTCATATCTATGACTTGTGAGATCAAGTCATCTTGTTGACCTACATGCTAGTCTCTACGCATTAACATTGTCCCTGAATGTTAATACTCGACTAGGAATGATTAAGAGTAGTGTTCTCTATATCATCTCATTATCGATTCAACCAATCGATTGATATAGATAAGAACCTACTACTCAAGGACATTATTATATTTAGTTATTTGGCATCAATACAAGTAAATATAATAACCATGCCTTTATAAATAGGAATACAATAAAGTCCATACAACAATCATCATATGATTGGCTCTAGGGCTTTCACTAACATATCTATGAGGGCTTGCGGGGGTCTTGTGACAGGTCTCCTTAGCTGATTATGGTCCCGTGTGCAAGCCTACCGTGAAGAGGAAATTTGACTCTAGAGGAACTCTCATGAATTTAATGGATCTATCAAACCCAGTTTTTACCAAGTAATGGAGGTAAGACATAGGGAGGTTTGCGGGGGTCTCGTGACAGGTCCCCTTAGCTGATTATGATCCCCTATGCTCGAACACCGTGACAGGTAAATTGAGTTTGATAGGTACAGTTAACGTAGACCTCGAAAGGGGCCGTTGATTTACCT
The DNA here is from genome assembly GCA_025175895.1 of Wurfbainia villosa. NCBI lineage: Eukaryota > Viridiplantae > Streptophyta > Magnoliopsida > Zingiberales > Zingiberaceae > Wurfbainia > Wurfbainia villosa. The sequence continues at coordinate 84,998,897 of CM046001.1, forward strand.
TAGGATAGGTTCCATCAAAACAACTCTAATAAGGGTAGGAAATAATTAAATCACCTTATAAATCGTCGACGTGGTGAAACCCATATCCTGAGATTCTCCTCAACTCTTGACTTTCAGCTCGTTCTTCCCATTCGTCGTTCTTGACTTCTCAGGTTCTTTGCTTAAACCACAATTCGATTGACTAGATAACTTGGTATCACGACCACTCGGTAATTGACCCAATCCCTGTGGGATCGATATTTTTATTACTTGAGGACAACCGTGCACTTGCGGAAAATAACACATCACTAATCCAAGACGAAGTCTTGGTACTTTTCTTTTGGTTTTGTTTTGCAAGTATTCACTTTTGGAGTAGCCGACGGTAAAATTGGCATAACTTTTCGTACAAGTTGACCCACAAAATGGGCTACCTACCAAAACGAAGCTCTCTAAGAGATCTACACTTCTTACCGAGGGTTTACCTTTGTAACAAGCTTCCTTCTTCCCCAAAAACCGATGTTTAATACCATTTCGGGGACATCGAAGGTTGTAAGTGCTCATCTTTGATTTTAGTTGGTTATTTCTCGTATATTCCTTTTGTTTATTTTCATTTCCTACATTGCTAATCCAAGGAAAAGTCTTGGAACCTCTTTCGTGTTTTTTTTATTATTTTGTGTGCAAGGTTTTCCTTCCAAATGGCCCACATTGAGGGGTACAACACCATCCGACCTCCGTTGGAGATGAATTCCGTTATTGGAAAGGTCGGATGGAGTGTTTTCTAAAAACACGAGTCGAGACTTGGATAATCATCCAAACCGACTTTGCTCACCCACCAATGATCAAGGCGAGCCCTTGGATTTCAACAAGTGGACCAATGCAACCAAGAGGAAAATCGAAGCCGATGACTAAATGTTGCGTCAGCGCGATCTGTCAATAGGAGCTCAATCGCGCCGGACCCTTCATCGCCGCCAAAGTGAATAAATTAATCGAGCTACACGAACGTCCTATGCTAAGGTATGTAATTACGCGACCTTCAATAAGTTGTATAACCTTAAGATGCGGGAACATGAGAGCGCAACTAACTACTGCCGTTAGATTGCTATGTTATCGCACAGTATCGAAAAAAGCGACCTTCTAAGGTATTCTTAATTCATTTCTAGGACTACCTTGTGGGAATCCATGGTCGATGCCTACAAGGTCTCTAAGGACCTTTGGCTTAGGTTAGATGAGTTATTTTCCTAGTGAACTTCATGAGCAGTAACATGGTCCGAGAAAGGTATTGCTATTTGTAGGACAAAGAAGAAAGCCATCTACAGGGCAGATAGATGAACTTGAACCGAAGGCGAAGACGTCATAGAGTCCGAAGAAGAGGTGGAAGCAAAAGAAGATCAGTCTGAAGAAAGGAGGCGAACCAAAATAGGGCTATCATTTAATCAAAGAAGGCTTTTCATAACATGGGACAATGAAGAAGGCATTAGCGTAGATAGCGTATGGCAAGACCAAGAGTCCGAGTCAAAGTCCGAATACAATCCAATTACAACAGGGCTAAACTCGAGGACTACTTCGAGAAGCAACTCAAAGCGACCATAAGGGAAAATTAAGGTTAGCCACTAATTCATACACGCTTTACAATACAATTGTTAAATGCTAACTAGGAAATTTGCTAAATCCGAGTCTAGGTCGAGTCCTTTGTTGAAGAGGTTGAAACCTCAAACAAGAGACACTCTCTAAAACTAGTCGAGTTCAAGAGAAGGACTCTACTCGAGTTGAAAAATAAGAAGAGAACTCGATCTTGAAGAGGACTAGTCAAGAGCGTCGAGAGCTAATGAATGTTGACGATCCAAGACTTAACCGACTTGGATCTCAGAGCCATGTACATGTAGTATGACTCTGATATAGCTCAAAGACTACGTTATATCTTACATGTCTATCGGGATCGAGTCATCATCAAGTCTAAGCGTGATTCCCAAAACTTTATTAAACTCACATATAAGGACCAATAGGTTTTGGATTCTAGGATCAAGTTCATTACTTGCATATATTGGTTCAACGATCCAGGTAACTAATACCAAAATAGTATATCCAGAACCTAAACCTCTCTTTTCTTTAGAATGGTTAGATAGGACTATAACTTGGATGCTTGGTAACCATAGTGACCGGACGGAGTTGATTTGCTTAGGAAAATAGAGTCCTCGTGATTGGCTTTGTACTAAGATCTTGAAAAGGTGACTTGAATTTAATTAAGATAAAATTGGAATCATCTCACACAACATATAAGGTGAACCAATTCTAAGACACTTAGAATGGATGAGATGAATAAGGAATAATTTCAATTCACATAATCCTTTCAAAAATGTTATCTATTTTTTAAACTATCGAGCTTAAACGTTTATCTATACTCGGACAAAACTCTAAATATACAACCTTCTAGGTCAATGTTTAGCACCTCCTAACTCTTCTGTACCTTATATACTTGATTAAGGGGGAGAGCAAACTAACCCTAAGGGTTATATATTTTCAAAAGTTATTAGCATATAAGTATTTTGAAACTCAAAGCTAATTTTATAAGTATTTTTGAAAATCAAATTAGTCTCAAGACTTATATTGTTGGTGCAGAGGGGTTATACCTTGAACCAAAGTAAATCGAGACACATGCTTGGACCGATGCTAGATAATCTTTATGCATGCAATTTCATGTTAGAAACCCCTACTTTTTATATTATACAACCCCAAATCTTTTTTGATTTATGGCAAAAGGGGGAGAAGAGCACAAGTTAAGGGGGAGAACAAAAATTTAAAATTTTTAAGATTAACCTTTTGTTCTAAAACTCACCTAAGGTTAAGGGATAATTGATTTACATTTACTCATTTTCCACATTACATTTTTACTTAACTTTGCGTAAGTTTGCCATAGATCAAAAAGGGGGAGATTGTTGGTGCAGGGGCACTAGATGATCGAACCTGTGTTTTGATTATGGCAAAGATGCAAAGATAAGATTACATTGTTATCTCACGAGCTAAATCAAGTATTCAGAAATGCTAAGCTAAGCCGAAGGTCAGCGACACTCGGAGAAAACCATAGTGGTCAGGCGACACCGGGAGGACTTCGGAGGGAGCCGAAGGAATCAGGTGGAGACCGAATGCAAGGCTTCAAAGGTAAATGTTGAGGTAAGCTCGAGTGAGTAAAGTGAAGTGAGGTTGTGTCCTTTGTACGGGGACATCCTTAGGCGATGATCCGACCAAGACTTCCCATGGAAGGTCTATGTCGAGATTGGACGGCAAGTGGCCGTCGAATTCACTTATATTTTGAGCTAAATCTTTATTGTAGTCAAAAATTTTGGCCATTAGTTCAACCGGCCAGTTCAACCGGGCCAGTGTAACAGGCCAGTTCAACTGGGCCAGTTCAACCGGCCAGTTCAACTACTGTTTGAATTACAGCTTCGAGATGAGTCAAAACTCATCCCTTTCTTCAAGGGTGAGGTGGCCATTGATGTGCTCGAGGAGGGGACTTCTAGGGCTATAAAAGAAGTTCCATTCCTCACCATTTTATCAATCCTAAGCTTCCAAAAAGCCTCCTCAATGCTACTACTCTCCGACAACGAAGTTCTAGTTCTCCGACGTCTAGGTTTAATTGTTTATATTTTTGTTTCGTCATTATAATCTTCATTTTTAGTTTATATTTTTCATATCAATTGCCTCGGAGTTTTTATCGTTACGAGGAGAGGGGGAGTGCCCCTCTACCTCAAAGCTTTGTGATTTTTCTTGTACTCGATTAACTCCTACCTCTAACGAGGAGGAGTTCTTTAGTGTTTTGCCCTTCGTGCGTGGTCAAGGACCACTAGGGCCTTGGAGTAGTAGCCGAAGGCTATGAACCAAGTAAAAAACCATTTGTCTTTCTTTATTTTTCTTTTATCTTTCCACTGCGATTAATTGTCTAATCAACGAACAATTTCGAAAAAGTTTTATCGCTATTCACCCCCCCCTCTAGCGATTCGCTTCGATCCAACACTCTCATTCGCGAACCCTCAGATTTCCAATCCGAACAACAACACATCCACTGGACAGACTGATACTCGTAATCTCAGTCCCTATGGGATCGATATTCTTTATTACTTGATGATATTCGTGCATTGCGGGCGTTGAGCGCAAGCGTACACTTCGAGTTTTCAACAGTCTCCCCCACGAGATTTGAGGTCGCATTCGCATTCATATGGAGTACCTCTTCTAATTTTTGACCCTAGTGACTTAGAGGGTGTAATGACCCCTCACACTTTTGCCTTAGTTATCTGGGCCCTTGTAGCCAATTTTGATGTAGGAAGGGTTTTTGTAGACCCAGGCAGCTTAGTGGATATTCTATATTGGTCATCTTTGGAACAAATGTGAGTCAATATAAGTGACTTACATCCAGTCGATACCTCTTTATTTAGGTTTTCTTGTCATAAGGTGCAGCAATGGGTCAGATAAAATTGCCTTTATCTTTAGGGGAAGAGCCAAGGAGAAGAACGATACTTATTAATTTCACCATAGTTGACATGCCATCTTCTTATAATGATATCATAGGTAGGTCTGTTTTGAGCAGTTTGCAGGATGTGGATTCTCTTTATCATCAGAAAATCAAGTTTCCTGTGGGAAATGACGTGGGGGAAGTCAAGGGGGATCAACATCTTTCTCGGAGGTGTTATGTGGATGCTATCCGAATGGGACATAAGGGAAAAGTTGTTAGTAAATCTTTTCATAAGTTTAGTCAATATGGAGATACAGTATGTGTTATTCAAAAGGGGGGTGTTGAAGAAATAGGGGAATCCGATAAAGATTCAATTATACTAGATGATAAATGTTTATAATATATTACATTTATAGCTTGGGATCTTCCTGTACAACTTAAAGATGATTTGATAAAATATCTTATTAAGAATATTGATATTTTCACATGGTCACCCCAGGACTTATCAGGAATTGATCATATTGTCATGAAGCATAAATTGTATATTTTACCTACTATAACTCCTGTTAAACAGAAGCATCGTCACTTTGGAGTCAGAAAAGATGCTATCATCAAAGAGGAATTGCATAAGTTGTTAAAGGCATGACATATTAGAGAAGTATAGTACCCGTCCTAGTTATCTAATGTGGTGTTGGTGCCTAAGCCATCGAGAAAGTGGAGGATGTGTGTGGATTTTCGAGACCTCAACAAGGCTTGTCCTAAGGATTGTTATCCTTTGTCTCACATTGATCAATTAGTGGATTCCACTCCAGGACATCAATTTATTTCAATGATGGATGCATATCAAGGGTGCCATCAGATACCCTTAGCTTTGAAGGATCAGAATAAAGTTTGTTTTATTATTGCAGAGAGGACTTTTTGTTATATTTCTATGTCCTTTGGGTTAAAAAATATTGGGGCTACTTATCAGAGATTGATGGATAAAATTTTTGTGAAGCAATTGAGGAGAAATATAGATGTATATGTGGATGACATCTTGGTTAAAACTCTACATCATGAGCAGTTAGTATTTGATCGTGATGATGAGTACCTCTTGGGAGAGTTTAGGAACTACTTATCATAGACTGGGATTCAATCCCAATTGACTGCGCCTGGCACACCCCAGCAGAACGGTGTAGCAGAGTGAAGGAAAAGGACTCTTATGGAGATGATTAGATCGATATTGAGTTATTCTGACTTATCAGATTCGTTCTAGGGATATGCTCTAGATACGACAGTATACATTCTGAACCTGGTTCCATCTAAATCAGTGCCTTCTACTCCCACAGAATTGTGGACTGGGCGAAAGCCTAGTCTAAGACATATTTAGATATGAGTCACACACATTGTAAGGCGAATCGGTAAGATGGAACCTAAATGCATGCGCATGTTCGTTGACTATCCCAGGGGAACGAAAGGTGGATTATTTTATAGTCCTAGAGATCAGAGGGTGATCATTAACACGAACGCCAGATTTCTAGAGGAAGACTATGTGATGAGCCACAAGCCCAAGGGTAAAATTGTTCTGAAGGAATTAAAAAGGGAAGTCACTTCTTTAGTACCACCGGTACAAGAGGACATACCACATGTCACTGCACTGCGTGTCACAGAGGATACACAGGTGATACCTCGTCGTAGTGGGAGGGTTGTTAGACAGCTTGAGAGATTCATGTTCTTGGGAGAATCTTTTGATTTGGTCCCTAGCAAACATGAACCTGATCCCTAGACATACGACGAGGCAATCCAAGATATAAATACAGCATCTTTGCAAAGTGCAATGAATACTGAGATTGAATCTATGGATTCAAGTCAGGTCTGGGAGCTCTTGTGCACTGTAGCTCATATGGATTATGAGTTGTGGGAGATGGATGTCAAGACATCTTTCCTTAATGGAAGTCTTGAGGAAAACATCTATATGAAGCAACCAGAGGGATTCATTGCTAAGGGCAAAGAGCATATTGTATGTAAGCTTAATCGGTCCGTTTATGGAATGAAGCAAGCTTTGAGGTCTTGGAACATCCGCTTTGATGAGGTAAATCCAGACTTATGGATTTATTCAAAGTCCGGATGAGTCTTGTGTATACAAAAGATGTGACGGAAACGTAGTGGTATTTCTTGTACTATACGTAGATAATATTTTGGTAGTTGGCAACAATATCAGAGTGTTATCAGACGTAAGGGTATGGTTGTCCAAACAGTTTTGAATGACTTGGGAGAAGTAGGTCACAACCTTGGAATCAAGGTTGTTGTGCTTATCCCAAGCTTCATACATAGACATGATTTTGGATCATTTTAGCATGAAGAACTCCAAGAAGGGTTTTCTACCTTTCAGGTATGGAGTTACTTTATCTAAGGAGATGTGTCGTAGATCATCTGAGGTGATAAAGGAGCTGAAGGCGGTTCCTTATGCTTCGACAGTAGGAAGCCTCATGTATGGTATGTATGAGACAAGATATCTGCTTTGCCGTGGGCATTGTTAGCAGATATCAGAGTAATCCAGGACAGGGACATTGGACTGTGGTAAAAGCATATATTATAGTGCCTGAGAAGGACTAGGGATTATATGCTAGTTTACCGGGAAGACCAATTACTCCCTGTGGGTTGCATGTATTGCGATTTCCAATCAGATAGGGATAACAGTAAGTCTACCTCAGGTTTTGTGTTTACTTTAGGAGGTGGAGCCATTGTATGGAGGAGTGCCCAGCAGAAATGCGTGGCAGACACCACCATGGAAGCTGAGTATGTGGCAGCCTATGAGGCAGCCAAAGAAGCTGTGTGGCTCAGGAACTTCCTGATGGACTTGGATGTGATTCCTGGTTTGCCCAGAACTATCACAATTAATTGTGATAATAATGGTGTAGTTGTAAACTCGAAGGAACCACGAGCACATAAGGCTAGTAAACACATAAAGTACAAGTACCACCTAATACGAGAAATCGTAAAGGAGGTAGAAGTTGTTGTCGCCTAGATTGCATCATAGGATGACCTGGTAGACCCTTTCACTAAGGCCCTTCTAGCGAGAGCTTTGATAGGCATGTGGAGGGAAGGGGAATCAGATGTATGGCAGTATGATGACAGCATAGTCTTTTAGTATAAGTGGGAGATTGTTGGGATGTATACTGAAAGCCTAGCTCTTTTGTATGAACATCTTTATTTTGAAATAAGAATCACATGATCATTGTTTGCACTTTATATTTATGATATATGTGCATATTGTCTAATACTTTACATTGTAGATAACATGGTGCTTGGGTGTGGCACAGAAGATCATGTTATCAGTCCCTTGTAGAGTATAAGTAGAGGCTCACAACCAAGATGGTTTTGGACAAACCATTGGCATGGTTGTAGTGTAGCTTGGCATTGTTTTGTCTTGAACATAAAGTTACACTAGTACACTTAGGTGTATTGAGTAGGATCGACATAGAGGTGATTCAATTTGTTGCTGACTACATAATTGAATCGGACCTCGGATATTATATTGTACATGCTCTTAATCCCGATATAATAACGGGCACATGTACTTAATACTTATTTCTTTGATTTACCAGAGGGTGAGATTTCTATGGATTAAATCAATAAGCCCGGTAAGTTGGGAAATGATATTATTTACATGGTGTGCCATTGATTATAGTAGGAAACCGTGTCCTATGTATTAGGTTGATGATGTCCCCTTGATGAGCTCATAAGGTTCATCATGTAAACCCTGCAGGTTGACTTAGTCAACATGATGATAAGGTTGAGTGGTACTAATCGAGGATTTAGATGTTAATTAATTGATGGTCAGTAAATCAATTAATTGACGGACATTCGATATCTTAAACACGGGGAGATGAATGTACAAATGATATATGGAGCCCATATTAATTTATGGGGTTGGTGAGGTAGTTCAATGATGATCCTCTAGTGGAATGGAACATCATTGATGGATCAAGTTTGTGTGGTTCCGATCCATCGGGTGGCCAAGATCCAACTCCTCCTCATGGTCCCTATCGTAGCCTAATATAAACCTCATGAAGTATAGATCAAATGATGGAAAATAAATCTCTAGATCCAACGGTTGGGATTAAATCCCTAGAACCGACGGTGGAGATTAAATCTCTAGATCTGACGGTTGGGATTAAAACCCTAGAACCGACGGGTGAGATTAAATCTCTAGATCCAATGGTTAGGATTAAAACCCTAGAACCGACGGTTGAGATTAAATCTCTAGATCGGACGGTTGGGATTAAAATCATAGAACCGACGGTGGAGATTAAACCAAGGCCTAAACCTAACTCTATATATAAGGGAGCATGGGTTGGGCGGCAATAAGTTTTTTGGATGATGGAAATTAGGGTTTAGCCTCTCTTTGCTTGGGCGGCAAGAAACCCTAAGGAGGAAACCCTAATTAGGGTTTGGCTCCTTGGTTTGGGCTGCCATGGTGAGGAAAGGAGAGTGGGCGGCAACTTGTGGAAGAGTTCTTCTTCTTCCTAGGGAAGGTGGCCGGTTCTAGATCTCCCCCTTCCACCATGGTTGGACGGAAAGAAATAGGAAGAGGCTAGGGTTAGGGTTTAGTCCATGATGGTGGGCCGCAACCCTTCTTCCTCCTTCCTCCTTGGCTTGGCTGGCGCCCAAGCTTCACCCTTCTTTCTATGGATTAGGTTGGTTTGGGAAATTAGGGTTTTCCCTTCCATTAGTGGGCAGCAAGAAACCCTAGAGTTTTCCTTTCCTTGGTTGGGCGGCTAGGTTATGGAGGGGAAAGTGAGCGGCAACTATAGGAGAGGATATCTTCTTCTTCTTCCTAGGGTGTTGCCGGCTCCTAGATCTTTTCCCTCTACCTTGGTCGGCGCTCAACCTATTCCTCTCATCCTCTTCTTGTTCTCTTTGGACCGGTGGCAAACATCATGCTTGGAGCTTGATGGTTGGTCCTAGATAAGAGATGAGTTTTGTTTCCATTTTGTTCTCTCTATTCATGGGGCCGGCGGCATCAATCCTTTGTGGATTGGTGGTTGGCTCAAGCAAGAAGGGAAAGAGAGTTCTTCTTTCTTTGGATTGAAGAAGATCTAGGATGCTTCAACTTGTGGAGGATCTTCGCCCACACGACGTCTACAAGGAGGTTAGGACATACGATAGAAGATCAAGAGGTATAAATGTTTTACAACTTTTATTATTGTTCTTTGCATGTTCTTATTGATATGCTAGCTTATGTTCTTTATGTTAGTATATGTTGATTACACTAGTTTACATTTGCATGTATTTGTATAATCATGGACCCCGAATAAGAAACACAAAAACCGGCAATCCGTCCGTCGTCTCTTCCGCAGCTAATCGACTAGAAGAGTTTGGTTGCTTGAACAACTAGTTTGTTCAAGCGATTGCTCGAGTCGTTGGCACGACGATGAATTGGTTGTGCTTAGAAAACTCATCCCATCCGGATTAGTTTTCATTTATTGAAAATTTTAATACGGGGACATGGGAGCTGATGAGCATTCCGAGGAATATCACATTGCCAACAATTAGTATCAGAGCCACGGTTTCCGGCTTTGTGTGTTTTGGATTCGGTTACTTTCACGCACTTATCATATATTGTGTTTACCGGATAATAGTAGGATGAGCGTAGGCTAACTTTTTGATTGCAGGCATAAGATCCAACTATTATGGCTATATATGTGTGTATGTTATTGCATGTGTGTGTGATTGTATATTATTTGAATCCTCGGGGTTGACGAGGCTAAATTAGTATTTAATTTTTGTAATTGAATACGACATTGTTTAGCCACTCTTTATTTTATTTTACTTTCGATCTAGATTTCATGTACACTCCCTCGTGGAGTATAGGATCGATGGATGTAAAATAAAATAGGTTTTATTCTCGGCTCGGATCTCCGGTTGGCTCGTACATGGCGTAGGAGGAGCGGACGAGGTGGCGACACGACGGGACGCATATTGGAGAACAATGCCATAATAGTTGGAAAAATTCTGATTTTTCCATATTTATTGCTGATTTGTTTTATATGCATGTTGTGTGTGCTTGAAAATTCCTCATTTTCAATTTACTAAGTGGGAGAGGGATATTTTAATTAATTCCCGCGGCCTCCATTACAATTTGACGTGTGATGCAATAAACTTGTGTGTCGGCTCTGAGTGCCTTCCTCCCTGAGGACGGGTTTGTTTGCGGATCACTAGGTCAAATAATGGTTATAGGAAATTATCTAGGTGCATGTGTACTTCCACAGAGGTAAGACACATAATCCAAAATAATTCCCTTAGTATCGTGTAATGGTGCACACTTAGATGCAAATAAAAATATCCTCACCATAGGAGTCACTGCTTTTATTTGTAGGGCCAAAGAGGAACCAACTATTAATTTTATTTGTCAAAAAGTAAGGTTGACAAGATAATAAAATTAATGGGTAAAATCTCCTCTTACAAATGTAGAATTCATATACGTCCACACTGCGTGACATGCGATATTCTCGGTGTTTTGAGGTGTTGGTTGATTTTGAAATTTTATCGTTTGAGGAATCAATAATTTTTTGAAATCTAAAGTAATGATCTATGTGATTCTTAGGATTTTCAAAATTGACTTTCAGTCCACTTACTGTGATACTAAAGGAAATGAACTTACTGTACCTAAATAATGTTGATTGGAAAAGATTCTAGATATTGTCTTATCTGCTAAGGAGTACAAGTATGCACTCTTCAAAGAGTGTCCTCAAGCCATCATTGCTCAAAAGGGTTTCTACTTCTAAGCCGAAAGGCAAGAAGAAGAAGAAACAAGGTGAAGCAAAGATGGTTGGAGGATCTCAGGGAAGAGTGAAGAAGCCAAAAGGCAAGTACTTCACTTGCAAGTAGGATGGACATTAGAAGAAGGATTATCCCAATCCAAAACAGAACAAAGGTATATCTTTTGGACTAGTCATTGAAACATGATTAGCGGTGATATCTACCGGCACCTGGTGAGTAGATACGGGAGCCGCTAATCATGTCTGCAACAATTTGCAGAGGTTCCAGGAAACCCGATGACTAGCTAAAGGGGAGATTACCAGTTACTTGGGCAATGCCATGATGGTGGCGGCTATTACAGTGGGAGAAGTTTTATTTATCTCTTGAAAATAATAAAACTTTGGTTCTGGAAAATTCCCTTTATGTACCTTTATTTAGAAAGAATTTAGTTTCATTTTCTAAATTATTATGGATGGATATTCTATTTCTTTTAATGACAGAGTTGTTATAAAAAGGAATAGGGAGAATATCTATTCAGATACATTGAAAGGAAATTTGAACCAAAACCTCCCACGATGCAAATTGAAGTTAATAACTCATCTTCTAATTCCAATAAGAGAAAAGAACCTTCGAAGATGAACCAAATATATCTTTGGCTTCTTAGGCTTTGTCACATTAACCTAAGCAGAATTCAAAGGTTGATAGCTGATGGACCTTTGGGTTCATTAGTGGTAGAGGATCTCCCAACCTACGAATCTTGCTTGGAGGGTAAGATGACCAAGAGGCCTTTTTCAAGGCCAAGGGGTATAGATCCAAAGATGTGTTGGAATTGGTTCATTCTGATTCGTATGGTCCTATGTCTATCCAGACAAGAGGTAGTTTTGAACATTTCATCTTTTTCATAGACGATTGTTCAAGATACGCATGACACTACGATCTGATCATGGTGATGAGTACCTCTTGGGAGAGTTTAGGAACTACTTATCAGAGGTTGGGATTCAATCCCAATTGACTGCGCCTGGCACACCCCAGCAGAACGGTGTAGCAGAGCGAAGGAAAAGGACTCTTATGGAGATGATTAGATCGATGATGAGTTATTCTGACTTATCAGATTCGTTCTAGGGATATGCTCTAGATACGACGGTATACATTCTGAACCTGGTTCCATCTAAATCAGTGCCTTCTACTCCCATAGAATTGTGGACAGGGCGAAAGCCTAGTCTAAGACATATTTAGATATGGGAGTACGACACATTGGCTGAAGGCAGATACTGGTAAGATGGAACATCGTACAGAAGTATGCATGTTCGTTGACTATCCCAGGGGAACGAAGGGTGGATTATTTTATAGTCCTAGATATCAGAGGGTGATCGTTAACACGAATGCCAGATTTCTAGAGGAAGACTATGTGATGAGCCACAAGCCCAAGGGTAAAATTGTTCTGAAGGAGTTAAAAAGGGAAGTGACTTCTTTAGTACCACCGGTACAAGAGGACATACCACATGTCACTGCACCGCGTGTCACAGAGGATACACAGGTGATACCTCGTCGTAGTGGGAGGGTTGTTAGACAGCCTGAGAGATTCATGTTCTTGGGAGAATCTTTTGATTTGGTCCCTAGCAAACATGAACCTGATCCCTAGACATACGACGAGGAAATCCAAGATATAAATACAGCATCTTTGCAAAGTGCAATGAATACTGAGATTGAATCTATGGATTCAAGTCAGGTCTGGGAGCTCTTGTGCACTGCAGCTCATATGGATTATGAGTTGTGGGAGATGGATGTCAAGACAGCTTTCCTTAATGGAAGTCTTGAGGAAAACATCTATATGAAGCAACCAGAGGGATTCATTGCTAAGGGCAAAGAGCATATTGTATGTAAGCTTAATCGGTCCGTTTATGGAATGAAGCAAGCTTTGAGGTCTTGGAACATCCGCTTTGATAAGGTAAATCCAGACTTATGGATTTATTCAAAGTCCGGATGAGTCTTGTGTATACAAGAGATGTGAAGGAAACGTAGTGGTATTTCTTGTACTATACGTAGATAATATTTTGGTAGTTGGCAACAATATCAGAGTGTTATCAGACGTAAGGGTATGGTTGTCCAAACAGTTTTGAATGACTTGGGAGAAGTGGGTCACAACCTTGGAATCAAGGTTGTTTTGCTTATCCCAAGCTTCATACATAGACATGATTTTGGATCGTTTTAGCATGTAGAACTCCAAGAAGGGTTTTCTACCTTTCAGGTATGGAGTTACTTTATCTAAGGAGATGTGTCCTAGATCATCTGAGGTGATAAAGGAGCTGAAGGCGGTTCCTTATGCTTCGGCAGTAGGAAGCCTCATGTATGCTATGTATGAGACAAGATATCTGCTTTGCCGTGGGCATGGTTAGCAGATATCAGAGTAATCCAGGACAGGGACATTGGACTACGGTAAAAGCATATATTATAGTGCCTGAGAAGGACTAGGGATTATATGCTAGTTTACCGGGCAGACCAATTACTCCCTGTGGGTTGCATGGATTGCGATTTCCAATCAGATAGGGATAACAGTAAGTCTACCTCAGGTTTTGTGTTTACTTTAGGAGGTGGAGCCATTGTATGGAGGAGTGCCCAGCAGAAATGCGTGGCGGACTCCACCATGGAAGCTGAGTATGTGGCAGCCTATGAGGCAGCCAAAGAAGTTGTGTGGCTCAGGAACTTCCTGATGGACTTGGATGTGATTCCTGGTTTGCCCAGAACTATCACAATTAATTGTGATAATAATGGTGCAGTTGCAAACTCGAAGGAACCACGAGCACATAAGGCTAGTAAACACATAGAGTGCAAGTACCACCTAATACGAGAAATCGTAAAGGAGGTAGAAGTTGCTGTCGCCTAGATTGCATCAGAGGATGACCTGGTAGACCCTTTCACTAAGGCCCTTCTAGCGAGAGCTTTGATAGGCATGTGGAGGGAAGGGGAATCAAATGTATGACAGTATGATGACAGCATAGTCTTTTAGTATAAGTGGGAGATTGTTGGGATGTTTACTGAAAGCCTAGCTCTTTTGTATGAACATCTTTATTTTGAAATAAGAATCACATGATCATTGTTTTCACTTTATATTTATGATATATGTGTATATTGTCTAATACTTTACATTGTAGATAACTTGGTTCTTGGGTGTGGCACAGAAGATCATGTTATTAGTCCCTTGTAGAGTATAAGTAGAGGCTCATAACCAAGATGGTTTTGGACAAACCATTGGCATGGTTGTAGTGTAGCTTGGTATTGTTTTGTCTTGAACATAAAGTTACACTAGTACACTTAGGTGTATTGAGCAGGACCGACATAGAGGTGATTCAATTTGTTGCTGACTACATAATTGAATCGGACCTCGGATATTATGTTGTACATGCTCTTAATCCCGATATAATAACGGGCACATGTACTTAATACTTATTTCTTTGATTTACCAGAGGGTGAGATTTCTATGGATTAAATCAATAAGCCCGGTAAGTTGGGAAATGATATTATTTACATGGTGTGTCGTTGATTATAGGAGGAAACCATGTCCTATGTATTAGGTTGATGATGTCCCCATGAGAAGCTCATAAGGTTCATCATGTAAACCCTGCAGGTTGACTTAGTCAACATGATGATAAGGTTGAGTGGTACTACTCGAGGATTTAGATGTTAATTAATTGATGGTCAGTAAATCAATTAATTTACGGACATTCGATATCTTAAACACGGGGAGATGGATGTACAAATAATATATGGAGCCCATATTAATTTATGGGGGTTGGTGAGGTAATTCAATGATGATCCTCTAGTGGAATGGAACATCATTGATGGATCAAGTTTGTGTGGTTCCGATCCATTGGGTGGCCAAGATCCAACTCCTCCTCATGGTCTCTATCGTAGCCTAATATAAACCTCATGAAGTATAGATCAAATGATGGAAAACAAATCTCTAGATCCAACGGTTGGGATTAAATCCCTAGAACCGACGGTGGAGATTAAATCTCTAGATCCAATGGTTGGGATTAAAACCCTAGAACCGACGAGTGAGATTAAATCTCTAGATCCGATGGTTAGGATTAAAACCCTAGAACCGACGGTTGAGATTAAATCTCTAGATCCGACGGTTGGGATTAAAACCCTAGAACCGACGGTGGAGATTAAACCAAGGCCTAAACCTAACTCTATATATAAGGGAGCATGGGTTGGGCGGCAATAAGTTTTTTGGATGATGGAAATTAGGGTTTAGCCTCTCTTTGCTTGGGCGGCAAGAAGCCCTAAGGAGGAAACCCTAATTAGGGTTTGGCTCCTTGGTTTGGGCGGCCATGGTGACAAAAGGAGAGTGGACGGCAACTTGTGGAAGAGTTCTTCTTCTTCCTAGGGAAGGTGGCCGGTTCTAGATCTCCCCCTTCCACCATGGTTGGACGGCAAGAAATAGGAAGAGGCTAGGGTTAGGGTTTAGTCCATGATGGTGGGCGCAACCCTTCTTCCTCCTTCCTCCTTGGTTTTGCCGGCGCCCATGCTTCACCCTTCTTTCTATGGATTAGGTTGGTTTGGGAAATTAGGGTTTGACCTTCCATTAGTGGGCGGCAAGAAACCCTAGAGTTTTCCTTTCCTTGGTTGGGCGGCTAGGTTATGGAGGGGAAAGTGGGCGGCAATTATAGGAGAGGATATCTTCTTCTTCTTCCTAGGGTGTTGCCGGCTCCTAGATCTTTTCCCTCTACCTTGGTCGGCGCTCAACCTATTCCTCTCATCCTCTTTTTGTTCTCTTTGGACCGGCGGCAAACATCATGCTTGGAGCTTGATGGTTGGTCCTAGATAAGAGATGAGTTTTGTTTCCATTTTGTTCTCTCTATTCATGGGGCCGGCGGCATCAATCCTTTGTGGATTGGTGGTTGGCTCAAGCAAGAAGGGAAAGAGAGTTCTTCTTTCTTTGGATTGAAGAAGATCTAGGATGCTTCAATTTGTGGTGGATCTTCGCCCACACGATGTCTACAAGGAGGTTAGGACATACGATAGAAGATCAAGAGGTATAAAAGTTTTACAACTTTTATTATTGTTCTTTGCATGTTCTTATTGATATGCTAGCTTATGTTCTTTATGTTAGTATATGTTGATTACACTAGTTTACATTTGCATGTATTTGTATAATCATGGCCCCAAATAAGAAACACAAAAACCGGCAATCCGTCCGTCGTCTCTTCCGCGGCTAATCGACTAGAAGAGTTTGGTTGCTTGAACAACTAGTTTGTTCAAGCGATTGGTCGAGTCGTTGGCACGACGACGAATTGGTTGTGCTTAGGAAACTCATCCCATCCGGATTAGTTTTCATTTATTGAAAATTTTAATACAGGGACATGGGAGCCGATGAGCATTCCGAGGAATAGCACATTGCCAACAAGGGTTTGCTCCTAGTGCCAGCGGCAAGGTTTTGAGTTCTAGGGTTTTTTCTTCTCCATTGCCAGTGCCTCTTCTCCTTCTCCAAGGGCTGGCGGCATCAAGGGTTTAGGGTTATCCTTCTCTCTTGGTCGGCGCCACCTTCTCCCTCTCCTTAGGGCTGGTGGACACCAAGGATTTAGTGTTTGGTGGTCGGCACAAGCAAGGAGAAGAATGGAGGATTTTCTTCCCTTGTTCGGAGCGAGCAAGGAAGGGAAGATACGTGGTCTAGGAGGCTTCAATTCTTGAAAGATTGTCGCCCACACGACGTCTAAGAAGAGAATTGGAATACAATAGAAGATCAAGAGGTAAACCAAGAGGTATAATCTTGTTTAATTTTGATTCTCATTCTTTTTTATTTGTATGTTATTGACTGACATGGACACCATGATAAACACAAAAACCAGCAATCCGTACATCATATATTCCACGGCTAATCGAGGAAAAGAGTTAGGTTGCTTGAACAAGAAGTTTGTTCAAGCGACCACTCAAATCAAATAGCACGATGATGAATCGGTTGCTTAGGTAATCCATCTCCGTCCAGATTAGTTTTAATTAATGAAATTTTAATCCAGGGATGTGAGAAAGGATTGCCATGCACAAGAGACCGAAGTGAAGAAGCGAAATGCAACTTTTCCCTTTAAGTGGTATCAGAGCCACGGTTTTCGGTTTTGTGTGTTTGGATTCGATTACTTTCATGCATTTATCATATATTGTATATCCTGCATAATAGTAGGATGTGTGTAGACTAACTTTTTACTTGCAGGCATAAGATCCAACTATTATGGCAATGTGGATGTATGTGATTGTGTGTGTCTGATTGTAACTAATTATTTGAATCCTCAGGGTTGACGAGGCTAATTAGTATTTAATTTTTATAATTAAATATGTCACTATTTAGCCTCTCATTTTAATTTACTTTCGATCTAGATATGTTGTATACTTTTCGTGGAGTATAGGATCGATGGATGTAAATTAAAATAGTTTATCTCGGCTCGGATCTCCTTGTGGCATGCGCATGGTAAAGGGAGGAGCGGACGAGGTGGCGCCACAACGGGAAGCATATTGGAAAACAAAAGCCATAATAGTTGGAAAGTTTTTTTTTCATATTTATTTCTTATTCTTTGATATGCATGTTGTGTGAAAATTCCTCAATTTTAAATTACTAAGCGAGAGAGGGATATTTTTTAATTCCCGCAGCCTCCATTACAATTTGACATGTGATGCGAATAAACTTGCGCGTTGACTCTGAGTGCCTTCCTCCATATCAGATGAGTTTGTTTTGCGGATCACTAGGTCAAATGTGGTGATAGGAAATTATTTAGGAGCGTGTGTATTTCCCCATCGGAAGGCACATAATCCGAGATAATTGCCTTAGTATTGAGTAATGGTAAATACTTAGATGCAAATAAAAGTATCCTCCCCATCGGAGTCACTGCTTTTATTTGTCGGGCCAAAGAGGAACCAACTATTAATTTTATTTGTCAAAAAGTAAGGTTGACAGGATAATAAAATTGATGGGTAAAACCTCCTCTTACAAATGTAGAATTCATATATGTCCACACTATCGTGGCATACAATATTCTGGGTGTTGGTTGATTTTGAAATTTTATTGTTTGAGGAATCAATAAATTTTTGAAATATAATGTTTTGATCAGTGTGATTCTTAGGTTTTTCAAAATGGCTTTCAACCCACTTATTGTGATTCTAAAAGAAAACAAACTTACTAGACCTAACTATGTTGATTGGAAATGAAATCTGGACATTGTCTTGAGTGCTGAGAAGTACAAATATGTACTTTTCGAAGATTATCCTCCTAAGCCTACGGATGATTCTGGTGAAAAGGAGAAAGAAAGTTATAGGAAGTGGATCAAGGCAGATGAGATAGCGCAGTGTTACATTTTGGCTTCTATGTCAAATGTATTGCAACATCAGCATCAGGCCATGACTACTGCCTATGACATGATGCTCAATCTCAAGGAACTTTTAAACACCCGAATCAGGCTGCTAGGTAGGAAGCTATGAGGAACTTGATGATGACCACCATGATTGAGGGAACATCCGTGAGGGATCATGTTCTTAAGATGATGGCTCATTTGAATGAGCTGGAAGTCCTTGGAGTAGAGATCGATGGGGAAACCCAGGTCGATATCATTCTCCAATCTCTACCTAGAAGTTTTGTGCAGTTTCGCCTGAACTACAACATGAATAAGAGGTTGTATTCATTGGCGGAGATTCTGAAAGAACTTCAGGCGACAGAGGGGCTTTTTCGTCAGAGTGCTCAGGCTATGGTTGCTCATAAGGTTTCTACTTCTAAGCCGAAAGGCAAGAAAAAGAAGAAACAAGGTGTAGCAAAGATGGGGGCAAGATCTCAGGCAGGTGTGAAGATGCCGAAAGGCAAGTGCTTCACTTACAAGCAGACTGGACATTGGAAGGTGGATTGTCCCAACTGCAAATAGAACAAAGGTATATCTTTTAGTTTAGTCGTTGAAACATGTTTAGCGGTGTTATCTACTAGTACCTAGTGTATAGATACGGGAGCCACTGATCATGTCAGCAATTCTTTGTAGGGGTTCAAGGAAACCAGATGACTAGCTGAGGGAGAGATTACTGTCTACATGGGCAATGCTACGAAGGTGGCGGCTATTGCAGTGGGAGATATTTATTTATCTTTTGATAAGAATAAAACTTTGGTTCTAAGAAATTGCCTTTATGTACCTTCATTTAGAAAGAATTTGATTTCAGTTTCTAAATTGTTTATGGATGGGTATTCTATTTCTTTTAATGACAGAGTTATTTTAAAAAGAAATACGGAGATTATCTGTTCTGGTGCATTGGTAGGAAATTTATACACTCTTGA
The DNA here is from genome assembly GCA_025175895.1 of Wurfbainia villosa. NCBI lineage: Eukaryota > Viridiplantae > Streptophyta > Magnoliopsida > Zingiberales > Zingiberaceae > Wurfbainia > Wurfbainia villosa. Next base: position 85,018,369 of record CM046001.1, read on the forward strand.
ACCAAAAAACTCCCACAATGCAAATAGAAATAAATAACTCATCTTCTAAATCTAATAAGAGAAAGGAACCTTCAAAAAGGAACCAAACATATCTTTTGCATCTAAGGTTAGGTCATATTAACCTGACTAGAATTCAAAGGTTGATAGATGATGGACCTTTGGGTTCATTGGTGGTGGAAGATTTCCCAACCTACAAATCTTGCTTGGAAGGTAAAATGACCAAGAGGCCTTTTAAGGCCAAGGGGTATAAAACCAAAGATGTGTTGGAATTGGTTCATTCTCATTTGTATGGTCCTATGTCTATCCTGGCTAGAGGTGATTTTAAATATTTTGTCTCTTTTATAGACGATTATGTTAGTAATATATGAGAGATGTCCTAAGGCAATCGCCTTATGCATGAACCATTTATATGATAAATGAAGATTCGCTATTTGAGTATACATGTTTAATGTATTTGATTGGATCTTAAACTCATTTACTGAATGTCCACGATACAATTCACAGCATGAGAGAATTTGTGATTGGATCACAACCAGTGAGTATCTCTACATGTGTAATTGTGATGTATCAAAATTATCCCTAGTCGATGAATTGATGGATTTGGACACCATCAATTCTGTCGAGACTAGCACGAGGTATACTCCTTGGTGTATCCAAGCAGCTGATTCTCACTGGCTGGAGACATTGTGATGTCCGGAGTTGATCGTGGATGCTAGTTATGGTAACTAGTTCATTGGAGTGACCAGCCGTAAGACTTCATATGGTTCTCTGCATATATAGATATGTCAATGAAGTTCTTACTGTGGCTTAAGTGCGATGTTCCTTTGACATGCGGTATTCAAGTCATCTTGATCATGGAGACTTATGCTTTGACATCTTAAGCAAACATCTCTAAGGAGATGTGGACCCGGGATGATTGGGTATAAGTCGAAGTGATCGAAGTTGTTTGAATAGCCTATAAAGGATTCACCACTCCTTGCGAGGAGATGTATACCCATGGCCTCTCGTCGGATTGTTACTAAAGTCTTTGGCCAAAGCATTACATGTTTAGAGTAAGGTACTCTTCGATACATGTGCAGTAACTAGAATCCGTAGGACGAGGAAATGATACTTGGGCTAGGTGTGACGTAGTCTGCCTAGTGGGGACTGACACTATAGACCATGTCCTGAACCAAGTGGGTATAAGATGAGTGAAGAGAATGGGGCACGATTCATTCGAGCTGCTGAAGGGTTTCAGAAATAGTTCTGGATCAACCGTTGATCTTTTCGGTTAATTGGGGATCATGATGTACTACTAGGTGCCACTCATGATCGTTCTATAATTAATGGTTAATTATAGACGACCAACATAAACCGAAAACCTATTTGGTCACACGCACAACGAGTGTAATCCAAAGGATTTAAAACGAGCTTGAGAATGGGATTCTCAGACCGAGAGAAACTATGTTTGGTTAGACCAAACATAAAGCGAGCATGAAATTGTTTCAGTCGCAATGGAAGCGTGGATGGGCCGTGTCTTATGAAGAGGTAATGGATGAACCAAAATGGTTTGGTTCTAATCCAATGGAGGAGGATAAACCAAAGGGTTTGGTTTATATTAAACGAATGAACCAAAGGTTGGTTCGGTTCGTTTTAACTTAAAATAAACCATCATGGTTTGGTTTATTTTAACTTATCTTAATGGAGCGGGTTAACGGGCTTTATGGATATGATCCATTAACCATTAAGAGAATTAGTTCTCTATAAAATAGGGCTTAAACCCTAATCCAAAACCCTAATAGAGAGTTGCCGCCCAACCTTGTGTTGCCGCCCCTCCCTCTCCTTCGCTAGTCGGCGCCAACCCTAGGATTGCCGCCGCCCAGGTTTTGTGCCGCCGTCCAAGTCATTGCCGGCGACAAAGCTTCAGCTGGTGAACACTCCGGCGACCCTGCGGTGATCCCCTATAGGTTTGGCATCAAGGTGAGGCTTTTCTTTCCTTGGTTGGCCGGCGCCTATATCCTCCACCAAGCTGTCCAATTTTCTGGACAGCTTCTCCTCCTCTCGTCGGAGCGTCGTTTGGACGACGGTTAGTGCTCCGACAGTGGGTAACTTACCGGGGATTTGATCTCCGGTAATCCTCTGAGGTGGAGGACGAAGGATTCGTCAATTGGTTGACGAATACCTCTCCGGAGAAGCGAGTTTTGAGAACTCGTTTTAGGATCCGAATTTGGATTCGGATCGTGATCATCTCTCGATCACGTCGTCTTCAACACGAGGCTAGTAACCCGTACGAAGACGAAGCTCGTGACTTAGCGAAGTCATCCCGAGGAGCTCGGCGTGGATACGGATAGAGACGATTCTTACAAGGATCGTTCCGGTTGATGCCGTTCCCGCTACACGTCATACGAAAGTTATAACGTAGATAATTTCTTTTATTGCAAATTTTAATTTACGGTTATGTCTACACTTGTTGTAATAGCATGCGTGTGTTGTGTGTGTTGTAATAAATATAGATTTATTATTTTTAATTGCTTCCGCTGTGCTCATGTTTACGAAACATGATCGAACACACACACGCCGCGGTGCCGGAAACCCAACAGTGGTATCAGAGCCCAGGTTGTGTTTCGACATAATCGTAAAAATGATTTTGCGATAGTCATAATGTATTTCTGGAAATTTTCTAATTTTGGAAATTTAGAAGTATTTATGGAAATTTTTCAATTTTGGAAAGTCTAGAATTATTTATGGAAATCTTCCACTTTTGGAAAGTTGGAAGTATTTATGGAAATTGATATTTTCCATAAATAAAATATTTGATTAAATTATGGAAATTTGTACATCATATATTCCACGGCTAATCGAGGAAAAGAGTTAGGTTGCTTGAACAAGAAGTTTGTTCAAGCGACCACTCAAATCGAATAGCACGATGATGAATCGGTTGCTTAGGTAATCCATCTCCGTCCAGATTAGTTTTAATTAATGAAATTTTAATCCAGGGATGTGAGAAAGGATTGCCATGCACAAGAGACCGAAGTGAAGAAGCAAAATGCAACTTTTCCCTTTAAGTGGTATCAGAGCCACGGTTTTCGGTTTTGTGTGTTTGGATTCGATTACTTTCATGCATTTATCATATATTGTATATCCTGCATAATAGTAGGATGTGTGTAGACTAACTTTTTACTTGCAGGCATAAGATCCAACTATTATGGCAATGTGGATGTATGTGATTGTGTGTGTCTGATTGTAACTAATTATTTGAATCCTCAGGGTTGACGAGGCTAATTAGTATTTAATTTTTATAATTAAATATGTCACTATTTAGCCTCTCATTTTAATTTACTTTCGATCTAGATATGTTGTATACTTTTCGTGGAGTATAGGATCGATGGATGTAAATTAAAATAGTTTATCTCGGCTCGGATCTCCTTGTGGCATGCGCATGGTAAAGGGAGGAGCGGACGAGGTGGCGATACAACGGGAAGCATATTGGAAAACAAAAGCCATAATAGTTGGAAAGTTTTTTTTTCATATTTATTTCTTATTCTTTGATATGCATGTTGTGTGAAAATTCCTCAATTTTAAATTACTAAGCGAGAGAGGGATATTTTTTAATTCCCGCAGCCTCCATTACAATTTGACATGTGATGCGAATAAACTTGCGCGTTGACTCTGAGTGCCTTCCTCCATATCAGATGAGTTTGTTTTGCGGATCACTAGGTCAAATGTGGTGATAGGAAATTATTTAGGAGCGTGTGTATTTCCCCATCGGAAGGCACATAATCCGAGATAATTGCCTTAGTATTGAGTAATGGTAAATACTTAGATGCAAATAAAAGTATCCTCCCCATCGGAGTCACTGCTTTTATTTGTCGGGCCAAAGAGGAACCAACTATTAATTTTATTTGTCAAAAAGTAAGGTTGACAGGATAATAAAATTGATGGGTAAAACCTCCTCTTACAAATGTAGAATTCATATATGTCCACACTATCGTGGCATACAATATTCTGGGTGTTGGTTGATTTTGAAATTTTATTGTTTGAGGAATCAATAAATTTTTGAAATATAATGTTTTAATCAGTGTGATTCTTAGGTTTTTCAAAATGGCTTTCAACCCACTTATTGTGATTCTAAAAGAAAACAAACTTACTAGACCTAACTATGTTGATTGGAAATGAAATCTGGACATTGTCTTGAGTGCTGAGAAGTACAAATATGTACTTTTCGAAGATTATCCTCCTAAGCCTACGGATGATTCTGGTGAAAAGGAGAAAGAAAGTTATAGGAAGTGGATCAAGGCAGATGAGATAGCGCAGTGTTACATTTTGGCTTCTATGTCAAATGTATTGCAACATCAGCATCAGGCCATGACTACTGCCTATGACATGATGCTCAATCTCAAGGAACTTTTAAACACCCGAATCAGGCTGCTAGGTAGGAAGCTATGAGGAACTTGATGATGACCACCATGATTGAGGGAACATCCGTGAGGGATCATGTTCTTAAGATGATGGCTCATTTGAATGAGCTGGAAGTCCTTGGAGTAGAGATCGATGGGGAAACCCAGGTCGATATCATTCTCCAATCTCTACCTAGAAGTTTTGTGCAGTTTCGCCTGAACTACAACATGAATAAGAGGTTGTATTCATTGGCGGAGATTCTGAAAGAACTTCAGGCGACAGAGGGGCTTTTTCGTCAGAGTGCTCAGGCTATGGTTGCTCATAAGGTTTCTACTTCTAAGCCGAAAGGCAAGAAAAAGAAGAAACAAGGTGTAGCAAAGATGGGGGCAAGATCTCAGGCAGGAGTGAAGATGCCGAAAGGCAAGTGCTTCACTTACAAGCAGACTGGACATTGGAAGGTGGATTGTCCCAACTGCAAATAGAACAAAGGTATATCTTTTAGTTTAGTCGTTGAAACATGTTTAGCGGTGTTATCTACTAGTACCTAGTGTATAGATACGGGAGCCACTGATCATGTCAGCAATTCTTTGTAGGGGTTCAAGGAAACCAGATGACTAGCTGAGGGAGAGATTACTGTCTACATGGGCAATGCTACGAAGGTGGCGGCTATTGCAGTGGGAGATATTTATTTATCTTTTGATAAGAATAAAACTTTGGTTCTAAGAAATTGCCTTTATGTACCTTCATTTAGAAAGAATTTGATTTCAGTTTCTAAATTGTTTATGGATGGGTATTCTATTTCTTTTAATGACAGAGTTGTTTTAAAAAGAAATAGGGAGATTATCTGTTCTGGTGCATTGGTAGGAAATTTATACACTCTTGAACCAAAAAACCCCCACAATGCAAATAGAAATAAATAACTCATCTTCTAAATCTAATAAGAGAAAGGAACCTTCAAAAAGGAACCAAACATATCTTTGGCATCTAAGGTTAGGTCATATTAACCTGACTAGAATTCAAAGGTTGATAGATGATGGACCTTTGGGTTCATTGGTGGTGGAAGATTTCCCAACCTGCAAATCTTGCTTGGAAGGTAAAATGACCAAGAGGCCTTTTAAGGCCAAGGGGTATAAAACCAAAGATGTGTTGGAATTGGTTCATTCTCATTTGTATGGTCCTATGTCTATCCTGGCTAGAGGTGATTTTGAATATTTTGTCTCTTTTATAGACGATTATGTTAGTAATATATGAGAGATGTCCTAAGGCAATCGCCTTATGCATGAACCATTTATATGATAAATGAAGATTCACTATTTGAGTATACATGTTTAATGTATTTGATTGGATCTTAAACTCATTTACTGAATGTCCACGATACAATTCACAGCATGAGAGAATTTGTGATTGGATCACAACCAGTGAGTATCTCTACATGTGTAATTGTGATGTATCGGAATTATCCCTAGTCGATGAATTGATGGATTTGGACACCATCAATTCTGTCGAGACTAGCACGAGGTATACTCCTTGGTGTATCCAAGCAGCTGATTCTCACTGGCTGGAGACATTGTGATGTCCGGAGTTTATCGTGGATGCTAGTTATGGTAACTAGTTCATTGGAGTGACCAGCCGTAAGACTTCATATGGTTCTCTGCATATATAGATATGTCAATGAAGTTCTTACTGTGGCTTAAGTGCGATGTTCCTTTGACATGCGGTATTCAAGTCATCTTGATCATGGAGACTTATGCTTTGACATCTTAAGCAAACATCTCTAAGGAGATGTGGACCCGGGATGATTGGGTATAAGTCGAAGTGATCGAAGGTGTTTGAATAGCCTATAAAGGATTCACCACTCCTTTGCGAGGAGATGTATACCCATGGCCTCTCGTCGGATTGTTACTAAAGTCTTTGGCCAAAGCATTACATGTTTAGAGTAAGGTACTCTTCGATACATGTGGAGTAACTAGAATCCGTAGGACGAGGAAATGATACTTGGGCTAGGTGTGACGTAGTCAGCCTAGTGGGGACTGACACAATAGACCATGTCCTGAACCAAGTGGGTATAAGATGAGTGAAGAGAATGGGGCACGATTCATTCGAGCTACTGAAGGGTTTCAGAAATAGTTCTGGATCAACCGTTGATCTTTTCGGTTAATTGGGGATCATGATGTACTACTAGGTGCCACTCATGATCGTTCTATAATTAATGGTTAATTATAGACGGCCAACATAAACCGAGAACCTATTTGGTCACACGCGCGAGTGTAATCCAAAGGATTTAAAGCGAGCTTGAGAATGGGATTCTCGGGAGAGAAACTATGTTTGGTTAGACCAAACATAAGCGAGCATGAAATTGTTTGATGCAATGGAAGCGTGGATGGGCCGTGTCTTATGAAGACGTAATGGATGAACCAAAATGGTTTGGTTCTAATCCAATGGAGGAGGATAAACCAAAGGGTTTGGTTTATATTAAACGAATGAACCAAAGGTTGGTTCGGTTCGTTTTAACTTAAAATAAACCATCATGGTTTGGTTTATTTTAACTTATCTTAATGGAGCGGGTTAACGGGCTTTATGGATATGATCCATTAACCATTAAGAGAATTAGTTCTCTATAAAATAGGGCTTAAACCCTAATCCAAAACCCTAATAGAGAGTTGCCGCCCAACCTTGTGTTGCCGCCCCTCCCTCTCCTCCGCTAGTCGGCGCCAACCCTAGGATTGCCGCCGCCCAGGTTTTGTGCCGCCGTCCAAGTCATTGCCGGCGACCAAGCTTCAGCCGGTGAACACTCCGGCGACCCTCCGGTGATCCCCTATAGGTTTGGCATCAAGGTGAGGCTTTTCTTTCCTTGGTTGGCCGGCGCCTATATCCTCCACCAAGCTGTCCAGTTTTCTGGACAGCTTCTCCTCCTCTCGTCGGAGCGTCGTTTGGACGACGGTTAGTGCTCCGACAGTGGGTAACTTACCGGGGATTTGATCTCCGGTAATCCTCTGAGGTGGAGGACGAAGGATTCGTCAATTGGTTGACGAATACCTCTCCGGAGAAGCGAGTTTTGAGAACTCGTTTTAGGATCCGAATTTGGATTCGGATCGTGATCATCTCTCGATCACGTCGTCTTCAACACGAGGCTAGTAACCCGTACGAAGATGAAGCTCGTGACTTAGCGAAGTCATCCCGAGGAGCTCGGCGTGGATACGGATAGAGACGATTCTTACGAGGATCGTTCCGGTTGATGCCGTTCCCGCTACACGTCATACGAAAGGTATAACGTAGATAATTTCTTTTATTGCAAATTTTAATTTACGGTTATGTCTACACTTGTTGTAATAGCATGCGTGTGTTGTGTGTGTTGTAATAAATATAGATTTATTATTTTTAATTGCTTCTGCTGTGCTCATGTTTACGAAACATGATCGAACACACACACGCCGCGGTGCCGGAAACCCAACAGTGGTATCAGAGCCCAGGTTGTGTTTCGACATAATCGTAAAAATGGTTTTGCGATAGTCATAATGTATTTCTGGAAATTTTCTAATTTTGGAAATTTAGAAGTATTTATGGAAATTTTTCAATTTTGGAAAGTCTAGAATTATTTATGGAAATCTTCCACTTTTGGAAAGTTGGAAGTATTTATGGAAATTGATATTTTCCATAAATAAAATATTTGATTAGATTCTGGAAATTTGTTTCCTAATTTAATCATGATTTGATTTGGGAAATCAAATCTTAAAATATTCAATTTCCATAAGTAGTTTTAATGATTTAGAAAATTGGTTTCCTAAATAGATTTTCCTTAATCAAATAATTTCATGAATAAAATAAGTGATTAGATTTGGAAATTTGTTTCCTAATTTAATTATGATTTGATTTGGAGAATCAAATCTTAAACATATTTTATTTTCATAAATAGTTATGACATATAAAGAAATTATATACATGACATAATTGTATGCCATGTAATTGCATTAGATGCATAACATTATGCCATGCGTGTCGTGACATGTAGATGTATGCCATGTATGCCATGCCATGTAGATAATAGTTATTTGCATGCAAAGAGGATGAGACATAAAAACCCTTAATCAATATTAAAGCCTACACCTTCCATTAATATGGTTAGAACCAGAGTTCTGTTTCTTGTTTGGGTTGTTGGACTCTCTCCAAGCCCGGCTCGAACCTGAATATGTTCAAACCATGGAATAGTTTAATACTAATATGGTAAGAGTCAGAGGTCAATCGTTAGCTTTGGTTGTTGGACTCTCTCCAAGCTGGGCTAATTGATTGAATGCGCTCTAACCATATTAAAACTATGTCCTGATTAATGGGTTGGCTTTAACCTGGAGCATCGGCTTGTTGGACTCTCTCCAAGGTCGATGTAAAGGGAGGTGAAGTTGGGTGCTATGCATATGATGCATACTTGTTAATGTGTTAACAACCCGATGTATGTGTGAACATTCAATTAGTTGATAGCACATTGTGATAGTTGCATATACGGGATATGCAATCGGTATAGATGATACCTACCGTCGTAGTTATGAATGGCTTGTTGGACTCTCTCCAAGGTTGTTCATAACTATGATGGATATCAGCCCATTCGGAGATGGACCTACAAACTCCCGAAGTGATTTTGGGGTTTTTGAAATTCGAAAAATGAATGGGATTTATAAATGTATATTGATGCATTTTAAAATCATTTTCTCATATATGCTCGTTTTGTATTTCTAGGTCAATATATTGATCATGATGTGTTTGAATTTGCGTTCCATTTTGGATTCAAATAAATTGACTGGGCCGAACTTCTTGGACTAGCTTAGAAACTTGAGAATTGTTCTCAAGGTGGAAAAGCTTGCGTATGTCCTCGAAGCGCCTCTTCCCGCCCATCCTAGTGGCAATGCAACTCTGGACCAATTGTTGGCCTATCAGAGACATGTGAGTGATTCTGAACAAATGAGTTGCATCATGCTAGCCATGATGGAACCCAAGCTACGAAAGCAGCATGAGCATATGGATGCTCATATCGTAGTCCTTCATCTTTGTGAGTTGGTTGATGAGCAAGTGAGATTCGAAAGGTTCGAAGTCTCAAAGCTCCTCTTCACATCTGAGATGCTAGGAGGTTCATCTGTGGTACTGCTCAATATGCTGATGACTGTGGAGTCTTCTGAGAAGCATGAGCAGGGGACGGTGCTGTTAGTTGATTCCTCAAAGAAAGGTTCTAAGAGGAAGTCAAAGGAACAGCAGAAGGGAAAGAAGAGAAGGACTAAGAAGGTAGAACTAGCACAAAATGAAACTTGCCATCATTATGGCAAGGAGAGCCATTTGCGAAGAAAGTGCAAGATTTATCTTGAGTCCGTGAAGAAGGATAAGGCATCGGATGCCCCATCTTCTTCAGAAATCTTTTTTATTGATTGTCATTCTATTTCCTCAGACACTTGGGTATTTGATACTGGGTGTGGCTCACATATATGTAATGTCATACATGGGCTAAGGAATAGAAGAAGACTCGTCAAGGGGAGAATCAAATTTACGTGTTGGGAATGGAGCAACGGTTGCTGCACTCGCCATCGGAACGTATTTGTTGGAACTCCCTGTAGGACTTGTCTTAGAACTGGACAATTGCTTTTATGTTCCTTCGTTGATAAAGAACATCATTTCTATTTCGTGTTTAAATAGAAATGGGTACCATTTGACTTTTAGTAACAATTGTTGTTACATAACTTTGAATGGAGTTCTTTATGGGACTGGAACTTTAAGCAATGGTGTTTATACGTTGGACGTATCCAGTGACATTTTCAATATCGAAGCGAGCAACACGCGTGCTTGAAAGGATAATCAAATATACTCCTATATGTGGCATTGTCGTCTTGGCCATATAAGCAAGAAATGCATGTCCGAATTACACCGATGTGGAATTCTGGAATCGTTTGAATTGGATTCATACGATACATGCGAATCATGCTTAAAAGGCAAGATGACTAAGTTACCTTTTACGGGAAAAGGTGAACGAGTGGGAGAGTTACTAGGTCTAATGCATACTGATGTATGTGGACCTATGTCAACTCAAGCTTTAGGAGGCTATATCTACTTCATTACCTTCACAGATGATCACTCACGGTTTGGGTATGTGTTCTTGATGAAACACAAGTCTGAAGCCTTTGAAAGGTTCAAAGAATTCAGAAATGAAGTAGAGAAACAACATGACAAAAGTATTAAAATACTTCGATCGGATCGAGGTGGTGAATACTTAAGTCAAGAGTTTCTTGATTATCTAAGAGACAATGGTATATTGTCTCAATGGACTCCGCCCTATACACCACAGCATAATGGTGTATCTGAGAGGCGAATCTTAGGACCTTTTGGACATGGTCAGTCAATGATGAATCATGCGACTCTTCCCAAGTCCTTTTGGGGTTATGCACTTGCATACCTATTTACTTGTTAAATGTAATGCCTACCAAGGTAGTCTCAACTACTCCATATGAGATATGGAATGGTAAGAAACCTCATGTATCTTACTTGAAGATATGGGGTTGTCCTGCTTATGTGAAGCGGACTGTATCAGACAAACTGGATGCTAAGTCTGATAAATGTCTATTTATTGGATACCCTAAGGAAACAAGGGGTTACCAATTCTATCATCCTGTGGAACAAAATGTGTTTGTTTCAAGGCATGCTGTGTTTCTAGAGAAAGAGTTTCTCTTGCAAGAAAACAGTGGGAGTGTCGTCGAGCTTGAGGAGGCTCGAGAGACTCAAATAGACATTGATGAGATACCTGGTGAAGCACAACAGGCGACAACTCATAGTGATGAGCAATCGACTGGACCTATTGTAACACCACATCTTCGTAGATCTGGTAGAACACGCAATATTCCTGAGAGATATGGATTTCTCATAAGTGATTTGAACGACGTGTTACTCATTGATGATGAGGAGCCTACCAGTTATGAAGAAGTGCTGACAAGTTCAGAAAGGGATAAGTGGCTTGGTGCCATGAAGTCGGAAATGGATTCCATGTATGAAAACCAAGTTTGGAACTTGGTTGACCCACCTGAAGGCATATAGCCTATAGGGTGCAAGTGGGTTTTCAAGAAGAAAACCGACATGGATGGTAATGTGATTACATATAAGGCTAGATTGGTGGCGAAAGGATATCGTCAAAAACAAGACGTTGATTATGACGAAACCTATTTGCCTGTAGCTATGCTTAAATCCATTCGGATGCTCCTGGCCATAGCGGCTCATTATGATTATGAGATATGGCAGATGGATGTGAATACAGCTTTCCTTAATGGAAACCTGCTCGAGGACGTGTATATGATACAGCCTGAGGGTTTCACATCGGTTGATAAAACCAAGATATGCAAATTGCGACGATCCATTTATGGATTAAAGCAAGCATCCAGGAGCTGGAATATCCATTTTGATGAGACGATCAAAAGGTTTGATTTCTCACAAAATCCAGACGAACCTTGTGTGTACAAGAAGGTTAGTGGGAGTGCAGTCGTGTTCCTAGTATTGTATGTCGATGACATATTACTTATAGGAAACGATGTGTCAATCTTACAGTCAGTTAAGGTTTGGTTATCCAAGACATTTTCCATGAAAGACCTGAGAGAAGCAACCTACATCCTTGGGATTAAGATCTATAGAGATAGATCGAAACGGTTGCTTGGTCTTTCGCAGTCTACATATATAGACCGAGTGCTAAAGAGGTTTAGCATGTCGGAATCCAAGAAAGGTTATCTACCCATCAGGCATGGGGTACACCTTTCGAAGTCTATGTGTCCGCGCACAGAAGACGAGAGGATTTGCATGAGTAAGATTCCCTATGCATCCGCAATAGGATCTATCATGTATGCTATGTTATGTACGAGGCCCGATGTATCGTACGCTCTGAGTGTCACGAGCAGATACCAATCCGATCCAGGAATGGATCATTGGGCGGCTGTTAAGAAGATCCTTAAGTACTTGAGAAGAACTAAGGATGTGTTCCTAATATATGGAGAAGGGGACATGGTGATACGCGGGTATACGGATGCCAGCTTCCAGACAGACAAGGATGATTCCAGGTCTCAGTCTGGATACGTGTTCACCTTGAATGGGGGCGCAGTGAGTTGGAAAAGTTCCAAACAAGAGATTGTAGCGGATTCTACCACTGAGGCAGAATATATTGCGGGGCGACAAAGGAAGCGGTTTGGATCAAGAAGTTCGTTCATGAACTTGGTGTGATTCCGGCCATTGTTGAAGCAATACCGGTCTACTGCGACAACAATGGAGCAATTGCACAGGCGAATGAGCCAAGGTCTCATCAACGATCCAAACATGTGCTTCGCCGCTATCTTCTTATCAGAGAGATCATCAGTAGGAACGAAATACAAATCGAGAAAATTCCCACTGAAAGGAACTTAGCGGATCCTTTAACTAAGGCTTTACCTCAAAATAAGTTTGAGGGTCATGTTAGAGCTTATGGTATTGGATACCGTAGCGATTGGCATTAGGCCAAGTGGGAGTCTGTTAGTAATATATGAGAGATGTCCTAAGGCAATCGCCTTATGCATGAACCATTTATATGATAAATGAAGATTCACTATTTGAGTATACATGTTTAATGTATTTGATTGGATCTTAAACTCATTTACTGAATGTCCACGATACGATTCACAGCATGAGAGAATTTGTGATTGGCTCACAACTAGTGAGTATCTCTACATGTGTAATTGTGATGTATCGGAATTATCCCTAGTCGATGAATTGATGGATTTGGACACCATCAATTCTGTCGAGACTAGCATGAGGTATACTCCTTGGTGTATCCAAGCAGCTGATTCTCACTGGCTGGAGACATTGTGATGTCCGGAGTTGATCGTGGATGCTAGTTATGGTAACTAGTTCATTGGAGTGACCAGCCGTAAGAATTCATATGGTTCTCTGCATATATAGATATGTCAATGAAGTTCTTACTGTTGCTTAAGTGCGATGTTCCTTTGACTTGCGGTATTCAAGTCATCTTGATCATGGAGACTTATGGTTTGACATCTTAAGTAAACATCTCTAAGGAGATGTGGACCCGGGATGATTGGGTATAAGTCGAAGTGATCGAAGGTGTTTGAATAGCCTATAAAGGATTCACCACTCCTTGCGAGGAGATGTATACCCATGGCCTCTCGTCGGATTGTTACTAAAGTCTTTGGCCAAAGCATTACATGTTTAGAGTAAGGTACTCTTCGATACATGTGGAGTAACTAGAATCCGTAGGATGAGGAAATGATACTTGGGCTAGGTGTGACGTAGTCAGCCTAGTGGGGACTGACACAATAGACCATGTCCTGAACCAAGTGGGTATAAGATGAGTGAAGGGAATGGGGCACGATTCATTCGAGCTCAAGGGTTTGAAATAGTTCTGGATCAACCGTTGATCTTTTCGGTTAATTGGGGATCATGATGTACTACTAGGTGCCACTCATGATCGTTCTATAATTAATGGTTAATTATAGACGGCCAACATAAACCGAGAACCTATTTGGTCACATGCACAACGAGTGTAATCCAAAGGATTTAAAACGAGCTTGAGAATGGGATTCTCAGACCGAGAGAAACTATGTTTGGTTAGACCAAACATAAAGCGAGCATGAAATTGTTTCAGTCGCAATGGAAGCGTGGATGGGCCGTGTCTTATGAAGACGTAATGGATGAACCAAAATGGTTTGGTTCTAATCCAATGGAGGAGGATAAACCAAAGGGTTTGGTTTATATTAAACGAATGAACCAAAGGTTGGTTCGGTTCGTTTTAACTTAAAATAAACCATCATGGTTTGGTTTATTTTAACTTATCTTAATGGAGCGGGTTAACGGGCTTTATGGATATGATCCATTAACCATTAAGAGAATTAGTTCTCTATAAAATAGGGCTTAAACCCTAATCCAAAACCCTAATCAAGAGTTGCCGCCCAACCTTGTGTTGCCGCCCCTCCCTCTCCTCCCCTAGTCGGCGCCAACCCTAGGATTGCCGTCGCCCAGGTTTTGTGCCGCCGTCCAAGTCATTGCCAGCGACCAAGCTTCAGCCGGTGAACACTCCGGCGACCCTCCGGTGATCCCCTATAGGTTTGGCATCAAGGTGAGGCTTTTCTTTCCTTGGTTGGCCGGCGCCTATATCCTCCACCAAGCTGTCCAGTTTTCTGGACAGCTTCTCCTCCTCTCGTCGGAGCGTCGTTTGGACGACGGTTAGTGCTCCGACAGCGGGTAACTTACCGGGGATTTGATCTCCGGTAATCCTCTGAGGTGGAGGACGAAGGATTCGTCAATTGGTTGACGAATACCTCTCCGGAGAAGCGAGTTTTGAGAACTCGTTTTAGGATCCGAATTTGGATTCGGATCGTGATCATCTCTCGATCACGTCGTCTTCAACACGAGGCTAGTAACCCGTACGAAGACGAAGCTCGTGACTTAGCGAAGTCATCCTGAGAAGCTCGGCGTGGATACGGATAGAGACGATTCTTACCAGGATCGTTCCGGTTGATGCCGTTCCCGCTACACGTCATACGAAAGGTATAACGTAGATAATTTCTTTTATTGCAAATTTTAATTTATGGTTATGTCTACACTTGTTGTAATAGCATGCGTGTGTTGTGTGTGTTGTAATAAATATAGCTTTTTTATTTTTAATTGCTTCCGCTGTGCTCATGTTTACGAAACATGATCGATCACACACACGCCGCGGTGCCGGAAACCCAACAGATTATTCAAGATATGAATACATTTACTTGATGAGTTGCAAGTCTGAATGCTTTAACAGGTTCAAAGAATTCAAGGCTGATGTGGAGAAATGCCAAGGTAAAAGTATTAAGACACTATGATCTGATTGTGGTGGTTAGTACCTCTTGGGAGAGTTTAGGAGTTACTTATTAGAGACTGGGATTAAATCCCAACTGTCTACACCTGGTACACCCTAGCAGAATGGTGTGGCGGAGCAAAACAATAGGACTCTTATAGAGATGGTTAGATCGATGATGAGTTTTTCTGAGTTACTAGATTCATTCTGGGGGTATGCTCTGGAAACGACAGTGTATATTCTGAACTTGGTACCATCAAAATCAGTACCTTCTACTCCCGCAGAAATGTGAATTGTGCGAAAACCTAGTCTGAGACATATTCGGATTTGGGATAGTCCAACACATGTGCTGAAGGGAGAGGCTAGTAAGTTGGAATCTCGTACAGAACTGTGCTTGTTCGTAGGCTATCCCAGAGGAACGAAAGGTGATTTGTTATATAGTCCTAGAGATCATAGGGTGATCGTTAGCATGAACGGCCAATTTTTAGAGGAAGACTATGTAATGAACCACAAGCCCATGAGCAAGATTGTTCTGGAGGAATTGAGGGGAAGTCACTACTTCAGTACCAATGGTACAAGAGGACATACCCCAAGTGACTGCACTGCATGTCACAGAGGATACACAAGTGATACCTCATCATAGTGGGAGGGTTGTTAGAGAACCTAATAGATTTATGTTCTTGGAAGAATCTTCTGATTTGGTCCCTGACGAACATGAACCTGATCCCTGGACATATGACGAGGCAATCCAAGATAAAGATGCGGTATCTTGGCAAAGGGAAATGAATTATGAGATATAATCTATGGATTTAAATCAGGTCTGAGAGCAAGTAGAACCACCCAATGGTGTAAAAGCCATTGGATGCAAGTGGTTCTTCAAAAGAAAGAGATGATCAGACGGGAAGGTAGAGACCTTCAAAGCAAGGCTTGTTGCGAAAGGGTATACTCAGAAAGAGGGTATCGATTATGAGGAGACCTTTTCGTCGGTAGCTATGCTTAAATCTATCCGGATTCTCTAGTCTATTGCTGCTCATATGGATTATGAGGTTTGGCAGATGGATGTCAAGAAAACTTTCCTTAATTGAAGTCTTGAAGAAAACATCTATATGAGAGATCGTAAAGCGAGGAGAAGTTGCTATCACCAAGATTGCATAGGAGGATAACCTGGCAGATCCTTTCACTAAGGCCCTTCCAGCGAGAACTTTTGATAGGCATGTAGAGGGAATGAGAATCAGATCTATGACAGTTTGATGGCAGTATAATCTTTTAGTATAAGTGAGAGATTGTTAGGATGTATACTGAAAGCCTAGCCTTTGTATGAACATGTTCATTTTTAAATAAGAATCACATGATCATTGTTTGCATTTTATATTTATCCATATTGTTGGATACTTTACATTGTACATAACATGGTGTGTGTTGTCGCACAGAAGATCATGTTATCAGTTCCTTGTAAAGTATAAGTAGAGGCTCACAACCAATATGGTTTTGGACAAACCATTGGCATGGTTGTAGTGTAATTTGGTATTAGTTTATCTTGACCATAGAATTACATAAGTACACTTTGTGTGTATTGAGCAGGACCGATTCAGAGGTGATTAAATTTATACTGACTATATAATTGAATCATACCTCAGATATTATGGTGATTGTAATGCCCGTAAAATTTCTAGCAATTTTATGAGAGTTTTTGGCTTTACAATAATGGGCTTGATGTGGGCTTTTTCGAAAAATAAAAGAAAATAGCCAAAAAGAGATGCAAGGCCTAGGAATTGAACCCCAAACCTCTAGAGATAGCCAAGCCCTATAGATGCACCCACTAACCAGAAGCCCAATAGGATTATATCATTAGAAGAAGAGGGGAAATTGTAGATAAGTGTGATGAGGGTAAATGAAGGGGCATGGAAAAGAGAAGAGAAACTTCTCTTCCTCCCTTTATAAAGAAGAAGGAAGTTTCCACTTGGCCACTTCTTCTTCCCTTCTTCTTCGTCACCGAAAACCCATCTCTCCCCCACTCCATTTTCACCTTTGGCCGAACCTCATCCAAGCAAGGAGAAGCTAGTTCTTGGCTTCCATAAGGTCAACTACCCACTACAAGCAAGCGAAGGATGTAAGATTCCCTCACCTGCAGTATATGTTGGGTTTCCGGCACCGCGGCGTGTGTGTGTTCGATCATGTTTCGTAAACATGAACACAGCGGAAGCAATAAAAATAATAATTCTACATTTATTACAACACACACAACAGACACATGCATATTACAACAAGTGTAGACATAACCGTAAATTTAAATTTGCAATAAAAGAAAATTTAACTACGTTATACCTTTCGTATGACGTGTAGCGGGAACGGCATCAACCGGAACGATCTTCGCTAGAATCATCTCTATCCGTATCCACGCCGAGTTCCTCGGGATGACTTCACTAAGCCACGAGCTTCGTCTTTGTACGCGTTACTAGCCTCGTGTTGAAGACGACGTGATCGAGAGATGATCACGATCCGAATCCAAATTCGGATCCTAATACGAGTTCTCAAAACTCGCTTCTCCGGAGAGGTATTCGTCAACCAATTGACGAATCCTTCGTCCTCCACCTCAGAGGATTACCGAAGATCGAATCTCCGGTAAGTTATCCGCTGTCGGAGCTCTAACCGTCGTCCAAACGACGCTCCGACGAGAGGAGAAGAAGCTGTCCAGAAAACTGGACAGCTTGGTGGAGGAGTAGGTGCCGGCCAAAATAAGGAAGCCAAGTGCTCACCTTTTCACCGAGGCCTAGGAAGATCACCGGAGGGTCGCCGGAGGATCACCGGCTGAAGCTTGGACGCCGGCAAGGAGTTGGACGGTGGCACAAGGGCTGGGCGGCAAGCTAGGGTTGGCGCCGAGAGTCTCCAAGGAGAGGTGGGCGGCAACCTTTGCTAGGGTTTTGGATTAGGGCTTAATTATCCATTAAGCCCTCTTTTATAGAGAACTAATTCACTTAATGGTTATTGGATCATAACCATTAGGGCCGTTAACCCGCTCCATTAAGATAAGTTAAAATAAACCAAACCATGATGGTTTATTTTAAGTTAAAACGAACCGAACCAACTTTTGGTTCATTCGTTTAAAATAAACCAAACCCTTTGGTTTATTCTCCTCCATTGGATTAGAACCAAACCATTTTGGTTCATCCATTATGTCTTCATAAGACACGGCCCATCCACGCTTCCATTATGACTGAAACGATTTCATGCTCGCTTTATGTTTGGTCCAACCAAACCTAGTTTCTCTCGGTCTGAGAATCCCATTCTCAAGCTCGTTTTAAATCCTTTGGATTACGCTCGTTGTGCGTGTGACCAAATAGGTTCTCGGTTTATGTTGGTCGTCTATAATTAACCATTAATTATAGAACGATCATGAGTGGCACCTAGTAGTACATCATGATCCCCAATTAACCGAAAAGATCAACGGTTGATCCATAACTATTTCTGAAACCCTTCAGCAGCTCGAATGATTCGTGCCCCATTCCCTTCACTCATCTTATACCCACTTGGTTCAGGACATGGTCTATTGTGTCAGTCCCCACTAGGCTGACTACGTCACACCTAGCCCAAGTATCATTTCCTCGTCCTACGGATTCTAGTTACTCCACATGTATCGAAGAGTACCTTACTCTAAACATGTAATGCTTTAGCCAAAGACTTTAGTAACAATCCGACGAGAGGCCATGGGTATACATCTCCTCGCAAGGAGTGGTGAATCCTTTATAGGCTATTCAAACACCTTCGATCACTTCGACTTATACCCAATCATCCCGGGTCCACATCTCCTTAGAGATGTTTGCTTAAGATGTCAAAGCATAAGTCTCCATGATCAAGATGACTTGAATACCGCAAGTCAAAGGAACATCGCACTTAAGCCACAGTAAGAACTTCATTGACATATCTATATATGCAGAGAACCATATGAAGTTTTACGGCTGGTCACTCCAATGAAATAGTTACCATAACTAGCATCCACGATTAACTCCGGACATCACAATGTCTCCAGCCAGTGAGAATCAGCTGCTTGGATACACCAAGGAGTATACCTCGTGCTAGTCTCGACAGAATTGATGGTGTCCAAATCCATCAATTCATCGACTAGGATAATTCCGATACATCACAATTACACATGTAGAGATACTCACTAGTTGTGATCCAATCACAAATTCTCTCATGCTGTGAATCGTATCGTGGACATTCAGTAAATGAGTTTAAGATCCAATCAAATACATAAAACATGTATACTCAAATAGTGAATCTTCATTTATCATATAAATGGTTCATACATAAGGCGATTGCCTTAGGACATCTCTCATATATTACTAACAGACTCCCACTTGGCCTAATGCCAATCGCTACGGTATCCAATACCATAAGCTCGAACATGACCCTCAAACTTATTTTGAGGTAATGCCTTAGTCAAGGGATCCGCTAAGTTCCTTTCAGTGGGAATTTTCTCGATTTGTATTTCGTTCCTACTGATGATCTCTCTGATAAGATGATAGCGGCGAAGCACATGTTTGGATCATTGATGAGACCACATCAAGTTCAGAGATGAACTTCTTGATCCAAACCGCTTCCTTTGCTGCTTCCAAAGCTGCAATGTATTCTGCCTTAGTGGCAGAATCCGCTATAGTGTCAAGCTTGGAACCTTTCCAACTTATTGCGCCTCCATTCCAGGTGAATACATACCCAGACTAAGACATGGAATCATCCTTGTCTGTCTAGATCTGGCATCCGTATACCACGTATCACCATGTACCCTTCTCTATATATTAGGAACACATCCTTAGTTCTTCTCAAGTACTTAAGGATCGTCTTAACAGCCACCCAATAATCCATTCCTGGATTAGACTGGTATATGCTCGTGACACTCAGAGCATACGATACATCGGGCCTCGTACATAACATAGCATACATGATAGATCCTATTGCGGATGCATAGGGAATCTTACTCATGAAAATCCTCTCGTCTTTTGTGCGCGGACACATAGACTTCGAAAGGTATACCCCATGCATGACAAATTGACATTTATCAGACTTAGCATCCAATTTGTCTGATACAGTCCGCTTCACATAAGCAGGACAACCCCATATCTTCAAGTAAGATACATGAGGTTTCTTACTATTCCATATCTCATATGGAGTAGTTGAGACTACCTTGGTAGGCATTCTGTTTAACAAGTAAATAGCTGTCTGAAGTGCATAGCCCCAAAAGGACTTGGGAAGAGTTGCATGATTCATCATTGACCTGACCATGTCCAACAAGGTCCGGTTACGCCTCTCAGATACACCATGATGCTGTGGTGTATATGGCGGAGTCCATTGAGACAATATAACATTGTCTCTTAGATAATCAAGAAACTCTTGACTTAAGTATTCACCACCTCGATCCGATCGAAGTATTTTAATACTCTTATCATGTTGTTTCTCTACTTCATTTCTGAATTCTTTGAACCTTTCAAAGGCTTCAGACTTGTGTTTCATCAAGAACACATACCCAAACCGTGAGTGATCATCGGTGAAGGTAATGAAGTAGCTATAGCCTCCTAATGCTTGAGTTGACATAGGTCCACATACATCAGTATGTATTAGACCTAGTAACTCTCCCACTCGTTCACCTTTTCTAGTAAAAGGTAACATAGTCATCTTGCCTTTTAAGCATGATTCGCATGTATCGTATGAATCCAATTCAAATGATTCCAGAATTCCACATTTGTGTAATTCGGACATGCATTTCTTGCTTACATGGCCAAGACAACAATGCCACATATAGGAGTCTATTTGATTATCCTTTTGAGCACGCGGGTTTGCTCGCTTCGATATTGAAGATGTCACTGGATACGTTCAACGTATAAACACCATTGCTTAAAGTTCCAGTCCCATAAAGAACTCCATTCAAAGTTATGTAACAACAATTGTTACTTAAAGTCAAATGGTACCCATTTCTATTTAAACAAGAAATAGAAATGATGTTCTTTATCAACGAAGGAACATAAAAGCAATTGTCTAGTTCTAAGACAAGTCCTACAGGGAGTTCCAATAAATACGTTCCGATGGCGAGTGCAGCAACCGTTGCTCCATTCCCAACATGTAAATTTGACTCTCCCCTTGACGAGTCTTCTTCTATTCCTTAGCCCATGTATGTCATTACATATATGTGAGCCACACCCAGTATCAAATACCCAAGTGTCTGAGGAAATAGAATGACAATCAATAAAGAAGATTTCTGAAGAAGATGGGGAATCCGATGCCTTATCCTTCTTCACGGACTCAAGATAAATCTTGCACTTTCTTCGCAAATGGCTCTCCTTGCCATAATGATGGCAAGTTTCCTCTTGTGCTAGTTCTACCTTCTTAGCCCTTCTCTTCTTTCCCTTCTGTTGTTCCTTTGACTTCCTCTTAGAACCTTTCTTCGAGGAATCAACTAACAGCACCGTCCCCTGCTCATGCTTCTCAGAAGACTCCACAGTCTTCAGCATATTGAGCAGTACCACAGATGAACCTTCTAGCATCTCAGAGGTGAAGAGGAGCTTTGAGACTTCGAACCTTTCGAATCTCACTTGCTCATCAACCAACTCACAAAGATGAAGGACTACGATATGAGCAACCATATGCTCATGCTGCTTTCGTAGCTTGGGTTCCATCGCGGCTAGCATGATGCAACTCACCATTTCAGAATCATTCACATGTTTCTGATAGGCCAACAATTGGTCCAGAGTTGCATTGTCACTAGGACGGGCGGGAAGAGACGCTTCGAGGATATTCGCAAGCTTTTCCACCTTGAGAACAATTCTCAAGTTTCTAAGCCAGTCCAAGAAGTTCGGCCCAGTCAATTTATTCGAATCCAAAATGGAACACAAATTCAAAGACATCATGATCAATCTTAGAAATACAAAACGAGCATATATGAGAAAGATGATTTTAAAATGCATCAATATACATTTATAAATCCCATTCATTTTTTTTTGAATTTCAAAAACCCCAAAATCACTTCGGGAGATCGTAGGTCCATCTCCGAATGGGCTGATATCCATCATAGTTATGAACAACCTTGGAGAGAGTCCAACAAGCCATTCATAACTACGACGGTAGGAATCAACTATACCGATTGCATATCACGTATATGCAACTATCACAATGTGCTATCAACTAATTGAATGTTCACACATCCATCGGGTTGTTAACACATTAACAAGTATGCATCATATGCATAGCACCCAACTTCACCTCCCTTTACATCGACCTTGGAGAGAGTCCAACAAGCCGATACTCCAGGTTAAAGCCAACCCATTAATCGGGAAATTGTTTTAATATGGTTAGAGCGCATTCAACCAATTAGCCCAGCTTGGGGAGAGTCCAACAACCAAAGCTAACGATTGACCTCTGACTCTTACCATATTAGTATTAAACTATTCCATGGTTTGAACATGTTCGGGTTCGAGCCGGGCTTGGAGAGAGTCCAACAACCCAAACAAGAAACGGAACTCTGGTTCTAACCATATTAATGGAAGGTGTAGGCTTTAATATTGTTTAAGAGTTTTTATGTCTCATTCTCTTTGCATGCAAATAACTATTATCTACATGGCATGGCATACATGGCATACATCAACATGTCACGACACGCATGGCATAATGTTGTGCATCTAATGCAATTATATGGCATAAAATTATGTCATGTATATATTTCCTTATATGTCATAACTATTTATGGAAATAAAATATGTTTAAGATTTGATTCTCCAAATCAAATCATAATTAAATTAGGAAACAAATTTCCAAATCTAATCACATATTTTATTCATGGAATTATTTGATTAAGGAAAATCTATTTAGGAAATCAATTTCCTAAATCATTAAAACTACTTATGGAAATAAAATATTTTAAGATTTGATTTCCCAAATCAAATCATGATTAAATTAGGAAACAAATTCCCAGAATCTAATCAAATATTTTATTTATGGAAAATATCAATTTCCCTAAATACTTCCAACTTTCAAAAAGTGGAAGATTTCCATAAATACTTCTAGACTTTCCAAAATTGAAAAATTTCCATAAATACTTCTAAATTTCCAAAATTAGAAAATTTCTAGAAATACATTATGACTATCGCAAAACCATTTTTACGATTATGTCGAAACACAACCTGGGCTCTGATACAACTGTTGGGTTTCCGGCACCGAGACGTGTGTGTGTTCGATCATGTTTCGTAAACATGAAAACAGTGGAAGCAATAAAAATAATAAATCTACATTTATTACAACACACACAACACACGCATGCATATTACAACAAGTGTAGACATAACCGTAAATTTAAATTTGCAATAAAAGAAAATTTAACTACGTTATACCTTTCGTATGACGTGAAGCGGGAACGACATCAACCAGAACGATCCTCGCTAGAATCGTCTCTATCCGTATCCACGTCGAGTTCCTCGGGATGACTTCACTAAGCCATGAGCTTTGTCTTCGTACGGGTTACTAGCCTCGTGTTGAAGACGACGTGATCGAGAGATGATCACGATCCGAATCCAAATTCGGATCCTAATACGAGTTCTCAAAACTCGCTTCTCCGGAGAGGTATTCGTCAACCAATTGATGAATCCTTCATCCTCCACCTCAGAGGATTACCGGAGATCGAATCCCCGGTAAGTTATCTGCTGTCGGAGCTCTAACCGTCGTCCAAATGACGCTCCGACGAGAGGAGAAGAAGCTGTCCAGAAAACTGGACAGCTTGGTGGAGGAGTAGGCGCCGGCCAAAATAAGGAAGCCAAGTGCTCACCTTTTCACCGAGGCCTAGGAAGATCACCGGAGGGTCGCCGAAGGATCACCGGCTGAAGCTTGGACGCCGGCAAGGAGTTGGATGGCGGCACAAGGGATGGGCGTCAAGCAAGGGTTGGCGCCGAGAGTCTCCAAGGAGAGGTGGGCGGCAACCTTTGCTAGGGTTTTGGATTAGGGCTTAATTATCCATTAAGCCCTCTTTTATAGAGAACTAATTCTCTTAATGGTTATTGGATCATAACCATTAGGCCCGTTAACCGGCTCAATTAAGATAAGTTAAAATAAACCAAACCATGATGGTTTATTTTAAGTTAAAACGAACCGAACCAACTTTTGGTTCATTCGTTTAAAATAAACCAAACCCTTTGGTTTATTCTCCTCCATTGGATTAGAACCAAACCATTTTAGTTGATCCATTATGTCTTCATAAGACACGGCCCATCCATGCTTCCATTGCGACTGAAATGATTTCATGCTCGCTTTATGTTTGGTCCAACCAAACCTAGTTTATCTCGGTCTGAGAATCCCATTCTCAAGCTTGTTTTAAATCCTTTGGATTACGCTCGTTGTGCGTGTGACCAAATAGGTTCTCGGTTTATGTTAGCCGTCTATAATTAACCATTAATTATAGAACGATCATGAGTGGCACCTAGTAGTACATCATGATCCCCAATTAACCGAAAAGATCAACAGTATAATAGTTTTGTAGGATAGGTTACATGAAAGAAATATGAAGTTGTAGCCCCCTAGGTCTCGGCTAACTAAGTTTATGGGCTAGGATTCATGAAAATGCTACTAGGGAAATTTTTATGGGTTGTATGCTTCAAGTAGGAATCTTTAGGGTCAAAAGTCCAAGGAGTTTAGCCCTTACATGTTTCGGCCAACCCAAGCTTTTAGGGTTAGGGTTGCATGAACTTGATTCTAAGGTTATGTTCATAGAGTGTAGGCATCAAGTAGGGATTTTTAGGTGCCAAAAACCCAACTCATGGCCATATATGTTTCGGCCAACCAAGGAATTTAGGGTTAGGGTTTCATGAAAATGCCCCTTATGAAGTTATGCTATGATATATGCCTACATGAATAAATTTAGGTGACAAAAACCCAAGCCTTGTGCCCCTATAAGTTTCGGCCACCCATGGTTTTAGGGTTAGGGTTTAATGAAAATGCCCCTTATGAAGTTATGCTATGATTTATGCCTACATGAATAAATTTAGGTGACAAAAACCCAAGCCTTGTGCCCCTATAAGTTTCGGCCAACCAAGGAATTTAGGGTTAGGGTTTCATGAAAATGCCCCTTATGAAGTTATGCTATGATATATGCCTACATGAATAAATTTAGGTGACAAAAACCCAAGCCTTGTGCCCCTATAAGTTTCGGCCACCCATGGTTTTAGGGTTAGGGTTTCATGAAAATGCCCCTTATGAAGTTATGCTATGATATATGCCTACATGAATGAATTTAGGTGACAAAAACCCAAGCCTTGTGCCCCTATAAGTTTCGGCCACCCATGGTTTTAGGGTTAGGGTTTCATGAAAATGCCCCTTATGAAGTTATGCTATGATATATGCCTAGGAAATATGCCTATGTGATGAACATGTTTTATGATTTAATATGCCATGACTATGCCTAGGAAATATGCCTATGTGATGAACATGTTCTATGATTTAATATGCCATGAATATGCCTAGGAAATATGCCTATGTGATAAACATGTTTTATGATTTAATATGCCATGAATATGCCTAGGAAATATGCCTATGTGATGAACATGTTTTATGATTTAATATGCCATGAATATGCCTAGGAAATATGCCTATGTGATGAACATGTTTTATGATTTAATATGCCATGAATATGCCTATGAAATATGATTAGGTGATGAACTTGTTTTATAATTTAATATGCCATGAATATGCCTAGGTAAGACGTAAGAGGACATGTTTTATGATATAATATGCCATGAAATATAATATGCCATGAAATATGCCTATGTGATGAACATGTTTTATGATTTAACATGCCATGAATATGCCTATGAAATATGCTTATGTGATGAACATGTTTGTGCTTTAGGACCCCTTTATGTTATGAATGCATGTATGCTATGAAATGTCTAAGGTAGAGATGCTTCCCTTTCAAGTAGGGATTAAGAGCTCTCCTTATGATAAGATAAGATGGAGATGCTTCCCTTTCAAGTAGGGATTAAGAGCTCTCCTTATGATAAGACAAGAAAGAAAGGAATTAAGTATTTTACTTTGTAAGAAGTTAAGTACCCGACCCGGCAGGTGGTCGTTAATCAAATCCATAGGGACATAAGAAGACGTAAGAGGTCTTGCCCTGGTAAGACGTAAGAGGTCTTGCTCTAGTAGGTCTGGTGGCTCGCTACTGACCTATTAGGAGCAGCGCATTATGTGGTACTTAACCTGGGGCCCCCCAAGCAAGTTATGATTATGTTGAAGTATTTATATGTATATGTTTTGAAAAGAAAAGACTTTTATGAGATTGTGCATGCTTATGTTAAAGTCTATGAATGCTTATGGTTAAGTTTAAAAATGCTTATGATTATGTCCTTTATGCATGTTAGATTTTATGAAGTTATGATGCTTATAGTTGAGTTAAGAATATTTGTGACTATGGACTTTATGCATGTTTAAGATTTATGATGTTACAGATACTTATGTTATGAATGCTTATGAACTTGTCCTTTATACATGTTAGATTTTATGAAGTTATGATGCTTATAGTTGAGTTAAGAATATTTGTGACTATAGGACTTTATGCATGTTTAAGATTTATGATGTTACGGATACTTATGTTATGAATGCTTATGAACTTGTCCTTTATACATGTTAGATTTTATGAAGTTATGATGCTTATAGTTGAGTTAAGAATATTTGTGATTATGTACTTTATGCATGTCTAAGATTTACAATGTTACGAATGCTTATGTTAAATTAAGCCCTGCTTAGATTTAATTATGCTTAACATGCTGATGTAATCTCTATGCCATGCTTAGGTTTTTTTATTACGTGGGTATGTTGTTGATTAGTGTTGCTATGAAACACTTAGGCTATTTATGCTAGTATGCTCATGTTTCTAATTGCTTGATGAAGTTTGTGGCTTTTGTGAGTAGGCAAGAATCTTACTAGGCTATATGCTTATAGTTCATGTTGTCCGTATACTGCAGATAAAGGAAACCTGAACTAGAGGAAGTAGCAGGAAGGGCCAAGTGTGTGTGATAGTGACATGGTGGAGAAAGACCCTGTTACTATCTGCTTATATTACATGCACAATGAACCACTTAAGACTTTGCTTCCGCTTATAAGACTTACGAATCCTTAGTATCATGTTGGATGATGCGTATTTATGTTACTGTTCAATTACTTAAGAACTCATGAATGACTCTTTATGTTATGCTAGTTAGAAATGTCACAAGATATGTTAACATGCTGATTATGAATATGATATGTGACGCATGTGCAAAAGAAGATTTAAGTTATGATAACATGTTAAAAAAAAATAGTAAAGTAGTGCCGCCCTGAGAGCAGATAAGGGCGGGCGTTACAGGTGGTATCAGAGCGGGTTCACCTTTCCACTATCACAAATCAAGCCTCCTTCCTGCTGTTTCCAAGTAAGTAACTTTATGTATACTTAAGTTTCTTTTATAATGAAGAATGTCTTCTATTTAGATAGAAATAATATCTCATCATGTTTTAGTAGAATGGAACCATACTTGTGACTTAGATAGAAGTAATACCTCATCCTGTTTAGTAGAATGGAACCGTACTCGTGACTTAGATAGTAATGATACCTTACCATGCCTTATAGGATGGAAACGTGTCTCTAACCTAGAAATACCGCTAGAAAGGATACCTTACCTTGTTAGGATAAGAGAACTGTTTTCTTTGTTTTGGCTTAAATATGCATAAATGCATGTAGGATGATCTTATGCTAGCCTAGCATTTAGCTTAAGTAATGCATGAATATACAAATGATAGCTTTATGCTAGCCTTAGTTTAATTACGCACAAAAAAAAAACTCCTAAAATTTCGAAGATTTGATTTTTGTAATTATTTGTGTAAGGTCTATGCTCATCTGAATTGAATTAAGCCGATTTGCAGGTTAGCCGGTTTTTACCGACTTTTATTTCAATTCCAGATGGCACGGACGATGACTACCATGACCCGTCGGGATGTGTTACGAAACCGATTAAGGGAAGCTATTGAAGAGATAGTCTATAAACCAGATGGTGGGGTCATCGGACACATGAGAAGGCTCGATGGTCTTTTTAGGAGACTCGAGTAGCAGGAGTTTCTGTTACTGAACAATTATCGGATATGGGCCTTGGTACGATCCCTGCCAAATGAGTTCATGGTAGTTGCACATCACGTATGGGGCCACTATGAAGGGCGGATAACATATGCGGAGTTGTGCTGGGAACTACTGGAGCACAAGGTTCAAGAGAAGCCTGTGGTAGAGAATCAGGTGGTAGCTGGCCTCGAGAGGAAGGAAGAGGGTTCGGTAAACAGTCAACTTATTGGCCAGCCGGAGACTACCCTAGTGAGGCCAAGGAAGACAGGACTAAAAATAATTACAACCGCACTAGGGTTTGTCCTAGTGGGAGTCGTAATAAACTATCTTCTCAAGTAGTTTCTGTTGTTTAAATTAGAAATAAGGAATGTTATATGTTAACATTTTTCCTTTTGGTCTGAACATATGAATAAGAGATGATAAGTCGTTTCTTTTGAAATTAATGATGAATTCATTGCATGGGATGTGTATGGTATAGTTGATCAATGTCGGTTAGACTGGAACATACGAATAATGAGTGGAAACAAGGTGTGCCGCTTTGATGTCCTTATCGATGCTATCTCAACCCCTGAAAAGGGAAATAATGAATTACGGGATAGAGATTATTTCTGGATAACTTTCCACCATGACGATAGCGCCGACGCTGTTCGACGATATAATGGGAAAGCAATATGGTGATTCAGACAACCAGAAGATCAAACAGGAAGTCCTGGAAGGAAGGGATAATGGATTCCGCATTTCCGACAGCGGACTATTATACCTCCAGGACCGACTATGTATTCCGGACGATCCGGAATTACGGAAGAAGATACTCGAGGAATCCCATGGAACACCTTATACCATGCATCCTGGATCTAATAAAATGTATCAGGACTTAAGAGATAAATTTTGGTGGTCCGGCATGAAAAGGGATGTGGCTCGATCGTCACTGTCGACTGCGGAAGGTTAAGCGAGAACACGAACAGGGGAATTCTGCGGCCGTCTGATTCAGTGGAAATGGGAAGAAATTTCTATGGACTTCATCTCGGGATTACCCAGAACAACAAATGGTTACGATGCTATATGGGTAATCATAGACCGGTTGACAAAGTTTGCCCATTTCCTGGCGATTAAGATGACTTATTCGGTTGAACAGCTAGCTCAATTATATGTCAAGGAAATTATCAGATTACCTGGAGTGCCTAAGGCTATTATTTCTGACCATGATGGCCGTTTCACCTCCCATTTTTGGGAATGTGTTCAGAAGGCTCTTGGCACAAAGTTGAGATTCAGCACTGCGTTTCATCCTCAGACCGATGGTCAGACAGAAAGAGTGAACCAGGTGCTGGAAGATATGTTGTGGGCTTGTGCTCTAGACTTTAAGGGGAGCTGGTGTCAATATTTGTGCTTGGTGGAATTTGCTTACAACAACAGCTACCAAGCTACTATCGGAATGGCACCATATGAAGCTCTATACGGGAGAAGATGTAGGTCTCCTATCTGTTGGTACGAGGGTGGTGAAAGGAGGGAAATGGGTCCTCAGGCCGTTATTATTGACAATACCACCCGCGCTATACAGAATATCCGTCAGAGAATCGAAACTGCTTAGAGCCGACAAAAGAGCTATGCGGATATGCGGCGTAGACCGTTAGAATTCGAAGTCGGAGATTTGGTATTTCTCAAAGTGACCCCTATGAAGGGAGTGATGAGATTCGGAAGGAAGGGTAAACTGAATCCACACTACGTGGGACCGTATCCGATATTGCAGAGGGTTGGCAAGGTAGCATACAAGCTGGAGCTGCCTCAAGAGATGTCGGCTATACACAACGTGTTCCATGTCTCTGTGCTCAAGAAATGCATATCCAGTGTGGACCAAGTGATCGAGCCGCAAACAGTACAAGTTCAAGAGGACCTGAGTATTGAAAGTCGGCCTATCCAGATATTAGACCGAGATGTCAAGAGACTAAGGAACAAAGAAGTTCCCTTAGTAAAGGTCCTGTGGCAGAATCCGCGATACGAGGAAGCTACCTGGGAACGAGAGGAGGACATGAAGAAGAAGTACCCAGAATTGTTTTAAGTTTCGAGGATGAAACTTTTACAAGGTATGAGGGATTGTAACGCCCGTAAAATTTCTAGTAATTTTACGAGAGTTTTTGGCTTTACAATAATGGGATTGATGTGGGCTTTTTCGAAAAATAAAAGAAAATAGCCAAAAAGAGATGCAAGGCCTAGGAATTGAACCCCAAACCACTAGAGATAGCCAAGCCCTATAGATGCACCCACTAACCAGAAGCCCAATAGGATTATATCATTATAAGAAGAGGGGAAATTGTAGATAAGTGTGATGAGGGTAAATGAAGGGGCATGGAAAAGAGAAACTTCTCTTCCTCCCTTTATAAAGAAGAAGGAAGTTTCCACTTGGCCACTTCTTCTTCCCTTCTTCTTCCTCACCGAAAACCCATCTCTCCCCCTCTCCATTTTCACCTTTGGCCGAACCTCATCCAAGTAAGGAGAAGCTAGTTCTTGGCTTCCACAAGGTCAACTACCCACTACGAGCAAGAGAAGGATGTAAGATTCCCTCACCTGCAGTATATTAGTTTTGTAGGATAGGTTACATGAAAGAAATATGAAGTTGTAGCCCCCTAGGTCTTGGCTAACTAAGTTTATGGGCTAGGATTCATAAAAATGCTACTAGGGAAATTTTTATGGGTTGTATGCTTCAAGTAGGAATCTTTAGGGTCAAAAGTCCAAGGAGTTTAGCCCTTACATGTTTCGGCCAACCCAAGCTTTTAGGGTTAGGGTTGCATGAACTTGATTCTAAGGTTATGTTCATAGAGTGTAGGCATCAAGTAGGGATTTTTAGGTGCCAAAAACCCAACTCATGGCCATATAAGTTTCGGCCAACCAAGGAATTTAGGGTTAGGGTTTCATGAAAATGCCCCTTATGAAGTTATGCTATGATATATGCCTACATGAATAAATTTAGGTGACAAAAACCCAAGCCTTGTGCCCCTATAAGTTTCGGCCACCCATGGTTTTAGGGTTAGGGTTTGGTTTTAGGGTTAGGGTTTCATGAAAATGCCCCTTATGAAGTTATGCTATGATATATGCCTACTTGAATGAATTGAGGTGAAAAATACCCAAGCCTTGTGCCCCTATAAGTTTCGGCCACCCATGGTTTTAGGGTTAGGGTTTCATGAAAATGCCCCTTATGAAGTTATGCTATGATATATGCCTATGTGATGAACATGTTTTATGATTTAATATGCCATGTCTATGCTTAGGAAATATGCCTATGTGATGAACATGTTCTATGATTTAATATGCCATGAATATGCCTAGGAAATATGCCTATGTGATAAACATGTTTTATGATTTAATATGCCATGAATATGCATAGGAAATATTCCTATGTGATGAACATGTTTTATGATTTAATATGCCATGAATATGCCTAGGAAATATGCCTATGTGATGAACATGTTTTATGATTTAATATGCCATGAATATGCCTATGAAATATGATTAGGTGATGAACCTGTTTTATGATTT
Source organism: Wurfbainia villosa (assembly GCA_025175895.1). Lineage (NCBI taxonomy): Eukaryota > Viridiplantae > Streptophyta > Magnoliopsida > Zingiberales > Zingiberaceae > Wurfbainia > Wurfbainia villosa. The sequence goes on from CM046001.1 coordinate 85,050,222, forward strand.
AATATGCCATGAATATGCCTAGGAAATATGCTCATGTGATGAACAAGTTTATGATATAATATGCCATGAAATATGCCTATGTGATGAACATGTTTTATGATTTAACATGTCATGAATATGCCTATGAAATATGCTTATGTGATGAACATGTTTGTGCTTTAGGACCCCTTTATGTTATGAATGCATGTATGCTATGAAATGTCTAAGGTGGAGATGCTTCCCTTTCAAGTAGGGATTAAGAGCTCTCCTTATGATAAGATAAGATGGAGATGCTTCCCTTTCAAGTAGGGATTAAGAGCTCTCCTTATGATAAGATAAGATGGAGATGCTTCCCTTTCAAGTAGGGATTAAGAGCTCTCCTTATGATAAGACAAGAAAGAAAGGAATTAAGTATTTTACTTTGTAAGAGGTTAAGTACCCGACCCGTCAGGTGGTCGTTAATCAAATCCATAGGGACATAAGAAGACGTAAGAGGTCTTGCCCTGGTAAGACGTAAGAGGTCTTGCTCTAGTAGGTCTGGTGGCTCGCTACCCCAACCTATTAGGGAACGCGCATTATGTGGTACTTAACCTGGGGCCCCCCAAGCATGTTATGATTATGTTGAAGTATCTATATGTATATGTTTTGAAAAGAAAAGACTTTTATGAGATTGTGCATGCTTATGTTAAAGTCTATGAATGCTTATGGTTAAGTTTAAAAATGCTTATGATTATGTCCTTTATGCATGTTAGATTTTATGAAGTTATGATGCTTATAGTTGAGTTAAGAATATTTGTGACTATGGACTTTATGCATGTTTAAGATTTATGATGTTACAGATACTTATGTTATGAATGCTTATGAACTTGTCCTTTATACATGTTAGATTTTATAAAGTTATGATGCTTATAGTTGAGTTAAGAATATTTGTGACTATAGGACTTTATGCATGTTTAAGATTTATGATGTTACGTGTCACGCCCCGAGAGTATGCCGTGCCGAAAAACAAACGGACGGCATCTCCCCTGTACGTGGCAACATATCGGGTTAATACAAGGCACGTAGGCCCACAATAACAATATGATATACACAGATATCAACATATCAAACATACTAAACACAGCGGAAACGATACAAGCAGATCAAACAATATACAAAGACCAACTGTGCACTCCGGAGTGACTTGACACGACAAGAATCATAACAGAAATCGAATCAAAGACCAAATATATACAACACATCCGTATGTCACAAATACGGAAACAATACAAACTAAAACCACAAAACAACAATATGGAATACATCAATCCACAAGAATACAACAAAGCGTAAATACACCTTCATCCGTTCGTCCGGTGTGAGATGGGATCAGCTAGCAGAGCTCCGAACGTCCAAGGAATCTTCTACCTGTTATCTGGGCGACAGGAAGCCCAGGGTCCAGGGGTGGTGAGTATAAACTCAGGGGTAATATATAGAAAGTGCATGAACAACATATAAGGATAGATCGATAAGTATACATGTGAAGATCTACAGGTATACAGCATGAGTCCAATAGACATACAGTAATATCCAAATCTAATAACAAGTAACTACAGTAAAGTCATACTCAATGTATATACTAAACTGATCAACTGAACATAAAGTAATGTACCAACGTACCTGGCGGTCTGTAACGCCATAAACTATATCATTCTGACAGATATACAATAACATAACCCATATAATGTACCAGGTCAATCCCATACCTGACCAATACTCCAACATATGAACCGTATATGATCACCTGTACTAATAACCAAGTCTGTACCACAAAATGATATGATACTAATCAAATGCATATAACAGTCTGAATCAACGCATGTATCATGCTCAACACATAGCAGTAAATAAAATGCAAATGACATGTATCATGATGAACAAGCATGTGCAACAATCATAGCTCAATCAAATGCAGCATCTCACAGGCATATGTAAAACATATATCAAATACATGCATACATATATATCTGCAATGCATATGCATGGTCATGCCTGCGCACCCTACTCGCTACCACGACCCCAGTGTGGCCTAGGTGGCAAGACATGACAACTATCCCGACTCCAGCTGTCACCACTCTCAAGTGACCGAGTTGGGTAGTATGAAACAGTAGCTAGACCGCCATAGAGCTATATGCTACCCACACGGGGGTCCCTGCTGCTAGCTGCTCCGTCTCTACCCATGAGTAGACGAGCACCGCACCCAGGACAACTGCACATCACACGACCACTGTCTATAGTGGGTGAGTGCACTAACTACCACTCCGCACAGTGGCCAAGTGCGCATCTCTAGCTACCACCATCCATAGTGGCCGAGAACGGCACGCACAACAATGCTTTGCCCTCAACCCTCCAACCACTACCCCGAGTGGACGGGGAGGCCGGATGACTGACGACTCGTCTCCACCACAAGGCAGACCCAGTCGTCAGCATGCATGAAATGTAATGATGCATAGCTCACACACAAATCCTCGCAACACTCCCTAACTCACGGGGAGACCTAGTCAACCAAAAGTCAACCATGCAAGGACGACAAATCCGTAATCACAACCTATTTACCTATGTACAGATAAATAGATCCGTCAAACTAACACACTGATATGTATACGATACAACGACCGACCTCATAATTTGGACTCATCACCTAACCTAGTGATGCAACCCAGTAACCCAATCTGAGGTCATGAAATAACCCTAATCACATGTACTTACTACATATCTATCAGCTAACACTTAATAGGGTTTTATAGTTCCTATTCGTGCTAGATAATCAATGAAGTAACAGAGTATATATCTCAAAGATCAAGGCAGTACAAGCATATGATTAAATATGAGTGGATCTAAGGTAAACAGGTATATACATATATCCAAGATCATGCACTGGAATTGATCAAAACTACCGGACCAGGTAGATATTACCCACACGATCTGGCTCGAATAATCCTCACTACGTGACCGCCAGATCCCAAACCTGTACAATAATAGCAATAATGATTAAGTACAAGTATCCAACAAACATAGGAACTAAACACTACATCGTTCCTATACTCACATCCTTTCCTCGTCTACGAGGTAGAAACTCCGATTAACCCAATTTGATACCTAAAACCAAACTCACAATAGATCACCAACATCCAAAGATCTATTAAAGTAAATAGATCTAAATACACCCAAATAACTATCAAATCATCTAAACCTAATCCCAATACTCAGAACAACCCAAGCTCACCACCAATCAATCGAAATCACCACAACCAAGCAATTCATACACACACACACACCAACACTCACAGCCACGACAGCTCCATCCCAACAACAGAACAAACAACAAAAACCATCAAATTTCATCCCTACGGCATCACCATTACAAACTCAATCCACAAAACAATATCTATTACCCTCACAGTCCCACTGCATCAATATCAACAGAAAACACCATGAACAATCCAGCAATTACCACTACAAGGTAACAAGATCTTACCGTGCTGATCTCTCCACCAAAATCAAATGTTAACAATTGAATCACACTCTGAAGTTAAGCTATAGCAGTAGCTTACCCTCCCTCTCAACCTAGCTTCAAATACTGCAATCAATCAACAACAACATAATTACTCCCCAAATCACAATCGGACACACTCTGCAACTTCTTCTTCCACACACACTTGGCACCGATCAACATTGGGAAACCTTACCTCTCCAATTGCGATGATAGCTTCGTTAAAATCACAGAAATCCCAATCGTCCACACAACTGATCAATAACAACTTACCCAAAAATCAGAAACATAAAAGTTATATCAACAATCTGTCGATTGATCCACAGATCTAATTGTGGCTAACCTGAACACTCGGTACCAAACAAGGGATGTTACTTGGCCGATAGACGACGGATCGAACTCACGGCGAAAAAGCGAAAGAAGAAGATCTACGATGGTCGACACTCGGTGGTCTCACTCGAAGTAACCTCGAGCGACCAAGTGGCGGCATCGATCGGTGATCGCTTTGCTCACGGTGGAGATCAGCGGCAATGACTAGCTCGGATGCGGGATTGTGGCGAGTTGTTTCCGTCGAATTGGATGAAAAATGGGCGAATCATCGGGAAAGGCGGCCGTAAACAGATGCTCGGCGGCGGCAGCGAAATTTGCGGCGTGAAGCGATCGGGAAGAAATCGATGGAAAAGAGAGGAATCGCTGAAGAAATCACGCGATGAAGATGAAAGCAGTGAGAAATCGCGAAAGGAAAATGGGTTGCTCGATTTGTTCGGTGGCTTTTAAAAGTCGTTCAACTGATCCGGTTAACCCAGCCAACTTTAAGCCCAATCCGATTGGGTTCAGCCCAGCTGGTTCAGCCACTTGACCAAAATCAAATCTAATCCGAGTTCAATCCAAATCCAATTCCAATTCAGCCTAAACCCATTTTATTGGCCCATCTCATTCCCATCTAGCCTATCTCATTAATTTCATTTATTAATTTGACTAATTAAGCCTAATTAATCCCTTAATTAATCCCAATTAATTATGGGTTAATCTTTTTTTTTTTTTTTTTTACGTATTTTACATTCTCCCCCACTTATAAAAATTTGGTCCCCAAATTTCCGACTCATGTACAAGCGAGATGTCACAATAATCATCTCAAGTATCCGGAGCAAAGTCACACTTCAAGTGACTAAGCGGGGTACTGAGCTCGAATATTATTTTCTAGCTCATATACACACTCTCAACTGACCTATTAAAAGGTAAATAACTGTACCATAATGGAGCTCTATACCCATAACCGATGGGAAACTTTGTCAGAATCTTAAGGTGAATCATGAATCACTATCAAAAAATGATACTCAAGGATACTCCATGGATATCATTCCGTCAAATGATCCAACGAAATCCATCTTACAGCTCGGAAGAAAATGAGGGAACCTAGCTAATCGATCATCAATTACCCAAATCCTATCAAGTCATTTCCGAATTCTAGATAATCTCCCAACACAATCTAACGCACTAGGCTCCCGCTTCATCACGGTACAAAACCCTACCGATCACAATATTCCCCTTTGCTTGTTGGCATACCCAACATCAAACTACGAAATCATCCATGTCCCCCACCTCGTTCCACCCACTGGAACGTCTCACTACTCACTATTTTCGGATATACTCCGAATAAATCATCACTCTCGAATGAAGAGTTTCCTGAAACAACTCTTCCTAAATCGAATGCAACTCTGGGAACTACTACCCTTCCCAAAGACAGAGATTTATTCTCACAAGAGAAATTAATCTAATGTCCAAAATTTCACTCTGTCACACAACACTATAAGTGACTGGAAGACAGCAATGACCCATCTCCCCAGTTGTATCTATCCGTGCTCTAACAACCCTATAGCAACTACCCAGTAGCTAGCCAAAACTCCCTGAGCACTCCTGCTCTATACATCTACTACTCAGGATAATAACTGCTAAGCTCCACGTCATATATATGACAGCTTATCTCGCAGTTCCTCAACTGACGTAAGCATAAAACACGTCTCATACCACTGCATCGGAATCACTCCAATCCCTGAAACGATGCATCTGCGTATAATACCCTTCCATCCATATCGGACAGATTAACTAACACTGACCCAAAAGTCAGTCACCTTCTAGGCCCTGAAACCTAGCTTCACACACTTCCGACCAGTTGATTCCCATCACCTTCTTGGTCCAACAAGTCGACGATATAGTATCGCTAGAACATCCTATTCTCATCTCTGGTAAATACCAAATCAATCTAGGAACCACAACTTCCTTCAAGATTGGGAATATATCCATAAATATATCCTCCACAGATATGATGACAACCGATCTTAAATACTCCAAGAGTACTTGATTCCCCAAATCCATGAATGACTAAATCGTCGATAAGTCTAACAACATTATCCACATCTCCTAAAATTCATACCAAGTATGAAATGTCGTCTTCCACACACCTGCATCCTTTTACCCTACGCTAATGATAGCTCAATCATCACACCGACAATGATAATTGTACGACACTAAGTCATTACAATATCAAACCTCCAGTCGTAGGCCAACCCTAGGATATACATAGGTGTCATTTAGCTTATCTAAACAAATCATCTATCCACAATGAAGGATATTCATTCACAACAACTACTGCATTCCATCATCGATAATCGATGCATAACTCAAGGTCTGACTCTCTTCTAACAAAGAGTTACAAGTCTTTTCAAGAAGAAACACTTAGGCAGATAAATCTCCAATAGTGTTTAGCGACACTGATACCCATAAAATCATCTCCCGGTATGAGGTCCCAATTATCAGGACTATTCTCGAAATCACCCTCCAATTGCATATTCCTATTTGCCCATGCAGTGGCAAGCCCGGGAGTTCATCCGAAACTATATCCGAATACTCTCAGATTATACGTACATCCGAGAGTCCTAGTGTACCAAGGCTCCAACAATCCAACTATCCGTAAGGATATGTCTATAGTAGAGGTATGTCTAGCAAAGTTCAAGGGTATCCCTTAACTTTTTGGTTGTCGATCAACATCTCACCTAACGGTAGAGAAAAATCACCAACCCACAAGTCGGTAGGAACCCTTCGAACCCTATCAAAGAATGTTCTAGACAAAGATACCTGTAAACTACCAGTATCTCTCGATATATCCGTAAATAGGATAACCTAAAGTAATACCCCGAAGGACCGATCCTTCGGTCTTCTATACTTTTTCTCGAGTAATCATGTAAACTTGTCCAACATCTATTCTGGACGGTCGAGCTCATGTAGATGCAAAGACTATTATGGAGGAACTGAAGTCAACTGCTGAAACTGAGGTACAATCTGAAACAACTGCATTGGAGATGATAAACACTGTTGTACTGGCAAAAGATACACATCATTTGTATATCTTGAAGAAGAAACATCATAGCACGCTCCATCTCTGTGAAAGGTATAGCTACAACTGGAGAATACTGCATAGATACGACTATCGTCGTAAAATCTCTCTCCTCTATATAAATCATAACTACGCCTGGGAAGGTAATTGTTGTTGTCGTCTGGGAAGGTAACAATTGTTGTGCGCTTCGTCGAGTCTTCGAGATGTCTTCGATCGATCTTTCGAGTAACTTACTTCTTCCGGATGAAAGTATCAAAGAACTCCAACTATATCTGGGGTAGTAGATTGTTGCTAATGTGATAACCTAATATTCTGTAATAATCTCGGCTTTCAAGGTTGTGGATCGTCCGCTCGAAAGCATCATCCATAGTCTTCAACTGAGTCTTCAAAATACATACTCTCCTCGTAGATACCGGCTGCTTATAGTAGAAACAGATACAATGGTCCATCGAATAATCTGACTCTGTGTCTCGTCGTAACCCGCACTGCACACACATAATCTCTTTTCGAAGTCTTTCCTCTGAGTTCGCTGATAAACATAAGAAGCTGCTGACCATCTACAATCGCTCTTCTATGATCGGAAAACTCTCCAATAGTCGCTCGTGATTTACGACTTTAATCTTGCTCCTTTTTATCCAACATTTGGAGATTTCGAATTCCAATAATTTGACTCGCAATATCTGCTTATCAAATCTCCAACTCTTTAAAACACTTACTACGGAGTCATTTCTATACACATGACTCAGTCTATACACTTCCGGTAGGATCTGGTAGGAGATCCAAACATCATGATCAAGATGTCAACCGATAACCCGTGGGTGGTCAAAACCAACCCAATCACATTCTTGGGCTATTAAATAGTCGTAACCTTCGCAAGTCTAACGACTCTGCATGGTACCTTCATAATCAAACGATCACCCTATTCGATGCCCAAGAATTCCCTGACAATGAGTCAACGAAGATGACAGGGGAAAATACTATCTCACATCATCACTGCACTGTGATCAAGTGATACATTATTTCCCGAAGGTTATTTCCTATCTCTTCCACCAAGTACCGGATAATGGTATGCAGCTAACCTAGCTTCCTCTATATAACACGAGTTAAGTACTCAAAAGTACCCTCAACGTTATACAACCTAGAACGACCAGTCCGAGGATCAAAATCCCCATAAATATCATACTAATTTTCTACTATCTGAATCAGTAATAGTATACTCACTTAGTCCATTACCCCAAAGGTAATGATCTGATTAATATAATTAGTGAAAATTCTTAGAACCGTAATTCTTGATCTTCACAAGAGATGTGACTACTAACCCCTGCTATCCGACTCGGTATCAGTCGGCTCTCAAAGGTAATTACCTTTTCGATAGCAGGTACATATCTAATAACCTCAACATATCGTTCCCGTGGTCAAACTCAAACCACGGTTACGAATACTAACCAATATCCTACAAGTCATCCATGTTATAAGCGACTAAATGCATAGGCAATAGAAGGATATGTAATAACAATTAACATACCTTAAACCTTGTAGCTCGTAGATGTCCACAACAGCCAGATCCTAGAACTCACAAACCAAAACCGAGTAAACAAAAACTCGATGTCCGAACGAAATAAAATCCGAAAATGGACTTCGCAACCTAGGGCTCTGATACCAATAAAATTGTCACGCCCCGAGAGTATGCCGTGCCGAAAAACAAACGGATGACATCTCCCCTGTACGTGGCAACATATCGGGTTAATACAAGGCCCGTAGGCCCACAATAACAATATGATATACACAGATATCAACATATCAAACATACTAAACACAGCGGAAACAATACAAACAGATCAAACAATATACAAAGACCAACTGTGCACTCCGGAGTGACTTGACACGACAAGAATCATAACAGAAATCGAATCAAAGACCAAATATATACAACACATCCGTATGTCGCAAATACGGAAACAATACAAACTAAAACCCCAAAACAACAATATGGAATACATCAATCCACAAGAATACAACAAAGCGTAAATACACCTTCATCCGTTCGTCCGGTGTGAGATGGGATCAGCTAGCAGAGCTCCAAACGTCCAAGGAATCTTCTACCTGTTATCTGGGTGACAGGAAGCCCAGGGTCCAGGGGTGGTGAGTATAAACTCAGGGGTAATATATAGAAAGTGCATGAACAACATATAAGGATAGATCGACAAGTATACATGTGAAGATCTACAGGTATACAGCATGAGTCCAATAGACATACAGTAATATCCAAATCTAATAACAAGTAACTACAGTAAAGTCATACTCAATGTATATACTAAACTGATCAACTGAACATAAAGTAATGTACCAACGTACCTGGCGGTCTGTAACGCCATAAACTATATCATCCTGACAGATATACAATAACATAACCCATATAATGTACCAGGTCAATCCCATACCTGACCAATACTCCAACATATGAACCGTATATGATCACCTGTACTAATAACCAAGTCTGTACCACAAAATGACATGATACTAATCAAATGCATATAACAGTCTGAATCAACGCATGTATCATGCTCAACACATAGCAGTAAATAAAATGCAAATGACATGTATCATGATGAACAAGCATGTGCAACAATCATAGCTCAATCAAATGCAGCATCTCACAGGCATATGTAAAACATATATCAAATACATGCATACATATATATCTGCAATGCATATGCATGGTCATGCCTGCGCACCCCACTCGCTACCACGACCCCAGTGTGGCCTAGGTGGCAAGACATGACAACTATCCCGACTCCAGCCGTCACCACTCTCGAGTGACCGAGTTGGGTAGTATGAAACAGTAGCTAGCCCGCCATAGAGCTATATGCTACCCACACGGGTCCTCGCTTCTGCTCTGTCTCTACCCATGAGTAGACGAGCACCGCACCCAGGACAACTGCACATCACACGACCCCTGTCTATAGTGGGTGAGTGCGCTAACTACCACTCCGCACAGTGGCCAAGTGTGCATCTCTAGCTACCACCATCCATAGTGGCCGAGAACGGCACGAACAATAATGCTCTGCCCTCAACCCTCCAACCACTACCCCGAGTGGCCGGGGAGGCAGGATGACTGACGACTCGTCTCCACCACAAGGCAGACCCAGTCGTCAGCATGCATGAAATGTAATGATGCATAGCTCACACACAAATCCTCGCAACACTCCCTAACTCACGGGGAGACCTAGTCAACCAAAAGTCAACCATGCAAGGACGACAAATCCGTAATCACAACCTATTTACCTATGTACAGATAAATAGATCCGTCAAACTAACACACTGATATGTATACGATACAACGACCGACCTCATAATTTGGACTCATCACCTAACCTAGTGATGCAACCCAGTAACCCAATCTGAGGTCATGAAATAACCCTAATCACATGTACTTACTACATATCTATCAGCTAACACTTAATAGGGTTTTATAGTTCCTATTTGTGCTAGATAATCAATGAAGTAACAGAGTATATATCTCAAAGATCAAGGCAGTACAAGCATATGATTAAATATGAGTGGATCTAAGGTAAACAGGTATATACATATATCCAAGATCATGCACTGGAATTGATCAAAACTACCGGACCAGGTAGATATTACCCACCTGATACGAAGCTCGAATAATCCTCACGGCCGCGGACCCGCTTCGTATCCCAAACCTGTACAATAATAGCAATAATGATTAAGTACAAGTATCCAACAAACATAGGAACTAAACACTACATCGTTCCTATACTCACATCCTTTCCTCGTCTACGAGGTAGAAACTCCGATTAACCCAATTTGATACCTAAAACCAAACTCACAATAGATCACCAACATCCAAAGATCTATTAAAGTAAATAGATCTAAATACACTCAAATAACTATCAAATCATCTAAACCTAATCCCAATACTCAGAACAACCCAAGCTCACCACCAATCAATCGAAATCACCACAACCAAGCAATTCATACACACACACACACCAACACTCACAGCCACGACAGCTCCATCCCAACAACAGAACAAACAACAAAAACCATCAAATTTCATCCCTACGGCATCACCATTACAAACTCAATCCACAAAACAATATCTATTACCCTCACAGTCCCACTGCATCAATATCAACAGAAAACACCACGAACAATCCAGCAATTACCACTGAACTACAAGGTAACAAGATCTTACCGTGCTGATCTCTCCACCAAAATCAAATGTTAACAATTGAATCACACTCTGAAGTTAAGCTATAGCAGTAGCTTACCCTCCCTCTCAACCTAGCTTCAAATACTGCAATCAATCAACAACAACATAATTACTCCCCAAATCACAATCGGACACACTCTGCAACTTCTTCTTCCACACACACTTGGCACCGATCAACATTGGGAAACCTTACCTCTCCAATTGCGATGATAGCTTCGTTAAAATCACAGAAATCCCAATCGTCCACACAACTGATCAATAACAACTTACCCAAAAATCAGAAACATAAAAGTTGTATCAACAATCTGTCGATTGATCCACAGATCTAATTGTGGCTAACCTGAACACTCAGCTGCAAAGGGGATGTTCGCCGACGATGGGGCAGCAACAGATCGAACTCACAGCGGAAAAGGAGGAAGAAGAGAGAAGAGATCTACGATGGTCGACACTCGGTGGTCTCCCGCTCGAAGTAACCTCCGACGACCAAGCAGCGGCATCGAACGGCTGGTACCGCCTGCTCACGGTGGAGATCAACGGCAATGACTATCTCCAGATGCCGGCGATTATGGCGAGTTGTTGTCGTCGGAATTGGATGAAAAATGGGGAGGCGAGATCCGGCTCGGGAAAGGCTGGCGGCCGACAAGATGCTCCGGCAGCGACGACGAGGCTGCGGCTGTGAGGCGATCGGGGAAGGAAATGCGATGGAGAAAAGAGAGGAATCGCGGCTGGAGAAAGAAATCGCGCGATGAAGATGAAGAACAGCGTGGAGAAATCGCGAAAGGAAATGGGTTGCTCGATTTGTTCGGTGGCTTTTAAAAGTCGTTCAACTGATCCGGTTAACCCAGCCAACTTTAAGCCCAATCCGATTGGGTTCAGCCTAGCTGGTTCAGCCACTTGACCCAAATCAAATCTAATCCGAGTTCAATCCAAATCCAATTCCAATTCAGCCCAAACCCATTTTCAGCCCAAGCCCATCTCAGCCCAAGCCCATCTCAGCCTAAGCCTATCTCAGCCCAATTTCATTTCAGCCCAATTTCAGCCCACTAATTAAGCCTAATTAATCCCTTAATTAATCCCAATTAATTACGGGTTAATCTTTTTTTTTTTTTTTTTACGTATTTTACATTACGGATACTTATGTTATGAATGCTTATGAATTTTTCCTTTATACATGTTAGATTTTATGAAGTTATGGTGCTTATAGTTGAGTTAAGAATATTTGTGATTATGTATTTTATGCATGTCTAAGATTTACAATGTTACGAATGCTTATGTTAAATTAAGCCCTGCTTAGATTTAATTATGCTTAACATGCTGATGTAATCTCTATGCCATGCTTAGGTTTTTTTATTACGTGGGTATGTTGTTGATTAGTGTTGCTATGAAACACTTAGGCTATTTATGCTAGTATGCTCATGTTTCTAATTGCTTGATGAAGTTTGTGGCTTTTGTGAGTAGGCAAGAATCTTACTAAGCTATATGCTTATAGTTCATGTTGTCCGTATACTGCAGATAAAGTAAACCTGAACTAGAGGAAGTAGCAGGAAGGGCCAAGTGTGTGTGATAGTGGCATGGTGGAGAAAGACCCTGTTACTATCTGCTTATATTACATGCACAATGAACCACTTAAGACTTTGCTTCCGCTTATAAGACTTATGAATCCTTAGTATCATGTTGGATGATGCGTATTTATGTTACTGTTCAATTACTTAAGAACTCATGAATGACTCTTTATGTTATGCAAGTTAGAAATGTGATAAGATATGTTAACATGCTGATTATGAATATGATATGTGACGCATGTGCAAAAGAAGATTTAAGTTATGATAACATGTTAAAAAAAACAGTAAAGTAGCGCCGCCCTGAGAGCAGATAAGGGCGGGCGTTACAGTGTACATGCTCTTAATCCCGTTATAATAATGGACACATGTACTTAGTATTTATTTCTTTGATTTACCAATGGGCGAGATTTATGTGTTAAATCGATAGGCCTGATAAGTTGAGAAATAATATTATTTACATGGTATGTCGTGGATTATAGGAGGAAATCGTGTCCTATATACTAGGTTGATGATGTCCCCTTGAGGAGCTCATAAAGTTCATCATGTAAATCCTGTAGTTGGACTTGGTCCAAAATGATGATAAGGATGAGTGGTACTACTCATGGAGTTAGATATTAATTAATTAAATTGTCAGTAATTTAATTAATTAAGAGGCATTCGATATCATAAACACAGAGAGATATTTTGTACAAATAATATGTGGAGCCCATATTTAATTATGGGGGTTGGTGAGGTCAATGATGATTCTCTATTGGAATGGATCATCATTAATGGATCGGGTTATATGTGGTTCGGATCCATTGCGTGGCCAAAATCCAACTCCTCCTCATGGTCCCCTATTGTAGCCTATTATAAATACCTCATGAGGCCTAGACCTAAAGAATTTTTGTTTTGTTTTTTTGGGTTGGCGTTGGAGAGGCTTGGGCGGAAAGGCTTGGGTGTGCTAGGGTTTGCTCCTAGTGCCGGTGGCAAGGTTTGGAGTTCTAGGGTTTTTCCTTCTCCATTGCTTGTGCTTCTTCTCCTTCTCCAAGGGCCGGTGACATCAAGGGTTTAGGGATGTCCTTTTCTTTTGGTCAGCGCCACTTTCTCCCTCTCCTTAGGGCCGGCGTGTTAGGGCAATCTCTTGCCGTGATATGGTTTTGATGGTGTGGCAAAGGGTTTAAGTTAGTTTGATATGTTGATATGATATGTGCGTTGAAGTCGTGCAGGACTTAGTAATTCGCACATGGAGCCGTGGTGAGTTTCACATCTCATGACTCGTGCCTTGAGTCGGTGAAGGATAGCTTTGCGGAAGCCGTGCGCTTGGAGCATCCGAGGGACCGCCGGACGAGAAGCTTGGAGTGAAGTCGGAGGAAGTAGACTTCGAGGCAAGAGACGCGAAGGAGCATTGCAGAGCCGTGCGCCTGATGCTGCCGAGGGACGTGGCCGAGAACAAAGAGAACTTCGAAGGCGAGGGACTCCGAGAAATGAGAGTGAGCGATTGTAACCCGGGGAAGGGTAGCTCTTAGGTGAAACTTGGCCATTTGGCCAAGTGTCAGATGGGTTTTCCCGACACCGGATCATTGCCATGTCATGCGATCGGCGCTCGAAATCAAGTGAGTTCGACCGGTATATCGATTCGGATTGTGGCCAGCGATCATTGCCATACATGGCGATCATTGCGAGATCATCGATCGCTAAAGCGGCGATCGGTAGTGAATGGGGTTTCCACAGAACGTTGTAGCCGTAGGCGTCGACTACGAGGCAGCGATCGGGATGAGGTCCATCGGATCGCCAAGAGTTCCGTTGGACTACAACGGTCGGGATCCGACGTGTTCGGAGGCCGTTGTAGTGACGGCAGTCGACTGCCAAGGGCGGCAGTCGATTGATGGCGGCAAACAGGAAGAAGTTAGTCCTCTCTATAAAAAGAGAGGGTGTGAGCCTTTGAGAGGCTAATGCTCATACTCCAAACGATCTTCCTAGTGCCCCACAAGCTCTAAACTCTTCTTACTTGTCTTTACTTCAATCCTATTGTAAGAAGAGTGATCTTGGTTGTAAAGGTTACCTCCACCTAGCTTTGTGCAAAGGAGAGACCGATAGTGATTGGTTTTGGCGGAGTGATTCACCTTGGACGAATCGGACCGTGGATTAGCGGCGTAGCCGTGAACCACGTTATACCATCGTGTTAGCGTTTCTTTTATTGTTTGTCTTTTGCTTTGTATTTGTATATTCCGCTTGCGCTAATCTTTTGTAGACGAACAATTTACGACGTCCAACGTACGAGGGCTATTCACCCCCCTCTAGCCGGCCATATCGATCCCCTACAAGTGGTATCAGAGCCGAGGAAAGCTTGTCGAGGACTAACCGCCACAACAAGCAACTTTTAAAATGGCCGGCTCCAACATCCATCCTCCGAAGTTTGAAGGAGAATTCGCTTGGTGGAAGAAGCGAATGGAGGTATTTTTCGAAACGGATTTTGATATAATGATTACAATGGAATCCGATTTCGTTTTGCCTAGGGATGAAGAGGGGAAGCCAATAGAGAAATCTAGGTGGACCAAGAGGCAAAGAGAGGAGCACCTTGCAAACTCCAAAGCCAAGCACCATCTCTACAATGTGCTCCCTCAACAAGAGATCAACCGGATCGGAGAATGTGCTAGCGCCAAAGAGATGTGGGAGAAGCTTATAGAACTCCATGAAGGCACATCCGAGGCCAAGCTAGCAAGGAGAGACCTCCTCCGCTCCCAACTATCCAATATAAAACTAGAAAAGGGAGAAAAGGTAACCTCACTACACTCTAGGTTTAAAGAAATTTTAATTGGGCTAACAAGTGTAGGTGAGAAGCTATCAAACCGGGACATGCTCATGAAGGCCATAGATGTCTTTCCCCGGTCCTCAAAGTGGAGCTCCATGGTGGACTCATTCTATATCTCAAA
The DNA here is from genome assembly GCA_025175895.1 of Wurfbainia villosa. Taxonomy (NCBI): domain Eukaryota; kingdom Viridiplantae; phylum Streptophyta; class Magnoliopsida; order Zingiberales; family Zingiberaceae; genus Wurfbainia; species Wurfbainia villosa. The sequence continues at coordinate 85,065,841 of CM046001.1, forward strand.
GAATTTAGAAGTGAGCACCTTGGAGGAGTTCTTCTCAACAATGGAACTCCACGAAACTAGGCTTGAGGGAATACAAGAGGAGCCTAAAATTCAACCCTCAAGAAGAGTAGCATTGTTGGCAAATAAGGGGAAGAAGAAGATGGAAATCCCCTCCTCCTCCGATGACGAAGCGTCTTCCTCCTCCTCCATGGATAGCACCGAAGAAGCCTACATGGTAAGGAGGGTAAGATGAGCATTTAAGAATTTTAGATTTGATAAATCTAATGATAGGAATAGAAGACCAAGGGGGAAGGTCATATGCTATAATTGCCAAGGAGAGGGACACATAAGGGACAATTGTCCCCTCCTAAACAAAAGCAAAGAAGAGAAGAAAAAGAAAGAAGAGAAGAGGAAGAAGAAGAAGGGGAGCAAGAGAAAGGAAGAAGAAAAGAAGGCAAAAGAAAAGGGGAAGGCCAAAGCATTCAAGGCCAAGACATGGGATGATCCATCCTCATCCTCCTCCTCATCATCGGATGAGGAGAATGCTTTTGTCACCAATTTGGCCTTGATGGCCTTTGATGACTTGGATTGCTCTTCATCCGAAAATGAAAGATCAAGCTCAAGTGGGGAAAGCTCAAGTGAAGGGGGAGCTTCCACATCCTCCTCATCCGAAGAAGAGGACATGGAAACTATGGTAACAAATCTAACCCCTAAGAAAATAGTTTCCATGGTTTCTAGCTTAACTAGAGATTTATTTAGAGCTAAGAAGAAAAACAAAAGCATGCTAGATCAAATTAAGGACCTAGAAAATAAACTAGAAAATGCATGCTTAAATGATAGTATTTCTTCTAGCTCAAATGAAGCATGCTCACATGATTATATGCCTTTGGATGTTAATGATGCATGCATAGAGGAAAATAGGGCATTAAGGGAAAAGGTAGATTATTTAACCAAAGCCCTAGAGAAATTCACAATAGGCTCCAACACCTTAAATATGATCTTAGGGAGCCAAAGAGCTAGTTTCAACAAGAAAGGCCTAGGATACAAAGAAAAGAAAAATGAAAAGGCCTATAAATGCCTAATAGCTAGGGGACAAGATAAAAAGAAGGTAATTGCTAGGAAATGGATCCCCAAGGAATATTTAGTGAACCCAATAGGAAAGAACTTATTTTGGGTTCCAAAATCCATCCTTAAGGTACCCTAGGGTAGTCAACCATATGAACTTGACCTATATCATATTTTGGTTGACTTAGGATGACGGGACAACATTTTTTAGATAGTGTTGGGTGATGATAACGTGCCCATAAATAGGTAATAATGCTTAAATCATGATGATTGATGTAATTCCTATGTATGTCTTAAATCATGATTTATGATTTTGATATTTGGCATGTTATCATGAAATAGGTTAAATCATGCTTTAGGTGATAATTTGTTTATTATCATTGTATAATACCTAATGCATGACTATTATTTGATGGATACATGAGTTTCATGATCATAATGTAGAATTGATTGATATATGTCATTATGATCATGTAGAATGTTAGGTTGATACTTAACCATGATAGAATTGCATGAATATATTGGTTAAGTATATACAAATACCCCCTAGGATACATCTCACACTCACTATAGGCTAACTTGATTGCAAACTTAGCATGGGTGAGATATTAGGATGATACAAATGTCCACTAATGCCTATGACATTTAGATGGTCATTTAAAGTATCAAAATAGCAATAATAGACCAATCATGGGGAAGGCTTATGTTTAATTCATAGACATATTGCCCAAAGATCATGGTTGGATATTTCATATGTTTTCAAAACAATTTCTTACCCTAAAATACATGTATTCATGTTTTGAAACAATTGGATGCAAAACTAGGTAGCTAACTTGATACTAGAATGATCAAAAACCTAGTGGTTTTTAGAGCTTTTGGATTTTTGGCAAAAACAAGAAAATATAATGAGTTTTCATGAAAAACTATTTTTCCTTGATAGATATACTTAATAGAAATATGTTCCCCAAATTTCATGATTTTTAGAATTTTTTGGAATTTATAATGCATTTCTGAAATTCGTCCAGAAAATCAAAAATTGATTCTTGTGGATCATTGCCATCGATAGCGATCGTGGCCTATAAATCAGAACATTGGAGGCCGAATTCAGTTTGTAAACCTACAACAAGTGGTAGAAATATATTTGATGCCATCAACAAGTGGTACCCAATTTTTAAATCAACTTGTCATATTTTTCCTCCATTATACTTGATGCCATGAGCTTATAACTTAGTGTTGATCTTTTTGATGGTGTCAAAGGGGGAGAAATAATTATGTTTAAGTTAATCACTTTAGGGGGAGAAATATATTTTAGGGGGAGAAATATATGATAGGGGGAGAAAATTTGCATAGAGAGTTTCATGGATTAAGGGGGAATTGCATGTTGTTATATCATGTTTATCTTTACATGCTTTCTTACCTTAGAATTTATATCAAATGTTTTTACCTAACTTAAACGGATTGCCACACATCAAAAAGGGGGAGATTGTTAGGGCAATCTCTTGCCGTGATATGGTTTTGATGGTGTGGCAAAGGGTTTAAGTTAGTTTGATATGTTGATATGATATGTGCGTTGAAGTCGTGCAGGACTTAGTAATTCGCACATGGAGCCGTGGCGAGTTTCACATCTCATGACTCGTGCCTTGAGTCAGTGAAGGATAGCTTTGCGGAAGCCGTGCGCTTGGAGCATCCGAGGGACCGCCGGACGAGAAGCTTGGAGTGAAGCCGGAGGATGTAGACTTCGAGGCAAGAGACGCGAAGGAGCATTGCAGAGCCGTGCGCCTGATGCTGCCGAGGGACGTGGCCGAGAACGAAGAGAACTTCGAAGGCGAGGGACTCCGAGAAATGAGAGTGAGCGATTGTAACCCGGGGAAGGGTAGCTCTTAGGTGAAACTTGGCCATTTGGCCAAGTGTCGGATGCGTTTTCGACACCCGATCATTGCCATGTCATGGCGATCGGATCGCTCAGTCGAGTGAGTTCGATGGTATACGATCGACCGGATTGTGGCCCGATCGGCGCCATCATGGGCGGTCATTGCCAAGACCATCGATCATTCAAGCGGCCGATCGGTAGTCAATGGGGTTTTGACCCAGAACCGTTAGCCGATCGGCGGTCGACTACGGAGAAGCGTGATCGATGAGGTCCATCGGCCGACCCAAGAGTTCCATTGGACTACCGGTCGAGATCCGACGTGTTCGAGGCCATCGCCAATAGCCCTCTCTATAAAAAGAGAGGGTGTGAGCCTTTGAGAGGCTAATGCTCATACTCCAAACGATCTTCCTAGTGCCCCACAAGCTCTAAACTCTTCTTACTTGTCTTTACTTCAATCCTATTGTAAGAAGAGTGATCTTGGTTGTAAAGGTTACCTCCACCTAGCTTTGTGCAAAGGAGAGACCGATAGTGATTGGTTTTGGCGGAGTGATTCACCGTGGACGAATCGGACCGTGGATTAGCGGCGTAGCCGTGAACCACGTTATACCATCGTGTTAGCGTTTCTTTTATTGTTTGTCTTTTGCTTTGTATTTGTATATTCCGCTTGCGCTAATCTTTTGTAGACGAACAATTTACGACGTCCAACGTACGAGGGCTATTCACCCCCCTCTAGCCGGCCATATCGATCCCCTACACGGCGGACACCAAGGACTTGGTGTTTGGTGGTCGGCACAAGCAAGGAGAAGAAGGGAGGATTTTCTTCCCCTGTTCGGAGCGAGAAAGGAAGGGAAGATACGTGGTCTAGGAGGCTTCAATTCTTGGACGATCATCGCCCACACGACGTCAAAGAAGAGGTTAGGAATACAATAGAAGATCAAGAGATAAAACAAGAGGTATAATCTTGTTTAATTTTGATTCTTGTTCTTTTGTATTTGTATGTTATTGATTGACATGGACCCCAATGATAAACACAAAAATCGGCGATCCGTATATCATCTATTCCACGGTTAATTGAGTAAAAGAGTTAGGTTGCTTGAACAATAAGTTTGTTCAAGTGACCACTCAAATCGAATTGCACGATGATGAATCGGTTGCTTTGGTAATTGATCTCCGTCCGGATTAGTTTTAATTAATGATATTTTAATCCGGGGACGTGAGACAGGATCGCCATGCACAAGCGACCGAAGGGAAGAAGCGAAACGCGACTTTCCCTTCATTCTTGAGAAATTTTTTCCTTACAGAGGTATTTAAAAATTCATTTTAAGGCATTATTTTTAGTGATATATGAGAGATGTCCTAAGGCAATCGCCTTATGGTTGTACCATTTATTTGATAAATGAAGATTCACTATTTGAGTATACATGTTTTGATGTATTTGATTGGATCTTAAACTCATTTACTAAATGTCCATAATATGATTCACAGCATGAGAGAATTTGTGATTAGATCACAACTAGTGAGTATCTCTACCTGTGTAATTATGATGTATTAGAATTATCCATAGTCGATGAATTGATGTATTCGAACATCATCAATTCTGTTGAGACAAGTGAGAGTTATACTCCTTGGTTTATCCAAGTAGCTGCTCCTCACTGCCTGGAGACATTGGATGTCCGAAGTTAATCGTGGATGCTAGTTATGGTAACTAGTTCATTGGAGTGACTAGTTGCAAGACTTCATATGGTTCTTTGCATATATGGATATGTCAATGAAGTTTTTACTGCAGCTTAAGTTTGATGTTCCATCGACTTGCGGTATTCAAGTCTCTTGGTCATGTATACTTTTGCTTTGACATCTTAAAAAAACATCTCCGACGAGATGTGGACCCGGATGATTGGGTATAAGTCGAAGTTGCCGAAGGTGTTTGAATAGCCTACAAAGGATTCACCACTCATTGCGAGGAGATGTATACCCTATGGCTTCTCGTCAGATTGTTACTAAAGTCTTTGACCAAAGTATTACATGTTTAGAGTATGGTACTCTTGGATACATATGCAGTATCTAGAATCCGTAGGACGAGGAAGTAATACTTGGGCTAGGTATGACTTAGTCAGCTTAGTGGGGACTGACACGATAGACCATGTCCTAAACCAAGTGGGTATAAGATGAGTGAAGGGAATGGGACACATTTCACTGTATCTGCTGAAGGGTTTCAGAAGTGTTCTGGGATTAACCGTTGATTTTCCGGTTAATTGGGGATCATGATGTACTACTAGGTGCCACTCATGATCGTTCTATAATTAATGGTTAATTATAGACGTCCAACATAAACCGGGAAGCTATTTGGTCACACGCACTACGAGTGTTATCTGAAAGATTTAAAATGAGCTTGAGAATAAAATTCTCAGATCGAGAGAGACTTGGTTTGGTTGGACCAAATAAAGAGTGAGCATGAAATTGTTTCTGTCTCAACGGAAGCGTGGATGGGCCGAGACTTATAAAGACATGATGGATGAACCAAATTGGTTTGGTTCTAATCCTATGGTGGAAAATAAACCAAAGGGGTTTATTTTGGTTTAAACGAATGAATCGAAATTGGTTCGATTTGTTTTAACTTAAAATAGACCAATGCGGTTTGGTTTATTTTAGCTTAAGTTATTAGAGCGGGTCAACTGGGTTGGTTGTGAACCAATAACCCTTTAAGACAAGGTTTCTTGAGAAAAGGTTTTAGAGAAGAGGACTTGAGAAAAAGTCTTGAGAAAAAAATCTCTTAATGGATAAGAGATACATTCTCTATAAATAACGGGGTTGAGAGATATCCTGAAACAAATTGGTTCAAGGTTTGTGAAACCCTAGCCATTTTCTCCCCTCACCCTCTTCTTCTCTCGGTATCGCCCAAGCTCGCGCCGCCCAAGCCTTGTCGGCCTTCAAGGTCCAAGTGTCGGCCAGCCACTATTGGTGGCCAGCCGCCCTAGCCGTCGGCCAGCAACTCCACCATCGGTCTACCTCCGCCGTCGACTACCCTTTGCTGCCACCGGCCATCTTTGATTGGCCGACCACCTTCCTCCACCAAGCTGCCCTCTTGGACAGCTTGTGTCCTTTGCGATGAGAGTATCGTTTAGCCGACATTTGGAACTCTGACAATGACCTCCTTGCTGAGGATTGGATCCCTGACAATTCTCATTAGTGGAGGAACGAAGTTTCATCAATCGGTTGACGAAAACTACTTCCGAGAAGCGAGTTTGAGGAACTCGGTTTTTTTATCCGAATTTGATTCGGATTGTGATCATCTCACGATCACAACATCTTCAACTCGAGACTAGTATCTCATGAGAAGACGGGGCTCGTAGCTTGGTGAAGCTATCTCGACGATACTCTGCGTGGATACGGATAGAGGAGAAACTTATGAGGGTCGCTAAGGTTGATGTCATTTCCACTTCACATAATTCGTCAAGTATACCTAGATTTGTTTTTTTTTGTAAAATTTGAAATAGCGATTATGTCTACACTTGATGTATCCTTGCATGCGTGTGGTGTGTGTGTTGTAATAAGTTAGTTATTACTCGTTTTATTTGCTTCCACTATGCATGTTTACGAAACATGTTCGAACGCATACCCACGTCGGTGTCGGGGAAACCAAACAGTTCTTGCACCTGGTGCAATGTTTGGAGGTCAAATTAATGCTCTTTTGAAAGGGGAGTAATGATTTTTTCTAAGGCATTTTTTATGTCTAATGTATGGCTTGGAAATCAAATTAATAATGTATGGAAGAGGCGTTGTAAATAATTCTAAGGCATTCTTTGCCTATTAAAAATTCTAAGGGCTAATGAAAGTGTTCTTGCGAGGGTTGTCAATTTTTCTAAAGGGTTGCAAGCTATCTGAGGGTCTATGGCAGAAAGTGTTTTTTCTAAGGCATTATATGGCTGGTATAAAGCAGGATTATTTTAAATTCTTATACAAAGGGCCATTGGTATTTTGTATATATTCATATTCTCTTTGGCCGTTATTAATGGCATTCATTCTGAGGGTTATTATGCTTGATTGAAATTCCTTTTTTCTTATTTCAATGGTATTCTTTCTAAGGTATGGCAAGTGGCATGCTATTTCTTTTAAGTGTTGAAAACTAACTCAGGCTCCGCACCTACTATAATAGCCTAAGGGCTAGATAGCTTTATTCCCCCATGAGGAGCTATAACGCCTCTATATGACATATGTAAAATGTTCTCATGGCTATCCTATAAAAGTCTAAGGACTGGATAGCTATTTTCCTCCTTGGGGAACTATAATTCCAGATATAATGGGCAGGTAACATGCTAACAAAATTCAACATCTCCAGTATTTTAAGGCATAAACGCCTTCTACAGTATTTGAAGACATTAACGCCTCATATAGTATTTTAAGGCATAAATTCCTCTTATAGCATTCTAAGGTATAAACACCTCATAGCAACATTTTAAGACATAAAATGCCTCATGCAATATATTAGGCATAAACATCTCATGGAGTGTCAAGGTTCAGTGACTCATATAGTGTTCAAGATGCAATATGCAAGGAATAGTGCCTTGTATAACAGTATGATTGATGTGGGTATTGGAGGTTGATATGATAAGTGTTTGCGTGCTCATGAACACTTGTAAAACTTCACTTGACTTCGTTCTTTAGTTTTACAAAAGAGGGAGAACTTATAATGGGTGTAGGGGCCTTTTTCGGCTAAGGCAGGAAATTTTTTGTTGAAAACAATTGTAAAACTTCACTTGACTTCTCTCTTCAGTTTTACTTAAAGAGGGGGAACTTATGATGGGGTCAGAGTTTTCAGAGTAGTTAGAAGGTTTCTCGAGCTATTTTTGTGTTTCCTGAGAAGTTTAGGTAATTGGCGAGAAGTATATGTGATCCCTGATTTTAGAGAGGAAGAATAATGCAGAGGGGTTTAGTGACTAAGTATCAGGATTGACAGAGCAGTGTATTTATTTCCAGAGTAGTATATGTATTTCCAGAGCGGTATGTATGATTCCTAAGCCTGATAGGGGTGAATAGGGAAGTGTTCTTCAGTGGTTAAGTATAGTGATAATGAAGCAGTTTATATAGGGTCCTGAGCAGTTAAGACATTTCCAGAGCAGTATAGGTGATCCCCAAGCTTAGAGAGGAAGAATAGTGCAGAGGGGTTCAGTGACTAAGTATCAGGATTTATAGAGCGGTGTGTTTAGTTCCAGAGCAGTATGTGTACTTCCCAAGCAGTAAGTGTATTTTCAGAGCGGTATGTATGATTCCTGAGCATGGTAGGGGTGAATAGGGCATTGTGGTTCAGTGATTAAGTATAGTGCTAACGAAGCAGTCTATATAAAGTCCCAAGCAGTTAAGTCATTTTCAGAAAGGTATGTTCATTTTCAGAGAAGTATGTTCATTTCCCGAGCAATATGTTCATTTCCCGAGCAGTATATTCATTTCTCGAGTAGTTTTCGGATGTCAGGATTTTCTTCTGAATACGATGAAATAAGGAGGGAGGGGGTATGCCGAAGGATAGGAAGTAGCAATGGGAAGTTGAGGATGGTTAGTTTAATACAATTGCATTTATTTTTTTATTAATATGTGGCAGGGAAATATAAGGAGATATTTTGAATGGGAGCGGGAAAAATGGTTACGAAGACAGCTTGGCAAAGGGCATTAAAGTAAATTTACCTCATAGAGAAGGCGATTGATCCATCTATAAAAGGTGACAGAGGAGGAAGAAGTAGGGGATGGTTATTTCTTTGCTATTCGGTACCTCAAAAATCTCCTTTTAACTTCTTCGACCCATTGAGATCTCCCTCCCCCATCTTGTAGATTGCTAGATCTCATACCAAAGAAGGTTAGAAATGAGATAAAGAGAGATCTGCTCCTGGAATCATCTTGGATCTTGGAAGTAGAGTTAAAACTGCTACTTGAAAAAGGAACGTGAGATATGGACTGGCTGCCCAGCGCTGCCACTCCAACTCTCAAGTCAGTAAGAGTATGAAGAAAACAACAACACAAATGAAATGTAGAAGAAGAAGTGAAAAGGAGATCTCTGAGATACCGAATAGCGAAGAAACAACCATCCCCTGCTTTGTCCTCATTTGTCCCCTTTTATAAATGGATCAACCGCCTTCTCCATGAGGTAAATTTACTTTAATGCCCTTTTCCAAGCTATCTTCAAAACCATTTTTCTTGCTCCCATTCAAAATATCTCCTTATATTTCGCTGCCACATATTAATACAAAAATAAATGCAATTATATTAAACTAACCATCCTCAAATTGCTACTTCCTATCCTTCGGCATACCCCCTCCTTATTTCACCATATTCAAAAGAAAATCCTGACATCCAAAAATTGCTCGGGAAATGAATATGTTGCTTAGGAAATGAACATACCATTCTGGAAATGACTTAACTACTCGAGACTTTATATAGACTACTTCGTTAGCACTATACTTAATCACTGAACCACACTACCCTATTCACCCCTATCATGCTCAGGAATCATATATATTGCTCTGGAAATGCACATACTGCTTTTGAAATAAACACACCGCTATGCAAATCCTCATACTTAGTCACTGAACCCCACTGCACTATTCTTCCTCTCTAAGCTCCGGGATCACCTATACTGCTCTGGAAATATCTTAATGTCTCGGGACTCTATATAAATTGCTTCATTAGCACTATACTTAACCACTGAACCACACTTCCCTATTCACCCCTATCATGCTTAGGAATCATACATACCGCTCTGGAAATACACATACTGCTCGGGAAATACACATACTGCTCTGAAACTGAACATACTGCTTTGGAAATAAACACACCACTCTACCAATCCTAATACTTAGTTACTAAATCCCTGTGCACTGTTCTTCCTCTCTAAGATCATGTATCACATATACTGCTCGACAATTACCTAAACTTCTCGAGAAACCTTCTAACTGCTTTGAAAACCCCGACCCTATCATAAGTTCCCCATCTTTTAGTAAAACTGAAGAGCGAAGTCAAGTGAAGTTTTACAAGTGTTTTCAACAAAAAATTTCTCTGCCTTAGGTGAAAAGGCCCCACCACCCATCATAAGTTCCCCCTCTTTAGTAAAATTGAAGAACGAAGTATAGTGATGTTTTACAAGTGTTCATGAGTGCGTAAACACTTATCATATCAACCACTAATATCCACATCTATCATACTATTATACTAGGCACTATTCCATGCATATTGCATCTTAAAAACTGTATGAGTCACTGAACCTTGACACTGCATGAGATCTTTATGCCTAAAATATTGCATGAGGCATTTTATGCCTTAAAATGTTGCTATGAGGCATTTATGCCTTAGAATGCTATAAGAGGCATTTATGCCATAGAATACTGCAGGAGGCGTTAATGCCTTAAAATACTGTAGAAGTCGTTTATGCCTTAAAATACTAGAGGCATTAAGCCTTGTTAGCATGTTACTTGCCCATTATAGTTGGCATTATAGTTCCCCGTGGGGGAAAATAGCAATCCAGCCCTTAGACTTTTATAGGAGAGTGATGTGAGCAAAATATATAGGAATTTAAAAGTAGTTTTCGCTCACATCTCATTACATTTCATGTTAGTTTCATGCGTATGTTACTTTATTTTGCATGCATTTCCTATTTTCTGGTTTGGAGATATGCTCTTTGTATTTTTGCGTGCAGGATAGCATTCCGAGATAAAAAGCCACACTTTCGGAGCAAAAGAAGGGCATTTTACAGCTGGATGTAGAATGGGACACGCCCAAGGCGTGTGGCTACATATAGTCGTGTCCAATGGGAGAGATCAACCACCCCATGGCCGCACACGGCCTGACCGTGTGGCAGCCCAACAGATTGATGCGATTAGGGTTTTTTTTGGATTTTGCAGCGATCCAATGTGATGTCTATATAAGGAGAGCTCTGACCAAACCCTAGGGGCGGGCACGACGACTGGGACAACACACCGAAGCCCTAAAAAGCTTCGGGAACTAACAACGAGGATGAAGAATGACGGCGGAGATCAAAGTTCTGCACTTCAACGCTGGAGAGAAGCCCACATCGATATTGTAACCTCTTGTTCTTGCATTTTATTTCTGATATATTCGAACATGAACATGCCTTGTGATTCTCCTCTTCTATATATGGAGTAGTTCCTTCGATTCTAGGATTAGGGAGTAGCTTGTGTATGCATGACATGTTGCTTCAAATTGAATTCTATTTTTGAGTTTGAATTTGCAATTGGAAATTATTTATACCAATATCTATGCGTATTTGGTTTTCTACCTACTGTGCTTAGGCGATACGAGGGGTAAAAGCCCTCATATCTAAGATTTAGGGGATTTATATAAGGAACCTAGGGGTAAACCTGATCTCCTGTAACCGTGGGTAGAATGATGTAATGGAACTGAAACAGTTCATCGTAAGGATTGATTTGGCTTCCTCGTACCGCCTATCCTATCCTTGTAAGGCAAAGATAGCGCTTGATAGATGCGATGGCTCATCGGGAGAGTGTATGATGTCCCTTCCACAAAACCATAGCTAGACGTTTGGACAATGCCCAGTTGATAGCATGTTTTGCAACACACAAGTGAAATCAAAGTCCTAGAATCCCTTTTAAAGATCTTGGCATGCTCCTTTCTTCTTCCGTGTGACACCGTACTAGAGTTTAGTCCTCTGACAACCCTCACAATCGAAACCTTTAAATTTTACTTTCGAACAATTTCACCCACTGAACAAATCGATACTCGAATCTTAGTCCCTGTGGGATCGATAATCTTTTATTACTTGTAGACATCTATGAACTTGCGGGCGTTGAGCGCGAGTCCGCTCTTCGAGTCATCAACGGTCTTCGTCGTGAGATTTGAGGTTGCATTCGCGTGGATCAAGTTTTTGCCGCTGTTGTCGAGGATTGATCTATTCGATATCGAATCGAGAAGTGGATAATTGGATCGAACTTAGGATAGATTTACTTTTCTTGTTTTGTTTTGTTTTATTTTATTTCAGTTTTGTTTATTGAGTTTCTCTTTCCTTATTTATAATTTCATGCATATAACGATGCATGCTTTTACACATGATTATGGTCAATTTAATGCTATAAGTTTTGGTAACATTTATTGTGAGCATTGTGGTGAAACATGACATACTATTAATAATTTTCCGGATATATTTGAACCTTCACAATTTGAACAAGAAGATGTCACCTACAATTACAACGCATGGCCACAACATGATTCCTATTTATATAGTTGTGACCATGGCTACTTAATCCCTCAATATTGTCTGCCTAAATCCCAATTGGAGCAAATGATGGAAGATATCATTCAAAGACAACAAGCGGCGAATGTTGAATTCCGACGGCAACATTCGCAGACAGAGACTTAATATTGTTTCCAAAATGAGAACGAGAGCTATGAGTCACCATGCAAATTTTATCCAGAACCAAGTCCCCACTTAGAAGCCCTGCTAAATAATTTTACTAGGGAATGCGAGGAGCATAGCCAACAATTTGCAGAGATTATGGAACGAGATCTAGCAAGAGAAGAAACCAAATGACTAGAAGGTGGCTTTAATGACTGGATCACACCTAATAGGGTGGAGACTCACTTTGAGCGAATGGATGAGGAGGACGTAGATGACATTGGAAGTAAAGAAGGGCAATCCATTCAATCACCACTTGAAGATGAACTTGAGGATTATTTAATTGATACTTTAATCGAGGAGTGCATTGCTTCAATCAAAACACCTCCTAACCTCAAGAATCTAGAAGAGCCTACCTTAACCCTCACCGAAACTTTAGCTATCAATAACGAAGCCCATTTAGTGATTTGTAATGATAAAATTTCATTCGACATGATAGAATCTGCTAATCAATCTTTTGTAGAGGATGTCCGTGGTGAGTTATGTTATTTACAACATATGGATGAAACAGAATATCATGATCAAACTCCTGCTGATTCTTTAAGGATAAGCATGTTCACTCTCGAACCAAGGAAGGCAGCCAATAAATATCTTGCCCCTCCACGAGCAAGATTTAAGAGATATGGTGATAAGGGACCATAAGGGAGGAGGCGTAAGGTGAGAAAATATCTTGCTCCCCCACGAGCAAGATTCAAACACCTCAAATGAAAAGTAAGAATGAGGTCGAGCTAAACGACCTTAAACAAAGCGCTTCTTGTGAGGCAAGCCAAGTTTAGTTTTTAGATTTCCCTTTGATTGTATTGCATGCATTTAGTTAATTTGAACTTTGATTTCCATTTCATTTAGCATTAGAATCAGAAGAGAACTTTGCTAGGTAAAAATAAAATGAATATTATGAGGAAATTCAGACTATGGTGCAAAAAGGGGAGAAGAAAGGGGACACACGACCTAGCCGTGTGTTTTCCCATGGCCATGCCCGACTAACCTGAGGTGCACACGGCTTGGACGTGTGTTTTCACACGGCCGTGTCGCGCAAGAGTTAAGAAGGGCGAACCATGTGTTTTCTCCCCATTTGTGTCATGTGTTTCGATTTCTCTTGCCCTAGCTGTGTGGTTTTTTCTTTCCCGCCACCTAGAAACTTTTCTAACCTTCAAGGAAGCCAAAAGAAGCAAGGATGAGGAGGACCAAGCATGTGGCACCTCGATCCGGTGCTTCGGAGCGACGAGCAAGGAGAACCGATGCCCCTCAAGCTCCGAAGGAGGGTAACGCTCTACAAACCCTCCTTTTTCTCAATAATGAACATAGAGATAGATATAATATGCTTTCTACTCGTAAACTCACTGCTACTAGATACCTTGATGATGATTTACTAGAGTCCTTAGGGTTGTTGGGAGACATTCAACCCCTATTTGCAAAAATGGGGTGGGAAGAGATAATGGGAATAAGACACGCTAGTTCTAGAATTTTTAAGCTCCTTAGAGGCGGATATTTTAACGGGTAGAGAGAGCAAAGAGGGGAGGATAACTTTTAGAATATTTAACATTGAGCATGAATGGACCCTCCACTAATGGAATTCATGCTTTGGCTTGCCGAGTCGGGGAGAGAGAAGAATCCCTATTGGGTTTAACTATCAGATATTTTGGACCGAGTTGACGGGGGAGCACACTTATGACCCTTCTAGGGCCAAACAATCGTGTTTCCAAAACCCCATTTCCTGATACCTCCACCGAATCATGGCCAGTACTATATTTGGTCATGGGGAGAGTGATGATGTAATAAGAGCTAGCGAGCTACTTTGCCTCAGGGACATGCTACAAGAAAGGAGTAGCATCGATGCAGGGTCCCACTTCATCAGATACTTAATGAAGATGGGAAAAGCAACAAGAGGAGAGATTAATGTGGGAGGCCTACTTACCCATATTTGCCATAGGATGGGGTACGATTACACTGCATTAGAGAGTATAGAGGGGAGCCCTAGGATCGACCTAGGAGTGTGCATGGCGATGAAAATGATTATAAGAGAGGGACACTCCTTATGCTTTGTAAGGAATAACTTGACGACCCTTAGGCTCCCCGACCCTGATCGTACCATCATCACCACATGCGCCAACTAGCACATGGACATGATAGTGGAGTCCCCGCCACACGAGGGATCATCCACATCGGCACCCATCTCTCTACCTTTACATAACTCTCCCTCCAGTCCACACATGCATAGGAGCCCACCTAGTCCACGTCGACATGAGCTTGCACCTACACCACCACTTTTTCTACTTTTGAGCAGGATGCAAGTACGTCAGCCTATGATTTCTCTGAGTTTTGATCGCGCCTCGATGATTTATACGCTGAGCAGCAGACATAGAGGTAGCGATGGGAGGAGCAGAGCGCCTACACGCAGACGAAGTTCCAGGGCTTTCAGGAGCACTTCCAGCGGGCTGAGGAGTTCTACGACGAGGCCCGCATCTACTTCCAGGAGGAGGTTGCCCGTCACCAGGATGAGGCTGCCTACCTCCAGGAGATGCAGCAACACATGCATGACCAGCATGTACAGTGGCCCAAAGAGGAGGAGCACCGAGCAGCCGCTGCATCCACCAGCTCTCAGATCGACCACATATACATGTGGCATTAGTGACTCAACAAGAAGTTCTCCCAGGATCCCGAGATGCCGAGGCTTCCAGACTTTCCACCTCGTCCACCATACTAGAGGTATACTTTCATTTATGTCTGGGGGGAGTCTCCAAATTTTATTTTGTTTCTAGCAGTAGTTTCTTTCCTGATATTTGCATCATTGTTGGTATTCATTTGTTCGTGCATAGGTGGTTGAGTTTCTTTTAGCACTTAGTTTTTGCTATCTGTAAAGCTGCCTCAGTAGTATTTTTTAGAGTTTTCTTCATGAGTTGTTTCCATGAGTAGTGTAACTTCATTTACCTCTTGGTATTTTATTTTATTGGATTTGAATGAATATTCTAGACTTACACTAGTTAGCTTCTATTTTTACACCTACACATGTCGAACATTCTGAAAGGGAGAGTCTAGTACATATTTAGTTATGATTCATCTCAGTAGTTAAGTACTTTGGAATCCACAGGTGACCCTAAGACTAGCATTTTAGTTACTGGAGATGCTCGAATTGTGTAAGTCCATTCAAAAAAATCAAAATCCCAGTGAGTCAAAAAAAATGAAAAAAAGAAATGAAAGAAAAGAGAGAGAGAGAGAGAGATTATGAGGGATAAAAAAATAGTTGTTGTGGGTGAAAATGGCTAGGTGCCCCTTTGAGACCGAGGTAGGTTACTGGGGAAACACCTACCAATTTCTCTCAATACCGAGCATGCCTTTGAGACTTTGTGCTAAATCTAGGGAATGACCCTCGCTTTGGGCAGGTAAGTGCCTAAGTGCCAGAGACCTTAGGAAAGCTATAGGATGACGACTTAACTCACCATCGAACGAGTATCCCCTAAGAAAGATTCGTTTGACACGATCACGAGGAGCTAATTTAGTGAATTTCTAGAATATATTTATTTTGCTTTGATTGCAAATACCACTTGATAAATTTAGTTAACATGCTAGAATGGAACAATATCCTTTTAAAATTTCATGGCATTGAGGTTTGTTTGAGTACAAGCAAAGATTTAAGTTTGGGAGAAGTGATGTGAGCAAAACATATAGGAATTTAAAAGTAGTTTTCGCTCACATCTCATTACATTTCATGTTAGTATCATGCGTATGTTACTTTATTTTGCATACATTTTCTATTTTCTAGTTCGGAGATCTGCTCTTTGTACTTTTTCGTGCAGGATAGCATTCCGGGGGAAAAGGCATACTTTCGAAGAAAAAGAAGGGCATTTTGTAGCTAGACGCAGAATGAGACACGACCAGGGCATGTGGCTACACACAACCATGTCCAATGGGTGTGATCAACCACCCTAGGGCCGCACACAGCCTCACCATTTGGAAACACACGACTGTGTGGTGCCCCAGTAGATTGACGCGATTAAGGTTTTTTTCGGATTTTACAGCGATACGATGTGATGTCTATATAAGGAGAGCTCTTCCCAAACCCTAGGAGGGGTATGACAACTAGGACGACACACCGAGGCCCTAAAAAGCTTTGAAAACTCGCAACGGGGAGGAAGAACGCCACCGGAGATCCAAGTTCTGCACTTCAACGCCGGAGAGAAGGCCACAATGGCATTGTAACCTCTTGTTCTTGCATTTTATTTTTGATATATTCGAACATGAACATGCCTTGTGATTCTCCTCTTCTATATATGGAGTAGTTCCTTCGATTCTAGGATTAGGGAGTAACTTGTGTACGCATGACATGTTGCTTCAAATTGAATTCTATTTTTGAGTTTGAATTTCCAATTGGAAATTGTTTATACCAATATCTATGCGTATTTGGTTTTTTACCTGCTGTGCTTAGGCGATACGAGGGGTGACAACCCTCGTATCTAAGATTTAGGGTATTTATACAAGGAACCTAGGGGTAAACTGATCTCCTGTAACCGTGGGTAGAAGGATGCGATGGAACTGAAAAAGGATCATCACATGGATTGATTTGGCATCCTCGTACCGCCTATCCCATCCTTGTAAGGCAGAGATAGCTCCCGATAGATGCGATGGCTCATCGGGAGAGTTTATGATGTCCCTTCCACAAAACCATAGTTAGACGTTTGGACAATGCCCAGTTGATGGCATGTTTTGCGATACACGAGCGAAATCGAAGTCCTAGAATCCCTTTTAAAGATCTCGACACACTCCTTTTTTCCTCCGTGTGACACCGTATAGAGTTTAGTCCACCGACAACCCTCGCAATTGAAACCTTTAGATTTTACTTTCGAACAATTTCACCTACTAAACAAATCGGTACTCGAATCTCAGTCCTGTGGGATCGATAATCTTTTATTACTTGGTGACATCTGTGCACTTGCGGGCATTGAGCGCCAGCGCGCGCTTTCAGTCCTCGATGGTCTCTGTTGCGAGATTTGAGGTCGTGTTCACATGCATCAGAGAGCCATGAGAATATTTTAGATCTTTCATATAGAGGCATTATAGTTTCCCGTGGGGGAATAAAGCATTCTAGCTCTTAGGTTGTTATATTAGGCACGGAGCCTTGAAGATTTACATATGCCATATAGAGGCATTATAGTTTCCCATGGGGAAATAAAGCTATCTAGTCCTTATGCTATTATAGTAGGCACGGAGCCTGAGTTAGTTTTAAACACGTAAAAGAAATAGCACCCCACTTGCCATACCTTAGAAAGAATACCATTGAAATAAGGAAAAAGGAATTTCGATCAAGCATAATAACCTTCATCATGAATGTCATTAATAACTGCTAAAGAGAATATGAATATATACAAAAATACCAATGCCCCTTTGTATAAGAATGTAAAATAATCCTGCTTTATACCAGGCATATAATGCCTTAGAAAAAACCATATAACTTTTCGCCACATACCCTCAGATAGCTTGCAACCCCTTAGAAAAATTGACAACCCTCGCAAGAACACCTTCATTAGCCCTTAGACTTTGTAATAGGGAAAAAATGCCTTTGAATTAGTGACAATCCCTCTTCCATATAGTATTAATTTGATTTCCAAGCCATACATTAGAAATAAAAAATGCCTTAGAAAAAAGTCATTACTCCCCTTTCAAAAGAGCATTAATTTGACCTCCAAACTTTGCACCAAGTGCAAGAATGCTTAAAAAGAATTTTGAAATACCTATGCAAGGAAAAAATTTCTCAAGAAAACATTAGAGCTAATAAAAAATACCTTAAATCTCATTTTCACCTTTACAGCAAACCATACTTAGTCATTATAACCTCCTTTTAAAGATCCTTGCCTTCTTTAGTACCTTACCGTTCAACTATAATTCGCATTGCAACCCCTATCTCCCTTCTCCGCCATCTTCAATCCATTTGTAATCATCTATTCTCCTCAATGGCTTCATCTTCTTTCACCGCCCCTGGTATGAAACCACGCCTAGCTAATTGACCCTCAACCATTCCTTCTTTCATCGTGAAACAAAATACCTCTCAAAGGAATTCCCTGCCATCATCCCTAATCACTCCCAATGGCCCCATCTATCTCCGCCCCACACCAGCACCCTTTTTATAAGGCAGTTAGAAGGAGGCCTCTGTCTCCCCTTCCTGAAACCTCTCTTATATATGCTTACCTACTATGGCATCCCGATCAACCAACTTACCCCAAACTCTATCTGCATCCTTATCGGCACACTCATCATATTCAACCACCTAACATCCCACAAATCCCCCACATATTCCACTGCCTTTATCAATTGAAGATGACTGACTCTGGCGTCTTCTATTTCATGGCCCACCAAGGCTCTCAGTTCCTAATTGATATGCCCACCTCCAATAAGTTCTTGAAAGATCTCTACTTCTTCGTCACCATGTATCCCCCATTCCATTTTCTTCTCGTTGAAGAACCACAATTGAAAATCTCCCTGACCTAAAACTCGCCAAGGCTGCTATCGACATAGCCTTCATCGAGGCCAAGCTGAAGAATAAATATTTTAGCATCAACGAACTTCTACAAGAGCCCATCCTAT
Organism: Wurfbainia villosa; assembly: GCA_025175895.1. Classification (NCBI taxonomy): domain Eukaryota; kingdom Viridiplantae; phylum Streptophyta; class Magnoliopsida; order Zingiberales; family Zingiberaceae; genus Wurfbainia; species Wurfbainia villosa. The sequence continues at coordinate 85,084,743 of CM046001.1, forward strand.
CTTATTACGGCTTATCCCTTGTCCAAACATCGAATGTACATCCCATTGGTAAGATTTTATCTATAACCATTTTTACACATATATCAATACTGCCTCTAATCCTTTAACCTGTCCATTAACAACCTATCCTGTTTACTTACTGTACCAAACCATAATGTCTGATTCTACAAACCATTAACCATCAGACCAGCATAAACTTTGAACTGCCACTATCGCCCCCATCCAAGAACTGAACTAATATTGTCAGAATTTCTTCTTTATCACATATATCATTATCAAATTGTATATATCTACCAAATTCACTCAAAAAATACTTAGCAACATTCTATTTTGTAGAGGACATGATGACCGTAGTCATTTCTAGGACTTTGGCTAAACAACAAAAGATGAGGAAATGAACAGAGTCAACTACTTCCTCATCCATCTCAGAGCAACCAACTTTAGTAAATAACCCTACTCCTCCTTTACTGCTCATACTAAATTTCTTGATACAATTCCTAACCAAATCATCTATACTTCTTTATCACAGGTTCCCCTCGAAATCCAACAAGTCCCTGTCATCATACTAATCGACCCAGATCATCCTCGACCTACTTTTGTCAACCTCCCCTTCTTCCTCCTTAATCAGAACCAATCCACAATCTCTTCCCCTTCCGAGTTTCCGCATCTACCCCAAAACCTTCTTCCTTAATTCCTCCTTCAGAATCTCTTCCCCCATATAATTCTTCTATCCACAACCCCCCCTCCAAAAACTTGATGCACACAAATGCGACCTCAAATCTCGCGATGGAGACCGTCAATAACTCGAAGCGTACGCTCGCGCTCAACGGCCGCAAGTGCATGGGTGTCGTCAAGTAATAAAGATTTATCGATCCCACAGGGACTAAGATTCGAGTACCGATCTATTCGGTGGATGTTATTGTTCACAAATTGATTCTAATGGTTTCGATTCAGAGGGTTGTCGGCGGTCCTAACTTTAGTACAGGGCCACATGGAATAAGAGAAGGGAGGCTACGAGTTTTTGGATGGATTCTAGGATTTTGGTTTTGTTTGTGTGTCACAGAACACGTTGTCAATTGGGTTTTATCTAGTTTTCTAGCTATGGTTTTATGGAAAGGACATCATACACTCCCCCAATAAACCTTCGCATCTATCAGAAGCTACCTCTGCCATACTAGGTCAACCCCTGGTTTTAGGACAGGATAGTCAGTATAAGGAAGCCGAATCGATCCCTGCGACGAGTCGAAAATGGGGCGAGTTTCCTACTCTATCGCATCCTTCTACCCACAATTATCGATGACGAGGACAACCCATGGGTTCCTCTTTAAATTCCCCTAAATCATTGATACAAGGGTTGTCACCCCTCGTATCGGCTAAGTACAGTGACTAGATGTTGGATCGAAGCGGATCGCTAGAGGGGGGGGGGTGAATAGCGATAAACCTTTTCTTTTTCGAATTTGTTTCAAAAAAAATATATGTAGCAGAAAGATAAATGAAAATTAAAAGAGACAAATAGATTTTTTACTTGCTTCATAGCCTTTGGCTACTACTCCAAGGCCCTAGTGATCCTTGATCACACATGGAGGGCAAATCACTAAAGAACTCCTCCTCGTTAGAGGTAGGAGTTAATCGATACAAGAAAGCACCAAAAACTTGAGGTAGAGGGACACTCCCCCTCTCCTTGTTACGATAAAAACTCCGAGGCAATTAAACCAATAAACTGAAATGAAGCTTATACCGACTGAACAAAATACAAACAATTTAAACCTAAAGCGTCAGAGAGGAAGCACTTTGTTTTCAGAGAGTAGTAGCATTGCAGAGGCTTTTGGAAGCTTAGAATTGATGATGAAACCCTAGGATAGCCCCTCCTTTTATAGCCTTTGAGCCCCTTTTCGAGAGGAACTTCAACCAACCAAATTTGAGCACCACTACCCTTGAAATGAGGTGATAAGCCTTGACTCCTCGAAGTTGATCCTTGACCATCAGTCGACTGATAGCCATCATTAGTCAACTGATGGCAACATCAGTCGAATGCTGACCGCAGACAGTCGACTGATTGACAGCAGTCGAGTGCTCCAAGCTGACAGTCGAATGATGCTAGTTGAAATGACAAGTTCGCTAAACAAAAACATTATTTCAACGACTTCTGACCGTCCAATCTCGACCTAGACCACCGATGGGATGTCTCGGGTCGGATCTACGCTTAAGTCTATCCTCGTAAGGAGGATACGACCTCACTTACACTTGCACACACACAATCTTACCTCGATACTTACTGTGTCGCTTTTTCTTTCGGCCTTCCACTCGATTCCTTTGGCTCCCTCCGAAGTCACTCGAGTGGCGTCTGATCACCGCGGCTTCCTCCGGGTGTCGCTAGCCTTCAGCTCTAGCATTGGCACTTTTCTGCACACTCGATTTAGCTCGTGAGATAACAATATGAGCTTAACTTTGTATCGTTTGCTATAATCAAAACTCAGGTTCGACTTAGGTGCCTACTGTACCAACAATCTCCCTCTTTTTGATCTATGGCAAACCCACATTCAATGTTAAGAAAATAGCATGTGTGAAGAATAATAATGTGCATGAGAACAATAATAATAAAGATTAGTAGGAGTAGTAAGGGTTTTATTCAAGTACTCCCCCTTGAGGAAACCTTCCCTTTGACCGAGGGTGAGTCTTGAAAGAAGACCTTAATCCTCCCCCTTGACGGTTGCTATTTAGGAAGAGTTTAAGTAATTAACATTACTTAAAGTTGGCCTTAGTAAAACGTTTAAGTTAAGGGGACTTCTTAACTTGGCCCTTTCTCCCCCTTTCTTAAGTAAAACATTAATGTTTACTTTCTTTTTACTAAGAATATGTTTTCAATAAATTTAAGTTAAGAATTCTCTTCCTTTTTGTTAACAAAAACAGTAAATTTTTAAAGTTTACTTAACTTTTGGCCATGTAAATAAATATGAAGTGAGAGTTAAGTTATCAAAAATAATCCCTTAACTTTGGCCTTTTTCTCCCCCTTTTTCCATATATCGAAAAGAGTGGGGGTGTGTGAAAAACAAAAAAAAATATTAAATTTAAAGTCCAAGCATGTTCCATAGTATTTTGAATATACTGAAAATTATCTCATCTATAAAATGTTCGACTCATATTTGGCTTGATTGATATGAAAGATCAACCAGTCCTGGTCAGAGTCGATTAATATGTATGATTATACACTGTGGTTCATGGCGATGCACTAGCTCTACATCTGGAACTAGGAGTGAGGTCCTAACATCTCACGCCCATCTACGTGGCTAAATACACAAACACATTAGTCCTATGTGTTGTGAGATGTATTGGCTCCTTAAATCTATAGGTGCATGATATCTAAGGTATGTCCTATGCTAGTTCCAAAAAAATGAAAAGTAAGAAATAGTAGTAAGAAAATATAATTTGCAAGTTCCTATTCTACTACGCACATGCCTAATTTTCGTCTTAATAGACTGAATTCAGCTTCGGGTAGGGGTTTAGTAAATAGGTCTTCCAAGTTGGACTTCGATTCAACGTATTCGAGTTGTATGACTTTGTTGGCCACATGTTCTCGAATGAAATGATGTTTGACCTCTATATGTTTGGTCCTAGAATGATATATCGGATTCTTAGTTAGGTTAATTGAGCAAATGTTATCTACGTGGAGTTTAGTGTTCGTAAAGTCTAACTTAAAGTCGCGGAGAGTGTGCTTTATCCAATGAAGCTGAGTGACACACTCACACATCGCAATGTATTCGGCTTCGGTGGTAGAAAAGGCAACACAGTGTTGCTTCCAACTGCACCAACTCACTAGACTTGAGCTGAGAAGTTGACAACAACCACTCGTACTCTTTCTATCAAGCTTACTACCAGCATAGTCCGAATCAGAGTAGTCGGTTAGTTCGAACTCGGTAGATCAAGGGTACCAAATACAGACATTAAGTGTACCCTTTAGATATCTAAGGATACGCTTGACTAGAGTTAGGTGAGACTCCTTGGCACATGTTTGGAACCTTGCGCACATACTTACTGCAAATAAGATATCAGGTTGGCTTGCAGTTAAGTAAAGGAGACTCCCTATTACGCTCCTATAGTATTTTAAATCGATTGAATTTCCGATTAGATCTTCTTCTATATTTACATTCATTGCCATTGGAGTATTAATAATTTTAGCGTCTTGCATTCCAAAGCGTTTAATTAATTCCCTAGTATATTTGCGTTGATGTAGGTATATTCCATCTTTAGTTTGTTTAATTTGTAGACCTAAGAAGAAACTCAACTCTCCTACTAAATTCATTTCAAATTCACTTTCCATATGTGAAATGAATTCATTCAGAAGGATTGAGTTGGTAGTTCCGAAAATAATATCATCTACGTAGATTTGGGCTATGAATATGTCTTTACCTACGATTTTTATGAAAAGAGTTGGGTCAACTACACCTTGGTTAAATCCTTTGGACTTAAGATAAACTGAAAGCCTCTCGTACCATGCTCGAGGAGCTTGTTTAAGTCCATAGAGGGCTGTCTTTAACCGAAGAACATGGTCAGGTTTATCTAGACTTTCAAAACCGGGGGGTTGACTAACATAAACCTCTTCTTTAATGTATCCATTCAAGAATGCTGACTTTACATCCATTTGAAATAACTTAAATCCTCGATGTGCAGCATATGCTAATAACATTTGAATGGACTCTAACCTAGGTACTGAAGCATAGGTCTCGTCGTAATCTAAACCTTAGACTTGACTAAACCCTTTAGCGACTAGTCTAGCTTTATTTCTAACTACTTCACCTTTATCATCAAGTTTATTTCTAAACACCCACCTTATTCCAATGATTGTTTTATCTATAGGTGGTGGTACTAATTCTCATACTTCGTTCCTAGTGAATTGAGCTAGCTCTTCTTGCATTGCAATAATCCAATTGGGATCAAGAAGAGCTTGGTCAATAGTTTTGGGTTCAATTTTAAAAATCAAGGAGATTTAACTAAGGTTTCTGTATGAGGCTCTAGATCGAACTCCTAGACTTGGATCACCTATCACTTGGTCGATAGGATGATTCGTTTGAGTCCTAGTTTGGTTTGGGTTTGGGTTTGGGTCATATACCACTTGAACAATAGGATGACTCGTTTGAGTCCTAATTTGGTTAGAGTCATCCACCACTTGGTCAATATACTTACTTGGTTGACTTAGCTTAGGATTAATACTAGACTTGATCTCCGAATCGAAGTTGAGTCTGGTATGAATCGACTCGCTAATTGGGGTTGCCGGGGGTTTTGTAGGTTCGTGTCCTTCATCAAATGCTACATTGATAGTTTCCTCGACTCTAAGGGTGTCATGATTGTATACTCTATATGCTCTACTCGTAGTCAAGTATCCTAGAAAGATTCCAGTCGAGGTTTTGGATGTAAATTTCCCTAGGTAATCCTTAGTGTTAAGGATATGTACCTTACACCCAAATACCCTAAAGTACTTGATATTAGGTATTTTATCATGATAAATCTTGTATGAGGTCTTGAGGTTCCTCTTTACCATAAGGATCCTGTTGGTGATCGGTCGGTCGGCTAGAGGGGGGTGAATAGCCCTCTTTACTTGGATGGTAGATTTTGCTCATCTACAAAACTAATTAGCGCAAGCGGAAATAACAAAAAAAAGACAAGCAAACAAACAAAGAAGAATACAAACGCTAACACAAAATGTAACGTGGATCACGGCTATGCCACTAATCCACGGTCTGATTCGTCTAAGGTGAATAACTCCTCCAAAGCCAATCACTATTGGTCTCTCCTTTGCACCAAGCTAGGTGGAGGTAACCTTTACAACCAAAATCACTCTTCTTACAATAAGAATGAAGTAAAAGCAAGTAAGAAGAGTGGGAAGACGTTTATGACACTTTGGGAGAAGATTAGAGTTGAAGCATTAGCTCCCCAAAGCCTCATCCCCTTTCTCTTTATAGAGGAAGAGGGTTTCTTCCCATTGACACTGGAGCAGTCGACTAATGGCACCATCAGTCGACTTGTCCTGTAGCCGTTGCCCAATAACGGTCGCTTTAAACGTTGGATTTCAACCAATGGCAACATCATCAGTCGAGTGCTCCACGAGCTCGACTCCATTCTCTGCAAATGCACAGTGCCATCGATCACATCCCTTGGCGATCGATTGAGCAATGATCGCCGATCCATGGCGATCGACTTCTTGGGCCAAATGCCCATGAGTCGGACACTAGTCGAACCCGTTCGACTCAGAATAGTCGACTGCCATTCATGGCAGTCGACTGATGTCGGGAAAACTCATCCGACACTTAGCCAAATGGCCAAGTTTCACCTAAGAGCTACTACCCCTTCACGGGTTACATTCGCTCACTCTCATCCCTTGGAGTCCCTCGCCTTAGAAGTTATCTTCATCCGGCCATGCCCCTCGGATGCGCCAAGCGCACGGCTCTGCAGCGCCATCCTTCGCGTCTCACCCTGAAGTCTACTTCCTTCGGCTTCACTCCAAGCTCCTCGTCCGGCGGTCCCTTGGATGCTCCAAGCGCACGGCTTCCGCAAAGCTATCCTTCACCGACTCAAGGACCGAGTCATAAGAGGTGAAACTCGCCAAGGCTCCATGTGCGAATTACTAAGCCCTGCAAGACTCCAATACACATATCAAACCATAACTATAACCTAACTTAAACCCTTTGTCACACACATCAAAACCTTATCATGGCAAGAGATTGCCCTAACAAATCCTATTTTGGACATAGCATGTCGTACTCACGGCTTCCGCTCAAAACCTATCGGTTAGGTTATACTCGTTTAACATTGTCCTAATGACTTCTTGTATGGTTCTATTTTTTTGTTCTACTAGGCCATTTTGTTGTGGAGTTCTAAGGCAAGAGAACTCATGGTGGTATCCATTTAGGTTACAGAATTCTGTAAACCTATGGTTTTCGAATTCACCACCATGATCAGTCCTAAGTCTTTTGATTTTAATGCTTTGTTGATTTTCTATTAACTTAAATAGGTTGATTAATTGATCTAGGATATCACTTTTGTGTTTAATGAACCTAACCCAAGTAAATCTAGAATGGTCATAAATTATGACTAAGCAGAATTTACTCCCATTAAGTGACTTAGCTCCTTGTGAATCAAATAGATCCATGTGCAGGAGCTCAAGAACACTTTTGGTTCGTTCTTGATTAGTTAGTTGATGTTGTGTCCTAGACTGTTTACCTTGTTGACAAGTATTACATATTTTATTATCCAAGTTAATGAGGTTAGGCAAACCTCTGACTAAGTCACTCTGACTCATCTTGTGGATGAGTCTTGGGTGTGAGTGACCGAGTCGTCGGTACCACAACCATGATTCCTTTTGCCGTGTCATAAAACACTTGGTTGAGGAGTTAGTTAAGTTAATAGTGTAAATATTGTTATTTCTGGTTCCCTTAAGGATTGTTTTAGAGGTTTCATTTGTATTAATTACGCATTCATTTTCTAGAAATATGACCTTATAGTTATTATCACACAATTGGCTTACACTAAGTAAATTATATCCAATAAGACATTTTGAATAATAAAGTTAGAGTTGAGCTCAATATCACCTGATCCGATGATTTTGAGCTTGCCGTTGTTTTCGAAGGCTATCGATCCTTGTCGTTTGAATCGAAGCTTCGAAAACTTGAGTTGATCCCCGGTCATGTGTCAGGAGCAACCACTGTCCAACATCCATTGATCCTACATGCAAGGTAGTTGGATCAGACATTGGATTTATTAAAGATTGGTTAGAGATTATTAACCTAAATCATCTCACCCATGTCTACATGATCAAACATGTTAACCCTATATGCTCTTGTGAGATGACTTCCAATTTTACTTGATTTAAATTTAATGATTTGAACACTTGTCAACCTTGCGTTAGATTCGGATTTGACCTTAGGCTCATCAAGTCACTTTTTCAAGATCATGGCTTCCAGGTCGTGGCGAGGCACAGATGCCTTCTTTGATCGGAACAACGACCACTTCATTAGACAAAGCCATTTTCAAGAAAATAGAGACTTGACTCACCTAAGACCACTTCCTGGTCTAACTAGTCTAGGATACGGTGAGGTAGCTTCACCTAGTTCCACTTGGTCAAGTGCACTGAACTAGATACACCTTATCTAGCCCGAATACACAAGACTCCATTTTCCTAGCGTACTATCATCTCGCCGAATCCTGGTACTATGTTATCAAGTATTGACGAGTTATAATCCTATCTAGCCATTATAAAAAGAGGAATCAAACTAAATAAAGAACCTAAGCATGCAATTTCTAAGTTAAAATACAAACAAGTTTTGTACTGGCTCCCCCTAGACCGTTGAATCGGTTCAGTCTCTATACATTGTGGATTTGGTCATTGGAAACCCAGTACTGGTTCGATCCTATGTTTGAAATCAAGGCGGTCTTAGGGAGCCATGCTTGGACACATTTTTTATGTCGACTTACAATCGACATATACGACTTGTTGGTCATATTTGAGCTAAACCCTAGTTCGGCCTTGTTGTACACAACCCTTTGCGATCCAAATAGGAGGTCAAGTCATTTGGATCCCAAAGTAAACCTTTCCAACGTGTTCCTAAGATCATCGATTTGACTCTTCAAGAGTGAGTTATCAACTTCGAGCTTTTCGACCCGAGTTGAGTCCTCCTCTCGAACTCGACTAGTCGAAGAGGTTAGGGAGACCTTATGTTTGAGGAGTTTAACTTCCTCAAACAGGGTCTCGACCTTCGACTCGGACTTAGCTAATTTCCTAGTTAAGAACTTAATTGCACTATAAAGCGTACTAATAAGGGATCAACTTACCTTGAGTGTATCTTTTTAACCGGATGCATATCCGTGGCTTGTCTTGAATAGTGCTTCGCAGTCCGACTCATCTTCAATTTTCGATTCATGTTGCGGTTCCGACTCCATCTCCGATTCCACCAGTTTAGCCATAAGGACATGATCATCATCTTCTTCCTCGGATGCTTCTTCCCATGTAGCGTTGAGTGCCTTTTGTGTTATGGTGCTTTGCTCTTGAGTTTTGGGCACTCTGACTTGATGTGTCCAAACCTGTTGCATTCGTAACATCTAATATTCAAACTTTTAGGCTTACCTTCATTGGGTCGAGTGATGGTTCATTTTTGGCCCTTTACTATCCTCCGAACTAGGTTGACTTGTTCGACATCCATTTCTGAGTCGACCTCCAAATCGGACTCATCCTCTTCTTCCTTCGGGGGTGGCTTGCTTGCGGTTTTCTTCCTCGAACCTGCAAAAAGTGCTATACCCTTCTTGGGTTCCGAGTTAGATTGCTCATGAAGTTCGAAATCAGAAAATAACTCATCTAACCTATGTTTCTAAAGATCCTTGGAGACCTTGTAGGTGAAGGGAATTGCTTCGGAAGGCTCATTGGCTCCCATGTCCCCAGATTAAAATTTTCACTAATGAAAAACAAATCCAGATGGGATGAGCTTCCTAAGCATAACCAATTCATCGTCGTGCTAACAACTTGAGTGATTGCTTGAACAAACTAGTTGTTCAAGCAACCCAACTCTTCTAGTTGGTTAGCCGCAGAAGAGACGACGGACGGATCACCGGTTTTTGTGTTTGTCTTTGGGGTCCATGATTATACAAATACATACAAATGAAAACTAGTATAATCAACACATAAGAACATGCTAAGATAAAAAAAAATTGTAAAACTTTTATACCTCTCAATATTCTACCGTATGTTCTATCCTCCTCGTGGACGTCGTGTGGGCGAAGATCCTCCACGAGTAGAAGTCGCCTAGATCACGTTCTTCCTTTCCTTGTTCGCTCCGAACAAAGAGAAGAACCAAACAAAGACTCCTTCTCCTTTCTAGAACTGACCACCAAGCTAAGGAGCTTGATATCGCCGCCGGTCAAGGAGTAGATAGTTGAGTGCTGGCCAACCTTGAAGAAAGATTACCGTCGGCCAAGGAGTGGATGATTGGGCACCGGCCAACTTTGGATAAAAGATGCCGCCGGCCACCAAGGTGAGGGATCAATGAACGCCGGCCAACCTTGAAGAGAGGTTGCCGCTAACCAAGGAATAGGAGAAGGAACAATGAGGATGGGCGCCGGCCAAAACAAGTTGGAAGAAGATGGGCGCCGACTTTTCCTTTCCAAGAATTGCCGCCCAAGCCTATCTTCCAAACCCTAGCCGCCCAAACTAAAAACCTAACTTCCTTCTTGATATCCCACGCCCAATCCCTTAGCTTTCCTTTTATAGAGTTGGGCTTAGGCCTCCTTTAATCTCCACCGTCGGATCTAGGGATTTAATCTCCACCGTGGGATCTAGGGTTTCATCCCAACCGTCGGATCTAGGGTTTTATCCCAACCGTCGGATCTAGGGTTTCATCCCAACCGTCGGATCTAGGGTTTCATCCCAACCGTCGGATCTAGGGTTTTATCCCAACCGTCGGATCTAAGGTTTCATCCCAATCGTCGGTTTTAGAGATTCAATCTCAACCGTTGGTTCTAGAGTTTTGTTTTACATCCTTGGATCTAGAGTTCATGAGGATTATATTAGGCTACGATAGGGACCATGAGGAGGAGTTGGATCTTGGCCACCCGATGGATCGGAACCACACAAACTTGATCCATCAATGATGTTCCATTCCACTAGAGGATCATCATTGAATTACCTCACCAACCCCCATAAATCAATATGGGCTTCATATATTATTTGTACATCCATCTCCCCGTGTTTAAGATATCGAATGTCCGTTAATTAATTGATTTACTTACCATCAATCAATTAACATCTAACTCCTCGAGTAGTACCACTCAACCTTATCATCATGTTGACTAAGTCAACCAGCTGGGTTTACATGATGAACCTTATGAGCTCCTCAAGGGGACATCATCAACCTAATATATAGGACACGGTTTCCTCCTATAATCAACGACACACCATGTAAATAATATAATTTCCCAACTTACCGGGCATATTGATTTAATCCATCTAAATCTCACTCTTTGGTAAATCAAAGAAATAAATACTAAGTACATGTGCCCGTTATTATATCGGGATTAAGAGCATGTACAACATAATATCCGAGGTTCGATTCAATTATGTAGTCGGCAATAAATTGAATCACCTCTATGTCGGTCCTGCTCAATACACCTAAGTGTAGTAGTGTAACTCTATGTTCAAGACAAAACAATACCAAGCTACACTACAACCATGCCAATGGTTTGTCCAAAACCATCTTGGTTGTGAGCCTCTACTTATATTCTACAAGGGACTGATAACATGATCTTCTGTGCCACACCAAGCACCATGTTATCTACAATGTAAAATATTAGACAATATGCACACATATAATAAATATAAAGTGCAAACAATGATCATGTGATTCTTATTTCAAAATAAAAATGTTCATACAAAAAGAGCTAGGCTTTCAGTATACATTCCAACAGTAGGCATCGACCATGGATGCCCACAAGGTATTCCTCAGAAAAGAGTTAAGAACATACCTTATAAGGTCGCGGTTTTTGACCTTTTACCTGATCGCGTGTAAGTTGTTGACTATGTCTTGAACACGAGCGTGAAGTTGCATTGTCGTTTCGTGTTCCTGCATTTTTATATTATATAACTTATTAAACAAAAGATCGCGCTTACATACCTTGGCTTCATCGGCCCCTTCATGTAGCTCAACTAGCTTTGTCCAAAGGTCCTTTGCGCTGATGAAGGGGCTAGTGCGATTAAGAGGTTCCTTGGACAAGCCGCATTGGAGGATTTGAGTTACCTTGGCGTTGGCTTCGACTTGTCTTTTTGTTGCAATGGTCCATTGGTCATAATCCAAGGATTCACCCACTTCATTAGTCGGAAGTGTGAATCCCGTTTGGATTATGATCCACATCTCGATTTGAGTTTTAAGAAAGCATTCCATCTGACCCTTCCAATAACGGAAGTCATCTCCATTGTAAAATAGAGGTCGGACGGTGCTAAAACCCTCGAGATGGGCCATTGATACAAAAGAAACAAGAAAATGAAGACGAGAAACCTAACAACGACACAAACACACGAAATGTACCAAGACTCGTGTCTTGGATTAGTAGTGCGGGAGGAAAACTAACCAAATGAAATAAATTTGAAATAAACAGAATAAAAAGGAAAAAAAATCTATAAAAGGCTAGATCAGTGGTTTCACCGAATCTAAGCAACCCTCGGCTCTGATACCAATTGTTGGATTGAAGCGGATCGCTAGAGGGGGGGTGAATAGAGACAAACCTTTTCTTTTTCGAATTCGTTTCAAAACAAATATACGTAGTGGAAAGATAAATGTAAATTAAAAGAGACAAATATATTTTTTACTTGGTTCTTAGCCTTCGGCTACTACTCCAAGGACCTAGTGATCCTTGATCACGCATGGAGGACAAATCACTAAAGAACTCCTCCTCATTAGAGGTAGGAGTTAATCGATACAAGAAAGCACCAAAAACTTGAGGTAGAGGGACACTCCCCCTCTCCTCGTTACGATAAAAACTCCGAGACAATTAAACCAATAAACTGAAATGAATCTTATAACGACGGAACAAAATACAAACAATTTAAACCTAAAGCGTCGGAGAGGAAGCACTTCATTGTCGGAGAGTTGTAGCTTTGCGAAGGCTTTTGGAAGCTTAGAATTGATGATGAAACCCTAGGATAGACCCTCCTTTTATAGCCTTTGAGCCCCTTTTCGAGAGAAACTTCAACCAATCAAATTTGAGCACCACTCCCCTTGAAATGAGGTGATAAGCCTTGACTCCTCGAAGATGATCCTTGACCATCAGTTGACTGATAGCCATCATCAGTTGACTAATGGCAACATCAGTCGAATGTTGACCGCAGACAATCGACTGATTGACAACAGTCGAGTCCTCCAAGCTGGCAGTCGACTGATGCTAGTTGAAATGACAAGTTAGATAAATAAAAACTTTATTTTGACGACCTCCGACCGTCCAATCTCGACCTAGACCGTCGATGAGATGTCTCGGGTCGGATCTACACTTAAGTCTATCCCCGTAAGGAGGATACGACCTCACTTACACATGCACACACACGAGCTTATCTCGATACTTACTGTGTCTCTTTTTCTTCCGGCCATCCACTCGATTCCTTCAGCTCCCTCCGAAGTCACTCGAGTGTCGTCCGATCACCGCGGCTTCCTCCGGGTGTCGCTAGCCTTCAGCTCCAGTGTTGGCACTTTTCTGCACAATTGATTTAGCTTGTGAGATAACAATATGAGCTTAACTTTATATCGTTTGCTATAATCAAAACTCAGGTTTGACTTAGGTGCCTACTACAACCAACACTAGAAAACCAAAACAATAGCTATAGATCTTAACCAAACACCAATTGCAAATATAGATTCAATAACCAAAAGATATTTTAACCAACATGTTCTAACTCAACACAAACTACTCCCTAGTCCTAGAATTAGAGAATCTACTCCATGAATGCGAGAGAAGAATCACAAGGCATTATCGAATTCATATATACAAGATAAAGTATGGAAAGAATATATAGATTACAATGCATTGAGGCTATTCTCTCTGGCATTGAGGTGGAGAACTTGGATCTTGAGTGATTTCCTTGCGGAGCCTTTTGGAAGCATAGAATTGGTGATGAAACCCTAGGATAGGCCCTCCTTTTATAGCCTTTGAGCCCCTTTTCGAGAGGAACTTCAGCCAATCAAATTTGAGCACCACTCCCCTTTAAATGAGGTGATAAGCCTTGACTCCTCGAAAATGATCCTTGACTATTAGTTGACTGATAGCCATCATCAGTTGACTAATGGCAGCATCAGTCGAATGTTGACCGCAGACAATCGTGGATTGACGATCAAGTCCTCCAAGTAGCGATCGTGATGCTAGTTGAAATGACAAGTTAGATAAATAAAAACTTTATTTCGACGACCTCCGACCGTCCGATCTCGACCTAGACCGCCGATGGGATGTCTCGGGTCAGATCTACACTTAAGTCTATCCACGTAAGGAGGATACGACCTCACTTACACACGCACACACACGAGCTTATCTCGATACTTACTGTGTCTCTTTTTCTTCCGGCCTTCCACTCGATTCCTTCAGCTCCCTCCGAAGTCACTCGAGTGTCGTCCGATCACCGTGGCTTCCTCCGGCTGTCGCTAGCCTTCAGCTCCAGTGTTGGCACTTTTCTTCACACTTGATTTAGCTTGTGAGATAACAATATGAGCTTAACTTTATATCGTTTGCTATAATCAAAACTCAGGTTTGACTTAGGTGCCTACTGCACCAACACTAGAAAACCAAAACAATAGCTATAGATCTTAACCAAACACCAATTGAAAATATAGATTCAATAACCAAAAGATATTTGAACCAACATGTTCTAACTCAACACAAACTACTCCCTAGTCCTAGAATTAGAGAATCTACTCCATGAATGCGAGAGAAGAATCACAAGGCATTGTCGAATTCATATATACAAGATAAAGTATGGAAAGAATATATAGATTACAATGCATTGAGGCTATTCTCTCTGGCGTTGAGGTGGAGAACTTGGATCTTGAGTGATTTCCTTGCGGAGGCTTTTGGAAGCTTAGAATTGATGATGAAACCCTAGGATAGGCCCTCCTTTTATAGCCTTTGAGCCCCTTTTCGAGAGGAACTTCAGCCAATCAAATTTGAGCACCACTCCCCTTGAAATGAGGTGATAAGCCTTGACTCCTCAAAAATGATCCTTGACCATCAGTTGACTGATAGCCATCATCAGTTGACTAATGGCAGCATCAGTCGAATGTTGACCGCAGACAATCGACTGATTGACAACAGTCAAGTCCTCCAAGCTGGCAGTCGACTGATGCTAGTTGAAATGACAAGTTAGATAAATAAAAACTTTATTTCGACGACCTCCGACCGTCCGATCTCGACCTAGACTGCCGATGGGATATCTCGGGTCAGATCTACACTTAAGTCTATCCACGTAAGGAGGATACGACCTCACTTACACACGCACACACACGAGCTTATCTCGATACTTACTGTGTCTCTTTTTCTTCCGGCCATCCACTCGATTCCTTCAGCTCCCTCCGAAGTCACTCGAGTGTCGTCCGATCACCGCGGCTTCCTCCGGGTGTCGCTAGCCTTCAGCTCCAGTGTTGGCACTTTTCTGCACAATTGATTTAGCTTGTGAGATAACAATATGAGCTTAACTTTATATCGTTTGCTATAATCAAAACTCAGGTTTGACTTAGGTGCCTACTACAACCAACACTAGAAAACCAAAACAATAGCTATAGATCTTAACCAAACACCAATTGCAAATATAGATTCAATAACCAAAAGATATTTGAACCAACATGTTCTAACTCAACACAAACTACTCCCTAGTCCTAGAATTAGAGAATCTACTCCATGAATGCGAGAGAAGAATCACAAGGCATTGTCGAATTCATATATACAAGATAAAGTATGGAAAGAATATATAGATTACAATGCATTGAGGCTATTCTCTCTGGCGTTGAGGTGGAGAACTTGGATCTTGAGTGATTTCCTTGCGGAGCCTTTTGGAAGCTTAGAATTGATGATGAAACCCTAGGATAGGCCCTCCTTTTATAGCCTTTGAGCCCCTTTTCGAGAGGAACTTCAGCCAATCAAATTTGAGCACCACTCCCCTTGAAATGAGGTGATAAACCTTGACTCCTCGAAAATGATCCTTGACTATCAGTTGACTGATAGCCATCATCAGTTGACTAATGGCAGCATCAGTCGAATGTTGACCGCAGACAATCGACTGATTGACAACAGTCAAGTCCTCCAAGCTGGCAGTCGACTGATGCTAGTTGAAATGACAAGTTAGATAAATAAAAACTTTATTTTGACGACCTCCGACCGTCCGATCTCGACCTAGACCGCCGATGGGATGTCTCGGGTCAGATCTACACTTAAGTCTATCCACGTAAGGAGGATACGACCTCACTTACACACGCTCACACACGAGCTTATCTCGATACTTACTGTGTCTCTTTTTCTTCCGGCCTTCCACTCGATTCCTTCAGCTCCCTCCGAAGTCACTCGAGTGTCGTCCGATCACCGTGGCTTCCTCCGGCTGTCGCTAGCCTTCAGCTCCAGTGTTGGCACTTTTCTTCACACTTGATTTAGCTTGTGAGATAACAATATGAGCTTAACTTTATATCGTTTGCTATAATCAAAACTCAGGTTTGACTTAGGTTCCTACTGCACCAACACTAGAAAACCAAAACAATAGCTATAGATCTTAACCAAAAGATATTTGAACCAACATGTTCTAACTCAACACAAACTACTCCCTAGTCCTAGAATTAGAGAATCTACTCCATGAATGCGAGAGAAGAATCACAAGGCATTGTCGAATTCATATATACAAGATAAAGTATGGAAAGAATATATAGATTACAATGCATTGAGGCTATTCTCTCTGGCGTTGAGGTGGAGAACTTGGATCTTGAGTGATTATGGAGGCTTTTGGAAGCTTAGAATTGATGATGAAACCCTAGGATAGGCCCTCCTTTTATAGCCTTTGAGCCCCTTTTCGAGAGGAACTTCAGCCAATCAAATTTGAGCACCACTCCCCTTGAAATGAGGTGATAAGCCTTGACTCCTCAAAAATGATCCTTGACCATCAGTTGACTGATAGCCATCATCAGTTGACTAATGGCAGCATCAGTCGAATGTTGACCGCAGACAATCGACTGATTGACAACAGTCAAGTCCTCCAAGCTGGCAGTCGACTGATGCTAGTTGAAATGACAAGTTAGATAAATAAAAACTTTATTTCGACGACCTCTGACCGTCCGATCTCGACCTAGACTGCCGATGGGATGTCTCGGGTCAGATCTACACTTAAGTCTATCCACGTAAGGAGGATACGACCTCACTTACACACGCACACACACGAGCTTATCTCGATACTTTCTGTGTCTCTTTTTCTTCCGGCCTTCCACTCGATTCCTTCAGCTCCCTCCGAAGTCACTCGAGTGTCGTCCGATCACCGTGGCTTCCTCCGGCTGTCGCTAGCCTTCAGCTCCAGTGTTGGCACTTTTCTGCACACTTGATTTAGCTTGTGAGATAACAATATGAGCTTAACTTTATATCGTTTGCTATAATCAAAACTCAGGTTTGACTTAGGTGCCTACTGCACCAACACTAGAAAACCAAAACAATAGCTATAGATCTTAACCAAACACCAATTGCAAATATAGATTCAATAACCAAAAGATATTTGAACCAACATGTTCTAACTCAACACAAACTACTCCCTAGTCCTAGAATTAGAGAATCTACTCCATGAATGCGAGAGAAGAATCACAAGGCATTGTCGAATTCATATATACAAGATAAAGTATGGAAAGAATATATAGATTACAATGCATTGAGGCTATTCTCTCTGGCGTTGAGGTGGAGAACTTGGATCTTGAGTGATTTCCTTCCTCCCCGTTGCAAGTTTTCGAAGCATTTTTGGCCTTCGGAGTGTTCTCCTAGTCGTCATGCCTCTCCCTAGGGTTTAGGCATGGCTTTCTTTATATAGACATCAGGTCGACTCTTCACGAAATTTGAAAAAAGACCTAATCGCACCAAAACACTGGGCACCACACAACCGTGTGTTTCCACATGGTCAGGCCGTGTGTGGCCCTATGGTGGCCAATCTCGAGCTTCGGACATGACCGTGTGTAGCCACACGCTCTGGCCATGTGACCTACTGCATCCAGTTGCCAAATGCTCTTTTTCGTTCCGAAAGTGCGTCATTTTCCCCATTAAATGCTATCCTGCACACAAAAGTACACACAGTAGATCTCCAAACCATAAAATAGGAAATGCATGCAAAACAAAGTAAAATATTCATGAAACAAACATAAAATGAAATGAGATGTGAGTGAAAACTACTTTTAAAACCCTATATGTTTTGCTCACATCAATTCCCCCAGACTTAGATCTTTGCTTGTCCTCAAGCAAACCTCAATGATATGAAATTTTAAAAAGGTATCGTTCCATACTTAGCATATTAACTTGATTTATCAAGTGGTATTTTCAATCAAAGGAAAATAGATGTGTTCTAAAAATTCACTAAGTTAGCTCCTCGTGCACGTGCCAAGAGAATCTTCTTAGGGGATACTAGTTCCATGGTAATATAAGTCATCATCCTATAGCTTTCATAAGGCCTCTAGCTCTTAAGCACTTACCTACCCAAAACGAGGGTTGTTGCCTAGATCTAGCACAAAGTCTCAAAGGTGTGCTAGGTATTGAGAGAAATTGATAGGTGTTTTCCCAATAACTTAACTTGGTCTCAAAGGGGCACCTAACCATTTCCACCCACGACAACTATTTTTTATCCCTCATAATATTTTTTTTTCAATTTTTTTCTCTCTTTTTCTTTCTTTTTGTCTTTTCTTATTCCACTTTTTCTTTCTTTCTTTATTTTTCCTCTCTCTTGGGATTTTGATTTTTCCGAATGGGCTTCCACAATCCGAGCATCTCAAGTAACTAAAATGCTAAATCTAGAGTCACATATGGAATCCAAAGTACTAGACTACTGAGATGAATCATAACTAGGTACATACTAGATTTTCCCTTTCAGAATGTTCATCATGTGTAGGTGTAAAAATAAAAGCTAACTAGTGTAAGTCTAGAACATTCATTAGAGCAAATAAAATAAAATACAACGAGGTAAATGATGTTAAGCTACCCATGAAATCAACTCATGAACAAATTTTAGAAATAATATAGAGGGAGATTTATAGATAACAAAAATTAAGTGTTAAAAGAAACTAAACAACTTATGCATGAACAAATGAATGTTAACCATAATGCAAATATCAGGATAGAAACTACTGTTAGAAACAAAATAAATCAAAACTTGGGGTACCCTCCAGACTTAAGTGAAGCATACCTCTAGTATGGTGGACGAGGTGGAAAGTCCGGTAGCCTCAGCATCTCGGGATCCTGGGAGAATCTTGTAACGCCCGTAAAATTCCTAGCAATTTTACAAGAATTTTTGGCTTGATGATAATGGGCTTTATGTAGGCCTTTTTCCAAAACAAAAGAAAATAAGCCAAAAATGGATACAAGACCTAGGAATTGAACTCCAGACCTCTAGAGATAGCCAAGCCCTATAGATGTACCCACTAACCATAAGCCCAATAGGATTGTATGATTAAGGAAGGGGGGGAACTATAGATAAATGGGACTAAGGGTAAATGAAGAGGCATAGAAAAGAAAAGAGGAACTTCTCTTCCTCCTCCCTTTATAAAGAAGAGGGAAGATTGAAATTGTTTACTTCCTCTCTTCTTCTTCCTCCCTTCTCACCGAAATCCTAAGGCTTTTCCTCTACATTCCCTCTTTTGGCCGAATCCTATCCAAGCTAGAGAAGGCTAAGTGTTGATCTTCTTTAGGTTATCTTCCCCACCCCAAGCAAAGCGAAGGATGTAAGTATCCCTCACCTGCATACGAGTAGCTTCGGTTGACGTTTTATAAAAGAAATCTATATTGTTATATTCGGCCAAGATATGATCTAGGGTTTCCATGAAGTTGTATGCCATGCTTTTGTAATTAGATGATGATGTTAGGGCTTAAAACGGATTAGGTCAAAAGTTAACCCTAGGAAACCCTATGAACCATTCGGCCAACATGGGTTTTGTTGGTGTTTTATTGAAGTTATATCTTGTTTTTGCTTGCAAGTGATGATGTTAGCATGTTATAGGGATTAGGATAAAGATCTAACTCTAGAGGCCTCCATGACCCATTCTGCCAAGTCATGAACTAGGGTCTCAAAGAAGCTCTATGCTATGTTTATGCTATGTTTTATAACTAGATTATGATGTTAGGGTTTAAAGTGGGTTAGAACAAAAGCTAACCCTAATGAACACTATAGTTCTATTCGGCCAAACCCTACTTTTAGGGTTTCAATGAAGTTCCATGCCATATTATGGGAACTAGATGATGATTTTAGGGCTTAAAGTGGGTTAGAACAAAAGCTAACCCTAATGAACACTATAGTTCTATTCGGCCAAACCCCACTATAGGGTTTCAATGAAGTTTCATACTATGTTTTGTAACTATATGATGAGGTTAAGTTTTAAAAGGGGATTAGGTCAAAAGTTAAACCTAAAGGCCCTACATGGACCATTCGGCCACCTTTGGTTCTTAGGTTACAATGAAGTTCATACCATGAATTTTATGGAATTTGTATGCATATGTATGTTACTTGAATTAGGATTAAGGTCTAAACCCTAAAAAGCCTATAAGGGCCATTCGGCCACCTTTGACCTCTTTAGGGTAGAATGAAGTTCATACCATGAATTGTATGCTATGTTATGTTAATGAAATCAGTTATGTTGTTATGAAATGAAGCATGCTATGTTATGTTAATGAAATCAGTTATGTTGTTATGAAATAAAGTATGTCATGCTATGTTGATGAAATAAGTTATGTTGTTATGAAATGAAGCATGCCATGCTATGTTAATGAAATAAGTTATGTTGTTATGAAATGAAGTATGCCATGCTATGTTAATGAAATAAGTTATGTTGTTATGAAATAAAGTATGCCATGCTATGTTAATGAAATAGGATATGTTGTTATGAAATGAAGTATGCCATGCTATGTAAATGAAATGAAGCCTGATGTGTATGAAATGAATTATGCCATGTTATGAAAATGAAATGAAGCATGATGTGTATGAAATGAAGTATGCTATGCTATGTTAATGAAGTGAAGCATGAGGAGTATGAAATGAAGTATGCTACGCTATGTAAATGAAATGAAGCATGATGTGTTATGAAACGAAGTATGCTATGCTATGTTAATAAGATATGTAGTAAAGTAAGCATATAAGTATTTTACCTTCTGCATGGCTTGTACCAAGACCTTAACAAGGTCCAAGAAGGGATGGGCTCCTAAGATGCCCTAGGTCGATGGAATAAGACTCGGGCCTAGGACGGGCTTCTATGTATGATTGCCCCTAGGTCGATGGAATAAGATTCGGGCCTAGTACGGGATGAGCTCCAAGATGCCTTAGGTCGATGGAGTAAGACTCGGGCCTAGGATGGGCTTCTACGCTATGACGATTGACCCTAGGTCGATGGAATAAGACTCGGGCCTAGAAACCTATTAGGTTCGAGACTTGCTACCTCGGGCCTATTTAGGGATGCGCGCTATGATAATGAAGAAGTGGTAAAATGTCGGGCCCAAATATGTTGAGATTTATATTTACGTACCTAGCATATATGTTTTCAAAAGCATCTTACATATGTATGTCATGATGGTTAAGTTACATGTTATGTTAAATAATATGCCATGATTGTTAAGTTACATGTTATGTTAAACGATATGCCAAGAATGTTAAGTTATATGTTATGAAAGTTATGCTTTATGATATGTTATGAATGTTTACATGCTTACGTTAGATACGTTATGAAAGTTATGCTTTATGATATGCTATGAATGTTTACATGTTTACGTTAGATACATTACAAGTTATGTTGATGATACGGTGATCCATGCTATATTTCACTTACGTTACTTATGCTACATGTTAAGTTGATGACACCAAGTATGTTACATGTTATATTGCTTCTATGTTGTGAATGCTGCATGATTAATGATAATGTATGGTTTTAGTGAGTAGGACAGGATCTTACTAAGCCTATGTGCTTATAGTTTATCTTTCCTCATCGCAGATAAGGGTAAGGGATGGATAAACTAAAGGGAGCAGCAGGAGGGGCCAATGTGTGTGGTAGTGGCATGGTGGAGAAGATCCGTTAGGTCTAAACATGTTTACCTATGATGAAGATGTCTATTCATGTCCTCACTTATGTCTCCTTATGATGATGATGTTATGAATTTACTAAGCACTAAGTATCTGCATATATGATGCATGCTCTATGTTAAGAAGAAGAAGTAAAGAAGAAGTAAGAAGAAGTATCTACCCACTATGAAGCATACTCTATGCTAAGAAGAAGAAGTATGTATATATATATGTATATATGTGTTAATGCATGTTTATGTTTAAAAGAAAAACAAAAAAAAAAAGTATTAAGAAGTATGTCTAAAGTCTTCCGCTGTGAGAATTAAGAAGTATGTATAAAGTCTTCCGCTGTATGTAATGTATGAACGGTCGCGTCACGCGCCGCCTCTCCGGACATTTAGGGTCCCAAGGGCGTGATAAAGTTGGTATCAGAGCGAATCTGCCTTTCCACTACACACACATCAAGCTCCAAATCCTGCCGCTCCAAGTAAGAATTCTATGTCCACTCTAACTTAGCTTATTTTATTCATGTATGATATAAAATGCCTTAGCTTCTTTTGCTCATGTATGATATAAAATGGATGATATGAAATGCCTTAAGATTAAAATGACTTTATGTTAGCTTTAGTCTAAGTATGCGTAGGACAACGAACGGGAACTTATACTAGTTTTACCTTAATGTATGAAGATAAACATGTCTGGAAGACGCAGTAGTAGAACTGATGAGCTAGCACCCCCGCATGACCTTACACACATAGTCACAGAACTCCAACGACAAGTTACAGAAAAACAACAAGTAATAACTACCCTAATGAATCAGCGAGGAAACCCTACTGCCCCACCAACGGGCCCCGGCCCGATGGTTCGACAGGAAGCTTACCTGATCCAGTGGCAGAGACTAAAGCCGGAAAATTTCTCTGGTACTGGTGAACCATGGGATGCCCAAGCCTGGTTCAAGACGGTGGAAAGCATCGTGGAGCTGCTGGACTGGCCCGAATGCGAGAAGATTAAGTGTGTATCATTCTGCCTGTCGGGAGATGCTCGGATGTGGTGGGAACGGGTTAAAACCAAGAGACAAGTAAATCAGATGAGATAGGCAGATTTCGAGTACGAATTCTTCGAAGAATTCTTCCACATGAGGGTGACCAACAAGCATTACGACGAGTTCACTGGTTTCCGACAAGGTGACCTATCGGTCAGCAAAGCCGTGAAGAGATTCAACCGACTCGCACGCCTGTACCCAGAGTTGGTCAGCACGGAAAGAGAAAGGGTCAGACTCATGAATATCATAAAGCATAACTTTCATAACGTATCTAACGTAAGCATGTAAACATTCATAACATATCATAAAGCATAACTTTCATAACATATAACTTAACATTCTTGGCATATCGTTTAACATAACATGTAACTTAACAATCATGGCATATTATTTAATATAACATGTAACTTAACAATCATGGCATATTATTTAATATAACATGTAACTTAACAATCATGGCATATTATTTAACATAACATGTAACTTAACAATCATGGCATATCATTTAACATAACATGTAACTTAACAATCATGGCATATCATTTAACATAACATGTAACTTAACAATCATGGCATATTATTTAACATAACATGTAACTTAACAATCATGGCATATTATTTAACATAACATGTAACTTAACAATCATGGCATATTATTTAACATAACATGTAACTTAACAATCATGACATACATATGCAAGATGCTTTTGAAAACATATATGCTAGGTACGTAAATATAAATCTCAACATATTTGGGCCCGGCATTGTACCACTTCTTCATTATCATAGCGCGCATCCCTAAATAGGCCCGAGGTAGCAAGTCTCGAACCTAATAGGTTTCTAGGCCCGAGTCTTATTCCATCGACCTAGGGGCAATCGTCATAGCGTAGAAGCCCATCCTAGGCCCGAGTCTTACTCCATCGACCTAAGGCATCTTGGAGCCCATCCCGTACTAGGCCCGAATCTTATTCCATCGACCTAGGGGCAATCATACATAGAAGCCCGTCCTAGGCCCGAGTCTTATTCCATCGACCTAGGGCATCTTAGGAGCCCATCCCTTCTTGGACCTTGTTAAGGTCTTGGTACAAGCCATGCAGAAGGTAAAATACTTATATGCTTACTTTACTACATGTCTTAGTAACATAGCATAGCATACTTCGTTTCATAACACATCATGCTTCATTTCATTTACATAGCGTAGCATACTTCATTTCATACACCTCATGCTTCACTTCATTAACATAGCATAGCATACTTCATTTCATACACATCATGCTTCATTTCATTTTCATAACATGGCATAATTCATTTCATACACATCGCTTCATTTCATTTACATAGCATGGCATACTTCATTTCAACATATCCTATTTCATTAACATAGCATGGCATCCTTTATTTCATAACAACATAACTTATTTCATTAACATAGCATGACATACTTCATTTCATAACAACATAACTTATTTCATTAACATAGCATGGCATACTTTATTTCATAACAACATAACTTATTTCATTAACATAGCATGGCATGCTTCATTTCATAACAACATAACTGATTTCATTAACATAACATAGCATACAATTCATGGTATG
This sequence comes from Wurfbainia villosa, assembly GCA_025175895.1. Taxonomy (NCBI): domain Eukaryota; kingdom Viridiplantae; phylum Streptophyta; class Magnoliopsida; order Zingiberales; family Zingiberaceae; genus Wurfbainia; species Wurfbainia villosa. The sequence continues at coordinate 85,109,159 of CM046001.1, forward strand.
AACTTCATTGTACCCTAAAGAGGTCAAAGGTGGCGAATGGCCCTTATAGGCTTTTTAGGTTTAGACCTTTAACCTAATTCAAGTAACATACATATGCATACAAATTCCATAAAATTCATGGTATGAACTTCATTGTAACCTAAGAACCAAAGGTGGCGAATGGTCCATGTAGGGCCTTTAGGTTTAACTTTTGACCTAATCCTTTTAAAACTTAACCTCATCATATAGTTACAAAACATAGTATGAAACTTCATTGAAACCCTATAGTGGGGTTTGGCCGAATAGAACTATAGTGTTCATTAGGGTTAGCTTTTGTTCTAACCCACTTTAAACCCTAAAATCATCATCTAGTTCCCATAATATGGCATGGAACTTCATTGAAACCCTAAAAGTAGGGTTTGGCCGAATAGAACTATAGTGTTCATTAGGGTTAGCTTTTGTTCTAACCCACTTTAAACCCTAACATCATAATCTAGTTATAAAACATAGCATAAACATAGCATAGAGCTTCTTTGAGACCCTAGTTCATGACTTGGCAGAATAGGTCATGGAGGCCTCTAGAGTTAGATCTTTATCCTAATCCCTATAACATGCTAACATCATCACTTGCAAGCAAAAACAAGATATAACTTCAATAAAACACCAACAAAACCCATGTTGGCCGAATGGTTCATAGGGTTTCCTAGGGTTAACTTTTGACCTAATCCGTTTTAAGCCCTAACATCATCATCTAATTACAAAAGCATGGCATACAACTTCATGGAAACCCTAGATCATATCTTGGCCGAATATAACAATATAGATTTCTTTTATAAAACGTCAACCGGGCTACTCGTGACGCAGTGAGGGATACTTACATCCTTCGCTTTTGGGGTGGGGAAGATAACCTAAAGAAGATCAACACTTAGCCTTCTCTAGCTTGGATAGGATTCGGCCAAAAGAGGGAATGTAGAGGAAAAGCCTTAGGATTTCGGTGAGAAGGGAGGAAGAAGAAGAGAGGAAGTAAACAATTTCAATCTTCCTCTTCTTTATAAAGGAGGAGGAAGAGAAGTTCCTCTTTTCTTTTCTATGCCTCTTCATTTACCCTTAGTCCCATTTATCTATAGTTCCCCCCCTTCCTTAATCATACAATCCTATTGGGCTTATGGTTAGTGGGTACATCTATAGGGCTTGGCTATCTCTAGAGGTCTGGAGTTCAATTCCTAGGTCTTGTATCCATTTTTGGCTTATTTTCTTTTGTTTTGGAAAAAGGCCTACATAAAGCCCATTATCATCAAGCCAAAAATTCTTGTAAAATTGCTAGGAATTTTACGGGCGTTACAATCCTTCATACCTTTAAAAAGTTTCGTCCTAGAAACTTAGAACAATTGTGGGTACTTCTTCTTCATGTCCTCCTCGCGTTCCCAGGTAGCCTCCTCGTACCGTTGATTCTGCCACAGGACCTTTACTAAGGGCACCTCTTTGTTCCTTAGCCTCTTGATTTCTCGGTCTAGTATTTGGATAGGCCGACTTTCAATACTTAGGTCCTCCTGAACTTGTACTGTTTGTGGCTCGATCACTTGGTCTGTACTAGAAATGCATTTCTTGAGCACAGAGACATGGAACACGTTGTGAATAGCCGACATCTCTTGAGGCAGCTCTAGCTTGTAAGCTACATTGCCAATTCTCTGCGATATCGAATATGGTCCCACGTAACGTGGACTCAGTTTACCCTTCTTTCCGAACCTCATTACTCCCTTCATGGGAGCCACTTTGAGGAATACTAGGTCCCCAACCTCAAAATCTAATGGTCTACGCCTCTTATCCGCATAGCTCTTTTGTCGGCTTTGGGCAGTTTCAATTCTCTGGCGGATGTTCCGTATAGCTCTGGTGGTGTCATCGATGAAATCCGTCTGGAGTCCCATCCTCTTCTTTTCACCACCCTCGTACCAGCATATGGGAGATCTACATTTCCTCCCGTATAGAGCCTCGTAGGGTGCCATTCCAATAGTAGCTTGGTAGCTATTATTGTAAGCGAATTCTGCCAAACATAAGTATCGACACCAGCTACCTTTGAAATCCAGGGCGCAGGCTCTTAACATATCTTCCAGTACTTGATTTACCCTTTCGTGCCCGTCTGTCATGCAGGGGATGGAAGGCAGTACTGAACAATAGCTTTGTGCCTAAGGCCTTCTGAACGCACTCCCAGAAATGGGAAATAAAGCGACCATCTCTATCAGAAATGATGGTCTTAGGGATTCCATGGAGTCGGATGATTTCCCTAGCATATAACTGAGCCAATTGCTCCGTCGAATAGGTCATCTTGATTGCTAAGAAATGAGCGGACTTCGTCAATCTGTCTACAATCACCCATATAGCATCATAACCGTTTGTCGTCTTGGGCAATCCTGAGATGAAATCCATAGAAATGTCCTCCCATTTCCATTCCGGAATCTGGATCAGTGCAGTGTTCCTCCGTGTCTTTGGTGCTCGCCTTAACCCTTTAGCGGTCGTGCAATCTTGACATCTTGAGCCACATCTCTTTTCATTCCAAACCACCAAAACTTTCGTTTCAGGTCTTGGTACATCTTGGTGGTTCCAGGATGCATCGCATAAGGAGTCCCGTGAGCTTCCTCAAGTATCTCCTTCCGTAATTCTGGATCGTCGGGAATACACAAGCGATCCCTGAGGTAGAGTACTCCACTATCAGAGATCCGAAACCCGTCGTCCTTTCCCTCTAGGACCTCTTGCTTGATCCTCTGAAGGCTTGGGTCACGGGCTTGCTTTTCCAGTATATCATCGAAACAGTCGGTGCTATCGTCGAGTTAGAGCTGTCCGGAAATGATTTCCACCCCGTAACGCGTAATCTCTTTTTCTAAGGGTCGAGATAGCACTGAGAGGGACATCAAGGTGGCGCAGGACTTCCTGCTGAGTGCATCAGCCACCTTGTTAGCTTTCCCCGGATGGTAAAGAATCTGAGCCATAATCCTTGCGAGCTCGAGCCATCTACTCTCATGTTCAGGTCCTTCTGTGTGAAGAAATATTTCAGACTCTGGTGGTCTATATAGATCCTACACTGAGCTCCATAGAGATAATGCCTCCATGTTTTGAGAGCAAAGACCACGGCCGCTAGCTCTAAATCGTGGGTGGGATAATTCCTTTCGTGTTCCTTGAGTTGCCTAGAGGCGTAGGCAATGACCTTGCCATTCTGCATAAGTACAGCTCCGAGTCCCATCTTGGAAGCGTCACTGTACATGTCGAAGCCTTCGTTACTGTCCGGAAGAGCAAGAATTGGAGCGCTGGTCAGTCTCCTTTTCAACTCTGTGAAACTCCTCTCGCAGGTGTCCGTCCACTCATATTTCTTGTCCTTTCTGGTGAGGACTGTCATAGGGGCGGCAATCCTGGAGAAGTTCTCTACAAACTTCCGGTAGTAACTTGCTAGCCCAAGGAAGCTTCTGATTTCGCTGGCATTCTTTGGTCGGTTCCAGTTACTCACGGCTTCAATCTTTATTGGGTCTACCATCACTCCGTGTTTGGATATTACGTGACCCAAAAACGATACTTGTTCAAGCCAGAACTCGCATTTGGAGAACTTTGCGAATAGCTGTTTTTCCCGAAGAATCTGCAATACCACGTTCAGGTGTTCTGCATGCTCCTCGGGGGTTCTCGAATATATTAGTATGTCGTCTATGAAGACGATCACAAACTTATCGAGGAATGCCGAGAATACCCGATTCATCAAATCCATGAACAGGGCAGGTGCATTCGTTACTCCGAAGGGCATAACTACGAACTCGTAATGTCCATACCTTGTCCGGAAGGCCGTCTTTGGTATATCATCTGGTTTTACTTTTACTTGATGATAGCCGGACCTCAGGTCAATCTTTGAGAAGACGGCGGCACCTTTTAGTTGGTCGAACAGGTCATCAATCCGCCAGAAGGATACCGGTTCTTGATCGCCACATTGTTCGCCTAGTCTATGCACATGCAAGATAGACCCATCTTTCTTCTTCACCAACAAAGACTGGAGCTCCCCATGGAGAGCGACTCGGCGAATAAGTCCTTGTCGAGTAACTCCTATAGCCGTCCCTCAAGTTCCTTTAATTCACGCCATACGTAAGGTGCTTTAGAGATCGGGTTAGTACCAGAATCAACTCGATCTCAAATTCTACCTTATCTGCTAACCTCGTAGTTCATCCGAAATACCTCTGCAGTCGATACAACTCGACATTCTCTAGCTTCCGCCCTCATCTTGACTTGTATCAACTACGTGCCAAAAACCCTGCACCACTGCCTAACATCCTACGCTTATTGACTCTTCTTCTCGGTTCTCGATAAATTCGAACTTAGGCCTCATTGAATACCACTTTCCTCTTTCGGCACTCGATCGAAGCACCGTACTTGCTTAGGAAATCCATGCCTAAGATAATGTCATAATCCTGCATGTCGAGCACTATCAGATCGCAGTAGAGTTCTCTCGTCTGCACTCGATGGGTGCGGCTCAGCATATGAGTGGAGGGCATTACTTCCCCCGAGGGTAGAGCGGTTAAGAACTTGTGACCTAGAGCTTGCGGTGGTATGTTTAGCATTCTAGTAAAGTGCGTAGAAATAAACGAATGTGTTGCCTCAAAGGTCAAATAATGCAGAGCGTCTTGACGAAAATAAGTATCCGACCAGGATAACCGTAGAGGGCATTTGCCACATCTTCTTGGGTGAGAGAGAATACCCTAGCATCCGCCATAGCCGGTGGGGCTTCTAGTCTCCTTGGTGGATTAGGGGTTCCTTCGATTGCGGCTCAGATCTCGATGTAACTCGTGGAGGAGCACTCTGGCTGGGCATACGGCTGAGGAGGTGCCTGAACCTGGATAGGACAATCTTTGATTCTATGCCCTGTCCGTCCACAGTTTTAACATCGGTTTGTGCCTTGGTAGCATACTCCAGGATGTATCTTCCCGCAGGTAGCGCACAGAGGGATCCTGGGCTGCTTGCGCTGGACCTCCTTTAGGATTCTCCCATTGTCTCCTCTTGCCAGTGGGGTTCCCTTTCCAAGCACTGGTTCCTCCGACCTCGACCGGGCCCCCCCGCCTTCACTCGGCTTTCTTTGCCGATTAATGTTGCTCGTAATGCTCTGTAATTAAGGCACTCTATCAACACCTCCGGTCATGGCCTATGAACTCACGCCACATTCAGAGCTATTTGGTGAGCATCTTCATGAGTCCGACCCTTTCTCTTTCCGCGTCGACCAACTCTACAGCGCATAGCCTGCTTGAATCTCTTCACGGCCACGACCGAGATAGGTCACCTTGTCGAAACCAGTGAACTCGCCGTAATGCTTGTTGGTCACCCTCATGTGGAAGAATTCTTCAAGAATTCAGATCAAATCGCCCATCTCATCCGACTTGTGTCTTGGTTTTAACCCGTTCCCACCAAATCCGAGCATCTCCCGACAGTGTAATGATACACACTTAATCTTCTCGCATTCGGCCACCCAACACTCCACGATGCTTTCCACCGCCTTGAACCAGCTTGGGCATCCCATGGTTCACCGATGCAGAAATTTTGCTTTAGTCTCGCCATCGATCGTAAGCTTCCTGTCGAACCATCGGGCCGGAGCCCGTTGGTGGGGCAGTAGGGTTTCCTCGCTGATTCATTAGGGTAGTTATTACTTGTTGTTGTTCTGTAACTTGTCGTTGGAGTTCTGTGACTATGTGTGTAAGGTCATGCGGGGGTGCTAGCTCATCAGTTCTACTACTGCGTCTTCCAGACATGTTTATCTTCATACATTAAGGTAAAACTAGTATAAGTTCCCGTTCGTTGTCCTACGCATACTTAGACTAAAGCTATCATAAAGTCATTTTAATCTTAAGGCATTTCATATCATCCATGAACTAAATAATCTAAAGGCATTTTATATCATACATGAGCAAAAGAAGCTAAGGCATTTTATATCATACATGAATAAAATAAGCTAAGTTAGAGTGGACATAGAATTCTTACTTGGAGCGGCAGGATTTGGAGCTTGATGTGTGTGTAGTGGAAAGCGGATCCGCTCGATACCAACTCATCACGCCGCCCTTCAGGACCCTAAATGTCCGGAGGCGGCGTGCTGTGACAGTTCATACATTACATACAGCGGAAGACTTTATACATACTTCTTAATTCTCACAGCGGAAGACTTTAGACATACTTCTTAATACCCTTTTTTTTTTTTTTTTTTTCTTTTAAACATAAACATGCATTAACACATATATACATATATATATACATACTTCTTCTTCTTAGCATAGAGTATGCTTCATAGCGTGGATAGATACTTCTTCTTACTTCTTCTTTACTTCTTCTTCTTAACATAGAGCATGCATCATATATGCAGATACTTAGTGCTTAGTAAATTCATAACATCATCATCATAAGGAGACATAAGTGAGGACATGAATAGACATCTTCATCATAGGTAAACATGTTTAGACTTAACGGATCTTCTCCACCATGCCACTACCACACACATTGGCCCCTCCTGCTGCTCCCTTTAGTTTATCCATCCCTTTCCCTTATCTGCAGTACGAGGGAAAGATAAACTATAAGCACATAGGCTTAGTAAGATCCTGTCCTACTCACTAAAACCATACATTATCATTAATCATGCAGCATTCACAACATAGAAGCAATATAAGATGTAACATACTTGGTGTCATCAACTTAACATGTAGCATAAGTAACGTAAGTGAAATATTGCATGGATCACCGTATCATCAACATAACTTGTAATGTATCTAACGTAAACATGTAAACATTCATAGCATATCATAAAGCATAACTTTCATAACATATAACTTAACATTCTTGGCATATCGTTTAACATAACATGTAACTTAACAATCATGGCATATTATTTAACATAACATTTAACTTAACAATCATGGCATATCATTTAACATAACATGTAACTTAACAATCATGGCATATTATTTAACATAACATGTAACTTAACAATCATGGCATATCATTTAACATAACATGTAACTTAACAATCATGGCATATCATTTAACATAACATGTAACTTAACAATCATGGCATATTATTTAACATAACATGTAACTTAACAATCATGACATACATATGCAAGATGCTTTTGAAAACATATATGCTAGGTACGTAAATATAAATCTCAACATATTTGGGCCCGGCATTGTACCACTTCTTCATTATCATAGCGCATCCCTAAATAGGCCGAGGTAGCAAGTCTCGAACCTAATAGGTTTCTAGGCCCGAGTCTTATTCCATCGACCTAGCAATCGTCATAGCGTAGAAGCCCATCCTAGGCCCGAGTCTTACTCCATCGACCTAAGGCATCTTGGAGCCCATCCCGTACTAGGCCCGAATCTTATTCCATCGACCTAGGGGCAATCATACATAGAAGCCCGTCCTAGGCCCGAGTCTTATTCCATCGACCTAGGGCATCTTAGGAGCCCATCCCTTCTTGGACCTTGTTAAGGTCTTGGTACAAGCCATGCGAAGGTAAAATACTTATATGCTTACTTTACTACATATCTTATTAACATAGCATAGCATACTTCGTTTCATAACACATCATGCTTCATTTCATTTACATAGCGTAGCATACTTCATTTCATACTCCTCATGCTTCACTTCATTAACATAGCATAGCATACTTCATTTCATACACATCATGCTTCATTTCATTTTCATAACATGGCATAATTCATTTCATACACATCAGGCTTCATTTCATTTACATAGCATGGCATACTTCATTTCATAACAACATATCCTATTTCATTAACATAGCATGGCATTTTTTTCATAACAACATAACTTATTTCATTAACATAGCATGGCATACTTCATTTCATAACATAACTTATTTCATTAACATAGCATGGCATGCTTCATTTCATAACAACATAACTTATTTCATCAACATAGCATGACATACTTTATTTCATAACAACATAACTGATTTCATTAACATAACATAGCATGCTTCATTTCATAACAACATAACTGATTTCATTAACATAACATAGGATACAATTCATGGTATGAACTTCATTGTACCCTAAAGAGGTCAAAGGTAGAATGGCCCTTATAGGCTTTTTAGGGTTTAGACCTTAATCCTAATTCAAGTAACATACATATGCATACAAATTCCATAAAATTCATGGTATGAACATCATTGTAACCTAAGAACCAAAGGTGGCCGAATGGTCCATGTCGGGCCTTTAGGTTTAACTTTTGACCTAATCCCCTTTTAAAACTTAACCTCATCATATAGTTGCAAAACATAGTATGAAACTTCATTGAAACCCTATAGTGGGGTTTGGCCGAATAGAACTATAGTGTTCATTAGGGTTAGCTTTTGTTCTAACCCACTTTAAGCCCTAAAATCATCATCTAGTTCCCATAATATGGCATGGAACTTCATTGAAACCCTAAAAGTAGGGTTTGGCCGAATAGAACTATAGTGTTCATTAGGGTTAGCTTTTGTTCTAACCCACTTTAAACCCTAACATCATAATCTAGTTATAAAACATAGCATAAACATAGCATAGAGCTTCTTTGAGACCCTAGTTCATGACTTGGCCGAATGGGTCATGGAGGCCTCTAGAGTTAGATCTTTATCCTAATCCCTATAACATGCTAACATCATCACTTGCAAGCAAAAACAAGATATAACTTCAATAAAACACCAACAAAACCCATGTTGGCCGAATGGTTCATAGGGTTTCCTAGGGTTAACTTTTGACCTAATCCGTTTTAAGCCCTAACATCATCATCTAATTACAAAAGCATGGCATACAACTTCATGGAAACCCTAGATCATATCTTGGTCGAATATAACAATATAGATTTCTTTATATAAACGTCAACCAAGCTACTAGACGCAGTGAGGATACTTACATCCTTCTCTTTGCTTGGGGTGGGGAAGATAACCTAAAGAAGATCAACACTTAGCCTTCTCTAGCTTGGATAGGATTCGGCCAAAAGAGGGAATGTAGAGGAAAAGCCTTAGGATTTCGGTGAGAAGGGAGGAAGAAGAAGAGAGGAAGTAAACAATTTCAATCTTCCCTCTTCTTTATAAAGGGAGGAGGAAGAGAAGTTCGTCTTTTCTTTTCTATGCCTCTTCATTTACCCTTAGTCCCATTTATCTATAGTTCCCCCCCTTCCTTAATCATACAATCCTATTGGGCTTATGGTTAGTGGGTACATCTATAGGGCTTGGCTATCTCTAGAGGTCTGGAGTTCAATTCCTAGGTCTTGTATCCATTTTTGGCTTATTTTCTTTTGTTTTGGAAAAAGGCCTACATAAAGCCCATTATCATCAAGCTGCGGCGCGTGACGTGACCGTTCATACATTACATACAGCGGAAGACTTTATACATACTTCTTAATTCTCACAGCGGAAGACTTTAGACATACTTCTTAATACTTTTTTTTTTTTTGTTTTTCTTTTAAACATAAACATGCATTAACACATATATACATATATATATACATACTTCTTCTTCTTAGCATAGAGTATGCTTCATAGCGTGGGTAGATACTTCTTCTTTACTTCTTCTTCTTAACATAGAGCATGCATCATATATGCAGATACTTAGTGCTTAGTAAATTCATAACATCATCATCATAAGGAGACATAAGTGAGGACATGAATAGACATCTTCATCATAGGTAAACATGTTTAGACCTAACGGATCTTCTCCACCATGCCACTACCACACACATTGGCCCCTCCTCGCTCCTTTAGTTTATCCATCCCTTACCCTTATCTGCAGTACGAGGGAAAGATAAACTATAAGCACATAGGCTTAGTAAGATCCTGTCCTACTCACTAAAACCATACATTATCATTTATCATGCAGCATTCACAACATAGAAGCAATATAACATGTAACATACTTGGTGTCATCAACTTAACATGTAGCATAAGTAAAGTAAGTGAAATATAGCATGGATCACCGTATCATCAACATAACTTGTAATGTATCTAACGTAAGCATGTAAACATTCATAGAATATCATAAAGCATAACTTTCATAACGTATCTAACGTAAGCATGTAAACATTCATAACATATCATAAAGCATAACTTTCATAACATATAACTTAACATTCTTGGCATATCGTTTAACATAACATGTAACTTAACAATCATGGCATATTATTTAATATAACATGTAACTTAACAATCATGGCATATTATTTAACATAACATGTAACTTAACAATCATGGCATATCATTTAACATAACATGTAACTTAACAATCATGGCATATTATTTAACATAACATGTAACTTAACAATCATGGCATATTATTTAACATAACATGTAACTTAACCATCATGGCATATTATTTAACATAACATGTAACTTAACCATCATGGCATATTATTTAACATAACATGTAACTTAACCATCATGACATACATATGCAAGATGCTTTTGAAAACATATAAGCTAGGTACGTAAATATAAATCTCAACATATTTGGGCCCGGCATTGTACCACTTCTTCATTATCATAGCGCGCATCCCTAAATAGGCCCGAGGTAGCAAGTCTCGAACCTAATAGGTTTCTAGGCCCGAGTCTTATTCCATCGACCTAGGGGCAATCGTCATAGCGTAGATGAAGCATGAAGAGATAGGCTCTGATACCAACCTGTCACGCCCGCCCTTCCGGGACCCTAAATGTCCGGAGAGGCGGCGCGTGACGCGACCGTTCATACATTACATACAGCGGAAGACTTTATACATACTTCTTAATGCTCACAGCGGAAGACTTTAGACATACTTCTTAATACTTTTTTTTTTGTTTTTCTTTTAAACATAAACATGCATTAACACATATATACATATATATATACATACTTCTTCTTCTTAGCATAGAGTATGCTTCATAGCGTGGGTAGATACTTCTTCTTACTTCTTCTTTACTTCTTCTTCTTAACATAGAGCATGCATCATATATGCAGATACTTAGTGCTTAGTAAATTCATAACATCATCATCATAAGGAGACATAAGTGAGGACATGAATAGACATCTTCATCATAGGTAAACATGTTTAGACCTAACGGATCTTCTCCACCATGCCACTACCACACACATTGGCCCCTCCTGCTGCTCCCTTTAGTTTATCCATCCCTTACCCTTATCTGCAGTACGAGGGAAAGATAAACTATAAGCACATAGGCTTAGTAAGATCCTGTCCTACTCACTAAAACCATACATTATCATTAATCATGCAGCATTCACAACATAGAAGCAATATAACATGTAACATACTTGGTGTCATCAACTTAACATGTAGCATAAGTAACGTAAGTGAAATATAGCATGGATCACCGTATCATCAACATAACTTGTAATGTATCTAACGTAAACATGTAAACATTCATAGCATATCATAAAGCATAACTTTCATAACGTATCTAACGTAAGCATGTAAACATTCATAACATATCATAAAGCATAACTTTCATAACATATAACTTAACATTCTTGGCATATCGTTTAACATAATATGTAACTTAACAATCATGGCATATTATTTAATATAACATGTAACTTAACAATCATGGCATATTATTTAACATAACATGTAACTTAACAATCATGGCATATCATTTAACATAACATGTAACTTAACAATCATGGCATATTATTTAACATAACATGTAACTTAACAATCATGGCATATTATTTAACATAACATGTAACTTAACCATCATGACATACTTATGCAAGATGCTTTTGAAAACATATATGCTAGGTACGTAAAAATAAATCTCAACATATTTGGGCCCGGCATTGTACCACTTCTTCATTATCATAGCGCGCATCCCTAAATAGGCCCGAGGTAGCAAGTCTCGAACCTAATAGGTTTCTAGGCCCGAGTCTTATTCCATCGACCTAGGGGCAATCGTCATAGCGTAGAAGCCCATCCTAGGCCCGAGTCTTACTCCATCGACCTAAGGCATCTTGGAGCCCATCCCGTACTAGGCCCGAATCTTATTCCATCGACCTAGAGGAAATCATACATAGAAGCCCGTCCTAGGCCCGAGTCTTATTCCATCGACCTAGGGCATCTTAGGAGCCCATCCCTTCTTGGACCTTGTTAAGGTCTTGGTACAAGCCATGCAGAAGGTAAAATACTTATATGCTTACTTTACTACATGTCTTATTAACATAGCATAGCATACTTCGTTTCATAACACATCATGCTTCATTTCATTTACATAGCGTAGCATACTTCATTTCATACACCTCATGCTTCACTTCATTAACATAGCATAGCATACTTCATTTCATACACATCATGCTTCATTTCATTTTCATAACATGGAATAATTCATTTCATACACATCAGGCTTCATTTCATTTACATACCATGGCATACTTCATTTCATAACAACATATCCTATTTCATTAACATAGCATGGCATACTTTATTTCATAACAACATAACTTATTTCATTAACATAGCATGGCATACTTCATTTCATAACAACATAACTTATTTCATTAACATAGCATGGCATACTTTATTTCATAACAACATAACTTATTTCATTAACATAGCATGGCATACTTCATTTCATAACAACATAACTTATTTCATTAACATAGCATGCTTCATTTCATAACAACATAACATATATAATCAACATAGAAATACATAATTTATTTAATAACAAAAAAACAGATATCATTAACATAACATAGCATACAATTCATGGTATGAACTTCATTCCTAAAGAGGTCAAAGGTGGCCGAATGGCCCTTATAGGCTTTTTAGGGTTTAGACCTTAATCCTAATTCAAGTAACATACATATGCATACAAATTCCATAAAATTCATGGTATGAACTTCATTGTAACCTAAGAACCAAAGGTGGCCGAATGGTCCATGTAGGGCCTTTAGGTTTAACTTTTGACCTAATCCCCTTTTAAAACTTAACCTCATCATATAGTTACAAAACATAGTATGAAACTTCATTGAAACCCTATAGTGGGGTTTGGCCGAATAGAACTATAGTGTTCATTAGGGTTAGCTTTTGTTCTAACCCACTTTAAGCCCTAAAATCATCATCTAGTTCCCATAATATGGCATGGAACTTCATTGAAACCCTAAAAGTAGGGTTTGGCCGAATAGAACTATAGTGTTCATTAGGGTTAGCTTTTGTTCTAACCCACTTTAAACCCTAACATCATAATCTAGTTATAAAACATAGCATAAACATAGCATAGAGCTTCTTTGAGACCCTAGTTCATGACTTGGCCGAATGGGTCATGGAGGCCTCTAGAGTTAGATCTTTATCCTAATCCCTATAACATGCTAACATCATCACTTGCAAGCAAAAACAAGATATAACTTCAATAAAACACCAACAAACCCCATGTTGGCCGAATGGTTCATAGGGTTTCCTAGGGTTAACTTTTGACCTAATCCGTTTTAAGCCCTAACATCATCATCTAATTACAAAAGCATGGCATACAACTTCATGGAAACCCTAGATCATATCTTGGCCGAATATAAAAATATAGATTTCTTTTATAAAACGTCAACCAAGCTACTCAGACGCGGTGAGGGATAATTACATCCTTCGCTTTGAATGGGGAGGAGAAGATAACCAAAAGAAGTTCAACACATAGCCTTCTAGCTTGGATAGGATTCGGCCAAAAGAGGGAATGTAGAGGAAAAGCCTTAGGATTTCGGTGAGAAGGGAGGAAGAAGAAGAGAGGAAGTAAACAATTTCAATCTTCCCTCTTCTTTATAAAGGGAGGAGGAAGAGAAGTTCCTCTTTTCTTTTCTATGCCTCTTCATTTACCCTTAGTCCCATTTATCTATAGTTCCACCCCCTTCCTTAATCATACAATCCTATTGGGCTTATGGTTAGTGGGTACATCTATAGGTCTTGGCTATCTCTATAGGTCTGGATTTCAATTCCTAGGTATTGTATCCATTTTTGGCTTATTTTCTATTTTTTTGGAAAAAGGCCTACATAAAGCCCATTATCATCAAGCCAAAAATTCTTGTAAAATTGCTAGGAATTTTACTACATAATCCTTCATTCCTTTAAAAAGTTTCAGTCTCAAACTTAGAACAATTAGGGTACTTCTTCTTCATGTCCTCCTCGCGTTCCCGGGTAGCCTCCTGTACTGCTGATTCTGCCACAGGACCTTTACTAAGGGCACCTCTTTGTTCCTTAGCCTCTTGATTTCTCGGTCTAGTATTTGGATAGGCCGACTTTCAATACTTAGGTCCTCTTGAACTTGTACTGTTTGTGGCTCGATCACTTGGTCTGTACTGGAAATGCATTTCTTGAGCACAGAGACATGGAACACGTTGTGAATAGCCGACATCTCTTGAGGCAGCTCTAGCTTGTAAGCTACATTGCCAATCCTCTGCGATATCGGATACGGTCCCACGTAACGTGGACTCAGTTTACCCTTCTTTCCGAACCTCATTACTCCCTTCATGGGAGCCACTTTGAGGAATACTAGGTCCCCAACCTCGAATTCTAATGGTCTACGCCTCTTATCCGCATAGCTCTTTTGTCGGCTTTGGGCAGTTTCAATTCTCTGGCGGATGTTCCGTATAGCTCTGGTGGTGTGTATAGATCCTACACTGAGCTCCATAGAGATAATGCCTCCATGTTTTGAGAGCAAAGACCACGGCCGCTAGCTCTAAATCGTGGGTGGGATAATTCCTTTCGTGTTCCTTGAGTTGCCTAGAGGCGTAGGCAATGACCTTGCCATTCTGCATAAGTACAGCTCCGAGTCCCATCTTGGAAGCGTCACTGTACATGTCGAAGCCTTCGTTACTGTCCGGAAGAGCAAGAATTGGAGCGCTGGTCAGTCTCCTTTTCAACCCTGTGAAACTCCTCTCGGCAAGGTTCAGGCACTAGAAACAAGCTCCAAATCCTGCCGCTCCAAGTAAGAATTCTATGTCTACTCTAACTTAGCTTATTTTATTCATGTATGATATAAAATGCCTTAGCTTCTTTTGCTCATGTATGATATAAAATGCCTTTAGATTATTTAGTTCATGTATGATATGAAATGCCTTTAGTTTATTTTGTTCAAGTATGATTGGATGATATGAAATGCCTTAAGATTAAAATGACTTTATGATAGCTTTAGTCTAAGTATGCGTAGGACAACGAACGGGAACTTATACTAGTTTTACCTTAATGTATGAAGATAAACATGTCTGGAAGACGCAGTAGTAGAACTGATGAGCTAGCACCCCCGCATGACCTTACACACATAGTCACAGAACTCCAACGACAAGTTACAGAACAACAACAAGTAATAACTACCCTAATGAATCAGCGAGGAAACCCCATCGCTTCACCAACGGGCCCCGGCCCGATGGTTCGACAGGAAGCTTACCTGATCCAGTGGCAGAGACTAAAGCCGGAAAATTTCTCTGGTACTGGTGAACCATGGGATGCCCAAGCCTGGTTCAAGACGGTGGAAAGCATCGTGGAGCTGCTGGACTGGCCCGAATGCGAGAAGATTAAGTGTGTATCATTCTGCCTGTCGGGAGATGCTCGGATGTGGTGGGAACGGGTTAAAACCAAGAGACAAGTAAATCAGATGAGATGGGAAGATTTCGAGTACAAATTCTTCGAAGAATTCTTCCACATGAGGGTGACCAACAAGCATTACGACGAGTTCACTGGTTTCCGACAAGGTGACCTATCGGTCGTGGCCGGAAGAGATTCAACCGACTGCACGCTTGCGCTGGAGTTGGTCAAGACGGAAAGAGAAAGGGTCGACTCATGTCAAGATGTTCACCAGAAATAGCTCTGAATGTGGCCGGCGGAGTTCATAGACCGCAGACCGCAGAGGAGCTGTTCAGTAGTGCCTTAATTACCGAGCATTACCTGAGCAACATTAATCAGCAAAAGAAAGCGCTGAGTGAAGGCAGGGGGCAGGCCCAGTCAGGAGGTCAGAGGAACCAGAGTGCTTGGAAAGGGAACCCCACTGGCAAGAGGAGACAATGGGAGAATCCTAAAGGAGGTCCAGCGAGCAAGCAGCCCAGGATCCCTCTGTGCGCTACCTGCGGGAAGATACATCCTGGAGTATGCTACCAAGGCACAAACCGATGTTACAACTGTGGACGGGCATAGAATCAAAGATTGTCCTATCCAGGTTCAGGCACCTCCTCAGTATGCAGCCGTGAGTGCTCCTCCACGCTACATCGTGATGCAGGCCGCAATCGAAGGAACCCCAATCCACCAAGGGAGACTAGAAGCCCCACCAGCTATGACAGATGCTAGGGTATTCTCTCTCACCCAAGAAGATGTGGCAAATGCCACTACAGTTGTCACAGGTCAGATACTTATTTTCTGTCAGCATGCTACTGCATTATTTGACACTGGGGCAACACATTCGTTTATTTCTACGCACTTTCTTTGGAATGATAAACATACCACCACAAGCTCTAGATCACAAGTTCTTAACCACTCTACCCTCGGGAGAGTAATGCCCTCCACTCATATCTTGCGAGCCGCACCCATCGAGTGCGGACAGAGAACTCTCTGCGATGCGATAGTGCTCGACATGCGAGGATTATGACATTATCTTAGGCATGGATTTCCTAAGCAAAGTACGATTAGCTTGATCGAGTCTTAGAAAGAGGAAAGTGGTATTCGGTAGGGCGGAGCCTAAGTTTGAATTTATCGAAGAACCGAGAAGAAGAGTCAATAAGATTTTATCAGCCCTACAGGCACGTAGGATGTTAGACAGTGGGTGCACTGGGTTTTTGGCACACGTAGTTGATACAAGTCAAGATGAGGACCGGAAGCTAGAGAATGTCGAGTTGTATGCGACTACCCAGGTATTTCGGATGAACTACGAGGTTAGCCCGGATAGAAGTAGAATTTGAGATCGAGTTGATTCCTGGTACTAACCCGATCTCTAAAGCACCTTACCGTATGGCGCCGGCTGAATTAAAGGAACTTCAGGGACAGCTACAGGAGTTACTCGACAAGGGACTTATTCGCCCAAGTCGCTCTCCATGGGGAGCTCTAGTGCTGTTGGTGAAGAAGAAAGATGGGTCTATGCAAATGTGCATAGACTACCAAGCGCTGAACAATGTGACGATCAAGAATCGGTATCCTTCTGGCGGATTGATGACTGTTCGACCAACTAAAAGGTGCCGTCTTCTCAAAGATTGACACGAGGTCCGGCTATCATCAAGTAAAAGTAAAACCAAATGATATACCAAAGGCGGCCTTAGGACAAGGTATGGACATTCTGAGTTCGTAGTTATGCCCTTGAAATGAGAATGCACACCTTACTGTTCATGGATTTGATGAATCGGGTATTCTCGGCATTCCTCGATAAGTTTGTGATCGTCTTCATAGGCGACATACTAATATATTCGAGAACCCCGAGAGCATGCGAGAACACTAGAATGTGGTATTGCGATTCTTGGGAAACAACTATTCGCAAAGTTCTCCAAATGCGAGTTCTGGCTTGAACAAGTATCGTTTTTTGGGTCACGTAATATCCAAACATGGAGTGATGGTAGACCCAATAAAGATTGAAGCCGTGAGTAACTGGAACCGACCAAAGAATGCAGTGTAAATCGAAGCTTCCTTGGGCTGCAAGTTACTACTAAGGAAGTTTATAGAGAACTTCTCGGGATTACCGCCTATGTGATCCTCACCGAAAGGACAAGAAATATGAGTGGGCGGACACTTGCGAGAGGAGTTTCACGAGTTGAAAAGGAGAGACGGCGCTCAATTCTTGCTCTTAGAACAATAGCGAAGGCTTCGACATGCAGTGGCCTTCCAAGATGGGACTCGGAGCTATACTTATCTGCAGAATGGCAAGGTCATTGCCTCGCCTCTAGGCAACTCAAGGAACACGAAGGAATTATCCACCCACGATTTAGAGCTAGCGGCCGTGGTCTTTGCTCTCAAAACATGGAGGCATTATCTCTATGGGCTCGGTGTAGGATCTATACGACCACGTAGTCAAATATTTCTTCACACGAAGGACTGAACATGAGCAGTCAGATGGCTCGAGGCTCACAAGGATTATGGCTGAGATTCTTTACCATCCGGGAAAGCTAACAAGGTGGTGATGCACTCAGCGGGAAGTCTGCCACCTTGATGTCCCTCTCGATGCTATCTCGACCTTAAGAAAAGAGATTATCGTTACTGGGTGGAAATCATTTCCGGACAGCTCTCAACCACAGCGATAGCAAACGCTGTTCGATGATATCATCGGAAAAGCAAGCCCGTGACCCAAGCCTTGAGAGGATCAAGCAAGAGGTCCTAGAGGAAAGGACAACAGTTTGGATCTACTCGATAGTGGAGTACTCTACCTCGAGGATCGCTTGTGTATTCCCGACGCGATCCGGAATTACGGAAGGAGATACTTGAGGAAGCTCACGGGACTCCTTATGCGATGCATCCTGGAACCACCAAGATGTACCAAGACCTGAAACGAAAGTTTTGGTGGTTTGGAATGAAAAGAGATGTGGCTCAGTATGTCAGTACTTGCCTGACCTGCCAAAGGGTTAAGGCAGAGCACCAAAGACACGGAGGAACACTGCGGTAGATCCAGTTCGAATGGAAATGGGAGGACATTTCTATGGATTTCATCTCATTGCCCAAGGCGACAAACGGTTATGATGCTATATGGGTGATTGTAGGACAGATTGGAGTCCGCTCACTTCTTAGCCATCAAGATGACCTATTCGACGGAGCAACTGGCTCAGTTATATGCTAGGGAAATCATCCGACTCCATGGAATTCCTAAGACCATCATTTCTGATAGAGATGGTCGCTTTATTTCCCATTTCTGGGAGTGCGTTCAGAAGGCCTTAGGCACAAAGCTATTGTTCAGTACTGCCTTCCATCCCCAGACGGACGGACAGACCGAAAGGGTAAATCAAGTACTGGAAGATATGTTAAGAGCCTGCGCCCTGGATTTCAAAGGTAGCTGGTGTCGATACTTATGTTTGGCAGAATTCGCTTACAATAATAGCTACCAAGCTACTATTGGAATGGCACCCTCTACGAGGCTCTATCACGGGAGGAAATGTAGTTCTCCCATATCTTTGATGCGAGGTGGTGAAAAGAAGAGGATGGGACTCGAGACGGATTTCATCGATGACACCACGAGCTATCACGGAACATCACTTGAGAGAATTGAAACTGACCAAAGCCGACAAAAGAGCTATGCGGATAAGAGGCGTAGACCATTAGAATTCGAGGTTGGGGACCTAGTATTCCTCAAAGTGGCTCCCATGAAGGGAGTAATGAGGTTCGGAAAGAAGGGTAAACTGAGTCCACGTTACGTGGGACCGTATCCGATATCGCAGAGGATTGGCAATGTAGCTTACAAGCTAGAGCTGCCTCAAGAGATGTCGGCTATTCTAGCGTGTTCCATGTCTCTGTGCTCAGAAATGCATTTCGGTCTGGACCAGTGATCGAGCCACAAACAGTACAAGTTCAAGAGGACCTAAGTATTGAAAGTCGGCCTATCCAAATACTAGGAGAAATCAAGAGGCTAAGGAACAAAGAGGTGCCCTTAGTAAAGGTCCCGTGGAAGAATCAACTAGATGCGAGGAGCTACTACAGGAGCCTTGAGGAGGACATGAAGAAGAAGTACCCACAATTGTTCTAAGTTTCGAGGGCGAAACTTTTAAAGGTATGAAGGATTATGCGCTAGTAAAATTCCTAGCAATTTTACAAGAATTTTGATGATAATGGGCTTTATGTAGGCCTTTTCCAAAACAAAAGAAAATAAGCCAAAAATGGATACAAGACCTAGGAATTGAACTCCAGACCTCTAGAGATAGCCAAGCCCTATAGATGTAACCATAAGCCCAATAGGATTGTATGATTAAGGAAGGGGGGGAACTATAGATAAATGGGACTAAGGGTAAATGAAGAGGCATAGAAAAGAAAAGAGGAACTTCTCTTCCTCCTCCATTTATAATGAAGAGGGAAGATTGAAATTGTTTACTTCCTCTCTTCTTCTTCCTCTCTTCTCACCGAAATCCTAAGGCTTTTCCTCTACATTCCCTCTTTTGGCGAATCCTATCCAAGCTAGAGAAGGCTAAGTGTTGATCTTCTTTAGGTTATCTTCCCACCCCAAGCAAAGCGAAGGATGTAAGTATCCCTCACTGCGTCACAGTAGCGGTTGACGTTTTATAAAAGAAATCTATATTGTTATATTCGGCCAAGATATGATCTAGGGTTTCCATGAAGTTGTATGCCATGCTTTTGTAATTAGATGATGATGTTAGGGCTTAAAACGGATTAGGTCAAAAGTTAACCTAGGAAACCCTATGAACCATTCAACATGGGTTTTGTTGGTGTTTTATTGAAGTTATATCTTGTTTTTGCTTGCAAGTGATGATGTTAGCATGTTATAGGGATTAGGATAAAGATCTAACTCTAGAGGCCTCCATGACCTATTCTGCCAAGTCATGAACTAGGGTCTCAAAGAAGCTCTATGCTATGTTTATGCTATGTTTTATAACTAGATTATGATGTTAGGGTTTAAAGTGGGTTAGAACAAAAGCTAACCCTAATGAACACTATAGTTCTATTCGGCCAAACCCTACTTTTAGGGTTTCAATGAAGTTCCATGCCATATTATGGGAACTAGATGATGATTTTAGGGTTTAAAGTGGGTTAGAACAAAAGCTAACCCTAATGAACACTATAGTTCTATTCGGCCAAACCCCACTATAGGGTTTCAATGAAGTTTCATACTATGTTTTGTAACTATATGATGAGGTTAAGTTTTAAAAGGGGATTAGGTCAAAAGTTAAACCTAAAGGCCCTACATGGACCATTCGGCCACCTTTGGTTCTTAGGTTACAATGAAGTTCATACCATGAATTTTATGGAATTTGTATGCATATGTATGTTACTTGAATTAGGTTAAAGGTCTAAACCCTAAAAAGCCTATAAGGGCCATTCGGCCACCTTTGACCTCTTTAAGGTACAATGAAGTTCATACCATGAATTGTATGCTATGTTATGTTAATGAAATCAGTTATGTTGTTATGAAATGAAGCATGCCATGCTATGTTAATGAAATAAGTTATGTTGTTATGAAATAAAGTATGCCATGCTATGTTAATGAAATAAGTTATGTTGTTATGAAATGAAGTATGCCATGCTATGTTAATGAAATAAGTTATGTTGTTATGAAATAAAGGATGCCATGCTATGTTAATGAAATAGGATATGTTGTTATGAAATGAAGTATGCCATGCTATGTAAATGAAATAGGATATGTTGTTATGAAATGAAGTATGCCATGCTATGTAAATGAAATGAAGCCTGATGTGTATGAAATGAATTATGCCATGTTATGAAAATGAAATGAAGCATGATGTGTATGAAATGAAGTATGCTATGCTATGTTAATGAAGTGAAGCATGAGGAGTATGAAATGAAGTATGCTATATGTAAATGAAATGAAGCATGATGTGTTATGAAGCAGTATGCTATGCTATGTTAATAAGATATGTAGTAAAGTAAGCATATAAGTATTTTACCTTATGGCTTGTACCAAGACCTTAACAAGGTCCAAGAAGGGATGGGCTCTAAGATGCCCTAGGTCGATGGAATAAGACTCGGGCCTGGGACGGGCTTCTATGTATGATTGCCCCTAGGTCGATGGAATAAGATTCGGGCCTAGTACGGGATGGGCTCCAAGATGCCTTAGGTCGATGGAGTAAGACTCGGGCCTAGGATGGGCTTCTACGCTATGACGATTGCCCCTAGGTCGATGGAATAAGACTCGGGCCTAGAAACCTATTAGGTTCGAGACTTGCTACCTCGGGCCTATTTAGGGATCGCTATGATAATGAAGAAGTGGTACAATGCGGCCCAAATATGTTGAGATTTATATTTACGTACCTAGCATATATGTTTTCAAAAGCATCTTGCATATGTATGTCATGATGGTTAAGTTACATGTTATGTTAAATAATATGCCATGATTGTTAAGTTACATGTTATGTTAAACAATATGCCAAGAATGTTAAGTTATATGTTATGAAAGTTATGCTTTATGATATGTTATGAATGTTTACATGCTTACGTTAGATACGTTATGAAAGTTATGCTTTATGATATGCTATGAATGTTTACATGTTTACGTTAGATACATTACAAGTTATGTTGATGATACGGTGATCCATGCTATATTTCACTTACGTTACTTATGCTACATGTTAAGTTGATGACACCAAGTATGTTACATGTTATATTGCTTCTATGTTGTGAATGCTGCATGATTAATGATAATGTATGGTTTTAGTGAGTATGACAGGATCTTACTAAGCCTATGTGCTTATAGTTTATCTTTCCTCGTCTTTGCAGATAAGGGTCAGGGATGGATAAACTAAAGGGAGCAGCAGTAGGTTCCAATGTGTGTTGTTGGGGCATGGTGGATAAGATCCGTTAGGTCTAAACATGTTTACCTATGATTAAGATGTCTATTCATTTCCTAACTTATGTCTCCTTATGATGATGATGTTATGAATTTACTAAGCACTAAGTATCTGCATATATGATGCATGCTCTATGTTAAGAAGAAGAAGTAAAGAAGAAGTAAGAAGAAGTATCTACCCACGCTATGAAGCATACTCTATGCTAAGAAGAAGAAGTATGTATATATATATGTATATATGTGTTAATGCATGTTTATGTTTAAAAGAAAAACAAAAAAAAAAAAAAGTATTAAGAAGTATGTCTAAAGTCTTCCGCTGTGAGAATTAAGAAGTATGTATAAAGTCTTCCGCTGTATGTAATGTATGAACGGTCGCGTCACGCGCCGCCTCTCCGGACATTTAGGGTCCCGGAAGGGCGGGCGTGACAAATCTAGTGTTGAGCCGTTCATGCCACATGTACATGTGGTCGATCTGAGATCTGGTGGATGCAGCGGCTGCTCGGTGCTCCTCCTCCCTAACCCACTATACCTGCTGGGCACACATGTGTTGCCGCATCTCCTGACGGTGGGTGGCCTCCTCTTGGCGACAGGCAACCTCCTCCTGGAAGTAGATACGAGCCTCATCGTATAACTCCTCGGCCCACTAGAAGTGCTCCTGGAAGCCCTGAAACTCTGCCTGTGTGTAGACGCTCTGCTCCTCCCATCGCTGCCTCTACGTCTGCTGGTCGATATATATGTCATCGAGGCACGATCGAAACTCCAAAAAATCATAGGCAGATGTAACTACATTCTACTCAAAAGTAGAAAAAGGTGGCGGTGCTGGTGCAGGCTTATGTCGACATAGACTCAGTGGGCTCAAAATGATCTTTGCTTCTTCCTACCAGATTTTTCCCTAATACTAAGATATTTAAAAGAACATAAGTGACAATAAATCAAAGTCTAAATTATAAACATGAATGCAGAAAGATTAAAAACATGTAAAATTAAACTTGGGTTGCCTCTCAAGAAGTGCTTTGTTTAATGTCTTTTAGCTCGACCACACTCCATTATCTCCAACATGGCTCCAAAGGTTCTGTGAACCTCCATTCATCCGTCTCGGTGCTGATATCCGGTGGGCTCGGCTTTACCCTGCTAAAAGTGTGGTCATCTAAGAAGGGAGCTTTACACTCTGACAGATTGAAGACGATGATCTCTCCATCTACCTCCAAAGAGATCTTGTGTGCCTTTACATCTATGCATGCTTCCGCAGTCTCTAAAAAAGGTCTTCCCAAGATGATAGGATTCTGGGGATTTGGGCTGTGTCAAGTATAATAAAATCTGTATGTATAACAAAGTTTTCAATGACCACAGGCACATGTGCTAGCATGTCGACGGGTTGCTTGACTGAGTCGTCCCCCATACGAATACCAAGGTTCACTAGTTGGATCCCATTCAGTCCCATCTTCAGATAGAGTGCATAGGGCATCACGCTGACTGATTACCCTAAATCACACATTGCTTCATCGAAGCTCTCCCAATAAATTGAGAAGGGTATAACAAATTCACTAGGGTCCTCAAGCTGCGGTGGAATCTTATCTTCAATTTCAGCTTGGTCGGGTAGGGTGGAAATTATGGTTGCACACCCCTTGGCAAATTTGTTTCTCTGTGCTACTCTCTCGCTACAAACTCCCTCTTCCTTGACTTGACTCGGCTCGGGTAATGACGGAGAACTATCCATAGGTTGCGACACGGTTTGGGCTATCTGGGACACTTGTATTTCCAACATCCTCATGTGACTTGCAAGACCGTCAACAGTGGCCTTCAAATCCTTAAGTAATTCTTCTGTCTTCTGATGTTGGCATCGAAATTCTTCATTGGCCTTTGTTTGTGTAGCAATGAAGTCTTTGTTGGGTTTTTCCGAGCCACAAAAACCGCTTTTTGCGTTGCGGAAACCTCGGAAGCCCCGGCCACGGATCCGTGCGAAGTATAAAAAATTATAATTACATGTATGTGCTTACAGAAATCCTAGATCTACCTTAGATCTAAGAGGTTAGAACGTTACCCTCGTAGCGACGTCCTTCTCTTATCCCGCTCGTCCAAAAGTTCGCCGAAACTCGAGAGTGTCAAGTGCACACTCCTCTATGGTATCCACACAAGCAATAGGTGGAGAGAAATGCCTTAGAGTGTGCTAGCACTCCCTTAGGAATTTCGGCAAGATGAGGTTTTGGAGAGGTAGAGCTTGAGAGGAAAAGTTCCAAGGAAGAATATGAAGTTAAGAGTGTGTAACTCACCAAATGAATTCACCACCCATAACCCCTAAGTGGCCGGCCACTTCATGGAGGGGGGGTTACATGCATGCATGTAACTCCCATGACCCTTGGTCTCCCTCATGATGTGGCACCAATTGACCAAGTCAATGATGATGTGGAGCACCATCATTGGCCGGCCATGCCTAGTCATCATCATGACATGGCATTTGGTCAAGTCAAACTTGACCTTTCATCTTCCCTCTCAAGTCAAGTCAAACTTGACCTCTAATCTCCCATGGTTTATCAAATCTAACCACTTGACTCAAGTCAATTTAATATAATGAATCTCTATTCATTAATTTAAATTGATTTGATGAATCAAATCTCAATTAGACTCATTCAACACTTGAATCAACTTGAGTCTAACTCAATTAGTCTAATTTGGATTACTCTTAATCCAATTTGGTTCATCCCATGAACCTAATCCTCATGGTTCATCATATGAACCTAATCTCCATCTAATTGCTCTTATGTGTGTGACCCTATAGGTTCTTGTAACGTTGGCAATGTCCCTAAACCGCTTTAGGAACATAAGCAATGAGCGGTATCTAGCAACACATCATTGCTACCCAAGTTACAAGAATGTTGAGCTCCAACATCACCTTTGTGACTACTAATTGTGACTCTCACAATATGTGACAATGTCCCTCTATCCATGACATCTAGATTGACCAATCGAGGCATAGACCGTGTCATCCTCGGTACAATCTAAATCTTGAACTCCAAGTAGACTCACTCTAATCAAATGAGCTCAATATCTCATATTGACTCATTTGGGCATGGCCATGCACTTCGTGGTCTCA
The DNA here is from genome assembly GCA_025175895.1 of Wurfbainia villosa. Taxonomy (NCBI): domain Eukaryota; kingdom Viridiplantae; phylum Streptophyta; class Magnoliopsida; order Zingiberales; family Zingiberaceae; genus Wurfbainia; species Wurfbainia villosa. Next base: position 85,134,698 of record CM046001.1, read on the forward strand.
CTCTATCAAGAATATCGATGTCACCCCCATCATATAGGAGGGATAGATCCCATCTACATCACTCACATCCCTCCGCATAATTTGTTACATACCCAGTAATCGCCTTTATAGTCCACCCATTTACGGGTGACATTTGACGAAGCCAAAGTATGCAACTCCTTATGTAGGGAACCATGGTGACTTCAGGTCTAAGGACTAATAGTCATACTAATAGCCACATGAGAAAGTATATGACACTCATATAATGATCCATGATACTTTCTCATGGCGGGTCATTCAGTATACATTCTCCAATGCATACCCATGTGTCAACTTGATATCTCATATCCATGACTTGTGAGATCAAGTCATCTTGTTGACCTACATGCTAGTCTCTACACATTAACATTGTCCCTGAATGTTAATACTCGACTAGGAATGATTAAGAGTAGTGTTCTCTATATCATCTCATTATCGATTCAACCAATCGATTGATATAGATAAGAACCTACTACTCAAGGACATTATTATATTTAGTTATTTGGCACCAATACAAGTAAATATAATAACCATGCCTTTATAAATAGGAATATGATACAATAAAGTCCATACAACAATCATCACATGATTGGCTCTAGGGCTTTCACTAACAGTCTTCCATCATCAAATCTAGCCTAGACTTCTGTGGTTGTTATTTACCATTGCCCTATTGTTGCCCATACCATCCTGATGCTTGGAAGTTCCCCGAGTTATTCCGAAAGGAAAAATTTGGGTGATTCCTCCATCCGGGATTGTAAGTACCGGAGTATGCATGTTTTGGCCTTTGATTATAATCCCCAACCGCATCAACATGCTCAAGATGCTCTTCTAAGCCACCCTGCCCTCCATAGTAGTCCTCCCGATACGCTGCTGCTCCTTCTCCAAAGTCATTGGCCGCACATACAGATATAAGATTTAAAGAGTAGAATTGTCTACTAAGCACGTACATCCTTGCTACTAGGTGGTCCATGGAGTGGACAACATATCGTCCTGCTACAGGAGCTGGGTGACTACGTTTAGAAGCCCATTGATTGTGGTTGTGGGCCACCTCTTCTATCAACTCCTCCGCTCCCTCGATAGTCTTGTTCATTAGCGCTCCTCCTTCAATAGAATTGAGAGACATCTTTGTGGCGTACGTGATCCCATTATAGAAGATGTGGATCACCAGCCACCTTTCCAGTCCATGGTGGGGGCATTGGTAGAGTAGCCCCTTGTAGCGATCCAAGGCTTCAAATAGGGACTCCTCCATCTGACGGAAGCACATGATTAGGTGACGAATGTGAGCAGTCTTACTTGGTGGGAAGTACTTGTACAAAAATTACTGCTCACACTGCTCCCATGTAGTAATGCTTCCTAATGGTAGGGAGTGAAGCCATGCCTTAGCCTTATCCCGCAATGAGAAAGGAAATAGGCTCAGCGGATCGCGTCAGCAGGGACTCCATTGATCTTCATTGTCGAGCAGATTTCCAAAAATGTCTCCAGGTGTCGGTTCGGGTCTTCAGTCACAGCTCCCCCGAATTGACTCTGCTAAACCATGTGTATGAGTGTTGGTTTCAGCTTAATGTTGTTTGCCGAAATGCACGGTCCAGCTATACTTGGCCTAAATCCTCTAGCACTAGGGGCTGCGTACTCCTGCAAAGGTCGACTACTTATGTTTACCATGGATACAACTTGGTCCTCCATCCTCTTCTGTTCAGCTCTCCCTTGATGGTAAGTTCGTTTGATTTCTAGATTAATCGGAATTAGGCCTTCCGATCCTAGGCGTCTAAGCATACGAAGAACCAAGCCACAAAATTAGGAGTATTGCCTAATGCTCAGAAAACAAGAAATAAACTAATCTAGCTAACTAAATCAAATGAAGAAGAGCTAAAAAGAAAACGTAGAACTACTGCTAAAATAAAAACTAATTCTAGATATGGAAAATCTAAAACTGAAGTAAATACAGTAAAATAAATAAATAAAAGTAAAGCAAGTAAATAAATCTAACCCAAGTCCGATCCAATTATCGACTTCTTGATTTGATATCAAATCAATCAGTCCCCGGCAACGACGCCAAAAACATGATGCATGTGAACGCAACCTCAAACCTCACGACAAAGACTGTCAAGGACTCAAAGCTCGTGCTCGCGCTCAACGCCCGGAAGTGCACGGGTGTCATCAAGTAATAAAGATTTATCGATCCCGCATGGACTGAGATTTGAGTACTGAACTATTTGGTGGAGGTTATTGATCGGAAAGTGATTCTAATGATTGCAGTTCAAAGGGTTGTCGACGGTTCTAACCCTAGTACAGTGTCACACGGAGGAAGAGAAGGGACGCTATGAGTCTTTTGATGGATTCTAACATTTTGGTTTCATTTGTGTGTAGTAGAACATGTTGTCAATTGGGTTTTGTCTAGGTTTCTAGCTACGGTTTTGTGGAAAGGACATCATATACTCCCCCAATAAGACTTCGCATCTATCAGAAGCTACCTCTTGTTGGATCGAGAAGCATCGCTAGAGGGGGGGAGGGTGAATAGCAAGCATAAAATTCTTCATTTCGTTCGTTCGATATATGAGAAAGCACAGCGGAAAAATAAAGAGACAAGTTTATTTTTACTTGGTTCACAACCCAATGGGTTCTACTCCAAGGCCCTAACGGTCCTATACCGCATACAGAGGGCAAAGCACTATAAGATCTCCTCCTCGTTAGAGGTAGGAGATAACGATCACAAAACTGGAAGTACGAGGATGAGGCAACAAGCCTACTTCACCTCGGTACGATTAAAACAAAGAATACAAAAGATATTACTTGTTGTTGCTGTCGACGAAGAAGATGGAAGCTTGGCATCGCGTCGGCGTTTTGACGGTGTTGGAGCTTTGGCATTATAAGAGCACTTGAGAATAATGTTAATTGATGTTTGGGTTGGAATCCTCCCCTCCTTTTATAGAGTTTGGCCTCAGAATAAGTCTCCTCATCTTTTGCAACATATCACGAGGTGGTACCAAATTTTATCACGAAGTGGTCGTATCAAATATTATCCATTTTGACCTAGCGCAAAAGGCTGATTTGTCGCCATCAGTCGACTGATGCCTTCCATCAGTAGACTGATGAGCATCAGGCGACTGCCCAATGACCAACAGTCGATTGCCAGCCTTGCCACTTCCCTATAATAAGAGGTTAGCAAGGAAAATGATAAATGCGATGGTTTCTGACCGTCCGATCTCGACCTAGACCTTCAACAGGAAGTCTTAGTCGGATCACCGCCTATGGTCATCCCCGTACAAAGGACACGACCTTACCATCTCTCACTCACACAAGATTACCTATGGTCCTTTAAGATCTGTCGCTTTGCTTCCGGTCATCCACCTAGGTTCTTCGACTCCCATGAAGGTCCCTCGGTGTTGCCTAACCACCACAGCTCCCTCTAGGAGTCGCTAACCTTCGGCTTAGCTTAGCCTTTCTTCACACTTGATTTAGCTCATGAGACAATGATGTAAACATAACTTTGTGTCTTTTCCATAATCAAAACACAGGTTCGATTATCTAGTGCTCCTGCACCAACAACTCTGCCATACCAGGTGAACCCATGGCTTTAGGATGGGATAGTCGGTACAAGGATGCCGAATTGATCCCTGTGACAAGTCGAAAACGGGGTACATTTCCTACTCTAGCGCATCCTTCTACCCACAATTACTGGTGATGAGGACAACCCTTGGGTTCCTCTTTAAATTCCCCTAAATCTTTGATACGAGGGATGAAGGTAGGGAAACTTCGTTTCCCCCTTCAACTCGGTCACTTGTTCATGGCGATCCCGTCGTCGTCCCCGGATTAAAAAAATTTATCCTTGACAAGGAGGGATCACCCAAGCTACCTTTTCATCATCGTGCTATTCAATTAGAGTGATCACTTGAACAAACTTGTTGTTCAAGCAACTAACCTCTATTCTACGAGTAGCCGCGGAATAGATGATGTACGGATCGCCGATTTTTGTGTTTGTATTCAAAGTCCAACTAAATTAGCCACAAGACAACACATACAACATGCATATAATTGAAAAACAATTATTGATATAATACAAAAGAATATAAACAAACATTATACCTCTTGATCTCCTATTGTATGTCCTTCCTCCTTTTGGACGTCGTGTGGGCGACGATCTTCCAAAAGTCGAAGCCTCCTAGATCACCAATCTTCATATCTTTGTTCACTCCGAACAAAGGAAGATGATAAAACAAAACTCTTCTCCTTCCTTTAACCGACCACCAAGCTCCAAGCTCCATCAGGAAGTTCTTGAGCCACATAACTTCTTTGGCCGCCTCAGAGGCTGCCACATACTCAGCTTCCATGGTAGAGTCTGCCACGCATTTCTGCTTGACACTCCTCTATACAATGGCTCCACCTCCCAAAGTACACACAAAAACCTGAGGTAGACTTACTTTTATCCCTATTTGATTAGAAGTCAGAATCTGTATAACCCACATGGAGTAATTGGTCTGCCTGGTAAACTAGCATATAATCCCTAGTCCTTGTCAGGTACTTCAATATATGTTTTACCGCAGTCCAATGTCCCTATCCTGAATTACTCTGATATCTACTGACCATGCCCATGGCAAAGCAGATATCTGGTCTTGTACATAGCATCGCATACATGTGGCTTCCTACCGCCGAAGCATAAGGAACCGCCTTCATGTGGTCTATCTCCTCAGATGTTCTAGGACACATCTCCTTAGATAAAGGAACTTCATGCCTGTAAGGTAGAAAACCTTTCTTGGAGTTTTGCATGCTAAAACGATCCATAATTGTGTCCATGTATGAAGCTTGAGATAAGCACAACATCCTTTTCCTGCAATCCCTTATAACCTTGATCCCAAGGATGTGTCCCACTTCTCCCAAGTCCTTCATATCAAACTGTTTGGACAACCATACCCTTACGTCCGATAACACCTTGATATTGTTGCCAATCAACAAAATGTCATCTACGTATAGTACAAGAAATACCACTACGTTTTCGTCACATCTCTTGTATACACAAGACTCATTCGGACTTTGAATAAATCCATAAGACTGGATCACTTCATCAAATCGGATGTTCCAAGACCTCGAAGCTTGCTTCAATCCATAAATGGACCGATTAAGCTTACATACAAGATGCTCTTTGCCTTTCACAATGAATGCCTCTGGTTGCTTTATATAGATGTTTTCCTCAAGACTTCCATTAAGGAAAGCTGTCTTAACATCCATCTGCCACGCCTCATAATCCATATGAGCTGCAATGCATGAGAGAATCCGGATAGACTTAAGCATGGCTACCGGAGAAAAGGTCTCCTCATAATCGATACCCTCTTTCTGAGTATACTCCTTCGCAACAAGCCTCGCTTTGAAGGTCTCAACCTTCCCATCTATTCCTCTCTTTCTTTTGTAGATCCACTTGCATCCAATGGTTTTTACACCATCGGGTGGTTCCACTTGCTCCAAGACCTGATTTGAATCCATAGATTCAATCTCAGTATTCATTGCACTTTGCCAAGATGTTGCATCTTTATCTTGGATTGCCTCGTCATATGTCCAGGGATCAGGTTCATGTTTTCCAGGGACCAAATCAGAAGATTCTCCCAAGAACATGAATCTATCAGACTGTCTCACAACCCTCCCACTACGACGAGGTATCACCTGTGTATCCTCTGTGACACGCGGTGCAGTGACTTGTGGTATATCCTCTTGTAGCAGTGGTACTGAAGAAGTGACTTCCCCTTTTATTTCCTCCAGAACAATCTTACTCATGGGCTTGGGGTTCATTACATAGTCTTCCTCTAGAAATCTGGTGTTCGTGTTAACGATCACCCTATGATCTCTAGGACAATAAAACAAACCACCCTTCGTTCCTCTAGGATAGCCAACAAACATGCGTACTTCTGTACGAGGTTCCAACTTACCAGCATCCACCTTCAGCACATGTGTTGGACTCCCCCATATCCGAACATGTCTTAGACTAGGCTTTCGCCCAGTCAACAATTTTGTGGGAGTAGAAGACACTGATTTAGATGGAACCAAGTTCAGAATGTACACTGCCATATCTAGAGCATATCCCCAGAACGAATCTGGCAACTCAGAATAACTCATCATCTATCTAACTATCTCCATAAGAGTCCTATTCCTTCGCTCTCTTACACCATTCTGCTGGGGTGTGCCAGGTGCAGACAATTAGGATTGAATCCCAGCCTCTGATAAGTAGTTCTTAAACTCTCCCAAGAGGTACTCACCACCACGATCAGATCGCAGTGTCTTGATACTTTTTACCTTGAGGTTTCTCCGCATCAGCCTTGAATTCTTTGAACTTGTCAAAGCATTCAGACTTGCGGCGCATCAAGTAAATCTATCCATATCTCGAATAATCATCTATAAAAGAGATGAAATACTCAAAACCCCTCTAGCCTGGATAGACATAGGACCACACAAATCAGAATGAACCAATTCTAACACATCTTTGCCTCTATACCCCTTGGCCTTAAAAGGCTTCTTGGTCATTTTGCCCTCCAAGCAAGATTTGCAGGTTGGGAAATCTTCCACCACTAATGAACCCAAAGGTCCATCAGCTATCAACCTTTGAATTCTGCTTAGGTTAATATGATCAAGCCTAGGATGCCAATGATATGTTTGGTTCATCTTCGAAGGTTCTTTTCTCTTATTGGAATTAGAAGATGAGTTATTAATTTCAATTTGCATCGTGGGAGGTTTTGGTTCAAGTGTGTATAGATTTCCTATCAATGCACCTTAACAGATAATGTCCCTATTCATTTTTATAACAACTCTGTCATTAAAAGAAATAAAATATCCATCCATAAATAATTTAGAAACTGAAATTAAATTCTTTCTAAATAAAGGTACATAAAGGCAATTCTGAAGAACTAAAACTTTATTTTTCACAAATAAAACATCTCCCACTGCAATAGTCGCCACCTTCATGGCTTTGTCAAAGTGAACAGTAATCTCTCCCTCAGCTCATCGTCGGGTTTCTTGGAACCCCTCCAAAGTATTGCACACATGATCAGAGGTTCCCATATCTACACACCAGGTGACGGTAGATATCACCGCTAACCATGTTTCAACGACTAGACCAAAGGATATACCTTTGTTCTGCTTTGGATTGGGATAGTCCTTCTTCCAATGTCCATCCTGCTTGCAAGTGAAGTACTTTCCTTTCGGCTTCTTCACTCCTCACTGAGATCCTCTCACCTGCTTTGCTCCACCTTGTTTCTTCTTTTTCTTGCCTTTCGGCTTAGAAGTAGAAACCATCTGAGCAACCATGGCCTAAGCCTGAGCAAGCCTTTCTGTCGACTGGAGAGTGATATCGACATGGGTTTCCCCATCGATCTCAGCTCCAAGGACTTCCAGCTCATTCGCAGGCTTAGGAGGACACTCTTCGAAAATTACATATTTGTACTCCTCAGCAGTTAAGACAATGTCAAAATTCCTTTTTCCAATCAACATAATTATGCACAGTAAGTTTATTTTCCTTTAGTATTATAGCAAGTGGACTGAAAGTCATTTTTGAAAATTCTACGAATCACATAGATCATTAATTTAGATTTTAAAAAATTATTGATTCCTCAAACAATAAAATTTTAAAATCAACTAACACCTCAAAACACCGAGAATATTGTATGCCACGATCGTGTGGATGTATACGAATTCTAATTTTGTAAGAGGAGGTTTTACCCATTAATTTTACTATCTTGTCAACCTAACTTTTTGATAAATAAAATTAATAGTTGGTTTCTCTTTGGCCCTACAAATAAAAGCAGTGACTCCGATGGGGAGGATACTTATATTTGTATCTAAGTGTTCACCATTACTTGGTACCAAGGTAATTATCTCGGGTTTTGTGCCTTACGATGGGGAAGTACTCATGCTCCTTAATAATTTCCTATAACCATATTCGACCTTGTGATCCACAAACAAACTCAACCGATGGGGAGGAAGACACTCAGAGTCGACGCATAAGTTTTTTTGCATCACTTGTCAAATTGTAATGGAGGTCGTGGGAATTTATAAAAATTTCCCTCTCCCACTTAGTAATTTGAAATTGAGGAATTTTCTAGCCTACGACATGCATATCAAACAATAAGCAATAAATATGAAAAATAAAATTTTTCCAACTATTATGGATTTTGTCTTCAATATGTCTCCCGTCGTATCGCCTTCTCGTCCGCTCCTCCTACGCCATGTACGAGCCATTCGGAGATCTGAGCCGAGACTAAAAACTATTTTAATTTACATCCATCGATCCTATACTCCATGAGGGAGTGTACATGAAATCTAGATCGAAAGTAAACTAAAATAGAAAGAGTGGCTTGACAATGTCGTATCTAATTTACAAAAAATTAAATACTAGCCTCGTTAAACCCGAGGATTCAACAAAATATACTATTACACACATACAATCACATACACACATATGGCCATAATAGTCGGATCTTATGCCTGCAATCAAAGAGTTAACCTACGCATATCCTACTATTATCCGACACATATAATATATGAAAAATGCATAACAGTAACCGAATCCTAAACACACAAAATCGGAAACCGTGGCTCTGATACCAATTGATGGGAGGGGAAACTTCGCTTCCCCTTTCGACTTAGTTACTTGTTCATGGCGGTCCCTTCTACGTCCCCGGATAAAAAAAATTTATCCTTGACAAGAGGGATTGCCCAAGCAACCTTGTCATCGTCGTGCTATTCGTTTAGAGTAGTCACTTGAACAAACATGTTCTTCAAGAGACCAACCTCTATTCCACGAATAGCCGCGGAATAGACGATGTATGGATCGCCGGCTTTTGTGTTTATGTTCGGGGTCCAAGTTATATTATCCACATACATAAAGTAAACAACCACATACAACATGCATATAATTGAAAAACAATTATAGACATAATACAAAAGAACACTAATCAAAATAAACAAGATTATACCTCTTGTTATACCTCTTGATCTTCTATTGTATGTCCTTCCTACTTTTGGACGTCGTGTGGGCGAAGATCTTCCAAAAGTCGAAGCCTCCTAGATCACCAAACTTCCTTTCCTTGTTCACTCCGAACAAAGGAAGATCATAAAACAAAACTTGTCTTCCTATCTAGAACCGGCCACCAAGTCAATAGACTCAATGTTGCCACCGACTAAGGAAAAGAACATGGAGTATGGGAACCGGCCAAAGGAGAAACAATGAGAGCATGGGCGCCTGCCAACACTTGGAGAAGAAAAAGAAAACCAATCTTCACCTTGTAGCCGCCCAAAACCCTAACCCTAGCTCTCCTAATTGCCGGCCAAGGAAGAGGGGAAGAAAGATAGGATGAGCACCGACCAAAGTATATGGAAGAAGGATAGGTTGTCGGCCAAACCTTTGAAGAAGAAGAAAAGGCCTTCTCCTCTTGTTGCCGCCCACAACCAATACCCAAAACCCTAGCCGCCCACTCCTAATCCTAACCCTAATGGGATTGCTTGCCGCCCAAGGGAAGCAAACCCTAATGTCATCCATAGTGTTGCCACCCAAGCCATCATCCCATATTTATAGAGTTAGGTTCATCCCTCCTTTTAATCTCCACCATAGGTTCTAGGAATTTAATCTCAACCGTCGGATCTAGAGATTTAATCTCAACCGTCAGATCTAGAGATTTAATCTCTACCATTAGATCTAGAGTTTTGTTTTCATCCATTGGATCTAAGCTTCATGAGGTATTAATAGGCTACAATAGGGACCATGAGGAGGAGTTGGATCTTGGCCACCCAATGGATCAAGCCCACATAAAGTCCGATCCATTAATGATTATCCATTCCACTAGAGGATTATCATTGATCTACCTCACCAACCCCCATAAGTTAATATGGGCTCCATATATTATTTGTACATTTTCTCCCCGTGTTTAAGATATCGAATGTCCGTCGATTAATTAATTTACTGACCATTAATTAATCAACATCTAACTCCATGAGTAGTACCACTCAACCTTTTCATCATGTCCGACCAAGTCCACCTGTAGGGTTTACATGATGAACCTTATGAGCTCCTCAAGGGGACATCAACATCCTAATATATAGGACACGGTTTCCTTTTATAATCAACGACACACCATATAAATAATATCATTTCTCAACTTACCGAGCCTATCGATTTAATCTAGAAATCTCGCCCATTGGTAAATCAAAGAAATGAATACTAAGTATATGTGCCCGTTATTATATAGGGATTAAGAGTATGTAAAATATAATATCCGAGGTTCGATTCGATTATATAGTCAGCAATAAATCGAATCACCTCTAAGTCGATCCTGCTCAATACACACAAAAAGCACTAGTGTGATTCTATGGTCAAGACAAACCAATACCAAATCACACTACAACCATACCAATGGTTTGTCTAAAGCCATCTCGGTTGTGAGCGTATAATTATACTTTACAAGGAGCCTATAACATGATCTCCCGTGTGACACCACACACCATGTTATCTACAATGTAATGTATTAGACAATATGCATAACCATAAATATGCAAACAATGATCATGTGATTCTTATTTCAAAAATAAAGATGTTCATACAAAAGATATACTTTTCAGTATACATTCCAACACCTAATATATAGGACACGATTTCCTCTTATAATCAACGGCACACCATATAGATAATATCATTTCCCAACTTACCGAACCAATCGATTTACTCTATAAATCTCGCCCATTGGTAAATCAAAGAAATGAATACTAAGTATATGTGTCCGTTATTATATCAGGATTAAGAGTGTGTACAATATAATATCTGAGGTCCGATTCGATTATGTAGTCAGCAATAAATCGAATCACCTCTAAGTCGGTCCTGCTCAGTACACACAAAGTGTACTAGTGTGATTCTATGGTTAAAACAAACCAATACCAAATCACACTACAACAATACCAATGGTTTGTCCAAAGCCATCTTGGTTGTGAGCCTTTACTTATACTCTATAAGGAGCTGATAACAAAATCTCCCGTGTAACACCATACACCATGTTATCTACAATGTAATGCATTAGACAATATGCATAGCCATAAATATGCAAATAATGATCATGTGATTCTTATTTCAAAACTAAAGATGTTCATACAAAAGATAGACTTTTCAGTATACATCCCAACAAGGGCATTCACTCCTCGTATCGGGTAAGCACAGTGACTAGAAAACCAAATTAATAGGTATAGATCTAAACCAAACACCAATTGCAAATATAGATTCAAGAATGAAAAGATATTTGAACCAACATGTTCTAACTCAACACAAACAACTCCCTAGTACTAGAATCAGAGAATCTACTCCATGAATGCGAGAAAAGAATCACAAGGCATTGTCGAATTCATATATACAAGATAAAGTATGGAAAGATTATAGATTACAATGCATTGAGTCTCTTCTCTCTGGCGCTAAGATGCAGAACTTGGATCTCGAGCGGCTTCCTTCCTCCCCGTTGTGAGTTTCCGAAGCTTTTTAGGGCTTTGGAGTGTTGTCATGGTTGTCATGCCTCTACCTACGGTTTGGGCGTGGCTTTCTTTATATAGACATGAGGTCAGCTCTTCACAAAATCAGCAGGCTGTGTGTGGCCCTATGGTGGTCAATCTCGAGCTACGGACACATTCGTGTGTAGCCACATGCCCCGCCCGTGTACCCTACTGCATCCAGCTGCTAAATGCTCTTTTTCGCTCCAAAAGTGAGCCATTTTCCCCATGAAATACTATCCTGCACACAAAGTACAAAGAGTAGATCTCTGAAATAGAAAATAAGAAATGCATGCAAAACAATGTAAAATATGTATGAAACAAAAATAAAATGAATTGAGATGTGAGCGAAAACTACTCCTAAAACCCTATATGTTTTGCTCACATCAATAACCCATCGATCTTTCTTCTTCACCTTCCCCTTCCTCCTCCGCAAATGATCTTCATTTATCCTCCTTATTTCCCCCTAGACATCAAAAAATCATACCTCCTTCTAGTCCCCTAACACCAGAATTTACCACAACTTCACCCTTGGACCTGCTAATACAAGCAGTGTCCAATACTTATCCCAGCCATATCCTCTCCTCTCTTCCTAATATGGCAATACCCCATTCTACTTCAGCTTCTTCTATACTTTCTTCCATTGCCCCTACTTCCACTATTCTCCCTCCAATAACAAATTCCTCCCTACCATAGATCCCTTCCTTCTGTAGGGATGTATACTAAAAAGTCTATATTTTGTATGAACATCTTTATTTTGAAATAAGAATCACATAATCATTGTTTGCATATTTTTATGGTTATGCAATATTGTCTAATACTATACATTGTAGATAACATGGTGTGTGGTGTCACACGGGAGATCATGTTATCGGCTCCTTGAAAAGTATAAGTAAAGGCTCACAACCGAGATGGCTTTGGACAAACCATCGGAATGGTTGTAGTGTGATTTGGTATTGGTTTGTCTTGACCATAGAATAACACTAGTGCACTTTGTGTGTATTGAGAAGGACCAACTTAGAGGTGATTCGATTTATTGCTGACTACATAATCGAATCGGACCTCAAATATTATTTAGTGTATGCTCTTAATCACGATATAATAACGGGCACATATACTTAGTACTCATCTCTTTGATTTACCAATGGGCGAGATTTATAGATTAAATCGATAGGCTCGGTAAGTTGGGAGATGATATTATTTATATGGTGTGCCGTTGATTATAGGAGGAAATCGTGTCCTATATATTAGGATGATGATGTCCCCTTGAGGAGCTCATAAGGTTCATCATGTAAACCTTGCAGGTGGACTTGGTCCGACATGATGAAAAGGTTGAGTGGTACTACTCAAGGAGTTAGATGTTGATTAATTAATGGTCAGTAAATTAATTAATAGATGGACATTCGAGATCTTAAACACGGGGAGAAAATTTACAAATAATATATGGATCCCATATTATCATATGCGGGTTGGTGAGGTAGATCAATGATGATCCTTTAGTGGATTGGATCATCATTAGTGGATCATACTTTATGTAGGATTCATCCATGGGTGGCCAAGATCCAACTCCTCCTCATGATCCCTAATGTAGCCTATTAACACCTCATGAAGCTTAGATCCAATGGATAGAAACAAAGCTCTAAGATCCATAGGTAGAGATTAAATCTCTAAGATCTAATGGTTGAGATTAAATCTCTAGATCCGATGGTTGAGATTAAATCCATAGAACCAATGGATGAGATTAATTCATGACTTATCCCTAACTCTATAAAGGGAGGGCATGGGAGTTGCCGTGAACTAGATCAAGGAGAGCTAGGGTTATTGCGGCAAGAATGAATCCTAGTTGAGATAGGATTAGGGTTAGGGTTTGGAGGCTAGGGCGGCACCAAATAAGGAAGGTGATTGTTTCTTCTTCATCCTTCTATTGGTCGGCATCCAGATTCGTTTCCAGCCTTTGGCCAACACCCAAAAGGCCCTACTTTCTTCTCCTTAGGTGGTGGAAACAAGATATAGGGCTTCCCTTTGTGTCTTGATTGTTTTCCATCATCTTCTCCACCTTCTAGTTGGCCGGCGGCAAGGAGATTGTGTGCTCCTTGTTGATTGGTTTTAGGGAGGAGAAAAAGCTTGTTTCTACTCTTCCTCTTGCTTTGGAAGAGGAAGGAAGGAAGATTTGTTATCTAGGAGCTTCGACTTTTGGTAGATCGTCACCTACACGACGTCCAAAATGAGGAAGGTCATACATTAGAAGATCGAGAGGTATACCTATTCTTGTTTCTCCTTTTGTTACTTGCTTGTTTTTGTTTTTCAATTATAAGCATGTTATAAATCTGTAAATGGCTAAATAATACTTGTATCCCGAGCATAAACACAAAAATCGGCGATCCGGACATCGTCTATTCCGCGGCTACTCGTAGAATAGAGGATGGTCGCTTGAACAACTAGTTTGTTCAAGTGACCTCTCTAAACGAATAACACAACGATGACTTGGTGATTTGGGCAATCCCTTTTGTCTAGGATTAAATTTTTTTAATCTGGGGACATCGAAGGTATCGCCATGGACAAGCTACCGAGGTGAAGTGGGAAGCGAAGTTTCCCCTCACGGACTCGATATGCAAAACCCTTCAATTGGTATCAGAGCCAAGGTTTTCGGTTTTGTGTGTTTAGGTTTCGGTTAATTTTTATGCACTTTTTCATATATTATATGTGCCGGATAATAGTAGGATATGCATAGTTTAACTCATTGGTTGCTGGCATAAGATCCGACTATTATGGCCATATGTGTGTATGTGATTGTATGTGTGTAAATATTTATTTTGTTGAATCCTCGATGTTGATGAGGCTAGTATTTAGTTTTTGGTAAATTAAATACGGTATCGTTTAGCCGCTCTTTATTTTATTTTACATTCGATCTAGATTTCATGTACACTCCCTCGTGGAGTATATGTTAGATGGATGTAAATTAAAATAGGTTTTAGTCTCGGCTCGGATCTCCGGATGGCTCATACATGGCGTAGGAGGAGCGGACGAGATGGCAATGCGACGGGAGTCATGATGAAGACAAAAGCCATAATAGTTGGAAAATAATTTATTTTTCATATTTATTGCTTTTTGTTTGATATGCATGTCGTAGGCTAGGAAAATTCCTCAATTTCAAATTACTAAGTGGGAGAGGGATATTTTTATAAATTCCCGCGGCCTCCATTACGATTTGACAAGTGATGCAAACAAACTTACGCGTCAGCTCTGAGTGCCTTCCTCCATATCGGATGGGTTTGTTTCCGGATCGCAAGGCCGAATATGGTTATAGGAAATTATTAAGGAGCGTGTGTACTTGCCCATCGTAAGACACATAACCCGAGATAATTTGCTTAGTACCGAGTAATGGTGAACACTTAGATACAGATATAAGTATCCTCCCCATCGGAGTCACTGCTTTTATTGTAGGGCCAAAGAGGAACCAACTATTAATTTTACTTGTCAAAAAGTTAGGTTGACAAGATAGTAAAATTAATGGGTAAAACCTCCTCTTACAAATATAGAATTCGTATACGTCCACACTATCGTGGCATACGATATTCTCGGTGTTTTGAGGTGTTGGTTGATTTTAAAATTTTATTGTTTGAGGAATCAATAATTTTTTGAAATCTAATGTTTTGATTTATGTGATTCTTAGGTTTTCGTTCAAAATGACTTTCAACCCACTTGCTGTGATACTGAAAGAGAACAAACTTACTGGACCCAACTATGTAGATTGGAAGAGGAATCTAGACATTGTCTTGACTGCTGAGGAATACAAATATGTACTCCTCGAAGAGTGCCCTCCCAATCATGCAGATAATTCTGGGGAAAAGGAGAGAGAGAGCTATAAGAAGTGGATCAAGGCCGATGAGATGGTGCGGTGTTACATTTTGGCATCTATGTCAAATGTACTGCAACATCAGCATCAAGCCATGTCCACTACTTATCATATGATGCTCAATCTCAAGGAGCTTTTTGGACACCAGAATCGGGCTATGAGGCAAGAGGCCATGAGAAACTTGATGATGACCACCATGATCGAGGGAACACCCGTGAGGGATCATGTTCTCAAGATGATGGCTCATTTGAATGAGCTGGAGGTCCTAGGAGTTGAGATCGATGGGGAAACCCAGGTCGATATCATACTCTAGTCTCTACCTAGGAGTTTTGAGCAGTTTCGCCTCAACTACAACATGAACAAGAGGTTGTATTCGTTGGCGGAACTTCTGACAGAACTCCAGGCGACAGAGGGACTATTTCATCAGAGTGCTCAGGCGCATGCCATGGTGACCTAGAAGGTTTCTACTTCTAAGCCAAAAGGCAAGAAGAAGAAGAAACAAACCGGGGCGAAGGCGATGGGAGGTACTCAGGGAGGAGTGAAGAAGCCGAAAGGCAAGTGCTTCACTTGTAAGCAGACTCGACACTGGAAGAAGGACTGCCCCAACCGCAAGAACAAAGGTATATCTTTTGGTCTAGTCGTTGAAACATGTTTAGCGGTGTTATCTACCGGAACCTGGTGTGTAGGTACGGGAGCCACTGATCATGTCTGCAATACTTTACAGGGGTTCTAGGAAACTAGACGACTGGCTGAGGGGGAGATTACCATGTACTTGGGTGATGCCACGAAGGTGGCGGCTGTTGCAGAGGGAGATGTTCATTTATCTTTTGAGAAAAATAAACTTTTGGTTCTTAAGAATTGTCTTTATGTACCCTTATTTAGAAAGAATTTAATTTCGGTTTCTAAATTGTTTATGGATGGATATTCTATTCCTTTTAATGACAGAGTTGTTATAAGAAGGAATAGGGACATTATCTGTTCGGGTGCATTGATAGAAAATTTGTACACACTTGAATCAAACCCTCCCACGATGCAAATTGAAGTTAATAACTCATCTTCTAATTCCAATAAGAGAAAAGAACCTTCGAAGATGAACCAAACATATCTTTGGCATCTTAGGCTTGGTCACATTAACCTAAGCAGAATTCAAAGGTTGATAGCTGATGGACCTTTGGGTACATTAGTGGTGGAGGATCTCCCAACCTATGAATCTTGCTTGGAGGGTAAGATGACCAAGAGGCCTTTTATGGCCAAGGGGTATAGAGCCAAAGATGTATTTTATTCTGATTTGTGTGGTCCTATGTCTATCCAGGCTAGAGGTGGTTTTGAGTATTTCGTCTCTTTTATAGGCGATTACTCAAGATATGGATACATTTACCTGATGCGCCGCAAGTCTGAATGCTTTGACAAGTTAAAAGAATTCAAGGCTGATGTGGAGAAACATCAAGGTAAAAGTATGAAGACACTATGATCTGATCGTGGTTGTGAGTACCTCTTGGGAGAGTTTAGGAACTACTTATCATAGGATGGGATTCAATCCCAATTGACTGCACCTGGCACATCCCAATAGAACGGTGTAGCAAAGTGAAGGAATAGGACTCTTATGGAGATGGTTAGATCGATGATGAGTTATTCTGACTTGCCAGATTCATTCTGGGGATATGCTCTAGATACGACGGTGTACATTCTGAACTTAGTACCATCTAAATCAGTGCCTTCAACTCCCACAGAGTTGTGGACTGGGCGAAAGCTTACTCTAAGACATATTCGGATATGGGGGAGTCCAACACATGTGCTGAAGGCAGATGCTGGTAAGTTGGAACCTCGTACAGAAGTACGCTTGTTCGTTGACTATCCCAGGGGAACGAAGGGTGGATTGTTTTATAGTCCTAGAGATCAAAGGGTGATCGTTAGCACGAATGCCAGATTTCTAGAGGAAGACTATGTGATGAGTCACAAGCCCAAGAGTAAAATTGTTCTGGAGGAGTTAAAAGGGGAAGTCACTTCTTTAGTACCACCGGTACAAGAGGATATACCACATGTCACTGCACCGCGTGTCACAGAGGATACACAGGTGATACCTCGTCGTAGTGGGAGGGTTGTGAAACAGCCTGATAGATTCATGTTCTTGGGAGAATCTTCTGATTGGGTCCCTGGCGAACATAAACCTGATCCCTGGACATATGACGAGGCGATCCAAGATAAATATGCAACATCTTGGCAAAGTCCAATGAATACTGAGATTGAATCTATGGATTCAAATCAGGTCTTGGAGCTAGTGGAACCACCCGATGGTGTAAAAACCATTGGATGCAAGTGGATCTACAAAAGAAAGAGAGGAATAGATGGGAAGGTAGAGATCTTCAAAACGAGGCTTGTTGCGAAGGGGTATACTCAGAAAGAGGGTATCGATTATGAGGAGACCTTTTCTCCGGTAGCCATGCTTAAGTCTATCCGCATTCTCTCATGCATTGCAGCTCATATGGATTATGAGGTGTGGCAGATGGATGTCAATACAGCTTTCCTTAATGGAAGTCTTATGGAAAACATCTACATGAAGCAACCAGAGGGATTCATTGCTAAGGGAAAAGAGCATCTTGTATGTAAGCTTAATCGATCCATTTATGGATTGAAACAAGCTTCGAGGTCTTCGAACATCCGCTTTGATGAGGTGATCCAGTCTTATGAATTTATTTAAAGTCCGAATGATTCTTGTGTATACAAGAGATGTGACAGAAATGTAGTGGTATTTCTTGTACTATACGTAGATGACATTTTGTTGATTGGCAACAATATCAAGGTGTTATCAGACGTAAGGGTATGGTTGTCCAAACAGTTTGATATGAAGGACTTGGGAGAGGTGGGACACATCCTTGGGATCGAGGTTATAAGGGATCGCAGGAAAATGATGTTGTGCTTATCCCAAGCTTCATACATAGACACGATTATGGAGCGTTTTAGCATATAGAACTCCAAGAAGGGTTTTCTATCTTTCAGGCATGGAGTTCCTTTATCTAAGGAGATGTGTCCTAGATCATATGAGTAGATAGAGGAGATGAAGGCAGTTCCTTATGCTTCGACAGTAGAAAGCCTCATGTATGCGATGCTCTGTACGAGACCAGATATCTGCTTTGCCATGGGCATGGTCAGCAGATATCAGAGTAATCCAGGACAAGGACATTGGACTGCGGTAAAGCATATATTGAAGTACCTGAGAAGGACTAGGGATTATATGCTGGTTTACCGAGCTGACCAATTACTCCCTGTGGGTTACACGGATTCCGACTTCCAATCTGATAGGGATAAAAGTAAGTCTACCTCAGGTTTTGTGTTTACTTTGCGAGGTAGAGCCATTGTATGGAGGAGTGTCAAGCAGAAGTGCGTGGCGGACTCCACCATGGAAGCTGAGTATGTGACGGCCTCTGAGGCGGCCAAAGAAGTTGTATGGCTCAGGAACTTCCTGATGGACTTGGATGTGATTCCTAGTTTGCCCAGAACTATCACAATTTATTGTGATAATAGTGGTGCAGTTGCAAACTCGATGGAACCATGAGCCCATAAGGCTAGTAAACACATAGAGCGCAAGTACCACCTGATACGAGAAATCGTAAAGAGAGGAGAAGTTGATGTGGCCAAGATTGCATCAGAGGATAACCTGGCAGATCCTTTCACTAAGGCACTTCTGGCGAGAGCTTTTGATAGGCATGTGGAGGGAATGGGGATCAGATGTATGGAAGTTTGAAGACAGCATAGTCTTTTAGTATAAGTGAGATATTGTAGGGATGTATACTGAAAAGTCTATCTTTTGTATGAACATCTTTATTTTGAAATAAGAATCACATGATCATTGTTTGCATATTTTTATGGTTATGCAATATTGTCTAATACTCTACTTTGTAGATAACATGGTGTGTGGTGTCACATGGGAGATCATGTTATCAGCTCCTTGAAAAGTATAAGTAAAGGCTCACAACCGAGATGACTTTGGACAAACCATCGGAATGGTTGTAGTGTAATTTGGTATTGGTTTGTCTTGACCTTAGAATCACACTAGTGCACTTTGTGTGTATTGAGAAGGACCGACTTAGAGGTGATTCGATTTATTGCTGACTACATAATCGAATCGGACCTCAGATATTATTTAGTACATGCTCTTAATCCCGATATGATAACGGGCACATATAATTAGTACTCATCTCTTTGATTTACCAATGAGCGAGATTTATAGATTAAATCGATAGGCTCGGTAAGTTGGGAGATGATATTATTTATATGGTGTGCCGTTGATTATAGGAGGAAACTGTGTCCTATATATTAGGATGATGATGTCCCCTTGAGGAGCTCATAAGGTTCATCATGTAAACCCTGCAGGTGGACTTGGTCCGGCATGATGAAAAGGTTGAGTGGTACTACTCAAGGAGTTAGATGTTGATTAATTAATGGTCAGTAAATTAATTAATCGATGGACATTCGAGATCTTAAACACGGGGATAAAATGTATAAATAATATATGGAGCCCATATTATCATATGGGGGTTGGTGAGGTAGATCAATGATGATCCTTTAGTGGATTAAATCATCATTACTGGATCGGACTTTATGTGGGCTTGATCCATGGGTGGCCAAGATCCAACTCCTCCTCATGGTCCCCAATGTAGCCTATTAACACATCATGAAGCTTAGATCCAATGGATAGAAACAAAACTCTAAGATCCATAGGTAGAGATTAAATCTCTAAGATCCGACGGTTGAGATTAAATCTCTAGATCCGATGGTTGTGATTAAATCCCTTGAACCAATGGATGAGATTAATTCATGACTTATCCCTAACTCTATAAAAAGAGGGCATGGGAGTTGGCATGAACTAGATCAAGGAGAGCTAGGGTTTGGGCGGCAAGAAGGAATCCTAGTTGAGATAGGATTAGGGTTAGGGTTTGGAGGCTAGGGTGGCACCAAATAAGGAAGGTGATTGTTTCTTCTTCATCCTTCTATTGGCCGGCGTGCAGATTGGTTTCCAACCCCTTCCAGCCTTTGGTCGGTGCACAAAAGGCCCTACTTTCTTCTCCTTAGGTGGTGGAAACAAGATATAGGGCTTCCCTTGGTGTCTTGATTGTTTTCCATCATCTTCTCCACCTTCTAGTTGGCCGGCGGCAAGGAGATTGTGTGCTCCTTGTTGGTTGGTTTTAGGGAGGAGAAAAAGCTTATTTCTACTCTTCCTCTTGCTTTGGAAGAGCAAGGAAGGAAGATTTGTGATCTAGGAGCTTCGACTTTTGGTAGATCGTCGCCCACACGACGTCCAAAAGGAGGAAGGTCATTCATTAGAAGATCGAGAGGTATACCTATTCTTCTTTCTCCTTTTGTTACTTGCTTGTTTTTGTTTTTCAATTATAAGCATGTTATAAATCTGTAAATGGCTAAATAATACTTGGATCCCGAGCATAAACACAAAAACCGGCGATACGGACATCGTCTATTCCGCGGCTACTCATAGAATAGAGGATGGTCGCTTGAACAACTAGTTTGTTCAAGTGACCTCTCTAAACGAATAGCACGACGATGACTTGGTGGTTTGGGCAATCCCTTTTTTCTAGGATTAAATTTTTTTAATCCAGGGACATCGAAGGTATCACCATGGACAAGCTACTGAGGTGAAGTGGGAAGCGAAGTTTCCCCTCACTGACTAGATAAGCAAAACCCTTCACCTTCTCCTCTTCCTCCAATACTCCATCAAAATTTCAAGAACTAACAGAGAGCCTCCAGACAGTAAGTTTGATACTTAATTCCTTAACTTTCATATGCCAGTAACTTTGTCTTACATATTTTTTTTTAACTTTTAGAGCACTTTAAAACTCCAGTTCTTTGAACAATGGTATACTAGACATCAGAGTCAGTTCTGTAAGCCCTCCACCTCTTCCACAGAGCCACCACTACCCTTGACAACACCAACTGTACTCTCCACTTCTTCTAAGTGCATACTAGCTGATTCTGAAGAAATTAAAAATAACCTGGCATACAAACTTTCCTTCCTACTTCCCCAGACCGAGCAGCAAAAGAAGACAAGCTTAAAAAAAAACTACACTTGTTGCAGCTTCAGGTTGAAACTTACTCATATAAGGTGGCTATGAGAGAAAATTGAAGTATTAAATAAAACCATAGAATTCCAACAATCAGAGCTTCATAAGTGGAAGTAAAAAAATGCTACTGGCACCTTCAGACAGGTGTGCTATTCCAACCAATGGAAGATGTCATAGATGCCCACACTGCTCTAAATGAAACCACCTTCATCGGTCTAGATGAATTCCACTTCCACCTCAATAGATTACAACAACATTTCTGCATGCTGGCTAACACTGCCCATGAACAGACTATCCGAGCCAACAAGCTAAACCAAGAACTGTCTCAACTAAAAGACACAGAAGCTGAGAGATGTGTTGTAGAACAAACAAAGATCCTAAACAGAACAACTAAGTAGCTCAAAAAACACTTTCAAAGAGGATTAATGGTGCCCTACAGATAGTTGATGAAAAGAAATACCTTATACCCGATTCACCCCTCCATGAGCTCAATATTTAAGAAGCCTACACAAAATTTCCTCCGGAGGCCTTTAACATTGACTCTGATACTGACTCAGAGCAGTAAATTTTATGTCTGATGCTTGTAATTTCTAAACATCTATATAATAAATGCTTAATCTATGTAACACTTATCTGTACTTGAACATTCTTATAATGAATGCATGATCTTTCAAACTGTGTTTACTTCTATATCACCTTTATTGCCCTGCACAAGTCCACCATTCTCTTTGTAAGAAATACACTCTCCATACCACCTATACTGTCAATCTATGTATAAAAAGAAGCATTTTTTGTTGGTGCAATCGGCCAAGGTCAAGATTGATCAGACTCGAGTTCGACATGAGCAGTATTTTGATGTTAGACAAAATATATGACATGTGATTGTCATGAGAAGACCAAGTGTGTAGCCTTGGCTACGTAAGTCCAAGTGTGTAGCCTTGGCGGTGAAAGTTTAAGCATGGAGCTTGGCGTTTGGAAAGTCCGAGCATGGGGCTTGGTGTTGGGAAAATCCAAGCATAGGGCTTTGTGTTGGTAAAGTCCAAGTGCGTAGCCTTGGCATGAAAAATCCAAGCATGGGGCTTAGTGTTGGTAAGTCCAAGTAAGTAGCCTTGGCAATGAGAAGTCTTGATGACTTGACAAGGTCACTAGTCACGTAGGCTTAGGGTCCTTGAGTCGGCGAAGGATGACATTGCGGAAGTCGTGCGCTTGGTGCATCCGAGGGACCGCCAGACGGGGAGCGAATGGAGTGAGTCCAAAGGGAAGCAAACTTTGAGGGAAAGACGTGAAGGATGACGTTGCGAAGTCATGCACTTGGTGCATCCAAGGGACATAGGTCGAGGGAAGAGAGCTTCGGAGTGGAACTCCATGAGAGGATGAGGTGGACTTGGCCAAGTGGCTAAGATGAAGTGTCGGATGCTCAAACATGATGTTTGAGGTTTTACAGTCGGATGCTCAAACAAAGTGTTTGTTTGAGGTTTTACTCGATAGTAGTCGACTGGTATAGGTGCCGGTTCAACTGATCCAAGTCGACAGGGTTCGACTGGTGTGGGGCTGAGATTCCCCGACCGACAACGATCCGATGGATTGGCGGCCGAGCATTGAGCCGCGTAGCCGACTTGGTAGTCGACTACGGAATTGGTTGATCGCTGAGCGGTCCATTCGATTTTTTCAGTGTGGATCGAACCATTGTGAGACAATCCCTTCAGGGGAAGTTTGACTGGGGCTTTTGGCATTCGACTGCCAGGTGCAGAATCAGCCCGAGACAAGCATAAAAGGAGGAGCTTGGGGAGGATTTCCACAATCATTTTTGGGGAGATTTTGAAGGGAAATTTTTGCTGCATTTCAGACCTTCAAGAGCAAACCAAAGCAAGCAACAAGCAAGTGATCAAAGTCATTTGTTGTAAAGTGTTCTTTACTTGTATTTCATATTGTCTTTGTATTTTGCTTGTACTTTTGTATTACCTCTTGTAATTGGTTGTACGAGATTTCTCCACCTCCGACTTGTTGTCAAGAAGGAGTTTGGTTAGTGTCGTGCGCATAACTCGAGCTCGTTGAGATCACCCCGTGGAGTAGGAATCCTAATGTTCTGAACAATGTATATTGTCGTGTATTGCGTGTGTTGTGATTGTCTCTTGTATTTGTATTCCCGCTGCGTATTAACGAATATTGTAGACAAGAACACGACGAGTGAATAATTTCCATCGTACACGTGAATTGGGATATTCATCACCATCTAGTCGCCCATCGATTCTCCAACATTTTCTGTATATGCACTAAAGATGTTGTATGCGAACATTCTGTGGTCCTGCTAATAGACTTCCCTTGAGCAATAAGCACGAAGTACTATCTTCTTATTATAACATTTAATTAATTGCCATTTATGCCCCTTCTTATTATTCAAAGTAACATTCTTCAGAAATTAAGTCAAGCTCATACTATTACTGCTCGGGGAATAAGCCACTAAATTGATAGATGTTCCCGTCTATATTTCTAGTTGATTTTTATAAAGAATCATGTATCCTTCTTTTATCCATACTAAGTGTTATACATTGCACAATGACAAAGAAATTCTTAAAAAACATCCTCAATGAATTTCTAAACCAAAGCAATAATCGTATAAGTTGACATTGCGTAATGCTATCCATTTATCCACAAACAACTCAAAATTCCCCAAAAGAACAAACAATCATGAATTCCCTAAAGTCATTGATGAAGCGAGTTGATACATTCAGAAAAAGATAAGATCCCTTCCTCTTTTCCTAACCAGATAGTAAAATCAACAGCACCCCCCTTAAAATATTGTAGAATTTTAAAAAGAAATTACCATCACTATCTATCCTTAAAAGAACAAAAACATAGATTTACAATATTTCATCCACTGAAATAAGGTCGTAAATAATATACATTCCAGGGCCTTGATAAAAGTCTTCCTTGAGCATTCTTCAAATAGTAAGCCCCTATTCCCGCTCGGCTCTCCACCTGAAAAGGTCCTTCCCACTTGGGTCCCAACTTTCCCTTAGATCCCTTAGGTAGTACCTTCCTTAGCACTAAGTCTCCCACCTGAAAAGAACGAGGCATCACCTTTAAATTATAAGATTTAATTACCTGTGACCTATAACTTTCAGCATTGTATGAGGCAGTATCCTTCTTCTCCAAAATCAAGTCCAATTCTATGCACCGAGCTGCACCATTTTCGCTCGGGAAATAATTCACTACCCAGGCAGATTCTACTCCCACTTTTACATGCAACACTGATTCTGAACCATACATCATACTAAAGGGAGTAGCTCTCGTAGCTCTCCTAGGAGTGGTTCGGAAAGACCATAATATGCTAGGTAACTCCTCTACCCAACTACCCCATATATGCCCCAGCTTAGTTTTTAACCCATGCACTAGGTCTCTATTTGTCACCTCAGTTTGCCCGTTATATTGAGGATAAGCCACATATGTAAATACTTGTTCAATTTTAAAGTTTTGACACCATTTTTTCTAACTTTTTACCCTGAAATTGTTGACCATTATCAGATATCAGCCTGCTAGGAATACCAAAGTGACATACAATGTTTCTTTATAAAACTTTCAACACCATCTGCTCAGTGATACGAGCTAAGGGTTCAGCTTCTACCCACTTAGGAAAATAATCAATAGCCACCAATAAAAGCTTCCTTTGACCCGTCCCAACCGGAAATGGTCCTACAATATCCATAACTCATTGATCAAAAGGGCAAGCTGCTACCACTGCCTTCATATACTCAGCCGGCTGATGCTGCCAATTATGATGTTTCTAACAACTTTCACACTATTGTACCAACTATATAGAGTCCTTCATCAAAGTAGGACAAAAACTTCTGAGCCAATGCCCGACCCCCTATATGACTTCTACAAGCTCCTTCATGTACTTCTTTCAGAACATAGTTTGTCTCTGCTTTCCCCAAACAATGCAATAAAGGTCCAGTGCAAGTTCTCTTATATAAAATTCCTTTTATCATACAAAAATGAACTACTTGCTTCTTAAATTGCTGATCCCCTACAGAATCGCTTGGCATCTTCTTCTCTTGAAAGAATGAAACTAACTCTTTTCTCCAATCATCTTCTATTACTTCTCCTGATTTTTCATTCTGCAGTAATAACTCAATATGGGCAATTACTTCACGAGTACTACAACTCCCCAAAGAGCTAGCCAATCGAGCTAATTCATTAGCCCTCTCATTTTTCATCCTAGTGATCTTCTTTATCAATACTTCTGAAAAATCTTCCCTATCCTTCTCTACCATCTCACAGTAACTTCGACACTTATCATCTTTAACTTTGAATCCTCCCCCAACCTGTTGCATCACTAATTGAGAATCCATATGCACAATCACCCGCTCAGCTCCTATATTTTTTAGCATCTTGCAAAGCTATAAGTAAAGCTTCATATTCAGCTTCATTGTTAGAGGCCCTAAAATGCAATCTAACTGCCAACTTAACCACTTCTCCATTCGGTGAAATCAAAATTACCCCTACTCAACAACCCTCGTTTTTATAAGACCCATATGCATATATAATCCATGGTTCAAACTCCTCCTTATGTAATAGAGGTATGAGGCTGATAAGTAATATCATATTCACTAAGTTCAGTAGCTTATTTAAAAAGCTTTCTGATAGCTTCTTGAAGAGTAAGTATTCTACCCAGAGGAGTATCAGTCAGTACCACTAAGGGATGTGATAGAAAATAGGGTCGTAGCCTACAAGTAGTTAAAACTAGACCCCATGTTAACTTCTCTAGATTAGTATAATAAACTTTAGGTCCCTTCAACAGATAACTGACATAATAAATTGGATGTTGCTTACCCTTATCCTCTCAAACCAATATTGAGCTCACAACATCTTTAGAAAGAGATAAATATATCTAATAGTGCTTGCTTCTTTGGATCTCCAAGATCCCCCTCCCTTTCCTTGTGAGTCGTTGGATCTAACACCAAGAAAGAGAACTGGGGAAAAAAGATAAGCTGGAAGGGTTACTCATGATTCTCAATATTGAGCTGAATCCACTACACCAAGAGGAAATGTTAAGGGTTGATCGACTTTCCGGCGTGGCAACTCCAACGATTAAGTCAGTATGAGTATGAGAAGAAAAGTAATGAACTGGACAAGAAGGGAGATCTCATAGATACCACAATGGAGAAGAAAAACCACCATCCTCAATCCCGTCGTCTTCTATCCTTTTTATAGATGGAGCCCCCGCCTTCTCCTAGTGGTGAATGTATGTAAATGCCCCTTTGACAAGATGTCCTCCTAATCAGTTTTTCGACTTCTGATTCAAAAATATCTCCTACCATGTGTTAATCTCAAATAGAAAGATATGTACGATTATTTTAAACTAACCACCCTCAGCCTTTCATCGTTACCTTTCACCCTTCAACACGCCCCTTTTCCCCTTTGGCAGATGCACTGACCGCCTTGGACTCATCCAGACCACTCAGACCTACTCCAACTGCTATGGAATTAACTACTGCCCAGGAACAACAATATTGCCCTGACCTTATTCATACTGCCCCTTGAAATACTCACTATCCTGCCTCTATTCTTACTATACTAGAATTGCTTATACTGCCCTGGAATTACCTATACTGCCTTAGAACTGCACATACTAGTCTGAATCAGTCCAAACTTCCCTGAAATTACTTACTGATCTGGAACTCTACATACTACCCTAGAACCATACTGGAATTGTACATAATTCAGTAAATGTTTCCAAATTGGCCTAAAAATACACATAGTATTCTGCACCTATCCAAACTGCCCTAGAAACACACATACTGGTCTAGAACTCCACATAATGCCCTGGAATTAATTATACTGCCCTAGAACTGTACTGACCTTACTTGAACTACCCAAGAATATGCTTATACAACCCTAGAACTGCATTGGTTTTACTTAAACTGCCGTGGAACTGCTCTAGCCCTCCTTAGACTGCCCTGGAATTACTTATATTGCCCTGGAACTACACTGGCCTTACTTAGACTTCACTAGAATTTGCTTATCTGACCCTAGGCAGCAGCCTTACTTGGCTTGCAGAAATTACTTATATTGCACAGGCGCCTTCTGTCCTTACATAGACTGCCTTGGAATTTTCTTATATAGCCCTGGAACTGCACTGGCCTTACTTAGACTGCCCTGGAATTACTTAGACTACCCCGGAACTGTACTGGCCTTACTTAGACAACTCTGGAATTTGCTTATATAGCCCTGGAACTGCACTGGCCTTACTTAGACTGCCCTGGAACTGCACTGGCCTTACTTAGACATCCCTGGAATTGCTTATATTACCCTGGAACTACACTGACCTTACTTAGACTGCTCTAGAATTTACTTATACAACCCTGGAACCGCACTGGCCTTACTTTGACTACCCTAGAATTTTCTTATACAACCCTGGAACTGCACTGGCCTTACTTAGACTGCCCTGGAATTACTTATACTGCTCTGGAACTACACTGGCCTTACTTAGGATGCTCTGGAATTTGCTTATACAACCCTAGAACTGTGCTGGTCATACTTAGACTGCCCTGGAATTACTTATATTTCCCTGGAATAGCACTGGCCTTACTTAGATATCCCTGAAATTGCTTATATTGCCTTGGAATTATACTGACCATACTTAGACTGCTCTGGAATTGCTTATATTGCCCTGGAAACTCCAACCCCATCATAAGTTCCTCCTCTTTAGTAAAACTGAAGAGTAAAGTCGAATGAAGTTTTACAAGTATCCACACAAAATTTCTCCATCTTAACTTTGAAAAAAGACCTCCTACGCATCATAAATTCCCCCTCTTTAATAAAACTGAAGAGCGAATTCGAATGAAGTTTTACAAGTTCCCATAAATGTGCCAATATTACCATATTAATCCTCCACAATCATAATTTACAATAATGATGCATCACACATGAATCCCTGCATACCATACGTAGCACTACACCCTGACTAATCATTTGTGATACTTCATACCTAAGATATTGTATAAGGCATTCACCCCTTAGAACACTGCAAGATTCTTTTATACATTAGAATACTATAAGTGGAGTTTATACCTTAGAATATTGTAAGAGGAATTTATGCCTTGAATACTATAAGAGGCATTTATGCCTTGAATATTGTAAGAGGTGTTTATGCCTTGAATACTGTAAGATGCATTTATTCCTTGAATACTGTAAGAGGCATTTATGCCTTAGAATACTGTAAAAGGTGTTGAGCCATGTTAGCATGTTACCTGCCTATTATATCTGGCATTATAATTCTCCGTGGGGACATAAAGCTATCTAGCTCTTAGGCCGTTATAATAAAATCATAAGAACCTTTTACATATACCATATAGAGGCGTTATAGTTCCCCATGGGGGGATAAAGTGTAGGGATTTCTATATGCCAAATAGCATATGCGCAATGGAAAAATTAGGATCCCTTCCTAGTGATCCTTGCGAAAGAAAACCTCGTACAAAATAAATTTCTCTAAAACCAAACCTATCTTATAGGAGAGGATTACCTTTGTTGCGTGCCCTTGTTAATCCCGGTTTTCCTTTTGGTTTGTTGGATCTTTAGCACGTTCAAATGTCCGTGCCTCTATACGTATCCACACGAGCAAGCTCTTGTCTCACAAAAAAAAACTAGAAGGGCTCTCCTTTACTTCTTGCTAGAGAAGTCCCTAAAGGAGAGGAAGCTAGGGAAAAAGAGAAGGGAAGAAGAAGACTACTCTTCTTGCTAGCCTACACTCACAAAACCACACAACCAAAGCTTCCACCAAGCTCTCAAGCTCTCACACAACCACAATGTCACTTTGGCCGGCCACTCCATGGAGTCTTTTATAGGGTTGGAAAAACCCTTTCACCTCCTACCATTCAATGCAATCCATTGCATTGAGACACCTTGTTTGGCCGGCCACTTTAAGGAGACAAAAACCACTTTGTCTCCTTCCACCTTATCTAGCTTAGGTGGCATGATTATGTGGCATGCTTGTGTGGCATTCATGCATGTTGAATTAATCTTATTAATTCAATAAGCCCACCTTATCTAGCTTAGGTGGCATGCTTATGTGGCATGCTTGTGTGGCATTCATGCATGTTGAATTAATCTTATTAATTCAATAAGCTTATGTTATCATATTGAATTAATCTCATATAATCAAGAAGGTAACATATTGAATTAATCTCATTAAATCATTAAGCTAAAATTCTCATTAAGCTTAAAGTCCAAAAACCATTTTGTACTTAAGCTTATTCCCAAATTATTCTAGTCAAACTAGAATGCACTAATTCTTCTAATCATCATGCTCTTTGTGTGTGACCCTATAGGCTCTCATAACGTTGGCAGTGGATCTAAACTCTTTTAGATACACAAGCAATGAGCGGCATCTAGCAATACATCATTGCTACCCAAGTTACGAAATAAGTCAAGATCCGACTAACCTTTCCGTGACTACTATAATGTATGACCTTGTCCTTCTATCCTTGATATCAGATTGACCAATGAGGCATAGACCGTGTCATCCTCGATCAATCTATGTGTTTCTTGATCCCTGAGTAAACTAACTCAAACAAATGAGCTCAATATCTCATATGACTCATTTGAGCATGGCCATGCGTTTTAGTAGTTCTACTCAATCAAAGGGCCCAGATATCACTCTCGTCATATGAGAGGATAGATCCCATCTACATCACTCACATCCCTCGCATAATTTGTTATATACCCGATGTCGCCTTTATGGTCCACCTATTACGGGTGGCGTTTGTGATACCAAAGTACATAATTCCTTATGTAGGGCAGTAGTGACTTGAGTTCGAGGACTATTCATACGACGAGTCACATGAGAAAGTTTATGACACTCATAGAACGATCCATGAAACTTTCTCATGGCGGGTCAGTTCAGTATATATTCTCTAATATATACCCATGTGTCAACTTGATATCATATATCCATGACTTGTGAGATCATGTCATCAATCGACCTACCTGCGAGTCTTTATGTATTAATATTGCCCTTGCATATTAATACTTGACTAGGAACATTTAGGAAAGTGTTCTCTCTGACCTCTCATAATCAATTACGCGATTGA
Source organism: Wurfbainia villosa (assembly GCA_025175895.1). NCBI lineage: Eukaryota > Viridiplantae > Streptophyta > Magnoliopsida > Zingiberales > Zingiberaceae > Wurfbainia > Wurfbainia villosa. The sequence continues at coordinate 85,165,240 of CM046001.1, forward strand.
TGTCTTTGTAGATAAGAACCTACTTTTCTAGGGCATTATTATATTTAATTTAGCTGGCACAAGCAAGATGTAAATATAATAACCAATCCTTTGCCTTTATAGAATATGATACAAAATGTTCCATGTTCAACCATCACATGATTGGTTCTAGGGCTATAACTAACAATCTCCCACTAGCACTAGTACCAATCACTATGATATCTAATACCTAGTGACCTAGTGTGACCATCATGCTTCCTCTGTGCCAAAGCCTTGGTCAATGGATCTGCGATGTTAGCATCTGTCGGTACTCTGCATATCCTCACATCTCCTCTATCGATGATCTCTCGAATGAGATGGAGCGCCGATATGTGTTTGGTCATTGATGTGATCGAGGTTCCTTAGCTGTCTGAATAGCCCCATTGTTGTCACAATAGAGGTCTATTGGATCTGTAATGCTAGGAACTACCCCAAGTTCCGATGAACTTGCGGAGCCAAACGACCTCCTTTCTTTGCATCGAGCCGACAATATACTCGCCTGTTGTAGAATCGGCAAGCTGTGTCTGCTTTGAACTCTTCGACTCCACGGCTCCACCATTCGAGCAAAACACGTACCCGATTGCGATCTATAGTCATCCTTGCGTTTGGAAGCTTGCATCATCTTTGTAACCCTTCTGATTAGCTCCTCATTGCCTCCAAATATCAGGAAATATTCTTTCGTTCTTCGTAAGTATTTAAGAATATTTTTATTGCTATCGATGACTTTCACTGGATCATTGGTATCTACTCGTCATGCTCAAAGCATACGAGACGTCAGGACGAGTACAAAGCATGGCGTACATGATAGACCCTATGGAAGATGCATAAGGGATCTTATCCATGCGATCTCTCTCCTCCTTAGAAGAGGGACATTGAGTCTTCGAAAGACTCACACCATGTGATAAAGGCAGAAATCCTTTCTTGGAATTTTGCATAGCAAAACGATCTAGCACTTTATCAATGTATGTACTCGACTTAGGCCAAGTAATCTTTTAGATCTATCTCTATAGATCTTGATGCCTAGAATATAGGCAGCTTCACCTAAGTCTTTCATCGAGAAACAATTCCCTAACCACATCTTCACAGACTGGAGTGAGGGAATATCATTTCCGATGAGAAGTATGTCATCTACATACAAGACAAGAAATACAACTGTGCTCCCACTATTTCTCTTGTAGACACAAGATTCATCTTCATTCTTGATGAAACCAAACTCCTTGATTGCATCATCGAATCGAAGATTCCAGCTTCGAGAGGCTTGCTTTAGTCCATAAATGGACCTTTGCAGTTTGCATACCTTTCCAGGATGCTTTGGATCTTCAAAACCCTCGGTGTGTCATGTACACATCCTTCGAGTAGCTTTCCATTGAGCGGTTTTGACATCCATCTGCCAGATCTCATAATCGTGGTAGGCTGCAATAGCAAGTATGATCCGAATGGATTTAAGCATCGCAACTGGTGAAAAGGTTTCATCATAGTCAATACCATGAATTTGTTTGAATCCTTTAGCCACCAATCAACCATTATAGGTATGCTTATTACCATCCATGTCAGTCTTTACTTTAAAGACCCACTTACACCCAATGGGTTTTACCCCTTCAGGTGGATCAACCAAAGTCCATACTTGGTTAGTGTACATGGATTCCATTTTGGATCTCATGGCCTCTAGCCATTTCTCGGAATCTGGGCTCATCATAGCTTCTTGATAGGATGTAGGCTCGTCAAGATCGACAAGCAATACCTCACCGTTGTCAGTCAAGAGAAAAGAATATTTCTCAGGTTGACGACGGATCCTATCAGATCTACGAAGAGGTTGGTCTACTTGAACAGGTGTATGCTCCACAACTCTTTGGGCAACACTTTCCTCATCCACAACACTTTGTGGTTCCTGTTCATTTTCCATCGAAGCCTTAGTGTTATCGTCATCTTGAACTTCTTCAAGATGAATTTTACTCCCACTAGTTTTTCTAGAAATAAATTCTCTTTCTAGAAAGACAGCATTTCTGGCAACAAACACCTTGCCAAGTGTGGGATTGTAAAAGTAATATCCCTTAGTTTCCTTGGGATATCCTACAAAATAACACTTATCTGATTTGGGTCCTAGTTTATCTGAGACTTGACGTCTTACATAAGCTTCACAACCCCAAATCTTTATAAAAGACATTTTGGGACTCTTCCCAGTCCATATCGTATATGGTGTCTTTTCTACGGCTTTTGATGGGACACGATTAAGTGTGAAAGCGGCTGTCTCTAGAGCTAGTCCCCAAAAGGAAGTAGGTAGATCAGTCTGGCTCATCATTGATCGTACCATATCTAATAGAGTACGATTTCTCTTCTCAGATACACCATTCCATTGTGGTGTTCCAGGTGGAGTGAGTTGGGATATTATCCCACACTCAACCAGGTGATCACGAAACTCTTGACTAAGGTATTCACCACCTCGATCTGATCGAAGTAGCTTAATACGCTTACCAAGTTGGTTTTGTACTTCATTCTTGAATGCTTTGAACTTTTCAAAGGATTCTGACTTATGTCTCATCAAATATAAGTAGCCGAATCTACTCATATCATCAGTGAAAGTAATAAAGTATTTATAGCCTCCTCTGGCTTCGACATTGAAAGGGCCACATACATCAGTATGTATGAGTCCTAACAAGTCCGTCGCTCTCTCGCCATGTCCACTAAATGGAGTTTTAATCATCTTTCCTAAAAGACAAGATTCGCATACCTCATATGATTCAAAATCAAATGAGTCCAATAATCCATCTTTATGGAGTTGGGATATGCGTTTTTCATTTATGTGACCTAGGCGACAGTGCCAGAGATATGTTTGGTTCAAATCATTCGATTTGAACCGTTTGGTATTTACGTTATATATTGGGTTTTCTAAATCTAGAACATAGAGACCATTCATAAGTGGTGCATTACAATAGAACATTTCATTCAAATAAATGGAATAACATTTGTCCTTTATTATAAAAGAAAAGTTTTTCTTGTCTAAACAAGATACAGAAATTATGTTCTTTGTCAATGCAGGTACATATAAGCACTCCTCTAGTTCTAAGATAAGCCCAGTGGGCAAAGACAAGGAATATGTTCCTCTACACACAACTTTTGCCATTGCCTACTCGTAGGTCCACTTGCCTTTGCCATTAGTCTACTATTTCTCTCACTGCACATTAGTACAAATGTGAGATGCACATCCGTATCTAATACCCATGTAGAAGAAATAGATAGATTAACTTCTATAACGTGTATACAGAGGCGTAAGTCCCACTTCTTTTATTCTTTACTTCCTCAAGGTAGACTTTGCGGTTCCTTCGTGTCGATCTCTCACCGCAATGGAAGCGATCCCTTCCTTAGGTACTTTACCTTTACCCTTTGAAGTGGATGAATTGGCCTTGCCTTTGGCTTGGTCTTACCCTTGCCTTTGCTTACCTTTTCCCTTCTTGACCATTATGCGTTACTAACTTTCTTTTTTGAGATTGGTTCGTGATTCTTAACATCTTTGAGAATCTCGAGCAAGGTTTATCAATTTCATTCATGTTATAATTCATACGAATTGATTATATGCTTCCACAGCGATTGCGAGGATAACATCGGTTGCCAATTCTTGGCTCGATGGAAAACCTAGTCTTTCGAGGTTCTCAACGTACCCAATCATTTTAAGTACGTGAGTTCCTACAGGTGTTCCTTCTTGCATCTTGCATGCAAAAAGAGCCTTAGACACTTCAAAACGCTCGTGCCTGGCTTGTCCTTGATATAGTTGTTTCAAATGCTCAACCATATCATAGGCATCCATGTTCTCATGTTGCTTCTGAAGCTCAGAGTTCATGGTTGCAAGCATAAGGCATGACACATCTAATGCGTCATCTTGATGCTTCTTATAAGCATCTTTTTAAGACGCAGTGGCTGAGGCGGTATTTTAGGGGTAGACTGCTCTAGGACATACAGTTTGCGTTCTTGCTTGAGGATAATCCTCAAATTCCTATACCAGTCAAGAAAGTTCGCTCCATTGAGCTTGACCTTCTCAAGGACAGATCGCAAGTTGAGGGGGTGTGTCGTGTTAGATGACATGGTGATCTACAACAATAAAATGCAAAATTAAGTATCATACCTAAGTCATTTAATTAGGCCTTTAATTAAATGAGGCTCCCACTAAATTCTCATAGCTTTGATATGAGCTAATCATTGATGTAGGCAAACACTTTTCGCTTACATCATTAGCTACTATTTAGCTATAAATTTATATGGGATAAAGATCCACATCATAATTCGTCTTGAGTTAGCTTTGGCTAATCGCCCAAGACATAGTATGATTAGGTAGGCAATCTTTTACCAATTACATCTGATGTAACTCTTTAATAGCTTTGGTTAAGTTTAGATTAGTTTAGTGTTTATTCCTAAACCAGCTTCGGTAGTGGCGAGAGCAGGCCTTCTTGGATATCGGAGCAACGACCACTTCTAAGACAAAGCTGATATTCGGAAATCACATAAAACTAATTTTAAAACTTATGCTCAAAGCTAATATATGCCTCTACTTTCTTAACTAATTAAGAAAAACTTAATTAAGTCTTAACCAAGTTTGATAGCGGGACATCACGATTGTCCACTCGCACTCTTCCAAGATAAAATGCATTGCTTTGCTTTGGCAAACCCAATAACAAATGATCGAGGAAGTAGTGAGTACCAAACTTTGGTAGGCATATCGTATTTGACTTATTAAGATATAAACTTAAACATGCATCACATACATATTAGCATACATCACATATAAGCTAAATTAACATGCATCACATACAAGTTAAACTAAGTGTGTCATGGTTATGGCCCTTATTCTACAATCTTCTCAAGCCAATGAGAAGATTGATTGGTCAACCTAGGGATAGCATCTTCTCCCAAGTGCTTCCTTTTGGTTGTCTTGTGTTGTTGACTTCCTCCTTGTAACATTATCTTCCAATGGACCCTCCATCTTTGTTGTATATTACAAAGGAGAAATACTCGAGTTACATTAGTCTAAAGCTAATTTTACAACAAGAATTTTAGGAGAAAGGCACGACCAGCGTATTAAGAATTACAACACACAATCACAAACTTTTTGGGACTAGGCCATAACCATGCACCATGTCAATTTTAACTTTTAAAGACATCGGATATTTTATTATGTTTGAAAATTTGCTAATGCAATTATCAACTCATAATAAAATTCATCCTACTTCTATATCATATATAAAATAGAGAAAACTTTTTTATACGATCTTTCGTAAGTGGCTCGATACCCTTTGTAGGGATTTCTATATGCCAAATAGCATATGCGCAACGGAAAAATTAGGATCCCTTCCAAGTGATCCATGCGAAAGCAAACTCGTATAAAATAAATTTCTCTAAACCAAACCTATCTTATAGGAGAGGATTACCTTTGTTGCGTGCCCTTGTTAATCCCGCTTCTTCCTTTTGTTTGTTGGATCTTTAGCACGTTCAAATGTCCGTGCCTCTATATGTATCCACACGAGCAAGCTCTTGTCTCACAAAAGAAAAACTAGAAGGGCTCTCCTTTACTTCTTGCTAGAGAAGTCCCTAAAGGAGAGGAAGCTAGGGAAAAAGAGAAGGGAAGAAGAAGACTACTCTTCTTGCTAGCCTACACTCACAAAACCACACAACCAAAGCTTCCACCAAGCTCTCAAGCTCTCACACAACCACAATGTCACTTTGGCCGGCCACTCCATGGAGTCTTTTATAGGGTTGGAAAAACCCTTAGACAAAACCATTTTGTTTCCTTCCACCTTAACTAGCTTAGGTGGATGCTTAGGTGGCATGCTTAGGTGGCATGCTTGTGTGGCATTCATGCATGTTGAATTAATCTTATTAATTCAATAAGCCCACCTTATCTAGCTTAGGTGGCATGCTTATGTGGCATGCTTGTGTGGCATTCATGCATGTTGAATTAATCTTATTAATTCAATAAGCTTATGTTATCATATTGAATTAATCTCATTTAATCAATAAGGTAACATATTGAATTAATCTCATTAAATCAATAAGCTAAAATTCTCATTAAGCTTAAAGTCCAAAAACCATTTTGTACTTAAGCTTATTCCCAAATTATTCTAGTCAAACTAGAATACTCTAATTCCTCTAATCATCATGCTCTTTGTGTGTGACCCTATAGGCTCTCATAACGCTGGCAAAGTGGATCTAAACTCTTTAGATACACAAGCAATGAGATCTAGCAATACATCATTGCTACCTAAGTTACGAAATAAGTCAAGATCCGACTAACCTTTCCGTGACTACTATAATGTATGACCGTGTCCTTCTATCCTTGATATCGATTGATCAATGAGGCATAGACCGTGTCATCCTCGATCAATCTATGTGTTTCTTGATCCTCGAGTAAACTAACTCAAACAAATGAGCTCAATATCTCATATTGACTCATTTGAGCATGGCCATGCTTTAGTAGTTCTACTCAATCAAGGGGCCCACAGATATCACTCCCGTCATATGGGAGGGATAGATCCCATCTACATCACTCACATCCCTCCGCATAATTTGTTATATACCCAGTAATCGCCTTTATGGTCCACCCTTTTACGGGTGACGTTTGACGATACCAAAGTACATAACTCCTTATGTAGGGAACCGTAGTGACTTTAGGTTTGAGGACTATTCATACCAATAGTCACATGAGAATGTTTATGACACTCATATGACGATCCATGAAACTTTCTCATGGCGGGTCAGTTCAATATATATTCTCTAATATATACTCATGTGTCAACTTGATATCATATATCCATGACTTGTGAGATCAAGTCATCAATTGACCTACATGCTAGTCTTTATGTATTAATATTGCCCTTGCATATTAATACTTGACTAGGAACATTTAGGAAAATGTTCTCTATAGCCTCTCATAATCAATTCTTCCAATTGATGTGTTGTAGATAACAACCTACTTTTCTAGGGCATTATTATATTTAATTTAGCTGGCACAAGCAAGATGTAAATATAATAACCAATGTTTTACCTTTATAGAATATGATACAAAATGTTCCCTATTCAACCATCACATGATTGGTTCTAGGGCTATAACTAACAATCTCCCACTAGCACTAGTACCAATCGCTATAATATCTGATACCTAGTGACCTAGTGTGACCATCATGCTTCCTCTGTGCCAAAGCCTTGGTCAATGGATCTGCGATGTTAGCTTCACGGTACTCAGATATCCTCACATCTCCTCTATCGATGATCTCTCGAATGAGATGGAAGCGCCGTAAAGATGTGTTTGGTCCACGATGTGATCGAGGTTCCTTAGCTCGCAATAGCCCCATTGTTGTCACAATAGAGGTCTATTGGATCTGCAATGTTAGAACTACCCCAAGTTCATCGATGAACTTCATGAGCCAAACACCTCCTTTCACGCATCGACGCAAGAATATACTCGCTTCGTAGAATCAAGAATCGTGTCTCTCGCTTTGAACTCTTCCATCACCCACCATTCGTGCAAAACACGCACTCGATCATGATCTATAGTCATCCTTGTCTGCTTGGAAGCTTGCATCACGTAACCCTTTACGCCTAGCTCTCATCATTGCCTCCAAATATCGTGAAATATTCTTTCGCTCTTCGTAAGTATTTAAGAATATTTTTGACTGCTATCCAGTGACTTTCACCTGGATCCGACTGGTATCTACTCGTCATGCTCAAAGCATACGAGACGTCAGGACGAGTACAAAGCATGGCGTACATGATAGACCCTATGGAAGATGCATAAGGGATCTTATCCATGCGATCTCTCTCCTCCTTAGAAGAGGGACATTGAGTCTTCGAAAGACTCACACCATGTGATAAAGGCAGAAATCCTTTCTTGGAGTTTTGCATAGACAAACGATCTAGCACTTTATCAATGTATGTACTCCGACTTCGGCCAAGTAATCTTTAGATCTATCTCTATAGATCTTGATGCCTAGAATATAGGCTTTCACCTAAGTCTTTCATCGAGAAACAATTCCCTAACCACATCTTCACAGCATCGGAGTGAGGGAATATCAGTTCCGATGAGAAGTATGTCATCTCCATACAAGACAAGAAATACAACTGTGCTCCCACTATTTCTCTTGTAGACACAAGGTTCATCTTCATTCTTGATGAAACCAAACTCCTTGATTGCATCATCGAATCAAGATTCCAAGCTTCGAGAGGCTTGCTTTAGTCCATAAATGGACCTTTGCGCTTGCATACCTTTCCAGATGCTTTGATCTTCAAAACCTCAGCCGTGTGTCATGTACACATCCTCGAGTAGCTTCATTCGTAAAAGCGGTTTTGACATCCATCCGCCAGATCTCATAATCGTGGTAGGTCGCAATAGCAAGTATGATCCGAATGGATTTAAGCATCGAATCGTGAAAAGGTTTCATCATAGTCAATACCATGAATTTGTTTGAACTTTAGCCACCAATCTACCTTTATAGGTATGCTTATTACCATCCATGTCATCTTTACTTTAAAGACCCACTTACACCCAATGGGTTTTACCCTTCGTGGATCAACCAAAGTCCATACTTGGTTAGTGTACATGGATTCCATTTCGATCTCATGGCCTCTAGCCATTTCTCAACTGCTCATCATAGCTTCTTGATAGGATGTAGGCTCGCCAAGATCGATAGCAATACATCACCTTGTCACTACCAAGAGAAAAGAATATCTCTCGGGTTGACGACGGATCCTATTAGATCTACGAAGAGGTTGGTCTACTTGAACAGTGTCCACAACTCTTTGGGCAACACTTTCTCATCCACAACACTTTGTGGTTCCTGCTCATTTTCCATCGGCCTTAGTGTTATCGTCATCTTGAACTTCTTCAAGATGAATTTTACTCCCACTAGTTTTTCTAGAAATAAATTCTCTTCTAGAAAGACAAAGATTTCCGCAACAAACACCTTGCCAAGTGTGGGATTGAAAAGTAATATCCCTTAGTTTCCTTGGGATATCCTACAAAATAACACTTATCCGATTTGGGTCCTAGTTTATCCGAGACTTGACGCCTTACATAAGCTTCACAACCCCAAATCTTTATAAAAGACATTTTGGGACTCTTCCTACCCATATCGTATATGGTGTCTTTTCTACGGCTTTTGATGGGACACGATTAAGTGTGAAGCTACTCTCTAGAGCTAGTCCCCAAAAGGAAGTAGGTAGATCACCTGCTCATCATTGATCGTACCATATCTAATAGAGTACGATTTCTCTTCTGATACACCATTCCATTGTGGTGTTCCGTGGAGTGAGTTGGGATATTATCCCACACTCACCAGTGATCACGAAACTCTTGACTAAGGTATTCACCACCTCGATCCGATCAAGTAGCTTAATACGCTACCAAGTTGGTTTTGTACTTCATTCTTGAATGCTTTGAACTTTTCAAAGGATTCGACTTATGTCTCATCAAATATAAGTAGCCAAATCTACTCATATCATCGCTGAAAGTAATAAAGTATTTATAGCCTCCTCGCTTCGACATTGAAAGGGCCACATACATCGATGTATGAGTCCTAACAAGTCCGTCGCTTCTCTCGCCATGTCCACTAAATGGAGTTTTAATCATCTTTCCTAAAAGACAAGATTCGATACCTCATATGATTCAAAATCAAATGAGTCCAATAATCCATCTTTATGGAGTTGGGATATGCTTTTCATTTATGTGACCTAGGCGGCTGCCGAGATATGTTTGGTTCAAATCATTCGATTTGAACCGCTTGGTATTTACGTTATATATTGGGTTTTCTAAATCTAGAACATAGAGACCATTCATAAGTGGTGCATTACAATAGAACATTTCATTCAAATAAATGGAATAACATTTGTCCTTTATTATAAAAGAAAAGTTTTTCTTGTCTAAACAAGATAAATTATGTTCTTTGTCAATGCAGTACATATAAGCACTCCTCTAGTTCTAAGATAAGAAGATGGCCCAAGGCAAAGACAAAGAATATGTTCCTACAGCCTACAAAGAAAGAACTTTATGCGCCATTGCCACTGTAGGTCCACTTCGCTTTTGCCATTAGTCTACTATTTCTCACCCTCGCACATTAGTACAAATGTGAGATGCACATCCGATCTAATACCCATGTAGAAGAAATAGATAGATTAACTTCTATAACGTGTATACCGAGGCGTAAGTCCCACTTCTTTTATTCTTTACTTCCTCAAGGTAGACTTTGCAGCCCGCTTCCAAAGGTCCATCTCACCGCATAATGGAAGCAAATTCCCCTTCCTTAGGTACTTTACCTTTACCCTTTGAAGTGGATGAATTGGCCTTGCCTTTGGCTTGGTCTTACCCTTGCCTTTGCGCTTACCTTTTCCCTTCTTGACCATTAGTACATTAACTTTCTTTTTGAGATTCATTCAGAGCTTCTAACATGCCGAGAATCTCAGCAAAGGTTTATCAATTTCATTCATGTTATAATTCATGACGAATTGATTATATGCTTCCTGAACGATTGCAGATAACATCGGTTGCCAATTCTTGGCTGCTGGAAAACCTAGTCTTTCAAGGTTCTCAACGCATCTAATCATTTTAAGTACGTGAGTTCCTACAGTGTTCCTTCTGCATCTTGCATGCAAAAAGAGCCTTAGACACTTCAAAACGCGTGCCTAGCTTTGTCCTTGATATAGTTGTTTCAAATGCTCAACCATATCATAGGCATCCATGTTCTCATGTTGCTTCAAGCTCGAGTTCATGGTGGCAAGCATAAGGCATGACACATCTAATGCGCCATCTCGATGCTTCTTATAAGCATCTTTTCAAAGACGAGTGGTCAGGGGCGGTATTTTAGGGTAGACTGCTCTAGGACATACTTATGCTTTTGCTTGAGGATAATCCTCAAGTTCCTATACCAGTCAAGAAAGTTCGCTCCATTGAGCTTGTCCTTCTCAAGGACAGATCGCAAGTTGAGAGGGTGTGTCGTGTTAGATGACATGGTGATCTACAACAATAAAATGCAAAATTAAGTATCATACCTAAGTCATTTAATTAGGCCTTTAATTAAATGAGGCTCCCACTAAATTCTCATAGCTTTGATATGAGCTAATCATTGATGTAGGCAAACACTTTCTTACATCATTAGCTACTATTTAGCTATAAATTTATATGGGATAAAGATCCACATCATAATTGCCTTGAGTTAGCTTTGGCTAATCGCCCAAGACATAGTATGATTAGGTAGGCAATCTTTACCAATTACATCTGATGTAACTCTTTAATAGCTTTGTTAAGTTTAGATTAGTTTAGTGTTTATTCCTAAACCACTTCCAGGCGTGGCGAGGCACAGGGCCTTCTTGGATATCTGAGCAACGACCACTTCTAAGACAAAGCGATGTTCGAAATCACATAAAACTAATTTTAAAACTTATGCTCAAAGCTAATATATGCCTCTACTTTCTTAACTAATTAAGAAAACTTAATTAAGTCTTAACTAAGTTTGATAGCGGGACATCACGATTGTCCACTCGCACTCTTCCAAGATAAAATGCATTGCTTTGCTTTGGCAAACCCAATAAAAAATGATCGAGGAAGTAGTGAGTACCAAACTTTGGTAGGCATATCGTATTTGACTTATTAAGATATAAACTTAAACATGCATCACATACATATTAGCATACATCACATATAAGCTAAATTAACATGCATCACATACAAGTTAAACTAAGTGTGTCTGGTTATGGCTCTTATTCTACAATCTTCTCAAGCCAATGAGAAGATTGATTGGTCAACCTAGGGATAGCATCTTCTCCCAAGTGCTTCCTTTTGGTTGTCTTGTGTTGTTGACTTCCTCCTTGTAACATTATCTTCCAATGGACCCTCCATCTTTGTTGTATATTACAAAAGGAGAAATACTCGAGTTACATCGAGTCTAAAGCTAATTTTACAACAAGAATTTTAGGAGAAAGGCACGACACGCAGGCCGTATTAAGAATTACAACACACAATCACAAACTTTTTGGGACTAGGCCATAACCATGCACCATGTCAATTTTAACTTTTAAAAGACATCGGATATTTTATTATGTTTGAAAATTTGCTAATGCAATTATCAACTCATAATAAAATTCATCCTACTTCTATATCATATAAAATAGAGAAAAACTTTTTATACGATCTTTCGCAAGTGGCTCGATACCATCAGTAGGGATTTCTATATGCCAAATAGCATATGCAAGAACGGAAAATTAGGATCCCTTCCTAGTGATCCTTGCGAAAGAAAACCTCGTACAAAATAAATTTCTCTAAAACCAAACCTATCGTATAGGAGAGGATTACCTTTGTTGCGTGCCCTTGTTAATCCCGCTTTTCCTTTTGGTTTGTTGGATCTTTAGCACGTTCAAGTGGCCGTGCCTCTATATGTATCCACCCGAGCAAGCTCTTGTCTCTCCAAAGAAAACGAGTGGCGCTCTCCTTTAGTTGGGGCTCGAGAAGTCCCTAAAGGAGAGGAATCTAGGGAAAAAGAGAAGGGAAGAAGAAGACTACTCTTCTTGCTAGCCTACACTCACAAAACCACACAACCAAAGCTTCCACCAAGCTCTCAAGCTCTCACACAACCACAATGTCACTTTGGCCGGCCACTCCATGGAGTCTTTTATAGGGTTGGAAAAACCCTTTCACCTCCTACCATTCAATGCAATCCATTGCATTGAGACACCGTGTTTGGCCGGCCACTTTAAGGAGACAAAAACCACTTTGTCTCCTTCCACCTTATCTAGCTTAGGTGGCATGATTATGTGGCATGCTTGTGTGGCATTCATGCATGTTGAATTAATCTTATTAATCATGCTTATGTGGCATGCTTGTGTGGCATTCATGCATGTTGAATTAATCTTATTAATTCAATAAGCTTATGTTATCATATTGAATTAATCTCATTTAATCAATAAGGTAACATATTGAATTAATCTCATTAAATCAATAAGCTAAAATTCTCATTAAGCTTAAAGTCCAAAAACCATTTTGTACTTAAGCTTATTCCCAAATTATTCTAGTCAAACTAGAATGCACTAATTCTTCTAATCATCATGCTCTTTGTGTGTGACCCTATAGGCTCTCATAACGTTGGGGCGGGGATCTAAACTCTTTTAGATACACAAGCAATGAGCGGCATCTAGCAATACATCATTGCTACCCAAGTTACGAAATAAGTCAAGATCCGACTAACCTTTCCGTGACTACTATAATGTATGACCTTGTCCTTCTATCCTTGATATCAGATTGACCAATGAGGCATAGACCGTGTCATCCTCGATCAATCTATGTGTTTCTTGATCCCTGAGTAAACTAACTCAAACAAATGAGCTCAATATCTCATATTGACTCATTTGAGCATGGCCATGCGTTTTAGTAGTTCTACTCAATCAAGGGGCCCACCGATATCACTCTCGTCATATGAGAGGGATAGATCCCATCTACATCACTCACATCCCTCCGCATAATTTGTTATATACCCAGTAATCGCCTTTATGGTCCACCCCTACATGTGACGCTTTGACGATACCAAAGTACATAATTCCTTATGTAGGGAACCGTAGTAGTGACTTGTGGTTCGAGGACTATTCATACCAATAGTCACATGAGAAAGTTTATGACACTCATATAACGATCCATGAAACTTTCTCATGGCGGGTCGGGCCAAGATATATTCTCTAATATATACCCATGTGTCAACTTGATATCATATATCCATGACTTGTGAGATCAAGTCATCAATTGACCTACATGCTAGTCTTTATGTATTAATATTGCCCTTGCGTATTAATACTTGACTAGGAACATTTAGGAAAGTGTTCTCTACAGCCTCTCATAATCAATTCTGCCAATTGATGTGCTGTAGATAAGAACCTACTTTTCTAGGGCATTATTATATTTAATTTAGCTGGCACAAGCAAGATGTAAATATAATAACCAATCCTTTGCCTTTATTGAATATGATACAAAATGTTCCTTTTCAACCATCACATGATTGGCTCTAGGGCTATAACTAACAATCTCCCACTAGCACTAGTACCAATCACTATGATATCTAATACCTAGTGACCTAGTGTGACCATCATGCTTCCTCTGTGCCAAAGCCTTGGTCAATGGATCTGCGATGTTAGCTTCGCTCATTACTGCATATCCTCACATCTCCTCTATCGATGATCTCTCGAATGAGATGGAAGCGCATGATATGTGTTTGGTCCGGCGATGTGATCGAGGTTCCTTAGCTCGTGTAATAGCCCCATTGTTGTCACAATAGAGGTCTATTGGATCCGTAATGCTAGGAACTACCCCAAGTTCATCGATGAACTTGCGAAGCCAAACGACCTCCTTTCTTTGCATCGGCAGAATATACTCTCTGTTGTAGAATCAAGAATCGTGTCCGCTTTGAACTCTTCCACCACAGGCTCCACCATTCGAGCAAAACACGCACTCGATTATGCGATCTATAGTCATCCTTGTCTGCTTTGGAAGCTTGCATCACTGTAACCCTTTACGCTAGCTCCTCATTGCCTCCAAATATCGGAAATATTCTTTCGTTCTTCGTAAGTATTTAAGAATATTTTGATCGCTATCCAAAGGACTTTCACCGATCCGATCCGTATCTACTGCCATGCTCAAAGCAGATGAGTACAAAGCATGGCGTATATGATAGACCCTATGGCGTATGCATAAGGGATCTTATCCATGCGATCTCTCTCCTCCTTAGAAGAGGGACATTGAGTCTTCGAAAGACTCACACCATGTGATAAAGGCGTAATTTTCTTGGAATTTTGCATAGCAAAACGATCTAGCACTTTATCAATGTATGTACTGACTTAGGCCAAGTAATCTTTTAGATCTATCTCTATAGATCTTGATGCCTAGAATATAGGCTTACCTAAGTCTTTCATCGAGAAATAATTCCCTAACCATATCTTCACAGACTGGAGTGAGGGAATATCATTTCCGATGAGAAGTATGTCATCTACATACAAGACAAGAAATACAACTGTGCTCCCACTATTTCTCTTGTAGACACAAGGTTCATCTTCATTCTTGATGAAACCAAACTCCTTGATTGCATCATCGAATCAAGATTCCAAATGAGAGGCTTGCTTTAGTCCATAAATGGACCTTTGCGCTTGCATACCTTTCCAGTGATGCTTGATCTTCAAAACCTCAGGTGTGTCATGTACACATCCTCGAGTAGCTTTCCATTCAAAAGCGTTTTGACATCCATCCGCCAGATCTCATAATCGTGGTAGGTCGCAATAGCAAGTATGATCCGAATGGATTTAAGCATCGCAATCGTGAAAAGGGTTTCATCATAGTGATACCATGAATTTGTTTGAATCCTTTAGCCACCAATCTACCTTTATAGGTATGCTTATTACCATCCATGTCAGTCTTTACTTTAAAGACCCACTTACACCCAATGGGTTTTACCCCTTCAGGTGGATCAACCAAAGTCCATACTTGGTTAGTGTACATGGATTCCATTTCGGATCTCATGGCCTCTAGCCATTTCTCGGAATCTGGGCTCATCATAGCTTCTTGATAGGATGTAGGCTCGTCAAGATCGACAAGCAATACCTCACCATTGTCAGTCAAGAGAAAAGAATATCTCTCGGGTTGACGACGGATCCTATCAGATCTACGAAGAGGTTGGTCTACTTGAACAGGTGTTTGCTCCACAACTCTTTGGGCAACACTTTCCTCATCCACAACACTTTGTGGTTCCTGTTCATTTTCCATCGAAGCCTTAGTGTTATCATCATCTTGAACTTCTTCAAGATGAATTTTACTCCCACTAGTTTTTCTAGAAATAAATTCTCTTTCTAGAAAGACAACATTTCTGGCAACAAACACCTTGCCAAGTGTGGGATTGTAAAAGTAATATCCCTTAGTTTCCTTGGGATATCCTACAAAATAACACTTATCTGATTTGGGTCCTAGTTTAAGACTTGGCGTCTTACATAAGCTTCACAACCCCAAATCTTTATAAAAGACATTTTGGGACTCTTCGATCCATATCGTATATGGTGTCTTTTCTCTGACTTTTGATGGGACAGCGATTAAGTGTGAAAGCGGTGTCTCTAGAGCTAGTCCCCAAAAGGAAGTAGGTAGATCGATCGGCTCATCATTGATCGTACCATATCTAATAGAGTACGATTTCTCTCTCGGATACACCATTCCATTGTGGTGTTCGGTGGAGTGAGTTGGGATATTATCCACACTCAACGGTGATCACGAAACTCTTGACTAAGGTATTCACCACCTCGATCGATCGAAGTAGCTTAATCGCTTACCAAGTTGGTTTTGTACTTCATTCTTGAATGCTTTGAACTTTTCAAAGGATTCGACTTATGTCTCATCAAATATAAGTAGCGAATCTACTCATATCATCGGTGAAAGTAATAAAGTATTTATAGCCTCCTCAGCCGACATTGAAAGGGCCACATACATCGGTATGTATGAGTCCTAACAAAGTCCGTCGCTCTCTCGCCATGTCCACTAAATGGAGTTTTAGTCATCTTTCCTAAAAGACAAGATTCGCATACCTCATATGATTCAAAATCAAATGAGTCCAATAATCCATCTTTATGGAGTTGGGATATGCGTTTTTCATTTATGTGACCTAGGCGACGTGCCAGAGATATGTTTGGTTCAAATCATTCGATTTGAACCGTTTGGTATTTACGTTATATATTGGGTTTTCTAAATCTAGAACATAGAGACCATTCATAAGTGGTGCATTACAATAGAACATTTCATTCAAATAAATGGAATAACATTTGTCCTTTATTATAAAAGAAAAGTTTTTCTTGTCTAAACAAGATACAGAAATTATGTTCTTTGTCAATGCAGGTACATATAAGCACTCCTCTAGTTCTAAGATAAGCCCGATTAGTGGGCAAAGACAAGAATATGTTCCTACTCTGTGTAACTTTTGCGCCATTGCCTACTCGTAGGTCCACTTCGCCTTTTGCCATTAGTCTACTATTTCTCAGTCCCTGCACATTAGTACAAATGTGAGATGCACATCCGGTATCTAATACCCATGTAGAAGAAATAGATAGATTAACTTCTATAACGTGTATACCTGAGGCAGAAGTCCCACTTCTTTTATTCTTTACTTCCTCAAGGTAGACTTTGCAGTTCCGCTTCCAGTGTCCAGTCTCACCGCAATGGAAACAATCCCCTTCCTTAGGTACTTTACCTTTACCCTTTGAAGTGGATGAATTGGCCTTGCCTTTGGCTTGGGTCTTACCCTTGCCTTTGCGCTTACCTTTGCCCTTCTTGACCATTAGTACGTTACTAACTTTCTTTTAGAGATTCGGTTCAGCAGTTCTTAACATGCTGAGAATCTCAGGCAAAGGTTTATCAATTTCATTCATGTTATAATTCATTACGAATTGATTATATGCTTCAACAGCGATTGCGAGATAACATCGGTTGCCAATTCTTGGCTCGGTGGAAAACCTAGTCTTTCGAGGTTCTCAACGCCTCAATCATTTTAAGTCGTGAGTTCTTACTGTGTTCCTTCTTGCATCTTGCATGCAAAAAGAGCCTTAGACACTTCAAAACACTTGTGCCTAGCTTGTCCTTGATATAGTTGTTTCAAATGCTCAACCATATCATAGGCATCCATGTTCTCATGTTGCTTCTGAAGCTCAGAGTTCATGGTGGCAAGCATAAGACATGACACATCTAATGCGTCATCTTGATGCTTCTTATAAGCATCCTTTTCAAAGACGAGTACGCAGGGCGGGTGTTTCAGTGGTAGACCGCTCTAGGACATACATACGTTCTTGCTTGAGGATCATCCTCAAGTTCCTATACCAGTCAAGACAGTTTGCTCCATTGAGCTTGTCCTTCTCAAGGACAGATCGCAAGTTGAGGGGGTGTGTCGTGTTAGATGACATGGTGATCTACAACATTAAAATGCACAGTTAAGTATCATACCTAAATCATTTAATTAGGCCTTTAATTAAATGAGGCTCCCACTAAATTCTCATATCTTAGATATGAGCTAATAATTGATTTAGGCAAACACTTTTCGCTTACATCATTAGCTACTATTTAGCTATAAATTTATATGGGATAAAGATCCACATCATAATTCGTCTTGAGTTAGCTTTGGCTAATCGCCCAAGACATAGTATGATTAGGTAGGCAATCTTTTACCAATTACATCTGATGTAACTCTTTAATAGCTTTGGTTAAGTTTAGATTAGTTTAGTGTTTATTCCTAAACCAGCTTCCAGGCTGTGGCGAGGCACAGGGGCCTTCTTGGATATCGGAGCAACGACCACTTCTAAGACAAAGCTGATGTTCGGAAATCACACAAAACTAATGTTAACACTTATGTTCAAAGCTAATATATGCCTCTACTTTCTTAACTAATTAAGAAAAACTTAATTAAGTCTTAACCAAGTTTGATAGCGGGACATCACGATTGTCCACTCGCACTCTTCCAAGATAAAATGCATTGCTTTGCTTTGGCAAACCCAATAACAAATGATCGAGGAAGTAGTGAGTACCAAACTTTGGTAGGCATATCATATTTGACTTATTAAGATATAAACTTAAACATGCATCACATACATATTAGCATACATCACATATAAGCTAAATTAACATGCATCACATACAAGTTAAACTAAGTGTGTCATGGTTATGGCCCTTATTCTACAATCTTCTCAAGCCAATGAGAAGATTGATTGGTCAACCTAGGGATAACATCTTCTCCCAAGTGCTTCCTTTTGGTTGTCTTGTGTTGTTGACTTCCTCCTTGTAACATTATCTTCCAATGGACCCTCCATCTTTGTTGTATATTACAAAAGGAGAAATACTCGAGTTACATTCGAGTCTAAAGCTAATTTTACAACAAGAATTTTAGGAGAAAGGCACGACACGCAGGCCGTATTAAGAATTACAACACACAATCACAAACTTTTTGGGACTAGGCCATAACCATGCACCATGTCAATTTTAACTTTTAAAAGACATCGGATATTTTATTATGTTTGAAAATTTGCTAATGCAATTATCAACTCATAATAAAATTCATCCTACTTCTATATCATATATAAAATAGAGAAAACTTTTTTATACGATCTTCGTAAGTGGCTCGATACCACTCAGAGGGATTTCTATATGCCAAATAGCATATGCGCAACGGAAAAATTAAGATCCCTTCCTAGTGATCCTTGCGAAAGAAAACCTCGTACAAAATAAATTTCTCTAAAACCAAACCTATCTTATAGGAGAGGATTACCTTTGTTGCGTGCCCTTGTTAATCCCGGTTTTCCTTTTGGTTTGTTGGATCTTTAGCACGTTCAAATGTCCGTGCCTCTATACGTATCCACACGAGCAAGCTCTTGTCTCACAAAAGAAAAACTAGAAGGGCTCTCCTTTACTTCTTGCTAGAGAAGTCTCGAAAGGAGAGGAAGCTAGGGAAAAAGAGAAGGGAAGAAGAAGACTACTCTTCTTGCTAGCCTACACTCACAAAACCACACAACCAAAGCTTCCACCAAGCTCTCAAGCTCTCACACAAGCACAATGTCACTTTGGCCGGCCACTCCATGGAGTCTTTTATAGGGTTGGAAAAACCCTTTCACCTCCTACCATTCAATGCAATCCATTGCATTGAGACACCTTGTTTGGCCGGCCACTTTAAGGAGACAAAAACCACTTTGTCTCCTTCCACCTTATCTAGCTTAGGTGGCATGATTATGTGGCATGCTTGTGTGGCATTCATGCATGTTGAATTAATCTTATTAATTCAATAAGCCCACCTTATCTAGCTTAGGTGGCATGCTTATGTGGCATGCTTGTGTGGCATTCATGCATGTTGAATTAATCTTATTAATTCAATAAGCTTATGTTATCATATTGAATTAATCTCATTTAATCAATAAGGTAACATATTGAATTAATCTCATTAAATCAATAAGCTAAAATTCTCATTAAGCTTAAAGTCCAAAAACCATTTTGTACTTAAGCTTATTCCCAAATTATTCTAGTCAAACTAGAATGCACTAATTCTTCTAATCATCATGCTCTTTGTGTGTGACCCTATAGGCTCTCATAACGTTGGCAGTGGATCTAAACTCTTTTAGATACACAAGCAATGAGCGGCATCTAGCAATACATCATTGCTACCCAAGTTACGAAATAAGTCAAGATCCGACTAACCTTTCCGTGACTACTATAATGTATGACCTTGTCCTTCTATCCTTGATATCAGATTGACCAATGAGGCATAGACCGTGTCATCCTCGATCAATCTATGTGTTTCTTGATCCCTGAGTAAACTAACTCAAACAAATGAGCTCAATATCTCATATTGACTCATTTGAGCATGGCCATGCGTTTTAGTAGTTCTACTCAATCAAGGGGCCCACCGATATCACTCTCGTCATATGAGAGGGATAGATCCCATCTACATCATTCACATCCCTCCGCATAATTTGTTATATACCCAGTAATCGCCTTTATGGTCCACCCTGTTACGGGTGACGTTTGACGATACCAAAGTACATAATTCCTTATGTAGGGAACCGTAGTGACTTCAGGTTCGAGGACTATTCATACCAATAGTCACATGAGAAAGTTTATGACACTCATATAACGATCCATGAAACTTTCTCATGGCGGGTCAGTTCAGTATATATTCTCTAATATATACCCATGTGTCAACTTGATATCATATATCCGTGACTTGTGAGATTAAGTCATCAATCGACCTATATGCTAGTCTTTATGTATTAATATTGCCCTTGCATATTAATACTTGACTTGGAACATTTAGGAAAGTGTTCTCTACAGCCTCTCATAATCAATTCTGTCAATTGATGTGCTGTAGATAAGAACCTACTTTTCTAGGGCATTATTATATTTAATTTAGCTGGCACAAGCAAGATGTAAATATAATAACCAATCCTTTGCCTTTATTGAATATGATACAAAATGTTCCCTTTTCAACCATCACATGATTGGCTCTAGGGCTATAACTAACATAAAGCTATCTAGCCCTTAGGCTGTTATAGCAAAACCATAAGAATCTTTTACATATGTTATATAGAGGCGTTATAGTAACCCGTGTGGGCAAATAAATATTTAGCCTTTAGGCTGTTATTGTAGGCACGGAGTCTGAATTAATTTCTAATACTTAAAAAAAATAACACCAAAAATTACCATACCTTAGAAATAATACCATTGAGACAAGAAATAAGGAACTCCCACCAAACATGATAACTAGTCACATCAATGCCATTAACAATTGCCAAAAATAATATGAATATATATACACAAAAATATTAATGGGTCTTTGTATAACACATGCCACAACCCTAATTTATAAATACATCATGTCGTTCTTTCAAAAATCATCAGATAACCTTAAATCTCCTAGAAAAATTAATAACCTTCCAAAATCATTTCCATTAGCCCCTAAATACCAAAATAATCACCAAAAGCAAAGAAAACATATTCCAACAAATATTGATTAAAAATACTTTACCGCAACCCCCTCCTAACTAATACATACCACCCTTGCTTCTCTCTAACTCCACAGTGCTCCCCCTACGATTCCTCTCAAAAAACCCTAACCCCCTTACCCGAAACCCTCCATTCTCCAACAACTCCCTTTACTGAAACCCTCCATTCTCCAACAACTCCCCTTCCACCATGGCCTCCTCATCCTCCATCGCTCCCTAGTACGAAACTACAACCAACCAACTGACCTTCAACCATTCTATCTTTCATCGCGACCCCAAATACCTCCTCGAAAAATCCACCATTGTCATCCCCAATCAATCCCAGCACCCTATTCACAGGGTAACTGGAAGGAGCTCTCCATCTCCCCCTCCCAAAATCTCTCTACCACATGTTAGTATGAGTCATTAGTGCCAATTATGAGATAATTTATGAGGGAAACTTTTGTATCATATCTTATATTAATATAGGAAAATATTGGTTATTATATTTACTTTATGCATGGGCCAGCTAAATAAATATAATAATACCCTTGAATAGTAGGTTCTAATATACAGTATATCAATTGGTAGAATTGATTATGAGAAGCTGTAGAGAACACTATTCTTAATATTCCTAGTCAAGTATTAATAGACAAGGACAATATTAATACATTGAGACTAACATGTAGGTCAATGGATGACTTGATCTCACAAGTCATGGATATGAGATATCACATTGACACATGGGTATACATATTGGAGAATATATATACTGAATTGACCCACCATGAGAAAGTGTCATGGATCATTATATGAGTGTCATATACTTTCTCATGTGACTATTGGTATGAATAGTTCTTAGACCTGAAGTCACTACGATTCCCTACATAAGGAGTTATGTACTTTGGTATCGTCTAACGTCACACCGTAACAGGGTGCACTATAATGGCGATCACTAGGTATGTAATGAATTATGCGGGGGGATGTGAGTGATGTAGAAGGGATCTATCCCTCCTATATGACAAGAGTGATATCTTTGGCCTCTTGATAGAGTAGGACCACGAAATGTATGACCATACTCAAATGAGTCAATATGAAATATTGAGCTCATTTGTTTGAGTGAGTCTACTTGGGGATCAAGAAATACAAAGATCGATAAGGGGATGACACTGTCTTTGCCTCATTGATCGATCTAAGGTATCAAGGATAGAAGGACACTGTCATACATGTTAATGGCCACGGAAAGGTTGTCAGATCTCGACTATCTTATAGCTTGGGTAGCAATGATGTATTGCTAGATGCCGCTAATTGCTTATGTATCTAAAATGATTTTTAGATACATTGCCAATGTTACAAGAGTCTATTGGGTCACACACAAATGACATTCTATTTTGGAGATGGTTTCTTTTAGTTGGACTAAAAGAACAATTGAGCATTTGGCCAAGACTTGTGTTTGACTCAAACTAGTTAAACTTGAGTCAGACTCAAGTTGAACCATGGAAATTGATTCATCATCATCATGCATGATTAATGTGAATAATCATGCATATGAATTCCAAGGGTCTTAGTATTCATGATGAGGAGAAAGGTTCATGCATTTAAAAGCTAAATAATATTTGGCTTAAATGGCTTTCAACGTGATAAAGCTAAGTTGGATTTGGCTTGATAAAGGTAAATGGGATTTGGCTTGATAAAGCAAAATAGGATTTGGCTTAAATGGCTTTCAACGTGAAAAGCGAAATGAGATTTGGCTTGATAAAGCTAAATGGGATTTGGCTTGATAAAGCAAAATAGGATTTGGCTTTAATGGCTTTCAACGTGAAAAGAAAAATTGGATTTGGCTCGAAGAGACTTTATAAAGAGAATGGGTGGCTTTGTGTTGGGTGGGTGCAGAATTTTTCCTAGAAGTGTTATAACGTGCAAAGCAAGGAAAGCCAAGAGAAAGATTTCTCTTCTTCCCTCCCCTTCTCTCCTTCTCTCTTCTAAGTGGTCTTGGTGTTTTTCTAGGGTTGCTAGCACAATTTCATTCCAAAACTGCTGAGTCTCAGTGTGGATACCTTAGAGATACGGTTATTCTTACCGTATTGAGATCCAACAACATTTGGATTCGCGGGATAGCAAAGGGCACGCACCGAAAGTATATCTCTTCTTCTAGATAAGATCTAAATAAGATTAATAAAATGATTTGTATGTTTTTGCATGGATATTTCGAGGGATCCGGGTTTTATTATTGTTTCCACTGCGGGTTGTGCAAAGTATTCGCCCGCAATGTTATGAAAGTCAAAGATCCCAGATTTCCCAACAGTGGTATCAGAGCCAATTGCGAAACATACATTTTGTTGTTTATATAATTTATATGTGATATAAATTTAGATTTTCATGTTTTATATGAGATATAAAATGTGTGTATTATGGGTACACGAATTTTAGGATTGCAATTGTCCTAAAGAGGCACTACAGGGAGTCTACGGCCTAGCCGTGGATGCCACTGTTCACCCTAGCGGGATAGCCATGGCGTTGCGGCTTATCGGCAAAGCGACTTTAAAATTCATGTATGTATAATAAATTTTATAAAATCACATCATTATGAATGATATGATGCATGGTGGATGGTTATGGCCTAGGACCCAATATGATTGTGGTTGTGTGTTGTGTGTGCATGTTGTATTTCATAATGCGGCTTGCATGTCGCGCCTTCATCTCTATTTTTACTATTGTAGAATAGATTTAGACTCGAATGTAACTCAAGTGTTCTTATTTTGTAATGTACAAAATAAAGAAATGGAAGGTCCATTGAAGGTTGAAGTTACAAGGAGGATGCCGACAACACAGGGTGACCGAAGGAAGCACTTGAGGAAGATGTCATCCCTAGGTTCACGATTCGCTCTTCTCATTGGCTAGAGAAAATCGTTGATCAAGGTCATAACCATTTCAAGTTTAAGATTATTTGCTATGTGTGTATGTGATACATGTATGTGCTATGTGTGTATGTGATGCTAAATAATAATCTTATTTTAAATTAAGTCAATTTAATATACCTACCAAAGTTTGGTACTCATAAACTATCTCAATCATTTGTTGTTGGGTTCGCCAAAGCAAAGCAATGCATTTTATTTTGGTAGAGTGCAAGAGGACAATTGTGATGTCTCGCTATCAAACTTTGGATGAGACTTAACTAAGTGTCTCAATTAGATTGAGAAACACCTAGAGGCATATCCTAATAGTTAGGAAACATGGGTAAGAGAGCATCTACACTAAGTCTTGGGTGATTAGCCAAAGCTAACTCAAGATGATGTGTAATATGGATCTTGGCCCCTCTTTATGCAAGAATTGCATGTGATGCAATTGGTAAATTGTTACCTAGCTAGTCATACTAAATCTTGGGTGATTAGTCAAAGCTAACTCAAGGTGAAGTATGATGTGGATTTTACCCCACATGCATCTATGATTCAGTGGGAGTCTCATTTAATCAAAGGCCTAATTAAATGATTTAAAGATATGATACTCATTTTATGCATATTATTTCTGTTGTAGATCACTATCTCTTCAAATACGTCAAATACCCTATCTCTGCGATCGGTCCTTGAGAAGGACAAGCTCAATGAAGCAAACTTTATTGACTGGTATAGGAATTTGAGAATAGTTCTCAAACAGGAGGGAAACTCTATGTCCTAGAGCAACCCATTCCTAAACCACCCACCAACAATGCCACTGGTGCAGAAAAGGATGCTTACAAGAAACATCAAGATGATGCATTAGATGCATCATGACTTATGCTTGCAACCATGAACTCTGAGCTTCAAAAGTAACATGAGAAAATGGATGCCTTTGCTATGGTTCCACACCTAAAGAAACTATATCAAGGGCAAGTGAGGCACGAGAGATCTGAGGAATCTAAGGCATTGTTTCAATGCAAGATGCAAGAAGGAACACCCGTAGGAATTCACATACTCAAGATGATTGGGTACGTGGAGAACCTTGATAGATTGGGATTTTCTTTAGGCTAAAAGTTGGCCACTGACCTTATTCTATAGTCCTTGCCTAGAGGCTTTAGTCAATTTGTCATGAATTATTACATGAGTGAAATTGACAAACCGTTACCTGAACTCTTAAGCATGTTAAGAACTGCCGAAAGCAATCTTAAGAAGATGCAACCTAGTACTAGTGATGTACTTATGGTTAAAAAGGGAAAAGATAAGAAGAAGTCTAAAGGCAAGACCCAAGAAAAGGGCAAGAAAGAATTGAAGCCAAAAGGTGGGGTGGCAAAGGAAGGGACTTGCTTCCACTGTAAGGAAGCTGGACATTGGAAGAGGAACTGTAAAAAGTATCTTGAGGAAGTCAAGAAGAAGCAAAGTGAGACTTCTGCTTTAGGTATACATGTTATAGAAGTTAACCTATCTACTTCTTCTTCATGGGTATTGGATACTGGTTGTGCTTCTCACATTTGTACTAATGTGCAGGGCTTGAGAAGAAGTAGATCATTGACGCAAGGAGAAGTGGACCTGGGTGTGGGCAATGGCGCAAGAGTTGCTGCTATAGCTGTAGGAACATATTTCTTATTGTTGCCGAGTGGTTTGATTTTAGAACTTGATTAGTGCTATTTTGTATCTGCAATAACTAAGAACATTATGTCTGTTTCTTGTTTGGACAAGAAAGGTTTTTCATTTACTATAAAGGACAAACATTGTTCTATTTATTTAAATGAAATATTCTATTGCAGTGCACATTTGATGAATAGACTCTATGTTCTAGATCTAGAAAACCCAGTCTATAACATAAATACCAAATGACTCAAATCTAATGATTTGAATCAGACATAACTTTGACATTGTCGCTTGGGTCACATAAATGAGAGTTGCATATCCCAACTCCATAGAGATGGATTACTGGACTCATTTGATTTTGAATCATATGAGACATGCGAATCTTGTCTTTTAGGCAAGATGACCAAGACTCCATTTAGTGGACAAGGTGAATGAGCGATAGATTTATTAGACCTCATACATAGTGATGTTTGTGGTCCTATCAAAGTCGCAGCCAGAGGTGGTTAT
Organism: Wurfbainia villosa; assembly: GCA_025175895.1. NCBI lineage: Eukaryota > Viridiplantae > Streptophyta > Magnoliopsida > Zingiberales > Zingiberaceae > Wurfbainia > Wurfbainia villosa. The sequence continues at coordinate 85,191,807 of CM046001.1, forward strand.
CAGTACTTCATTACATTTACTGATGATTTCAGTAGATATGGATATGTGTATCTTATGAGGCACAAATCAGAATCCTTTGAAAAGTTTAAAGAATTCAAGAATGAAGTACAGAACCAACTTAGAAAGTGTATTAAGATGCTTCGATCAGATCGAGGTGGGGAATACCTTAGCCAAGAATTTCATGACTATCTAGTTGAGTGTGGGTACAATCTCAACTCACTCCACCCGGAACACCACACTTGAATGGTGTATCCAAGAGGAGAAATTGTACTGTATTAGATATGGTACGATCAATGATGAGTCATATAGATCTTCCTCCTTCCTTCTGGGGATATGCTCTAGAGACAACTGCTATCACACTTAACCATGTTCCATCTAAGGCAATCATAAAGACACTATATGCAATATGGACAGGGAAGAGTCCCAAGATGTCTTTTATGAAGATTTGGGGTTGTGAGGCGTATGTTCAACGTCAAGTCTCCGATAAACTAGGCCCCAAATTAGACAAGTGCTATTTTATAGGATATCCTAAGGAAATGAAAGAATATTACTTTTACAACCCCACGCTAGGCAAAGTGTTTGTCGCTAGAAATGGTGTTTTTCTAGAAAGAGAATTTATTTCTAGAAAGGCTAGTGTTGGGTTTCCGGTACCGCGGCGTGTGTGTGTTCGATCATGTTTCGCAAACATGAGCACAGCGGAAGCAATTAAAATTAATAAATCTATATTTATTACAACACACACAACACACGCATGCTATTACAACAAGTGTAGACATAACCGTAAATTAAAATTTGCAATAAAAGGAAATTAAACTACGTTATACCTTCCGTATGACGTGTAGCGGGAACGGCATCAACCGGAACGATCCTCGTAAGAATCGTCTCTATCCGTATCCACGCCGAGCTCCTCGGGATGACTTCACTAAGTCACGAGCTTCATCTTCGTACGGGTTACTAGCCTCGTGTTGAAGACGACGTGATCGAGAGATGATCACGATCCGAATCCAAATTCGGATCCTAAAACGAGTTCTCAAAACTCGCTTCTCCGGAGAGGTATTCGTCAACCGTTTGACGAATCCTTCGTCCTCCACCTCAGAGGATTACCGGAGATCAAATCCCCGGTAAGTTAGCCGCTGTCGGAGCACTAACCGTCGTCCAAACGACGCTCCGACGAGAGGAGAACAAGCTGTCCAGAAAACTGGACAGCTTTGGTGGAGACCTTGCGCCGGCCAAATAAGGAAAGCGACTTGCTCACCTTGTCGCCGGAGCCAAGGAAGATCACTGGAGCTCCTCCAGCAGCAGCTCGTCGCCGGCAAGAGGAGGAAACGGCAGCAGCTAGTCGCCGGTTGGAAGAGATGGTTGGCGGCAATAGAGTGTTGGGTTTCCGGCACCGCGGCGTGTGTGTGTTCGATCATGTTTCGTAAACATGAGCACAGCGGAAGCAATTAAAATTAATAAATCTATATTTATTACAACACACACAACACACGCATGCTATTACAACAAGTGTAGACATAACCGTAAATTAAAATTTGCAATAAAAGAAATTATCTACGTTATACCTTTCGTATGACGTGTAGCGGGAACGGCATCAACCGGAACGATCCTCGTAAGAATCGTCTCTATCCGTATCCACGCCGAGCTCCTCGGGATGACTTCGCTAAGTCACGAGCTTCGTCTTCGTACGGGTTACTAGCCTCGTGTTGAAGACGACGTGATCGAGAGATGATCACGATCCGAATCCAAATTCGGATCCTAAAATGAGTTCTCAAAACTCGCTTCTCCGGAGAGGTATTCGTCAACCGTTTGACGAATCCTTCGTCCTCCACCTCAGAGGATTACCGGAGATCAAATCCCCGGTAAGTTAGCCGCTGTCGGAGCACTAACCGTCGTCCAAACGCGCTCCGACAAGAGGAGGAGAAGCTGTCCAGAAAACTGGACAGCTTGGTGGAGGATATAGGCGCCGGCCAACCAAGGAAAGAAAAGCCTCACCTTGATGCCAAACCTATAGGGGATCACCGGAGGATCGCCGGAGGGTTCACCGGCTGTAGCTTGGTCGCCGGCAAGGACTTGGACGGCGGCACAAAAGCTGGGCGGCGGCAATGAAGGTGTTGGCGCCGAATACTCCTTCAAGGGTTGGGCGGCAACTAGGTTGGGCGGCCAAAAATAGATTAGCATTAGGGTTAGGGTTTAAGCCCTATTTTATAGAGAACTAATTCTCTTAATGGTTAATGGATCATATCCATAAAGCCCGTTAACCCGCTCCATTAGGATAAGTCAAAATAAACCAAACCATGATGGTTTATTTTAAGTTAAAACGAACCGAACCAACCTTTGGTTCATTCGTTTAATATAAACCAAACCCTTTGGTTTATTCTCATCCATTGGATTAGAACCAAACCATTTTGATCCATCCATTATGTCTTCATAAGACACGGCCCATCCACGCTTCCATTGCGACTGAAACAATTTCATGCTCGCTTTATGTTTGGTCCAACCAAACATAGTTTCTCTCGAGAATCCCATTCTCAAGCTCGCTTTTAAATCCTTTGGATTACACTCGTTGTCGTGTGACCAAATAGGTTCTCGGTTTATGTTGGCCGCCTATAATTAACCATTAATTATAGAACGATCATGAGTGGCACCTAGTAGTACATCATGATCCCCAATTAACGAAAAGATCAATGGTTGATCGAACTATTTACGAAACCCTTGATGCTCGAATGAATCGTGCCCCATTCCCTTCACTCATCTTATACCCACTTGGTTCAGGACATGGTCTATTGTGTCGCCCCACTAGCCGACTCACGCTACACCTAGCCCAAGTATCATTTCCTCGTCCTCACTGATTCAAGTTACTCCACATGTATCGAAGAGTACCTTACTCTAAACATGTAATGCTTTGGCCAAAGACTTTAGTAATAATCCGACGAGAGGCCATGGGTATACATCTCCTCGCAAGGAGTGGTGAATCCTTTATAGGCTATTCAAACACCTTCGATCACTTCGACTTATACCCAATCATCCCGGGTCCACATCTCCTTAGAGATGTTTGCTTAAGATGTCAAAGCATAAGTCTCCATGATCAAGATGACTTGAATACCGCAAGTCAAAGGAACATCGCACTTAAGCCATAGTAAGAACTTCATTGACATATCTATATATGCAGAGAACCATATGAAGTCTTACGGCTGGTCACTCCAATGAACTAGTTACCATAACTAGCATCCACGATTAACTCCGGACATCACTATGTCTCCAGCCAGTGAGAATCAGCTGCTTGGATACACCAAGGAGTATACCTCGTGCTAGTCTCAACAGAATTGATGGTGTCCAGATCCATCAATTCATCGACTAGGGATAATTCCGATACATCACAATTACACATGTAGAGATACTCACTAGTTGTGATCCAATCACAAATTCTCTCATGCTGTGAATCGTATCGTGGACATTCAGTAAATGAGTTTAAGATCCAATCAAATACATAAAACATGTATACTCAAATAGTGAATCTTCATTTATCATATAAATGGTTCATACATAAGGCGATTGCCTTAGGACATCTCTCATATATTACTAACAGACTCTCACTTGGCCTAATGCCAATCGCTACGGTATCCAATACCATAAGCTCTAACATGACCCTCAAACTTACTTTGAGGTAATGCTTTAGTCAAAGGATCCGCTAAGTTCCTTTCAGTGGGAATTTTCTCGATTTGTATTTCATTCCTACTGATGATCTCTCTGATAAGATGATAGCGGCGAAGCACATGTTTGGATCATTGATGAGACCACATCAAGTTCATAGATGAACTACTTGATCCAAACCGCTTCCTTTGCTGCTTCCAAAGCTGCAACGTATTCTGCCTTAGTGGCAGAATCCGCTATAGTGTCAAGCTTGGAACATTTCCAACTTATTGCGCCTCCATTCTAGGTGAATACATACCCAGACTAAGACATGGAATCATCCTTGTCTGTGTGGATCTGGCATCCGTATACCCACGTATCACCATGTACCCTTCTCCATATATTAGGAACACATCCTTAGTTCTTCTCAAGTACTTAAGGATTGTCTTAACAGCCGCCCAATGATCCATTCCTGGATCGGATTGGTATCTGCTCGTGACACTCAGAGCATACGATACATCGAGCCTCGTACATAACATAGCATACATGATAGATCCTATTGCGGATGCATAGGGAATCTTACTCATGCAAATCCTCTCGTCTTCTGTGCGCGGACACATAAACTTCGAAAGGTGTACCCCATGCCTGATGGGTAGGAAACCTTTCTTGGATTCCGACATGCTAAACCTCTTTAGCACTCGGTCTATATATGTAGACTGCGAAAGACCAAGCAACCGTTTCGATCTATCTCTATAGATCTTAATCCCAAGGATGTAGGTTGCTTCTCCCCGGTCTTTCATGGAGAATGTCTTGGATAACCAAACCTTAACTGACTGTAAGATTGACACATCGTTTCCTATAAGTAATATGTCATCGACATACAATACTAGGAACACGACTGCACTCCCACTAACCTTCTTGTACACAAGGTTAAATGCGGATTTTGTGAGAAATCAAACTTTTTGATTGTCTCATCAAAGCGGATATTCGACTCTGGATGCTTGATCCATAAATGGACCGTCGCAATTTGCATACCTTGGTTTTATCAGCGATGTGAAACCCTCGGTGTATCATATACCGTCCTCGCGAGTTTCCATTAAGGAAATTTGTTTTCACATCCATCTGCCATATCTCATAATCATAATGAGCTGCTATGGCGGGAGCATCGAATGGATTTAAGCATAGCTCTGGCGAATAGGTTTCGTCATAATCAACACCTTGTTTTTGGCGATATCCTTTCGCCACCAATCTAGCCTTATAGGTAATCACATTACCATCCATGTCGGTTTTCTTCTTGAAAACCCACTTGCACCCTATAGGCTTTATGCCTTCAGGTGGGTCAACCAAGTTCCAAACTTGGTTTTCGTACATGGAATCCATTTCCGACTTCATGGCACCAAGCCACTTATCCCTTTACGAACTTGTCGGCACTTCTTCATAAGCTGGTAGGCTCCTCATCATCAATGAGTAACACGCGTCGTTCGATTCACTTACGAAATCCATATCTCTCGGGAATATTGCGTGTTCTACGGATCTCTGAAGATGTGGTGTTACAATAGGTCGACCGATTGCTCATCACTATGAGTTGTCGGTGTTGTGCTTCACGGTATCTCATCAATGTCTATTTGAGTCTCTCGAGCCTCCTCAAGCTCGAGCGACACTCCCTATTTTCTTGCAAGAGAAACTCTTTCTCTAGAAACACGGCATGCCTTGAAACAAACACCTTTTGTTCCACAGGATGATAGAATTGGTAACCCCTTGTTTCCTTAGGGTATCAATAAATAGACATTTATCGGACTTAGCATCCATTTTGTTTGATACTGATCAGCTTCACATAAGCGAGACAACCCCATATCTTCAAGTAAGATACATGAGGTTTCTTACCATTCCATATCTCATATGGAGTAGTTGAGACTACCTTAGTAGGCATTACATTTAACAAGTAAAGCGGTATGCAAGTGCATAACCCCAAAGGACTTGGGAAGAGTTGCATGATTCATCATTGACGGACCATGTTCAACAAGGTCGATTCGCCTCTCGGATACACCATTATCTTTGTGGTGTATATGGCGGAGTCCATTGAGACAATATGCCATTGTCTCTTAGATAATCAAGAAATTCTTGACTTAAGTATTCACCACCTCAATCCGATCGAAGTATTTTAATACTTTTGTCATGTTGTTTCTCTACTTCATTTCTGAATTCTTTGAACCTTTCAAAGGCTTCAGACTTGTGTTTCATCAAGAACACATACCCAAACCAGTAGTGATCATCGGTGAAGGTAATGAAGTAGCTATAGCCTCCTAAAGATTGAGTTGACATAGGTCCATATATATCAGTATGTATTAGACCTAGTAACTCTCCCACTCGTTCACCTTTTCCAGTAAAAGGAAACTTAGTCATCTTGCCTTTTAAGCATGATTCGCATGTATCGTATGAATCCAATTCAAACGATTCCAGAATTCCACATCGGTGTAATTCGGACATGCGTTTCTTGCTTATATGGCCAAGACGACAATGCCACATGTAAGTCTATTTGATTATCCTTTCGAGCACTCTTGTTGCTCGCCCGATATTGCAAATGTCCTTTGGATCGTCCAACGTATAAACACCATTGCTTAAAGTTCCGGTCCATAAAGAACCCCATTCAAAGTTATGTAACAACAATTGTTACTAAACGTCAAATGGAAACCATTTCTATTTAAACAAGAAATAGAAATGATGTTCTTTATCAACGAAGGAATATAAAAGCAATTGTCCAGTTCTAAGACAAGTCCTGCAGGGAGTTCCAACAAATACGTTCCGATGGCGAGTGCAGCAACCGTTGCTCCATTCCCAACACGTAAATTTGACTCTCCCCTTGATGAGTCTTCTTCTATTCCTTAGCCCATGTATGTCATTACATATATGTGAGCCACACCCAGTATCGAATACCCAAGTGTCTGAGGAAATAGAATGACAATCAATAAAGAAGATTTCTGAAGAAGATGGGGCATCCGATGCCTTATCCTTCTTCACGGACTCAAGATAAATCTTGTACTTTCTTCGCAAATGGCTCTCCTTGCCATAATGATGGCAAGTTTCCTTTTGTGCTAGTTCTACCTTCTTAGCCCTTCTCTTCTTTCCCTTCTGCTGTTCCTTTGACTTCCTCTTAGAACCTTTCTTCGAGGAATCAACTAACAGCACCGTCCCCTGCTCATGCTTCTCAGAAGACTCCACAGTCTTCAGCATATTGAGCAGTACCACAGATGAACCTCCTAGCATCTCAGAGGTGAAGAGGAGCTTTGAGACTTCGAACCTTTCGAATCTCACTTGCTCATCAACCAACTCACAAAGATGAAGGACTACGATATGAGCATCCAAATGCTCATGTTGCTTTCGTAGCTTGGGTTCCATCGCGGCTAGCATGATGCAACTCATTTGTTCAGAATCATTCATATGTTTCTGATAGGCCAACAATTGGTCCTGAGTTGCATTGACACTAGGACGGGCGGGAAGAGACGCTTCGAGGACATTTGCAAGCTTTTCAACCTTGAGAACAATTCTCAAGCTTCTAAGCCAGTCCATAAAGCTAGGCCCAGTCAATTTATTTGAATCCAAAATGGAACGCAAATTCAAACACATCATGATCAATATATTAGAAATACAAAACGAGCATATATGAGAAAGATGATTTTAAAATGCATCAATATACATTTATAAATCCCATTCATTTTTCGAATTTCAAAAACCCCAAAATCACTTCGGGAGATCGTAGGTCCATCTCCGAATGGGCTGATATCCATCATAGTTATGAACAACCTTGGAGAGAGTCCAACAAGCCATTCATAACTCGACGGTAGTATCAACTATGTATATGCAACTATCACAATGTGCTATCAACTAATTGAATGTTCACACATACATCGGGTTGTTAACACATTAACAAGTATGCATCATATGCATAGCACCCAACTTCACCTCCCTTTACATTGACCTTGGAGAGAGTCCAACAAGCCGATGCTCCAGGTTAAAGCCAACCCATTAATCAGGACATAGTTTTAATATGGTTAGAGCGCATTCAACCAATTAGCCCAGCTTGGAGAGTCCAACAACCAAAGCTAACGATTGACCTCGACTCTTACCATATTAGTATTAAACTATTCCATGGTTTGAACATATTCGGAGTTGGGGGCTTGGAGAGAGTCCAACAACCCAAACAAGAAAGCAGAACTCTGGTTCTAACCATATTAATGGAAGGTGTAGGCTTTAATATTGATTAAGGGTTTTATGTCTCATCCTCTTTGCATGCAAATAACTATTATCTACATGGCATGGCATACATGGCATACATCTACATGTCACGACACGCATGGCATAATGTTATGCATCTAATGCAATTACATGGCATACAATTATGTCATGTATTTATTTCCTTATATGTCATAACTATTTATGGAAATAAAATATGTTTAAGATTTGATTCTCCAAATCAAATCATAATTAAATTAGGAAACAAATTTCCAAATCTAATCACATATTTTATTCATGGAGTTATTTGATTAAGGAAAATCTATTTAGGAAACCAATTTTCTAAATCATTAAAACTACTTATGGAAATAAAATATTTTTAAAATTTGATTTCCCAAATCAAATCATGATTAAATTAGGAAACAAATTTCCAGAATCTAATCAAATATTTTATTTATGGAAAATATAAATTTCCATAAATACTTCCAACTTTCCAAAAGTGGAAGATTTCCATAAATACTTCTAGACTTTCCAAAATTGAAAAATTTCCATAAATACTTCTAAATTTCCAAAATTTAGAAAACTTCCAGAAATACATTATGACTATCGCAAAACCATTTTACGATTATGTCGAAACACAACCTGGGCTCTGATACCACTGTTGGTTTTCCGGCACCGCGGCGTGTGTGTGTTCGATCATGTTTCGTAAACATGAGCACAGCGGAAGCAATTAAAATTAATAAATCTATATTTATTACAACACACACAACACACGCATGCTATTACAACAAGTGTAGACATAACCGTGAATTAAAATTTGCAATAAAAGAAATTATCTACGTTATACCTTTCGTATGACGTGTAGCGGGAACGGCATCAACCGGAACGATCCTCGTAAGAATCGTCTCTATCCGTATCCACGCCGAGCTCCTCGGGATGACTTCACTAAGTCACGAGCTTCGTCTTCATACGGGTTACTAGCCTCGTGTTGAAGACGACGTGATCGAGAGATGATCACGATCCGAATCCAAATTCGGATCCTAAAACGAGTTCTCAAAACTCGCTTCTCCGGAGAGGTATTCGTCAACCGTTTGACGAATCCTTCGTCCTCCACCTCAGAGGATTACCGGAGATCAAATCCCTGGTAAGTTAGCCGCTGTCGGAGCACTAACCGTCGTCCAAACGACGCTCCGATGAGAGGAGGAGAAGCTGTCCAGAAAACTGGACAGCTTGGTGGAGGATATAGGCGCCGGCCAACCAAGGAAAGAAAAGCCTCACCTTGATGCCAAACCTATAGGGGATCACCGGAGGATCGCCGGAGGGTTCACCGGCTGTAGCTTGGTCGCCGGCAAGGACTTGGACGGCGGCACAAAAGCTGGGCGGTGGCAATGAAGGTGTTGGCGCCGAATACTCCTTCAAGGGTTGGGCGGCAACTAGGTTGGGCGGCCAAAAATAGATTAGCGTTAGGGTTAGGGTTTAAGCCCTATTTTATAGAGAACTAATTCTCTTAATGGTTAATGGATCATATCCATAAAGCCCGTTAACCCGCTCCATTAGGATAAGTCAAAATAAACCAAACCATGATGGTTTATTTTAAGTTAAAACGAACCGAACCAACCTTTGGTTCATTCGTTTAATATAAACCAAACCCTTTGGTTTATTCTCATCCATTGGATTAGAACCAAACCATTTTGGTCCATCCATTATGTCTTCATAAGACACGGCCCATCCACGCTTCCATTGCGACTGAAACAATTTCATGCTCGCTTTATGTTTGGTCCAACCAAACATAGTTTCTCTCGATGCAGAATCCCATTCTCAAGCTCGTTTTAAATCCTTTGGATTACACTCGTTGTGCGTGTGACCAAATAGGTTCTCGGTTTATGTTGGCCGTCTATAATTAACCATTAATTATAGAACGATCATGAGTGGCACTTAGTAGTACATCATGATCCCCAATTAACCGAAAAGATCAATGGTTGATCCAGAACTATTTCTGAAACCCTTGATGGCTTGTATGAATCATGCCCATTCCCTTCACTCATCTTATACCCACTTGGTTCAGGACATGGTCTATAGTGTCAGTCCCCACTAGGCTGACGACGTCACACCTAGCCCAAGTATCATTTCCTCGTCCTACGGATTCTAGTTACTCCACATGTATCGAAGAGTACCTTACTCTAAACATGTAATGCTTTGGCCAAAGACTTTAGTAACAATCCGACTAGAGGCCATGGGTATACATCTCCTCGCAAGGAGTGGTGAATCCTTTATAGGCTATTCAAACATCTTCGATCACTTCGACTTATACCCAATCATCCCGGGTCCACATCTCCTTAGAGATGTTTGCTTAAGATGTCAAAGCATAAGTCTCCATGATCAAGATGACTTGAATACCGCAAGTCAAAGGAACATCGCACTTAAGACACAGTAAGAACTTCATTGACATATCTATATATGCAGAGAACCATATGAAGTCTTACGGCTGGTCACTCCAATGAACTAGTTACCATAACTAGCATCCACGATTAACTCCGGACATCACTATGTCTCCAGCCAGTGAGAATCAGTTACTTGGATACACCAAGGAGTATACCTCGTGCTAGTCTCAACAGAATTGATGGTGTCCAGATCCATCAATTCATCGACTAGGGATAATTCCGATACATCACAATTACACATGTAGAGATACTCACTAGTTGTGATCCAATCACAAATTCTCTCATGCTGTGAATCGTATCGTGGACATTAAGTAAATGAGTTTAAGATCCAATCAAATACATAAAACATGTATACTCAAATAGTGAATCTTCATTTATCATATAAATGGTTCATACATAAGGCGATTGCCTTAGGACATCTCTCATATATTACTAACATAGAGTTGGCGCCAACAAGAGGAGGAGGGTGGGCGGCCAAATTAGGTTTGCCTCTTCATTAGAGCTTAACAAACCCTAATGCCCTCTTTTATAGAGAACTAATTCTCTTAATGGTTAATGGATCATATCCATAAAGCCCGTTAACCCGCTCCATTAAGATAAGTTAAAATAAACCAAACCATGATGGTTTATTTTAAGTTAAAACGAACCGAACCAACCTTTGGTTCATTCGTTTAATATAAACCAAACCCTTTGGTTTATTCTCATCCATTGGATTAGAACCAAACCATTTTGGTCCATTCATTATGTCTTCATAAGACACGGCTCATCCACGCTTCCATTGCGACTGAAACAATTTCATGCTCGCTTTATGTTTGGTCCAACCAAACATAGTTTCTCTTGGTCTGAGAATCCCATTCTCAAGCTCGTTTTAAATCCTTTGGATTACACTCGTTGTGCGTGTGACCAAATAGGTTCTCGGTTTATGTTGGCCGTCTATAATTAACCATTAATTATAGAACATTCATGAGTGGCACCTAGTAGTACATCATGATCCCCAATTAACCGAAAAGATCAACGGTTGATCCAGAACTATTTCTGAAACCCTTCAGTAGCTCGAATGAATCGTGCCCCATTCCCTTCACTCATCTTATACCCACTTGGTTCGGGACATGGTCTATTGTGTCAGTCCCCACTAGGCTGACTACGTCACACCTAGCCCAAGTATCATTTCCTCGTCCTACGGATTCTAGTTACTCCACATGTATCGAAGAGTACCTTACTCTAAACATGTAATTCTTTGGCCAAAGACTTTAGTAACAATCCGACGAGAGGCCATGGATATACATCTCCTCGCAAGGAGTGGTGAATCCTTTATAGGCTATTCAAACACCTTCGATCACTTCGACTTATACCCAATCATCCCGGGTCCACATCTCCTCGGAGATGTTTGCTTAAGATGTCAAAGCATAAGTCTCCATGATCAAGATGACTTGAATACCGCAAGTCAAAGGAACATCGCACTTAAGCCACAGTAAGAACTTCATTGACATATCTATATATGCAGAGAACCATATGAAGTCTTACGGCTGGTCACTCCAATGAACTAGTTACCATAACTAGCATCCACGATTAACTCCGGACATCACAATGTCTCCAGCCAGTGAGAATCAGCTGCTTGGATACACCAAGGAGTATACCTCGTGCTAGTCTCGACAGAATTGATGGTGTCCAAATCCATCAATTCATCGACTAGGGATAATTCCGATACATCACAATTACACATGTAGAGATACTCACTAGTTGTGATCCAATCACAAATTCTCTCATGCTGTGAATCGTATCGTGGACATTCAGTAAATGAGTTTAAGATCCAATCAAATACATTAAACATGTATACTCAAATAGTGAATCTTCATTTATCATATAAATGGTTCATACATAAGGCGATTGCCTTAGGACATCTCTCATATATTACTAACAGACTCCCACTTGGCCTAATGCCAATCGCTACGGTATCCAATACCATAAGCTCTAACATGACCCTCAAACTTACTTTGAGGTAATGCTTTAGTCAAAGGATCCGCTAAGTTCCTTTCAGTGGGAATTTTCTTGATTTGTATTTCGTTCCTACTTATGATCTCTCTGATAAGATGATAGCGGCGAAGCACATGTTTGGATCATTGATGAGACCACATCAAGTTCATAGATGAACTTATTGATCCAAACCGCTTCTTCTTTGCTTCTTAAAGATGCAAGCGTATTACGCTTATAAGCGGAATCCGCTATAGTGTCAAGCTTGGAACCTTTCCAACTTATTGCGCCTCCATTTTAGGTGAATACATACCTGCATCGAGACATGGAATCATCCTTGTCTATCCGAGTCGCATCCGTATACCCACGTATCACCATGTACCCTTCTCCATATATTAGGAGCATCCTTAGTTCTTCTCAAGCACTTAAGGATCGTCTTAACCACCCAATGTTCCATTCTGGATCGGGATCGTATCTGCCGTGACACTCAGAGCGTACGATACATCGGGCCTTGTACATAACATAGCATACATGATAGATCCTATTGCGGATGCATAGGGAATCTTACTTATGCAAATCCTCTCGTCTTCTGTGCGCGGACACATAGACTTCGAAAGGTGTACCCCATGCCTGATGGGTAAGAAACCTTTCTTGGATTCCGACATGCTAAACCTCTTTAGCACTCGGTCTATATATGTAGACTGCGAAAGACCAAGCAACCGTTTCGATCTATCTCTATAGATCTTAATCCCGAGGATGTAGGTTGCTTCTCCCAGTCTTTCATGGAGAATGTCTTGATAACCAAGCCTTAATCGATCAGTCATCGTTTCCTATAAGTAATATGTCATCGACATACAATACTAGGAACACGATCGCACTCCCACTAACCTTCTTGTACACACAAGGTTCGTTCGATTTTGTGAGAAATCAAACTTTTTGATTGTCTCATCAAACGGATATTCGACTCTGGATGCTTGCTTCAATCCATAAATGGACCGTCGCAATTTGCATACCTTGGTTTTATCAACCGATGTGAAACCCTCAGGCTGTATCATATACACGTCCTCGAGCAGGTTTCCATTAAGGAAAGCTGTTTTCACATCCATCTGTCATATCTCATAATCATAATGAGCCGCTATGGCCAGGAGCATCCGAATGGATTTAAGCATAGCTTCAGGCGAATAGGTTTCGTCATAATCAACACCTTGTTTTTGACGATGTCCTTTCGCCACCAATCTAGCCTTATAGGTAATCACATTACCATCCATGTCGGTTTTCTTCTTGAAAACCCACTTGCACCCAATAGGCTTTATCCCTTCAGGTGGATCAACCAAGATCCAAACTTGGTTTTCATACATGGAATCCATTTCCGACTTCATGGCACCAAGCCACTTATCCATTTCTGAACTTGTCAGGACTTCTTCATAACTAGTAGCCTCCTCATCATCAATGAGTAACACGTCGTTCGATTCACTTACGAGAAATCCATATCTCTCAGGAATGTTGCGTGTTCTACCAGATCTACGAAGATGTGGTGTTACAATAGGTCCAGCCGATTGCTCATCACTATGAGTTGTCAGCTGTTGTGCTTCACCAGGTATCTCATCAATGTCTATTTGAGTCTCTCGAGCCTCCTCAAGCTCGACGACACTCCCACTGTTTTCTTGCAAGAGAAACTCTTTCTCTAGAAACACATGCCTTGAAACAAACACCTTTTGTTCCACAGGATGATAGAATTGGTAACCCCTTGTTTCCTTAGGGTATCCAATAAATAGACATTTATCAGACTTAGCATCCAATTTGTCTGATACAGTCCGCTTCACATAAGCAGGACAACCCCATATCTTCAAGTAAGATACATGAGGTTTCTTACCATTCCATATCTCATATGGAGTAGTTGAGACTACCTTGGTAGGCATTCTATTTAACAAGTAAACAGCTGTCTGAAGTGCATAGCCCAAAAAGGACTTGGGAATAGTTGCATGATTCATCATTGACCTGACCATGTCCAACAAGGTCCGGTTACACCTCTCAGATACACCATTATGCTGTGGTGTATAGGGCGGAGTCCATTGAGACAATATGCCATTGTCTCTTAGATAATCAAGAAACTCTTGACTTAAGTATTCACCACCTCGATCCGATCGAAGTATTTTAATACTCTTGTCATGTTGTTTCTCTACTTCATTTCTGAATTCCTTGAACCTTTCAAAGGCTTCAGACTTGTGTTTCATCAAGAACACATACCCAAACCGTGAGTGATCATCGGTGAAGGTAATGAAGTAGCTATAGCCTCCTAATGCTTGAGTTGACATAGGTTCACATACATCAGTATGTATTAGACCTAGTAACTCTCCCACTCGTTCACCTTTTCCAGTAAAAGGTAACTTAGTCATCTTGCCTTTTAAGCATGATTCGCATGTATCGTATGAATCTAATTCAAACGATTCCAGAATTCCACATTTGTGTAATTCGGACATGCGTTTCTTGCTTACATGGCCAAGACGACAATGCCACATATAGGAGTCTATTTGATTATCCTTTCGAGCACGCGTGTTGCTCGCTTCGATATTGAAAATGTCACTGGATACGTCCAACGTATAAACACCATTGCTTAAACTTCCAGTCCCATAAAGAACTCCATTCAAAGTTATGTAACAACAATTGTTACTAAAATCTAAATGGTACCCATTTCTATTTAAACAAGAAATAGAAATGATGTTCTTTATCAACGAAGGAACATAAAAGCAATTGTCCAGTTCTAAGACAAGTCTTGTAGGGAGTTTCAACAAATGTGTTCCAATGGCGACTGCAGCAACCTTTGCTCCATTCCCAACACGCAAATTTGACTCTCCCTTGACGAGTCTTCTTCTATTCCTTAGCCCACATATATGTGAGCCACACCCAGTATCCAATACCCAAGTGTTTGAGGAAATAAAATGACAATCAATAACGAAGATATCTAAAGAAGATGGGGCATCCGATGCCTTATTCTTCTTCACGGACTCAAGATAAATCTTGCACTTTCTTCGCAAATGGCTCTCCTTGCCATAATGATGGCAAGTTTCCTTTTGTGCTAGTTCTACCTTCTTAGCCTTTCTCTTCTTTCCCGTCTGCTGTTCCTTTGACTTCCTCTTAGAACCTTTCTTCGAGGAATCAACTAACAAAGACTGGCCCCCCTCTCATGCTTCTCGAAGACTCCACGATCTTCAAGATATTGAGCAAGCACTACGATGAACCTTCTAGCATCTCAGAGGTGAAGAGCAGCTTTGAGACTTCTAACATTTCTAATCTCACATGCTCATCAACCCACTAACACATAATAAGGACTACGATATGAGCATCCATATGCTCATGCTGCTTTCGTAGCTTGGGTTCCATCGCGGCTAGCATGATGAAACTCATTTGTTCAGAATCACTCACATGTTTCTGATAGGCCAACAATTGGTCCAGAGTTGTATTGTCACTAGGATGGGCGGGAAGTGGCGCTTCGAGGACATACACAAGCTTTTCCACCTTGAGAACAATTCTCAAGTTTCTAAGCTAGTCCAAGAAGTTTGGCCCAGTCAATTTATTTGAATCCAAAATGGAATGCAAATTCAAACACATCATGATCAATATATTAACTTAGAAATACAAAACGAGCATATATGAGAAAGATGATTTTAAAATGCACAAATATACATTTATAAATCCCATTCATTTTTCGAATTTCAAAAACCCCAAAATCACTTCGGGAGATTGTAGGTCCATCTCCGAATGGGCTGATATCCATCATAGTTATGAACAACCTTGGAGAGAGTCCAACAAGCCATTCATAACTACGACGGTAGGTATCATCTATACCGATTGCATATCCCGTATATGCAACTATCACAATGTGCTATCAACTAATTGAATGTTCACACATACATCGGGTTGTTAACACATTAACAAGTATGCATCATATGCATAGCACCCAACTTCACCTCCCTTTACATCGACCTTGGAGAGAGTCCAACAAACCGATGCTCCAAGTTAAAGCCAACCCATTAATCAGGACATAGTTTTAATATGGTTAGAGCGCATTCAACCAATTAGCCCAACTTGGAGAGAGTCCAACAACCAAAGCTAACGATTGACCTCTGACTCTTACCATATTAGTATTAAACTATTCCATGGTTTGAACATATTCAGGTTCGAGCCGGGCTTGGAGAGTCCAACAACCCAAACAAGAAATGTAACTCTAGTTCTAACCATATTAATGGAAGGTGTAGGCTTTAATATTGATTAAGGGTTTTTATGTCTCATCCTCTTTGCATGCAAATAACTATTATCTACATGGCATGGCATACATGGCATACATCTACATGTCACGACACGCATGGCATAATGTTATGCATCTAATGCAATTTCATGGCATACAGTTATGTCATGTATATAATTTCCTTATATGTCATAACTATTTATGGAAATAAAATATGTTTAAGATTTGATTCTCCAATTCAAATCATAATTAAATTAGGAAACAAATTTCCAAATCTAATCACATATTTTATTCATGGAATTATTTGATTAAGGAAAATCTATTTAGGAAACCAATTTCCTAAATCTTTAAAACTACTTATGGAAATTAAATATTTTAAGATTTGATTTCCCAAATCAAATCATGATTAAATTAGGAAATAAATTTCCAGAATCTAATAAAATATTTTATTTATGGAAAATATAAATTTCCATAAATACTTCTAACTTTCCAAAAGTGGAAGATTTCCATAAATACTTCTAGACTTTCCAAAATTGAAAAATTTCCATAAATACTTCTAAATTTCCAAAATTTAGAAAACTTCCAGAAATACATTATGACTATCGCAAAACCATTTTTACGATTATGTCGAAACACAACCTGGGCTCTGATACCACTGTTGGGTTTCCGGCACCGCGGCGTGTGTGTGTTCGATCATGTTTCGCAAACATGAGCACAGCGGAAGCAATTAAAATTAATAAATCTATATTTATTACAACACACACAACACACGCATGCTATTACAACAAGTGTAGACATAACCGTAAATTAAAATTTGCAATAAAAGAAAATTAAACTACGTTATACCTTCCGTATGACGTGTAGCGGGAACGGCATCAACCGGAATGATCCTCGTAAGAATCGTCTCTATCCGTATCCACGCCGAGCTCCTCGGGATGACTTCGCTAAGTCACGAGCTTCATCTTCGTACGGGTTACTAGCCTCGTGTTGAAGACGACGTGATCGAGAGATGATCACAATCCGAATCCAAATTCGGATCCTAAAATGAGTTCTCAAAACTCGCTTCTCCGGAGAGGTATTCGTCAACCGTTTGACGAATCCTTCGTCCTCCACCTCAGAGGATTACCGGAGATCAAATCCCCGGTAAGTTAGCCACTGTCGGAGCACTAACCGTCATCCAAACGACGCTCCGACGAGAGGAGAACAAGCTGTCTAGAAAACTGGACAGCTTTGGTGGAGACCTTGCGCCGGCCAAATAAGGAAAGCGACTTGCTCACCTTGTCGCCGGAGCCAAGGAAGATCACCGGAGCTCCTCCGGCAGCAGCTCGTCGCCGGCAAGAGGAGGAAACGGCAGCAGCTGGTCGCCGATTGGAAGAGATGGTTGGCGGCAATAGAGTTGGCGCCAACAAGAGGAGGAGGGTGGCCGGCCAAATTAGGTTTGCCTCTTCATTAGAGCTTAACAAACCCTAATGCCCTCTTTTATAGAGAACTAATTCTCTTAATGGTTAATGGATCATATCCATAAAGCCCGTTAACCCGCTCCATTAAGATAAGTTAAAATAAACCAAACCATGATGGTTTATTTTAAGTTAAAAACCAACCAACCTTTGGTTCATTCGCTTAATATAAACCAAACCCTTTGGTTTATTCTCATCCATTGGATTAGAACCAAACCATTTTGGTCCATCCATTATGTCTTCATAAGACACGCGACCCATCCACGCTTCCATTGCAGTGAAACAATTTCATGCTCGCTTTATGTTTGGTCCAACCAAACATAGTTTCTCTCGATGAGAATCCCATTCTCAAGCTCGTTTAAATCCTTTGGATTACACTCGTTGTCGTGTGACCAAATAGGTTCTCGGTTTATGTTGGCCGTCTATAATTAACCATTAATTATAGAACGATCATGAGTGGCACCTAGTAGTACATCATGATCCCCAATTAAGAAAAGATCAGCGGATTGATCCGAACTATTTTCAAACCCTTCCTCGAATGAATGTGCCCCATTCCCTTCACTCATCTTATACCCACTTGGTCTGTGATATGGTCTATTGTGTCACCCACTAGGTTGACTACGCCACACCTAGCCTAAGTATCATTCCTCATCCTACTGATTCTAGTTACCCACATGTATCAAGAGTACCTTACTCTAAACATGTAATGCTTTGGCCAAAGACTTTAGTAATAATCCGACGAGAGGCCATGGGTATACATCTCCTCGCAAGGAGTGGTGAATCCTTTATAGGCTATTCAAACACCTTCGATCACTACTTATACCCAATCATCTCGGTCCACATCTCCTTAGATGTTTGCTTAAGATGTCAAAGCATAAGTCTCCATGATCAAGATGACTTGAATACCGCAAGTCAAAGGAACATCGACTTAAGCCACAAGAAGAACTTCATCGACATATCTATATATGCAGAGAACCATATGAAGTCTTACCGGTCACTCCAATGAACTAGTTACCATAACTAGCATCCACGATTAACTCCGGACATCACAATGTCTCCAGCCAGTGAGAATCAGCTGCTTGGATACACCAAGGAGTATACCTCGTGCTAGTCTCGACAGAATTGATGGTGTCCAAATCCATTAATTCATCGACTGGGGATAATTCCGATACATCACAATTACACATGTAGAGATACTCACTAGTTATGATCCAATCACAAATTCTCTCATGCTGTGAATCGTATCGTGGACATTCAGTAAATGAGTTTAAGATCCAATCAAATACATTAAACATGTATACTCAAATAGTGAATCTTCATTTATCATATAAATGGTTTATACATAAGGCGATTGCCTTAGGACATCTCTCATATATTACTAACAGCTAGTAGGAATAAAATTGATCTTGAAGAATTTCAAGATACCCTAAAAAACATTGATGCCTTAATACAACAAGAACAGGCACCACAAGGTGATGAGCATTATGAATCAAGGTCATCACAAGGAATTGTGGTACAACCTATTCAGTTAGACCAAGCTCTGCGCAGGTCTGATAGGATACATTGTCAACCTGAGAGATATTCTTTTCTCTTGGATGACAACGATGGTGTCATGCTTGATGAGCCAACATCCTATCAGGAAGTGATGCACACGATCGCGACCTCAAATCTCACGACGGAGGTCGTCAAGGACTCGAAGCGTATGCTCGCGCTCAACGCCTGCAAGTGCACGAATGTCGTCAAATAATAAAAGATTATCGATCCCATAGGGACTGGGATTCGAATATCGGTATGTTCAGTGGTTAAATTTTTCGAACATAAACTCTAAGAGGTTTTGACTTGTGAGGGTTGTCGGTGGACTATACTCTATACGGTGTCACACGGAGGAGGAAGAGAGTGTGCCGAGGTCTTCAAAAGTGATTCAAGGACTTCGTTTTCGCTTGTGTGTTTCTAAATAATGTTGTCAATTGGCATTGTCTAGACGTTTAGCTATGGTTTTATGGAAGGGACATCATACACTCTCCCGAAGAGCCACTACATATACTGGGATCTATCTCCACCTAGAAGGACAGGATAGACGGTACGAGGATGCCGAATCAATCCCTACGATGAAACGTGTCCGGTTCCATCACATCCTTCTACCCACAGTTACAGGAGATCAGGTTTATCCCTAGGTTGTACAAAATCCCCTAAATCTTAAATAGGAGGGTTGTCACCCCTCGTATCACCTAAGCATAGCAGGTAGAAAACCAAACAAGCATGGATAAAGTAAAAAACAACTACCAATTGCCAAATTAAACTCAAAGGTAGAATTTAACATGAACCAACATTGTAATGTGCACACAAGCTGAGAGATATTCTATTCTCTTGGATGACAATGATGGTGTCATGCTTGATGAGCCAACATCCTATCAGGAAGTGATGCACGCGATCGCGACCTCAAATCTCGCGACGGAGGTCGTCAAGGACTCGAAGTGCATGCTCGCGCTCAACGCCAGTAAGTGCACGAATGTCGTCAAGTAATAAAAGATTATCGATCCCACATGGACTGGGATTCGAATATCGGTATGTTCAGTGGGTTAAATTGTTCGAACATAAACTCTAAGAGGTTTTGACTTGTGAGGGTTGTCGGTGGACTATACTCTATACGGTGTCACACGGAGGAGGAAGGGAGTGTGCCAAGGTCTTCAAAAGTGATTGAAGAACTTCGCTTTCACTTGTGTGTTTCAAAATAATGTTGTCAATTGGCATGGTCTAGACGTTTAGCTATGGTTTTATGGAAGGGACATCATACACTCTCCCAAAGAGCCACTGCATCTAATGGGAGCTATCTCCGCCAAGAAGGACAGGATAGACGGTATGTGGATACCGAATCAATCCCTACGATGAACCATGTCCGGTTCCATCGCATCCTTCTACTCACAGTTATAGGAGATCAGGTTTACCCCTAGGTTCCTTATATAAAATCCCCTAAATCTTAGATACGAGGGTTGTCACTCCCACGTATCGCCTAAGCACAGTAGGTAGAACACCAAACATGCATAGATAAAGTAAAAACAACTACCAATTTCCAAATTAAACTCAAAGGCAGAATTTAACATGAACCAACATTGTAATGTGCACATAAGCTACTCCCTAATCCTAGAATCGAAAGAACTACTCCATGTATAGGATGGAGAAATCACAAAGCATGTACATGTTCGAATACATCAGAACTAAAATGTAGGAATAAGGGATTACAATACTTTTGTGGTCTTCTCTCCAGGGTTGAAGTGCAAGGCGTGGACCTCCGGCTATGTTCCTCCTCCCCGTTGCGAGTCCCTGAAACTTTTTAGGGCTTCGGTGTGCCTTCCTAGCCATTGTGCCTCCCCCTAGGGTTTGGGCGGAGCCATCCTTATATAGACATCACTTCGGACCGCTGCAAAATCTAGAAAAAGCCTTAGTCATGCAAATCTGGCGGACCGCCACACGACTGTGTGTTTCCACATAGCCAGGCCGTGTGTGGCCCTAAGTTGGCTGATCTCGCCCATTGAAAACGGTCGTGTGTAGCCACATGCCCTGGTCATGTCCCACTCTATGTCTAGCTGTAAAATGTCCGTCTTTTGCTCTGAAAATGCACCTTTTTCTCCCAAACTGCTAACCTGCACCCCAAAAGTACAAAGAGCAGACCTCCGAACAAGAAAATAGGAAATGCGTACAAAATAGAGTAATATATGCATGAAACTAACATAAAATGAAATGAGATGTGAGCGAAAATTACTCCAAAAATCCTATATGTTTCGTTCACCTCACTTCCCCCAGACTTAAATCTTTGCTTGTCCTCAAGCAAACCTCAGTACCATAAAATTTAAAAAGACATTGTTCCATAATTAGCATGTCAACTAAATTTATCAAGTGGTATTTACAATCAAAGCAGAATAAATATGTTCTAGAAATTAACTAAGTTAGCTCCTCGTGCTCGTGCTAAGCGAATCATTCTTAGGGGATGCCCGTTCCTTGGTGAGTTAAGTCGTCACCCTATAGATTTCCTAAGGTTTTCAAATCTTAGACACTTACCTGCCCAAATCGAGGGTCGTTCCCTAGATCTAGCATAAAGTCTCAAAGGTGTGCTCGGTATTGAGAGAAATTGGTAGGTGTTTCCCCAGTAATCTAACTCGGTCTCAAAGGAGCACCTAGCCATTTCCACCCACGACAACTATTTTTTTATCACTCATAATCTTCTATCTCTCTCTCCTCTTTTTTTTTCTTTTTCTTTGTCTTCTTTTTCGTCTTTTTCTCTTTCTCTCTCTCTTTTTTTTTCTCACTGGGATTTTGATTTTTCCAAATGGGCTTACACAATCCGAGCATCTCCAGTAACTAAAATACTAAACCTAGAGTCACCTATGGATTCCAAAGTACTAGACTACTGAGATGAATCATAACTTGCTATGTAATAGATTATCCCTTTAAGAATGTTCGACATGTGTAAGTGTAAAGAAATAAAGCTAACCAGTGTAAGTCTAGAACATTCATTAGAACAAAAAAAATAAAATACTACGAGATAAATGAAGTTAAGCTACCTATGGGAACAACTCATGTAAGCAACTTTTTATAAATACTACTGAGGCAGCTTTACAGATATCAAAAACTTAGTACTGAAAGAAATTCAACAACCCATGCATGAATAAATGAATGAAAATATCAAAAAAGAAACTACTGCTAGGAAACAAAACAAAATAATCTTTGGGGTCCTTCTCCCCTTAGACTTAAATGAAAATATACCTCTATTATGGTGGACGAGGTGGAAAGTCCAGGAGCCTCGGCATCTCTAGATCCTGGGAGAACCTGCTGCTGAGCCCCTGATGCCACATGCACATGTGGTCGATCTGGGAACTGGTGGATGTAGTGGATGCTCGGTGCTCCTCCTCCCTGGCCCACTGGGCATGCTGGGCATGCATGTTCTACCGCATCTCCGTGCGGTAGGCAACCTCATCCTTGCGACGAGCAGCCTCCTCCTGGAAATATATACGGACCTCATCGTAAAACTCCTCAGCTTGCTGGAAATGCTCCCGGAAGCTCTAGAACTTCGCCTGCGTGTAGGCGCTCTGCTCCTCCCATCGTTGCCTCTACGTCTGCTGCTTAGTGTATATGTTGTCGAGTCGTGATCGAAACTCTGAGAAATCATAGGCTGACGTACCTACATCCTGCTCAAAGGTAGAAAAATGTGGTGGTGCAGGTGCAGACTCATGTCGGCGTGGACTTGGTGGGCTCTTATGCATGTGTGGACTAAAGGGAGAGTGATATAAAGGCGGAGAGATGTGCGCCGATGTGGAGGGTCCCTCATATGGAGGGGACTCCACTATCAGGTCCAAGCGCCAGTTGGCGCATGTAGTGATGGTGCTACGATAGGGCCGGGGAGCCTAAGGGCCATCAGATTTTTTCTTACAAAGCATAAGGAGTCTTCTTCTCTCACAATCATCTTCATGGCCATGCACACTCCTAGGTCGATCCTAAGGCTCCCCTCTATACTTTCTAATGCAGTGTAATCGTACCCCATCCTATGAAAAATGTGGGTTAGTAGGCCTCCCACATTAATCTCTTCTCGTGCTGCTTTTCCCATCTTCACTAAGTGTCTGATGAAGTGGGACCCTACATCGATGCTACTCCTTTATTGTAGCATGTCCCATAGGCAAAGTAGCTCGCTAGCTCTAACTACACCGTCACTCTCCCCATGACCAAATATAGTACTGGCCATGATGCGGTGGAGGTATCGGAAGACGGAGTTTTGGAGGCATGACGCTTTGGCCCTAGAAGGGTCATAAGCGTGCTCTCCCATCAACTCGGTCCAAAATACCTGAGAGTTGAACCCAATAGGGATTCTTCTCTCTCCCCCACTTGGCAAACCAAAGCATGAGTTCCAATGGTGAAGGGTCCACTCATGCTCAATGTTAAAAAGCCTAAAAGTTATCCTACCCTCCTCACTCTCTCTACCCGTTAAAATTTCTGCCTCAAAGGAACTTAAAAATTTTAGAACTATCCTAGGGTAGGTTGGGTGCCTTATTCCCATCATCTCTTCCCACCCCATTTTTGCAAATAGGGTTTGAATATCACCCAACAACCCTAAAGCCTCTAGCAAATCTTCATCTAAGTACCTTGTAGTAGTGAGTTTACCAGTAGAAAGCACATTATATATATCTTTATGTTTGTCATTGTGAAAAAGAAGAGTGGGTAGGGCGTTACCCTCCTCCGGAGCTTGAGGGACGTTGGCTCTCCTTAATTGTCGCTCCGAAGCACCGGATCGAGGCACTACTTGCTTGGTCTTCCTCATCCTTGCTTCTTTTGGCTTCCTTTGAGGTAAAAGTGCTTCAAGATGGTCGGGAAGACGAAACCACACTGCTAGGGCAAGAGCATTTGACGCACACGGTGCAAATGGGGTGAAAACACACGGCTCACCCTTTTTAATTTCACGCGACGCGGCCATGTGAAAACACACGGCCATGCCGTGTGCGCCTCGGGTCAGTCGAGCACGACCGTGAGAAAACACACGGCCAGGCCGTGTGTCCCCATTTCTCTCTCCATTTTGCATTAGGGTTCAAATTTTCTCATACATTTCTCCATGTAGGTTAATGTGGATTTTATTTTTGCCTTGCTAAGTTCTTTTCTAGTCCTAACTCAAAATGAGATGGAAATCAAAAATAAAATTAAATGAATGCATGCAATACAATCAAAGGGAAATCTAAAACTAAACTTGGGTTGCCTCCCAAGAAGCGTATTGTTTAAGGTCTTTTAGCTCGACCGCACAACACTATCAACTCTGCTCTGGAGGTTTAATGAACCTCCATTCATCTGTCTCAAAAGTTTCATCTGGCAGTTCCGGCTTCATTCTGCTAAATGTGAAGTCATCGAGGTAGGGGGCTCTATGCTCCGAAAGTTTGAAGAAGATGATCTCCCCATCTACCTTCAGGGAGATCTGGTGTGCCTTCACGTCTTTGCATTCCCCTGCAGTTGCCTGAAAAAGTCTTCCCAGTCTGTGGGTATTACAAAATCCTCAATCACCACAGGCAAGTGTGGTAGCATGCCAACGGGCTCCATGACCGAATCGTCCCCGATAGGAATACCAAGATTCGCTGGTTGGAGCCCGCTCAGTCCCATCTTCAGATAGTATGCATAGGGCATCACACTGATTGATGAACCCAAGTCGCATAAAGCTTCATCGAAGCTCTCCCCATAAATCGAGAAGGGAATAACAAATTCATCGGGGTCTCAAGCTGTAGTGGAATCTTCTCTTCAATTTCATCTTGGTCAGGTAGGGTGGAAATCATGACAGCACACCCCTTAGCAAATTTGCTACTTTGCCCCACTCCTTCCTCTTTAGCTTGACTCACCGAAGAGCTCTTCATAGGTTGCGACACGGTTTGGGCTATCTGGGCCACTTGCATCTCCAACATCCTGGTGTGACTCGCAAGGCCATCGACGGTGACCTTCAAGTCTCTGAATGTTTCGTCAGACATCTGATGTCGACGATGAAATTCCTTATTGGCCTTAGTTTGGGTAGCAATGAATTCCTCCATCATCAGTTCTAGTCTGGACTTCTGTGGTCGCTGCCCATTGCCCTGCTTCTGCCCATACCCCCCTGATGGTTGAGAGTTTCTCGAGTTATTCATATAGGAGAAATTTGGGAGATTCCTCCATCCGGGATTGTAGGTGTTGGAGTATGGGTTGTTGGGCCTTTGGACGTAGTCCCCAACCGCGTCACAGTGCTCAATCTGCTCCTCTGAGGTTCCCTGCCCTCCATAGTGGTCCTCTCGATATGCTACCACTCCCTCTCCAAAGTCAATGGACGCGCATGCAGATGAAGGATTCAATGATTCGAATTGTCTGCTGAGCATGTCCATCCTTGCTGCCAGATGGTCCATGGAGTTGACAGTGTTTCATCCCGCTGCAGGCCTAGGTTGACCACGTTCGGAAGCCCATTGGTGGTGGTTCTGGGCCACCTCTTCTATCAGCTCCTCTGCCTCCTCTATTGTCTTGTTCATCAGTGCTCCTTCTGTAGTAGGATCCAGGGACATCTTCGTGGCGTACACGATCCCATTGTAGAAGATGTGGATCACCAGCCACCTCTCTAGTCTGTAGTGGGGGCATTGGTAGAGTAGCCCCTTGTAGCGATCTCAAGTTTCAAATAAGGACTCCCCGTCCTTCTGGCGGAAGCTCATGATAAGATGGTGCATGTGAGCAGTCTTGCTTGGTGGAAAGTATTTGTTCAGAAACTACTACTCACGTTGCTCCCATGCAGTGATGCTCCCCGCAGGTAAGGAGTGAAGCCTTGCCTTAACCTTATCCCGCAGTGAGTGTAACACCCCAAAATTTTTCTCCAAAATTTTTGGTATAGAATTTAATTTTTTGTCTAGTAGATTATATATGAGATCCTGGATAATGATGATAAAAGAACAAAAAAAGTGGAGAGGTGGGGTTTGAACCTTAAACCTCTTGGTGAGAGTTAACTCTTACCATGCATGTGAAGACCAAGTGCTCAGCAGTAGCTTACTGTTGGAGAAAGAGGAGAAATTATAGATGAGTGTGAGGAGGGTAAAATGAAGAGGCATGAAAAGAGAAGAGGCACTTCTCTTCCTCCCTTTATAAATAGGAGTGGAAGTTCCATTTGGCCACTTCTTCCTCCCTCTTCTCTTCTTCTTCCTCACCGAAACTCACCTTCTCCCTTTCCATTTTCCGAAATTCATCCAAGCAAGAAGAAGGCTAGGGTTGGCTTCCATTAGGTCATCTTCAAACTAAAAGCCAAGCGAAGGAAGTAAGATTCCCTCACCTGCAGTATATTTGTTCTTGTAGGACATGATACATGAAAGGAATATGATGCTAGATACCTTATTAGTTTCTGCCAACCATGGTTTTTGGGCAAGGGTTGCATGAAAATGCTTCTAAGGAAAATTTTATAGGTTGTAGGTTTCATGTAGGAATTTTTAGGTGCCAAAAAACCCAAGCTTTGCGCCCCAACATGTTTCGGCCAACAAAGGTTTTTGGGCTAGGGTTGCATGAAAATGCTTCTAAGGAAATTTTTATAGGTTGTATGCTTCATGTAGGAATTTTAAGGTGACAAAAACCCAAGCTTTGTGCCCCTACATGTTTCGGCCAACCAAGGTTTTTGGGCTAGGGTTTCATGAAAACACCCCTTATGAAGTTATGTTATGTTGTATGCCTTCATGTATGAATTTATGTAACCAAAAATAAAATTTTGGTACCCTACATGTTTCGGCCAACCAAGGTTTTTGGGCTAGGGTTTCATGAAAACACCCCTTATGAAGTTATGTTATGTTGTATGCCTTCATGTATGAATTTATGTAACCAAAAATAAAATTTTGGTACCCTACAAGTTTCGGCCAACATTGGTTTTAGGGCTAGGGTTTCATGAAAACACCCCTTATGAAGTTATGTTATGTTGTATGCCTTCATGTATGATTTTATGTAACCAAAATAAAAATTTGGTACCCTCCAAGTTTCGGCCAACAATGGTTTTAGGGCTAGGGTGAAATATACTATGTAGGTTGAAGATATTTTATGATTTTAATATGCCATGAATTATGCCTATGTGATGACCATGTTTCTGATTTTAATATGCCTATGTGATGAACATGTCTATGATTTTAATATGTCATGAATTATGCCTATGTGATGAATATGTTTATGATTTTAATATGCCATGGATTATGCCTATGTGATGACCATGTTTCTGATTTTAATATGCCTATGTGATGAACATGTCTATGATTTTAATATGTCATGAATTATGCCTATGTGATGAATATGTTTATGATTTTAATATGCCATGGATTATGCCTATGTGATGACCATGTTTCTGATTTTAATATGCCTATGTGATGAACATGTCTATGATTTTAATATGTCATGAATTTTGCCTATGTGATGAATATGTTTATCATTTAATATGCCATGAAATATGCCTATGTGATAAACAAGTTGATGATTTTAATATGTCATGAAATATGCTTATGTGATGAACATGATTATGCTTTAAGACCCCTTAGGGTATTCTTAAGTTATGAATGCATATATGCTATGACATGTCTAAAAAGATGCTTCCCCTCTTTATATTGGGATTAAGAGCTCTCCTTATGATAAGATAAGACGGAGATGCTTCCCTTTTTAATTAGGGATTAAGAGCTCTCCCTATGATAAGATAAGACGGAGATGCTTCCCTTTTTATGTTGGGGATTAAGAGCATTCTTTATGATATGACAAGAAAGAAAGGAATTAAGTATTTTACTTTGTAAGAGGTTAAGTACCCGACCCGTTAGGTGGTCGTTAATCAAATCCAAAGGGACATAAGAAGACGTAAGAGGTCTTGCCCTGGTAAGACGTAAGAGGTCTTGCTCTAGTAGGTCTGGTGGCTCGCTACTGACCTATTAGGGAACGCATTATGTGGTACTTAACACAGGGCCCCCCATTCAAGTTATGATTATGTTGAAGTACCTATATGTATATGTTTTGAAAAGAAAGGACTTGTATGAAGTTTAAGAATGTTTATGATTATGTCCTTGATGCATGTTTAGGATTTATGAAATTATGAATGCTTATGTTCAAGTTTAAGAATGTTTATGATTATGTCCTTTATGCATGTTTAGGATTTATGAAATTATGAATGCTTATGTTCAAGTTTAAGAATGTTTATTATTATGACCTTTATGCATGTTTAGGATTTATGAAATTATGAATGCTTATGTTCAAGTTTAAGAATGCTTATGATTATGTCCTTGATGCATGTTTAGGATTTATGAAATTATGAATGCTTATGTTCAAGTTTAAGAATGTTTATGATTATGTCCTTTATGCATGTTTAGGATTTATGAAATTATGAATGCTTATGTTCAACTTTAAGAATGCTTATGATTATGTCCTTGATGCATGTTTAGGATTTATGAAATTATTAATGCTTATGATTATGTCCTTTATGCATGTTTAGGATTGATGATGTCATGAATACTTATGTTTAATTTATGCCATGCTTAGATTTAATTATGTTTAGCATGCTTATGTAAATCTCATGCCATGCTTATGTTTTATTACGTGGGTATTTTGATGGTTAGTGTTGTTATGAAATACTTATGCTATTTATGCTAGTATGCTCATGTCTTCTAATTGTTTGATGAAGTTGTGGCTTTTGTGAGTAGGCAAGAATCTTACTAAGCTATATGCTTATAGTTTATGTTGTCCATATACTGAAGATACAGGAAACATGAACTAGAGGAAGTAGCAGGAGGGGCCAAGTGTGTGTGATACTGGCATGGTGGAAAAAGACGCTATTACTATCTGCTTATATTTATATGCTCAATGAATAACTTAAGACATTGCTTCCTCTTATAAGACTTGTGATTTATTAGTACCATGTTGGATGCTGCTTATTTATGTTACTGTTCAATTACTTAAGAAGGTTTGATATGTTAGAACTCATGAATGAATCTTTATGTTATGCATGTTATAAAATGAGATAAGATATGTTAACATGCTAATTATGAATATGATATGTGATGCATGTATAAAAGAAGGTTTAAGCCATGATAAAATGTTTAAGTATGTAAATGGTGAAATGATCCATATATATTATGTTATATATAAAAAAAAAAGTAGTGCCGCCCTGAGAGCAGATAAGGGCGGGCGTTACAGGTTGGTATCAGAGCGGGGTTCACCTTTCCACTATCACACATCAAGCCTCCATCCTACTATTTCCAAGTAAGTAACTTTATACATACCTAAGTTCCTTTTATAATGAAGAATGTCTTCTATTTATATAGAAATAATACCTCATCATGTTTTAGTAGAATGGAATCACACTTGTGATTTAGATAGAAATAATACCTCATCATGTTTTAGTAGAATGGAATCACACTTGTGATTTAGGTAGAAATAATACCTCATCATGTTTTAGTAGAATGGAATCACACTTGTGACTTAGATAGAAACAATACCTCGTCATGTTTTAGTAGAATGGAACCATAGTTGTGACTTAGATAGTAATGATACCTTACCAAGCTTTATATGATGGAAACATGTCTCTAACCTAGAAATACCACTAGAAAGGATACCTTACCTTGTTTATGATAAGAAATGTTTTTTTTTGTTTTGGCTTAAATATGCATGAATTCATGTAGGTTAATCTTATGCTAGCCTAGCCTTTAGTTTGACTAATGCATGAATATACGAATGATAGCTTTATGCTAGCCTTAGTTTAATTACGCACAGATAAATGAACAAAAAAAAAAGAAAACTTATACTAGCTTCGCAAGAAATACTGGTGATTGGGTCAAAGGTAGACAAGCTAGGTAAATCGAAATTGATCAGCGAAAAAAAAACTCCTAAAATTACGAAGATTTGATTTTCGTAATTATTTGTGTAAGGTCTATGCTCATATGAATTGAATTAAGCCGGTTTCATACGGGTTAGTCAGTTTTGTACTGACTTCATTTATTTCAATTTCAGATGGCACAGACAATGACTACAATGACCCGTCGTGATGTGTTACGAAACCGATTGAGGGAAGCTATTGAAGAGATAGTTTATAAACCTGATGGTGGGGTCATTGGACACCTGAGAAGGCTCGATGGTCTTTTTAGGAGACTCGAGCAGCAGGAGTTTCCGTTACTGGACAATTATCGGATATGGGCCTTGGTATGCTCTCTGCCAAATGATTTCATGGTAGTTGCACATCACGTATGAGGACGCTATGAAGGGCGGATAACATATGCTGAGTTGTGCTGGGAACTACTGGAGCACAAGGTTCAAGAGAATCCTGTGGTAGAGAATTCAGTGGTAGCTGGACTCGAGAAGAATGAAGAGAGTTCTATAAACAGTCAACTTATTGGCCAGCCTGAGACTACCCTAGTGAGGCCAAGGAAGATAGGACTAAAAATAATTACAACTGCACTAGGGTTTGTCCTATTGGGAGTCGTAATGAACAATCTTCTCAAGTAGTTTTTTTGTTTAGATTAGAAATAAGGATGTTATATGTTAACATTTTTCCTTCTTGTCTGAAAGTATGAATAAGAGATGATAAGTTCGTTTCTTTTGAAATTAATGATGAGTTCGTTGCATGGGATGTGTATGGTATAGTTGATCAATGTCGGTTAGATTGAAACATACGAATGATGAGTGGAAACAAAGTTGCCGCTTGACTTTGTAAACCAATTCAATTTACATTGAGTCAATCAGGAACTGCATGTGACCTATCAGTCGGCAAGGCCGCGAAGAGATTCAACTGACTCGCATGCCTATACCAGAGTTGGTCAGCACGGAAAGAGAAAGGGTCAGACTCATGTTGAAGATGCTCCGACCAGAAATAACTCTTAATGTGGCCGGCGGAGCTCATAGACCGTAGACCACCAGAGTCTGAGATATTTCTTCACTCAGAAAGACCTAAACATGAGACAATGCAGATGACTCGAGCTAGTCAAAGATTATGATTGTGAGATATTCTATCATCCAGGGAAGGCCAACAAGGTGGCAGATGCACTTAGCAGAAAGTCCTGTGCCGCTTTGATGTCCTTATCGATGCTATCTCAGCCCCTGAAAAGGGAAATAATGAATTACGGAATAGAGATTATTTCTGGACAACTTTCCCCCATGACGATAGCGTCGACGTTGTTCGACGATATATTGGGAAAGCAAGATGGTGATTCAGATATCCAGAAGATCAAACAGGAAGTCCGGGAAGGAAGGGATAATGGATTCCGCATTTCCGATAGCGGATTATTATACCTTCGGGACCGACTATGTATTTCGGACGATCCAGAATTACGAAAGAAGATACTCGAGGAATCCCATGGGACCCCTTATACCATGCATCCTGGATCTACAAAAATGTATCAGGACTTAAGAGATAAATTTTGGTGGTCTGGCATGAAAAGGGAGGTGGCTCGACGTCAAGACTGTCGACTGCCCGAGAGGGTTAAGGCAGAACACCAGAAACCTGGAGGATTACTGCAGCCGATATAGATTCCAGAGTGGAAATGGAAAGAAAATTCTATGGATTTCATCTCGGGATTACCCAGAACAACAAATGGTTATGATGCTATATGGGTAATCATAGACCGGTTGACAAAGTCTGCCCATTTCCTGGCAATTAAGATGACCTATCCGGTTGAGCAGCTAGCTCAATTATATGCCAAGGAAATTATTAGATTACATGGAGTTCCTAAGGCTATTATTTCTGATCGTGATGGCCGTTTTACCTCCCATTTCTGGGAATGTGTTCAGAAGGCTCTTGGCACTAAGTTGAGATTCAACACTGCATTTCATCCTCAGACCGATGGTCAGACAGAAAGAGTGAACCAGGTGCTGGAAGATATGTTGCGGGCTTGTGCCTTAGACTTTAAGGGGAGTTGGTGTCGATATTTGTGCTTGGCAGAGTTTGCTTACAACAACAGTTACCAGGCCACTATTGGAATGACACCATATGAAGCTCTATACGGGAGAAGATGCACGTCTCCTATCCTGTGGAGGGTGGTGAAAGGAGGGAAATGGGTCTTCAGCCGATATTATTGATACCACCCGAGCGTCTGGACTATCCATCAGAGGATAGAGACTGCTCAGAGCCGGCAAAGGAGTTATGCGGATAAGAGACGCCGACCACTGGAATTCGAAGTTGGGGATTTTGTGTTCCTCAAGGTCGCCCCTATGAAAGGAGTAATGAGATTTGGAAGAAAGGTAAAGTTGAGTCCATGTTATGTAGGACCGTATCAGATCCTGAAAAGAATCGGCAAGGTGGCCTATGAGCTGGAGCTACCTCAGGAGATGTCGGCAATCCACAATGTCTTTCATGTAATAATGCTCAAGAGATGCGTTCCCAATGCAGACCAGGTGATCAAACCCATGGCAGTACAAATTCAAGGGGACCTAAGTTATGAAAGCCGACCTGTTCAGATAACAGATTGGGAGGTCAAGAAGCTAAGGAGCAAAGAGGTACCCTTAGTGAAGGTCCTATGGCGAAGTCAAGGGTTCAAAGAGTTCACGTGGGAACGAGAAGATGAGATGCGACAAAAGTATCCGGAACTGTTTTAAGTTCGGGATGAACTTTTCATAAGGTATGGGGGATTGTAACACCCCAAAATTTTTATCCAAAATTTTTGGTATAGAATTTAATTTTTTGTCTAGTAGATTATATATGGGATCCTGGAAAATGATGATAAAAGAACAAAAAAAGTGGAGAGGTGAGGTTTGAACCTTAAACCTCTTGGTGAGAGTTAACTCTTACCATGCATGTGATGACCAAGTGCTCAGCAGTAGCTTACTGTTGGAGAAAGAGGAGAAATTGTGGATGAGTGGGAGGAGGGTAAAATGAAGAGGCATGAAAAGAGAAGAGGCACTTCTTTTCCTCCCTTTATAAATAGGAGTGGAAGTTCCATTTGGCCACTTCTTTCTCCCTCTTCTCTTATTCTTCCTCACCGAAACTCACCTTCTCCCTTTCCATTTTCTGAAATTCATCCAAGCAAGAAGAAGGCTAGGGTTGGCTTCCATTAGGTCATCTTCAAACTAAAAGCCAAGCGAAGGAAGTAAGATTCCCTCACCTGCAGTATATTTGTTCTTGTAGGACATGATACATGAAAGGAATATTATCCTAGATACCTTATAAGTTTCGGCCAACCAAGGTTTTTGGGCTAGGGTTGCATGAAAATGCTTCTGAGGAAATTTTTATAGGTTGTATGCTTCATGTAGGAATTTTTAGGTGCAAAACCCAAGCTATTTATGTAACTAAAAAATAAAATTTTGGTACCCTACATGTTTCGGCCAACAAAGGTTTTTGGGCTAGGGTTTCATGAAAACACCCCTTATGAAGTTATGTTATGTTGTATGCCTTCATGTATGAATTTATGTAACCAAAAATAAAATTTTGGTACCCTACAAGTTTCGGCCAACATTGGATTTAGGGCTAGGGTTTCATGAAAACACCCCTTATGAAGTTATGTTATGTTTTATGCCTTCATGTATGAATTTATGTAACCAAAAATAAAATTTTGGTACCCTCCAAGTTTCGGCCAACAATGGTTTTAGGGCTAGGGTTGCATGAAAACACCCCTTAGGAAATTAGGATATGTTGTATGCTTATGTGATGAACATGTTTATGATTTTCATATGTCATGAAATATGCCTATGTGATGAACATGTTTATGATTTTAATATGCCATGAATTATGCCTATGTGATGACCATGTTTCTGATTTTAATATGCCTATGTGATGAACATGTCTATGATTTTAATATGTCATGAATTATGCCTATGTGATGAATATGTTTATGATTTTAATATGCCATGGATTATGCCAATGTGATGACCATGTTTCTGATTTTAATATGCCTATGTGATGAACATGTCTATGATTTTAATATGTCATGAATTATGCCTATGTGATGAATATGTTTATGATTTTAATATGCCATGGATTATGCCTATGTGATGACCATGTTTCTGATTTTAATATGCCTATGTGATGAACATGTCTATGATTTTAATATGTCATGAATTATGCCTATGTGATGAATATGTTTATGATTTTAATATGCCATGGATTATGCCTATGTGATGACCATGTTTCTGATTTTAATATGCCTATGTGATGAACATGTCTATGATTTTAATATGTCATGAATTATTCCTATGTGATGAATATGTTTATCATTTAATATGCCTATGTGATGAACAAGTTGATGATTTTAATATGCCATGAAATATGCTTATGTGATGAACATGATTATGCTTTAAGGCCCCTTTAGGGTATTCTTAAGTTATGAATGCATATATGCTATGACATGTCTAAAAAGATGCTTCCCCTCTTTATATTGGGATTAAGAGCTCTCCTTATGATAAGATAAGACGGAGATGCTTCCCTTTTTAATTAGGGATTAAGAGCTCTCCCTATGATAAGATAAGACGGAGATGCTTCCCTTTTTATGTTGGGGATTAAGAGCATTCTTTATGATATGACAAGAAAGAAAGGAATTAAGTATTTTACTTTGTAAGAGGTTAAGTACCCGACCCGTTAGGTGGTCGTTAATCAAATCCAAAGGGACATAAGAAGACGTAAGAGGTATTGCCCTGGTAAGACGTAAGAGGTCTTGCTCTACTAGGTCTGGTGGCTCGCTACCCCAACCTATTAGGGAACGCGCATTATGTGGTACTTAACCTGGGGCCCCCCATTCAAGTTATGATTATGTTGAAGTACCTATATGTATATGTTTTGAAAAGAAAGGACTTCTATGAAGTTTAAGAATGTTTATGATTATGTCCTTGATGCATGTTTAGGATTTATGAAATTATGAATGATTATGTTCAAGTTTAAGAATGTTTATGATTATGTCCTTTATGCATGTTTAGGATTTATGAAATTATGAATCCTTATGTTCAAGTTTAAGAATATTTATGATTATGACCTTTATGCATGTTTAGGATTTATGAAATTATGAATGCTTATGTTCAAGTTTAAGAATGCTTATGATTATGTCCTTGATGCATGTTTAGGATTTATGAAATTATGAATGTTTATGTTCAAGTTTAAGAATGTTTATGATTATGTCCATTATGCATGTTTAGGATTTATGAAATTACGAATGCTTATGTTCAAGTTGAAGAATGCTTATGATTATGTCCTTGATGCATGTTTAGGATTTATGAAATTATGAATGCTTATGTTCAACTTTAAGAATGCTTATGATTATGTCCTTTATGCATGTTTAGGATTGATGATGTCATGAATGCTTATGTTTAATTTATGACATGCTTAGATTTAATTATGTTTAGCATGCTTATGTAAATCTCATGCCATGCTTATGTTTTATTACGTGGGTATGTTGATGATTAGTGTTGTTATGAAATACTTATGATATTTATGCTAGTATGCTCATGTCTTCTAATTGTTTGATGAAGTTGTGGCTTTTGTAAGTAGGCAAGAATCTTACTAAGTTATATGCTTATAGTTTATGTTGTCTATATACTGCAGATACAGGAAACATGAACTAGAGGAAGTAGCAGGAGGGGCCAAGTGTGTGTGATAGTGGCATGGTGGAAAAAGACCCTTTTACTATCTGCTTATATTTATATGCTCAATGAATAACTTAAGACATTGCTTCCTCTTATAAGACTTGTGATTTATTAGTACCATTTTGGATGCTGCTTAGTTATGTTACTGTTCAATTACTTAAGAAGGTTTGATATGTTAGAACTCATGAATGAATCTTTATGTTATGCATGTTATAAAATGAGATAAGATATGTTAACATGCTAATTATGAATATGATATGTGATGCATGTATAAAAGAAGGTTTAAGCCATGATAACATGTTTAAGTATGTAAATGGTGAAATGATCCATATATGTTATGTTATATATAAAAAAAAAGTAGCGCCGCCCTGAGAGCAGATAAGGGCGGGCGTTACAGTGAGAATGGGAATAGACTCAGGCGGATCGCATCAGAAGGGACTCCGTTCATTTTCATTGTTGAGCAGATTTCTAAAAATGCCTAAAGGTACTTGTTCGGGTCTTCTGTCGCAGCTCCCACGAATTCATTCTGCTGGACCATATGTATAAGTGTCGGTTTCAGCTCAAAGTTATTTGCCGAAATAGATGGTCCAGCTATACTTTGCCTAAATCCTCTAGCACTAAGAGGTGCATAGTCCCGCAGAGGTCATCTACCTATGTTCATTTCGAATGTGGCTTGATCCTCCATCGTTCGCTGCTCTGCTCTCCGGCGATGAATGGTTCACTCGATTTCTAAGTCGATCGGAATTTGGCCTTCCGATCCTAAGCGTCTAAGCATACGACGAACCAATCCACAAAAATTAGGAGTACTAACTAATTCTAAAAGCAGAAAATAAAACAATCTAGCCAATAAAATCTAAGATGCAAAAAGGAAATAAAATCAACTACTACTAGAAAAAAATTAAAAACTAAATATAATTATGGAAAGTTTAGAACTAAAGTAAATAAAGTAAACTAAAAAACAAAAGAAAAATAAAGAAAGTAAATAAATTTAATCCTAAGTCCGATCCAATTCTCTACTGTTCGATTTGATATCGAATCGATCAGTCCCTGACAACGGCGCCAAAAACTTGATGCACACAATCGCGACCTCAAATCTCGCGACGGAGGTCGTCTAGGACTCAAAGCGTGTGCTCGTGCTCAACGCCCGTAAGTGCATGGATGTCGTCAAGTAATAAAAGATTATCGATCCCACAGGGACTAGGATTCAAATATCGGTAAGTTCAGTGGGTTAAATTGTTCGGCCTTAAACTCGAGGTTTTGACTTGTGAGGGTTGTCGGTGGACTATACTCTATACAGTGTCACAAGGAGGAGGAAGGGAGCGTGTCAAGGTCTTCAAAAGTGATTCTAGGACTTCGGTTTCTCTTGTGTGTCCCAAAACAATGTTGTCAATTGGCATTGTCTAGACATTTAGCTATGATTTTATGGAATGGACATCATACACTCTCCCGAAGAGCCACCGCATCTACCGGGAGCTATCTCCGCCTAGAAGGATGGGATAGACAGTAGGAGGATGCTGAATCAATCTCTACGATGAACCATGTCCGGTTCCATCGCATCCTTCTACCCACAGTTACAAGAGATCAGGTTTACCCCTAGGTTCCTTATATAAAATCCCCTAAATCTTAGATACGAGGGCTGTCACCCCTTGTATCACCTAAGCACAGCAAGTAGAAAACCAAACATGCATAGATAAAGTAAAAACAACTACCAATTTACAAATTAAACTCAAAACCAGAATTTAACATGAACCAACATTGTAATGTGCACATAAGCTACTCCCTAATCCTAGAATCGAAAGAACTACTCCATGTATACGATGGAGAAATCACAAAGCATGTACAAGTTCGAATACATCAGAATTAAAATGTCGGAACAATGGATTACAATGCTTTCATGGTCTTCTCTCCGGCATTGAAGTGAATGGCGTGGACCTCTGGCGGCGTCCCTCCTCCCCGTTACGAGTCCCCGAAGCTTTTTAGGGCTTCGGTGTGTCGTCCTAGCCATCGTGCCTCCCCCTAGGGTTTGGACGGAGCCATCCTTATATAGACATCACCTCGGCCCGCTGCATAATTCGGAAAAAGCCCAAGTCACGCAAATCTGGCAGGCCACCACACGGCCGTGTGTTTCCACAGGCTAGGCCATGTGCGGCCCTAAGTTGGCTGATCTTGCCCACTGGACACGGTCGTGTGTAGCCACATGCCCTGGCTGTGTCCCACTCTACGTCTAGCTGCAAAATGTCCGTCTTTTGCTCTGAAAGTGTGCCTTTTTCTCCTGAAATGCTAACTTGCACCCAAAAGTACAAAGAGAAGACCTCCGAATAAGAAAATAGGAAATGTGTACAAAATAGAGTAACATATGCATGAAACTAACATAAAATGAAATGAGATGTGAGCGAAAACTACTCCTAAAACCCTATATGTTTCGCTCACATCAGGAAGTTGTAATAAGCCCAGATTCTGAGAAATGACTTGAGGCCATGAGATCCGAAATGGAATCCATGTACACTAATCAAGTATGGACTTTGGTTGATCCACCTGAAGGGGTCAAACCCATTGGGTTCAAGTGGGTCTTTAGGAGAAAGACCGACATGGATGGCAATGTGCATACCTATAAAGGGTGATTGGTGTTGGTGCAGTAGGCACCTAAGTCAAACATGAGTTTTGATTATAGCAAACGATACAAAGTTAAGCTCATGTTGTTATCTCACGAGCTGAATCGAGTGTGCAGAAAATTGTTATAGCTGGAGTTGAAGGCTAGCGACACCCGGAGGAAGCCGCGGTGGTCGGGCGACACTCAGGTGACTTCGGAGGGAGCCGAAGGAATTAAGTGGAAGGCCGGAAGCAAAAGCAACACGTAAGTATCGAGGTAAGCTCGTGTGTGCGAGTGTAAGTAAGGTTGTATCCTCGTTACGGGGAAAGACTTATGCATAGATCCGACCCAAGACATCTCATAGGTGGTCTAGGTCGAGATCGAACGGTGGACGACAGTCGAAATAATGTTTTCTTTAAGCTAACATTGCCTTGCAGCCAGCATCAGTCGACTGCCAACCTTAAGGACTCGACTGTCGTCCATCAGTTGGGTGACTACGGCTAGCACTCATCGATCGCCGCGCCACGATCCGGGTGATGGCCATCGATCAATCGGTCAAAGGATCAGCCTCGAGGAGTCAAGGTTTATCACCAAATTTCAAGGGGAGTGGTGCTAAAATATGATTGGCTAGGGTTCCTCTCGAAAAGGGGCTCAAAGGCTATAAAAGGAGGTCCTAACCTAGGGTTTTCACAAGAATTCTAAGTGCTCAAAAGCTTCCGCAATGCTGCGACTCTCCGATGACTCTACGACAACGAAGTGCTGCCAACAACCCTAGCTTAAGGTCATTCTTTTTATTTGTTGGTATAATCCTTGTTATTGTTTTCAATATTGCAACTCTTTTACTCGAGGTTTTTCTATTGTTGCATTTTACTTTAATAGAAGAGAGGGTTTGTCTCTCTATCATTTTGCTTTGAAGTTTTTTTTGTAATCGTCAAACTCCTACCTCCAACGAGGAGGAGTGTTTTAGTGAATTACCCTCCGTACACGGTCTAGGACCGTTAGGGCCTTGGAGTAGTAGCCGAAGGCTATGAACCAAGTAAAAAAAATAAACTTGTCTTTTTTTGTTTCATTTACATTTCCGCTGTGTATATTTGTCTTGAAACGAATTCGAAAGAAAAAGGCTTTTCGCTATTCACCCCCCCCCTCTAGCGAACCGCATCGATCCAACAATTGGTATCAGAGCCGGGGGTTGCTAAGATTTGGTGAAACCACCAATCTAGCCATTTTTACAGATTTACTTTTTCTGTTTCTTTTAATTCTGTTTTTTTTTCTTTTTTTGGATTTATTTCGCTTTGTTAAGTATTCTCCCGCACTACTAATCCAAGACGCGAGTCTTGGCACTTGTTTTTGTGTTTTTGTCGTTGCTAGTTTCTTCGTCGTCGTCTCCTTGTGTCTTTTGTTCTAATGGCCCATCTCGAGGGTTTTAGCACCGTCCGACCTCCGTTTTACAACGGAGATGACTTCCGTTATTGGAAGGGTCGGATGGAATGCTTCCTAAAAACCCAAATAGAGATGTGGATTGTGATCCAAACCGGGTTCACCCTTCCTACTAATGAAGAAGGTGAATCCTTGGATTAAAATCAATGGACCAT
The DNA here is from genome assembly GCA_025175895.1 of Wurfbainia villosa. Taxonomy (NCBI): domain Eukaryota; kingdom Viridiplantae; phylum Streptophyta; class Magnoliopsida; order Zingiberales; family Zingiberaceae; genus Wurfbainia; species Wurfbainia villosa. The sequence goes on from CM046001.1 coordinate 85,232,000, forward strand.
TGCGACAAAACGACAAGTCGAAGCCGACGCCAAGGCAACACAAATCCTCTAATGCGGCCTATCCAAAGAGGAGCTAAATCACGTCGGCCCCTTCATAAGCGCAAAAGATCTTTGGACAAAACTAGTGGAGCTACACGAAGGGACCGATGAAGCCAAGGTATGTAAGCGTGACCTCTTGTTCAATAAATTATATAATCTAAAAATGTAGGAACACAAGTCCGCGACGCAACTCCACGCCCGTATCCAAGACATAGTCAACAACCTACACGCAATCGGGCAAAGGTCGAAAACGGTGACCTTATAAGGTATGTTCTAAACTCTTTTCCGAGGACTACCTTGTGGGCATCCATGGTCGATGCTTACAAGGTCTCCAAGGACTTCTCTAAACTTAGATTAGATGAACTCTTTTTCGATTTTGAATTACATGAGCAGTCCAACTCGGAACCCGAGAGGGGTATAGCCTTGTTTGCAGGTTCAAAGAAGAAGAAAATCGCAAGCAAGCCACCACCAACCGAGGAGGAAGACGAGTCCGAAGAAGAAGTTGACCCGGAATTGACTACCGAGCTAATGAACCTAGCTCGAAGGATAGCCAAGGGACGAAAGAGAACCACAACTCGACCCAACCAAGGTAAGCCTAAAAGTTCTAATATTAGGTGTTATGAGTGTAACAGGTTTGGACATATCAAGTCCGAGTGCCCCAAGCTCAACCACAAAGCACCTAAGCACAAGAAGGCCCTCAACGCGACATGGGAAAAAGCGTCATCCGAAGAAGATGAAGACCACGTCTTCATGGCGAAATCAATTGAGTCAGACATGGAGACCGAACCTGAACTTGAGTCAGAACCTGAGGATGACTCGGACTATGAAGCTACCTTCAAGTCAAGCCACGAATACGCATCTGGTTCAAAAGATACCCTTAAAGTAAGTCGAACTTTATTTAATAATTTACAAAATTCGGTTAGGTTCTTGTCTAGGAAATTAGTTAAATCGGAGTCCAAGGTCGAGACCCTGGTTGAGGAGGTCAAACTCCTCAAACACAAGGTCTCCCTAACCTCTTCGACTAGTCGAGTTGAAGAGAAGGACTCAACTCGGGTTGAAAAACTCGAAGTTGAGAACTCACTCTTGAAAAGTCAAGTCGAAGATCTTAGGAACACGTTGGAAAGGTTCACTTTGGGATCCAAAGGACTTGACCTCCCACTTGGATCTCAAAGGGCCGTGTACAACAAGGCTGGACTAGGGTTTAACTCAAACACGACTTGTCAAGTCTCGAAAAAAAAAACCCTAAAAACCCCATCTCACCGGCTAAACCCTATTTATTTATTTTCCTTTTCTTATTTCGTTCTTTTTCCCTTCGAATCCTTCGCGCGACCCACGTTCTGCCCGCGAGCCGCCGCAGACGACGAAGGAGACGATCGTCGAATCCCTTCCGCCGGAGTCGACGCCAAGCTGTTGGAGCAACACCGACCCTCCTCCTTCCTCTTCCCGGTGAGTAGGCTTTGGCTAGGGTTGGCGAGGGCGGTGAGGGCAGCAGATTTTCATTGGGACGGTCGCGGCGAGTAGGAGTTAGGGTCTTAGGGATTGAGGTGTGCCAGTGGGATGGGATTCTCGATTAGGTTCTAGCAGGCTTCTGAGGCGGATTAACGGTATTGCTAGGGATGGGTTGAGCTAGGGAAGACGGTGGACATTAGTTACCCGACGGCAAAGAGGAGGTGACAGGCGGAGAGTTCACGGGATGGAGGTTAGGGCTTTCAAATCTTGGAGCTGTAAGGGGAGTTCTCGATGGGGGAAGGGTTGGAATCGGTGGATTTGGGGGTGGTAGCCGAGTGTCACGTGTGAGACTAGAAGGTGAGCTAAATTGCAACTGTGATTTAGATGTGGTTTAGATTTCGTTTATTATTGTTTTTGATTTCAGAATGGAAATCGATTGATGATCCAAATCAAAATCAAGGGGTAGAATGTTTTGGTTGTGTAAAGGTTGATGTTCTGTATATGATGTTGTTAGATGGTTGTGCAGCAATGAGTGGTGGAGGGTGGAGACGAGGTAAGGAAGTTGTTGATACGGTTTTGAATTAGCGGGTTATTTAATTAGTTCATTGTTGATCTAGTTTATTTCCTTAGTTGTTGGTTGAAGAGTTTATAATGGTTGGGTTGTGGAAGGTGAAATCTTTCACTGTTAGAGTTTGGGGGTTTGGTTGACTGGATGTATAGGGTGGATGTAAAAAAAAAAATCGGATTATACATGAGCGTTATGTCTGTAGATGAGTCCTGCCATATATGTTCTCAGTCAGCATGTTTAGTTAATCTTTTAGGAGATTTTTCTTAATGCTGTAAATGATATATATATATTATGTGATAGATATCGTCTACCTGTGTATGAGGTTAGACGCTATATGTATATGTGTGTAATTACCATCTACCTGTGTATGAGGTTAGATGCTATATGTATATGTGTGTAATTACCATCAACCTGTGTATGAGGTTAGATGCTATATATATAGTTATATATAGATATCTGTTCACTTATGATGTTTAATGTTATTATTTTTAGCTAAATGTTCATCAGATCTTTCTTGTGGTTCGATGTTATGTGAATAAGTAATATTATCATCTACCGGTGTGTAAGGTTAGATGCTATATGTACATGTGTGTAATTATCATCTACCTGTGTATGAGGTTAGATGCTATATATATATATGTGGGCATAATTAACATCTATCTGGGTATGAGGTTAGATGCTATATATATAGATATATACTCGTTCACTCATGATGTTCTATGCTATCCTTCGGTGACTGAGTATGATAGAAAATGACAGAAATTCTTATTTAACTAACTGTATGTACATGAGCATTAGTAGTGCCTGGACGGGTTGGGCTCCCCGGGTTGAGCTCCGGGGAGGGCCCACCCAAATTACATGATTGGATCGATGATGGTGACCCCCTTAGTTTCTTTCTAGAGGTACCTCAGGATTGCACAAGAAATTAAGGTATTTGACTGGCTCAGCATTTTAAATGCATAATGTGAGGTACCACGAGGGTTTATGTTTAGGTACAGTTAGCATAACAGAAGGGCATGATTGGGTTCGCTGTACTGGTTATAATGATATGTTGTTAAAAGTATTGGTTATGTTTCATATATACTTACAGAAAGTGCAACCGAAAATGTATGTTGAGCTACAATAGTTTACATTTACAGTTGTAGAGATATATGTTTTCTTTTGAATTTTGTCTCCCTGTGTTATATTCCTGTCATTGATCTACTTACTGGGCTGTGAACTCATGATGTCACATAACAATTTCAGGTAGGGAACAGGATACCCCGATTGAGATGCAAGAAGCGGAGGTGGTGTAGCTGAGGAGATGATGATGAGCATGGCACACATTGTCCGGGGCATCTATGAAACAGGGTTCCAGATTGAGGGGAGATGATTTAATGTTCTAATTTTTCTTCAGGTTCTGAGAGTTAAGTGTGTAGTTGAGACTGCTAAACTGGATGGAATTAAATAAATTTGTGCAGGGCATTTTGATCTTGTGTATAATGGGTAATATTGATGTGTGACTAGGGATTTAGTATGTGCATACTGGGTTAGGTCTTTTCAGTTGGTATCAGAGCGAACGATCCTAAAGGACAGTGTGTGCATGCAATCTCATCCAGGACTCAGATACATCCATCTCCGCGTTTGTAAGCTTTGAATTTACTTTTCAAGTAGTAGTCTTAATGTAATCATGTTTAGGTTTATGTACAAATTGGAGATAACGATGCGGTTATCGGGTTTTATAGGAGAATGGCAGGCCGAAGAAACAATGGTGAAGGGGGGCAGAGTAGTCAGTTTCTCGCTGAGCTTGCCGCAATTATGCAGGAACAGAGTCGGATTCAGGGAGAACAGATCCAACAGCTGTTGAGAGCCAGGGAGCATGGAAACACCCACAGTGGTCCCACAGCCAGTGTGAACCCAGTTTACAAGCAGTTCAGGGATCTTGGACCGACAGAGTTTAAGGGAAGCACAGACCCGATTGTGGCAGAAGGATGGATTCGATCATTGGAGACGATATATGACTTCATGCAGCTTACTGATGCTGACAAGGTGAGATGCGCCATATTCATGTTGCGGGGCGATGCTCGGATATGGTGGGAGGGTGCACGTTCAGCGGTGGATTTAGCTACAGCTACTTGGGTTGAATTCAAGGAGGTATTTTATGGTAAATACTTTACTGCTGACACCAGAACTCGAATGGCCAGAGAATTCCTAGAGCTTCGCCAAGGGGACCGGACAGTGGCTGAGTATGTCAAGGAATTCGAGAAGGGGCGGTATTTTGTACCTATGATTGCCAGTCAACCAGTAGAGGAGCTGAAACATTTCACTGAGGGATTGAGGGCAGCCATTCGCCATGATGTCAGGGTGAGTCGAGTTACCACCTTCAGAGAGGCTGTGGATCAGGCTCTGATGGCAGAGAGGGACAGGAATGACATGATAAAGGAAGTACAGACTAAGAGGTCTAGTTACCAGGGAAGGGAACCTTTTGCGTCGAGTCAGAAGAGGTTTGCACCGAGCCGCCGAGGTAAAACACCACGCTTTGACGCAGCCACCATAACGACTCAGAGGCACCACCAATGACCATATTGTTCTCAAGGGTGAAAGCAAAACTCAGTGTCCCAACTGCGATAAGACTCATGCAGGTCAGTGTTTGGTGGGTACAGATGTGTGCTACAAGTGCAAGAAGTCTGGGCACTTTGCTATGAACTGCCCTCAGCTCAAAGAGCCAATTAGAGGAAGGGTGTATGCTATGACACAGGAGCAGGTGGATCCGGATTCGGCCATTATCACAGGTAGAATTTCTATTGTCAACCTACCTGCTCATGCCTTAATAGATTCTGGAGCTACACACTCTTTCATATCGGTGGCCTACGTTGAAAAACTAGGTATTTCATGTGATGGGATGGCTACCGGCTATACCATGTCCTTGCCTTCGGGGGAAGAACTAACCAGCAATAGAATAGTGAGGAACTGTCCGATAAGGATGCAGAACTATACAGTATACGCCGAACTTATTGTATTAGAGATGGTGGACTTTGATGTAATTCTGGGTATGGATTGGTTGACCCGGTACGAGGCCATTATTGACTGTAAACAAAGGACGGTTAAACTGAAACTACAAAATGATGGATTTGTCATCTTCAATGCAACCTCCACGTTGAGTCATCTACCTATTATATCAGCATGTAAACCTCAAAATATGTTAAGTAAGGGGTGTAACGGATTTCTAGTCAACATAATGGGAAGTTATGAGACTTTTAAACCATGTATGGAGGAAGTAGAGGTAGTCCAGGATTTCCCCGATGTATTTCCAGAGGATATTGCAGGATTACCCCCTGTCAGGGAGGTTGAGTTTGGGATAGAATTAATATCGGGAATCACCCCCGTGTCTAAAGTACCGTACCGCCTTGCACCCACTGAAATGAAGGAACTGAAGGAGCAACTACAAGAACTACTGGATAAGGGTTTCATCCGACCCAGTGTGTCGCCCTGGGGAGCGCCAGTGTTGTTCGTCCGTAAGAAGGACGGTTCAATGCGGTTATGCATTGACTACCGGGAGTTGAACCGGGTTACAGTCAAGAATAAGTACCCGTTGCCTAGAATCGATGATCTGTTCGATCAACTACAGGGAGCAACGGTATTCTCAAAAATTGACTTGAGGTCGGGGTACTGCAGACTCTGAAGGATAAGCGGTTATACGCTAAGTTCAGCAAATGCAATTTTTGGCTGAGACAAATAGCATTTTTAGGACATATAGTCTCGGAGAGGGGAATAGAGGTGGATCCAGTCAAAGTGGAGGCAATCCAGAGTTGGGCTACTCCGAGGAATGTTACAGAAATTCGAAGTTTCCTAGGTCTAGCAGGGTATTATCGCAGATTTATTCAGAATTTTTCACGAATTGCACTACCCCTGACTTCGTTGACCAAGAAGGGGGTGAGGTATGAATGGACTACTCAGTGCGAGCAGAATTATCCTACACATGACCTGGAACTAGCAGCGGTTGTCTTCGCATTGAAGATCTGGCGACACTATCTTTATGGAGAACGATGCGAGATCTACACAGATCATAAAAGTTTGAAATATTTCTTTACTCAAAAGGAATTGAATATGCGGCAGAGACAATGGTTGGAGTTGGTAAAAGATTATGACTGCAATATTAACTATCACCCGGGTAAGGCTAATGTGGTGGCGGATGCGCTGAGTCGCAAGACGACGATGCTATTACAGTTGACCACCTAGCAAAGATTGATATCAGAATTTCAACAGATAAGAGTGGAGGTGATAGCACCAGGTGAGCAGGTTAGGTTGGTGGCACTGACGGTTACATCGAACTTACGGGATCAGATCTGGGCAGAACAAGCCTCGGATCAACAATTAATAGAATGGAAACGCAAAGATGAAGCAAAGGGTAGCACCATCTACTCAGTGATTGATGGGATAGTGCGATACAAGGGCCGCATATGGGTGCCTAAGGGTGGATCCCTGAGGGAGAATCTTATGAGGGAAGCTCAAACTTCCCCGTACTCTATCCACCCTGGCAGCACAAGGATGTATAAGGATATGCGGCTATTATATTGGTGGTCGGGCATGAAGAGAGACATAAGCAAGATGGTCCATGAGTGCCTTACCTGCCAACAGATGAAAGCTGAGCACCAAAGGCCCGCGGGACTGCTCGAAGCGCTTCCGATACCTGTTTGGAAGTGGGAAAATATTGCCATGGATTTTGTGGTAGGATTACCGATCTCGACTAAGGGATCAAATACAGTGTGGGTTATTGTGGATCGATTGATGAAGTCAGCCCACTTTTTGCCAGTGAAAACCACCTTCACTATGATACAATATACAGAGTTGTATATACGGGAAATGGTAAGGTTACACGGAATTCCGGATCAGATTGTGTCAGATAGAGATCCAAAATTTACATCCGGGTTCTGGAAGAGTTTGCATCGGGGATTGGGTACAAAACTTGCTTTCAGCACTGCGTTCCATCCCCAGACTGATGGTCAATCTGAGCGAGTAATTCAGATTTTGGAAGATATGCTACGAGCTTGCATTATAGATTTCAAAGGGAGTTGGGAGTCCAAACTGCCCTTGGTAGAGTTCACCTATAATAATAGTTATCAATCCACCATCGGTATGGCTCCCTATGAAGCGCTATACGGAAGAAGGTGTAGAACCCCACTACACTGGGAAGAGGTAGGAGAAAGGGCGCCTGGGTCCAGATTGTGACCCAAATCGTGGAACTAGTAGCAAAGATCCGGATAGAATGCAATGCGCAGTCGCCAAAAGAGTTATCTTGATTGTCGAAGGAGGGACCTAGAGTTCACATGGGAGACCATGTATTTCTCAAAGTGTCACCCATGAAGAATCTTGAGGTTCGGAAGGAAGGGAAAACTCAGTCCGAGGTATATTGGGCCTTTTGAGATCCTCGATCGGATTGGAACACGAGCATACCGAGTTGCTCTACCACCAAATCTGGCGGGAGTTCATAATGTGTTTCACGTATCCATGCTCAGAAGGTACCTTTCCAATCCTGCACATGTGATTGGGCATGAAGCCATCTGATGGACACGGATCTATCCTACGAGGTAATACCAGAACAAATATTGGATCGTCAAGTGCGGAAGCTGAGAAATAAAGAAATCAGAATGGTGAAAGTTTTATGGGGAAATCAACAGATAGAGGAAGCTACCTGGGAGACCGAGCGCGATATACGTGACCATTACCCTGAACTATTTGGTAAGTCAAATTTCGAGGATGAAATTTTTTTTAAGGGAGGAAGAGTTGTCAAGTCTTGAAAAAAAAAACCCTAAAAACCCCATCTCACCGGCCAAACCCTATTTATTTATTTTCCTTTTCTTATTTCCTTCTTTTTCCCTTCGAATCCTTCGCGCGACCCACGTTCTGCCCGCGAGCCACCGCAGACGACGAAGGAGACGATCGTCGAATCCCTTCCGCCGGAGTCGACGCCAAGCTGCTGGAGCAACACCGACCCTCCTCCTTCTTCTTCCCGATGAGTAGGCTTTGGCTAGGGTTGGCGAGGGCGGTGAGGGCAGCAGATTTTCATTGGGACGGTCGCGGCGAGTAGGAGTCGGGGTCTTAGAGATTGAGGTGTGCCGGTGGGATGGGATTCTTGATTAGGTTCTAGCAGGCTTCTGAGGTGGATTAACGGTATTGCTAGGGATGGGTTGAGCTAGGGAAGATGGTGGACTTTAGTTACCCGACGGCAAAGAGGAGGTGACAGGCGGAGAGATCACGGGATGGAGGTTAGGGCTTTCAAATCTTGGAGCTGTAAGGGGAGTTCTCGATGGGGAAGGGTTGGAATGGTGGATGAGACTAGAAGGTGAGCTAAATCGCAAATGTGATTTAGATGTGGTTTAGATTTCGTTTATTATTGTTTTTGATTTCAGAATGGAAATCGATTGATGATCCGAATTAAAATCAAGGGGTAGAATGTTTTGGTTGTGTAAAGGTTGATGTTCTGTATATGATGTTGTTGGATGGTTATGCAGCAACGAGTGGTGGAGGGTGGAGACGAGGTAAGCAAGTTGTTGATACGGTTTTGAATTAGCGGGTTATTTAATTAGTTCATTGTTGATCTAGTTTATTTCCTTAATTGTTGGTTGAAGAGTTTATAATGGTTGGGTTGTGGAAGGTGAAATATTTCACTGTTAGAGTTTGGGGGTTTGGTTGACTAGATGTATAGGGTGGATGTAAAAAAAAAAATCGGATTATACATGAGCGTTATGTCTGTAGATGAGTCCTGCCATATATGTTCTCAGTCAGCATGTTTAGTTAATCCTTTAGGAGATTTTTCTTAATGTTGTAAATGATATATATATATTATGTGATAGATATCGTCTACCTGTGTATGAGGTTAGACGCTATATGTATATGTGTGTAATTACCATTTACCTGTGTATGAGGTTAGATGCTATATGTATACGTGTGTAATTACCATCTACCTGTGTATGAGGTTAGATGCTATATATATAGTTATATATAGATATCTGTTCACTTATGATGTTTAATGTTATTATTTTTAGCTAAATGTCCATCAGATCTTTCTTGTGCTTCGATGTTATGTGAATAAGTAATATTATCATCTATCGGTGTGTAAGGTTAGATGCTATATGTACATGTGTGTAATTATCATCTACCTGTGTATGAGGTTAGATGCTATATATATATATGTGGGCGTAATTAACATCTATCTGGGTATGAGTTGTGCTTCGTTCAGTTACGTATTGCTAGCAAGCCACCCTAGTCAGAAGAAAGAGATTGACCCAGGGTCAGCTAACTGAACTATTGAACCTGGCTCGAGAAGGATAGCCGAGGAATGGCGGAACCATTCGGCTTCGACCCAGCGAAGGTAAGCCTAAAAGTTCTAATATTAGGTGTTATGAGTGTAGCGAGGTTTGGACATATCATTCAAAGGTGCTGGCCCGAAGCTCAATCACGCGAGCACCTAAGCACAAAAAAAGGCCCTCAGCAGCGACATAGGAATGCATAATGTGAGGTACCACGAGGGTTTATGTTTAGGTACAGTTTGCATAACAGAAGGGCATGATTGGGTTCATTGTACTGGTTATAATGATATGTTGTTAAAAGTATTGGTTATGTTTCATATTGACTTACAGAAAGTGCAACCGAAAATGTATGTTGAGCTACAGTAGTTTACATTTACAGTTGTAGAGATATATGTTTTCTTTTGAATTTTCCCTCCCTGTGTTATATTTCTGTCATTGATCTACTTACTGGGCTGTGAACTCATGTCACATAACAATTTCAGGTAGGGAATAGGATACTCCGATTGAGATGCAAGAAGCGGAGGTGGTGTAGCAGAGGAGATGATGATGAGCATGGCACACATTGTCCGGGGCATCTATGAAACAGGGTTCTAGATTGAGGGGAGATGATTTAATGTTCTAATTTTTCTTCAGGTTATGAGAGTTAAGTGTGTAGTTGAGACTGCTAAACTGGATGGAATAAAACAAATTTGTGCCGGGCATTTTGATCTTGTGTATAATGGGTAATATTGATGTGTGACTAGGGATTTAGTATGTGCATACTGGGTTAGGTCTTTTCACGACTAATAGGTCGTATATGTCGATTGTAAGTCGACATAGGAAACACGTCCAAGCATGGGTCCCTAAGAACCTTTTGATTTCAACTCTAGGATCCAACCCGTACTGGATACCCAAGGACCAAATCCACTATGTGGATAGACCGAACCGATTCAACGGTCTGGGGGGAGCCAGTACAAAACATGTTTGTGCTTTAACTTAGAAATTGCATGTTTTAACTTAGAAAGTTTGTGCTTTAACTTAGAAATTGCATGCTTTACCTTAGAATGTTTGTGCTTTAAAACTTGTGAACTCACTTAAAACATGAACATAACCAACTAAAATTCTTCGAAAAGATTGAGCCTCGGGGAGCCTCTTTTCAAAAACATAACCAACTAAAATTCTTCGAAAAGATTGAGCCTCGGGGAGCCTCTTTTCAAAAATAACCAGTTAGACTAGGAAATAATCTTAGGTGAGTCAAGTCATCATTTTCTTGAAAATGACTTTGTCTAAGGAAGTGGTCGATGATCCGATAAAAGAAAGCCCCTGTGCCTCGCCACGACCTGGAAGCCATGATCTTGAAAAGGTAAACTTGACAAGCCTAGGGTCAAATCCAAATCTAACATAAAATTACTTGAACCTAAATGCACTTAATCAACTTAATTGGAAGTCATCTCACAAAAAACACATAAGTATAACATGCTTGATCATATAGACACAGGTGAGATGACCTAGGTTTAACAACTCACAACCAAATTTTTAAAAATCTAACATCCAATCCAACCACCTTGTGTGTAGGATCAATGGATGTTGGACAGCGGTTGCTCCCGACACATGACCGGGGATCAACTCAAATTCACAAAGCTTCGATTCAAACGACAAGGATCGGTAGCCTTTGGGAATAACGGCAAGCTCAAAATCATCGGATCAGGTGATATCGAGCTTAACTCGAATTTTGTTATCAAAAATGTATTACTTGTAGAGAATTTTGAATATAACCTGCTTAGCGTAAGTCAATTATGTGACAATAACTATAAGGTCATATTTTTATAAAATGAATGTGTAATTAAAACAAATAAAACAGCTAAAACAATACTCAAAGGAACTAGGACAAATAACATTTATACAATTAACTTAATCAAATCCTCAGCCAAATGTCTTATGACACAGGAAGAGGAATCATGGTTGTGGCACCGAAGACTCGGTCACTCGCACCCAAGACTCGTCCACAAGATGAGTCAGAGTGGCTTAGTCAGAGGCTTACCCAACCTCAACAATTTGGTTAATAAAATCTGTAATGCTTGTCAACAAGGAAAACAACCTAGGACACAACACAAGTTAACTAACCAAGAATGAACCTCAAGTGTACTTGAGCTCCTGCATATGGATCTATTCGATTAACATGGAGCCAAGTCACTCAATAGAAGCCAATATTGCTTAGTCATAATTGACGACTACTCCAGGTTTACCTGGGTTAGGTTCATCAAACATAAAAATGATACCCTAGATCAATTAATCAATCTATTAAAATTAATCGAGAATCAAAAAAACCTTAAGGTTAAAAGACTTAGAAGCGATCATGGTGGTGAATTCGAAAATCAAAGGTTCACCAACTTCTGTAACCTAAACGGATACCACCATGAATTCTCTTGCCCTAGGACCCCTCAACAAAATGGCCTAGTGGAGCGAAAAAACCGAACTCTACAAGAAGCCGCTAGGACCATGTTGAACGATTACGACCTACCTGATAGGTTTTGGGCAGAAGCCATTAGCATGGCTTGCTATGTCCAGAATAGGATCCTTATGGTAAAGAGGCACCTTAAGACCTCCTACGAGATTTATCACAATAAAGTACCCAACATCAAGTACTTTAGGGTATTTGGATGTAAAGTACATATCTTAAACACTAAGAACCACCTAGGGAAATTCAAATCCAAAACCTCCACCGGAATCTTCTTAGGATACTCAACCACGAGTAGGGCCTATAGGGTATATAACCATGATACCCTTAAAGTCGAAGAGACTATTAATGTAGTGTTCGATGAAGTACCCGAACCTACAAAACCCTTAATGACCCCAAGTGTTGAGCCCATCGATGCAAACTCGTCTCAACCACGAGATCGAGTCTAATCCACATCAACCAACTTCTCTTGTCGACCAAGTGACAAGTGATCCGAGTCAAACTAGTGTTCAACCAAGTCACCCCATTGATCAAGCATTAGGTGACACAAACCCAACCCAATCTAGGATTGGACTAACCACCCTATCGATCAAGTGATAGGAGATCCTAATCTAGGAGTTCGAACTAGAGCATCCTATAGGAACCTTAGTCAAATTTCCTTAATTTCAAAGATAGAACCCAAATCAATTGAACAAGCTCTTCTTGATCCCGATTGGATTATTGCAATGCAAGAAGAGCTAGTTCAATTTACTAGGAATGAATTGTGGGAATTAGTACCACCACCTAAAGACAAAACGATAATTGGAACAAGGTGGGTGTTTCGAAATAAGCTTGATGATAAAGGTGAAGTAGTTAGAAACAAGGCTAGGTTAGTCGCCAAAGGGTTTAGTCAAGTCGAAGGCTTAGATTACGACGAAACCTATGCCCCAGTAGCTAGACTCGAATCCATTCGAATGTTGCTAGCTTATGCCACACATCGAGGATTTAAGCTATTTCAAATGGATGTTAAGTCGGCATTCCTAAATGGATACATTAAAGAAGAAGTTTATGTTAGCCAACCCCCCGGATTCGAAAATCTAGATAAACCCGATCATGTTCTAAAACATATGAAAGCTCTCTATGGACTTAAATAAGCTCCTCGAGCTTGGTACGAGAGACTTTCAATCCATCTTAAGTCAAAAGGGTTTAACCAAGGCTTAGTTGACCCAACTCTCTTCGTAAAAACCTTAGGTAAAGAAATATTCATAGCTCAAATTTATGTAGACGATATAATTTTTGGATCCTCTAACTCAGCCTTACTAAACGAGTTCGTTTCGCTCATGGAAAGTGAGTTCGAAATGAACTTGGTAGGCGAGTTAAGTTTCTTTTTAGGTCTACAAATTAAACAAACTAAGGATGGTATATACCTATATCAACAAAATTACACTAAGGAGTTAATTAAAAGATTTGGAATGCAAGACACTAAGGTAATAAACACCCCAATGGCGATAAATGTTAACATAGGGGAAGACCTAGAAAGTAAGTCCATTGACTTAAAGTACTATAGGAGCGCGATAGGAAGTCTCCTATACTTAACTGCGAGTCGACCCGACATCCTATTCGCAGTAAATATGTGCGCTAGGTTTCAAACCTGTGCTAAGGAGTCTCACCTAACCCTAGTTAAGCGTATCCTTAGATATCTAAAGGGTACACTTAATGTTGGTATTTGGTATCCTAGATCTACCGAGTTCGAACTAGCCGGCTACTCCAATTCGGACTATGCCGGTAGTAAGCTCGATAGAAAGAGCACGAGTGGTTGTTGTCAACTTCTCGGCTCGAGTCTAGTGAGTTGGTGCAGTAGGAAGCAACACTGTGTTGCTTTATCTACCACTGAAGCCGAATACATCACGATGGGTGAGTGTGTCTCGCAGCTTCTTTGGATGAAACACACTCTCCGCGACTTTAAGTTAGACTTTACGAATACTAAACTTCACGTAGATAACATTAGTTCAATTAATCTTACAAAGAATCCGATATGTCACTCTAGGACCAAACATATAGAGGTCAAATACCATTTCATTCGAGAACATGTGGCCAACGGAGCCATACAACTCGAATACGTCGAAGCGAAGTCCAACTTGGCAGACCTATTTACTAAACCCCTACCCGAAGCCGAATTTAGTCTATTAAGATGAAAATTGGGCATGTGCGTAATAGAATAGGTACTTGCAAATTATATGTTCTTACTACTATTTCCTTCTTTTTCATTATTATGGAACTAGCATAGGACATACCTTAGATATCATGCACCTATAGATTTAAGGAGCCAGTACATCTCACAATACATAGGACTAATGTGTTTGTGTACTTAGCCACGTAGATGGGCGTGAGATGTTAGGACCTTACTCCTGGTTCCAGATGTAGAGCTAGTGCATCGCCATGAACCATGGAGTATAATCATACATACTAACCGACTCTGACCAAGACTGGTTGATCTTTCATATCAATCAAGCCAAATATGAGTCGAACATTTTATAGATGAAATTATTTTCAGTATATTATTTTCGAAATAATGTGGAACATGCTTGGACTTTAAAATTAATACTTATTCCACACACACCCTCGCTTTTTTTCGATATATGGCAAAAGGGGGAGAAAAAGGCCAAAGTTAAGGGATCAATTTTTTTGGCCAAGGCTTACTTAACTTTAAGTTAACAAAATAAGTTAAGGGAATTCTTAACTTACAAGTTAAGGGAATTCTTAACTTAAACATATTTAGTTAACTTGTTTTAAGGGAATTCTTAACTTAAACATATTTAGTTAACTTGTTTTTGTTAACAAATAATTTACTTAACTTTAAGTTAACTTGTTAACAAAACGAAAGTAAAGGCCAAGGTTAAGTAATCATTTTCTTAACTTAAAACTTATTTTAAATACTATGGCCAATATTAAGTAATTTCGGTTACTTAATTCTTTTTTAGTAGCAAATATCAATGGGGAGAGTTAAAACTCTTTCTCAAGTACTCACCCTCGGTCAAGGGGGAGGATTCCTCAAGGGGGAGCACTTGAAAAAGAGTTTTTATATACTCCTACACATTCATGCATATCTCTTGCTCATTTTACTTAATGTACTTAATTTGTTTTTTCTTAACTTTGTATGTGGGTTTGCCATAAATCAAAAAGGGGGAGATTGTTGGTGCAGTAGGCACCTAAGTCGAACCTGAGTTTTGATTATAGCAAATGATACAAAGTTAAGCTCATGTTGTTATCTCACGAGCTGAATCGAGTGTGCAGAAAATTGCTATAGCTGGAGCTGAAGGCTAGCGACACCCGGAGGAAGCCGTGGTGGTCGGGTGACACTCAAGTGACTTCGGAGGGAGCCGAAGGAATTGAGTGGAAGGCCGGAAGCAAAAGCAACACGTAAGTATCGAGGTAAGCTCGTGTGTGCGAGTGTAAGTAAGGTTGTATCCTCGTTACGGGGAAAGACTTAAGCGTAGATCTGACCCAAGACATCTCATAGGTGGTCTAGGTCGAGATCGGACGGTCGACGACCGTCGAAATAATATTTTCTTTAAGCTAACATTGCCTTGCAGCCAGCATCAGTCGACTGCCAACCTGAAGGACTCGACTGCCGTCCATCAGTCGGGTGACTACGGCTAGCACTCGTCGATGCCCGCCAGCATCGGGTGATGGCCATCGGTTGACTTGGTCAAAGGATCGACTCGAGGAGTCAAGGTTTATCACCAAATTTCAAGGGGAGTGGTGCTCAAATATGATTGGCTAGGGTTCCTCTCGAAAAGGGGCTCAAAGGCTATAAAAGGAGGTCCTAACCTAGGGTTTTCACAAGAATTCTAAGTGCTCAAAAGCTTCCGCAACGCTGCGACTCTCCGATGACTCTACGACAACGAAGTGCTGCCAACAACCCTAGCTTAAGGTCTTTCTTTTTAGTTGTTGGTATAATCCTTGTTATTGTTTTCAATATTGCAACTCTTTTACTCGAGGTTTTTCTATCGTTGCATTTTACTTTAATAGAAGAGAGGGTTTGTCTCTCTATCATTTTGCTTCGAAGTTTTTTTTTGTAATCGTCAAACTCCTACCTCCAACGAGGAGGAGTGTTTTAGTGAATTGCCCTCCGTACACGGTCTAGGACCGTTAGGGCCTTGGAGTAGTAGCCGAAGGCTACGAACCAAGTAAAAAAACAAACTTGTCTCTTTTTGTTTCATTTACATTTCCGCTGCGTATATTTGTCTTGAAACGAATTCGAAAGAAAAAGGCTTTTCGCTATTCACCCCCCCCCCTCTAGCGAACCGCATCGATCCAACAATTGGTAGCAAAAGGATTCAAGCATATTCATGGTATTGACTATGATGAAACCTTTTCTCCAGTTGCGATGCTCAAATCCATTCATATCATCCTTGCTATTTTTGCTTACTATGACTATGAAATATGACAGATGGATGTCAAAATTGCATTTCTTAATGGAAATCTACTCGAGGATGTGTATATGACACAACCTGAGGATTTTGTCAATCCAAAGGATAGTAGAAAGGTCTGTAAGTTGCATAGGTCAATTTATGGTTTAAAGCAAGCTTCTAGAAGGTGGAATCTTCGATTTGATAATGCAATCAAAAAGTATGATTTCATTAAGAACGAAGATGAACCTTGTGTATACAAGAAGGCTAGTGGGAGCAAAGTTGTTTTCCTCATTTTGTATGTAGATGACATCCTACTCATTGGAAATGATATCACTATGCTAGAGTCTATGAAGACTTGGCTTGGGAATTGTTTATCAATGAAGGACTTAGGTGAAGAAGCCAATATTCTCGCCATCAAGATCAATAGAGATAGATCTAGGAGATTGCTTGGCCTGAGTCAGAGTACATATATTGACAAGGTGCTTAAGCGTTTTGCCATGCAGAATTCCAAGAAGGGATTTCTTCCAATGTCACATTGTGTAAGTCTTTCGAAGACTCTGAAGGTTTTATGGAACTGAAGCTCTGATCCACTTGAAGGGTGAAACTTCGCTTCCCACTTCAACTCGGTCGCTTGTGCATGGCGATCCCATCTACGTCCCCGGATTAAAAAAATTAATCTTTGACAAAGAGGGATTACCCAAGCAACCGATGCATTGTCGTGCTATTCGAATAGAGTGGTCACTTGAACAAACTTGTTGTTCAAGTAACCTACCTCTTTTCTTCAATTAGCCACGGAATAGACAATGTACGGATTGCTGGTTTTTGTGTTCGTCTTCGGGGCCCAAGTAAATTAGCCACATACAATACATACAATATACAAATAAACAAAAGGAAAGCAAAACAAGAATTATACCTCTTGTTTTCCTCAAGGTCTTCTATCATATGTCCTATCCTCCTCTTGGACGTTGTGTGGGCAACGATCTTCCAAGAGTTGAAGCCTCCTAGATCTCATTCTTCCCTTCCTTGCGGACTCCGAACAAAGGGAAGAATAAAACAAAACTCCTTCTCCTATCTAGAACCGACCACCAAGCCAAGGAACTTGATGTTGCCGTCAGCCAAGGAGAGGATGAAAGAGATGGTATGGGCATCGACCAAGAGCTACAAAGGAGGAACCTTTTAACCTTGTTGCCACCGGCCAAGGAGGAATATAGGAAGAGGGATGGGCGCCGACCAAAGTAGAGAGGAAGAAGATGGGCGCCGGCTACGCCTTAGGAAGAGAAGGAAACAAATCCTAATCTCCCAACTTGTTGCTGCCCAAGCCAATTCCCAAACCCTAGCTGCCCAAGTCAAAACCATAATCTCCAAGTCCTCCTTGCTGCCCACCCCTTAAGTCTTATTTATAGAGTTAGGCTTAAGCCTCCTTTTAATCTCCACTGTCGGATCTAGTGATTTAATCTCAACCATCAGATATAGAGATTTAATCTCAACCGTCGGATCTAAGGATTTAATCTCCACAGTCGAATCTAGAGATTTAATCTCCACCATCGGATCTAGACATTTAATCTCCACCGTCGGATCTAGAGATTTAATCTCCACCGTCGGATCTAGAGTTTTAATCTCCACCGTCGGATCTAGAGTTCCATTTTCCACCATTAGATCTAGGCTTCATGAGGGTTTTAATAGGATACAATATGGACCATGAGGAGGAGTTGGATCTTTGCCACCCAATGGATCTAGCCCACATAAAGTCGGATCCATTAATGATAATCTATTTCACTAGAGGATTATCATTGATCTAACTCACCAACCCCCATAAATAAATATGGGCTCCATATATTAATTGTACAAATATCTCCCCGTCTTTAAGATCTCGAATGTCCATTAATTAATTAATTTACTGACAATTAATTAATCAACATCTAACTCTATGAGTAGTACCACTCAACCTTATCATTATGGCGGACCAAGTCCACCTGCAGGGTTTACATGATGAACCTTATGAGCTTCTCAAGGAGACATCATTATCCTAATATATAGGACACAATTTCCTCCTATAATCAATGACACACCATGTAAATAATATCATTTCGCAACTTACCGAGCCTATCGATTTACTCTATAAATCTTGCCCCTTGGTAAATCAAAGAAATAAATACTAAGTACATGTGCCCATTATTATATCAGGATTAAGAGCATGTACACCATAATATCCGAGGCCCGATTTAATTATGTAGTTAGCAATAAATTGAATCACCTCTAAGTCGGTCCTGCTCAAAACACACAAAGTGTACTAGTGTAATTCTATGGTTAAGACAAACTAAGACCAAATTACACTACAACCATACCAATAGTTTGTCCAAAGCTATCTCGATTGTGAGCCTCTACTTATACTCCACATGGAACTAATAACATGATCTTCCGTGTGACACTACACACCTTGTTATCTACAATGTAATATATTAGACAATATGCTTAACCATAAATATGCAAATAATGATCATATGATTCTTATTTCAAAAATAAAGATTTCATACAAAAGATAGACTTTTCAGTATACATCCCAACAATCTCCCACTTATACTAAAATACTATGTTGTCCTTATACTACCATTCATCTGATTATCATTCCCTCCACATGCCTATCAAAAGCTCTCACTGGAAGGGCCTTAGTGAAAGGATCTACCAGGTTATCCTCTGATGCAATCTTGGCCACAACAACTTCTCCTCGCTTTACGATATCTCGTATCAGTTGGTATTTGCGCTCTATGTGTTTACTTGCCTTATGGGCTCGTGGTTCCTTCGAGTTTGCAACTGCACCACTGTTATCACAATAAATTGTGATAGTTCTGGGCAAACCAGAAATCACATTCAAATCCATCAAGAAGTTCCTGAGCCATACAACTTCTTTGGCCGCCTCAGAGACTGCCACATACTCAGCTTCCATGGTGGAGTCCACCATGCATTTCTGCTTGACACTCCTCCATACAATGGCTCCACCTCCAAAAGTAAACACAAAACCTAAGGTAGACTTACTGTTATCCCTATCTGATTGCAATTCGGAATTTGTGTAACCCACAAAGAGTAATTGATATGCCTGGTATACCAGCATATAATCCCTAGTCCTTCTCAGGTACTTTAATATAAGTTTTATCGCAGTCCAATGTCCCTGTCCTAGATTACTCTGATATCTGCTGACCAAGCCCACAGCAAAGTAGATATCCGATCTCGTACATAGCAAAGAATATATGAGGCATCCTACTGCCGAAGCATAAGGAACCACCTTCATCTCCTCTATCTCCTTAGATGTTCTACGACACTTCTCCTTAGATAAAGGGACTCCATGCCTAAAAAATAGAAAACCTTTCTTAGAGTTCTACATGCTAAAACGAGCCAAAATAGTGTTTATGTACGAAGCTTGAGATAAGCACAACATCATTTTCCTGCGATCCCTTATAACCTTGATCCCAAGGATGTGTCCCACTTCTCCCAAGTCCTTCATATCAAACTGTTTGGACAAACATACCCTTATGTCCGATAACACCTTGACATTGTTGCCAATTAACAAAATGTCATCTACGTATAGTACAAGAAATACCACTACGTTTCCGTTACATCTCTTGTATACACAAGACTCATCCGGACTTTGAATAATTCCATAATACTGGATTACCTCATCAAAGCGGATGTTCCAAGATCTCGAAGCTTGCTTCAATCCATAAATGGACCGATTAAGCTTGCACACAAGATTCTCTTTGCCCTTTGCAATGAATCCCTCTGGTTGCTTTATATAGATGTTTTTCTTAAGACTTCCATTAAGGAAAACTATCTTGACATCTATCTATCATACCTCATAATACATTTGAGCAGCAATACATAATAGAATTTTGATAGACTTAAGCATGGCTATCGGCGAAAAGGTCTCCTCATAATCGATACCTTCTTTCTGAGTATACCCTTTCGCAACAAGCCTTTCTTTAAAGGTCTCAACCTTCCTATCTATTCCTCTTTTTCTCTTGTAGATCCACTTGCATCCAATGGTTTTTACACAATTGGGTGGTTCTACTAGCTCCCAGACCTGATTTGAATCCATAGATTCTATCTCAGAATTCATTGCACTTTGCCAAGATACCACATCTTTATCTTGGATTGCCACGTCATATGTCCAGGGGTCAGGTTCATGTTCGCTAGAGACCAAATCAAAAGATTCTACCAAGAACATAAATCTATCAGGCTGTCTAACAACCCTCCCAATACGACGAGGTATCACCTGTGTATCCTCTGTGACACGCGATGCAGTCACTTGTGGTATATGTTCTTGTACCGGTGGTACTGAAGTAGTGACTTCCCCTCTCAATTCCTTCAGAACAATCTTACTCATGGGCTTGTGGTTCATCACATAGTCTTCCTCTAGAAATCTGGCCTTCATGCTAACGATCACCCTCTGATCTCTAGGACTATAAAACAAACCTCCTTTCGTTCTTTTAGGATATCCAACGAACATGCGTACTTCTGTATGAGGTTCCAACTTACCAGCATCTGCCTTCAGCACATGTGTTGGACTGCACCAAATCCGAATATGTTTCAGACTTGGCTTTCGCCCAGTCCATAATTCTGTGGTAGTAGAAGGCACTGATTTAGATGGTACCAAATTCAGAATATACACTGTCGTATCTAGATCATACCCCTAGAATGAATCTAGCAGCTCAGAATAACTCATCATCAATCTAACCATCTCCATATGAGTCATATTCCTTCGCTCCGCTACACCATTCTGCCGGGGTGTGCCAGGTGCAGACAATTTGGATTGAATCCCAGCCTCTGATAAGTAATTCCTAAACTCTCCCAAGAGGTACTCACCACCATGATCAGATCGTAGTGTCTTGATACTTTTACCTTGACGTTTCTCCACATCAGCCTTGAATTCTTTGAACCTGTCAAAGCATTCAAACTTGTGGCGCATCAAGTAAATGTATCCATATCTTGAATAATCATCTATAAAAGAGACAAAATATTCAAAACCACCTCTAGCCTAGATAGACATAGGACCACACAAATCAGAATGAACCAATTCCAACACATCTTTGGCTCTATACCCCTTGGCCTTAAAAGGCCTCTTGGTCATTTTACCTTCCAAGCAAGATTCGCAGGTTGGGAAATCTTCCACCACTAATGAACCCAAAGGTCCATCAACTATCAACCTTTGAATTCTACTTAGAGTAATATGACCTAACCTTAGATGTCAAAGATATGTTTGGTTCATTTTTGAAGGTTCTTTTCTCTTATTAGAATTAGAAGATGAGTTATTTACTTCTGTTTGCATCGTGGGAGCTTTTGGTTCAAGGGTATATAAATTTCCTATCAATGCACTAGAACAGATAATCTCCCTATTCCTTTTTATAACTGTTGGGTTTTCGGCACCGCAGCGTGTGTGTGTTCGATCATGTTTCGTAAACATGAGCACAACTGAAGCAATTAAAAATAATAAATCTATATTTATTACAACACACACAACACACGCATGCTATTACAACAAGTGTAGACATAACCGTAAATTAAAATTTGCAATAAAAGAAATTATCTACGTTATACCTTTCGTATGACGTGTAGCGGGAACGGCATCAACCGGAACGATCCTCGTAAGAATCGTCTCTATCCGTATCCACGCCGAGCTCCTCGGGATGACTTCGCTAAGTCACGAGCTTCGTCTTCGTACGGGTTACTAGCCTCGTGTTGAAGACGACGTGATCGAGAGATGATCACGATCCGAATCCAAATTCGGATCCTAAAATGAGTTCTCAAAACTCGCTTCTCCGGAGAGGTATTCGTCAACCAATTGACGAATCCTTCGTCCCCCACCTCAGAGGATTACCGGAGATCAAATCCCCGGTAAGTTACCCGCTGTCGAGCACTCAACCGCCGCCCAAATGACGCCCGATTTAGGAGAAGCTGTCCAGAAAACTGGACAGCTTGGTGGAGGATATAGGCGCCGGCCAACCAAGGAAAGAAAAGCCTCACCTTGATGCCAAACCTATAGGGGATCACCGGAGGGTCGCCGGAGTGTTCACCGGCTGAAGCTTGGTCGCCGGCAATGACTTGGACGGCGGCACAAAACCTGGGCGGCGGCAATCCTAGGGTTGGCGCCGACTAGGGGAGGAGAGGGAGGGGCGGCAACACAAGGTTGGCAACTTTTGATTAGGGTTTTGGATTAGGATTTAAGCCCTATTTTATAGAGAACTAATTCTCTTAATGGTTAATGGATCATATCCATAAAGCCCGTTAACCCGCTCCATTAAGATAAGTTAAAATAAACCAAACCATGATGGTTTATTTTAAGTTAAAACGAACCGAACCAACCTTTGGCTCATTCGTTTAATATAAACCAAACCCTTTGGTTTATCCTCCTCCATTGGATTAGAACCAAACCATTTTTGGTTCATCCATTACGTCTTCATAAGACACGGCCCATCCACACTTCCATTGCGACTGAAACAATTTCATGCATGCTTTATGTTTGGTCCAACCAAACATAGTTTCTCTCGGTCTGAGAATCCCATTCTCAAGCTCGTTTTAAATCCTTTGGATTACACTCGTTGTGCGTGTGACCAAATAGGTTCTCGGTTTATGTTGGCCGTCTATAATTAACCATTAATTATAGAACGATCATGAGTGGCACCTAGTAGTACATCATGATCCCCAATTAACCAAAAGATCAACGGTTGATCCGTAACTATTTCTGAAACCCTTCAGTAGCTCGAATGAATCGTGCCCCATTCCCTTCACTCATCTTATACCCACTTGGTTCAGGACATGGTCTATAGTGTCAGTCCCCACTAGGCTGACTACATCACACCTAGCCCATGTATCATTTCCTCGTCCTACGGATTCTAGTTACTCCACATGTATCGAAGAGTACCTTACTCTAAACATGTAATGCTTTGGCCAAAGACTTTAGTAACAATCCGACGAGAGGCCATGGGTATACATCTCCTCGCAAGGAGTGGTGAATCCTTTATAGGCTATTCAAACACCATCGATCACTTCGACTTATACCCAATCATCCCGGGTCCACATCTCCTTAGAGATGTTTGCTTAAGATGTCAAAGCATAAGTCTCCATGATCAAGATGACTTGAATACCGCAAGTCAAAGGAACATCGCACTTAAGCCACAGTAAGAACTTCATTGACATATCTATATATGCAGAGAACCATATGAAGTCTTATAGCTAGTCACTCCAATGAACTAGTTACCATAACTAGAATCCATGATTAACTCCGGACATCACTATGTCTCCAGCCAGTGAGAATCAGCTGCTTGGATACACCAAGGAGTATACCTCGTGCTAGTCTCGACAGAATTGATGGTGTCCAAATCCATCAATTCATCGACTAGGGATAATTCTGATACATCACAATTACACATGTAGAGATACTCACTAGTTGTGATCCAATCACAAATTCTCTCATGCTGTGAATTGTATCGTGGGCATTCAGTAAATGAGTTTAAGATCCAATCAAATACATAAAACATGTATACTCAAATAGTGAATCTTCATTTATCATATAAATGGTTCATACATAAGGCGATTTGCCTTAGGACATCTCTCATATATTACTAACAGACTCCCACTTGGCCTAATGCTAATCGCTACAGTATCCAATACCATAAGCTCTAACATGACCCTCAAACTTACTTTGAGGTAATGCTTTAGTCAAAGGATCCGCTAAGTTCCTTTCAGTGGGAATTTTCTCGATTTGTATTTCGTTCCTACTGATGATCTCTCCGATAAGATGATAGCGGCTAACATGTTTGGATCGTTGATGAGACCTTGTCTCTTCGCTGTCTGCAATTGCTCCATTGTTGTCGCAGAGACCGGTATTGCTTCAACAATGGTGAATCACACCAAGTTCATGAACGAACTTCTTGATCCAAACCGCTTCTGCCTGCCCGGCCGCAATATATTCTCGCCTCATGGTAGAATCCGCGCATCTCTTGTTTGGAACTTTTCCAACTCATCGCGCTCTATTCAAGGTGAACACGATCATCGAGATCGAATCATCCTTATCCGTCTCGAAGCCGCATCCGTGATACCCGCCAGTATCACCATGTCCCTTCTCCATATATTAGGAACACATCCTTAGTTCTTCTCAAGTACTTAAGGATCGCCTTAATACCACCCAATGATCCATTCTCGATCGAATTGGTATCCGCCGTGACACTCGAGCGCACGATACATCGGGCCTCGTATACATACATAGCATACATGATAGATCCTATTGTGGATGCATAGGGAATCTTACTCATGCAAATCCTCTCGCCTTCAGGCGACACATAGACTTGAAAGGTGTTCCCCATGCCCCGATGGGCGATAACCTTTCTTGGATTCCGACATGCTAAACCTCTTTAGCACTCGGTCCTATATATGTAGACCGAAAAGACCAAGCAACCGCTTCGATCTATCTCTATAGATCTTAATCCCAAGGATGTAGGTTGCTTCTCCTGTGTCTTTCATGGAGAATGTCTTGGATAACCAAACCTTAATCGATCAGAAGATTGACACGCTTTTCCTATAAGTAATATGTCATCGACATACAATACTAGGAACACGACTGCACTCCCACTAACCTTCTTGTACACACAAGGTTCGTCTGGATTTTGTGAGAAATCAAACTTTTTGATTGTCTCATCAAAACGGATATTCCACTCTGGATGCTTGCTTCAATCCATAAATGGATCCGCAATTTGCATACCTTGGTTTTATCAACCGATGTGAAACCTCAGTCAGTATCATGTACACGCCCTCGAGCTGTGTTTCCATTAAGGAAAGCTATTTTCACATCCATCCGCCATATCTCATAATCATAATGAGCCGCTATGGCCGTGAGCATCCGAATGGATTTAAGCATAGCTACGTAATAGGTTTCATCATAATCAACACCTTGTTTTTGACGATATCCTTTCGCCACCAATCTAGCCTTATAGGTAATCACATTACCATCCATGTCGGTTTTCTTCTTGAAAACCCACTTGCACCCTATAGGCTTTATGCCTTCAGGTGGGTCAACCAAGTTCCAAACTTGGTTTTCGTACATGGAATCCATTTCCGACTTCATGGCACCAAGCCACTTATCCCTTTCTGAACTTGTCAACACTTCTTCATAACTGGTAGGCTCCTCATCATCAATGAGTAACACGTCGTTCGATTCACTTACGAGAAATCCATATCTCTCAGGAATATTGCGTGTTCTACCAGATCTACGAAGATGTGGTGTTACAATAGGTCCAGCCGATTGCTCATCATTATGAGTTGTCGGTTGTTGTGCTTCACCAGGTATCTCATCAATGTCTATTTGAGTCTCTCGAGCCTCCTCAAGCTCGACGACACTCCCACTGTTTTCTTGCAAGAGAAACTCTTTCTCTAGAAACACAGCATGCCTTGAAACAAACACCTTTTGTTCCACAGGATGATAGAATTGGTAACCCCTTGTTTCCTTAGGGTATCCAATAAATAGACATTTATCAGACTTAGCATCCAGTTTGTCTGATACAGTCCGCTTCACATAAGCAGGACAACCCCATATCTTCAAGTAAGATACATGAGGTTTCTTACTAGCCCATATCTCATATGGAGTAGTAGAGACTACCTTGAGGACTCGCTTAACAAGTAAACAAATGCTGAAGTGCATAACCCCAAAAGGACTTGGGAAGAGTCGCATGATTCATCATTGACCTGACCATGTCCAACAAGGTCCGGTTACACCTCTCAGATACACCATTATGCTGTGGTGTATAGGGCGGAGTCCATTGAGACAATATGCCATTGTCTCTTAGATAATCAAGAAACTCTTGACTTAAGTATTCACCACCTCAATCCGATCGAAGTATTTTAATACTCTTGTCATGTTGTTTCTCTACTTCATTTCTGAATTCTTTGAACCTTTCAAAGGCTTCAGACTTGTGTTTCATCAAGAACACATACCCAAACCGTGAGTGATCATCGGTGAAGGTAATGAAGTAGCTATAGCCTCCTAATGCTTGAGTTGACATAGGTCCA
This sequence comes from Wurfbainia villosa, assembly GCA_025175895.1. Classification (NCBI taxonomy): domain Eukaryota; kingdom Viridiplantae; phylum Streptophyta; class Magnoliopsida; order Zingiberales; family Zingiberaceae; genus Wurfbainia; species Wurfbainia villosa. The sequence goes on from CM046001.1 coordinate 85,258,229, forward strand.
CATACATCAGTATGTACTAAACCTAGTAACTCTCCCACTCGTTCACCTTTTCCAGTAAAAGGTAACTTAGTCATCTTGCCTTTTAAGCATGATTCGCATGTATCGTATGAATCCAATTCAAACGATTCTAGAATTCCACATCGGTGTAATTCGGACATGCGTTTCTTGCTTATATGGCCAAGACGACAATGCCACATATAGGAGTCTATGTGATTATCCTTTTGAGCACGCGTGTTGCTCGCTTCGATATTGAAAATGTCACTGGATACGTCCAACGTATAAATGTCATTACTCAAAGTTCCAGTTCCATAAAGTACGCCATTCAAAGTTATATAACAACAATTGTTACTAAACGTTAAATGGAAACCATTTCTATTTAAGCAGGAAATAGAAACAATGTTCTTTATTAGAGAAGGAACATAATAGCAATTGTCCTTCCAAGACTAGTCCACTAGGAGCTTCAAAGAAATAAGTTCCGATGGCGACCGCAGCAACCTTTGCTCCATTGCCAACTCGCAAATTTGACTCCCCTCTGACAAGTCTTCTTCTATTCCTTAGCCCCTGTATGTCATTACATATATGTGAGCGACACCCAGTATCCAATACCCAAGTGTCTAAGGAAATAGAATGACAATCAATAACGAAGATACCTGAAGAGGATGGGGCATCGGATGCCTTCTTCTTCTTCATGGACTCAAGATAAATCTTGCAGTTTCTTCGCCAGTGGCCTTCCTTGCCACAGTGATGGCAAGTGCCCTTTTGCGCTGGTTCCGCCTTTTTTTGCCTTTTTCTTTCCTTTCTTCTGTTCTTTTGCCTTCCTCTTAGAACCTTTCTTTGAGGAATCAACTAACAGAACCGCCTTCTCCTCATGCTTTACAGAAGGCTCCATAGTCTTCAGCATATTAAGGAGCTCGGGAATGGTGGATTCCAATTTGTTCATCCGATAGTTCATCACAAATTGCGAGAAGCTCTTGGCCAAACAATGCAGAATTAAGTCAATACTTAACTCATGATCCATCACAAAACCGAGGGTAGCTAGCCGCTCGATGTACCCGTTCATCTTTAGCACAAACTGTACTACAGACGAACCTTCTTGCATCTTCGTAGTGAAGAGGAGCCTAGAGATCTCGAACCTTTCGGATCTCGCTTGCTCATCAAACAACTCATGAAGATGGAAGACCATAGTATTAGCATCCATATGCTCATGCTGCTTTTGCAGCTCAGGTACCATCGCCGCTAGCATGATGCAACTCGCCATCTCAGAATCTGCCACATGTTTCTGATAGACCAACATTTGGTCTGGAGTTGCATCGTCCTTAGGACGGTCAGGAAGAGGCTCTTCAAGGACATATGCAAGCTTTTCCGCCTTGAGAACAATTCTCAGGTTTCTAAGCCAGTCCAGGAAGTTAGGCCCAGTCAGTTTGTTCGAATCCAAAATAGTGCACAAATTCAAAGACGTCATGATCAATTTATTGACCTAGAAATACAAAACGAGCATATATGAGAAAATAATTTTAAAATGCATCAATATACATTTATGAATCCCATTCATTTTTTGAATTTCAAAAACCCTTAAAATCACTTCGGGAGATCGTAGGTCCATCTCCGAATGGGCTGATATCCATCATAGATAAGAACAACCTTGGAGTGAGTCAAACAAGCCATTCTTAGCTATGATGGTGGGTATCAAGTATACCGATTACATATCATGTATATGTAACTATCACAATGTGCTATCAACTAATTGAATGTTTACACATACATTGGGTTGTTAACACATTAACAAGTATGCATCATATGCATAGCACCCAACTTCACCTCTCTTCACATCGACCTTGGAGTGAGTCCAACAAATCGATGCTCCAAGTTAAAGCCGACCCATTAATCGCGAAATAGTTTTAATATGGTTAGAGCGCATTCAACCAATTAGCTAGGCTTGGAGTGAGTCCAACAACCCAAACTAACGATTGACCTCTGACTCTTACCATATTAGAGTTAAACTATTCCAATGATTTGAACATGTTCAGGTTTGAGCCGGGCTTGGAGTGAGTCCAACAACCCAAACAAGAAACAAAACTTTGGTTCTAACCATATTAATGGAAGGTGTAGGCTTTAATATTGAGTTAGGGTTTTATGTCTCATCCTCTTTGCATGCAAATAACTATTATCTACATGACATGGCATACATCTACATGTCACGACACGCATGGCATAATGTTATGCATCTAATACAATTACATGGCATACAATTATGTCATGTACATAATTTCCTTATTTGTCATAACTATTTATGGAAATAAAATATGTTTAAGATTTGATTCTCCAAATCAAATCATAATTAAATTAGGAAACAAATTTCCAAATCTAATCACATATTTTATTCATAGAATTATTTGATTAAGGAAAATCTATTTAGGAAACCAATTTCCTAAATCTTTAAAACTACTTATGGAAATAAAATATTTTAAGATTTGATTTCCCAAATCAAATCATGATTAAATTAGGAAACAAATTTCCAGAATCTAATCAAATATTTTATTTATGGAAAATATCAATTTCCATAAATACTTCCAACTTTCCAAAAGTGGAAGATTTCCATAAATACTTCTAGACTTTCCAAAATTGAAAAATTTCCATAAATACTTCTAAATTTCCAAAATTTAGAAAATTTCCAGAAATACATTATGACTATCGCAAAACCATTTTTACGATTATGTCGAAACACAACCTGGGCTCTGATACCACTGTTGGGTTTCCGGCACCGCGGCGTGTGTGTATTCGATCATGTTTCGTAAACATGAGCACAGCGGAAGCAATTAAAAATAATAAATCTATATTTATTACAACACACACAACACACTCATGCTATTACAACAAGTGTAGACATAACCGTAAATTAAAATTTGCAATAAAAGAAATTATCTACGTTATACCTTTCGTATGACGTGTAGCGGGAACGGCATCAAACCGGAACGATCCTCGTAAGAATCGTCTCTATCCGTATCCACGCCGAGCTCCTCGGGATGACTTCGCTAAGTCACGAGCTTCGTCTTCGTACGGGTTACTAGCCTCGTGTTGAAGACGACGTGATCGAGAGATGATCACGATCCGAATCCAAATTCGGATCCTAAAACGAGTTCTCAAAACTCGCTTCTCCGGAGAGGTATTCGTCAACCAATTGACGAATCCTTCGTCCCCCACCTCAGAGGATTACCGGAGATCAAATCCCCGGTAAGTTACCCGCTGTCGGAGCACTAACCGTCGTCCAAACGACGCTCCGACGAGAGGAGGAGAAGCTGTCCAGAAAACTGGACAGCTTGGTGGAGGATATAGGCGCCGGCCAACCAAGGAAAGAAAAGCCTCACCTTGATGCCAAACCTATAGGGGATCACTGGAGGGTCACCGGAGTGTTCACCGGCTGAAGCTTGGTCGCCGGCAATGACTTGGACGGCGGCACAAAACCTGGGCGGCGGCAATCCTAGGGTTGGCGCCGACTAGGGGAGGAGAGGGAGGGGCGGCAACACAAGGTTGGGCGGCAACTCTTGATTAGGGTTTTGGATTAGGGTTTAAGCCCTATTTTATAGAGAACTAATTCTCTTAATGGTTAATGGATCATATCCATAAAGCCCGTTAACCCACTCCATTAAGATAAGTTAAAATAAACCAAACCATGATGGTTTATTTTAAGTTAAAACGAACCGAATCAACCTTTGGTTCATTCGTTTAATATAAACCAAACCGTTTGGTTTATCCTCCTCCATTGGATTAGAACCAAACCATTTTTGGTTCATCCATTATGTCTTCATAAGACACGGCCCATCCACGCTTCCATTGCGACTGAAACAATTTCATGCACGCTTTATGTTTGGTCCAACCAAACATAGTTTCTCTCAGTCTGAGAATCCCATTCTCAAGCTCGTTTTAAATCCTTTGGATTACACTCGTTGTGCATGTGACCAAATAGGTTCTCGGTTTATGTTGGCCATCTATAATTAACCATTAATTATAGAACGATCATGAGTGGCACCTAGTAGTACATCATGATCCCCAATTAACCGAAAAGATCAACGGTTGATCCAGAACTATTTCTGAAACCCTTCAGTAGCTCGAATGAATCGTGCCCCATTCCTTCACTCATCTTATACCCACTTGGTTCAGTGACATGGTCTATAGTGTCCCCACAAGGTCGACTACGCACACCTAGCCCAAGTATCATTTCCTCGTCCCACTGATTCTAGTTACTCCACATGTATCAAGAGTACCTTACTCTAAACATGTAATGCTTTGGCCAAAGACTTTAGTAACAATCAAGAGGCCATGGGTATACATCTCCTCGCAAGGAGTGGTGAATCCTTTATAGGCTATTCAAACACCTTCGATCACTTGACTTATACCCAATCATCCGGGTCCACATCTCCTTAGAGATGTTTGCTTAAGATGTCAAAGCATAAGTCTCCATGATCAAGATGACTTGAATACCAAGTCAAAGGAACATCGCACTTAAGCCACAGAAGAACTTCATTGACATATCTATATATGCAGAGAACCATATGAAGTCTTACTTTGGTCACTCCAATGAACTAGTTACCATAACTAGCATCCACGATTAACTCCGGACATCACTATGTCTCCAGCCAGTGAGAATCAGCTGCTTGGATACACCAAGGAGTATACCTTGTGCTAGTCTCGACAGAATTGATGGTGTCCAAATCCATCAATTCATCGACTAGGGATAATTCTGATACATCACAATTACACATGTAGAGATACTCACTAGTTGTGATCCAATCACAAATTCTCTCATGTTGTGAATCGTATCATGGGCATTCAGTAAATGAGTTTAAGATCCAATCAAATACATAAAACATGTATACTCAAATAGTGAATCTTCATTTATCATATAAATGGTTCATACATAAGGCGATTTGCCTTAGGACATCTCTCATATATTACTAACAATAACAACTCTGTCATTAAAAGAAATAGAATATCCATTCATAAACAATTTAAAAACTGAAATTAAATTCTTTCTAAATAAAGGTACATAAAGGCAATTTTCCAGAACCAAAGTTTTATTTCTATCAAAAGACAAATAAACATCTCCCACTGCAACAGTCGCCACCTTCGTAGCATCGCTCAAGTAAACGGTAATCTCCCCTTCAGCCAGTCATCTAGTTTCCTGCAACCCCTACAATGTATTGCAGACATGATCAGTGGCTCCCATATCTACACACCAAGTGCCGGTAGATAACACCGCTAAATATGTTTCAACGACTAAACTAAAAGATATACCTTTGTTATGCTTCTGGTTGGGGCAGTCCTTCTTCCAATGTCCAATCTGCTTGCAAGTGAAGCACTTGCCTTTTGGCTTCTTCACTCCTCCCTGAGATCCTCCCGCCACCTTTGCCCCACTTTGTTTCTTCTTCTTCTTGCCTTTCGGCTTAGAAGTAGAAACCTTTTGGGCAACCATGGCCTAAACCTGATCACTCTGATGAAAAAGCCCCTCTGTTGCCTGGAGTTCTGTCAGAAGCTCCGTCAATGAATACAATCTCTTATTCATGTTATAATTCAGGCGAAACTGCTCAAAACTCCTAGGTAGAGACTGGAGAATGATATCGACTTGGGTTTCCCCATCGATCTCAGCTCCAAGGACTTCCAACTCATTCAAATGAGCCATCATCTTGAGAACATGATCCCTCACGGGTGTTCCCTTGATCATGATGGTCGTCATCAAGTTCCTCATGGCTTCTTGCCTTGCAGCCCGATTCTGGTGTTTGAAAAGGCTCCTTGAGATTGAGCATCATGTCATAAATAGTGGGCATGGCTTGATGCTGATGTTACAATACATTTGACATAGAAGCCAAAATGTAACACCGCGCCATCTCATTAGCCTTTATCCACTTCTTATAACTCTCTTTCTCCTTTTACCCAGAATCAACCGCATGCTTATAAGGACACTCTTTGAAGAGTACATATTTGTACTCCTCAATAGTCAAGACAATATCACGATTCCTCTTCCAATCAACATAATTTGGTCCAGTAAGTTTATTCTCTTTTAGTATCACAGTAAGGGGGTTGAAAGTCATTTTTGAAAAACCTAAGAATCACATAGATCAATGAAGGTAGGAAACTTTGCTTCCCACTTCAACTCGGTCGCTTGTTCATGGCAATCCCTTCTTCGTCCCCGGATAAAAAAAAATTATCCTTGACAAGAGGGATTTCCCAAGCAACCTTGTCATCGTCGTGCTATTCGATTAGAGTAGTGACTTGAACAAACTTATTGTTCAAGCGACCAACCTCTATTCTATGAATAGCCGGGGAATAGACGATGTACGGATCGCCGGCTTTTGTGTTTATGTTCGGGGTCCAAGTTATATTAGCCACAAAATAGAATATAACATTCATATAATTGAAAAACAAATATAAACATGTTACTCATGAAGATAGATAAGTGATATACCTCTCGATCTTCTATTGTATGACCTTCCTCCTTTCGAACGTCGTGTGGGCGACGATCTACCAAAAGATGAAGCTTCTAGATCACCAATCTTCCTTCCTTGCTCGTTCCAAGTAAGAGGAAGAATAGAAACAAGACCCTTCTCCTTCCTTTAGCCAAGCAACAAGCAAGTTGCTTGTCGTCGGCCAACAAGGAAAAGGGTGAGAAAGATGAATACCGGCCAAAAGCTCCAAGGGAAGACCTTAAGCTATGTTTCCACTGGCCAAAGAAAAGGGATTGAAGTGGTTTGGATGCCGGCCAAGGGCTGGAAAGGGCTGTATGGACGCCGGCCACCTTGAGGAAGAAGAAGATAAGGAATATGTTTCCTTATTTGGTGCCGCAAACTCCAAACCCTAGCTCCAAGCTTCTTGCCGCCAACTCCTAGCCTCCCTTGCTTCTTAATTCTCCTCCATGCCAACCCTAGCCTCTCCTTTTATAGAGTTAGGTATAAGCCTTGTTTTAATCTCCACCATTGGTTCTAGGGATTTAATCTCAACCGTCGGATCTAGAGATTTAATCTCAACCGTCGGATCTAGAGATATAATCTCTACCTTTGGATCTAGAGTTTTGTTTCCATCCATTGGATCAAGACTTCATGAGGTATTAATAGGCTACAATAGGAACCATGAGGAGGAGTTGGATCTTGGCCACCCAATGGATCAAGCCCACATAAAGTCCGATCCATTAATGATTATCCATTCCACTAGAGGATTATCATTGATCTACCTCACCAACCCCCATAAGTTAATATGGGCTCCATATATTATATGTATATTTTCTCCCCGTGTTTAAGATCTCGAATGTCCGTCGATTAATTAATTTACTCACAATTAATTAATCAACATCTAACTCCATGAGTAGTACCACTCAACCATATCATCATGTCGGACCAAGTCCACCTGCAGTGTCTACATAATGAACCCTATGAGCTCCTCAAGGGGACATCATCATCCTAATATATAGGACACGATTTCCTCCTATAATCAACGGCACAACATATAAAGAATATCATTTCCCAACTTACCGAGCCTATCGATTTAATCTATAAATCTCACCCATTGGTAAATCAAAGAAATGAATACTAAGTATATGTGCCCATTATTATATCGGGATTAAGAGTATGTACAATATAATATCTGAGGTCCGATCCGATTATGTAGTCAGCAATAAATCGAATCACCTCTAAGTGGGTCTTGCTTAATACACACAAAGTGTACTAGTGTGATTCTTTGGTCAAGACAAACCAATACCAAATCACACTACAACCATACCAATGGTTTGTCCAAAGCCATCTTGGTTGTCAGCCTACACTTATACTTTACAAGGAACCGATAACATGATCTCCCGTGTGACACCACACACCATGTTATCTACAATGTAATGTATTAGACAATATGCATAACCATAAAAATATGCAAACAATGATCATGCGATTCTTATTTCAAAATAAAGATGTTCATACAAAAGATAGACTTTTCAGTATACATCCCAACAATCAAAATATTAGATTTCAAAAAATTATTGATTCCTCAAATAATAAAATTTTAAAATCAACCAACACCTCAAAACACCGAGAATATCGTATGCCATGATTGTGTGGACGTATACGAATTCTACATTTGTAAGAGGAGGTTTTACCCATTAATTTTACTATCTTGTCAACCTAACTTTTTGACAAATAAAATAAATAGTTGGTTTCTCTTCGACCCTACAAATAAAAGCAGTGACTCCAATGGGGAGGATACTCCTATTTGCATCTAAGTGTTCACCATTACTCGGTACCAAGGCAATTATCTCGGGTTATGTGCCTTCCGATGGGAAAGTACACACGCTCCTAAATAATTTTTTATAACCATATTTTACCCTGTGGTCCACAAAACAAACTCATCCGATGGGATGCAAGTTTTTTTGCATCACATGTCAAATCGTAATGGAGGTCGTGGGATTTTAAAAAAATATCCCTCCCCCACTTAGTAATTTAAAATTGAGGAATTTTCCTAGCACATGATATGCATATGAAACAAGAAGCAATAATTATGAAAAAATGTTTTCCAACTATTATGGCTTTTGTTCTCCAATATGCCTCCTGTCGTATCACCATCTCGTCCACTCCTCCCTACGCCATGTACAAGCCATCCGGAGATCCGAGCCAAGAAAAATTATTTTAATTTACATCCATCGATCATATACTCTACGAAGGAGTCTACATGAAATTGTTGGAATGTATACTGAAAGCCTAGCTCTTTTTGTATGAACATTTTATTTTGAAATAAGAATCACATGATCATTGGTTGCACTTTATATTTATTATATGTGTGCATATTGTCTAATATTTTACATTGTAGATAACATGGTGCTTGGTGTGGTACAGAAGATCATGTTATCAGTCCCTTGTAGAATATAAGTAGAGGCTCATGACCAAGAAAGTTTTGGACAAACCATTGGCATGGTTGTAGTGTAGCTTGGTATTGTTTTGCCTTGAACATAGAGTTACACTAGTACACTTAGGTGTATTGAGCAGAACCGACATAGAGGTGATTCAATTTATTTTTGACTACATAATTGAATCAGACCTCGGATATTATGTTGTACATGCTCTTAATCCCGATATAATAACGGGCACATGTACTTAGTATTTTTTTCTTTGATTTACCAAAGGGTGAGATTCAGATGGATTAAATCAATATGCCCGGTAAGTTGGGTAATGATATAATTTACATGGTGTGTCGTTGATTATAGGAGGAAACCGTGTCCTATATATTAGGTTGATGATGTCCCCTTGAGGAGCTCATAAGGTTCATCATGTAAACCCAGCTGGTTGACTTAGTCAACATGATGATAAGGTTGAGTGGTACTACTCGAGAAGTTAGATGTTAATTAATTGATGGTCAGTAAATCAATTAATTGACGGACATTCGATATCTTAAACACGGGGAGATGAATGTACAAATGATATATGGAGCCCATATTAATTTATGGGGTTGGTGAGGTAGTTCAATGATGATCCTCTAGTGGAATGGAACATCATTGATGGATCAAGTTTGTGTGATTCCGATCCATCGGGTGGCCAAGATCCAACTCCTCCTTATGGTCCCTATCGTAGCATAATATAATCCTCATGAAGTCTAGATCCAAGAATATAAAACAAAACTCTAGAACCAACGGTTGGGATTAAATCCCTAGATCCGATGGTTAGGATAAAACCCTAGAACCAACGCTTGGGATTAAATCCCTAGATCCGATGGTTGGGATGAAACCCTAGAATCCACGTTTGGGATTAAATCCCTGGATCTGATGGTTGGGATGAAACCCTAGATCCAATGGTTGTGATGAAACCCTAGATCCGACGGTTGGGATGAAATCCTAGATCCGACGGTTGGAATGAAACCCTAGATCCGACGGTTAGGATAAAACCCTAGATCCGACGGTGGAGATTAAATCCCTAGATCCGACGGTGGGGATTAAAGGAGGCTTAAGCCTAATTCTATAAATAGAGGGCTTAGGTTGGGCGGCAAGAATGGTTCAATTGGAGTTAGGGTTTTAGGTTGGGCGGCTAGGGTTTGGAAGCTTTGGCTTGGGCGGCAACTCTTGGACAAGAAGCCGGCGCCCATCTTCTTCCAACAAAGTGTGGTCGGCGCCCATCTTCTTCCATCAAGTTGTGGCCGGCGCCCATCCTCTTTGTTCCCTCTCTCATTCCTTGGCCAGTGGCAACCTCTCTTCAAGGTTGGCCGGCGTTCATTCCTCCATTCTCCCCAAGGTGGCCGGCGGTTCTCCATACATTGGTGGCCGGTGCTTCATCCATTCATTCCTTGGCCAGCGGTTACATCAAACTCCCTTGCTTGTTGGCCAGTTCTATAAAGGAAAAGTTTTGTTGGTTCTTCTCTTTGTTCGCAGCAAACAAGGAAGGGAAGAACGCGATTTAGAAGCCTTCTACTCATGGAGGATCTTCGCCCACACGTCGTCCGCGAGGAGGATAGGACATACGTTAGAAGATCGTGAGGTATAAAAGTTTTACAACTTTATTTTTTGATCTTAGCATGTTCTTTTATGTGTTGATTATACAAGTGTGCATTTGTATATATTTTGTATAATCATGGACCCCGAAGACAAACACAAAAACCGGCAATCCGTCCGTCGTCTCTTCCGCGGCTAACCAACTAGAAGAGTTGTGTTGTTTGAACAACTAGTTTGTTCAATCGATCACTCAAGTTGTTAGCACGACGATGAATTGGTTGTGCTTAGGAAACTCATCCCATCCGGATTAGTTTTTTCATTATTGAAAATTTTAATCCTGGGACATGGGAGCCAATGAGCCTCCGAAGCAACTCCCTTCAAGTGGTATCAGAGCCACGGTTTCTGGTTTTGTGTGTTTTGGATTCGGTTACTTTCATGCACATATCATATATTGAGTATGCCGGATAATAGTAGGATGTGCGTAGGCTAACTTTTTGGTTGCAGGCATAAGATCCGACTATTATGGCTATTTGGTTGTATGTGATTGTTTTGTGTGTGATTGTATGTATATTATTTGAATCCTCGGGGTTGATGAGGCTAGATTAGTATTTAATTTTTGTAATTAAATACGACATTGTTTAGCCACTCATTTTAGTTTACTTTTGATCTAGATTATTTGTACACTCCTTCGTGGAGTATAGGATCGATGGATGTAAATTAAAATGATATATCTCGGCTAGGATCTCTTTGGTGACTTGCGCACGGGAAAAGGTGGAGCGGACGAGGTGGCGACACGACGGGATGCATATTGGAGAACAATGCCATAATAGTTGGAAAAATTCTATTTTTTTCCATATTTATTTCTTATTTGTTTTATATGCATGTTGTGTATGCTTTTAAATTCCTCCGTTTCAATTTACTAAGTGGGAGAGGGATATTTTAATTAATTCCCGTGGCCTCCATTACAATTTGACGTGTGATGCAACAAACTTGTGTGTCGGCTCTGAGTGCCTTCCTCCCTGCAGACGGGTTTGTTTGCGGATCACTAGGTCAAATAATGGTTATAGGAAATTATCTAGGAGCATGTGTACTTCCACAGCGGTAAGGCACATAATCCAAAATAATTCCCTTAGTATCGTGTAATGGTGCACACTTAGATGCAAATAAAAGTATCCTCCCCATAGAAGTCACTGCTTTTATTTATAGGGCCAAAGAGGAACCAACTATTAATTTTATTTGTCAAAAGGTAAGGTTGACAAGATAATAAAATTAATGGGTAAAACCTCCTCTTACAAATGTAGAATTCGTATACGTCCACACAGCATGGCATGCGATATTCTCTGTGTTTTGAGGTGTTGGTTGATTTCGGAATTTTATTGTTTTGAGGAATCAATAATATTTGAAATCTAATGTTTTGATTATTGTGATTCTTAGGTTTTTCAAATGGCTTTCAACCCACTTGCTGTGATATTAAAAGAAAATAAACTTACTGGACCAAACTATATTGATTGGAAAAGAAATCTGGATATTGTCTTAACTGCAGAGGAGTACAAATTTGTACTCTTCGAGGTCTGTCCTCCTAAGCCCACCGATGACTCTGATGAAAAGGAGAAAGAACATTATAAGAAATGGATCAAGACAGATGAGATAGCGCGGTGTTACATTTTGGCATCTATGTCAAATGTGCTGCAACATCAGCATCAGGCCATGGCCACAGCTTATGACATGATGTTCAATCTCAAGGAACTTTTCGGACATCAGAGTAGGGCGGCTAGATAGGAGGCGATGAGAAACTTGATGACGACCACCATGATCAAGGGAACACCCGTTAAGGATCATGTTCTCAAGATGATGGCTCATCTTAATGAGATGGAAGTCCTTAGAGCTGAGATCGATGGGGAAACCCAGGTCGATATCATTCTTCAGTCTCTGCCTAAGAGTTTTGAGCAGTTCCGCCTCAACTACAACATGAACAAGAGGTTGTATTCGTTGGCGGAGCTTCTGACAGAACTCCAGGCGGCAGAGGGGCTTTTTCATCAAAGCGCTCAAGCCATGGTCGCTCAGAAGGTTTCTTCCTCTAAACCGAAAGGTAAGAAGAAGAAGAAGAAAGGTGGAGCGAAGAAAGTGGCAGTGGGAACTCAGGCAGGAGTGAAGAAGCCGAAAGGCAAGTGCTTCACTTGCAAGCATACTGGACATTGGAAGGCGGACTATCCTCGCCGAAAGAACAAAGGTATATCTTCTTGTTTAGTTGTTGAAACATGTTTAGCGGTGTTATCTACCAGTGCTTGGTGTGTAGATACAGGAGCCACTGATCATGTCTGCAATACATTGTAGGGGTTCCAGGAAACCCGACGACTAGCTGAGGGAGAGATTACCGTCTTCATAGGCAATGCTTCAAAGGTGGCGGCTATTGCAGTGGGAGACGTTTATTTATCTTTTCATAGGAATAAAGTTTTGGTTTTGAGAAATTGTCTTTATGTACCTACTTTAAGAAAGAATTTAATTTCAGTTTCTAAATTGTTCATAGATGGATATTCTGTTTCTTTTAATGACAAAGTAGTTATAAAAAGGAATAGGGAGATTATCTGTTCTGGTACATTGGTTGGCAATTTATATACTCTTGAACCAAAAACTCCCACGATGCATATAGAAGTCAATAACTCATCTTCTAAGTCTAATAAGATAAAAGAACCTTCACAAATGAACCAGACATATCTTTGGCATCTAAGGCTTTGTCATATTAACCTAAGCAGAATTCAAAGGTTGATAGCTGATGGACCTTTGGGTTCATTAGTGTTGGAGGATCTCCCAACCTTCGAATCTTGCTTGGAAGGTAAAATGACCAAGAGGCCTTTCAAGGCCAAGGGGTATAGAGCCAAAGATATATTAGAATTGGTTCATTCTGATTTGTGCAGTCCTATGTCTATCCAGGCAAGAGGTGGTTTTGAATATTTCGTCTCTTTTATAGATGATTATTCAAGATATGGATACATTTACTTGATGCACCGCAAGTCTGAATGCTTTGACAGGTTCAAAGAATTCAAAGCTGATGTGGAGAACCGTCAAGGAAAGAGTGTCAAGACCCTACGATCTGATCGTGGTGGTGAGTACCTCTTGGGAGAGTTTAGGAATTACTTATCAGAGGCTGGGATTCAATCCCAATTGTCTGCACCAGGCACACCCCAGCAGAATGGTGTAGCAGAGCGAAGGAATAGGACTCTTATGGAGATGGTCAGATCGATGATGAGTTATTCTGAGTTACCTGTTTCATTCTGGGGGTATGCGCTGGATACGACAATGTATACTCTGAACTTGGTTCCATCTAAATCAGTACCTTCTACCCTCAGAGATTGTGGACGGTAAAGCCTAGTCTAAGACATATTCGGATATGGGGAGTCCAAAGACATGTCTTTGAAGGTGTCGGTAAGTTGGAACCTCGCATGTATGTGCATGTTTGTTGGTTACCCTAAGGGAACGAAAGGTGGTTTTTTTTATAATCCTAGAGATCAGAGGGTGATCGTTAGCACGAACGCCAGATTTCTAGAGGAGGATTATGTAATGAACCACAAGCCCAAAAGTAGGATTGTTCTTGAGGAGTTGACAGGGGAAGTCCCGACTTCAGTACCATCGGTACAAGAGGAGATACCACAAGTCACTGCACCACGTGTCACAGAGCATACACAGGAGGCACCTCGTCGTAGTGGGAGGGTTGTTAGACTACCCGAGAGATTCATGTTTTTGGGAGAGTCTTCGGACTTAGTCCCTGGTGAACATGAACCTGATCCCTAGACATATGACGACGCACTCCAAGATAGAGATGCGGTATCTTGGCAAAGAGCGATGAATTCAGAGATAGAATCTATGGATTCTAATCAGGTCTGGGAGCTAGTATAGCCACCCGATGGTGTAAAAGCTATTGGATGCAAGTGGATCTACAAGAGAAAGAGAGGAGTAGATGGGAAGGTTGAGACCTTCGAAGCTAGGCTTGTTGCGAAAGGGTATACTCAGAAAGAGGGTATCGATTATGAGGAGACCTTTTCGCCGGTAGCTATGCTTAAGTCTATCTGGATTCTCTTTTCTATAGCTGCTCATATGGATTATGAGATTTGGCAGATGGATGTCAAGACAGCTTTCCTTAACGGAAGTCTTGAGGAGAACATCTATATGCGACAACCAGAGGGATTCATTGCTAAAGGCAAAGAGCATCTTGTATGTAAGATTAATCGGTCCATTTATGGATTGAAGCAAGCTTCTAGATCTTGGAACATCCGCTTTGATGAGGTAATCCAGTCATATGGATTTATTCAAAGTCCGGATGAGCCTTGTGTATACAAGAGATGTGACGGAAACGTAGTGGTGTTTCTTGTACTATCGTAGATGACATTTTGTTAGTTGGCAACAATATCAAAGTGTTATCGAGGCGTAAAGTATGGTTGTCCAAGCAGTTTGATATGAAGGACTTGGGAGAAGTGGGACACATCCTTGGGATCAAAGTTATAAGGGATCGTAGAAAAGGATGTTGTGCTTATCTCAAGCTTCATACATTGACACTATCCTTGCTCGTTTTAGCATGCAGAACTCAAGAAAGGTTTTCTACCTTTTAGGCATGGAGTTCCTTTATCTAAAGAGATGTGTCCCAAAACATCAAAGGAGATAGAGGACATGAAGCGGTTCCTTATGCTTGGCGATAGGAAGCCTTATGTATGTTATGCTATATGACGAGACCGGATATACCTTTGCGTGGCATGGTTAGCGAATATCGAGTAATCTGACGAGGACATTGGACTGCAGTAAAGCATATATTGAAGTACAGAGAAGGACTAGGGATTATATCTTTGGTTCAAGGCGGATCAATTAGTCCCTATGGGTTACACGGATTCGGATTTCCAATCGGATAGGGACAAGAGTAAGTCTACCTCGGGGTTTGTGTTTACTTTTGGAGGTGGAGCCATAGTATGGAGGAGTGTCAAGCAGAAATTCGTGGTGGACTCTACCATGGAAGCTGAGTATGTGACAGCCTCTGAGGCAGCCAAGGAAGCTGTATGGCTCTGGAACTTCTTGATGGACTTGGATGTGATTCCTGGTTTGCCCAGAACTATCACAATTTATTGTGATAACAGTGGTGCAGTTGCAAACTCGAAGGAACCACGAGCCCATAAGGTGAGTAAACACATAGAGCGCAAGTACCACCTTATACGAGAGATCGTAAAATGAGGAGAAGTTGCTGTCGCCAAGATTGCATCATAGGATAACCTGGCGGATCCATTCACTAAGGCCCTTCCAGCGAAAGCATTTGATAGGCATGTGGAGGACATGGAGATCAGATGCATGGCAGTGTGATGACGGCATAGTCTTTTAGTATAAGTGGGAGATTGTTGGAATGTATACTGAAAGCCTAGCTCTTTTGTATGAACATTTTATTTTGAAATAAGAATCACATGATCATTGATTGCACTTTATATTTATTATATGTGTGCATATTGTCTAATATTTTACATTGTAGATAACATGGTGCTTGGTGTGGCACAGAAGATCATGTTATCAGTCCCTTGTAGAATATAAGTAGAGGCTCACGACCAAGATGGTTTTGGACAAACCATTGGCATGGTTGTAGTGTAGCTAAGTATTGTTTTGTCTTGAACATAGAGTTACACTAGTACACTTAGGTGTATTGAGCAGGACCGACATAGAGGTGATTAAATTTATTGATGACTATATAATTGAATCGGACCTCCGATATTATGTTGTACATACTCTTAATCCCGATATAATAACGGGTACATGTACTTAGTATTTATTTCTTTGATTTACCAAAGGGTGAGATTTGTTGGTGCAACAATGCCCCAAGCATTTATATGTTTTGATGTTTGGATAATCATCTAAGTTAGGCAACAATTTGTGATCTAAATTGTGATGAAGTTTAAGTGACAGGGAAATCCAAGTATGAAGACTTGGTGAAAGAAAATTCCATGGTAAAGGTTTGGCGGCATAAGACCAAGCATGTTGTCTTGGCAGCATTAAGTCCAAACGGACCTTGGCAAAGGGAGTCCAAAAGCAAGTCTTGGCAGCGTAAGTCCAAGCATGTAGACTTGGCGGCAAAAAGTCCAATCACGCTTTGGCAAAGGAAAACTCTATACATGACAAAACCAAAGAAGCTCTTGGAAGCAAAGCGCAAAGGATGAACAAGTCGCGGACTCGGAGGGATCCTGGAGGCGCAAGCCTTAAGGAAGAGCTAGGAGGTTAAGTCTAGGTCTAGGGGGTGAAATCAAGTGTGAAATATGCACACTTGATGAGTATCGATCGGCCCGATACGTTGTATCGATCGGCGTGGTCATCTCGGTCGAGTCGGGTGAAACCACGACCATCGATCGATGTGACCAGCGGATCGTGATGTTGTAATCACGATCGCCAGGGAATCGTCTGATAAACGTAAGCGAGCAATAATGGAGTTGCACTCAGCGGCCGTGATCACTGATCGATCACTCCATCGATCGGCGATGGAGGATCGATCGGTGATGAAAGTGTCGTTGGATGAAACGACTCTGAATCCCGCGAATCCGGTTATTCAAAAGCCGTTAACCACGCCAGTAGTCGACTGATGCTGTACATCATTCGACTGATCGTGCTCCAACGGGAAAATCAACCTCTTCTCTATAAAAAGAGGGCTGGTGGAGGTTTTTGGGGTTAATGCTTATTCTCTAATCCTTCTCAAGAGCCTCCACGAATTCTCTAGCTTTCTAAGTGATTTAAATCTCCTCCTCTTCTCTCTAAGCTTAGATCTTCATTCTTTGTAAAGAAGAGGAGTTGTGTTGTAAAGAAAGCTTATTAGTGGATTTGCTTGGATTGATCCACCTTAAGGATCGCCGTGGAGTAGGAGCGCTATCTCCGAACCACGTAAAAGGCTTTGTTTGCGTTTGTTATTGTTTTTACATATATTATTGTGTTTTCTTCCGCTAATCATTTCTTGTAGAAACCGAAAAATGCTATTCACCCCCCTCTAGCTTCCAAATGATCCCTAACAAGTGGTATTAGAGCTCGGATCGCATCGGAAGATCTAGAAATCAATCGGAGCAAAGATGGCATTTCAAGAGGGGTATAGTACGGCGAGGCCTCCGTTCTTCGACAGCAACGATTTCAGATATTGGAATGGTAGGATGGAGTATTATTTAATGAACGATATTGAGAATTGGTTTAGTGTTGTAGATGGTTTTGAGAAGTTGATCGACGAAGTCGGAGCACCACTACCAACAAAAGATTGGACAAGAGAGATGGCCAAGAAAGCACAAGCAAATGCAAAAGCAACAACCACACTACAATGTGGTCTATCCAAGGAGCAACTCTCTAAGGTCGGGCCATTCAACTCCGCAAAAGAGCTTTGGGAGAAGCTCATCGAACTCAACGAAGGATCCAAAGAGACAAGAAGGGCAAAGAGGGATCTTTTGATTGGGCAACTCCAAAGCTTCACTATGAAGACAAACGAAACCGTGAGTCAAATGCACGGGCGCTTCAAGGAAGTAGTCAACGGACTACACGTTATAGGTGAAAAGGTCGACAACCGAGACCTTGTAAGGTATGTATTACAAGCTTTCCCTAGGACCACCTTATGGGCCTCAATGGTAGATGCCTATAAGGTCTCTAGGGATCTTTCATTAGTTAAATTAGATGAGCTATTTTGTGAATTTCAATTGCATGAACAAGCTAACACTTCATCCAAAGAGAAGGGTATAGCTCTTTTTGTAGGAAAGAAGGAGAAGAAGAAAAAGGAGAAGAAGGAGGTGTCTTCCTCATCCGAATCCGAGGAAGACTCATCAAGTAGTGAGGATGAGCTATCGGCAAGTGAGGTGGCACACTACGTCAAAAAATTTGGTGGGAAGTCAAGGAGGCTCACCAAGAAAGATGTGAAGAGGATGTTTCAATTCTCAAGAGGTATATCTTTAAACAATCCAAATTCTATCTCTAACGTGACTTGTTTTTGTTGCAACAAGAAAGGGCATATAAAGCCAAATTGCCCGGAATTAAAGAAGAAGGAGGAGAAGGAAAAGAAGGAGACAGAAAAGAAGGAAAATAAGAAGAAGGAGGCGATGATGGCACAAACATGGGATACTCTAAGCATGGAGGAGTCTTCCGACGATGAAGAAGTTTGCCACACAACCCAGAACTTAGCCCTCATGGCATTGGAAGAAACCGGGAGCTCAAGCGAGGGGTCTTCTTCCTCTTCAAGCGATGAATCATCATCAAGTGATGATGATGAGATAAACAACTCACCCAAAGTAGATTTACTTTATAAAACTATTGCATGCTTACAAAATGCTTTAAATAGATCAAAAACTAGGATTAAGGCTCTAAAATTAGAGATCAAATCATGTAAGAGTGTAGATGCATCATGTGATAAACCATCTAGTGATAATGATGATTGTACTCTTAGGGATGAAAATGATGAGTTAAGAAAAGAAATAGGTAAATTGAGAGCATGCCTAGAAAAGTTCACTAATGGTTCTAAATATCTAGATATGATTATTAAGGATCAAAGGGCAATTTACAATAAGGCCGGATTAGGATATAGACCTAAGGAGAAAGAAGTAGCATTTGCATCCCTAGTTAGTAGAAAATCAATGATTAAAAGCAAGGGGAGAAAGGCATGGGTACCTAAGAAATTTATAATTGATGCTAGTGGTCCTAAGATTTGGGTACCTAAGGATTGTGTTTTTCATGTGATATAGGTACAAGAACCAAGCTTGTGGATAGTTGATAGTGGGTGCTCAAAGCATATGACTGGGGATGAGAGAAAATTCTCTACTATCAACCATACTAGCAAAGGAAAGGTGTCATTTGGTAATAGTGGTAAACTTAAAATTCTAGGAAAGGGCACCATTGAGGTATCTCCCAATCTTGCCATTCATAAAGTTCTATTAGTTAAAATATGAAGTTTAACTTACTTAGTGTAAGCCAATTATGTGATGCAAATTTTGATGTTAAATTTGATTCCTCAAAATGCTTTATAAGACACAAAACTATAAATGATTGCATGTTAGTAGGCTTTAGGAAATCAAATATATATTATGTTGATTTATCCTATGCTACTAATCCTTCCACTAAGTGTCTTATTGCAAAAGAGAAAGAAAGTTGGCTTTGGCATAGGAGGCTAGTACATATAAACATGAAGAATATAGCCAAAATAGCAAAATTGAAGCTAGTCAAAGGATTGCCTAGAGTCAAATTTCTCAAGGACAAGATGTGTGATGCTTGCCAAGAAGGGAAACAATCAAAAACATCACACAAAGGTAAAAATTTACTTGGTACCGCTTTACCATTAGAATTACTACATATGGATTTATTTGATTGCCATAGTACCCCATCTATAATTGGTAGTAAATATTGCTTGGTAATAGTAGATGATTTTTCTAGGTTTACTTGGGTGTTTTTCTTGAAAAATAAAGATGAAACCTTAGGAATAATCATAGGATTTAGCAAAAGAGTAGAAAATGAAAGAAAACTCAAAATCAACCGGATCCGTAGTGATCATGGTGGAGAGTTTGAGAATTCTAACTTTTTAACTTTTTGCTTAGAGCAAGGGTACAAGCATGAATTTTCTTGTCCTAGAACACCCTAACAAAATGGGGTTGTGGAAAGGAAAAATCGTCCCCTACAAGAAGCGGCTAGGACTATGCTTAATGCATATTCCTTACCTAGCTACTTGTGGGTGGAAGCGGTTAATACCGCTTGCTATATCCAAAATAGGGTTTTGATTCATAGGGTTTTAGGAAAAACTCCATTTGAATTGTGGAATGGTACAATTCCAACAATTCATTATTTTAAGGTCTTTGGATGTAAAGTCTATATCTTAAATACCAAAGACAACCTAAGTAAGTTTGAGTCCAAATCGGATGAGGGAATCCTAGTTGGATACTCATCCACTAGTGTAGGATATAGAGTTTACAATAAAAGGACTCAAAAGATTGAAGAATCTTCAAATGTTCAATTTGATGAAACTTCAAATACATACCCTAGAAAATCCCCTATTGATGATGACATAAACAATGAAAATCAAAGAATTACCCAACAATTGCAAGAGTTAACCTTAGGGGATAATGATCAAGGGGGAGGATCGAATCAAGGGGGAGTAAGGGATGATTCCGATGATGAACATAGAATTGAAGTTAATCATGATCAAACTCAACTTGATACACCTCCTAGAACCATAAGAGTTCATCAAAGTCACCCATTAGATCAAATTGTGGGTGAATTATCTCAAGGAGTTAGGACTAGGTCATTCCATAGGGATCCCACTAGTCATATAACTCTAATTTCTCAAATTGAGCCCAAAAACATTAAAGATGCATTACTTGATCCGGATTGGATCTTAGCAATGCAAGATGAATTGGCTCAATTCGAAAGAAGTCAAGTATGGGAGTTAGTTCCTAGACCAAGTGAAAACACTATTATTACTACAAGATGGGTCTTTAGGAACAAATTAGATGACCAAGGGAATATCACTAGAAATAAAGCACGATTAGTTGCAAGGGGTTTTAATCAAGTTGAAGGACATGATTATGATGAAACATATGCCCCGGTTGCTAGGTTATGTTAGTAATATATGAGAGATGTCCTAAGGCAATCGCCTTATGTATGAACCATTTATATGATAAATGAAGATTCACTATTTGAGTATACATGTTTTATGTATTTGATTGGATCTTAAACTCATTTACTGAATGTCCACGATACGATTCACAGCATGAGAGAATTTGTGATTGGATCACAACTAGTGAGTATCTCTACATGTGTAATTGTGATGTATCGGAATTATCCCAAGTCGATGAATTGATGAATCTGGACACCATCAATTCTGTTGAGACTAGCACGAGGTATACTCCTTGGTGTATCCAAGCAGCTGATTTTCACTGGCTGGAGACATAGTGATGTCCGGAGTTAATCGTGGATGCTAGTTATGGTAACTAGTTCATTGGGGTGACCAGCCGTAAGACTTTATATGGTTCTCTGCATATATAGATATGTCAATGAAGTTCTTACTGTGGCTTAAGTGCGATGTTCCTTTGACTTGCGGTATTCAAGTCATCTTGATCATGGAGACTTATGCTTTGACATCTTAAGCAAACATCTCCGAGGAGATGTGGACCCGGGATGATTGGGTATAAGTCGAAGTGATCGAAGGTGTTTGAATAGCCTATAAAGGATTCACCACTCCTTGCGAGGAGATGTATACCCATGACCTCTCGTCGGATTGTTACTAAAGTCTTTGGCCAAAGCATTACATGTTTAGAGTAAAGTACTCTTCAATACATGTGAAGTAACTAGAATCCGTAGGACGAGGAAATGATACTTGGGCTAGGTGTGAGTCGACCTAGTGGGGACCGACACAGACCATGTCCTGAACCAAGTGGGTATAAGATGAGTGAAGGGAATGGGGCGATTCATTCGAGCTCTTGAAGGGTTTCGAGAAATAGTTCGGATCAAGTTGATCTTTTCGGTTAATTGGGGATCATGATGTACTACTAGGTGCCACTCATGATCGTTCTATAATTAATGGTTAATTATAGACGGCCAACATAAACCGAGAACCTATTTGGTCACACGCGAGTGTAATCCAAAGGATTTAAAAGCGAGCTTGAGAATGAGATTTTCGGACCGAGAGAAACTATGTTTGGTTGGACCAAACATAAGCGAGCATGAAATTGTTTGATCGCAATGGAAGCGTGGATGGGCCGTGTCTTATGAAGACATAATGGATGGACCAAAATGGTTTGGTTCTAATCAATGGATGAGGATAAACCAAAGGGTTTGGTTTATTTTAAACGAATGAACCAAAAGTTGGTTCGGTTCGTTTTAACTTAAAATAAACCATCATGGTTTGGTTTATTTTAACTTATCTTAATGGAGCGGGTTAACGGGCTTTATGGATATGATCCATTAACCATTAAGAGAATTAGTTCTCTATAAAGAGGGCTTAAAGTTATTAAACCTAATCCAAAATCAAAACCCTAGCCTCCAGGAGTTGCGCCCAACTTTGGTTGTGCCGCCCAACCTCCTTGCTTCGATTTGTGCTGCCGTCTAGCTCCTGCGGCGTCAAGCTCCAGGTAGGTGAACCTCCGGCGACCCTCGGTGATCTCCTATAGGTTGGCATCAAGGTGAGCTTTTTCTCTCCTTGTTTGGCGGCGCCTACTCCTCCACCAAGCTGTCCAGTTTTCTGGACAGCTTCTCTCGTCGGGCGTCGTTTGGGCGGCGGTTGAGTGCTCGACAGCGGCTAACTTACGAGATTTGATCTCGGTAATCCTCTGAGTGGAGGCGATTCGTCAAGCGGTTGGCGAACACCTCTCGGAGAAGCGAGTTTTGAGAACTCGTTTTGGATCGAATTTGGATTCGGATCGTGATCATCTCGATCACGTCGTCTTCAACCACGAGGCTAGTAACCCGTCACGAAGACGAAGCTCGTGACTTAGCGAAGTCATCCCGAGGAGCTTGGCGTGGATACGGATAGAGACGATTCTTACGAGGATCGTTCCGGTTGATGCCGTTCCCGCTACACGTCATACGGAAGGTATAACGTAGTTTAAATTTCCTTTTATTGCAATTTTAATTTACGGTTATGTCTACACTTGTTGTAATAGCATGCGTGTGTTGTGTGTGTTGTAATAAATAGGAGTATTTATTATTTTTTATTGCTTCCGCTGTGCTCATGTTTACGAAACATGATCGAACACACACACGCCGCGGTGCCGGAAACCCAACAGTGGTATCAGAGCCCAGGTTGTGTTTCGACATAATCGTAAAATGGTTTTGCGATAGTCATAATGTATTTCTGGAAGTTTTCTAAATTTTGGAAATTTAGAAGTATTTATGGAAATTTTTCAATTTTGGAAAGTCTAGAAGTATTTATGGAAATCTTCCACTTTTGGAAAGTTGGAAGTATTTATGGAAATTTATATTTTCCATAAATAAAATATTTGATTAGATTCTGGAAATTTGTTTCCTAATTTAATCATGATTTGATTTGGGAAATCAAATCTTAAAATATTTAATTTCCATAAGTAGTTTTAAAGATTTAGGAAATTGGTTTCCTAAATAGATTTTCCTTAATCAAATAATTCCATGAATAAAATATATGATTAGATTTGGAAATTTGTTTCCTAATTTAATTATGATTTGATTTGGAGAATCAAATCTTAAACATATTTTATTTCCATAAATAGTTATGACATATAAGGAAATTATATACATGACATAATTGTATGCCATGTAATTGCATTAGATGCATAACATTATGCCATGCGTGTCGTGACATGTAGATGTATGCCATGTATGCCATGTCATGTAGATAATAGTTATTTGCATGCAAAGAGGATGAGACATAAAAACCCTTAATCAATATTAAAGCCTACACCTTCCATTAATATGGTTAGAACCAGAGTTCTGTTTCTTGTTTTGGTTGTTGGACTCTCTCCAAGCCCGGCTCGAACCTGAATATGTTCAAACCATGGAATAGTTTAATACTAATATGGTAAGAGTCAGAGGTCAATCGTTAGCTTTGGTTGTTGGACTCTCTCCAAGCTGGGCTAATTGGTTGAATGCGCTCTAACCATATTAAAACTATGTACCGATTAATGGGTTGGCTTTAACCTGGAGCATCGGCTTGTTGGACTCTCTCCAAGGTCGATGTAAAGGGAGGTGAAGTTGGGTGCTATGCATATGATGCATACTTGTTAATGTGTTAACAACCCGATGTATGTGTGAACATTCAATTAGTTGATAGCACATTGTGATAGTTGCATATACGGGATATGCAATCGGTATAGATGATACCTACCGTCGTAGTTATGAATGACTTGTTGGACTCTCTCCAAGGTTGTTCATAACTATGATGGATATCAGCCCATTCGGAGATGGACCTACAATCTCCCGAAGTGATTTTGGGGTTTTTTGAAATTCGAAAAATGAATGGGATTTATAAATGTATATTGATGCATTTTAAAATCATCTTTCTCATATATGCTCGTTTTGTATTTCTAAAATTGATCATGTTGTCTTTGAATTTGCGTTCCATTTTGGATTCGAATAAATTGACTGGGCCGAACTTCTTGGACTAGCTTAGAAACTTGAGAATTGTTCTCAAGGTGGAAAAGCTTGCGTATGTCCTCGAAGCACCTCTTCCCGCACATCCTAGTGACAATGCAACTCTGGACCAATTGTTGGCCTATCAGAAACATGTGAGTGATTCTGAACAAATGAGTTGCATCATGCTAGCCACGATGGAACCCAAGCTACGAAAGCAGCATGAGCATATGGATGCTCATATCGTAGTCCTTCATCTTTGTGAGTTGGTTGATGAGCAAGTGAGATTCGAAGGTTCAAGTCTCAGCTCCTCTTCACCTCCGAGATGCTAGGAGGTTCATCTGTATGCTCAATATGAAGACCGTGAGTCTTCGAGAAGCATGAGCGAGGGGCGATCTTTGTTAGTTGATTCCTCGAAGAAAGGTTCTAAGAGGAAGTCAAAGGAACAGCATAAGGGAAAGAAGAGAAGGGCTAAGAAGGTAGAACTAGCACAAAAGGAAACTTGCCATCATTATGGCAAGGAGAGACATTTAAGAAGAAAGTGCAAGATTTATCTTGAGTCCGTGAAGAAGGATAAGGCATCGGATGCCCCATCTTCTTCAGGTATCTTCTTTATTGATTGTCATTCTATTTCCTCAGACACTTGGGTATTCGATACTGGGTGTGGCTCACATATATGTAATGACATACATGGGCTAAGGAATAGAAGAAGACTCGTCAAGGGAGAGTCAAATTTGCGTGTTGGGAATGGAGCAAAGGTTGCTGCACTCGCCATCGGAACGTATTTGTTGAAACTCCCTGCAGGACTTGTCTTAGAACTGGACAATTGCTTTTATATTCCTTCGTTGATAAAGAACATCATTTCTATTTCTTGTTTAAATAGAAATGGTTTCCATTTGACGTTTAGTAACAATTGTTGTTACATAACTTTGAATGGGGTTCTTTATGGGACTGGAACTTTAAGCAATGGTGTTTATACGTTGGACGTATCCAGTGACATTTGCAATATCGAAGCGAGCAACAAGCGTGCTCGAAAGGATAATCAAATAGACTCCTACATGTGGCATTGTCATCTTGGCCATGTAAGCAAGAAACGCATGTCCGAATTACACCGATGTGGAATTCTGGAATCGTTTGAATTGGATTCATACGATACATGCGAATCATGCTTAAAAGGCAAGATGACTAAGTTACCTTTTACGGGAAAAGGTGAACGAGTGGGAGAGTTACTAGGTCTAATACATACTGATGTATGTGGACCTATGTCAACTCAAGCTTTAGGAGGCTATAGCTACTTCATTACCTTCACCGATGATCACTCACGGTTTGGGTATGTGTGCTTGATGAAACACAAGTCTGAAGCCTTTGAAAGGTTCAAAGAATTCAGAAATGAAGTAGAGAAACAACATGACAAAAGTATTAAAATACTTCGATCGGATCGAGGTGGTGAACACTTAAGTCAAGAGTTTCTTGATTATCTAAGAGACAATGGAATATTGTCTCAATGGACTCCGCCCTATACACCACAGTATAATGGTGTATCTGAGAGGCGTAACCGGACCTTGTTGGACATGGTCAGGTCAATGATGAATCATGCAACTCTTCCCAAGTCCTTTTGGGGCTATGCACTTCAGACAGCTGTTTACTTGTTAAACAGAATGCCAACCAAGGTAGTCTCAACTACTCCATATGAGATATGGAATAGTAAGAAACCTCATGTATCTTACTTGAAGATATGGGGTTGTCCTGCTTATGTGAAGCGGACTGTATCAGACGTAAGTCTGATAAATGTCTATTTATTGGATACCCTAAGGAAACAAGGGGTTACCAATTCTATCATCCTGTGGAACAAAAGGTGTTTGTTTCAAGGCATGCTGTGTTTCTAGAGAAAGAGTTTCTCTTGCAAGAAATCAGTGGGAGTGTCGTCGAGCTTGAGGAGGCTCGAGAGACTCAAATAGACATTAATGAGATACCTGGTGAAGCACAACAGCCGACAACTCATAGTGATGAGCAATCGGCTGGACCTATTGTAACACCACATCTTCGTAGATCTGGTAGAACACGCAATATTCCTGAGAGATATGGATTTCTCGTAAGTGAATCGAACAACGTGTTACTCATTGATGATGAGGAGCCTACCAGTTATGAAGAAGTGTTGACAAGTTCAGAAAGGGATAAGTGGCTTGGTGCCATGAAGTCGGAAATGGATTCCATGTACGAAAACCAAGTTTGGAACTTGGTTGACCCACCTGAAGGCATAAAGCCTATAGGGTGCAAGTGGGTTTTCAAGAAGAAAACCGACATGGATGGTAATGTGATTACCTATAAGGCTAGATTGGTGGCGAAGGATATCGTCAAAAACAAGGTGTTGATTATGACGAAACCTATTACGTAGCTATATCTTAAATCCATTCGGATGCTCCACGGCCATAGCGGCTCATTATGATTATGAGATATGGCGGATGGATGTGAAAACGACTTTCCTTAATGGAAACTTGCTCGAGGCGTGTATATGATACGACCGAGGTTTCACATCGGTTGATAAAACCAAGGTATGCAAGTTGCGACGATCCATTTATGGATTGAAGCAAGCATCCAGGAGCTGGAATATCCGTTTTGATGAGACAATCAAAAAGTTTGATTTCTCACAAAATCCAGACGAACCTTGTGTGTACAAGAAGGTTAGTGGGAGTACAATCGTGTTCCTAGTATTGTATGTCGATGACATATTACTTATAGGAAACGATGTGTCAATCTTACAGTCAGTTAAGGTTTGGTTATCCAAGACATTCTCCATGAAAGACCTGGGAGAAGCAACCTACATCCTTGGGATTAAGATCTATAGAGATAGATCGAAACGGTTGCTTGGTCTTTCGCAGTCTACATATATAGGCCGAGTGCTAAAGAGGTTTAGCATGTCGGAATCCAAGAAAGGTTATCTGCCCATCAGGCATGGGGTACACCTTTCGAAGTCTATGTGTCCGCACACAGAAGACGAGAGGATTTGCATGAGTAAGATTCCCTATGCATCCGCAATAGGATCTATCATGTATGCTATGTTATGTACAAGGCCCGATGTATCGTACGCTCTGAGTGTCACGAGCAGATACCAGTCTGATCCAGGAATGGATCATTGGGTGACTGTTAAGACGATCCTTAAGTACTTAAGAAGAACTAAGGATGCGTTCCTAATATATGGAGAAGGGTACATGGTGATACGTGGGTATACGGATGCCAGCTCCAGACAGACAAGGATGATTCCATGTCTTAGTCTGGGAATGTATTCACCTAGAATGGAGGGCGCAATAAGTTGGAAAGGTTCCAAGCTTGACACTATAGCGGATTCTGCCACTAAGGCAGAATACGTTGCAGCTTTGGAAGCAGCAAAGGAAGTGGTTTGGATCAAGAAGTTCATCTATGAACCTGATGTGGTCTCATCAATGATCCAAACATGTGCTTCGCCGCTATCATCTTATCAGAAGAGATCATAAGTAGGAACGAAATACAAATCGAGAAAATTCCCACTGAAAGGAACTTAGCGGATCCTTTGACTAAAGCATTACCTCAAAGTAAGTTTGAGGGTCATGTTGGTGCTTATGGTATTGGATACCGTAGCGATTGGCATTAGGCCAAGTGGGAGTCTGTTAGTAATATATGAGAGATGTCCTAAGGCAATCGCCTTATGTATGAACCATTTATATGATAAATGAAGATTCACTATTTGAGTATACATGTTTTATGTATTTGATTGGATCTTAAACTCATTTACTGAATGTCCACGATACGATTCACAGCATGAGAGAATTTGTGATTGGATCACAACTAGTGAGTATCTCTACATGTGTAATTGTGATGTATCGGAATTATCCTTAGTCGATGAATTGATGAATCTGGACACCATCAATTCTGTTGAGACTAGCACGAGGTATACTCCTTGGTGTATCCAAGCAGCTGATTCTCACTGGCTGGAGACATAGTGATGTCCGGAGTTAATCGTGGATGCTAGTTATGGTAACTAGTTCATTGGGGTGACCAGCCGTAAGACTTTATATGGTTCTCTGCATATATAGATATGTCAATGAAGTTCTTACTGTGGCTTAAGTGCG
Source organism: Wurfbainia villosa (assembly GCA_025175895.1). Taxonomy (NCBI): domain Eukaryota; kingdom Viridiplantae; phylum Streptophyta; class Magnoliopsida; order Zingiberales; family Zingiberaceae; genus Wurfbainia; species Wurfbainia villosa. The sequence continues at coordinate 85,286,852 of CM046001.1, forward strand.
ATGTTCCTTTGACTTGCGGTATTCAAGTCATCTTGATCATGGAGACTTATGCTTTGACATCTTAAGCAAACATCTCCGAGGAGATGTGGACCCGGGATGATTGGGTATAAGTCGAAGTGATCGAAGGTGTTTGAATAGCCTATAAAGGATTCACCACTCCTTGCGAGGAGATGTATACCCATGGCCTCTCGTCGGATTGTTACTAAAGTCTTTGGCCAAAGCATTACATGTTTAGAGTAAAGTACTCTTCAATACATGTGAAGTAACTAGAATCCGTAGGACGAGGAAATGATACTTGGGCTAGGTGTGACGTAGTCAGCCTAGTGGGGACTGACACAATAGACCATGTCCTGAACCAAGTGGGTATAAGATGAGTGAAGGGAATGGGGCACGATTCATTCGAAAGCATCAAGGGTTTCGTAAATAGTTCGATCAACCGTTGATCTTTTCGGTTAATTGGGGATCATGATGTACTACTAGGTGCCACTCATGATCGTTCTATAATTAATGGTTAATTATAGACGGCCAACATAAACCGAGAACCTATTTGGTCACACGCAGTGTAATCCAAAGGATTTAAAACGAGCTTGAGAATGGGATTCTCAGACCGAGAGAAACTATGTTTGGTTGGACCAAACATAAAGCGAGCATGAAATTGTTTCAGTCGCAATGGAAGCGTGGATGGGCAGTGTCTTATGAAGACATAATGGATGGACCAAAATGGTTTGGTTCTAATCCAATGGATGAGGATAAACCAAAGGGTTTGGTTTATTTTAAACGAATGAACCAAAAGTTGGTTCGGTTCGTTTTAACTTAAAATAAACCATCATGGTTTGGTTTATTTTAACTTATCCTAATGGAGCGGGTTAACGGGCTTTATGGATATGATCCATTAACCATTAAGAGAATTAGTTCTCTATAAAAGAGGGCTTAAGGGATTGTTAAACCCTAATCCAAAATCAAAACCCTAGCCTCCAAGGAGTTGCCGCCCAACCTGGTTGTGCCGCCCAACCTCCTTGCCGCCCAGCTTGATTGTCTTTGCCGTCTAGCTCCTTGCCGGCGTCCAAGCTCCAGCCGGTGAACCTCCGGCGACCCTCCGGTGATCTCCTATAGGTTTGGCATCAAGGTGAGGCTTTTCTCTCCTTGTTTTGGCCGGCGCCTACTCCTCCACCAAGCTGTCCAGTTTTCTGGACAGCTTCTCCCTCGCCGGGCGTCGTTTGGACGACGGTTAGTGCTCCGACAGCGGCTAACTTACCGGGGATTTGATCTCCGGTAATCCTCTGAGGTGGAGGACGAAGGATTCGTCAAACGGTTGACGAACACCTCTCCGGAGAAGCGAGTTTTGAGAACTCGTTTTGGATCCGAATTTGGATTCGGATCGTGATCATCTCTCGATCACGTCGTCTTCAACACGAGGCTAGTAACCCGTACGAAGACGAAGCTCGTGACTTAGCGAAGTCATCCCGAGGAGCTCGGCGTGGATACGGATAGAGACGATTCTTACGAGGATCGTTCCGGTTGATGCCGTTCCCGCTACACGTCATACGGAAGGTATAACGTAGTTTAAATTTCCTTTTATTGCAAATTTTAATTTACGGTTATGTCTACACTTGTTGTAATAGCATGCGTGTGTTGTGTGTGTTGTAATAAATAGGAGTATTTATTATTTTTATTGCTTCCGCTGTGCTCATGTTTACGAAACATGATCGAACACACACACGCCGCGGTGCCGAAAACCCAACAGGTTAGAGTCCATTAGAATACTTTTAGCATATGCCTACTATATGGGTTTCAAACTTCATCAAATGGATGTCAAATCGGCATTCCTAAATGGGTTTATTAAGGAAGAGGTGTATGTAGAACAACCTCCCGGGTTTGAAAATACGGACTACCCAAACCATGTATACAAGCTTAGGAAAGCCTTATATGGTTTGAAACAAGCTCTCCGGGCTTGGTATGAAAGATTGTCATCTTTCCTAATCTCTAAGGATTTCAAAAGGGGTAGTATAGATCAAACTCTCTTTATAAAGTCAACATCTAAGGACATCTTTGTAGCCCAAGTATATGTTGATGACATTATCTTTGGGTCAACAAATGATGAACTACTTCAAGACTTTATTAAAAATATGGAGAAAGAATTTGAAATGAGTCTAGTTGGGGAATTAAATTTCTTCCTAGGTTTGCAAGTTAAATAAACAAGTGAAGGAATTTACATTTATCAAACAAAATATGCTAAGGAAATGATTAAGAAATTTGGTTTGGAAAATGCTAAGGTAGTGTCAACTCCAATGGCAACCAATACTAAAATAGATAGTGATAGTGAAGGAAAACAAATAGATCTTACCCTTTATAGGAGCATGATTGGTAGCCTCTTGTATTTAACCGCTAGTAGACCCGACATATTATTTGCGGTTGGTATGTGTGCTAGGTATCAATCATGTGCTAAGGAATCTCATTTAGTTGCCGTTAAAAGAATTTTAAGATATGTCAAGGGCACACTAAATGTAGGTCTATGGTACCCTTGTGCTTCGTTCAGTTACGTATTGCTAGTATGGAGTTAAGTCAAAATCTAAGGTTTCAAAAGAAGTAGCCTTCGGTAGTATCGAGGCCAATTCCTTGGGTCTTCCCTAGTGAGTTGGAGTAGTAGGAAGCAACCTCGTGTTGCTTTATCCACCACCGAGGCCGAATATGTGGCTATGGGTGGTTGTGTAGCTCAACTCTTATGGATGAAACATACATTAGAAGATTATGAGCTATCTTACTCCAACATGAAAGTATTTTGTGATAATGTGAGCACCATTAACTTGACCAAAAATCCGGTGCATCACTCTAGGACCAAGCACATTGAAGTGAAGCATCACTTCATTAGAGACCATGTGGCTAATGGGGATATTTAGCTTAATTATATTGAATCCAAGTCCAACCTAGCCGATATATTTACCAAGGCTCTCCCCGAAGTAGAATTTTCATCACTTAGGAGAGAACTTGGAATGTGCTTGGTTGAGTGAAGGTATAGGTTTGCATGATCCTATAGAAATACTAGGTTAACCATCTCACAAAATACCTAAGAAACCATGCTTTTTGTATTAAGTCACCTAGACAACATGTGAGATGAGTTCCGGTTACGTATTGCTCATCATGCTTGTTATGATGCATTACTATGGACTAAAGTGTCATCTAGAGACATTAATCCTTAATTAGACCAATCATTGGGAAGGCTTATACACAATTGATGTGCATATAGCTCCAAGAACATGATTGGAAATGTCAAATAAAACATATTTTAAACTATGTTTATCATACTTTGAAAAATAGTTTTTAAGTGAATCACAAAAGTGATACAAAGTTTGAAAAATTTTAGAACCTTTTGCTAGTTTCCAAATTTGTATCAATATTGAAATATGGAAAACATATATTTTTCAAAATATTTTTCCTTGATAAAGTATGATTTCAGAAATGTGTACACAAATTTTCATGATTTTTCAAGGTTTCTAGAATTTTTGACGCATTTCTGAATTTGGACTAAAAAGGTTGATTTTCGTATTACAGGTATAGCAGTCGACTGGTTCAGAAACCAGTCGACTGATACACTGTGTTTTCGAAAAATTAGCCTCATTTTCTGAGGTTTAGTGTATTGTTGATATCCTAAAGAAATAGCATGATAGTATTGAGTATAAACAACGTGTATGGCTGTTTAATGTCGTGTTTTAGGGGGAGTTTCACAAAATATATCTTTCTCCTCCAAAATTTACATTGTTGGTGCAAAGTTAGGATTTAAACTTTCAAATTGTTTGATGAATTTAGCTCCACATGTATTTTATTCATCATAATCTATATCTTGGATTAAGGGGGAGTTAAAATTTTTAAATCTATGCCTTAGTTCAAGATTGTTAAACACTCAATCTTATCATATATGTTTTTTCTCTTTTTGATGTATGTCAAAGGGGGAGAAGAAATGTTTAAGTTAGAATTGGAATTGGATATATGATGTGATAATATGCGTATCTTTAAAAGACCTAACTTAAATGATTGCCAATCATCAAAAAGGGGGAGATTGTTGGTGCAACAATGCCCCAAGCATTTATATGTTTTGATGTTTGGATAATCATCTAAGTTAGGAAACAATTTGTGATCTAAATTGTGATGATGTTTAAGTGACATGGAAATCCAAGTATGAAGACTTGGTGAAAGAAAAGTCCAAGGTAAAGGTTTGGCGAAATAAGACCAAGCATGTTGTCTTGGCAGTATTAAGTCCAAACAGACCTTGGCAAAGAGAGTCCAAAAGCAAGTCTTGGCAGTGTAAGTCCAAGCATGTAGACTTGGCGGGATAAAGTCCAAGCACGCTTTGGCAAAGGAAAACTCTAGACATGACAAAACCAAAGAAGCTCTTGGAAGCAAAGCGCAAAGGATGAACAAGTTGCGGACTCGGAGGGATCCTAGAGGCGCAATCCTTAAGGAAGAGCTAGGAGGTTAAGTCTAGGTCTAGGGGGTGAAATCAAGTGTGAAATATGCACACTTGATGAGTATCGATCGGCCCGTCGATGTATCGATCGTGAGTGCTCGGAGTCGGTGAAACCACGACCATTAGTCGGCTTGTGACCAAAGCGGTCGTGATGTTGCAATCGATCGGCCCGGCGATGTGATCGGTGATAAAGCGTAAAGCGAGCACAGAATGGAGTCGCACTCGACTGCGACCGTGATCACTCGACTGATCACTCCATCAGTCGACTGATGGAGGGATCAGTCGACTGATGAAAGTGTCGTTGGATGAAACGACTCTGAATCCCGCGAATCCGACTATTCAGAAGTCGTTAACCATGCCAGCAGTCGACTGATGCTGTACATCAGTCGACTGATCGTGCTCCAATGGGAAAATCAGCCTCTTCTCTATAAAAAGAGGGCTGGTGGAGGTTTTTGGGGTTAATGCTTATTCTCTAATCCTTCTCAAGAGCCTCCACGAATTCTCTAGCTTTCTAAGTGATTTAAATCTCCTCCTCTTCTCTCTAAGCTTAGATCTTCATTCTTTGTAAAGAAGAGGAGTTGTGTTGTAAAGAAAGCTTATTAGTGGATTTGCTTGGATTGATCCACCTTAAGGATCGCCGTGGAGTAGGAGCGCTATCTCCGAACCACGTAAAAGGCTTTGTTTGCGTTTGTTATTGTTTTTACATATATTATTGTGTTTGCTTCCGCTAATCATTTCTTGTAGAAACCGAAAAATGCTATTCACCCCCCTCTAGCTTCCAAACGATCCCTAACAAGATTTAGATGGATTAAATCAATATGCCCGGTAAGTTGGGAAATGATATTATTTACATGGTGTGTCGTTGATTATAGGAGGAAACCGTGTCCTATATATTAGGTTGATGATGTCCTCTTGAGGAGCTCATGAGGTTCATCATGTAAACCCAGCTGGTTGACTTAGTCAACATGATGATAAGGTTGAGTGGTACTACTCGAGGAGTTAGATGTTAATTAAATGATGGTCAGTAAATCAATTAATTGATGGACATTCGATATCTTAAACACGGGGAGATGAATGTACAAATGATATATGGAGCCAATACTAATTTATGGGGTTGGTGAGGTAGTTCAATGATGATCCTCTAGTGGAATGGAACATTATTGATGGATCAAGTTTGTGTGGTTCCGATCCATCGGGTGGCCAAGATCCAACTCCTCCTTATGGTCCCTATCGTTGCCTAATATAATCCTCATGAAGTCTAGATCCAAGAATATAAAACAAAACTCTAGAATCAACGGTTGGGATTAAATCCCTAGATCCGATGGTTAGGATAAAACCCTAGAACCAATGGTTGGGATTAAATCCCTAGATCCGATGGTTGGGATGAAACCCTAGAATCGACGGTTGGGATTAAATCCCTGGATCCGACGGTTGGGATGAAACCCTAGATCCGACGGTTGGGATGAAATCCTAGATCCGACGGTTGGGATGAAACCCTAGATCCGATGGTTAGGATAAAACCCTAGATCTGACGGTGGAGATTAAATCCCTAGATCGGATGGTGGAGATTAAAGGAGGCTTAAGCCCAATTCTATAAATAGAGGGCTTAGGTTGGGCGGCAAGAATGGTTCAATTGGAGTTAGGGTTTTAGGTTGGGCGGCTAGGGTTTGGAAGCTTTGGCTTGGGCGGCAACTCTTGGACAAGAAGCCGGCGCCCATCTTCTTCCAACAAAGTGTGGCCGGCGCCCATCTTCTTCCATCAAGTTGTGGCCAGTGCCCATCCTCTTTGTTCCCTCTCTCATTCCTTGGCCGGAAGCAACCTCTCTTCAAGGTTGGCCAGCGTTCATTCCTCCATTTTCTCCAAGGTGGCCGGCGGTTCTCCATACACTGGTGGCCGGCGCTTCATCCATTCATTCCTTGGCCGGCGGTTACATCAAACTCCCTTGCTTGGTGGCCGGTTCTAGAAAGGAAAAGTTTTGTTTGTTCTTCTCTTTGTTCACAGCAAACAAGGAAGGGAAGAACGCGATCTAGAAGACTTCTACTCATGGAGGATCTGTTGGGTTTTTCCGAGCCACAAAAACCGCTTTTTGCGTTGCGGAAACCTCGGAAGCCCCGGCCACGGATCCGTGCGAAGTATAAAATATAAAACTAACATGTATGTGTTTAATACCTTTAGATCTACTCTAGATCTACATGATAAGAAGTTACCCTCGATGCGATGCCCTTCGCAAATCCCGCTCGTCCAAAAGGTTCGCCGGAACTCGAGAGTATCAAGTGCACACTCCTCTATTGGTATCCACACAAGCAATAGGTGGAGAAAAATACCTTAGAGTGTGCTAGCACCCTTTAGGAATTTCGGCCAAGGAGGTTGGGAGAGCTTGAGAGGGTGTTCCAAGGAAGAAGATGAAGTTGTGTAACTCACAAAATCAATTCCATCTAATGGAATAAGTGGTTGGCCACTTCATGGAGAGGAGGTTACATGCATGCATGTAACTCCCATGACCCTTGGTCTCCCTCATGATGTGGCACCAATTGACAAAGTCAATGATGATGTGGAGCATCATCATTGGCCGGCCATGCCAAGTCATCATCATGACATGGCATTTGGTCAAGTCAAACTTGACCTTTCATCTTCCCTCTCAAGTCAAGTCAAACTTGACCTCTAATCTCCCATGGTTGATCAAATCTAACCACTTGACTCAAGTCAATTTAATTTAATGAATCTCTATTCATTAATTTAAATTGATTTAATGAATCAAATATAAATTAGACTCATTCAACACTTGAATCAACTTGAGTCTAACTCAATTAGTCTAATTTGGATTACTCTTAATCCAATTTGGTTCATCCCATGAACCTAATCCTCATGGTTCATCATATGAACCTAATCTCCATCTAATTGCTCTTATGTGTGTGACCCTATAGGTTCTTGTAACATTGGCAATGTCCCTAAACCAATTTAGGAACATAAGCAATGAGCGGTATCTAGCAACACATCATTGCTACCCAAGTTACAAGAATGTTGAGCTCCAACATCACCTTTGTGACTACTAATTGTGACTCTCACAATATGTGACAATGTCCCTCTATCCTTGACATCTAGATTGACCAATCGAGGCATAGACTGTGTCATCCTCGGTACAATCTAAATCTTGATCTCCAAGTAGACTCACTCTAATCAAATGAGCTCAATATCTCATATTGACTCATTTGGGCATGGCCATGCACTTCGTGGTCTCACTCTATCAAGAATATCGATGTCACCCCCGTCATATAGGAGGGATAGATCCCATCTACATCACTCACATCCCTCCGCATAATTTGTTACATACCCAGTAATCGCCTTTATAGTCCACCCATTTACGGGTGACGTTTGATGAAGCCAAAGTATGCAACTCCTTATGTAGGGAACCATGGTGACTTCAGGTCTAAGGACTAATAGTCATACTAATAGCCACATGAGAAAGTATATGACACTCATATAACGATCCATGATACTTTCTCATGGTGGGTCATTCAATATACATTCTCCAATGCATACCCATGTGTCAACTTGATATCTCATATCCATGACTTGTGAGATCAAGTCATCTTGTTGACCTACATGCTAGTCTCTACGCATTAACATTGTCCCTGAATGTTAGTACTCGACTAGGAATGATTAAGAGTAGTGTTCTCTATATCATCTCATTATCGATTCAACCAATCGATTGATATAGATAAGAACCTACTACTCAAGGACATTATTATATTTAGTTATTTGACACCAATACAAGTAAATATAATAACCATGCCTTTATAAATAGGAATATGATAAAATAAAGTCCATACAACAATCATCACATGATTGGCTCTAGGGCTTTCACTAACAATCTCCCACTAGCACTAGTGCCAATCACCGTAGTATCTAATACCCAATGACCTAGTGTGACCATCATGCTTTTTCGTACAAAGCCTTGGTCAAGGGATCTGCGATGTTAGCCTTTGTGGGGGGTACTCAAATCTTCACAATCTCGAATGAGATGGATGCACCGATATATATTCGACCTCTGTTGTAGAATCAACAACTGTGTCCTGCTTGGAACTCTTCCAGCTCACAGCGCCACCATTCAAGCAAAACACGAACCCTGACTGCGATCTATAATCATCACAGTCGGTTTGGAAGGCTGCATCATTGTAACCCTTTCTGACTAGCTCCTCATCGCCTCGAATATCAAGAAATATTCTTTAGTCCTTCTAAGTACTTAAGAATATTCTTGGCTACTATCGATGGCGCTCACGGATCATTTGGTATCTACTCGTCATGCTCAAAGCATCACGAGACATCGAGATAATTACATAGCATGGCGTACATGATAGATCCTATAGCGGATCGTAAGGATCTTATCCATGCGGTCTCTCTCCTCTCTAGAAGAGGGACTTTGAGTCTTGAAAGACTCACACCATGTGACATCGCAGTCCTTTCTTGGAATTACATGGCAAACCAAGTAATACCATGTCAATGTATGTACTCGACTTAGGCCAAGCAATCTCTTAGATCTATCTCTATAGATCTTGATGCCTAGAATCTGTGCTTCACCTAAGTCTTTCGTTGAGAAGCGCGTCCCGACCAAGTCTTCTGTATGTAGCGAAGGATGTCATTCCCAATAGCGATATGTCATCCACATACAATACAAGGAAGACAAGCTGTGTTCCCATTAACCCTCTTGTAGACCACGGGGTTCATCTTCATTCTTGATGAAACCAAAACTGTTTGATCGCATCATCGAATCGAAGATTCCGGCTCAGAAGCTTGCTTTAGCCCATAAATGGACCTTTGCGGCTTGCATACCTTCCCGATTATCTTTGTGGATCTACAAAACCCTCGGGTTGTGTCATGTACACATCCTCGAGTAAGTTTCCATTCAGAAATGCGCGGTTTTGACATCCATCGCGGATCTCATAATCGTGGTATCTTTGCAATAGCAAGCAAGATCGAATGGACTTAAACATCGCCACTGGAGAAAAGGTTTCATCATAGTCAATACCATGAATTTGCTTGAAACCTTTAGCCACCAATCGGCCCTTATAGGTATGCGTAAGTCCATCCATGTCAGTCTTTCTCCTAAAGACCCACTTACACCCAATGGGTTTGACCCCTTCAGGTGGATCAACCAAAGTCCATACTTGGTTGGTGTACATGGATTCCATCTCGGATCTCATGGCCTCTAGCCATTTCTCAGAATCTGGGCTCATCACAGCTTCCTGATAGGAGGTAGGCTCATTCTCAATGAGCATTACATCATCATGGTCAGACAAGAGAAATGAATATCTCTCAGGCTGACGACGTACCCTATCAGATCTGCGAAGAGGTAGGTCTACATGAACAGGTGGTTGTTCCACAACTCTTTGTGCAATAACCTCATCACCCACAACACTTTGTGGTTCCTGTTCAACCTCCATCAAGGCCTCAGTGCTATGGTCCTTATCTTGAATTTCTTCAAGATCGAAGGTACTCCCACTAGTTTTTCTAGAAACAAAATCCCTTTCTAGAAAAACTCAGTCTTTACCACAAACACTTTGTCTTATTTGGGAATGTAAAGTAATATCCCTTTGTATCCTTGGGATATCCAACAAAATAGCACCTATCGGACTTGGGTCCCGGTTTATGCGAGACTTGGCGTCGAGCGTAAGCCTCACAACCCCAAATCCTCATGAAAGACATCTTGGGATTTCTCCTGTCCATATCGTATATGGTGTCTTTATCACGACCTTGGATGGTACACGGTTAAGGGTAAAGGCTGTTTGTGTCTAGAGCATATCCCCAAAAGGATATAGGAAGATCTGTGACTCATCATAGATCGTACCATATCTAATAAGTCACGATTCCTCCTTCGGATACACCATTCCCAGGTGGTGTTCTAGGAGGAGTGAGTTGGGATAGAATCCCACACTCGGCTAGATAGTCACGAAACTCATGGCTAAGGTATTCACCACCTCGATCGATCAAGTATCTTAATACTCTTGCCAAATGGTTTTGTACTTCATTCTTGAATTCTTTGAACTTTTCAAAGGATTACGATTTATGTGTCATAAGATACACATAACCATATCTCTTGAAGTCATCAGTAAATGTAATGAAGTACACTGTAACCACCTCTATAGACAACATTGAAAGGACCACATACATCACTATGTATAAGTCCTAACAAATCTGTTGCTCTTTCTGTGTCCACTAAAGGGAGTCTTGGTCATCTTGCCTAAAAGGCAAGACTAGCATGTCTCATATGATTCAAAATCAAATGAGTCTAGCGACCCATCCTTATGGAGTTGAGATAAGCGACTCTCATTTATGTGACCTAGCGACAATGCGGAGATAGGTTTGGTTCAACTCATTTGACTTGAACCTCTTGGTACTTATGTTATAGATAGGGCTCTCTAAGTCTAGAAAGTAGAGTCCGTTCATTAGAGGTGCACTACAATAGAACATATCATTTAAATAAAAGAACAACATTTGTTCTTTATTATAAATGAAAATCCTTTCTTGTCCAAACAAGAAAGCTGAAATGATGTTCTTGGTTAAGCGGGCACATAACAACATTCATCTAATTCTAATACAAGCCCGGAGGGCAAAGATAGATCATAAGTTCCTCTGACAGAACTCTTGCTCCATTGCCTACTCGTAGGTCCACCTCGCCCTTTGTCAATGCCTTACTATTTCTCAGCGCCTGCACATTGGTACAAATGTGAGATGCACATCCGGTATCTAATACCCATGATGAAGAAATAGATAGATTGACTTCTATAACATTTATACCAGTAGAAGTCTCACTTCTCTTCTTCTTAAGATCTTCGGTATGCCTTGCGATTCACGCTTCCGATGTCTGCTTCCTTGCGGTGGAAGCAAGCCCCTTCCTTGGCTACCCCTCCTTTGGGTTTAAGTTCTTTGCCTTTGCCCTTGGCAGGACTTTCCCTTACCTTTAGGCTTGCCCTTGCCTTTCTTCTTGCACCATCAAAATGGTGTCGATTACCCTTCTTAAGGTTAAGCTCAGTGATTCTCAACATCTTTGAGCATTTCAATTTCATTCATGTTATAATTCATGACAAATTGATTGAAGGCTTGTGGCAAAGATTGCAAGATCATCGTGGCGGCTCTTGGCAGTGGGAATCCGGCCTTTGTAGGTTTCTCGTACCCAATCATCTTGAGTACATATGTACCTACGGAGTCCCTTCTTGCATTTTGGACCCAAATAATGCCTTAGAGACTTCATATCTCTCATGCCTAGCTTGTCCTTGATATAGTTGGAAGATGTCCAACCATATCATAAGCATTCATGAACTCGTGTTGCTTACAGGCTCGAGTTTCATGGTCGTGAATTAGACATGACACATCTAATGCATCATCTTGATGCTTCTTGTAAGCATCTTTGTCAGCTCGCGAGGCAGTGGCAGGAGGTGCCTCTGGAATGGGCTGCTCCAGGACGTACAACTTCCTTTCTTGGGTGAGAACAATTCTCAGGTTCCTGTACCAGTCCAGGAAATTTGCTCCATTGAGCTTGTCCTTCTCAAGGACAGAACGCAGAGAGAGAGAGTGTTCGTGTTTGTCGACATAGTTATCTACAACATACAATGCAGAGAATTAATATCATATTCCTTTTATCATTTAATTAGGCCTTTAATCAAATGATGCTCCCACTGAATTATAGGAATTTTGTAGAATCGAGTTATGGATGTGGTCAAACCACATTACTAGATTCATACAAACTAGCTATAATTCTTGCGGGACAAGATCCACATCATACTAAGCCTTGAGTTAGCTTTGGCTAAATCGCCCAAGACTTAGTACGATCGGTGGGTAACACATTACCGATTACATCTCTATGCAACTCTTGTTTATAGGATTAAGACCCACATTTACAAAAGACCTTGAGTTAGCTTTGGCTAAATCGCCCAAGATTTAGTGTAAATGCGATCTTAACCTATCTTTCCAACGATTGGAATATGCCTATAGTTCTACTCGATCCAATTGAGTTAACTAGTTTTGCTCAATCTAATTGAGCTTACTCTAACTCGAGTCGTGATAGGCGGGACCAAGATTGTCCCTCCGCACCCTACCAAGATAATATGTGTTGCTCTGCTTTGGCAGATTCAACAACAACAAATGATCGAGGTAGTGATGGGTATCAAGGCTCGGTAGGCATTTTCGAGTTGATTCGATTATGATCTAATCTAATCGTAATGTGTATCTTATACGCATTTAGGCCTTTATTATCCTATATTAGCATGCATCATATACATACATTAATTATTCTAGCATGCATCATATACATACAAGAAAATTAACCTAGCATGCATCATATACATACATTAATTATTCTACTAGCATGCATCACATACATACAAGCAAAAATCAATTAAATATATATATATATATATATATATATATATATATATATATATATATATAATTAAATGTGATATAGTCATGGCCCTACTACGATCTTCTCAAGCCAATGAGAAGATCGGACGGTCAACCTAAGGCTAGCGGCTTCTCCAAGCGCTTCCTTTGACCGCCATGTGTCGTCGTCACCCTTCTCGTAAGCTCGTCTTCAAGTGGACTTTCCACCGCTCCATTTTTGTACATTACAAATATGAAACTCGAGTTACATTCGAGTCTAAAACTATTTACAACTAGAATATTAAAAGAATAGGTCTGTGGCAGCGGTCATGAAACACTTTACAACACGCCTGACCACAAAAGCGGCACGCGAGCCGTATTATGAATTACAACACATAATCCAATCCAATTGGGTTATTGGGCCATGACAATCACAGAATTATACATAATTCTAAATTATGTATATTTTACAGAAATTTCTATAATTTTTCCTAATTTATTTCAAATTTATGAGTCAACTCTCGTAGCGGTCGCTAAGCGGTTTAATGCGATCGCGGGACATGGCCCCTTTCGGGATAGGGGCAGCGCCCCTACTGCAAAATAAACTTGCGAGTGTCCTACAATGATCTTACAGCGACTTAAGTCACTGTCCCAAAAACCTAAGCGAGAACTACGATTGGAGAGTTTTTCTCGATGGTTGAAAGCCTACAGTGTCCCAACACTCGTTGCCCGACTCTCTGAAAAATACCCAAAAATTCTATAAAATAAGAAAATTTACAGAAACATATAAATCTGTAATTTTTATATCTAATACAAAAATTACAAAGACGAAACACATACATGCTTCGCACGTGGCTATGATACCACTGTTGGGTTTTTTCGAGCAGCAAAAACCGCTTTTTGCGTTGCGGAAACCTCGGAAGCCCCGGCCACGGATCCGTGCAAATTATAAAATATAAAACTAACATGTATGTGTTTAATACCTTTAGATATACTCTAGATCTACATGATAAGAAGTTACCCTCGATGCGACGCCCTTCGCAATTCCCGCTCGTCCAAAAGGTTCGCCGGAACTCGAGAGTGTCAAGTGCACACTCCTCTATTGGTATCCACACAAGCAATAGGTGGAGAAAAATACCTTAGAGTGTGCTAGCACCCTTTAGGAATTTCGGCCAAGGAGGTTGGGAGAGCTTGAGAGGGTGTTCCAAGGAAGAAGATGAAGTTGTGTAACTCACAAAATCAATTCCATCTAATGGAATAAGTGGTTGGCCACTTCATGGAGAGGAGGTTACATGCATGCATGTAACTCCCATGACCCTTGGTCTCCCTCATGATGTGGCACCAATTGACAAAGTCAATGATGATGTGGAGCATCATCATTGGCCGGCCATGCCAAGTCATCATCATGACATGGCATTTGGTCAAGTCAAACTTGACCTTTCATCTTCCCTCTCAAGTCAAGTCAAACTTGACCTATAATCTCCCATGGTTGATCAAATCTAACCACTTGACTCAAGTCAATTTAATTTAATGAATCTCTATTCATTAATTTAAATTGATTTAATGAATCAAATCTAAATTAGACTCATTCAACACTTGAATCAACTTGAGTCTAACTCAATTAGTCTAATTTGGATTACTCTTAATCCAATTTGGTTCATCCCATGAACCTAATCATCATGGTTCATCATATGAACCTAATCTCCATCTAATTGCTCTTATGTGTGTGACCCTATAGGTTCTTGTAACGTTGGCAATGTCCCTAAACCAATTTAGGAACATAAGCAATGAGCGGTATCTAGCAACACATCATTGCTACCCAAGTTACAAGAATGTTGAGCTCCAACATCACCTTTGTGACTACTAATTGTGACTCTCACAATATGTGACAATGTCCCTCTATCCTTGACATCTAGATTGACCAATCGAGGCATAGACCGTGTCATCCTCGGTACAATCTAAATCTTGATCTCCAAGTAGACTCACTCTAATCAAATGAGCTCAATATCTCATATTGACTCATTTGGGCATAACCATGCACGTGGTCTCACTCTATCAAGAATATCGATGTCACCCCGTCATATAGGAGGATAGATCCCATCTACATCACTCACATCCCTCCGCATAATTTGTTACATACCCGATGTCGCCTTTATAGTCCACCCATTTACGGGTGGCGTTTGTGGCCAAAGTATGCAACTCCTTATGTAGGGAACCATGGTGACTTCAGGTCTAAGGACTAATAGTCATACTAATAGCCACATGAGAAAGTATATGACACTCATATAACGATCCATGATACTTTCTCATGGTGGGTCATTCAGTATACATTCTCCAATGCATACCCATGTGTCAACTTGATATCTCATATCCATGACTTGTGAGATCAAGTCATCTTGTTGACCTACATGCTAGTCTCTACGCATTAACATTGTCCCTGAATGTTAGTACTCGACTAGGAATGATTAAGAGTAGTGTTCTCTATATCATCTCATTATCGATTCAACCAATCGATTGATATAGATAAGAACCTACTACTCAAGGACATTATTATATTTAGTTATTTGACACCAATACAAGTAAATATAATAACCATGCCTTTATAAATAGGAATATGATACAATAAAGTCCATACAACAATCATCACATGATTGGCTCTAGGGCTTTCACTAACAGGATCTTCGCCCACACGTCGTCCGCGAGGAGGATAGGCCATACGATCGAAGATCGTGAGGTATAAAAGTTTTACAACTTTATTTTCTGATCTTAGCATGTTCTTTTATGTGTTGATTATACAAGTGTGCATTTGTATATATTTTGTATAATCATGGACCCCGAAGACAAACACAAAAATCGGCGATCCGTCCGTCATCTCTTCCGCGACTAACCAACTAGAAGAGTTGTGTTGCTTGAACAACTAGTTTGTTCAAGCGATCACTCAAGTTGTTAGCACGATGATGAATTGGTTGTTCTTAGGAAACTCATCCCATCCGGATTAGTTTTTTCATTAGTAAAAATTTTAATCCGGGGACATGGGAGCCAATGAGCCTCCGAAGCAACTCCCTTCAAGTGGTATCAGAGCCATGGTTTCCGGTTTTGTGTGTTTTGGATTCGGTTAGTTTCATGCACATATCATATATTTAGTATGTTGGATAATAGTAGGTTGTGCGTAGGCTAACTTTTTGGTTGCAGGCATAAGATCCGACTATTATGGCTATTTGGTTGTATGTGATTATTTTGTGTGTGATTGTATGTATATTATTTGAATCATCGGGGTTGACGAGGCTAGATTAGTATTTAATTTTTGTAATTAAATACGGCATTGTTTAGCCGCTCATTTTAGTTTACTTTCGATCTAGATTATTTGTACACTCCTTCATGGAGTATAGGATCGATGGATGTAAATTAAAATGATATATCTCGGCTCGGATCTCTTTGGTGACTTGCGCACGGGAATAGGTGGAGCGGACGAGGTGGCGACACAATGGGATGCGTATTGGAGAACAATGCCATAATAGTTGGAAAAATTCTATTTTTCCATATTTATTGCTTATTTGTTTTATATGCATGTTGTGTATGCTTTAAAATTCCTCCGTTTCAATTTACTAAGTGGGAGAGGGATATTTTAATTAATTCCCGTGGCCTCTATTACAATTTGACGTGTGATGCAACAAACTTGTGTGTCGGCTCTGAGTGCCTTCCTCCTTGCAGACGGGTTTGTTTACGGATCACCAGGTCAAATAATGGTTATAGGAAATTATCTAGGAGCATGTGTACTTCTACAGCGGTAAGGCACATAATCCGAAATAATTCCCTTAGTATCGTGTAATGGTGCACACTTAGATGCAAATAAAAGTATCCTCCCCATCGGAGTCACTGCTTTTATTTGTAGGGCCAAAGAGGAACCAACTATTAATTTTATTTGTCAAAAGGGAAGGTTGACAAGATAATAAAATTAATGGGTAAAACCTCCTCTTACAAATGTAGAATTCGTATACGTCCACACAGCGTGGCATGCGATATTCTCGGTGTTTTGAGGTGTTGGTTGATTTCGGAATTTTATTGTTTTGAGGAATCAATAATATTTGAAATCTAATGTTTTGATCATTGTGATTCTTAGGTTTTTCAAATGGCTTTCAACCCACTTGCTGTGATATTAAAAGAAAATAAACTTACTGGACCAAACTATATTGATTGGAAAAGAAATCTGGATATTGTCTTAACTGCGGAGGAGTACAAATTTGTACTCTTCGAGGTCTGTCCTCCTAAGCCCACCGATGACTCTGATGAAAAGGAGAAAGAACGTTATAAGAAATGGATCAAGACAGATGAGATAGCGCGGTGTTACATTTTGGCATCTATGTCAAATGTGCTGCAACATCAGCATCAGGTCATGGCCACAGCTTATGACATGATGTTCAATCTCAAGGAACTTTTCGGACATCAGAGTAGGGCGGCTAGATAGGAGGCGATGAGAAACTTGATGACGACCACCATGATCAAGGGAACACCCGTTAGGGACCATGTTCTCAAGATGATGGCTCATCTTAATGAGATGGAAGTCCTCAGAGCTGAGATCGATGGGGAAACCCAGGTCGATATCATTCTTCAGTCTCTGCCTAAGAGTTTTGAGCAGTTCCGCCTCAACTACAACATGAACAAGAGGTTGTATTTGTTGGCGGAGCTTCTAATAGAACTCCAGGCGGCAGAGGGGCTTTTTCGTCAAAGCGCTCAAGCCATGGTCGCTCAGAAGGTTTCTTCCTCTAAACCGAAAGGTAAGAAGAAGAAGAAGCAAGGTGGAGCGAAGAAAGTGGCAAAGGGGACCTCGTGCAGAGTGAAGAAGCCGAAAGGCAAGTGCTTCACTTGCAAGCAGATCGACATCGAAGGCGGATCGCCTCACGAAAGAACAAAGGTATATCTTCTTGTTTAGTTGTTGAAACATGTTTAGCGGTGTTATCTACCAGTGCCTGGTGTGTAGATACAGGAGCCACTGATCATGTCTGCAATACTTTGCAGGGGTTCCAGGAAACCCGACGACTAGCTGAGGGAGAGATTACCGTCTTCATGGGCAATGCTTCAAAGGTGGCGGCTATTGCAGTGGGAGACGTTTATTTATCTTTTGATAGGAATAAAGTTTTGGTTTTGAGAAATTGTCTTTATGTACCTACTTTAAGATAGAATCTAATTTCAGTTTCTAAATTGTTCATGGATGGATATTCTGTATCTTTTAATGACAAAGTGGTTATAAAAAGGAATAGGGAGATTATCTGTTCTGGTACATTGGTTGGAAATTTATATACTCTTGAACCAAAAACTCCCACGATGCATATAGAAGTCAATAACTCATCTTCTAAGTCTAATAAGAGAAAAGAACCTTCGCAAATGAACCAGACATATCTTTGGCATCTAAGGCTTGGTCATATTAACCTAAGCAGAATTCAAAGGTTGATAGCTGATGAACCTTTGGGTTCATTAGTGTTGGAGGATCTCCCAACCTTCGAATCTTGCTTGGAAGGTAAAATGACCAAGAGGCCTTTCAAGGCCAAGGGGTATAGAGCCAAAGATGTGTTAGAATTGGTTCATTCTGATTTGTGCGGTCCTATGTCTATCCAGGCAAGAGGTGGTTTTGAATATTCCATCTCTTTTATAGACGATTATTCAAGATAAGGATACATTTACTTGATGCGCCACAAGTCTGAATGCTTTGACAAGTTCAAAGAATTCAAGGCTGATGTGGAGAACCGTCAAGGTAAGAGTATCAAGACCCTACGATCTGATCGTGGTGGTGAGTACCTCTTGGGAGAGTTTAGGAATTACTTATCAGAGGCTGGGATTCAATCTCAATTGTCTGCACAAGGCACACCCCAGCAGAATGGTGTAGCAGAGCGAAGGAATAGGACTCTTATTGAGATGGTCAGATCGATGATGAGTTATTCTGAGTTACCTATTTCGTTCTGGGGGTATGCGCTGGATACGGCAATGTATACTCTGAACTTGGTTCCATCTAAATCAGTACCTTCTACCCCTGTAGAATTGTGGACTGGGCGAAAGCCTAGTCTAAGACATATTCGGATATGGGGGAGTCCAAAGACATGTGCCAAGGTCGATGTCGTAAGTTGGAACCTCGCATGTATGTGCATGTTTGTTGGCTACCCTAAGGGAACGAAAGGTGGTTTGTTTTATAATCCTAGAGATCAGAGGGTGATCGTTAGCACGAATGCCAGATTTCTAGAGGAGGATTATGTAATGAACCACAAGCCCAAAAGTAGGATTGTTCTTGAGTAGTTGACAGGGGAAGTCCCGTCTTCAGTACCACCGGTACAAGAGGAGATACCACAAGTCACTGCACCACGTGTCACAGAGCATACACAGGAGGCACCTCGTCGTAGTGGGAGGGTTGTTAGACTACCCGAGAGATTCATGTTTTTGGGAGAGTCTTCGGACTTAGTCCCTGGTGAACATGAACCTGATCCCTAGACATATGACGATGCACTCCAAGATAGAGATGCGGTATCTTGGCAAAGAGCGATGAATTCAGAGATAGAATCTATGGATTCTAATCAGGTCTGGGAGATAGTATAGCCACCCGATGTTGTAAAAGCCATTGGATGCAAGTGGATCTACAAGGGAAAGAGAGGAGTAGACGAGAAGGTTGAGACCTTCAAAGCTAGGCTTGTTGCGAAAGGGTATACTCAGAAAGAGGGTATCGATTATGAGGAGACATTTTCGCCGGTAGCTATGCTTAAGTCTATCTGGATTCTCTTTTCTATAGCTGCTCATATGGATTATGAGATTTGGAAGATGGATGTCAAGACAGCTTTCCTTAACGGAAGTCTTGAGGAGAACATCTATATGCGGCAACCAGAGGGATTCATTGCTAAAGGCAAAGAGCATCTTGTATGTAAGCTTAATCGGTCCACTTATCGATTGAAGCCAGCTTCTAGATCTTGGAACATCTGCTTTGATGAGGTAATCCAGTCATTTGGATTTATTCAAAGTCCAGATGAGCCTTGTGTATACAAGAGATGTGACGGAAACATAGTGGTGTTTCTTGTACTATACGTAGATGACATTTTGTTAGTTGGCAACAATATCAAAGTGTTATTAGACGTAAGGGTATGGTTGTCCAAACAGTTTGATATGAAGGACTTGGGAGAAGTGGGACACATCCTTGGGATTATAGTTATAAGGGATCGCAAGAAAAGGATGTTGTGCTTATCTCAAGCTTCATACATTGAAACTATCCTTGCTCGTTCTAGCATGAAGAACTCCAAGAAAGGTTTTCTACCTTTTAGGCATGGAGTTTCTTTATCTAAAGAGATGTGTCCCAAAACATCAAAGGAGATAGAGGACATGAAGGCGGTTCCTTATGCTTCGGCAGTAGGAAGCCTTATGTATGCTATGCTATATACGAGACCGGATATCTGCTTTGCCGTGGGCATGTTTAGCAGATATCAGAGTAATCCTAGACAGGGACATTGGACTGCGATAAAGCATATATTGAAGTACCTGAGAAGGACTAGGGATTATATGCTGGTTTACCGGGCAGATCAATTAGTCCCTATGGGTTACACGGATTCGGATTTCCAATCAGATAGGGACAAGAGTAAGTCTACCTCGGGGTTTGTGTTTACTTTTGGAGGTGGAGCCATAGTATGGAGGAGTGTCAAGCAGAAATGTGTGGCGGACTCTACCAAGGAAGCTGAGTATGTGGCAGCCTCTGAGGCAGCCAAGGAAGCTATATGGCTCAGGAACTTCTTGATGGACTTGGATCTGATTCCTGGTTTGCCTAGAACTATCACAATTTATTGTGATAACAATGGTGCAGTTGCAAACTCGAAGGAACAACGGGCCCATAAGGTGAGTAAACACATAGAGCGCAAGTACCACCTTATACGAGAGATCGTAAAACGAGGAGAAGTTGCTGTCGCCAAGATTGTATCAGAGGATAACCTGGCGGATCCATTCACTAAGGCCCTTCCAGCGAAAGCGTTTGATAGGCATGTGGAGGACATGGGGATCATATGTATGGCAGTGTGATGACGGCATAGTCTTTTAGTATAAGTGGGAGATTGTTAGAATGTATACTGAAAACCTAGCTCTTTTGTATGAACATTTTATTTTAAAATAAGAATCACATGATCATTGGTTGCACTTTATATTTATTATATGTGTGCATATTGACTAATATTTTACATTGTAGATAACATGGTGCTTGGTGTGGCACAGAAAATCATGTTATCAGTCCCTTGTAGAATATAAGTAGAGGCTCACGACCAAGATGGTTTTGGACAAATCATTGGCATGGTTGTAGTGTAGCTTGGTATTGTTTTGTCTTGAACATAGAGTTACACTAGTACACTTAGGTGTATTGAGTAGGACCGACATAGAGGTGATTCAATTTATTGCTGACTACATAATTGAATCGGACCTCGAATATTATGTTGTGCATGCTCTTAATCCCGATATAATAACGGGCACATGTACTTAGTTATTATTTCTTTGATTTACCAAAGGGTGAGATTTAGATGGATTAAATCAATATGCCTGGTAAGTTGGGAAATGATATTATTTATATGGTGTGTCGTTGATTATAGGAGGAAACCGTGTCCTATATATTAGGTTGATGATGTCCTCTTGAGGAGCTCATGAGGTTCATCATGTAAACCCAGCTGGTTGACTTAGTCAACATGATGATAAGGTTGAGTGGTTCTACTCGAGGAGTTAGATATTAATTAATTGATGGTCAGTAAATCAATTAATTGACGGACATTCGATATCTTAAACACGGGGAGATGAATGTACAAATGATATATGGAGCCCATATTAATTTATGGGGTTGGTGAGGTAGTTCAATGATGATCCTCTAGTGGAATGGAACATCATTGATGGATCAAGTTTGTGTGGTTCTGATCCATCGGGTGGCCAAGATCCAACTCCTCCTTATGGTCCCTATCGTAGCCTAATATAATCCTCATGAAGTCTAGATCCAAGAATATAAAACAAAACTCTAGAACCAACGGTTGGGATTAAATCCTTAGATTCGATGGTTTGGACAAAACCCTAGAACCAACGGTTGGGATTAAATCCCTAGATCCGATGGTTGGGATGAAACCCTAGAATCGACGGTTGGGATTAAATCCCTTGATCCGACGGTTGGGATGAAACCTAGATCCGACGGTTGGGATGAAACCCTAGATCCGACGGTTGGGATGAAATCCTAGATCCGACGGTTGGGATGAAACCCTATATCCGACAGTTAGGATAAAACCCTAGATTCGACGGTGGAGATTAAATCCCTAGATCCGACGGTGGAGATTAAAGGAGGCTTAAGCCCAATTCTATAAATAGAGGGCTTAGGTTTGGCGGCAAGAATGGTTCAATTGGAGTTAGGGTTTTAGGTTGGGCGGCTAAGGTTTGGAAGCTTTGGCTTGGGCGGCAACTCTTGGACAAGAAGTCTGCGCCCTGTTAGAATGTATACTGAAAGCCTAGCTCTTTTTGTATGAACGTTTTATTTTGAAATAAGAATCACATGATCATTGTTTGCATTTTATATATTCATTATATATGTGTGCATATTGTCTAATATTTTACATTGTAGATAACATGGTGCTTGGTGTGGCATGTAAGATCATGTTATCGTGACCTTGTAAGATATAAGTAGAGGCTCACAACCAAGATGGTTTTGGACAAACCATTGGCATGGCTGTAGTGTAGCTTGGTATTGTTTTATCTTGAACATAGAGTTACACTAGTACACTTAGGTGTATTGAGCAGGACCGACATAGAGGTGATTCAATTTAGTACTGACTACATAATTGAATCGGACCTGGATATTATGTTGTACATACTCTTAATCCCGATATAATAACGGGCACATGTACTTAGTATTTATTTCTTTGATTTACTGGGTGAGATTTAGATGGATTAAATCAATAAGCCCGTAAGTTGGGAAATAATATTATTTACATGGTGTGCCGCTGATTATAGGAGGAAACCGTGTCCTATATATTAGGTTGATGATGTCCCTCGAGGAGCTCATAAGGTTCATCATGTAAACCCAGCTGGTTGACTTAGTCAACATGATGATAAGGTTGAGTGGTACTACTCGAGGAGTTAGATGTTAATTAATTGATGGTCAGTAAATCAATTAATTGACGGACATTCGATATCTTAAACACGGGGAGATAAATGTACAAATAATATATGGAGCCCATATTAATTTATGGGGGTTGGTGAGGTAGTTCAATGATGATCCTCTAGTGGAATGGAACATCATTGATGGATCAAGTTTGTGTGGTTCCGATCCATCGGGTGGCCAAGACCCAACTCCTCCTTATGGTCCCTATCGTAGCCTAATATAATCCTTGTGAAGTCTAGATCCAAGAATGTAAAACAAAACCTAGAACCAACGGTTGGATTAAATCCATAGATCCGATGGTTAGGATGAAACCCTAGAACCAACGGTTGGATTAAATCCATAGATCCGATGGTTAGGATGAAATCCTTGATCCAACGGTTGGGATGAAATCCTTGATCCGACGGTTGGGATGAAATCCTAGATCCTACGGTTGGGATGAAATCCTAGATCCTACGGTTGGGATGAAATCCTAGATCCGATGGTGGAGATTAAATCCCTAGATCCGACGATGGAGATTAAATCCCTAGATCCGACGGTGGAGATTAAATCCCTAGATCCGACGGTGGAGATTAGAGGAGGCTTAAGCCTAAATTCTAGAATTAGGGTTTGGCTCATCCATGGGTTGGCAACAAACCCAAGAGGAGTTAGGGTCACGCAAGAATATAGGAGTTAGTTCCTATATTTTAGGCTAACCAACTTTCCTAAATTCTATAAATATATAAACAACACATAGGAGTTGGTCTGAATTGAAGATAGGTTTTGGCCTTATCAAGGTGGGCGGCTAGGGTTTGAGATCGGCAACCTTTCTCCTTCATTGATTGCTGCGCCACCATTCTTCTCCATCAAGGCTTGGCAAGGCCCATCTTATAGACCTCTCCTTTCTTCCTTGGCCACTCTCATTCTTCTCCTTAATCCTTGGTGGCCTGTGGTTCCAAGCTTCTGGTGGCGGGCGCCATCCATTGGTGGCGGGCGCAACTTTGTTTCAAAGTTGGCCGGAGTTCATTCATTCGTTCCTTGGCCGGCGGTTACATCAAACTTCTTTACTTGGTGGCCGGTTCTAGATAGGAAAAGGTTTTGTTCATTT
The DNA here is from genome assembly GCA_025175895.1 of Wurfbainia villosa. Taxonomy (NCBI): domain Eukaryota; kingdom Viridiplantae; phylum Streptophyta; class Magnoliopsida; order Zingiberales; family Zingiberaceae; genus Wurfbainia; species Wurfbainia villosa. The sequence continues at coordinate 85,310,915 of CM046001.1, forward strand.
TTCTCTTTGTTCGCAGCGGACAAGGTAGAGGAGAACTCGATCTAGAAGGCTTCTACTCGTGGAGGATCTTCATCCACACGCTGCCCACGAGAGGATAGGACATACGGTAGAAGATCGTGAGGTATAAAGTTATTTTAACTTTATGTACAGATCTGAGCATGTTCTTATTTGTTTTGATTATGCATGTGTGTGTGTGCAAATATATTGTATAATCATGGACCCCGAAGACAAACAAAAAAAACCGCGATCCGTCGTCGCTCTTCCGCGGCTAATCAACTAGAAGAGTAGAGTTGCTTGAACAACTAGTTTGTTCGAGCGACCACTCGCTTGTTAGCACGACGACGAAAATGGTGTTGCTAAGGAAGCTCATCTCATCCGGATTAATCCTTTCATTAGTGAAAATTTTAATGGGACATGGGAGGCTACACACACAAAAATGGTATCGAGCCACGGTTTCCGGTTTTGTGTGTTATGGATTCGTTAATTTTTATGCATTTTCATATATTATATGTGCCGGATAATAGTAGGATATGTAGTTTAACTCTTTAGCTGCAGGCATAAGATCCGACTATTATGGCCATGTGTGTGTATGTGAATGGATGTGTGTAAAATTTATTATTTGAATCCTCGTTGACGAGGCTAGATTAGTATTTAATTTTTGTAATTAAATACGGCATTGTTTAGCCGCTCATTTTAGTTTACTTTCGATCTAGATTATTTGTACACTCCTTCGTGGAGTATAGGATCGATGGATGTAAATTAATATGATTTATCTCGGCTCGGATCTCTTTGGTGACTTGCGCACGGGAAAAGATGGAGCGGACGAGGTGGCAACACGACAGGATGCATATTGGAGAACAATGCCATAATAGTTGGAAAATTCTAATTTTTCCATATTTATTGCTTATTTGTTTTATATGCATGTTGTGTATGTTTAAAATTCTCGATTGCAATTTACTAAGTGGGAGAGGGACATTTTAATTAATTCTCATGCCTTCCATTACAATTTGACGTGTGATGCAAACAAACTTGTGTGTTGGCTCGAGTGCCTTCCTCCCATTGGATGGGTTTGTTTATGCGGATCACTAGGTCAAATAATGGTTATAGGAAATTATTTAGAGCGTGTGTACTTCCCACGGTAAGGCACATAATCCAAATAATTCCCTTAGTATCGTGTAATGGTGCACACTTAGATGCAGAATAAAAGTATCCTCCCCATCAGATCACTTTGCTTTTATTTGTAGGGCTAAAGAAGGAACCAACTATTAATTTTATTTGTCAAAAAGTAAGGTTGACAAGATAATAAAATTAATGGGTAAAACCTCCTCTTACAAATGTAGAATTCGTATCGTCCACACTATCGTGGCATGCGATATTCTCGGTGTTTTGAGGTGTTGGTTGATTTGATTTTATTGTTTTGAGAATCAATAATATTTGAAATCTAATATTTTTGATCATTGTGATTTTAGGATTTTCAAATGGCTTTCAACCCACTTCTGTGATTTTAAAGAAAACAAACTTACTTGGTCCAAACTACATTGATTGGAAAAGAAACACGGATATTGTCTTAAGCTGCGGAGGAGTACAAATTTGTACTCTTGAGTCTGTCCTCCTAAGCCCTCGATGACTCTCATGAAAAGGAGAAGAACATTATAAGAAATGGGTTAAGGCGGATGAGATGGCGCGGTGTTACATTTTGGCATCTATGTCAAATGTCTTTGCAACATCGACATCGAGCCATAGCCACGGACTTATGACATGATGTTCAATCTCAAGGAACTTTTAGGACATCGAGTAGAGGCGGCTAGGCGAGGCAATGAGAAACTTGATGGCGACCACCATGATCGAGGAACACGTTAGGGATCATGTTCTCAAGATGATGGCTCATCTTAATGAGATGGAAGTCCTCGGAGGAGATCGATGGGGAAACCCAGTCGATATCATTCTCGATCTCTGCCTAGGAGTTTTGGCGATTCGCCTCAGCTACAACATGAACAAGAGGTTGTATTAGTTGGCGGAGCTTGTGTGAGAACTCAGGTGGCCGGAGGGCTTTTTAAATCGAGTTCTCAAGCCATGGTCGCTCGGAAGGTTTCTTCCTCTAAGCGAAAGGTAAGAAGAAGAAGAAGCAAGGTGGAAGCGAAGAAAGTGGCGTGGGACCTCGAGTGAGTGAAGAAGCGAAAGGCAAGTGCTTCACTTGCAAGTATTGGACATTGGAAGCGGAATTTGTCCTCGGAAAGAACAAGGTATATCTTCTTGTTTAGTTGTTGAAACATGTTTAGCGGTGTTATCTACGATTACGGTGTGTAGATCTGAGAGCCAGCGATCATGTCTGCAATACTTTGCGGGGGTTCGAAACAGCAGACTAGATTTGAGGAGAGATTCACAGTCTTCATGGCAATGCTTCAGGTGGCGGCTATTGCAGTGGGAGACGTTTATTTATCTTTTGATAGGAATAAAGTTTTGGTTTTGAGAAATTGTCTTTATGTACCTACTTTTAGAAAGAATTTAATTTGAGTTTGTAAAATTTTTAAGGATGGATATTCTGTTTATTTTAATGACAAAGTGGTTATAAAAAGGAATAGGGAGATTATCTGTTCTGGTACATTGGTTGGCAATTTATATACTCTTGAACCAAAAACTCCCACGATGCATATAGAAATCAATAACTCATCTTCTAAAATCTAATAAGAGAAAAGAACATTCGCAAATGAAACAAACATATCTTTGGCATCTAAGGCTTGGTCATATTAACCTAAGCAGAATTCAAAGGTTGATAGCTGATGGACCTTTGGGTTCATTAGTAGTGGAGGATCTCCCAACCTGCGAATCTTGCTTGGAAGGTAAAATGACCAAGAGGCCTTTTAAGGCCAAAGGGTATAGAGCAGATGTGTTAGAATTGGTTCATTCGATTTGCTTGATCCTATGTCTATCCGAGGCAAGAGGTGGCTTTGAATATTTCGTCTCTTTTATAGGCGATTATTCAAGGTATGGATACATTTACTTGATGTGCCAAGTCTGAGATGCTTTGACAAGTTCAAAGAATTCCAAGGCTGATGTGGAGAAGCGTCAAGGTAAAAGTATCAAGACATTCTGATCGATCGTGGTGGCGAGTACCTCTTGGGAGAGTTTAGGAGTTACTTATCGGTGGGATTCAATCCCAATTATACACTGGCACACCCAGTGAATGGTGTAGCGGACGAAGGAATAGGACTCTTATGGAGATGGTGAGATCGATGATGAGTTATTACGAGTTACGTTTAGTTACGGGGTTTGCTCTGAAGCGGCACACACATTTGAACTTGGTTCCATCTAAAGTCGTACCCTCTACTCCCATGAGTTGTGGGTGGCGAAAGCCTAGTCTAAGACATATTGGATTTGGGGTAGTCGGCACATGTCTTTGAAGGAGATCTTTGGTAAGTTGGAATCTAAATGCGAAGTGTGCATGTTTGTTGGCTACCTAAGGAGCGAAGGTGGTTTATTTTATAATCCTAGAGATCAGAGGGTGATCGTTAGTCTGAATGATTTCTAGAGGAGGATTATGTGATGAACCACAAGCCCACGAGTAGGATTGTTCTTGAGGAGTTGTGGGAAGTCAGGCTTGACCACTGTACAAGAGGAGACACCACAAGTCACTGCACCGCGTGTCACAGAGCATACACAGGAGGCACCTCGTCGTAGTGGGAGGGTTGTTAGACAACCCGAGAGATTCATGTTTTTGGGAGAGTCTTCGGACTTAGTCCCTGGTGAACATGAACCTGATCCCTGGACATATGATGAGGCACTCCAAGATAGAGATGCGGTATCTTGGCAAAGTGCGATGAATTCAGAGATAGAATCTATGGATTCTAATCAGGTCTGGGAGCTAGTAGAACCACCCGATGGTGTAAAAACCATTGGATGCAAGTGGATCTACAAGAGAAAGAGAGGAGTAGACGGGAAGGTTGAGACCTTCAAAGCTAGGCTTGTTGCGAAAGGGTATACTCAGAAAGAGGGTATCGATTATGAGGAGACCTTTTTGCCGGTAGCTATGCTTAAGTCTATCCGGATTCTCTTATCTATAGCTGCTCATATGGATTATGAGATTTGGCAGATGGATGTCAAGACATCTTTCCTTAACGGAAGTCTTGAGGAGAACATCTATATGCGGCAACCAGAGGGATTCATTGCTAAAGGCAAAGAGCATCTTGTATGTAAGCTTAATCGGTCCATTTATGGATTGAAGCAAGCTTCTAGATCTTGGAACATCCGATTTGATGAGGTAATCCAGTCATATGGATTTATTCAAAGTACGGATGAGCCTTGTGTATACAAGAGATGTGACGGAAACGTAGTGGTGTTTCTTGTACTATACGTAGATGATATTTTGTTAGTTGGCAACAATATCAAAGTGTTATCAGACGTAAGGGTATGGTTGTCCAAACAATTTGACATGAAGGACTTGGGAGAAGTGGGACACATCCTTGGGATCAAAGTTATAAGGGATCGCAAGAAAAGGATGTTGTGCTTGTCTCAAGCTTCATATATTGACACTATCCTTGCTCGTTTTAGCATGCAGAACTCCAAGAAAGGTTTTCTACCTTTTAGGCATGGAGTTCCTTTATCTAAAGAGATGTGTCCCAAAACATCAAAGGAGATAGAGGACATGAAGGCGGTTCCTTATGCTTCTGAGTGAGGAAGCCTTATGTATGCGCTTATGCTATGTACGAGACCGGATATCCGCCATGGGCATGGTTAGCGATATCGAGTAATCTCGACAGGACATTGGATGCGGTAAAGCATATATTGAAGTACCAGAAGGACTAGGGATTATATCTTTGGTTTCGGGGGATCAATTAGTCCCGGGTTACACGGATTCGGATTTCCAATCGATAGGGACAACAGTAAGTCTACCTCGTCGTGTGTGTTTACTTTTGGAGGTGGAGCCCAAGTATGAAGGAGTGTCAAGCAGAAATGCAAGGCGGACTCTACCATGGAAGTAGTATGTGGCCTCGAGGCGACCAAGGAAGTCAGATGGCTCAGGAACTTCTTGATGGACTTGGATGTGATTCCTGGTTTGCCCAGAACTATCACAATTTATTGTGACAATAGTGGTGCAGTTGCAAACTCGAAGGAACCACGAGCCCATAAGGCGAGTAAACACATAGAACGCAAGTACCACCTCATGCGAGAGATCGTAAAGTGAGGAGAAGTTGTTGTCGCCAAGATTGCATCAGAGGATAACCTGGCGGATCCATTCACTAAGGCCCTTCCAGCGAAAGCGTTTGATAGGCATGTGGAGGACATGGGGATCAGATGTATGGCAGAGAGATGACGGCATAGTCTTTTAGTATAAGTGGGAGATTGTTAGAATGTATACTGAAAGCCTAGCTCTTTTTGTATGAACATTTTATTTTGAAATAAGAATCACATGATCATTGTTTGCATTTTATATATTCATTATATATGTGTGCATATTGTCTAATATTTTACATTGTAGATAACATGGTGCTTGGTGTACGTAAGATCATGTTATCGATCTTCTGTAAAATATAAGTAGAGGCTCACAACCAAGATGGTTTTGGACAAACCATTGGCATGGTTGTAGTGTAGCTTGGTATTGTTTTATCTTGAACATAGAGTTACACTAGTACACTTAGGTGTATTGAGCAGGACCGAAATAGAGGTGATTCAATTTAGTGCTGACTACATAATTGAATCGGACCTCGGATATTATGTTGTACATACTCTTAATCCCGATATAATAACGGGCACATGTACTTACTATTTATTTCTTTGATTTACCAGTGGGTGAGATTTAAATGGATTAAATCAATAAGCCCGGTAAGTTGGGAAATAATATTATTTACATGGTGTGCCGTTGATTATAGGAGGAAACCGTATCCTATATATTAGGTTGATGATGTCCCCTTGAGGAGCTCATAAGGTTCATCATGTAAACCCAGCTGGTTGACTTAGTCAACATGATGATAAGGTTGAGTGGTACTACTCGAGGAGTAAGATGTTAATTAATTGATGGTCAGTAAATCAATTAATTGACGGACATTCGATATCTTAAACACGGGGAGATAAATGTACAAATAATATATGGAGCCCATATTAATTTATGGGGGTTGGTGAGGTAGTTCAATGATGATCCTTTAGTGGAATGGAACATCATTGATGGATCAAGTTTGTGTGGTTCCGATCCATCAGGTGGCCAAGACCCAACTCCTCCTTATGGTCCCTATCGTAGCCTAATATAATCCTTGTGAAGTCTAGATCCAAGAATGTAAAACAAAACCTAGAACCAACGGTTGGATTAAATCCATAGATCCGATGGTTAGGATGAAACCCTAGAACCAACGGTTGGATTAAATCCATAGATCCGATGGTTAGGATGAAATCCTTGATCCGACGGTTGGGATGAAATCCTTGATCCGACGGTTGGGATGAAATCCTAGATCCTACGGTTGGGATGAAATCCTAGATCCTACGGTTGGGATGAAATCCTAGATCCGACGGTGGAGATTAAATCCCTAGATCCGACGGTGGAGATTAGAGGAGACTTAAGCCTAAATTCTAGAATTAGGGTTTGGCTCATCCATGGGTTGGGCGGCAACAAACCCTAGAGGAGTTAGGGGTTGGGCGGCAAGAATATAGGAGTTAGTTCCTATATTTTAGGCTAACCAACTTTCTCCTAAATTCTATAAATATATGGCTTAGGGTTGGGCGAAACAACACATAGGAGTTGGTTCGAATTGAAGATAGGGTTTTGGCTCTTATCAAGGTGGGCGGCTAGGGTTTGGAGATAGAGCTTGGGCGGCAACCTTTCTCCTTCATTGATTGTTGCCGGCGCCCATTCTTCTCCATCAAGGCTTGGCCGGCGTCCATCTTATAGACCTCTTCTTTCTTCCTTGGCCAGCTCTCATTCTTCTCCTTTAATCCTTGGTGGCCTGTGGTTCCAAGCTTCTTGGTGGCCGGCGCTCATCCATTGGTGGCCGGCGGCAACTTTGTTTCAAAGTTGGCCGGAGTTCATTCATTCGTTCCTTGGCCGGCGGTTACATCAAACTTCTTTACTTGGTGGCCGGTTCTAGATAGGAAAAGGTTTTGTTCGTTTTTCTCTTTGTTCGCAGCGGACAAGGTAGAGGAGAACTCGATCTAGAAGGCTTCTACTCGTGGAGGATCTTCGTCCACACGTCGTCCACGAGAGGGATAGGACATACGGTAGAAGATCGTGAGGTATAAAGTTATTTTAACTTTATGTACAGATCTGAGCATGTTCTTATTTGTTTTGATTATGCATGTGTGTGTGTGTGCAAATATATTGTATAATCATGGACCCCGAAGACAAACAAAAAAAAAAAAATGGCGATCCGTCCGTCGTCTCTTCCGCGGCTAATCAACTAGAAGAGTAGAGTTGCTTGAACAACTAGTTTGTTCGAGCGACCACTCAAGTTGTTAGCACGACGACGAAATGGTGTTGCTAAGGAAGCTCATCTCATCCGGATTAATCCTTTCATTAGTGAAAATTTTAATCCGGGGACATGGGAGCCAATGAGCCTCCGAAGCGACACACACCTACACGCCCATCTTCTTCCAACAAAGTGTGGCCGGCGCCCATCTTCTTCCATCAAGTTGTGGCTGGCGCCCATCCTCTTTGTTCCCTCTCTCATTCCTTGGTCGGCAGCAACCTCTCTTCAAGGTTGGCCGGCGTTCATTCCTCCATTCTCTCCAAGGTGGCTGGCGGTTCTCCATACATTGGTGGCCGGCGCTTCATCCATTCATTCCTTTGCCGGCGGTTACATCAAACTCCCTTTCTTGGTGGCCGGTTCTAGAAAGGAAAAGTTTTGTTGGTTCTTCTCTTTGTTCGCAGCAAACAAGGAAGGGAAGTACGTGATCTAGAAGCCTTCTACTCATAGAGGATCTTCGCCCACACGTCGTTCGCGAGGAGGATAGGACATACGGTCGAAGATCGTGAGGTATAAAAGTTTTACAACTTTATTTTTTGATCTTAGCATGTTCTTTTATGTGTTGATTATACAAGTGTGCATTTGTATATATTTTGTATAATCATGGACCCCAAAGACAAACACAAAAATCGGCGATCCGTCCGTTGTCTCTTCCGCGGCTAACCAACTAGAAGAGCTGTGTTGCTTGAACAACTAGTTTGTTTAAGCGATCACTCAAGTTGTTAGCATGACGACGAATTGGTTGTCCTTAGGAAACACATCCCATCCGGATTAGTTTTTTCATTAGTGAAAATTTTAATCCGGGGACATGGGAGCCAATGAGCCTCCGAAGAAACTCCCTTCAGAAATCTAGATCGAAAGTAAACTAAAATAAAAGAGTGGCTAAACAATGTTGTACTTAATTACAAAAATTAAATACTAGCCTCGTCAACCCCGAGGATTCAAATAATATTACATTTGGGTACAATCGGCCCAGAGCAGTACCTTGATGGTATTTTGATGATAGACAAAACTCATGACATGGGATTGTCAAGGAAAAGTCCAACATGGGACTGGCACGGAAAATCCAAGCATGGAGCTTGGTGTGGAAGTCCAAGGGGGAAGCCTTGGCATGGGACAGTCCAAAGCATTGCGAAGCCATGCGCTTGGTGCTTGGCATGGGAAATCCAAAGCATTGCGAAGCCGTGCGCTTGGTGCTTGGTGAGAAATGCATTGCGAAGCCGTGCGCTTGGTGCATGTGGGAAGTCTTGAGGACTTGGAAAGTTCACTAGGCTCGGGGTACTTGAGTCGGTGAAGGATGGCATTGCGAAACCGTGCGCTTGGTGCATCCGAGGGACCGCCGGACGGGGAGCGAATGGAGTGAGCCCAAGGGAAGCATACTTCTAGGGCATGAGACGCGAAGGATGGCATTGCGAAGTCGTGCGCTTGGCGCATCCGAGGGACGTAGACCGAGGGAAGAGAGCTTCGGTGGGGAACTCCATAAGTGATAAGGTGGACTTGGCCAAGTGGCTAAGACTGAGTGTTGGAGGCTCAAACATCTTCATGTTTGAGGTTTTAGCCGACATCAGTCGACTAGCATGTAGGGGATCGATATGGCCGGCTAGAGGGGGGTGAATAGCCCTAGTACGTTGGACGTCGTAAATTGTTCGTCTACAAAAGATTAGCGCAAGTGGAATATACAAATACAAAGCAAAAGACAAACAATAAAAGAAACGCTAACACGATGGTATAACGTGGTTCACGGCTACGCCGCTAATCCACGGTCCGATTCGTCCACGGTGAATCACTCCGCCAAAACCAATCACTATCGGTCTCTCCTTTGCACAAAGCTAGGTGGAGGTAACCTTTACAACCAAGATCACTCTTCTTACAATAGGATTGAAGTAAAGATAAGTAAGAAGAGTTTAGAGCTTGTGGGGCACTAGGAAGATCGTTTGGAGTATAAGCATTAGCCTCTCAAAGGCTCACACCCTCTCTTTTTATAGAGAGGGCTAACTTCTTCCCGTTTGCCGCCATCGGGCTGATCAGCTCTTTGATCGCCGTCACTACAACGGCCTCGAACACGCCGGATCCCGACCATGTAGTCAAATGGAACTCTGGCACGATCGATGGACCTCATTGACGATCACCGCCTCCGTAGTCGAGCCTGCACATTAACGGCTTCGCGAACCCTTATTGACGATCATCGCGCTTTTCAGCTGATCGATATGGCGGCCGATCGCCCACGTGATGGGCGCCGCCAATCCACGATCAGATACCGAACTCACTGATTGAGCGAGCCATGACGCATGATCGGCCGGTGTCGAAAACCCATCCTACACTTGGCCAATGGGCAATGTTTCACCTAAGAGCTACCCTTCCCGGTTACAATCGCCACTCATTTCTGAGTCCTCGCCTTGAAGTTCTCTTCGTCTCGCCACGCTCTGCAAAGATCATGCGCGGCTCTGCAATGCTCCTTCGCGTCTCTTGCCTCGAAGTCTACTTCCTCCGGCTTCACTCCAAGCTTCTCGTCCGGCGGTCCCTCGGATGCTCCAAGCGCATGGCTTCCGCAAAGCTATCCTTCACCGACTCAAGGCACGAGTCATGAGATGTGAAACTCACCACGGCTCCATGTGCGAATTACTAAGTCCTGCACGACTTCAACGCACATATCATATCAACATATCAAACTAACTTAAACCCTTTGCCACACCATCAAAACCATATTACGGCAAGAGATTGCCCTAACAATCTCCCCCTTTTTGATGTGTGGCAATCCGTTTAAGTTAGGTAAAAACATTTGATATAAATTCTAAGGTAAGAAAGCATGTAAAGATAAACATGATATAGCAACATGCAACTCCCCCTTAATCCATGAAACTCTCCATGCAAATTTTCTCCCCCTATCATATATTTCTCCCCCTAAAATATATTTCTCCCCCTAAAATAATTAACTTAAACATAATTATTTCTCCCCCTTTGACACCATCAAAAAGATTAACACTAAGTTATAAGCTCATGGCATCAAGTATAATGGAGGGAAAATATAACAAGTTGATTTAAAATTGGGTACCACTTGTTGATGGCATCAAGTATATTTTTACCACTTGTTGTAGGTTTACAAACTGAATTCGGCCTTCAATGTTCTGATTTACAGGCCACCAATGATCAATATCGCATGGCAAATGATCGAGTAAAGGAATCCAAATTTCGATTTTACGATTTCAAAAATGCATTATAAATTTCAGAAAATTTGAAAAATCATGAAATTTGGGGAACATATTTCTATTAAGTATATCTATCAAGGAAAAATAGTTTTTCATGAAAACTCATTATATTTTCTTGTTTTTGCCAAAAATCCAAAGACTCTAAAGACCACTAGGTTTTTGATCATTCTAGTATCAAGTTAGCTACCTAGTTTTGCATCCAATTGTTTCAAAACATGAATACATGTATTTTAGGGTAAGAAATTGTTTTGAAAACATATGAAATATCCAACCATGATCTTTGGGCAATATGTCTATAAATTAAACATAAGCCTTCCCCATGATTGGTCTATTATTGCTATTTTGATACTTTAAATGACCATCTAAATGCCATAGGCATTAGTGGACATTTGTATCATCCTAATATCTCACCCATGCTAAGTTTGCAATCAAGTTAGCCTATAGTGAGTGTGAGATGCATCCTAGGGGGTATTTGTATATACTTAACCAATATATTCATGCAATTCTATCATGGTTAAGTATCAACCTAACATTCTACATGATCATAATGACATATATCAATCAATTCTACATTATGATCATGAAACTCATGTATCCATCAAATAATAGTCATGCATTAGGTATTATACAATGATAATAAACAAATTATCACCTAAAGCATGATTTAACCCTATTTCTCATGATAACATGCCAAATATCAAAATCATAAATCATGATTTAAAACATACATAGGAATTACATCAATCATCATGATTTAGGCATTATTACCTATTTATGGGCACGTTATCATCACCCAACACTATCTAAAAAATGTTGTCCCGTCATCCTAAGTCAACCAAAATATGATATAGGTCAAGTTCATATGGTTGACTACCCTAGGGGTTTTCTAACCCTTAAGGATGGATTTTGGAACCCAAAATAGATTCTTTCCTATTGGGTTCACTAAATACTCCTTGGGGATCCATTTCCTAGCAATTACCTTCTTTTTATCTTGTCCCCTAGCTATTAGGCATTTATAGGCCTTTTCATTTTTCTTTTCTTTGTATCCTAGGCCTTTCTTGTTGAAACTAGCTCTTTGGCTCCCTAAGATCATGTTCAATGTGTTGGAGCCAATAGTGAATTTCTCTAGGGCTTTGGTTAAATAATCTACCTTTTCCCTTAATGCCCTATTTTCCTCTATGCATGCATCATTAACATCCAAAGGCATATAATCATGTGAGCATGCATCATCTAAGCTAGAAGAAATATTTTCATTTTCATTTAAGCATGCTTTTTCTAATTTTTGTTCTAGGTCCTTAATTTGATCTAGCATGCTTTTGTTTTTCTTCTTAGCTCTAAATAAATCTCTAGTTAAGCTAGAAACCATGGAAACTATTTTCTTAGGGGTTAGATTTGTTACCATAGTTTCCATGTCCTCTTCTTCTTCGGATGAGGAGGATGTGGAGGCTCCCCCTTCACTTGAGCTTTCCCCACTTGAGCTTGATCTTTCATTTTCGGAGGAAGAGCAATCCAAGTCATCAAAGGCCATCAAGGCCAAATTAGTGACAAAGGCATTCTCCTCATCCGATGATGAGGAGGAGGATGAGGATGGATCATCCCAAGTCCTTGCCTTGAGAGCCTTAGCCTTTCCCTTCTCCTTTGTCTTCTTCTCCTCTTCCTTCTTTTTCTTGCTCCCCTTTTTCTTCTTCTTTTCTTCTTTCCTTTTCCTTTCTTCCTTGCCCTTGTTTAGGAGAGGACAATTGTCCCTTATGTGCCCTTCTCCTTGGCAATTGTAGCATATGACCTTCCCCCTTGGTCTTCTCATCCTATCATTAGATTTATCAAATCTAAAATTCTTAAATGCACGTCTTACCCTCCTTACCATATAGGCTTCTTCGGTGCTATCCATGGAGGAGGAGGAAGACGCTTCGTCATCGGAGGAGGAGGGGATTGTTGGGCTTTTCCGGGCCGCAAAAACCGCTTTTTGCGTTGCGGAAACCCCGGAAGTCCCGGCCACGGATCCGTGCGAAGAAGTATTAAAACTAATTACATGTATGTGCTTACAAAATCCTCTAGATCTACCTTAGAAGTAAGAGATAAGGATGTTACCCTTGATGCGATGCCCTTCGCAAATCCCGCTCGTCCAAAGTCCGCCGGAACTCGAGAGTGTCAAGTGCACACTCCTCTATGGTATCCACACAAGCAATAGGTGGAAGAAAACTCAACCTTGAGTGTGCTAGCACTCCTTGGTTGGTTCGGCCAAAGAGAGGAAGGAGAGGGAGAGCTTGAGAGGAAAATTCCCAAGGCAGAAGATGAAGTAATGAGTGATTACTCCCCAAATAACTTTGCACTCACATACCCCCCAACGGGTGGCCGGCCACTTCAGGGCGGGGGAGTTACATGCATGCATGTAACTCCCATGACCCTTGGTCTCCCTCATGATGTGGCACTAATTGACCAAGTCAATGATGATGTGGAGCATCATCATTGGCCGGCCATGCCTAGTCATCATCATGACATGGCATTTGGTCAAGTCAAACTTGACCTTTCAACTTCCCTCTCAAGTCAAGTCAAACTTGACCTCTAATCTCCCATGGTTGATCAAATCTAACCACTTGACTCAAGTCAATTTAATATAATGAATCTCTATTCATTAATTTAAATTGATTTGATGAATCAAATCTCAATTAGACTCATTCAACACTTGAATCAACTTGAGTCTAACTCAATTAGTCTAATTTGGATTACTCTTAATCCAATTTGGTTCATCCCATGAACCTAATCCTCATGGTTCATCATATGAACCTAATCTCCATCTAATTGCTCTCATGTGTGTGACCCTATAGGTTCTTGTAACGTTGGCAATGTCCCTAAACCGATTTAGGAACATAAGCAATGAGCGGTATCTAGCAACACATCATTGCTACCCAAGTTACAAGAATGTTGAGCTCCAACATCACCTTTGTGACTACTAATTGTGACTCTCACAATATGTGACAATGTCCCTCTATCCTTGACATCTAGATTGACCAATCGAGGCATAGACCGTGTCATCCTCGGTACAATCTAAATCTTGAACTCCAAGTAGACTCACTCTAATCAAATGAGCTCAATATCTCATATTGACTCATTTGGGTATGGCCATGCACTTCGTGGTCTCACTCTATCAAGAATATCGATGTCACCCCCGTCATATAGGAGGGATAGATCCCATCTACATCACTCACATCCCTCCGCATAATTTGTTACATACCCAGTAATCGCCTTTATAGTCCACCCATTTACGGGTGACGTTTGACGAAGCCAAAGTATGCAACTCCTTATGTAGGGAACCATGGTGACTTCAGGTCTAAGGACTAATAGTCATACTAATAGCCACATGAGAAAGTATATGACACTCATATAACGATCCATGATACTTTCTCATGGCGGGTCATTCAGTATACATTCTCCAATGCATACCCATGTGTCAACTTGATATCTCATATCCATGACTTGTGAGATCAAGTCATCTTGTTGACCTACATGCTAGTCTCTATTAACATTGTCCCGAATGTTAATACTCGACTAGGAATGATTAAGAGTAGTGTTCTCTATATCATCTCATTATCGATTCAACCAATCGATTGATATAGATAAGAACCTACTACTCAAGGACATTATTATATTTAGTTATTTGGCACCAATACAAGTAAATATAATAACCATGCCTTTATAAATAGGACTATGATACAATAAAGTCCATACAACAATCATCATATGATTGGCTCTAGGGCTTTCACTAACAATCTCCCACTAGCACTAGTGCCAATCACCGTAGTATCTAATACCCAATGACCTAGTGTGACCATCATGCTTTTCTTGCAAAGCCTTGGTCAAGGGATCTGCGATGTTAGCCTCTGTGGGTACTCTGCAAATCTTCACATCTCCTCTATCGATGATCTCTCGAATGAGATGGAAGCGCCGTAGTATGTGTTTGGTCCGCTGGTGTGAGCGAGGTTCCTTAGCCTGTGCTATCGCTCCATTGTTGTCACAATAGAGCTCTATAGGATCTGCAATGCTAGGAACCACCCCAAGCTCAGTAATGAACTTGCGGATCCAAACTGCCTCCTTTGCTGCCTCAGATGCAGCGATATACTCGGCCTCTGTTGTAGAATCAGCAACTGTGTCCTGCTTCGAACTCTTCCAGCTCACAGCGCCACCATTCAAGCAAAACACACAGACCACATTGCGATCTCGTAATCATCTGAGTCGGTTTGGAAGCCGCATCATGTAACCCTTTACAGCTTGCTCCTCATCGCCTCCAAATATCAAGAAATATTCTTTAGTCCTTCTTAAGTACTTAAGAATATTCTTGACTGCTATCTAGTGATGCTCACCTGGATCTGACTGGTATCTACTCGTCATGCTCAAAGCATACGAGACATCAGGACGAGTACACAGCATGGCATACATGATAGATCCTATAGCAGATGCGTAAGGGATCTTATCCATGCGGTCTCTCTCCTCTCTAGAAGAGGGACTTTGAGTCTTCGAAAGACTCACACCATGTGACATCGGCAGAAGTCCTTTCTTGGAATTCTGCATGGCAAACCGAAGTAATACCGTGTCAATGTATGTACTCTGACTTAGGCCAAGCAATCTCTTAGATCTATCTCTATAGATCTTGATGCCTAGAATACAGGCTGCTTCACCTAAGTCCTTCATTGAGAAGCACGTCCCCAGCCAAGTCTTCACAGACTGTAGCGAAGGGATGTCATTCCCAATGAGTAGTATGTCATCCACATACAATACAAGGAACACAACTGTGTTCCCATTAACCCTCTTGTAGACACAGGGTTCATCTTCATTCTTGATGAAACCAAACTGTTTGATCGCATCATCGAATCGAAGATTCCAGCTCCGAGAAGCTTGCTTTAGCCCATAAATGGACCTTTGCAGCTTGCATACCTTCCCAATATGCTGTGGATCTACAAAACCCTCAGGTTGTGTCATGTACACATCCTCGAGTAAGTTTCCATTCAGAAACGCGGTTTTGACATCCATCTGCCAGATCTCATAATCGTGGTATGCTGCAATAGCAAGCAAGATCCGAATGGACTTAAACATCGCCACTGGAGAAAAGGTTTCATCATAGTCAATACCATGAATTTGCTTGAAACCTTTAGCCACCAATCGGCCCTTATAGGTATGCGTAAGTCCATCCATGTCAGTCTTTCTCCTAAAGACCCACTTACACCCAATGGGTTTGACCCCTTCAGGTGGATCAACCAAAGTCCATACTTGGTTAGTGTACATGGATTCCATCTCGGATCTCATGGCGTCTAGCCATTTCTCGAGAATCTGGGCTCATCACGACTTCGATAGGAGGTAGGCTCATTCTCAATGAGCATAACGTCATCATGGTCAGACAAGAGAAATGAGTATCTCTCAGGCTGACGACGTACCCTATCAGACCTGCGAAGAGGTAGGTCTACTTGAACAGGTGGTTGTTCCACAACTCTTTGTGCAACAACCTTATCACCCACAACACTTTGTGGTTCCTGTTCAACCTCCATCAAGGCCTCAGTGCTATGGTCCTTATCTTGAATTTCTTCAAGATCGAAGGTACTCCCACTAGTTTTTCTAGAAACAAAATCTCTTTCTAGAAAAACCCCAGTCTTTGCCACAAACACTTTGTCTTGTAGAATGTAGAAGTAATATCCCTTTGTATCCTTGGGATATCCAACAAAATAGCACCTATCGGATTTGGGTCCCAGTTTGTCTGAGACTTGACGTCGTACGTAAGCCTCACAACCCCAAATCCTCATAAAAGACATCTTGGGATTTTTCCCTGTCCATATCGTATATGGTGTCTTTACCACAGCCTTGGATGGTACACAGTTAAGGGTAAAGGCTGCTATGTCAAGAGCATATCCCCAAAAGGATATAGGAAGATCTGTGTGACTCATCATAGATCGTACCATATCCAATAGGGTACGATTCCTCCTTTCGGATACACCATTCCACTGTGGTGTTCCAGGAGGAGTGAGTTGGGATAGAATCCCACACTCAGCTAGATAGTCACGAAACTCATGGCTAAGGTATTCACCACCTCGATCTGATCGAAGTATCTTAATACTCTTGCCAAGTTGGTTTTGTACTTCATTCTTGAATTCTTTGAACTTTTCAAAGGATTTAAATTTATGTGTCATCACATACACATAACCATATCTACTGAAGTCATCAATAAATGTAATGAAGTACCTGTAACCACCTCTAGCAACAACATTGAAAGAACCGCATACATCACTATGTATAAGTCATAACAAGTCTGTTGCTCTCTTGCTATGTCCACTAAAGAGAGTCGTGGTCATCTTGTCTAAAAGGCAAGACTCGCATATCTCATATGATTCAAAATCAAATGAGTCCAGCAGCCCATCCTTATGGAGCTGAGATAAGCGACTCTCATTTATGTGACATAAGCGACAATGCCAGAGATAGGTTTGGTTCAACTCATTTGACTTGAACCTTTTGGTATTAATGTTATAGATAAGACTCTCTAAGTCTAGAAAGTAGAGTCCGTTCATTAGAGGTGCATTACAATAGAACATATCATTTAAATAAACTAAACAACATTTGTTCTTTATTATAAATGTAAATTCTTTCTTGTCCAAACAAGAAATGAAATGATGTTCTTAGTTAAGCGGGCACATAACAACATTCTTCTAATTCTAGTACAAGCCCGGAGGCGAGATAGATCATAAGTTCCTACACAAGAAGAACTCCTTGCTCCATTGCCTACTGTAGGTCCACTCGCCTTTGTCAATGCCTTGCTATTTCTCGCAGACATTGGTACAAATGTGAGATGCACATCCGATCTAATACCCATGATGAAGAAATAGATAGATTGACTTCTATAACATTTATACCAAGTAGAAGTCTCACTTCTCTTCTTCTTAAGATCTTCCATGCCTTGCGCTTACGCTCCAATGTCCCGCTTCCTTGCGTAAAGGAAGCAAGCCCTTCCTCGGCTACCCTCCTTTGGGTTTAAGTTCTTGCCTTTGCCCTTGGCTTGGGACTTTCCCTTACCTTTAGGCTTGCCTCTTGCCTTTCTTCTTCTTCGCACCATCAAAATGGTGTCGATTTACCCTTCTTCTAAGGTTAAGCTCATAGCTTCTCAACATGCCGAGCATTTCAGTAATGGCTTATCAATTTCATTCATGTTATAATTCATGACAAATTGATTGAAGGCTTGTGGCAAAGATTGCAAGCTGGCCAACTCTTGGCCAAGTGGGAATCCCAAACCTTTGTAGGTTTTCTACGCCCTAATCATTTTGAGTACATATGTACCTATGGAGTCCCTTCTGCATTTTGGACCCAAATAATGCCTTAGAGACTTCATATCTCTCATGCCTAGCTTGTCCTTGATATAGTTGACGAAGATGTCCAACCATATCATAAGCATTCATGAACTCGTGTTGCTTCTGAAGCTCAGAGTTCATGGTCGCGAGCATTAGACATGACACATCTAATGCATCATCTTGATGCTTCTTGTAAGCATCTTTGTCACCGAGGCATTGGCGGGAGGTGCCTCCAATGGGCCGCTCCAGACGTACAACTTCCTTTCTTGGGTGAGAACAATTCTCGTGTTCTGCATCACCAGAAATTTGCTCCATCGAGCTTGTCCTTCTCAAGGATGTATCGCAGAGAGAGAGTGTTCGTGTTGTTTGACATAGTAATCTACAACATACAATGCAGAGAATTAATATCATATTCCTTTTATCATTTAATTAGGCCTTTAATCAAATGATGCTCCCACTGAATTATAGGAATTTTATAGAATCGAGTTATGGATGTGGTCAAACCACATTTACTAGATTCATACAAACTAGCTATAATTCTTGCGGGACAAGATCCACATCATACTAAGCCTTGAGTTAGCTTTGGCTAAATCGCCCAAGACTTAGTACGATCGGTGGGTAACACATTACCGATTACATCTCTATGCAACTCTTGTTTATAGGATTAAGACCCATATTTACAAAAGACCTTGAGTTAGCTTTGGCTAAATCGCCCAAGATTTAGTGTAAATGCGATCTTAACCTATCTTTCCAACGATTGGAATATGCCTATAGTTCTACTCGATCCAATTGAGTTAACTAGTTTTGCTCAATCTAATTGAGCTTACTCTAACCCAAGTCGTGATAGGCGGGACCAAGATTGTCCCTCCGCACCCTACCAAGATAATATGCGTTGCTCTGCTTTGGCAGATTCAACAACAACAAATGATCGAGGTAGTGATGGGTATCAAGGCTCGGTAGGCATTTTCGAGTTGATTCGATTATGATCTAATCTAATCGTAATGTGTATCTTATACGCATTTAGGCCTTTATTATCCTATATTAGCATGCATCATATACATACATTCATTATTCTAGCATGCATCATATACATACAAGAAAATTAACCTAGCATGCATCATATACATACAAGCAATTTTTTTTTTTTTTTCACTAGCATGCATCACATACATACAAGCATAAATCAATTAAATATATATATATCAACATATATATATATATTAAATGTGATATAGTCATGGTTCTACTACGATCTTCTCAAGCCAATGAGAAGATCGGACGGTCAACCTAAGGCTAGCGGCTTCTCCAAGCGCTCCTTTGACCGCCATGTGTCGTCACACCCTTCTCGTAAGCTCGCCTTCAAGTGGACTTTCCACCGCTCCATTTTTGTACATTACAAATACGAAACTCGAGTTACATTCGAGTCTAAAACTATTTACAACTAGAATATTAAAGAAGAGGTACGACGCACCGTCGCAAACATTTTACAACACGCACAACCACAAACCAAGACGCAGTCGATTATGAATTACAACACACATAATCCAATCCTATTGGGTTATTGGGCCATGACAATCACAGAATCATACATAATTCAAAATTATGTATTTTTACAGAAAATGTCTATAATTTTTCCTAATTTATTTCGAATTTATGAGTCATCTCTCCGAACGGTCCGCTTAAGCGGTTTCTTCGGGCGCGATCAAGGACATGGCCCTTTCGGGATAGGGAAGCGCCTCTACTCGCAAAATAAACTTCGCGAGTGTCCCTATAACGATCCTACAGCGACTTAAGTCGCTGTCCCAAAAACCTAAAGCGAGAACTCGCCGATTCGGAGAGTTTTTCTCGACGGTTGAAGCCTACGAGTGTCCCAACACTCGTTGCTTCGACTCTACGAGAAAAATACCCAAAAATTCTATTAAATTAGGAAATTTACAGAAACATAAAAATCTGTAATTTTTATATCTAATATAAAAAACTACAAAACGAAACACATACATGCTTCGCGACGTGGCTCGATACCATCGCTATTTTTCCGAGCCGCAAAAACCGCTGCGTCAAGGAAACCTCGAAGTCCACCACGGATCCGCGGCGAAGAAGTATAAAACTAATTACATGTATGTGCTTACAAAATCCTCTAGATCTACCTTAGAACTAAGAGATAAGGATGTTACCCTCGATGCGATGCCCTTCGCTTATCCCGCCGTCCAAAAGTCCCGGAACTCGAGAGTGTCAAGTGCACACTCCTCTATGGTATCCACACAAGCAATAGGTGGAAGAAAACTCAACCTTGAGTGTGCTAGCACTCCTTGGTTGGTTCTGCCAAAGAGAGGAAGGAGAGGGAGAGCTTGAGAGGAAAATTCCCAAGGCAGAAGATGAAGTAATGAGTGATTACTCACCAAAATTAATTTTCACTCACATAACCCCCAAATGGTGGCCGGCCACTTCATGGAGGGGGAGTTACATGCATGCATGTAACTCCCATGACCCTTGGTCTCCCTCATGATGTGGCACCACTGATAAAGTCAATGATGATGTGGAGCATCATCATTGGCCGGCCATGCCTAGTCATCATCATGACATGGCATTTGGTCAAGTCAAACTTGACCTTTCAACTTCCCTCTCAAGTCAAGTGAAACTTGACCTCTAATCTCCCATGGTTGATCAAATCTAACCACTTGACTCAAGTCAATTTAATATAATGAATCTCTATTCATTAATTTAAATTGATTTGATGAATCAAATCTCAATTAGACTCATTCAACACTTGAATCAACTTGAGTCTAACTCAATTAGTCTAATTTGGATTTCTCTTAATCCAATTTGGTTCATCCCATGAACCTAATCCTCATGGTTCATCATATGAACCTAATCTCCATCTAATTGCTCTCATGTGTGTGACCCTATAGGTTCTTGTAACGTTGGCAATGTCCCTAAACCGATTTAGGAACATTAGCAATGAGCGGTATCTAGCAACACATCATTGCTACCCAAGTTACAAGAATGTTGAGCTCCAACATCACCTTTGTGACTACTAATTGTGACTCTCACAATATGTGACAATGTCCCTCTATCCTTGACATCTAGATTGACCAATCGAGGCATAGACCGTGTCATCCTCGGTATAATCTAAATCTTGAACTCCAAGTAGACTCACTCTAATCAAATGAGCTCAATATCTCATATTGACTCATTTGGGCATGGCCATGCACTTCGTGGTCTCACTCTATCAAGAATATCGATGTCACCCACGTCATATAGGAGGGATAGATCCCATCTACATCACTCACATCCCTCCGCATAATTCGTTACATACCCAGTAATCGCCTTTATAGTCCACCCATTTACGGGTGACGTTTGACGAAGCCAAAGTATGCAACTCCTTATGTAGGGAACCATGGTGACTTCTGGTCTAAGGACTAATAGTCATACTAATAGCCACATGAGAAAGTATATGACACTCATATAACGATCCATGATACTTTCTCATGGTGGGTCATTCAGTATACATTCTCCAATGCATACCCATGTGTCAACTTGATATCTCATATCCATGACTTGTGAGATCAAGTCATCTTGTTGACCTACATGCTAGTCTCTACGCATTAACATTGTCCCTGAATGTTAATACTCGACTAGGAATGATTAAGAGTAGTGTTCTCTATATCATCTCATTATCGATTCATCCAATCGATTGACATAGATAAGAACCTACTACCCAAGGACATTATTATATTTAGTTATTTGGCACCAATACAAGTAAATATAATAACCATGCCTTTATAAATAGGAATATGATACAATAAAGTCCATACAACAATCATCATATGATTGGCTCTAGGGCTTTCACTAACAGGGATTTCCATCTTCTTCTTCCCCTTATTTGCCAACAATGCTACTCCTCTTGAGGGTTGAATTTTAGGCTCCTCTTGTATTCCCTCAAGCCTTGTTTCGTGGAGTTCCATTGTTGAGAAGAACTCCTCCAAGGTGCTCACTTCTAAATTCTTTGAGATATAGAATGAGTCCTCCATGGAGCTCCACTTTGAGGACCGGGGAAAGGCATCTATGGCCTTCATTACCATATCCCGGTTTGATAGCTTCTCACCTACACTTGTTAGTCCATTTAAAATTTCTTTGAATCTAGAATGCAAAGAAATTACCTTTTCTCCCTTTTCTAATTTGATGTTGGATAGTTGGGAGCGGAGGAGATCTCTCCTTGCTAGCTTTGCCTCGGATGTGCCTTCATGAAGCTCAATTAGCTTCTCCCACATCTCCTTGGCGCTTAGGCATTCTCCTATTCGGTTGATTTCTTGTTGGGGGAGCACATTGAAGAGATGGTGCTTGGCTTTGGAGTTTGCAAGGTGCTCTTCTCTTTGCCTCTTGGTCCACCTAGACTTCTCTATTGGCTTCCCCTCTTCATCCCTAGGCAAAACGAAACCGGATTCCATTGTAATCATTATATCAAAATCCATTTCGAAAAATACCTCCATTCGCTTCTTCCACCAAGCGAATTCTCCTTCAAACTTCGGAGGATGGATGTTGGAGCCGGCCATTTTTGATGTAGGGCTTGTTGCGGCGGTTAGTCCGGTGACAAGCAACCTCGGCTCTGATACCACTTGTAGGGGATCGATATGGCCGTCTAGAGGGGGGTGAAAAGCCCTCGTACATTGGATGTCGTAAATTGTTCGTCTACAAAAGATTAGCGCAAGCGGAATATACAAATACAAAGCAAAAGACAAACAATAAAAGAAATGCTAACACGATGGTATAACGTGGTTCACGGCTACACCGCTAATCCACGGTCCGATTCGTCCACGGTGAATCACTCCGCCAAAACCAATCACTATCGGTCTCTCCTTTGCACAAAGCTAGGTGGAGGTAACCTTTACAACCAAGATCACTCTTCTTACAATAGGATTGAAGTAAAGATAAGTAAGAAGAGTTTAGAGCTTGTGGGGCACTAGGAAGATCGTTTGGAGTATAAGCATTAGCCTCTCAAAGGCTCACACCCTCTCTTTTTATAGAGAGGGCTAACTTCTTCCCGTTTGCCGCCATCACCGACGCCGCTTGGCAGCCGATCCTACTACAACGGCCTCCGAACACGCCGGATCTCGACCGTGTAGTCCAACGGAACTCTTGGCAGTCGACTGATGGACCTCATCGGGCCGATCCCGCCTCCGTAGTCGATCGCCTAATCAGCTACCACGAACGGTTCGCGTGGTCGAACCCTTATTGACTGTCGATTGCCGCCGCAGCCGATCGATGGTCTGGCGATGACCGCCCATCGATGGCGCCGATCACGCACAATCCATCGATCAGATACCCGAACTCACTGATTAAGCGACCGATCCGCCATGACATGGCAATCGACCGGTGTCGAAACCCATCCGACACTTGGCCAAATGGCCAAGTTTCACCTAAGAGCTACCCTTCCCGTGTTACAATCGCCATTCTCATTTCTGAGTCCTCGCCTTGAAGTTCTCTTCGTTCTCGCCACGCCTCCAAAGATCAGCGCACGGCTCTGCAATGCTCCTTCGCGTCTCTTGCCTCGAAGTCTACTTCCTCCGGCTTCACTCCAAGCTTCTCGTCCGGCGGTCCCTCGGATGCTCCAAGCACACGGCTTCCGCAAAGCTATCCTTCACCGACTCAAGGCACGAGTGATGAGATGTGAAACTCACCACGGCTCCATGTGCGAATTACTAAGTCCTGCACGACTTCAACGCACATATCATATCAACATATCAAACTAACTTAAACCCTTTGCCACACCATCAAAACCATATTACGGCAAGAGATTGCCCTAACATAGCATAGGTGCCAGTCGACTGCTCTAGGTCGTATGGGTTCGACCAGTGTTCAACTGAACTGTTCGGCTTATCCGATCGCTATGGGAGAGCAATGATCGTTGGGAGAATCGATCGATCGAGGGATGGCAATGATCGATGACACTGTACGGCATCAATGGTGTCGAGCTCGCCAGCACTCGACTGATGGATGATCAGTTGACTGATGGGTGTCATCAGTCGACTGATGTGTGATCCGTTGGAAATTAACCAACGTGGATCTTACCTTTGTGAGACAACGGCTACAGGACCAGTCGACTGATGGTCACGATCAGTCGACTGATGGGCGCGAAATCAGCTTGATGCAAGTTATAAAAGGATCTCAAGAGGGAGGATTTCACCAAGACTTTTGTGAAGCTATTGGAGGTGAATTGCTGCTGCATTCCAGACCTTCAAGAGCCATCTAAAGCAAGCTACAAGCAAAGGGTTCAAAGCAAGCGTTGTAAAGTGTTCTTTACGTGTATTTCGTATTTGTCTTTGTATTGCTTGTAATTTATATATTACTTGTTGTAATATCTTGTGAGAGGTTTCTCCACCTCCGACGTGTAGTCGATAAGGAGTGTTGTTAGTGTTGTGCGCATAACACGTGCTCGTTGAGCTCACCCTGTGGAGTAGGAACCATTCGGTTCCGAACCATGTATATACTTGTGTATTGATTGTGCTTGTGTTGTTATTATTTATATTGTTATTCCGCTGCGTATATTAACAACACTTGTAGACAAGCACACGAGAACGAACAAATTCCACCATCCAACGATCGAGGGCTATTCACCCCCCTCTAGTCGGCCGATCGATCCACAACAAGTGGTATCAGAGCCAAGGTCACTCTTCAAGGACTAACCGCTGCGAGAGCACAACAAAATGGCCGGCTTCATCCAACCACCAAAATTCGAAGGAGATCTCCTCCTATGGTGGAGAAGAAAAATGGAGGTATACCTAGAAATCGATTTTGATTTTATGCTAATCTTAGAAAACGGTTTCAAATCGCCTAGGGATGAAAGAAATAGGAAAATTGAGAAGTCAAGGTGGACCCAAGACCAAATAAAGGACTTCAAGATAAATCTCGAGGTAATAAAATTACTTGGTGATTTGTTACCTAATCATATTTGGTCTAGATTAGGTGACTATAGGGATGCAAAGGAATTATGGGAGAAGATAATGAAATTTCAAGAAAATTCCCAACCGGCACAAGTAGAGGAAGATGTCGTGGAAGAAAGCCCATCCACATTTGAAGATGTTGATGATTTGGTGGAGACCTCCACCTCTAGCATTGAGGGGGAGGAAAGTGTTTCTATTCCGGAGCAAGATCAAAATGAAGCTTCTACCTCCGGCAGAAGTGAAGAGGCCTCCACCACCTCCCTAGGTAACTCAAGTGTTGTTATTTTAAATAAAAACCACATAATATGCTTTGAGTGTAGGGAGAAAGGGCATTACAAAAGTAAGTTCCCAAAATTGGCTAAGGAGAAGGTATCGGTACCAAAATCTCAAAAATCAAAAGATGCCGGAGTCCCCTCATTTAAGAGCAAAGAGCACATTGGGTGCTTCAAATGCAACCAAAGAGGACACTACCGAAGCCAATGCCCTAGGGGAAGAAGAAAGGGCAAGAAGGTGTATCTCAAGTAGGGAGAGCTTCAAAAGCTAACCCTAAGGTACATTTAGTTAATGCACCTTCAATTCCTAGAATTAAAATGCATGCTAGTAGAAATAATAAGGTTTATTGTTTAGGTGCTAAGCATGTTAGTTTCTCTAAGGACAAACCTAGGACTCATAATTCTAGAAATATCTTGCCTAGGGAATCAATTGAGAGAGTAGAAGAAAATTTGGGTATTAATCCCAAAAAGTCTAGGCACATGCCTAAAAAGAAAAGGTCTTCCCAAAAACCTAATGAAAATTCAAAAATGGGAAAAATTAGAGCTAGAGAACCAATTCTTAAGGTCAAGACTTGAGAGAATGGAGAAAACCCTTAGAATCATAGAAAATTCAATTCTAGGGTCAAATGCCCAAAAGTCAAGACCTAAGGTTCAAAAACGGTCTAAGGGCAAGGAAGGTTTGGGTCACAAACCTAAGCCCAAGAAGACTTATCATAATGTTCCATTTGATTATGGAACTATTTCTAGGTCTAGAAAAACCAAGGCTAATAGGGAAGTTATCCCAAAGACTAGCCATGGTGTGTGCTTAGTGGCTAAGAACTTAAGGAAAACCAAGAAAGCCACTAAGAAGGCCAATGGAGGAGTCACCTCTAGAGTTGACCTAGGAAAGACCCAAAAGACTATGGCTTTAAAGCCTAAAAGGGTCATTAGGAAGGTATCTAGGGAGGTTATCCCTAGAGAATACCTTGTTAACCCAAGGAGCTCCAATAGATATTGGGTTCCTAAAAGCGTGATCGATTCACGCTAAATGGGTTAGGATGTGTCAACCCTAAGTAGATGGGTAGTTAACCTAACCATAGTAGAGTTGACACATTAGGATGTGCCAATGTGCTTGAGAAGGTTAAAAAAATGATTAAATTGGCACAAATAGGTCTTAGAGGTATTGGTGTGTCATTTTGGGTTTATGGCACACTTGGGAGAAAATGGCTTTAAGGCAAAATGGAATTAATCCCTAAAAATGGCAAATTGATTTTAACACTTAGGTATTCTATACCTTAGTATATTTTACTTGTCATGCTTTATTTGCCTTGCCATGTCATGACATCATTTTCATTTTTATCTCTAAAAATATCATGATAATGTTTAGACTTATTGTTATATGTCATGTATGCTAAAACATCATTCACATGCCATGACATCATGATTTTGGCATATGCTTTTATCTATATCATATCTATGCCATAATCATATCATGCAAAAATTATAATGGAATTAAGTACTATGGCACAATTTGATGGGAATCAAATAATATTGCATAGAAATATACATGAAACTATTAAAAGAAAACAAAACCCACATCTCACTAAAAACTTGACTTGTATGTGTTTTACACATCTAGATATTGGTGAGATGTTTAGGAAAAGGAAAGTAAAGGTTTTAAAAACATTTTGAAAATATTTTGAAAAACTTTGGTGAAGTCTATCTTTTGATAGCTTTCACCATTGAATGGGATGATACAAAGAGGGCTTTTTATTGAAGCTTTTCTTAAATTTTGGACTTTGTATCAATCTCCTAATTTAATGGGTAAAATAAATTTCCAATATTTTTCACCCATAGTGTTTAGGATAAGTATTATACGTATGCATTTTCAAGATTTTTAAAATTACGTATATTTGCTTATGGATTTCGAAAATCTATTTTTGAAAGCGAAATAGAATCGATTATCGATCACCTGTAATGGCAATGATCGATGGTAAGTCCAATGACCGTATCCGATGAGTCGATCGGCACAGTGATTTCGGCTAATCTTGATGGTTAGGCCCATGTTCAGCCATGTTTTTGTCCCCTAACCACTCCTAACCCTAAGACATACTTGGAAGAGCATTAGAGAGGGTGGAAATCCATTGGATATGGATTAGGAGAAGGGTTGAGGGTGAGTATCAATTTTAAGGTGGATGAGAGTTCATTGTTGAACTTTGCCTTAATTTTGATTTGGTTAATGTTCCTATTGGCTTAGGGACTCTCCAAGGACATTGTCGGTGCAATGGTCAAGGGGGAGCAAGCCTCTAGGGGGAGGTATCCATCATGGGAAGATGGATGTGTATTTCCTCATGGGAGGAAAATTGGGTTACCTCTCTTAAGTGATATGGGATCACTAGAAAGATTGAGGGCATGCCAAGGGGAAGATTGTAAGATCTCATTGTGATATGAGACATTGAAACCCTTGAGGACCTTTTTGATCTAATGTCAAAAAGGGAGAGAAGTTACCAATTAGGGTTCGTTGGAATTCTCATTGGGATATGAGAATTGTCAATTAGGGTTCGTTGGAATTCTCATTGGGATATGATAATTGTCAATATGGGAGAATTGGTAGATTTGAGATGGTAGTTTTGTCAATCATTAAAAAGGGAAAGATTGTTGGTGCAATCGGCCCAGAGCAGTACCTTGATGGTATTTTGATGATAGACAAAACTCATGACATGGGATTGTCATGGGAGAGTCCAACATGGGACTGGCATGGAAAATCTAAGCATGGAGCTTGGTGTGGAAGTCCAAGGGGGAAGCCTTGGCATGGGATAGTCCAAAGCATTGCGAAGTCGTGCGCTTGGTGCTTGGCATGGGAAATCCAAAGCATTGCGAAGCCGTGCGCTTGGTGCTTGGTGAGAAATGCATTGCGAAGTCATGCACTTGGTGCATGTAGGAAGACTTGAGGACTTTGAAAGTTCACTTGGCTCGGGGTACTTGAGTCGGTGAAGGATGGCATTGCGAAACCGTGCGCTTGGTGCATCCGAGGGAGCGCCGGACGGGGAGCGAATGGAGTGAGCCCAATGGAAGCATACTTCTAAGGAATGAGACACGAAGGATGACATTGCGAAGTCGTGCGCTTGGCGCATCCGAGGGACGTAGACCGAGGGAAGAGAGCTTCGGTGGGGAACTCCATAAGTGATAAGGTGGACTTGGCCAAGTGGCTAAGACTGAGTGTCGGAGGCTCAAACATCTTCATGTTTGAGGTTTTAGCCGACATCAGTCGACTGACATAGGTGCCAGTCGACTGCTCTAGGTCGTATGGGTTTGACCAATTATCGACTGAACCAAGTCTGGCTTATCGATCGCTATTGGAGAGCGATCATTGTTAGAGAATCGATCAGGGATGGGATGGCAATGACACGACATGCGGCACGAGAATGGAGTTGAGCTCGCCAGCACTCGACTGATGGATGATCAATCGAGTGATGGGGGCCATCAGTCGACTGATGTGTGATTCGTTGGAACTTAAGCAACGTGGATCTTGCCATTGTGAGACAACGGCTACGGGACCAGTCGACTGATGGTCACGATCAGTCGACTAATGGGCGCGAAATCAGCTTGATGCAGGTTGTAAAAGGAGCTCAAGAGGGAGGATTTCGCCAAGACTTTTGTGAAGCTATTGGAGGGGAATTACTGTTGCATTCCAGACCTTCAAGAGTCATCTAAAGCAAGCTACAAGCAAAGGGTTCAAAGCAAGCGTTTTAAAGTGTTCTTTACGTGTATTTCGTATTTGTCTTTGTATTGCTTGTATTTTATATATTACTTATTGTAATAGCTTGTGAGAGGTTTCTCCACCTCCGAAGTGTAGTCGATAAGGAGTGTTGTTAGTGTCGTGCGCATAACACGTGCTCGTTGAGCTCACCCCGTGGAGTAAGAACCATTCGGTTTCGAACCACGTATATACTTGTGTATTGATTGTTCTTGTGTTGTTATTATTTCTATTGTTATTCCGCTGCGTATATTAATGACACTTGTATACAAGCACACGAGAACAAACAAATTCCACCATCCAACGATCGAGGGCTATTCACCCCCCTCTAGCCGGCCGATCAATCCCTAACATTACACACATGCAATCACATACACACACATATGGCCATAATAGTTGGATCTTATGCCTGCAACCAAAATGTTAGCCTACGCACATCCTACTATCATATGGCACATACAATATATGATAAGTGCATAAAATTAACTGAATCCTAAACACACAAAATTGGAAACCGTGGCTCTGATACCACTTGAAGGTTTTGCGGAACTGAAGCTCTGATTCCACTTGAAGGGTGAAACTTCGCTTCCCACTTCAACTCGGTCGCTTATGCATGGCAATCCCATCTATGTCTTCGGATTAAAAAATTAATCCTTGACAAAGAGGGATTACACAAGAAACCGATGTATCATTGTGCTATTCGAATAGAGTGGTCACTTGAACAAACTTATTGTTCAAGTAACCTACCTCTTTTCTTCGATTAGCCACGAAATAGACAATGTACGGATCGCCGGTTTTTTTTGTCTTCGGGGTCCAAGTAAATTAGCCACATACAATATACAAAGAAACAAAAGGAAAGCAAAACAAGAATTATACCTCTTGTTTACCTCAAGGTCTTCTATTGTATGTCCTATCCTCCTCTTGGACGTTGTGTGGGCAACAATCTTCCAAGAGTTGAAGCCTCCTTGATCTCGTTCTTCCCTTCCTTGCTCACTTCCAACAAAGGGAAGTATAAAACAAAACTCCTTATCCTATCAAGGACCGACCACCAAGCCAAGGAACTTGATGTTGCCGCTGGCCAAGGAGAGGATGAAAGAGATGGTATGGGCACCGACCAAGAGCTACAAAGGAAGAACCTTTTACCCTTGTTGCCGCCTGCCAAGGACGAATATAGGAAGAGGGATGGACACCGGCAAAAGTAGAGAGGAAGAAGATGGGAATCGACTACACCTTAGGAAGAGAAGGAAACAACCCCTAATCTCCCAACTTGTTGTCATCCAAGCCAATTCCCAAACCCTAGCTGCCAAAGCCAAAACCCTAATCTCCAAGTCCTCGTTGCTGCCCACCCCTTAAGCCTTATTTATAGAGTTAGTCTTAAGCCTCCTTTTAATCTCCACTATCAAATCTAGAGATTTAATCTCAACCGTCAGATCTAGAGATTTAATATCAACCGTCGGATCTAGGGATTTAATCTCCACAGTCGGATCTAGAGATTTAATCTTCACCGTCGGATCTAGAGATTTAATCCCCACCATTGGATCTAGAGTTCCATTTTCCACCATCGGATCTAGGCTTCATGAGGGTTTTAATAGGATACAATAGGGAACATGAGGAGGAGTTGGATCTTGGCCACCCAATGGATCTAGCCCACATAAATTCTGATCTATTAATGATAATCCATTCCACTAGAGGATTATCATTGATCTACGTCACCAACCCCCATAAATAAATATGGAATCCATATATTAATTTTACAAATATCTCCCCATATTTAAGATCTCGATTGTCCGTCAATTAATTTATTTACTGACAATTAATTAATCAACATCTAACTCCATGAGCAGTACCACTCAACCTTATCATCATGCCGGACCAAGTCCACCTGTAGGGTTTAGATGATGAACCTTATGAGCTCCTCATGGGGACATCATCATCCTAATATATAGGACACGGTTTCCTCCTATAATCAATGTCACACTATGTAAATAATATCATTTCCCAACTTACCGAGTCTTGGTAAATCAAAGAAATAAATACTAAGTACATGTGTTCGTTATTATATCGGGATTAAGAGCATGTACACCATAATATCCGAGGTCTGATTCAATTATGTAGTCAACAATAAATTGAATCATCTCTAAGTTGGTCCTGCTCAATACACACAAAGTGTACTAGTGTAATTCTATGGTGAAGACAAACCAATACCAAATTACACTACAACTATACCGATAGTTTGTCCAAAGCCATCTTGGTTGTGAGCCTCTACTTATACTCTACAAGGAACTGATAACATGATCTCCCGTGTGACACTATACACCATGTTATCTACAATGTAATGTATTAGACAATATGCATATCCATAAATATGCAAACAATGATCATGTGATTCTTATTTCAAAAATAAAGATTTTCATACAAAAGATAGACTTTTCAGTATACATCCCAACAGACTCAATGTCCCTCTTATGTGGAAGAGGAACAACGCATGGATCAGATCCCTTATGCATCTGCTATAGGATCTATCATGTACGCCATGATTTGTACTCGCTCCGATGTCTTGTATGCTTTCAGCATGACAAGTAGGTACTAGTCAGATCCCGGTGAGTGTCACTGGACAATAGTCAAGAATATTCTTAAGTACTTGAGAAGGACAAAAGAATATTTCTTGATCTTTGGAGGTGATGAGGAGCTAGTTGTAAAGGGTTAGAGCAATGCAAGCTTCCAAATCGAATGAGATGATTCACAATCGCAGTTAGGGTATGTATTTTGTCTGAATGGTGGTGTTATGAGATGGAAGAGTTCGAAGCAGGACACAGTCGCGGATTATACAATAGAAGCTGAGTACATTGCTGCATATGATGCAGCAAAGGAGGCTATTTGGATCAGGAAGTTCATTGCTGAACTTGGGGTGGTTCCTAGCATAGTAGATCATATAGCCCTCTATTATGAAAACAATGGGGCTATTACTTAGGCTAAGGAACCTCGCTCTCATCAGAGGACCAAAAACATACTACGACGGTTTCATCTGATTCGAGAGATCATCGATCGAGGAGATGTGAGAATATGCAGAGTAGATTCTGATGCTAAAATTACGGATCCCTTGACCAAGGCTTTGGCATAGAGAAAGCATGATGGTCATACTAGATCACTGGGTATGAGATATTACAGTTATTGGCACAAGTGCTAGTGGGAGATTATTAGTATGAGCCCTTAATACCAATTATGAGATGATGGTGAGGGAAACTTTTGTATCATATTTTATATTAATATAGGAAAACATTGGTTATTATATTTACTTTATGCATGTGTCAGCTAAATAAATATAATAATGCCCTTGAATAGTAGGTTCTAATTTACAGTATATCAATTGGTAGAATTGATTATGAGAAGCTGCAGAGAACACTATTTTTAATATTCCTAGTCAAGTATTAATCGACTAGGGCAATATTAATACATTGAGACTAGCATGTAGGTCAATGGATGACTTGATCTCACAAGTCATGGATATGAGATATCACATTGACACATGAGTATATATATTGGAGAATATATATACAAAATTGACCCGTCATGAGAAAGTGTCATGGATCGTTATATGAGTGTCATATACTTTCTCATGTGACTATTGGTATGAATAGTCCTTAGACGTGAAGTCACTACGGTTCCCTACATAAGGAGTTATGTACTTTGGTATCGTCTAACATCACACCATAACAAGGTGCACTATAATGGCGATCACTGGGTATGTAATGAATTATGCGGAGGGATGTGAGTGATGTAGAAGGGATCTATCCCTCCTATATGAAAGGAGTGATATCTTTGGCCTCTTGATAGAGTAGGACCACGAAATGCATGGTCATGCTCAAATGAGCCAATATGAGATATTGAGCTCATTTGTTTGAGTGAGTCTACTTGGGGATCAAGAAACACAAAGATCGATAAGGGGATGACACGGTCTATGCCTCATTGATTGATCTAAGGTATCAAGGATAGGACACTGTCATACATGATAATGGTCACGGAAAGGTATCGGATCTCGACTATCTTATAGCTTGGGCAGCAATGATATATTGCTAGATGTCGCTCATTGCTTATGTATCTAAAATGATTTTAGATATATTGCCAATGTTACAAGAGCTTATTGGGTCACACATAAATGACATTCTATTTTGGAGATGGTTTCTTTTAGTTGGACTAAAAGAACAATTGAGCATATGACCGAGACTTGAGTTAGACTCAAACTACTTAAACTTGAGCTAGACTCAAGTTAAACCATGGAAATTGATTCATCATCATCATGCATGATTAATGTGAATAATCATGCATATGAATACCAAGGGTCTTGGTATTCATGATGAGGAGAAAGGTTCATGCATTTAAAAGTTAAATAGGATTTGGCTTAAATGGCTTTCAACGTGATAAAACTAAGTTGGATTTGGCTTGATAAAGCTAAATGGGATTTGTCTTGATAAAGCCAAATAGGATTTGGCTTAAATGGCTTTCAACGTGAAAAGAAAAATGGGATTTGTCTTGATAAAGCTAAATGCGATTTGGCTTGATAAAGCAAAATAGAATTTGGCTTAAATGACTTTCAACGTGAAGAGAAAAATTGGATTTAGCTTGAAGAGACTTTATAAAGAGAATGGGTGGCTTTGTGTTGGGTGGGTGCAGAATTTTTCCTAGAAGTGTTCTAACGTGCAAAGCAAGGAAAGCCAAGAAAATGAGTTCTCTTCTTCCCTCCCATTCTCTCCTCTCTTCTTAGTGGTCTTGGTGTTTTGCTAGGGTTGCTTGTACAATATCACTCCAAAACTGTTGAGTGTCAGTGTGGATACCTTAGATATATGATTATTCTTACCGTATTAAAATCCAACAACATTTGGATTCGTTGGATAGCGAAGGGCACACACTGAAGGTATATCTCTTCTTCTAGATAAGATCTAGATAAGATTAATAAAATGATTTGTATGTTTTTGCATGGATCTCTAGAGCGATCTGGGTTTTATTATTGTTTCCACTGCGGTTGTATAAAGTATTCGCTCGCGATGTTATGAATGTCAATGATCCTGGATTTCCCAACACCACATTCTCTTCTTTTATGGCATTCTAGTTAACCAACTAACACCCAACTCCCTCTGCATCATAGTGGGCACCATTATCGTCTTCCATCATCTCAACATCCCACAAGTACCCCACATATTCCACCGTCTCTATCAATTGAAAATGGTCGATCACGGTGTTTTCTATTTCATGGCCCGTCAAACTACCAGTTTCTAACCGATATACCCTCTTCCAATAAGGGTTGGAAAGAGCTCTATTTCTTTATTGCTGCAGATCCTCCTCTACTCTTTTCCTCTCGATGGAAAACTGCCCTTCCAGATCTCCCGGACCCAAAAATCATTAAGACCAATATTGACTTCCCCTCTATCGAAGCCAAGTTGAAGAAAAAATATTTCATCATCACAGAGCTCATAAATGAGCCCATCTTATCCTACTACGGGCTATCTCCCATTCCTTCACTGGATGTTCATCCCATTGGTAAGCTTCCCTTCTCCCTTTATTTTTTATACAGTAATTGTCTTTATAGAAAATATTGTCATTCTACTCCACAGCCTGCAAACTAGCAACATATAATGTTTTCTTATCATATCTTCCCAGCACCATGTATCAAAAACTCCCCGAATCAAAAACCTGCACAACCCCTTAACATTGCCACTCCATGCAAAAAATTGAACTTTTATTATCAGATTTTACATTCTTACTGCCCTGATACTTCCTAATCACCTTTTATCCTTGCAGAAGACATGATGGGCACAACCATCGCTAAGACCTTGCCCCTCAAGCAGAAGAAAAGAAAAATGTCAAATACTAAATCCACCTCCACCCATGAACCACTCGCCTCAGTAAGCAACCTCAACCGTTATTTACCTACCCCCCATACGTTCACAATTTTTACTAGCATGACATATTTCTTTGGCACAGGCTTCTCCCATATTAATACAAGTCTGCATTATCACTTCAGACCAGATAAACCCCCCCTCCCCCTCCCACATATTCCTTAACATCTCCCTTCCTCCTCAAATAGACCCAATCCCCAATCTTTTTCCCTTCATCGTCCCTGCATTTTCCTCTGATCCTATTTCCACTGTTCCCCACTTGAATCCTCTTCCATCCTCTAATTAACCTACACCCAGTCCTCCCTCTGATACCCCCACCGAACCCATTGAAGTTTCCTCCTCACCCTCTTCCTCTTCTGTAGACGATCATCCCCTGATCTCTTTATTCCCTCAAAACCACGAAAACCCTTACTTTCCATAAGCCATCCTACCCCTGATCCTACATCCTCCACCCCTTTGGACTTACTAGTACAGGCTGTATTAGATTATGACCCTGGCCACCTCCCTTCAACTCTTCCCGTTATTCCATCTTGAGCTCCTTTCCCTTCAATTCCTTCCTCTAGCACTCCACCAGATAGCCTTCCCCCATACCATCTTCACCTCCCTAACAACCTCCTCATCCCCCCCTCCAAGAGTTGATATTCCTATTTTTATTCAAAAGCTAAAAGAAAGTCTCCAAATATTAAGTTTCTCACTTAATGCCTTAATTTCACATGCTTAACAGTTTGTCTTAAATATCCCTTTCCAATTTTCAAAGTACCTTGAGACTCCAAGTTTTTGAGCAATGGTACAGTGACCATCAGAACCAGCTCAACCAACCTTCCACCTCTATTACAGAGCCACCCCCACCTGTAATTACACCCCTAGGCATTCCAGCTGATTCTACAGAAACAATACACCATCTGGGAATACAGACAGATCTCCCTTTCTCCCCCGACTGAGCAGCTAGGGAGAACAAGCTTCAACAACAAATAAACTGGTTACAACTCCAAGTTTCATCCTTCTCTATTGACCAGGACCAAGTATCAGCAAATGAAAAAACTTACGCTTAAATGAAGCCAACATTAGGTGACTACATGAACAACTTAAGATATCAGAGCAAACCATATCCTACAAACAATCTGAGCTCTCCCAATGGAAACAAAAGGAGATCAACTGGCACCTTCATTCTGGTGACATGTTTCAACCTCTAGAAAACATTATAGATGCTCACCAGAATCTAAAAACAATTGTCTATAGTAGTCTAGATGAATTTCACTTCAAATTCAACATTCTGAAGCAACATTTCAACATGCTAGCTACTACTGTCCACGCTCACCTTACCAGAGCCAACCAAATTCATCAAGAGCTATCTAAACTAAAAGAGACAGAAGGCGAAAGATGGGAAAGAGAGCAAACCAAACTTATGAAAAGATTCTCCAAACAACTGAGCAAATACTTTCAAAGAGTCTTCGAAGGTGCTCTACACCAGGTAAACGAGAAGAAATATTTCATTCATGGCGCCCCTACCATGAGATCGACCTAGAAGAAATGCATAATAGTATTCCTCTATATGCCCTAATGACTGATTCCGACACTGATTCAGAACAATAGATTTCTATTCTTGTAATATTTCTGAAGAATTACATTTTAGCTCCCAAATCAATCTTGTATATATTCTAAACCTTTTTGACAATGAATGCCTATTTCTTTGAAAAATGCCCACATCTTACATTATTTCGCATTGCTCTTATTCAGGCTCATCAACCTTCTTTATAAAAAATACACCCCATATTAATTATATCACTAACCTATGCATAAAAAGGAACAATTTCCCCATATCCTTCATTTATCCAAACAACAACACCACACAGAATATCTTCCACCCATTATGGCCTCACTTGTCCTTCAACAATTACCCCACCACATTATGCTATAACAGAAACTATTATACCCCATCTTACCCTATTAACCACTGAATTCTTCACCTACCCCGCATTTGTACCGTAACAAACTTACTCCACTCTATCCCCAATTCCCCACCTTACTACATCCAGCGGGAAAAATTATTATTTCCCTCCCATTTCACTCTTCATCTCCTCTATAAATACAAAAACTTTTTCCTCCTCAAACCCTGCCAAAAACCTCCATCGGCTTCACTGTCCCTTAATTTCCAGAAAATGCAGCCTACTACCTCAATCCCCTGACCCTAGTTTGCTTCCACACACTCTAAAATGACGGGGGAACATTGTCGAACCCTCTCTTCTCGGTTACAACTCCCTTCCGGTTATCATATTGTGGCAGCTAATTCAATTGAACGACCTCATCATCCTCCTAGGCGCACCAAAGCGTTTTTCTTGGACCAAATAGAAGGTGGTCTATTTTTTCCCCTTCATCCCTTTCTTCTTGAAGTGTCAGAGTACTTTTTCATTTTCTTAAACCAACTAAGCCCCAACTCTTTTCGATTTATGCTAGGTTTTTACCTTACTAACTCCTTTATGTCGATTACTCTCTCAGCCTTCCTTTTCCATTATTTTTTCCAAATAAAATCATCTGAGATAGGTATATTCAATTTTCAAGCCCGATCAGACTTCCAATTTCTCACAGGTGTCCCCTCGTCCCTTAAAGGCTGGAAAGAACATTATTTCTTCATGCACTCCCCTTCCCCTTTTCCTTTCCCCTCCACCTAGCTAACTACTCTTCCTCCTCGACCCCCCCCCCTAGGCTCCTATCAAAACAATGAAGAATATCATATGATTACCTTATCATTCTCAGAGGAGCAATTTGACCTAACCCACCTTTTAACCAAATCTGCAATGTCACTCATCCGAAACAACTATCCCTTACAGTTGACTGGCACGCTCGGTAAACCTCCCAACCTTTACATTCTTGTATACTATTTTTATATTTGTGAAATTTATCTTACATTTCCTATTCTAGAGTCTCTCCTACTGCAAGCTTCTAACAAACCCCCTCCCCCCCCATCATTCCCCAAAAATGATGTTCCACCTCCTCATCAACTAACACTTCTTCAGCCTCTTCCTTTTTGCCAAACACCTCCGACACCAATTTCATCTTTTTCCATATCCGATCTCCTAGATTCTCTACTCTCCAGTATTAATGAGGTTAGTATATTACTTTCCTACAACTCCCTTTTCTTCATACTAATACTTTCTTTTTCATGGCATCAGCAGCATAAGCCATTTAAATAACCAATGGATTCAATATACCGACATTCTTAAAAAGGAAATATAGGAGTGTCAAACAAGAGAATTATCACTACAACAAGTCTATTATCGACTCGAAAGAGAATTGCATACCTCTCTTATAAAAGCTCAAGACAATCGAGGAGAATTATCAGCTCTTCAATTCCAGACCACCTTCCTACAAATCACACTGGATTTCATGAAATCCCGACCACTTTCCGAAAGAAATAGTACTACTCAAGAACCCCTATGGACTTCATCTGCCATCAATGATCTATTTCTAGATAGAGGATTTGCCTTTCTACAATGGGGCTTTCAAGACTGCACCACACAATTCAAAGCAGCTGGCTCTTCTCCATCCGGGCACTCTCTTAGTTTTATAGACAAGGGCAGTACCACCGATCGTACTCCCCCTGAGTTACTATCCTTTCCCTTTCCTCCTGATAATAAAATGTGATTTGTACCCCTTTAACTTTATTTTATCCCTTCTTGTTATAAACTGTTACAACATATTTCTTCTATTTAAATCAAGGACATCAGTGAGGCACCTCATATCTTTATTAACGAATCTTCCTAGATAATTTTTTTAACGGAAAGTACTCAAAATTCTAGTTCACCATGCCTTATACCTTTTATTTTTCTAAAAATAACATCTTAACTCGAATAAAACCTCCCAAAAAATAACTGCTCATTAAAACTTGCACGGGAAATAAATGGCCCTTCAAACAAGCTTTATTAGCAAAACAACCCTTCTTCACTAACATCGCTACTGCTTCGGACAACATCACCCTCCCTCATATTCCTCCATCTTTTACTTTACATGCAAAGGTGCTCCAGGTATTTTTCTTTTTATTCAAGACTATGTATTTTTTTTATATATTAAGTGTATTTTCCTTTTCATAACTGTAAGAATTTCCCACATAAGCATATCCTCTCCAAAATTTACACGATACTCTGGCCTTACGAATAATGCAAAATCCTTTTCCAAAATAAAATTGTATTTTTCCTAAAGTTATTGATACAATTACATAACAACTAAATTGTCACGCCCGCCCTTTTTCCAAGGGTCCGGAGGGGCGGCGTGTGACGCGACCGTACATACATACACTTCTTACTACTTATAGCGGAAGACTTTAGATACATTTTTTTTTCTTTTAAACATAAACATGCATTGACATATATAGATACTTCTTCTTAACATAGAGCATGCATCATAACATATATAGATACTTCTTCTTCACATAGAGCGTGCATCATAACATATATAGATACTTCTTCTTAACATAGAGCATGCATCATAACATATATAGATACTTAGTGCTTAGTTCAAGTCCATAAACATCATCATCATAAGGAGACATAAATAAGGACATCCATAAACGTCATCATCATAGGGAAACATAGATATAAGGACAAAATGGATCTTCTCCACCATGCCACTACCACACACATTTGGCCCCTCCTGCTGCTCCCTTTAGTTTATCCATCCCTTACCCTTATCTGCAGTACGAGGGAAAGGTAAACTATAAGCACATAGGCTTAGTGAGATCCTGTCCTACTCACAAAAACCATACATCGACATTAATCATGGCATGTAACATTCATAACATATAAGCAACATAACATGTAACATACATGACGTAAGCAAATTAACATGTAGCATAAGTAACATAAGTAAACATAACATGTATCATCCATAACATAGCAGCATAACATGTATATATATGACTTAATCAAACATAACATACAACATATGTAACATAGCAACATAAACATGACATAACATGCAACATATATATGACATATCAACATAGCATGTGAACATAGCAATCAAATCGTGTAACCTATGCAAGATGCTTTTGAAAACATATATTATAGGTACGTAAAAATAATCTCAACATATTTGGGCCCGGCATTGTACCACTTCTTCATCATCATAGCGCGCATCCCTAAATAGACCCGAGGTAGCAAGTCTCAAACCTACTAGGTTACTAGGCCCGATCTTAGTCCGTCGACCTAGGGCAATCGTCATAGCGTAGAAGCCCATCCTAGGCCCGAGTCTTACTCCATCGACCTAGGGAATCTTGGAGCCCATCCCGTACTAGGCCCGATCTTAGTCCGTCGACCTAGGGGCAATCATACATAGGAGCCCATCCTAGGCCCGATCTTAGTCCGTCGACCTAGGGCATCTTAGGAGCCCATCCCTTTGGACCTTGTTAGGGTCCTGGTACAAGCCATGCAGAAGGTAAAATACTTATATGCTTTTATTATAACATAGCTTATTTCATTTTGCAACCATAGCATACTTCATTTCCTAACATATCATACTACACTTCATGAACATATCATTTTTCATTTCATAAACATATCATACTTCATTTCATGAACATATCGTTTTTCATTTCATAATCATATCATATTTCATTTCATAACATATCTTAAATATAACATACATATAGGGAATGGAATAAGGCATAAACATCAAGAGTAAGTAAACTCTAACCTAAAGCATGTTATCTTCATCTAGCATCATTTAATATCACAAGTCAACATGAATTCACCAAAACATAAAACACATGTTAACCCAACCTAGAGCATGTTAAGGTACAATGGTTGGTCGAATGGTTCATAGGACTTTTAGAGTTAAACCTTTACCCTAATCCATCTAACATACTAACATCATCATATGCATACAAAACATGGAATAAAACTTCATTGAAACATCAATACAAGGGAGTGGCCGAATGGTCCATGTAGGCTTTTAGGGCTAATCTTTTAACCAAATACCTCTAACATACTAACATCATCATATGCATACAAAATGTGGAATAAAACTTCATTGAAACATCAATACAAGGGGGTGGCCGAATGGTCCATGTAGGCATTTAGGGCTAGTCTTTTAACCTAATTCCCTATAACATACTAACATCATCATATGAATACAAAATATGGAATAAAACTTCATTGAAACATCAATA
The DNA here is from genome assembly GCA_025175895.1 of Wurfbainia villosa. Lineage (NCBI taxonomy): Eukaryota > Viridiplantae > Streptophyta > Magnoliopsida > Zingiberales > Zingiberaceae > Wurfbainia > Wurfbainia villosa. The sequence continues at coordinate 85,351,897 of CM046001.1, forward strand.
CAAGGGGGTGGCCGAATGGTCCATGTAGGCTTTTAGGGCTAGTCTTTTTGTTAGTAATATATGAGAGATGTCCTAAGGCAATCGCCTTATGTATGAACCATTTATATGATAAATGAAGATTCACTATTTGAGTATACATATTTTATGTATTTGATTGGATCTTAAACTCATTTACTGAATGTCCACGATACGATTCACAACATGAGAGAATTTGTGATTGGATCCCAACTAGTGAGTATCTCTACATGTGTAATTGTGATGTATCGGAATTATCCCTAGTCGATGAATTGATGGATTTGGACACCATCAATTCTGTCGAGACTAGCACGAGGTATACTCCTTGGTGTATCCAAGCGGTGATTCTCACTAGGAGACATTGTGATGTCCGGAGTTAATCGTGGATGCTAGTTATGGTAACTAGTTCATTGGAGTGACCAGCCGTAAGACTTCATATGGTTCTCTGCATATATAGATATGTCAATGAAGTTCTTAATGTGGCTTAAGTGTGATGTTCTTCGACTTGCATGTATTCAAGTCATCTTGATCATGGAGACTTATGCTTTGACATCTTAAGCAAACATCTCTAAGGAGATGTGGACCCGGATGATTGGGTATAAGTCGGTGATCAAGGTGTTTGAATAGCCTATAAAGGATTCACCACTCCTTGCGCAGGAGATGTATACCCATGGCCTCTCGTCGATTGTTACTAAAGTCTTGGCCAAAGCATTACATGTTTAGAGTAAGGTACTCTTCGATACATGTGAGTAACTAGAACTGTGAGGACGAGGAAATGATACTGGCTAGGTGTGACGAGTCACTTAGTGGGGATCGGCAACAATAGACCATGTCCTCAACCAAGTGGGTATAAGATGAGTGAAGGGAATGGGGCACATTCATTCGAGCCAAAGGGTTTCGTAAATAGTTCGATCAACCGCTGATCTTTTGGTTAATTGGGGATCATGATGTACTACTAGGTGCCACTCATGATCGTTCTATAATTAATGGTTAATTATAGACGGCCAACATAAACCGAGAACCTATTTGGTCACATGCACAACGAGCGTAATCCAAAGGATTTAAAACGAGCTTGAGAATGGGATTCTCAGACCGAGAGAAACTAGGTTTGGTTGGACCAAACATAAAGCGAGCATGAAATCGTTTCAGTCGCAATGGAAGCGTGGATGGGCCGAGTCTTATGAAGACGTAATGGATGAACCAAAATGGTTTGGTTCTAATCCAATGGAGGAGAATAAACCAAAGGGTTTGGTTTATTTTAAACGAATGAACCAAAAGTTGGTTCGGTTCGTTTTAACTTAAAATAAACCATCATGGTTTGGTTTATTTTAACTTATCTTAATGGAGCGGGTTAACGGGCCTAATGGTTATGATCAAATAACCATTAAGAGAATTAGTTCTCTATAAAAGAGGGCTTAAGGGATAATTAAGCCCTAATCCACAATCCTAAGTTGCCGCCCACCTCTCCTTGGAGAAATTCGGAGCTAACTCTCCTCCTCCTTGTTGTTAGTTATAGCCCTAAGAACCAATCATGTGATGGTTGAATAGGGAACATTTTGTATCATATTCTATAAAGGCAAAGGATTGGTTATTATATTTAAGTCTTGCTTGTGCCAGCTAAATTAGATATAGTAATGCCCTAGAAAAGTAGGTTCTTATCTACAGCACATCAATTGGCAGAATTGATTATGAGAGGCTGTAGAGAACACTTTCTAAATGTTCCTAGTCAAGTATTAATATGCAAGGGCAATATTAATACATAAAGACTAGCATGTAGGTCAATTGATGACTTGATCTCACAAGTCATGGATATATGATATCAAGTTGACACATGGGTATATATTAGAGAATATATACTGAACTGACCCGCCATGAGAAAGTTTCATGGATCGTTATATGAGTGTCATAAACTTTCTCATGTGACTATTGGTATGAATAGTCCTCAGACCTGAAGTCACTACGGTTCCCTACATAAGGAGTTATGTACTTTGGTATCGTCAAACGTCACCCGTAACAGGGTGGACCATAAAGGCGATTACTGGGTATATAACAAAATATGCGGAGGGATGTGAGTGATGTAGATGGGATCTATCCCTCTCATATGACGAGAGTGATATCCGTGGGCCCCTTGATTGAGTAGAACTACTAAAACGCATGGCCATGCTCGAATGAGTCAATATGAGATATTGAGCTCATTTGTTTGAGTTAGTTTACTCAGGGATCAAGAAACACATAGATTGATCGAGGATGACACGGTCTATGCCTCATTGATCAACTGATATCAAGGATAGAAGGACACGGTCATATATATATAGTAGTCACTAAAGGATTTAGTCGGATCTTGGCTTATCTCGTAACTTGGGTAGCAATGATGTATTGCTAGATCTCATTGCTTGTGTATCTAAAGAGTTTAGATCCCTTTGCCAGCGTTATGAGAGCCTATAGTCACACACAAAGAGCATGATAATTAGAGGAATTAGAGTATTCTAGTTTGACTAGAATAATTTGGGAATAAGCTTAAGTACAAAATGGTTTTTGGACTTTAAGCTTAATGAGAATTTTAGCTAATTGATTTAATGAGATTAATTCAATATGTTACCTTATTGATTTAATAAGATTAATTCAATATGATAACATAAGCTTAATTGAATTAATAAGATTAATTCAATATGATTGAATTAATAAGATTAATTCAACATGATAACATAAGCTTAATTGAATTAATAAGATTAATTCAACATGCATGAATGCCACATAAGAATGCCACATAAGCATGCCACATAAGCATGCCACCTAAGCATCCACCTAAGCTAGATAAGGTGGAAGGAAACAAAATGGTTTTGTCTCCTTAAGTGGCCGGCCAAACAAGGATATGTCTCAATGCAATGGATTGCATTGAATGTGTGGAGGTGAAAGGTTTTCCAACCCTATAAAAGGCTCCCCATGGGTGGCGGCCAAAGGAGTGTTGGTTGTGAGCTTGGCTTGGAGAGCTTGGTGGGAAGCTTTGGTTGTGTGGGTTTGTGAGTGTAGGCTAGCAAGAGGAGTCTTCTTCTTCCTTTCTCCTTTTCCCTCTCTTCCTCTCCTTTAGGGACTTCTCTAGCAAGAAGTAAAGGAGAGCTCTTCTAGTTTTCTTTTGTGAGACAAGAGCTTGCTCGTGTGGATACATATAGAGCACGGACATTTGAGCGTGCTAAAGATCCAACAAACCAAGGAAAAGCGGGATTAACAAAGGGCACATAACAAAGGTAATCCTCTCCTATAAGATAGGTTTGGTTTAGAGAAATTTATTTTATCACGAGTTTGCTTTAGCATGGATCACTTGGAAGGATCCTAATTTTTCCGTTAAGCATATGCCATTTGGCATAAAGAATTCCCTACATGGTATCGAGCCACTTGCGAAGATCGTATAAAATAGGTTTTCTCTATTTTATATGTGATATAGAAGTAGGATAAATTTTATTATGAGTTGATAATTGCATTAGTGTCAAACATAATAAAATATCAATGTCTTTTAAAAGTTAAAATGACATGGTGCATGGTTATGGCCTAGTCCCAAAAGGTTTGTGAATGTGTGTGTGTAATTCTTAATACGGCCTTGCCTTCTCCTAAAATTCTTGTTGTAAAATTAGTTTTAGACTCGAATGTAACTCGAGTATTTCTCCTTTTGTAATGTACAAAACAAAGATGGAGGGTCCATTGGAAGATGAGGTTACAAGGAGGAAGTCAACACACAAGACAACCAAAGGAAGCACTTAGGAGAAGATGCTATCCCTAGGTTGACCAATCAATCTTTTCATTGGCTTGAGAAGATTGTAGAATAAGACCATAACCATGACACGCTTAGTTTAATATGTATGTGATGCATGTTAGTTTAGCTTGTATGTGATGCATGATTAGTTTAGCTTATATGTGATGTATGCTAATATGTATATGATACATGTTTATTTCTTAATAAGTCAAAAGCGATATGCCTACCAAAGTTTGGTACTCACTACTTCCTCGATCATTTGTTGTTGGGTTTGCCAAAGCAAAGCAATGCATTTTATCTTGGAAGAGTGCGAGTGGACAATCGTGATGTCCTATCAAACTTAGTTAAGACTTAATTAAGTTTTCTTAATTAGTTAAGAAAGTAGAGGCATATATTAGCTTTGAACATAAGTTTTAAAATTAGTTTTATGTGATTTCAGAACATCGGCTTTGTCTTAGAAGTGGTCGTTGCTCGATATCCAAGAAGGCCCACATTGCCTCGCCACTGGAATGTTTAGGAATAAACACTAAACTAATCTAAAACTTAACCAAAGCTATTAAAGAGTTACATCAGATGTAATTGGCAAAGATTGCCTACCTAATTATACTACGTCTTGGCGATTAGCCAAAGCTAACTCAAGGCAATTATGATGTGGATCTTTATCCCATATAAATTTATAGCTAAATAGTAGCTATGAGAATTTAGTGGGAGCCTCATTTAATTAAAGGCCTAATTAAATGACTTAGGTATGATACTTAATTTTGCATTTTAATGTTGTAGATCACAATGTCATCTAACACGACACACCCCCTCAACTTGCGATCTGTCCTTGAGAAAGACAAGCTCAATGGAGCTAACTTTCTAGACTGGTATAGGAACTTGAGGATTATCCTCAAGCAAGAACGTAAACTGTATGTCCTAGAGCAGTCTACCCCTGAAACACCCGCCCCTGCGGCCACTCGTGCTGAAAAGGATGCATATAAGAAGCATCAAGATGACGCATTAGATGTGTCATGTCTTATGCTTGCCACCATGAACTCTGAGCTTCAGAAGCAACATGAGAACATGGATGCCTATGGTATGGTTGAGCATTTGAAACAACTATATCAAGGACAAGCTAGGCAGCGTTTTGAAGTGTCTAAGGCTCTTTTTGCATGCAAGATGCAGAAGGAACACTGTAGGAACTCACGTACTCAAAATGATTGGGCCGTTGAGAACCTTGAAAGACTAGGTTTTCCAGAGCCAAGAATTGTGGCGATGTTATCCTGCAATCGTTCTTAGGAAGCATATAATCAATTCGTCATGAATTATAACATGAATGAAATTGATAAACCTTTGCACGAGATTCTCGGCATGTTGAAGCTATTTGAACCAAATCTCAAAAGAAAGTTAAAGTACTAATGGTCAAGAAGGGCAAAGGTAGCGCAAAGGCAAGGGTAAGACCAAGCCAAAGGCAAGGCCAATTCATCCACTTCAAAGGGTAAAGGTAAAGTACCTAAGGAAGGGATTTGCTTCCATTGCGGTGAGATCGACTGGACAAGGCGGCTGCAAAGTCTACCTTGAGGAAGTAAAGAATAAAAGAAGTGGGACTTACGCCTCGGTATACACGTTATAGAAGTTAATCTATCTATTTCTTCTACATGGGTATTAGATCGGATGTGCATCTCACATTTGTACTAATGTGCGAGGGGTGAGAAATAGTAGACATAATGGCAAAAGCGAAGTGGACCTCTGAGTAGGCAATGGCGCAAAAGTTCTTCTTTGTTGTAGGAACATATTCTTTGTCTTTGCCTTTGGGCTTATCTTAGAACTAGAGGAGTGCTTATATGTACTGCATTGACAAAGAACATAATTTACGTATCTTGTTTAGACAAGAAAAACTTTTCTTTTATAATAAAGGACAAATGTTGTTCCATTTATTTGAATGAAATGTTCTATTGTAATGCACCACTTATGAATGGTCTCTATGTTCTAGATTTAGAAAACCCAATTTATAACGTAAATACCAAGCGGTTCAAATCGAATGATTTGAACCAAACATATCTCTCGCATCTCGCCTAGGTCACATAAATGAAAAGCATATCCCAACTCCATAAAGATGGATTATTGGACTCATTTGATTTTGAATCATATGAGGTATATCACGAATCTTGTCTTTAGGAAAGATGACTAAAACTCCATTTAGTGGACATGGCGAGAGAGGCAGCGGACTTATTAGGACTCATACATACTTGATGTATGTGGCCCTTTCAATGTCGAAGCAGAGGAGGCTATAAGTACTTTATTACTTTCAGCGATGATATGAGTAGATTTGGCTACTTATATTTGATGAGACATAAGTCGAGAATCCTTTGAAAAGTTCAAAGCATTCAAGAATGAAGTACAAAACCAACTTGGTAGCGTGTTAAGCTACTTGATCGGATCGAGGTGGTGAATACCTTAGTCGAGTTTCGTGATCACTGGTGAGTGTGGGATAATATCCCAACTCACTCCTGGAACACCACAATGGAATGGTGTATCACGAGGAGAAATCGTACTCTATTAGATATGGTACGATCAATGATGAGCAGGCCGATCTACCTACTTCCTTTTGGGGACTAGCTCTAGAGGCAGCTTTCACATAATCGCGTCCCATCAAAAGCCGTAGAAAAGACACCATATCGATATGGGTGGGAAGAGTCCCAAAATGTCTTTTATAAAGATTTGGGGTTGTGAAGCTTATGTAAGGCGTCAAGTCTCGGATAAACTAGGACCCAAATCGGATAAGTGTTATTTTGTAGGATATCCCAAGGAAACTAAGGGATATTACTTTTACAATCCCACACTTGGCAAGGTGTTTGTTGCGAAATCTTTGTCTTTCTAGAAAGAGAATTTATTTCTAGAAAACTAGTGGGAGTAAAATTCATCTTGAAGAAGTTCAAGATGATGATAACACTAAGGCCGATGGAAAATGAGCAGGAACCACAAAGTGTTGTGGATGAGGAAATTGTTGCCCAAAGAGTTGTGGAACAAACACATTCAAGTAGACCAACCTCTTCGTAGATCTAATAGGATCCGTCGTCAACCGAGAGATATTCTTTTCTCTTGGTAGTGACAATGGTGATGTATTGCTTATCGATCTTGGCGAGCCTACATCCTATCAGAAGCTATGATGAGCCCAGATTCGAGAAATGGCTAGAGGCCATGAGATCGAAATGGAATCCATGTACACTAACCAAGTATGGACTTTGGTTGATCCACACGAAGGGTAAAACCCATTGGGTGTAAGTGGGTCTTTAAAGTAAAGACATGGATGGTAATAAGCATACCTATAAAGGTAGATTGGTGGCTAAAGTTCAAACAAATTCATGGTATTGACTATGATGAAACCTTTTCACGATTGCGATGCTTAAATCCATTCGGATCATACTTGCTATTGACCTACCACGATTATGAGATCTGGCGGATGGATGTCAAACCGCTTTTACGAATGGAAGCTACTCGAGGATGTGTACATGACACGGCTGAGGTTTTAGATCCAAAGCATCCTGGAAAGGTATGCAAGCGCAAAGGTCCATTTATGGACTAAAGCAAGCCTCTCGAAGTGGAATCTTCGATTCGATGATGCAATCAAAGAGTTTGGTTTCATCAAGAATGAAGATGAACCTTGTGTCTACAAGAGAAATAGTAGAACAGTTGTATTTCTTGTCTTGTATGTAGATGACATACTTCTCATCGCCGAAATGATATTCCCTCACTCCGGTCTGTGAAGATGTGGTTAGGGAATTGTTTCTCGATGAAAGACTTAGGTGAAGTGCCTATATTCTAGGCATCAAGATCTATAGAGATAGATCTAAAAGATTACTTGGCCTAAGTCAGTACATACATTGATAAAGTGCTAGATCGTTTTGCTATGCAAAATTCCAAGAAAGGATTTACGCTTTATCACATGGTGTGAGTCTTTCGAAGACTCAATGTCCCTCTTCTAAGGAGGAGAGATCGCATGGATAAGATCCCTTATGCATCACGCCATAGGGTCTATCATATGCGCCATGCTTTATGTACTCGTCTGACGTCTCGTATGCTTTGAGCATGGCGAGTAGATACCCGGATCGGATCGGTGAAAGTCAGCGGATAGCGATCAAAATATTCTTAAATACTTACGAAGAAGCGAAAGAATATTTCACGATATTTGGAGGCAATGAGGAGCTAGCGTAAAGGGTTACGATGATGCAAGCTTCCAAAGCAGACAAGGATGACTATAGATCGCAATCGAGTGCGTGTTTTGCTGAATGGTGGAGTGTGTGGTGGAAGAGTTCAAGCGAGACCACGATTCTTGATTCTACAGCCAAGTATATTGCTGCATCTGATGCAGCAAAGGAGGCTGTTTGGCTCCGCAAGTTCATCAGTGAACTTGGGGTAGTTCCTAGCATTGCAGATCCAATAGACCTCTATTGTGACAACAATGGGGCTATTGCACAGGCTAAGGAACCTCGATCACATCAGCGGACCAAACACATACTGCGGCGCTTCCATCTCATTCGAGAGATCATCGATAGAGGAGATGTGAGGATATGCAGAGTACCGACAGAAGCTAACATCGCAGATCCATTGACCAAGGCTTTGGCACGGAGAAAGCATGATGGTCACACTAGGTCACTAGGTATTAGATATCATAGTGATTGGTACTAGTGCTAGTGGGAGATTGTTAGTTATAGCCCTAGAACCAATCATGTGATGGTTGAATAGGGAACATTTTGTATCATATTCTATAAAGGCAAAGGATTGGTTATTATATTTAAGTCTTGCTTGTGCCAGCTAAATTAAATATAGTAATGCCCTAGAAAAGTAGGTTCTTATCTACAGCACATCAATTGGCAGAATTGATTATGAGAGGCTGTAGAGAACACTTTCTAAATGTTCCTAGTCAAGTATTAATATGCAAGGGCAATATTAATACATAAAGACTAGCATGTAGGTCAATTGATGACTTGATCTCACAAGTCATGGATATATGATATCAAGTTGACACATGGGTATATATTAGAGAATATATACTGAACTGACCCGCCATGAGAAAGTTTCATGGATCGTTATATGAGTGTCATAAACTTTCTCATGTGACTATTGGTATGAATAGTCCTCAGACCTGAAGTCACAACGGTTCCCTACATAAGGAGTTATGTACTTTGGTATCGTCAAACGTCACCCGTAACAGGGTGGACCATAAAGGCGATTACTGGGTATGTAACAAATTATGCGGAGGGATGTGAGTGATGTAGATGGGATCTATCCCTCTCATATGACGAGAGTGATATCGGTGGGCCCCTTGATTGAGTAGAACTACTAACACGCATGGCCATGCTCGAATGAGTCAATATGAGATATTGAGCTCATTTGTTTGAGTTAGTTTACTCAGGGATCAAGAAACACATAGATTGATCGAGGATGACACGGTCTATGCCTCATTGATCAATCTGATATCAAGGATAGAAGGACACGGTCATATATATTATAGTAGTCACGGAAAGGTTAGTCGGATCTTGACTTATCTCGTAACTTGGGTAGCAATGATGTATTGCTAGATGCCGCTCATTGCTTGTGTATCTAAAAGAGTTTAGGTCCACTGCCAACGTTATGAGAGCCTATAGGGTCACACACACAGAGCATGATAATTAGAGGAATTAGAGTATTCTAGTTTGACTAGAATAATTTGGGAATAAGCTTAAGTACAAAATGGTTTTTGGACTTTAAGCTTAATGAGAATTTTAGCTAATTGATTTAATGAGATTAATTCAATATGTTACCTTATTGATTTAATAAGATTAATTCAATATGATAACATAAGCTTAATTGAATTAATAAGATTAATTCAATATGATTGAATTAATAAGATTAATTCAACATGATAACATAAGCTTAATTGAATTAATAAGATTAATTCAACATGCATGAATGCCACATAAGCATGCCACATAAGCATGCCACCTAAGCATCCACCTAAGCTAGATAAGGTGGAAGGAAACAAAATGGTTTTGTCTCCTTAAGTGGCCGGCCAAACTTGTGTCCCAATGCAATGGATTGCATTGAATGTGTGGAGGTGAAAGGGTTTTCCAACCCTATAAAAGACCCATGAAGTGGCGCCAAAGCAAGTGTTGTTGTGGTTGTGAGAGAGCTTGGTGGAAGCTTTGGTTGTGTGGGTTTGTGAGTGTAGGCTAGCAAGAAGAGAGTCTTCTTCTTCCTTTCTCCTTTTCCCTCTCTTCCTCTCCTTTAGGGACTTCTCTAGCAAGTAGCAAAGGAGAGCTCTCTAGTTTTTCTTTGTGAGACAAGAGCTTGCTCGTGTGGATACATATAGAGGCACCTGACACTTGAACGCAAGCTAAAGATCCAACAAACAAAAGGAAGAAGCGAGATTAACAAGGGCACGCAACAAAGGTAATCCTCTCCTATAAGATAGGCTTGGTTTAGAGAAATTTATTTTATACGAGTTTGCTTTCGCATGGATCACTTGGAAGGGATCCTAATTTTTCCGCTAAGATATGCCATTTGGCATAAAGAATTCCCTACAAAGGGTATCGAGCCACTTATAAAGATCGTATAAAATAGGTTTCTCTATTTTATATGTGATATAGAAGTAGGATAAATTTTATTATGAGTTGATAATTGCATTAGCAATTGTCAAACATAATAAAATATCCAATGTCTTTTAAAAGTTAAAATGACATGGTGCATGGTTATGGCCTAGTCCCAAAAGGTTTGTGAATGTGTGTGTGTTGTAATTCTTAAATACGGCCTGCGTGTCGTGCCTTCCTCCTAAAATTCTTGTTGTAAAATTAGTTTTAGACTCGAATGTAACTCGAGTATTTCTCCTTTTGTAATGTACAAAACAAAGATGGAGGGTCCATTGGAAGATGAGGTTACAAGGAGGAAGTCAACACACAAGACAACCAAAAGGAAGCACTTAGGAGAAGATGCTATCCCTAGGTTGACCAATCAATCTTTTCATTGGCTTGAGAAGATTGTAGAATAAGGGCCATAACCATGACACGCTTAGTTTAATATGTATGTGATACATGTTAGTTTAGCTTGTATGTGATGCATGATTAGTTTAGCTTATATGTGATGTATGCTAATATGTATATGATACATGTTTATTTCTTAATAAGTCAAAAACGATATGCCTACCAAAGCTTGGTACTCACTACTTCCTCGATCATTTGTTATTGGGTTTGCCAAAGCAAAGCAATGCATTTTATCTTGGAAGAGTGCGAGTGGACAATCGTGATGTCCCGCTATCAAACTTGGTTAAGACTTAATTAAGTTTTCTTAATTAGTTAAGAAAGTAGAGGCATATATTAGCTTTGAACATAAGTTTTAAAATTAGTTTTATGTGATTTCCGAACATCAGCTTTGTCTTAGAAGTGGTCGCTGTCGATATCCAAGAAGGCCCTCGTGCCTCGCCACACCGAAGTCGTTTAGGAATAAACACTAAACTAATCTAAAACTTAACCAAAGCTATTAAAGAGTTACATCAGATGTAATTGGCAAAAGATTGCCTACCTAATTATACTACGTCTTGGGCGATTAGCCAAAGCTAACTCAAGACGAATTATAATGTGGATCTTTATCCCATATAAATTTATAGCTAAATAGTAGCTATGAGAATTTAGTGGGAGCCTCATTTAATTAAAGGCCTAATTAAATGATTTAGGTATGATACTTAACTTTGCATTTTAATGTTGTAGATCACCATGACATCTAACACGACACACCCCCTCAACTTGCGATCCGTCTTGAGAAGGACAAGCTTAATGGAGCGAACTTTCTTGACTGGTATAGGAACTTGAGGATTATCTTCAAACAAGAACGCAAACTGTATGTCCTAGAGCAGTCTACCCCTGAAACACCGGCCCATGCGGCCACTCATGCTGAAAAGGATGCTTATAAGAAGCATCAAGATGACGCATTAGATGTGTCATGTCTTATGCTTGCCACCATGAACTCTGAGCTCGAAGCAACATGAGAACATGGATGCCTATGATATGGTTGAGCATTTGAAACAACTATATCAAGGACAAGCTAGGCACGAGCGTTTTGAAGTGTCTAAGGCTTTTTTTGCATGCAAGATGCAAGAAGGAACACCTGTAGGAACTCACGTACTCAAAATGATTGGGTACGTTGAGAACCTTGAAAGACTAGGTTTTCCATCGAGCCAAGAATTGGCAACCGATGTTATCCTCGCAATCGCCGGAAGCATATAATCAATTGTCATGAATTATAACATGAATGAAATTGATAAACCTTTGCTCGAGATTCTCAAAGATGTTAAGAATCGAACAATCTCAAAAAGAAAGTTAGCAACGTACTAATGGTCAAGAAGGGCAAAGGTAAGCGCAAAGGCAAGGGTAAGACCCAAGCCAAAGGCAAGGCCAATTCATCCACTTCAAAGGGTAAAGGTAAAGTACCTAAGGAAGGGGACTGCTTCCATTGCGGTGAGACTGGACACTGGAAGCGGAACTGCAAAGTCTACCTTGAGGAAGTAAAGAATAAAAGAAGTGGGACTTCTGCCTCAGGTATACACGTTATAGAAGTTAATCTATCTATTTCTTCTACATGGGTATTAGATACCGGATGTGCATCTCACATTTGTAATAATGTGCAGGGACTGAGAAATAGTAGACAAATGGCAAAAGGCGAGAAGTAGACCTCGAGTAGGCAATGGCGAAAAGTTCTTCTTTGTAGTCAGATAGGAACATATTCTTTGTCTTTGCCCACTGGGCTTATCTTAGAACTAGAGGAGTGCTTATATGTACCTGCATTGACAAAGAACATAATTTATGTATCTTGTTTAGACAAGAAAAACTTTTCTTTTATAATAAAGGACAAATGTTGTTCCATTTATTTGAATGAAATGTTCTATTGTAATGCACCACTTATGAATGGTCTCTATGTTCTAGATTTAGAAAACCCAATTTATAACGTAAATACCAAGCGGTTCAAATCGAATGATTCAACCAAACATATCTCCGCATCATCGCCTAGGTCACATAAATGAAAACGCATATCCCAACTCCATAAAGATGGATTATTGGACTCATTTGATTTTGAATCATATGAGGTATGAATCTTGCCTTTTAGGAAAGATGACTAAAACTCCATTTAGTGGACATGGAGAGAGAGCGGCAGGACTTGTTAGGACTCATACATACCGATGTATGTGGCCTTTCAATGTCGGGCCAGAGGAGGCTATAAGTACTTTATTACTTTATTACCGATGATATGAGTAGATTTGGCTACTTATATTTGATGAGACATAAGTCGTAATCCTTTGAAAAGTTCAAAGCATTCAAGAATGAAGTACAAAACCAACTTGGTAAGCGATCAAGCTACTTCGATCGGATCGAGGTGGTGAATACCTTAGTCAAGAGTTTCGTGATCACCGGCCGAGTGTGGGATAATATCCCAACTCACTCGAACACCACAATGGAATGGTGTATCCGAGAGGAGAAATCGTACTTTAGATATGGTACGATCAATGATGAGCCGATCGATCTACCTACTTCCTTTGGGGACTAGCTCTAGAGACACCGCCACACTTAATCGCGTCCCCATCAAAAGTCAGAGAAAAGACACCATATACGATATGGATGGGAAGAGTCCCAAAATGTCTTTTATAAAGATTTGGGGTTGTGAAGCTTATGTAAGACGCCAAGTCTCGGATAAACTAGGACCCAAATCGGATAAGTGTTATTTTGCCTGATATCCCAAGGAAACTAAGGGATATTACTTTTACAATCCCACACTTGGCAAGGTGTTTGTTGCCAGAAATGCTGTCTTTCTAGAAAGAGAATTTATTTCTAGAAAAACTAGTGGGAGTAAAATTCATCTTGAAGAAGTTCAAGATGACGATAACACTAAGGCTTCGATGGAAAATGAACAGGAACCACAAAGTGTTGTGGATGAGGAAATTGTTGCCCAAAGAGTTGTGGAACAAACACCTGTTCAAGTAGACCAACCTCTTCATAGATCTGACAGGATCCGTCGTCAACCCGAGAGATATTCTTTTCTCTTGACTGACAATGGTGATGTATTGCTTGTCGATCTTGACGAGCCTACATCCTATCAAGAAGCTATGATGAGCCCAGATTCCGAGAAATGGCTAGAGGCCATGAGATCCGAAATGGAATCCATGTACACTAACCAAGTATGGACTTTGGTTGATCCACCTGAAGGGGTAAAACCCATTGGGTGTAAGTGGGTCTTTAAAGTAAAGACTGACATGGATGGTAATAAGCATACCTATAAAGGTAGATTGGTGGCTAAAGGATTCAAACAAATTCATGGTATTGACTATGATGAAACCTTTTCACCAGTTGCGATGCTTAAATCCATTCGAATCATACTTGCTATTGCAGCCTACCACGATTATGAGATCTGGCAGATGGATGTCAAAACCGCTTTTCTGAATGGAAAGCTACTCGAGGATGTGTACATGACACAGCCTGAGGGTTTTGAAGATCCAAAGCATCCTGGAAAGGTATGCAAACTGCAAAGGTCCATTTATGGACTAAAGCAAGCCTCTCGAAGCTGGAATCTTCGATTCGATGATGCAATCAAAGAGTTTGGTTTCATCAAGAATGAAGATGAACCTTGTGTCTACAAGAGAAATAGTAGCACAGTTGTATTTCTTGTCTTGTATGTAGATGACATACTTCTCATCGAAATGATATTCCCTCACTCCTGCGTGAAGATGTGGTTAGGGAATTGTTTCTCGATGAAAGACTTAGGTGAAGTGCCTATATTCTAGGCATCAAGATCTATAGAGATAGATCTAAAAGATTACTTGGCCTAAGTCGAGTACATACATTGATAAAGTGCTAGATCGCTTTTGCTATGCAAAATTCCAAGAAAGGATTTCGCTTTATCACATGGTGTGAGTCTTTCGAAGACTCAATGTCCCTCTTCTAAGGAGGAGAGAGATCGCATGGATAAGATCCCTTATGCGTCTGCCATAGGGTCTATCATGTACGCCATGCTTTGTACTCGTCCTGACGTCTCGTATGCTTTGAGCATGACGAGTAGATACCAGTCGGATCGGTGAAAGTCAGGATAGCAAAAAATATTCTTAAATACTTACGAAGAACGAAAGAATATTTCCGATATTTGGAGGCAATGAGGAGCTAATCAGAAGGGTTACAAAGTGATGCAAGCTTCCAAATGCATAAGGATGACTATAGATCGCAATCGGGTACGTGTTTTGCTCGAATGGTGGAGCCGTGAGTCGGAAGAGTTCAAAGCAGACACGCTTCTTGATTCTACAACAGAGTATATATTGCGATCGATGCAAAGAAAGGAGGTGTTTGGCTCCGTAAGTTCATCAGTGAACTTGGGGTAGTTCCTAGCATTACAGATCCAATAGACCTCTATTGTGACAACAATGGGGCTATTGCACAGGCTAAGGAACCTCGATCACATCAGCGGACCAAACACATACTGCGGCGCTTCCATCTCATTCGAGAGATCATCGATAGAGGAGATGTGAGGATATGCAGAGTACCGACAGAAGCTAACATTGCAGATCCATTGACCAAGGCTTTGGCACAGAGGAAGCATGATGGTCACACTAGGTCACTAGGTATTAGATATCATAGTGATTGGTACTAGTGCTAGTGGGAGATTGTTAGTTATAGCCCTAAGAACCAATCATGTGATGGTTGAATAGGGAACATTTTGTATCATATTCTATAAAGGCAAAGGATTGGTTATTATATTTAAGTCTTGCTTGTGCCAGCTAAATTAAATATAGTAATGCCCTAGAAAAGTAGGTTCTTATCTACAGCACATCAATTGTCAGAATTGATTATGAGAGGCTGTAGAGAACACTTTCTAAATGTTCCTAATCAAGTATTAATATGCAAGGGCAATATTAATACATAAAGACTAGCATGTAGGTCAATTGATGACTTGATCTCACAAGTCATGGATATATGATATCAAGTTGACACATGGGTATATATTAGAGAATATATACTGAACTGACCCACCATGAGAAAGTTTCATGGATCGTTATATGAGTGTCATAAACTTTCTCATGTGACTATTGGTATGAATAGTCCTCAGACCTGAAGTCACTACGGTTCCCTACATAAGGAGTTATGTACTTTGGTATCGTCAAACATCACCCGTAACAGGGTGGACCATAAAGGCGATTACTGGGTATATAACAAAATATGCGGAGGGATGTGAGTGATGTAGATGGGATCTATCCCTCTCATATGACGAGAGTGATATCGGTGGGCCCCTTGATTGAGTAGAACTACTAAAACGCATGGCCATGCTTGAATGAGTCAATATGAGATATTGAGCTCATTTGTTTGAGTTAGTTTACTCAGGGATCAAGAAACACATAGATTGATCGAGGATGACACGGTCTATGCCTCATTGATCAATCTGATATCAAGGATAGAAGGACACGGTCATATATATTATAGTAGTCACGGAAAGGTTAGTCGGATCTTGACTTATCTCGTAACTTGGGTAGCAATGATGTATTGCTAGATGCCGCTCATTGCTTGTGTATCTAAAAGAGTTTAGGTCCACTGCCAACGTTATGAGAGCCTATAGGGTCACACACAAAGAGCATGATAATTAGAGGAATTAGAGTATTCTAGTTTGACTAGAATAATTTGGGAATAAGCTTAAGTACAAAATGGTTTTTGGACTTTAAGCTTAATGAGAATTTTAGCTAATTGATTTAATGAGATTAATTCAATATGTTACCTTATTGATTTAATAAGATTAATTCAATATGATAACATAAGCTTAATTGAATTAATAAGATTAATTCAATATGATTGAATTAATAAGATTAATTCAACATGATAACATAAGCTTAATTGAATTAATAAGATTAATTCAACATGCATGAATGCCACATAAGAATGCCACATAAGAATGCCACATAAGCATGCCACCTAAGCATCCACCTAAGCTAGATAAGGTGGAAGGAAACAAAATGGTTTTGTCTCCTTAAGTGGCCGGCCAAACTTGTGTCCCAATGCAATGGATTGCATTGAATGTGTGGAGGTGAAAGGGTTTTTCCAACCCTATAAAAGACCCCATGAAGTGGCCGGCCAAAGCAAGTGTTGTTGTGGTTGTGAGAGAGCTTGGTGGAAGCTTTGGTTGTGTGGGTTTGTGAGTGTAGGCTAGCAAGAAGAGGAGTCTTCTTCTTCCTTTCTCCTTTTCCCTCTCTTCCTCTCCTTTAGGGACTTCTCTAGCAAGAAGTAAAGGAGAGCTCCTCTAGTTTTTCTTTTGTGAGACAAGAGCTTGCTCGTGTGGATACATATAGAGGCACGGACACTTGAACGTGCTAAAGATCCAACAAACAAAAGGAAGAAGCGGGATTAACAAGGGCACGCAACAAAGGTAATCCTCTCCTATAAGATAGGTTTGGTTTAGAGAAATTTATTTTATATGAGTTTGCTTTCGCATGGATCACTTGGAAGGGATCCTAATTTTTCCGTTGCGCATATGCCATTTGGCATAAAGAATTCCCTACACTTGCCGCCGCCCACCTTGAGGCTCCAACCGGCGTCCAGAAGGCTGCTTCCTTCCCCCTCGCCGGCGTTGAGCTGCTGCCGGTTAGTGCTCCGGTGATCTCCTTCAAGTTTGGCATCAAGGTGAGCTCTATCTCCCTTGGTTGGCCGGCGCCTATCACCTCCACCAAAGCTGTGCAGTTTTCTGGACAGCTTGTTCTCCTCTCGTCGGAGCGTCATTTGGACGACGGTTAGAGCTCCGACAACGGCTAACTTACCTGGGATTCGATCTCCGGTAATCCTCTGAGGTGGAGGACGAAGGATTCGTCAATTGGTTGACGAATACCTCTCCGGAGAAGCGAGTTTTGAGAACTCGTATTAGGATCCGAATTTGGATTCGGATCGTGATCATCTCTCGATCACGTCGTCTTCAACACGAGGCTAGTAACCCGTCACGAAGCGAAGCTCGTGGCTTAGCGAAGTCATCGAGGAACTTCGGCGTGAATCTGGATAGAGACGATTCTAGCGAGGATCGTTCCGGTTGATGTCGTTCCCGCTACACGTCATACGAAAGGTATAACGTAGATAAATTTCCTTTTATTGCAAATTTAAATTTACGGTTATGTCTACACTTGTTGTAATATGCATGTGTGTGTTGTGTGTGTTGTAATAAATGTAGATTTATTATTTTTATTGCTTCCGCTGTGTTCATGTTTACGAAATGTGATCGAACACACACTTGCGCTTGATCAGGAAACCTTGATGGTATCGAGCCCAGGTTGTGTTTCTTGACATAATCGTAAATTGTTTTGCGATAGTCATAATGTATTCTGGAAATTTTCTAATTTTGGAAATTTAGAAGTATTTATGGAAATTTTTCAATTTTGGAAAGTCTAGAAGTATTTATGGAAATCTTCCACTTTTGGAAAGTTGGAAGTATTTATGGAAATTGATATTTTCCATAAATAAAATATTTGATTAGATTCTGGAAATTTGTTTCCTAATTTAATCATGATTTGATTTGGGAAATCAAATCTTAAAATATTTTATTTCCATAAGTAGTTTTAATGATTTAGGAAATTGGTTTCCTAAATAGATTTTCCTTAATCAAATAATTCCATGAATAAAATATGTGATTAGATTTGGAAATTTGTTTCCTAATTTAATTATGATTTGATTTAGAGAATCAAATCTTAAACATATTTTATTTCCATTAAGAGTTATGACATATAAGGAAATATATACATGACATAATTGTATGCCATGTAATTGCATTAGATGCATAACATTATGCCATGCGTGTCGTGACATGTAGATGTATGTCATGTATGTCATGCCATGTAGATAATAGTTATTTGCATGCAAAGAGGATGAGACATAAAAACCCTTAAACAATATTAAAGCTTACACCTTCCATTAATATGGTTAGAACCAGAGTTCTGTTTCTTGTTTGGGTTGTTGGACTCACTCCAAGCCCGGCTCAAACCTGAACATGTTCAAATCATTGGAATAGTTTAACTCTAATATGGTAAGAGTCAGAGGTCAATCGTTAGTTTGGGTTGTTGGACTCACTCCAAGCCTGACTAATTGGTTGAATGCGCTCTAACCATATTAAAACAATTTCGCGATTAATGGGTCGGCTCTAACTTGGAGCATCGATTTGTTCGACTCACTCCAAGGTCGATGTGAAGAGAGGTGAAGTTGGGTGCTATGCATATGATGCATACTTGTTAATGTGTTAACAACCCAATGTATGTGTAAACATTCAATTAGTTGATAGAACATTGTGATAGTTACATATACATGATATGTAATCGGTATACTTGATACTCACCATCATAGCTAAGAATGGCTTGTTGGACTCACTCCAAGGTTGTTCTTATCTATATTGGATATCAGCCCATTCGGAGATTGATCTACGATCTCCCGAATTGATTTCAAGGGTTTTTGAATTCGAAAAATGAATGGGATTTATAAATGTATATTGATGCATTTTAAAAATCATCTTTCTCTTATATGCTCGTTTTGTATTTCTAAAATTGATCATGTTGTCTTTTAATTTGCATTCCATTTTTGATTCGAATAAATTGACTAGGCCGAACTTCTTGGACTGGCATAGAAACTTGAGAATTGTTCTCAAGGTGAAAAGCTTGCGTATGTCCTCGAAGCGCCTCTTCCCACCCATCCTAGTGACGATGCAACTCCGGACCAATTGTTGGTCTATCAGAAACATGTGACTGATTCTGAACTGACAAGTTGCATCATGTTAGCCGCGATGGAACCCAAGCTACGAAAGCAGCATGAGCATATGGATGCTCATATCGTAGTCCTTCATCTTTATGAGTTGTTTGATAAGCAAGTGAGATTCGAAAGGTTCGAAGTCTCCAAGCTCCTCTTCACCTCTGAGATGCAAGAAGGTTCATCTATGGTACTGCTCAACATGCTGAAGACTGTGGAGCCTTCTGAGAAGCATGAGCAGGGGACGGTGCTGTTAGTTGATTCCTCGAAGAAAGGTTCTAAGAGGAAGTCAAAGGAACAACAGAAGGGAAAGAAGAGAAGGGCTAAGAAGGTAGAACTAGAACAAAAGGAAACTTGCCATCATTATGGCAGGGAGAGCCATTTGCGAAGAAAGTGAAAGATTTATCTTGAGTCCGTGAAGAAGAATAAGGCATCGGATGCCCCATCTTCTTCAGATATCTTCGTTATTGATTGTCATTCTATTTCCTCAAACACTTGGGTATTGGATACTGGGTGTGGCTCACATATATGTAATGACATACATGGGCTAAGGAATAGAAGAAGACTCGTCAAGGGAGAGTCAAATTTGCGTGTTGGGAATGGAGCAAAGGTTACTGCAGTCGCCATTGGAACTCATTTATTGAAACTCCCCACATGACTTGTCTTAGAACTGGACAATTGCTTTTATGTTCCTTCGTTGATAAAGAACATCATTTCTATTTCTTGTTTAAATAGAAATCGGTACCATTTGACTTTTAGTAACAATTGTTGTTACATAACTTTGAATGGAGTTCTTTATGGGACTGGAACTTTAAGCAATGGTGTTTATACATTGGACGTATCCAGTGACATCTTCAATATCGAAGCGAGCAACAAGCGTGCTCGAAAGGATAATCAATTAGACTCCCATATGTAGCATTGTCGTCTTGGCCATATAAGCAAGAAACGCATGTCCGAATTACACCGATGTGGAATTCTGGAATCGTTTGAATTGGATTCATACGATACATGCGAATCATGCTTAAAAGGAAAGATGACTAAGTTACCTTTTACTGGAAAAGGTGAACGAGTGGGAGAGTTACTAGGTCTAATACATATTGATGTATGTGGACCTATGTCAACTCAAGCATTAGGAGGCTATAGCTACTTCATTACCTTCACCGATGATCACTCACGGTTTGGGTATGTGTTCTTGATGAAACACAAGTCTGAAGCCTTTGAAAGGTTCAAAGAATTCAGAAATGAAGTAGAGAAACAACATGACAAGAGTATTAAAATACTTCAATCGGATCAAGGTGGTGAATACTTGAGTCAGAAGTTTCTTGATTACCTAAGAGACAATGGTATATTGTCTCAATGGACTCCGCCATATACACCACAGCATAATGGTGTATCTGAGAGGCGTAACCGGACCTTGTTGGACATGGTCAGGTCAATGATGAATCATGCGAATCTTCCCAAGTCCTTTTGGGGCTATGCACTTGATTGTTTACTTGTTAAAAATGTATGCCTACTAAGGTAGTCTCTACTACTCCATATGAGATATGGAATAGTAAGAAACCTCATGTATCTTACTTGAAGATATGGGGTTGTCTGCTTATGTGAAGCGGACGATGTCGGACAAATTGGATGCTAAGTCCGATAAATGTCTATTTATTGGATACCCTAAGGAAACAAGGGGTTACCAATTCTATCATCGTGGAACAAAAGGTGTTTGTTTCAAGGCATCTTTGTGTTTCTAGAGAAAGAGTTTCTCTTGCAAGAAAAGCAGTGGGAGTGTCGTCGAGCTTGAGGAGGCTCGAGAGACTCAAATAGACATTGATGAGATACGGTGAAACACAGCGACAACTCATAGTGATGAGCAATTTGGACCTATTGTAACACCACATCTTCGTAGATCTGGTAGAACACGCAATATTCCTGAGAGATATGGATTTCTCGTAAGTGAATCGAACGACGTGTTACTCATTGATGATGAGGAGCCTACCAGTTATGAAGAAGTGCTGACAAGTTCAGAAAGGGATAAATGGCTTGGTGTCATGAAGTCGGAAATGGATTCCATGTATGAAAACCAAGTTTGGAACTTGGTTGACCCACCTGAAAGGATAAAGCCTATAGGGTGCAAGTGGGTTTTCAAGAAGAAAACCGACATGGATGGTAATGTGATTACCTATAAGGCTAGATTGATGGCGAAAGGATATCGTCAAAAACAAGGTGTTGATTATGACGAAACCTATTCGCTCAGAGCTATCTTAAATCCATTCGGATGCTCCGCCATAGCGGCTCATTATGATTATGAGATATGGCGGATGGATGTGAAAAGCGGCTTTCCTTAATGAAAACACGCTCGAGGGCGTATATATGATACAACTTTGAGGTTTCACATCGGTTGATAAAACCAAGGTATGCAAATTGCGACGGTCCATTTATGGATTGAAGCAAGCATCCAGGAGCTGGAATATCCGTTTTGATGAGACAATCAAAAAGTTTGATTTCTCACAAAATCTAGACGAACCTTTTGAGTACAAGAAGGTTAGTGGGAGTGCAGTCGTGTTCCTAGTATTGTATGTCAATGACATACTACTTATAGGAAACGATGTTTCAATCTTACAGTCAGTGAAGGTTTGGTTATCCAAGACATTCTCCATGAAAGACCTGGGAGAAGCAACCTACATCCTCAGGATTAAGATCTATAGAGATAGATCGAAACGGTTGCTTGGTCTTTCGCAGTCTACATATATAGACCGAGTGCTAAAGAGGTTTAGCATGTCGGAATCCAAGAAAGGTTTCCTACCCATCAGGCATGGGGTACACCTTTCGAAGTCTATGTGTCCGCACACAGAAGACGAGAGGATTTGCATGAGTAAGATTCCCTATGCATCCGCAATAGGATCTATCATGTATGCTATGTTATGTACGAGGCCCGATGTATCATATGCTCTGAGTGTCACGAGCAGATACCAGTCTGATCCAGGAATGGATCATTGGGTGACTGTTAAGACGATCCTTAAGTACTTAAGA
This sequence comes from Wurfbainia villosa, assembly GCA_025175895.1. Taxonomy (NCBI): domain Eukaryota; kingdom Viridiplantae; phylum Streptophyta; class Magnoliopsida; order Zingiberales; family Zingiberaceae; genus Wurfbainia; species Wurfbainia villosa. Next base: position 85,374,433 of record CM046001.1, read on the forward strand.
AGAACTAAGAATACGTTCCTAATATATGGAGACGGGTACATGGTGATACGTGGGTATACGGATGCGACTCCGCAGACATAAGGATGATTCATGTCTTTGTGGTATGTATTCACCGAATGGAGGTGCAATAAGTTGGAAAGGTTCCAAGCTTGACACTATAGCGGATTCGCCACTAAGGCGAATACATTGCGACTTTAGGCGACAAAGCGAAGCGGTTTGGATCAAGAAGTTCATCTTTGAACTTGATGTGGTCTCATCAATGATCCAAACATGTGCTTCGCCGCTATCATCTTATCAGAGAGATCATCAGTAGGAACGAAATACAAATCGAGAAAATTCCCACTGAAAGGAACTTAGCGGATCCCTTGACTAAGGCATTACCTCAAAATAAGTTTGAGGGTCATGTTCGAGATTATGGTATTGGATACCGTAGCGATTGGCATTAGGCCAAGTGGGAGTCTGTTAGTAATATATGAGAGATGTCCTAAGGCAATCGCCTTATGTATGAACCATTTATATGATAAATGAAGATTCACTATTTGAGTATATATATTTTATGTATTTGATTGGATCTTAAACTCATTTACTGAATGTCCACGATACTATTCACAGCATGAGAGAATTTGTGATTGGATCACAACTAGTGAGTATCTCAACATGTGTAATTGTGATGTATCGGAATTATCCCTAGTCGATGAATTGATGGATTTGGACACCATCAATTCTGTCGAGACTAGCACGAGGTATACTCCTTGGTGTATCCAAGCAGCTGATTCTCACTGGCTGGAGACATTGTGATGTCCGGAGTTAATCGTGGATGCTAGTTATGGTAACTAGTTCATTGGAGTGACCAGCCGTAAGACTTCATATGGTTCTCTGCATATATAGATATGTCAATGAAGTTCTTACTGTGGCTTAAGTGCGATGTTCCTTAGACTTGCGGTATTCAAGTCATCTTGATCATGGAGACTTATGCTTTGACATCTTAAGCAAACATCTCTAAGGAGATGTGGACCCGGGATGATTGGGTATAAGTCGAAGTGATCAAAGCTGTTTGAATAGCCTATAAAGGATTCATCACTCCTTGCGAGGAGATGTATACCCATGGCCTCTCGTCGGATTGTTACTAAAGTCTTTGGCCAAAGCATTACATGTTTAAAGTAAGGTACTCTTCGATACATGTGGAGTAACTAGAATCCGTAGGACGAGGAAATGATACTTGGGCTAGGTGTGACGTAGTCAGCCTAGTGGGGACTGACACAATAGACCATGTCCTGAACCAAGTGGGTATCAGATGAGTGAAGGGAATGGGGCACGATTCATTCGAGCTACTGAAGGGTTTCAGAAATAGTTCTGGATCAACCGTTGATATTTTCGGTTAATTGGGGATCATGATGTACTACTAGGTGCCACTCATGATCGTTCTATAATTAATGGTTAATTATAGACGGCCAACATAAACCGAGAACCTATTTGGTCACACGCACAACGAGCGTAATCCAAAGGATTTAAAACGAGCTTGAGAATGGGATTCTCAGACCAAGAGAAACTAGGTTTGGTTGGACCAAACATAAAGCGAGCATGAAATAGTTTCAGTCGCAATGGAAGCGTGGATGGGCCGAGTCTTATGAAGGCATAATGGATGAACCAAAATGGTTTGATTCTAATCCAATGGAGGAGAATAAACCAAAGGGTTTGGTTTATTTTAAACGAATGAACCAAAAGTTTGTTCGGTTCGTTTTAACTTAAAATAAACCATCATGGTTTGGTTTATTTTAACTTATCTTAATGGAGCGGGTTAACGGGCCTAATGGTTATGATCAAATAACCATTAAGAGAATTAGTTCTCTATAAAAGAAGGCTTAAGGGATAATTAAGCCCTAATCCACAACCCTAAGTTGCCGCCCACCTCTCCTTGGAGAAATTCGGAGCTAACTCTCCTCCTCCTTGCCGCCGCCCACCTTGAGGCTCCAACCGACGTCCAGAAGGCTGCTTCCTTCCCCCTCGCCGGCGTCGAGCTGTTTCCGGTTAGTGCTCCGGTGATCTCCTTCAAGTTTGGCATCAAGGTGAGCTCTATCTCCCTTGGTTGGCCGGCACCTATCACCTCCACCAAAGCTGTCCAGTTTTCTGGACAGCTTGTTCTCCTCTCGTCGGAGCGTCGTTTGGACAACGGTTAGAGCTCCGACAGCGGCTAACTTATCGGGGATTCGATCTCCGGTAATCCTCTGAGGTGGAGGACGAAGGATTCGTCAATTGGTTGACGAATACCTCTCCGGAGAAGCGAGTTTTGAGAACTCGTATTAGGATCCGAATTTGGATTCGGATCGTGATCATCTCTCGATCACGTTGTCTTCAACACGAGGCTAGTAACCCGTACGAAGACGAAGCTCGTGGCTTAGTGAAGTCATCCCGAGGAACTCGGCGTGGATACGGATAGAGACGATTCTAGCGAGGATCGTTCCGGTTGATGTCGTTCCCGCTACACGTCATACGAAAGGTATAACGTAGATAAATTTCCTTTTATTGCAAATTTAAATTTACGGTTATGTCTACACTTATTGTAATATGCATGCGTGTGTTGTGTGTGTTGTAATAAATGTAGATTTATTATTTTTATTGCTTCCACTGTGTTGATGTTTACGAAACGTGATCGAACACACACACGCTGCGGTGCCGGAAACCCAACACTTTTAACCTAATCCCTCTAACATACTAACATCATCATATGCATACAAAATATGGAATAAAACTTCATTGAAACAACAATACAAGGGGGTGTCCGAATGGTCCATATAGGCTTTTAGGGCTAGTCTTTTAACCTAATCCCTCTAACATACTAACATCATCATATGCATACAAAATATGGAATAAAACTTCATTGAAACATCAATACATGGGGGTGGCCGAATGGTCCATGTAGGCTTTTAGGGTTAACTTTTAACCTAATTTATTATACATCTTAACTTCATCATGTGCATGTAAAACAAGGTATAGAACTTCAATAAAACACCAAGATCACATGTTGGCCGAACCTATCATAGGGGTTTCTAGGGTTAACTTTTAACCTAATTCATTCTACATCTTAACTTCATCATGTGCATGTAAAACAAGGTATAGAACTTCAATAAAACACCAAAAATACATGTTGGCCGAACATCTCATAGGGGTTTCTGCACAAAATATCAACTGAAAGCTACTCGTATGCAGGTGAGGGATACTTACATCCTTCTCTTTGCTTTTAGTGGAAAGATGACCTAAGGAAAGCCAAATCTAGCCTTCTCCTTGCTTGGATGGGGTTCGACCAAAGAAATGGAAAGGGGAAGCTCTAGGATTCGGTGAGGAAGAAGAAGAGGAGGAGAAAATAAGTTTGGTAACTCATGCCCCCTCATTCCCCCTATTTATTCACTTGAAGAGTCCCTTCATCTCCTTTACCTCTAACTATAATTTCCCATGTTCTTCTAACAATACATTCTTGTTGGGCTTCTGGTTAGTGGGTGCATCTATAGGGTTTGGCTATCTCTAGAGGTTTGGGGTTCAATTCCTAGGCCTTGCATTCTTTTTGGCTTATTTTCTTTTATTTTTTTTTGAAGGAGCCCACATAAAGCCCATTATCATCAAGCCAAAAATTCTTGTAAAATTCCTAGAAATTTTATGGGCATTACAATCCTTCATACCTTTTAAAAGTTTCGTCGTCGAAACTTAGAACAATTCTAGGTACTTCTGCTTCATGTCCTCCTCGCGTTCCCAGGTAGCTTCCTCATATCGTTGATTCTGCCACAGGACCTTTACTAAGGGCACCTCTTTGTTCCTTAGCCCCTTGACTTCTCGGTCTAGTATCTGGATAGGCCGACTTTCAATACTCAGGTCCTCTTGAACTTGTACTGTTTGTGGCTCGATCACTTGGTCCGCACTGGAAATGCATTTCTTGAGCACAGAGACATGGAACACGTTGTGAATAGCCGACATCTCTTGAGGCAGCTCCAGCTTGTAAGCTACCTTGCCAATCCTCTGCAATATCGGATACGGTCCCACGTAGCGCGGACTCAGCTTACCCTTCCTTCCGAATCTCATCACTCCCTTCATAGGGGCCACTTTGAGGAATACCAGGTCCCCGACTTCGAATTCTAACGGTCTACGCCGCATATCTGTATAGCTCTTTTGTCGGCTCTGAGCAGTTTCAATTCTCTGACGGATGTTCTGTATAGCTCAGGTGGTGTCGTCGATGAAGTCTGTCTGGAGTCCCATCCCCTTCTTCTCACCACCCTCGTACCAGCATATGGGGGATCTACATTTCCTCCTGTATAGAGCCTTGTAGGGTGCCATTCTAATAGTAGCTTGGTAGCTATTGTTGTAGGCGAATTCTGCCAAACATAAGTATCGGCACCAGCTACCTTTGAAATCCAGGGCGCAAGCTCATAACATATCCTCCAGTACTTGATTTACTCTTTTGGTCTGTCCGTCCGTCTGGGGATGGAAGGCAGTACTGAACAATAGCTTCGTGCCTAGGGCCTTCTGAACACATTCCCAGAAATGGGAAATAAAGTGACCATCTCTGTCAGAAATGATGGTCTTAGGAATTCCATGTAGTCTGATAATTTCCCTAGCATATAATTGAGCGAGTTGCTCCGTCGAATAGGTCATCTTGATTGCTAAGAAGTGGGCGGACTTCGTCAATCTGTCCACAATTACCTATATAGCATTATAACCATTTTGTTGTCTTGGGCAATCTTGAGATGAAATCCATAGAAATGTCTTCCCATTTCCATTCTGGAATCTGGATCGGCTGCAGTGTTCCTCGAGATCTCGTGTTCTCGCTTAACCTCTCGCGTGTCGTGCAATCGAGACATATTGAGCCACATCTCTTTTCATTCCGAACCACCAGAATTTTCTTTTTAGGTCTTGGTACATCTTGGTGGTTCCAGGATGCATCGCATAAGGAGTTCCGTGAGCTTCCTCAAATATCTTCTTCCGTAATTCTGGATCATCGGGAATACACAAGCGATCTCTGAGGTAGAGTACTCCACTATCAGAGATATGAAACTCGTCGTCCTTTCCTTCTAAGACCTCTTGCTTGATCCTCTGAATGCTTGGGTCACGGGCTTGCTTTTCCAGTATATCATCGAACAACGTTGGTGCTATCATCATGATCGAGAGCTGTCCGGAAATGTTTTCAACCCCGTAATGCATAATCTCTTTTTCTAAGGGCCGAGATAGCACTGATAGAGACATCAAGGTGGCGCAGGACTTCCTGCTGAGTGCATCAGCCACCTTGTTTGCTTTCCCCGGATGGTAGAGGATCTCACAGTCATAATCCTTGATGAGCTCGAGCCATCTGCGTTATCTCATGTTCAGGTCCTTCTGTGTGAAGAAATATTTCAGACTCTGGTGGTCTGTATAAATCCTACACTGAGCTCCATATAGATAATGCCTCAATTTTTTGAGAGCAAAGACCACGGCCACTAGCTCTAAATCGTGGGGTGGGATAATTCCTTTCATGTTCTTTGAGTTGCCTAGAGGCGTAGGCAATGACCTTGCCATTCTGCATGAGTACAGGTCCGAGTCCCAACTTGGAAGCGTCATTGTACATGTCGAAGCCTTCGTTACTATCTGGAAGAGCAAGGATTGGAGCGCTGGTCAGCCTCCTTTTCAATTCTGTGAAACTCCTCTCGCAGGCGTCCGTCCACTCATATTTCTTGTTCTTTCTGGTGAGGACTGTCATAGGGGCTGCAATCCTGGAGAAGGTCTTTACAAACTTCCTGTAGTAGCTTGCTAGCCCAAGAAGGCTTCTGATCTCGCTGGCATTCTTTGATCGGTTCCAGTTACTCACAGCTTCAATCTTTATTGGGTCTACCATCACTTCGTGCTTGGATATAACGTGACCCAAAAATGATACTTGATCGAGCTAGAACTCGCATTTGGAGAACTTTGCATACAGCTGCTTTTCCTGAAGAATCCGATTCAGCAGATCATAGCAGGTGCATTCGTCACTCCGAAAGGCATAACTACGAACCCATAACGTCTGTATCTTGTTCAGAAAGCCATCTTCGGTCAGGCTTATCTAGGCTTTCGAATCCTCGGGGTTGGCTAGCGTACACCTCTTCTTTACTAAGTCCACTTAAAAATGTTGACTATACATCTATTTGAAATAACTTAAATCCTCGATGCGCAGCGTAGGCTAACAACATCCGGATGGATTCTAGTCTAGCTACGGGGGCATAAGTTTCATCGTAATCTAATCCTTTGACTTGACTAAAACCCTTGGCAACTAACCTTGCTTTATTTCTAACTACTGGTTTCCTCGCTGGTTCATTAAATCATTTATCACTTGATGTTGTTCTGTGACTTGTCGCTGGAGTTCAGTAACTACGTGTGTAAGGTCATGCGGGGGTGCTATCTCATCAGCTCTACTATTGCGTCTTCCCGACATGTTTATCTTCATATATTTAAAGTAAAGCTAGTATAAGTTTTTTTTTGTTCGTTTATCTACTCATAATTAGACTAAAGCTAGCAAAAGTTATCATTCATGTTTTCATGCATATTTTAAGCTAAAGACATTTCATATCATACATGAACAAAATAAGCTAAAGGTATTTCATATCATACATGAACAAAATAAGCTAAAGGCATTTCATATCATATATGAACAAAATAGGCTAAAGGCATTTCATATCATACATGAACAAAATTAACAAAATTAGAGTAGACATAGAATTCTTACTTGGAGCAGCAGGATTTGGAGCTTGATGTGTGTGTAGTGGAAAGGCATATATGCTCTGATACCAACCTGTCAGGCCCGCCCTTTTTCCAAGGGTCCGGAGGGGCGGCGCGTGACGCGACCGTACATACATACACTTCTTACTACTTACAGCGGAAGACTTTAGATACATTTTTTTTCTTTTAAACATAAACATGCATTGACATATATAGATACTTCTACTTAACATAGAGCATGCATCATAACATATATAGATACTTCTTCTTAACATAGAGCGTGCATCATAACATATATAGATACTTCTTCTTAACATAGAGCATGCATCATAACATATATAGATACTTAGTGCTTAGTTCAAGTCCATAAACATCATCATTATAAGGAGACATAAATAAGGACATCCATAAACGTCATCATCATAGGGAAACATAGATATAAGGACAAAACGGATCTTCTCCACCATGCCACTACCACACACATTTAGCCCCTCCTGCTGCTCCCTTTAGTTTATCCATCCCTTACCCTTATCTGCAGTACGAGGGAAACGTAAACTATAAGCACATAGGCTTAGTAAGATCCTGTCCTACTCACAAAAACCATACATCGACATTAATCATGGCATGTAACATTCATAACATATAAGCAACATAACATGTAACATACATGACGTAAGCAACCTAACATGTAGCATAAGTAACATAAGTAAACATAACATGTATCATCCATAACATAGCAGCATAACATGTATATATATGACTTAATCAAACATAACATACAACATATGTAACATAGCAACATAAACATGACATAACATGCAACATATATATGACATATCAACATAGCATGTGAACATAGCAATCAAATCGTGTAACCTATGTAGGATGCTTTTGAAAACATATATTATAGGTACGTAAACATAATCTCAATATATTTGGGCCCGGCATTGTACCACTTCTTCATCATCATAGCGCGCATCCCTAAATAGACCCGAGGTAGCAAGTCTCAAACCTACTAGGTTACTAGGCTCGATCTTAGTCCGTCGACCTAGGGCAATCGTCATAGCGTAGAAGCCCATCCTAGGCCCGAGTCTTACTCCATCGACCTAGGGCATCTTGGAGCCCATCCCGTACTAGGCCTGATCATAGTCCGTCGACCTAGGGGCAATCATACATAGGAGCCCATCCTAGGCCCGATCTTAGTCCGTCGACCTAGGGCATCTTAGGAGCCCATCCCTTTGGACCTTGTTAGGGTCCTGGTACAAGCCATGCAGAAGATAAAATACTTATATGATTTTATTATAACATATCTTATTTCATTTTGCAACCATAGCATACTTCATTTCCTAACATATCATACTACACTTCATGAACATATCATTTTTCATTTTATAAACATATCATACTTTATTTCATAATCATATCATATTCATTTCATGAACATATCGTTTTTCATTTCATAATCATATCGTATTTCATTTCATAACATATCTTAAATATCACATACATATATGGCATGGCATAAGGCATAAACATCAAGAGTAAGTAAACTATAACCTAAAGCATGTTATCTTCATCTAGCATCATTTAATATCACAAGTCAACATGAAGTCACCAAAACATAAAACACATGTTAACCCAACCTAGAGCATGTTAAGGTACAATGGTTAGCCGAATGGTTCATAGGACTTTTAGGGTTAAACCTTTACCCTAATCCATCTAACATACTAACATCATCATATGCATACAAAACATGGAATAAAACTTCATTGAAACATCAATACAAGGGGGTGGCCGAATGGTCCATGTAGGCTTTTAGGGCTAATCTTTTAACCTAATCCCTCTAACATACTAACATCATCATATGCATACAAAATGTGGAATAAAACTTCATTGAAACATCAATACAAGGGGGTGGCCGAATGGTCCATGTAGGCTTTTAGGGCTAGTCTTTTAACCTAATTCCCTCTAACATACTAACATCATCATATGAATACAAAATATGGAATAAAACTTCATTGAAACATCAATACAAGGGGGTGGCCGAATGGTCCATGTAGGCTTTTAGGGCTAGTCTTTTAACCTAATCCCTCTAACATACTAACATCATCATATGCATACAAAATATGGAATAAAATTTCATTGAAACATCAATACAAGGGGGTGGCCGAATGGTCCATGTAGGCTTTTAGGGCTAGTCTTTTAACCTAATCCCTCTAACATACTAACATCATCATATGCATACAAAATATGGAATAAAACTTCATTGAAACATCAATACAAGGGGGTGGACGAATGGTCCATGTAGGCTTTTAGGGTTAACTTTTAACCTAATTTATTATACATCTTAACTTCATCATGTGCATGTAAAACAAGGTATAGAACTTCAATAAAACACCAAGAACACGTGTTGGCCGAACCTATCATAGGGGTTTCTAGGGTTAACTTTTAACCTAATTCATTCTACATCTTAACTTCATCATGTGCATGTAAAACAAGGTATAGAACTTCAATAAAACACCAAGAACACATGTTGGCCGAACATATCATAGGGGTTTCTGCACAAAATATCAACCGAAAGCTACTTGTATGCAGGTGAGGGATACTTACATCCTTCGCTTTGCTTTTAGTGGAAAGATGACCTAAGGAAAGCCAAATCTAGCCTTCTCCTTGCTTGGATGGGGTTCAGCCAAAGAAATGAATAGGGGAAGATCTATTATTCGGTGAGGAAGAAGAAGAGGAGGAGAAAATAAGTTTGGTAACTCATGCCCCCTCATTCCCCCTATTTATTCACTTGAGGAGTCCCTTCATCTCCTTTACCTAAAACTATAATTTCCCATGTTCTTCTAACAATACATTCTTGTTGGGCTTCTGGTTAGTGGGTGCATCTATAGGGTTTGGTTATCTCTAGAGGTTTGGGGTTCAATTCCTAGGCCTTGCATTCTTTTTGGCTTATTTTCTTTTATTTTTTTGAAGGAGCCCACATAAAGCCCATTATCATCAAGCCAAAAATTCTTGTAAAATTGCTAGAAATTTTACGGGCATTACATAAATGTCCACGACACCCTTTCTTTCTCCAAAAAAAATCAAAAAATGCAAATTTCACAACATCTTATCCACTAAAATAGGGTTGTAAATGATATACGTTCCAAGGCCTTGGCAGTAGTCTTCCTTGACCATCGTTCAAATAATAGTCCCCCATTCCCACTCAACTTTCAACTAGAAAAGGTCCCTCCCACTTAGGTCCAAGCTTGCCCTTGGATCCCTCAAGTAGAACTTTCTTTAGCACCAAATCTTCTAACTGAAAAGAACGAGGCACTACCTTTTTATTATAGGATTTCATTACCTATGACTTATACCTTTCAGCATTATACGCAGCCATATCCCTCTTTTCTTGAATCAATTCTAACTCCATACTTCTAACTGCACTATTACCGTTCAGGAGATATTTCAATACCCATTCATACTTCTAACATAGCCTCTAACCCATATACCATAATGAATGGAGTGGCTCCTGTGGCTCTCCTGGCAGTAGTTCGAAAAGACTACAAAACGCTTGACAATTCTTCCAACCACCTTCCTTCAATATGCTCCAACTTAGTTTTTAATCCATGCACCAATTTCCTATTAGTCACCTACACTTGCCCGTTACTTTGGGGATAAGCCACATATGTGAATGCCTATTAAATTTTTAAATCTTGGCACCATTTTGCTAATTTCTTACCCTAAAACTGCCGCCCATTATCAGATATCAACCTCCTTGGGATACCAAAATGACATAAATATTTTTCCATAAGAACTTTAACACCATCTGCTCAGTGATACAGGCCAAAGGTTTAGAATCCACCCACTTAGAAAAATAATCTATAGCCACTAACAAGAACTTCTTCTGACTAGTCTCGATAGGAAAGGGTCCTACTAAATCCATACCCCATTGATCAAAAGGACAAGCCGTTACCACTTCCTTCATACATTCAGCTGTCTTATGCTGCCAATTATGATGCCTCTTATAGCTCTCACACTGTCATACTAACTGCATAGAGTCTCTCATCAGGGTAGGCCAAAAGTACCTAGCTAATAACACTTTTCGAGCTAATGGCCGCCCTCCTATATGACTGCCATAGGCCCCTTCATGAACCTTCTTTAATACATAATCTGCTTATGTTTTCCCAAAACAATATAATAAAGGTCCAACATATGTTCTTTTATATAAAATTCCCTTTATCATGTAGAAACGACTAACATGTTGCTTAAATTTCCGCACCTTACAGGGTCATTTGACACCTTTTTATTGGTAAAAAAAATGAAATTAACTCTCTCCTCCAATCATCTTCAATCACTTCTCTTTCTCCTTCATTCTGCAGTAACAATTCGATCTTTGCAATTATGTCACGAGTATTCCAATTCCGTAGTGAGCTAACCAACTGAGCAAGCTCATCAGCTTTCTGATTTTTCTACCCTTGTTATTTTCTTTATCAATCCCTCCGAAAAGTTTCCTTTAGCCTTTTCTACTAGCTCACAGTATTTTCAGCACTTGTCATCTTTAACTTCAAATCCTCCCACAGTTTGCTATACCACTAACTGAGAGTACATATGTACCATTACCCACTCTGCTCCCACATTTCTAGCAGCTTGTAAAGCTATCAACAAAGCCTCATATTCAGCCTCATTATTGGAGGCTCTAAAATGCAATCTAATTGCTAGCTTAACTTCTGCCCCCAGTGGTGAAATCAAAATTACTCCTACCCCATAACCCTCTTTTTTAGAAGATCCATCTACATATATCCTCCATGGCTCACATTCTTCCTTATGCATGGTTTCCACTAAGAAGTCAGCTAAGGCTTGCGCTTTGATAGAGGTACAAGGTTGATAAGTAATGTCATATTCACTGAGCTCCATAGCCCACTTAATAAGCTTACCCATAGCTTCCGGATGTGTTAGTATTATTCCCAGAGGAGTATCAGTGAGTACCACTAAAGGATGAGATAAAAAATAAGGTCGCAACCTTCGAGCCGTTAGAACTAGACCCCAGGTCAATTTCTCCAAGTTAGTATAACGAACTTCAGCCCCTTTCAATAGATAACTAATATAATATATTGGATGTTGCTTACCCTTGTCCTCTCCAGGCTGAGGTTTAGCTAAAAAAGGGGGTTCCACCAAATATTCCTTCAGAGATTGAAAGGCTTTATCACAATGTTCATCCCACTAGAACCGTGTAGCTCTTTTTAGTATTTTAAAGAAAGGAAGGCTCCTATCTTCCAATCGGGATATGAATTTGGATAGAGCAGTAATCCTTCCTAACAACCTCTATACTTCCTTCAAATTTCTTGGGGGTTGCATTTGCTGAATAGCCTCAATTTTAATAGGATTTGCCTTTATACCTTGCTTAGTAACCACATAACCTAAGAAATGACCCTGTCTCACCCCAAACACACATTTATTTGGATTCAATTTCATCTTATATTGCCACAAAGTACTGAAGGTTTCCTCCAAATCAGATATTAACTGCTCAAAATGTAAAGTTTTAACCAAAATATCATATACATACACCTCCACATTTCTTCCTAACTGCTTTTCAAAGATCTTATTCATTAGCCTCTGGTAAATGGCCCCGACATTTTTTAACCCAAAAGGCATGACTACATAGAAGAAATTTCCTTTGGCCGAAATAAAACTAACCTTATTCTGATCCTCCTTAGCTAACGGTATTTGATGGTACCCCAGATAAGCATCCATCATTGAAATGAACTGATGCCCAATAGTAGAGTCCACTAACTGATCAATGCTGGGCAGAGAATAACAATCCTTAGGACAAGCTTTGTTAAGATCTCTAAAGTCCACGGACATTCTCCATTTTCTCGATGGCTTAGGCACTAGAACAACATTAGATAACCAAGTTGGACACTGTAACTCTCTAATATGCCCAACCTTCAGCAATTTACCTATTTCTTCCTTAATGATAGCATCTTTCCCTGCCCTAAAATACCGACGCTTCTGCTTTACAGGAATTACCGTGGGTAAAATATACAATCTATGCTCCATGACCTTAGGATCAATTCCTGACAAGTCTTACGGAGACCATGAGAAAATATCCATGTTTTTAATAAGGCATTGTATTAAATCTTCTTTGATTTGCACAGGAAGATCCCGAGCAATTAAGGTAATATGTTCAACACACTTATCATCCAATATAATTGCTTCTTTATTAGATTATCCTATCTCCTCAGCAACCCCTTTTTGAACAAAACACATTGTATCTCCATACTTAAATTGCTACAAAGACTTATCAACAAACTTCCCCTTCTTCCCCATCCTGATAACATCCAAATAGCATCGACGGGAGAGCTGTTGGTCCCCTCTAACCTCCCCTACTTCACTCCCTACAGGAAACTTAAGCTTCTCATGGTAAGGAGAAGCCACAACCTACCAACAGCTCAAAACAGGTCTTCCCAGAATATCATTGTAGGAAGAAGGCATGTCTACCACAGTGAAATTGATAAGTATTGTCTTTCTCCTTGTCTCTTCCCCCAAGGATAAAGGTAACTTAATCTAGCCCAACGACTGCAGTTCATGCCCAGAAAATCCATATAAAGAAGTTCCTACTGGCTACAAATCAGTGACAACAACTCTGATTTGCTCTAAAGCTATCCAATACAAAATATCCATGAAACTACCCGGGTCTACAAAAACTCTTCCCACATCAAAATTGGCAATAAGAGCCCGAATGACCAGAGCATTAGTGTGACGAGTTAGCACTCACCCTAAATCATTATCATCAAATTCTATCACAGGTCCTCTAGCTCTGGGCAGTGCAACCACAGTTGCACACTCTTCCCTACTATGTCTTTTCAGTGCCCTATTAGAATCCCTGTTAGTGGAGCCCCTAGATATCATATTAATGGAACACCTTACAGGGGGTTGATTAGCGGGCTCAACCCGATCAGTCACTATTTCCCTTATCTATACCCGCTGCATCGGTCTATTCATAAGAGGTCTAGGATTACCTCTCCCATAATTTCTTCCTCTAAACCCCTACTGATAAGGAGTTAGATTCATAACTAAATTTCGAATATGAGGGTGAGCTCCCATAATTCTCTACAATTCCAAGTCAAACTTCTAACAATTCTGCATATTATGTCCATATTCTTGATTGAAAGAACAAAAAGTAGGAGATGGTAATATCCTAGGTCCTCTATCAGCCCTAAAGGGTCTCCGTAACAACCTCTGCTCTATACAAATATTCATAGCCCTCGCCTTAGAGAATTAGGGTAGGGGAGGATACAAAGTCCTATCTCCTATAGGGTGCACAAGCCTCACCCATTTAATTCTCCCTTCGTGTCTTTCCGTTACCCTGAAATCCGACGAAGTTCGTCGAGACTTCTGAGCATCCTCTAAATTAATAAATTTCTCAGCCCGGGACAATAGATCTTCAAAGCATACAGGAGGCTTCTTAGCTAAGGATTTAAAAAGTCCCCCTCTCTGAGTCCCTGAGTAAAAGCTCCCATCATCATACCTAGCTCTATTGCAGGAATCTCATGAGCAACTTGTGTAAATCTATTTACATATTGCCGCAAACTTTCTGTCTCTCTTTGCTTAAGATCAAAAAGACTCAAAGGCTGAGGCAAATATTTCATAGCACTTGAAAAATGCTTTACAAATAGTGTGAAGAAATCCTTAAAAGATGCAATACTTTTCTGCTTCAAATCACTAAACCACTGCTCTGCCGGTCCTGTTAAAGTAGTAAGGAATAGCCAACATTTGACCTCATCAGTATAGCGATATAACAAAGAGGCATTCTCAAATTTCCTTAAATGATCTTTAGGATAAGAAGAACCGACAAATTCAGATATCTGAGGAAGCCACAATCGTCGAGGTAATTCATCATTTAAAATACTTTTGATAAAAGGAGTTTCCTCCTCTATCTATACAATAGTCCCTACAGTAGGTGCATCCTCTTCCAATGTTACACCTACCATAGTGGCCACACATTTCTCCTTCCCATTTCCTTTTTAACAAGCACCAGAACCTTTCTTTAATTCAGAAATCTTACCTCCCTCTTATTCAGATTCACTATCATACATATCTTCTTTAACCTTCTTTGGGGTTGCCCTTTGTGACATCTGGTCGATCATTTCTGCCATTATCTGCATAAGATCTCCCTTATATAGAGGTTCCCATCATCTTTTACTAGTGCCCCCTAGGGATGTACTAGAGACAGATCTCTCTTTTTCTGCTGGCTCCTTCAATGTCCTTTTAGTATTGACCATCACAACTTTTTGTTCAGATTCCCACAGATGCCACCAATTTAATGGTGCTTGCTTCTTTGGATCTCCAAAATCCCCCTCCCTTTCCTTGTGAGCCGCTGGATCTAACACCAAGAAAGAGAATTGGGGAAAAAAGATCAGCCAGAAGGGTTACTCGTGATCCTCAAGATTGAGCTGAATCCACTACACCAAGAGGAAATGTTAAGGGTTAGCTGGCTTCCCGGCACGACCACTCCGACGATCAAGTCAGTATGAGTATGAGAAGAAAAGTAATGAACTAGAAAAGAAGGGAGATCTCAGAGATACCACATTGGAGAAGAAAAACCACCATCCTCGATCCCGTCGTCTTTTGCCCCTTTTATAGACGGAGCCCCCACCTTTTCCTAGTGGTGAATGTTTGGAGTATTGAGAATACAATCAAAGTCGCATATTGGTAAGTCATGGAAAAGATCATGTGCTTATAAGATGGAAGATATCTCCAGTGGTATGAGGCCTTTTGGGTAAAGCCTAAAAATAAAACCATGAGGGCTTAGGCCCAGAGTGGACAATATCATGTCATTGTGGAGATATGTGGATCTTATAGATACTAACAATTGGTATCAGAGTCATGGTCCATGTCAAGCCATAAACCTCAAATGAAGGAAGTAAAGCTCCAATGTCTGGATTGAGAGAACCAGACACCGGGAAGGAAGTCCAATTGGGTTGGGAGGACCGAACAACTGGCAGGAAGTCCAGTTGAGCTAGAAGGGTTGGACAACTAGCAGGAAGTCCAACTGTGTCAGGAGGACTAGACAGTAGGCATGAAGTCCTGGTGGGTTGAGGATCAGACATCAAGTAGAGCAAGTTTTTCAAGAACGGATAGGCTTGAGGGGGGTCAATGTGGTCCTTCGTTTGAGGGGGGGGGATTGTTGCGAGTATTGAGAATACAATCAAAGTCCCACATTGGTAAGTCATGGAAAAGATCATGTGCGTATAAGATGGAAGATAACTCCATTGGTATGAGGCCTTTTAGGTAAAGCCCAAAAATAAAATCATGAGGGTTTAGGCCCAAAGTGGACAATATCATGACATTGTGGAGATATGTGGATCTTATAGGCACTAACAGTGAATGTACGTAAATACCCCATTGCCAAGCTGTCCTCCTAACCGTTTTTCCACTTCTGATTCAAAAATATCTCCTGCCACGTGTTAATCTCAAATAGAAAGATATGTATGATTATTTAAACTAACCACCCTAAGCCTTTCATCGTTACCTTTCACCCTTCAGCACGGCCCTTTTCCTCTTTGGCAGATGCACTGATCGCCCTGGACTCATCCATGTTGGTGTAGGGGCACTAGATAGTCGAACCTTGGTTTTGATAATGGCAAAGATTCAAAGTTAAGCTATTTTGTTGTCTCATGTGCTATGCTAAATGTGCAGGAAGTATTTAAGCTAACCTGAAGGTCAGCGACACCCGGAGAGTCTCATGACGAGAAATCGTGGTGGTCGGTAAACGCCGGGAGAACCTCGTGGAGTTGAGGAACCTAAGTAGAAGACCAAAAGCTAAGTAATGGGTTAGGAGGACCAAAGGTAAGCTCTGGGTGTGGAGTGGTTGTATGGATGTGTCCTTAGTTAGAGGACAATCCTAGGCGTCGAACCTACTAAGGCTTCTGGAGGAATGCCAAAGTCAAGATTGGATAAGCAAAGGATTGTCACACTGCATGGTATTATGCATCTATTGTACTAACCTTGTGTTGCAGAAATTCTCAAGTGCAGCAGTCGATTGGAGGTGTCAGCAGTCGACTGAAGGAAGTCGACTGCAAAGAGGATCAGTCGACTGATGTCGATGAATCAGCACAGTGCACAAGGTCAGAGAGATAGAGATTGATGTCGCCACCTCATAATAAGATAAGCCGCCACCTCAAGATAAGATCCATGAGTTTTGGATCTAGATCGGGACAAATTCCAAGGTGTAAATCTATAAAAGAAGGGGAGGACTCAAACCCAAAAAAAAGAATCTCCCAAGTGCTCGTGCTCTCCAATCGTACTCTTTCGTTCTACAACGCTACTCCGACCGTGGACCATCTTCCAATTAATTGTCAGTATTATTGTTATCTTTTTGTACTTAATTTGTATAAGGGCTGGTAAGGTTGTTACAAGCCTTATAATCATTGTAATCATCTTGTCTCTTACCTCCAATGAGGAAGAGACTTTTAGTGATTACCATTCGGAAGTGATCAAAGATCGCAGAGCCTTGGATTAGCAGTTGGTGGGCTATGAACCAAGTAAAAAAGTTTTTTTTTGTCTTTCTATGATTTTATCTTTGTGTTGTTTTCTACTGTGAAGTTTTTAAAAAGAGAAGAACGTTTATAAACACGCTATTCACCCCCCTCCCTCTAGCGTGCTTTCGATCCAACAATTGGTATCAGAGCGGGGGTGCTCAGATTCGGTGGAACCATCGGTCGAGAATTTTCTTTATTTTTATTTTTATTCTTAATTATCTCCCACACTACTAATCCAAGACCAAGTCTTGGGACTTTTTGGTTTGTATTTTTTTTTGCGAGTATTGGAAGATCGTTGACCGAGCTAACCATGAAAGAGTATCGCTTAAGGCCTAAAGGTAACAATGTCATTTTAAATTTTAAATTCCATATTATTTGCTTCAAGTGTAGGGAGAGAGGACATTATAAAAATAAGTGTCCTTCTCGTAAGACTCGAACGGCGTAATCGACGGCAAAGGAGTCGCCATTGCCCGGAGTCCGGAAGAACAAGGAGCACATCATGTGCTTCAAGTGCGGAAGATTCGCTCACTATAAGAATCGGTGTCCGAAAAAAAAGTTTAGTAAAGTTAATAATTTTGAAAAGTTGAGTTTTAGAATAGTTGATAATTTATTTAAATTTTGTAATTGTTGTCAATTAGTTAATATAATTAATAATTCAAAATTAATTAATTTAGATTTAATAAGTTTAAATAATAATAATAAAAATATCATGGAAGAAAATGGTCAAATTAATTTAACATTTGATAAAATTAACCAAGAGATTAATCAAATTTTTTAGTTTAATCAACATAGAACTAGATCAAGTCAAGGATAAAACCAACCTAGGACTTAATCAGAATAATCAAACACTAGATCAGAATAATCAAAACATAGGACAGAATCACCAAATCCTAGATCTGATTAATCTAGATAATTCCAAATTTAAAAATTCTTTTTTAAAAAATTCAACCATAAAAAATTCGAAATTAATTTAAAAAATTTCAAAGATAATCTAAATAATTCTAATAATAAATCTACCTTTAAAAACTCTAACAATCTTATCTTGAAGAATTCTAATAATAATTCTACCTTTAAAAACTCTAACAATCATATCTTAAATAATTCTACCTTTAAGAACACTAACAATCTTATCTTGAATAATTCTAATATTAATTCTACCTTTAAAAACTCTAACAATCTTATCTTGAATAATTCTAACAATAATTCAACCTTTAAAAACTCTAACAATCTTATCTTAAAAAAATATAATAATAATTCTACTTTTAATAATTCTAATAATCTTATCTTAAATAATTCTAATAATTTTACCTTAAAAAATTCTAATAATCTTATCTCAAAATTTCTAATAATTCTACTTTTAAAAAGTCTAATAATCTTATCTTGAAAAAGTCTAATAATATTATTTTAAAAAATTCTAATAATCCTATTTTAAATAATTCACAATCTAACTTAATTAAAAATTAAAAATTATATAATTAAACTAATAAAATTAATTATAATAGAGTACCATTAGATTATACACAAATTAATAATCTAGTAATTAAACCTTCAAATTTTAAAAATTCAACTAATAAATATGTAGACTTGGGTTACAAGTCTAAGCGAAACGAAAATCAAGACACTAAAATTTGTAAACCTAATTATAATAAAGTATCTTATAACTATGGAACAAATAAAAGTATACCCAAGAAAACAACCATTTCTTTAAATTGATTGAATGTAGCTTGCTCATGCATACATATCATTATCATCCTTATTTTGTCATTGTCATACATACTAGTTTTAAATTAACTCTCATAGAATGGTTAGATAAGAAATAATTAATTAATCTTAACAACATAGTATCAGGATGCGGTGAGATGATAGTACGTTAAGGAGACGAAGTCAAGTGTATCCGAGTTGGATAAGAAGTATCTAGCTTGGTGCATTTAACTAAGTGGAACTAACTGAAGCTACCCCACCTCATCATAAACTAGTTTGACCAGGATATAACCCTATGTGAATTAAGTGTGTAATTTCTTAAGTTGGCTTTATCTAAGGAAGTGATCATTGTTCCGATCAAAGAAGGCCCCTTGCCTCGCCACAACCTGGAAGCCCTCTTTTGAAATGTTCACTTAACTAACTAAAGGTTAAATCAGAATCTAACCTATGGTTAATTAATTTCTGAGGCATTAAATTAAATTCATCTCACAATAACTATAAGGATAACTTGGTTGATCATGTAGAATGGGTGAGATGGTAAGGACAACAAATTGAAAATGATTTTGAAATTTATATACACATAAATAGATTCTTAAAACTATTTTTATTTTGGTTGTCATGATTATTGTGTGTAGTTATTGTTGGGATGTATACTGAAAGCCTAGTTCTTTTTGTATGAACATCTTTATTTTGAAATAAGAATCACATGATCATTGTTTGCACGTTATATTTATATGTGTGCATATTGTCTAATATTTTACATTGTAGATAACATGGTGCATGGGTGCGGCACAGAAGATCATGTTATCAGTCCCTTGTAGAATATAAGTAGAGGCTCACAACCAAGATAGTTTTGGACAAACCACTGGCATGGTTGTAGTGTAGCTTGGTATTGTTTTATCTTGAACATAGAGTTACACTAGTACACTTAGGTGTATTGAGCAGGACCGACATAGAGGTGATTCAATTTATTGCTGACTGCATAATTGAATCGGACCTCGGATATTATGTTGTACATGCTCTTAATCCCGATATAATAACGGGCACATGTACTTAATATTTATTTCTTTGATTTACCAGAGGGTGAGATTTCTATGGATTAAATCAATATGCCCGGTAAGTTGGGAAATGATATTATTTACATGGTGTGTCGTTGATTATAGGAGGAATCCGTGTCCTATGTATTAGGTTGATGATGTCCCCTTGAGGAGCTCATAAGGTTCATCATGTAAACCCTGCAGGTTGACTTAGTCAACATGATGATAAGGTTGAGTGGTACTACTCGAGGAGTTAGATGTTAATTAATTGATGGTCAGTAAATCAATTAATTGACGGACATTCGATATCTTAAACACGGGGAGATGGATGTACAAATAATATATGGAGCCCATATTAATTTATGGGGGTTGGTGAGGTAGTTCGATGATGATCCTCTAGTGGAATGGAACATCATTGATGGATCAAGTTTGTGTGGTTCCAATCCATTAGGTGGCCAAGATCCAACTCCTCCTCATGGTCCCTATCGTAGCCTAATATAAACCTCATGAAGTCTAGATCAAATAATGGAAAACAAATCTCTAGATCTGACGGTTGGGATTAAATTCCTAGAACCGACGGTTGAGATTAAATCTCTAGATCTGACGGTTGAGATTAAAACCCTAGAACCGACGGTGGAGATTAAACCAAGGCCTAAACCCTAACTCTATAAAAGGGTGGCTATGGGTTGGGCGGCAACAATGTTTTTTTGGTTCATGATGGATGCTAAGGAAATTAGGGTTTAGCCTAGCATTACTTGGCGACAAGGAGGAAACCCTAATTAGGGTTTTGGCTCCTTAGGTTGGGCGGCCAAGGTGGTGGAGCTAGGGTGGGCGGCAACTTGTGGAAGAGCTTGTCTTCTTCCTTGTAGGTGGCTAGCTCCTAGATCTCTACTTTCCACTATGCTTAGGCGGCAAGAAACCTATGGAGGAAACCCTAATTAGATTAGGGTTTGGCTCTTTGGATTGGGCGGCTAGGTTTGGAAGTTATGGTTGGGCGGCAACTATAGGGGAAAGGCTCATCTTCTTCCTTCTAAGGGTTAGCCAGCCACTACCTTCTCTTCCTCTACCTTGGGCGGCAAGAAATCCAAAGGAAGCTTGGTTGGGCGGCTAGGGTTTGGAAGGTAAGGTGGGTGGCAACTATAGGGGAAGTGTTCTTCTTCTTCCTAGGATGTTGGCCGGTTCCTATCCTTTTTCCTATACCTTTAACTGTGCCCAACCTATTCCTCTTTTCCTCTTCTTTTCCTCTTGACCGGCGGCACTAGGAGCTAGGGTTTGTCCCTAGTTCGGCTCCTTGGTTGTTTCCATTTTGTTCTCTCTATTCTTGGGGCCGGCGGCATCAATCCTTTGTGGATTGGTGGTTGGCTCAAGCAAGAAGGGAAAGAGAGTTCTTCATTCTTTGGATTGAAGAAGATCTAGGAAGCTTCAACTTGTGGAGGATCTTCGCCCACACGAAGTCTACAAGGAGGTTAGGACATACGATAGAAGATCAAGAGGTATAAAAGTTTCACAACTTTTATTATTGTTCTTTTCATGTTCTTATTTGATATGCTAGCTTATGTTCATTATGTTAGTATATGTTGATTATACTAGTTTGCATTTGCATGTATTTGTATAATCATGGACTCCGATAAGAAACACAAAAACCGGCGATCCGTCCGTCGTCTCTTCCGCGGCTAACCGACTAGAAGAGTTGTGTTGCTTGAACAACTAGTTTGTTCAAGCGATCTCTCAAGTCGTTAGCACGACGACGAATTGGTTGTGCTTAGGAAACTCATCCCATCCGGATTAGTTTTCATTAGTGAAAATTTTAATCCGGGGACATGGGAGCCTATGAGCATTCCGAGGTATAGCACATTGCCAACAACTGGTATCAGAGCCACGGTTTCCGGTTTTGTGTGTTTCAGATTCGGTTACTTTCACGCATTTATCATATATTGTGTATGCCGGATAATAGTAGGATGTGCGTAGGCTAACTTTTTGGTTGCAGGCATAAGATCCAACTATTATGGCTATATATGTGTGTATGTGATTGCATGTGTGTGTGATTGTATATTATTTGAATCCTCGGGGTTGATGAGGCTAGATTAGTATTTAATTTTTGTAATTAAATACGGCATTGTTTAGCCGCTCATTTTAGTTTACTTTCGATCTAGATTATTTGTACACTCCTTCGTGGAGTATAGGATCGATGGATGTAAATTAAAATGTTTTATCTCTGCTCGGAACTCTTTGGTGACTTGCGCACGGGAAAAGATGGAGCGGACGAGGTGGCGACACGACGGGACGCATATTGGAGAACAATGCCATAATAGTTGGAAAAATTCTGATTTTTCCATATTTATTGCTGATTTGTTTTATATGCATGTTGTGTGTGCTTGAAAATTCCTCATTTTCAATTTACTAAGTGGGAGAGGGATATTTTAATTAATTCCCGCGGCCTCCATTACAATTTGACGTGTGATGCAACAAACTTGTGTGTCGGCTCTGAGTGCCTTCCTCCCTGCGGATGAGTTTGTTTGCGGATCACTAGGTCAAATAATGGTTATAGAAAATTATCTAGGAGCGTGTGTACTTCCACAGCGGTAAGACACATAATCTGAAATAATTTCCTTAGTACCGTGTAATGGTGCACACTTAGATGCAAATAAAAAGTAGTTTTATTTGTAGGGCCGAAGAGAAACCAACTATTAATTTTATTTGTCAAAAAGTAAGGTTGACAAGATAATAAAATTAATGGGTTAAACCTCCTCTTACAAATGTAGAATTCGTATACGTCCACACAGCGTGGCATGCGATATTCTCAATGTTTGTTGATTTCGAAATTTTATTGTTTGAGGAATCAATAATTTTTTGAAATCTATAGTAATAATAAGCATGCTGTGTGTGCTTGAAAATTCCTCATTTTTAATTTACTAAGTGGGAGAGGGATATTTTAATTAATTCCCGCGGCCTCCATTACAATTTTACATGTGATGCAACAAACTTGCGTGTCGGCTCTGAGTGCCTTCCTCCCTGCGGATGAGTTTGTTTGTGGATCACTAGGTCAAATAATGGTTATAGGAAATTATCTAGGAGCGTGTGTACTTCCACAGCGGTAAGGCACATAATCCGAAATAATTCCCTTAGTATTGTGTAATGGAGCACACTTAGATGCAAATATAAAGTATCCTCCCCATCGGAGTCACTGCTTTTATTTGTAGGGCCAAAGAGGAACCAACTATTAATTTTATTTGTCAAAAATTAAGGTTGACAGGATAATAAAATTAATGGGTAAAACCTCCTCTTACAAATGTAGAATTCGTATACGTCCACACTGCGTGGCATGCGATATTCTCGGTGTTTTGGGGTGTTGGTTGATTTCGGAATTTTATTGTTTTGAGGAATCAATAAAATTTGAAATCTAAAGTTTTGATCATTGTGATTCTTAGGATTTTCAAAATTGACTTTCAGTCCACTTATTTTGATACTAAAGGAAATAAACTTATTGTACCCAAATTATATTGATTGGAAATGAATCCAAATATTGTCTTATCTGCTAGTATGCAATCTTCGAAGAGTGTCCTCAAGCCATCATTGCTCAAAAGGGTTTCTACTTCTAAGCCGAAAGGCAAGAAGAAGGAGAAACAAGGTGGAGCAAATGTGGTGGGAGGATCTCAGGGAGGAGTGAAGAAGCTGAAAGGCAAGTACTTCACTTACAAGCAGGGTGGACATTGGAAGGAGGACTGTCCCAATCCAAAACAGAACAAAAGTATATCTTTTGGTCTAGTCGTTGTAACATGGTTAGCGGTGTTATCTACCGGCACCTGGTGTGTAGATACGAGAGCCACTAATCATGTCTGCAATACTTTGCAGGGGTTCCAGGAAACCCGACAACTAGCTAAAGGGGATATTACCATTTACTTGGGCAATGCCATGAAGATGGCGGCTATTGCAGTGGGAGATGTTTTATTTATCTTTTGAGAAAAATAAAGGTTTTTGGTTCTTAAGAATTTCCTTTATGTACCCTTATTTAGAAAGAATTGATTTCGGTTTCTAAATAGTTTTTGGATGGATAATCTATTTCTTTTCATGACAGATTTGTTATAAAAGGAATAGGGACATTATCTATTCAGGTACATAGATAGGAAATTTATAACTTGAACCACAAGCTCCCACGATGCAAATAGAAGTTATTAACTCATCTTCTAATTTCCATAAGAGAAAAGAACCCTCGAAGATGAACCAAACATATATTTGGCTTCTTAGGCTTGGTCAATTAACCTAAGCAAGAATTCAAAGGTTGATAGCCGATGGACCTTTGGGTTCATTGGTGGTGGAGGATCTCCCAACCTACGAATCTTGCTTGGAGGGTAAGATGACCAAGAGGCCTTTTTAAGGCCAAGGGGTATAGAGCCAAAGATTTGTTAGAAATGGTTCATTCTGATTTGTGAGGTCCTATGACTATCTAGGCAAGAGGTAATCTTGAATATTTCGTCTCTTTTATAGACGATTATTCAAGATATAGATGACACTACGATCTGATCGTGGTGGTGACAACCTCTTGGGAGAGTTTAGGAACTACTTATCAGAGGCTGAGATTCAATCCCAATTGACTGCACTTGGCATACCCCAGCAGAACGGTGTAGCAGAGCGAAGGAATAGGACTCTAATGGAGATGGTTAGATCGATGATGAGTTATTCTGACTTGTTTTGTAGTCCTAGAGATCAGAGGGTGATCGTTAACACGAATGCCAGATTTCTAGAGGAAGACTATGTGATAAGCCACAAGCCCAAGAGTAAAATTGTTCTGGAGGAGTTAAAAGGGAAGTCACTTCTTTAGTACCACCGGTACAAGAGGATATACCACATGTCACTGCACCGCGTGTCACAGAGGATACACAGATGATACCTCGTCATAGTGGGAGGGTTGTGAGACAGCCTCTCAGATTCATGTTTTTGGATAAATCTTATGATTTAGTCCCTAGTAAACATGAACCTGATCCCTAGACATACGACGAGGTAATCCAAGATATAAATACAGCATCTTTGCAAAGTGCAATGAATACTGAGATTGAATCTATGGATTCAAGACAGTTTTGGGAGCTCTTATGCATAGCAACACATATGGATTATGAGGCGTGACAGATGGATGTCAAGACAGCATTCCTTAGTGGAAGTCTTGAGGAATCCATCTACTTGAAGAGACCAGAGGGATTCATTGCTAAGGGCAAAGAGCGTTTTATATATAAGCTTAATCGGTCTGTTAATGGACTGAAGCAAGCTTTGAAGTCTTGGGACATCCGCTTTGAGGAGGTAAATCTAGTCTTATGGATTTATTCAAAGTTCGGATGAGTCTTGTGTATATCAGAGATGTGACGGAAACATAGTGGTATTTTTGTACTATATGTAGATGACATTTTGGTGGTTGGTGACAACATCGAAGTGTTATCAGACGTAAGGGTATGGTCGTCCAAACAGTATGATATGAAGGACTTGGGAGAAGTGGGTCACAACCTTGGGAACAAGGTTGTTGTGCTTATCCCAAGCTTCATACATAGACATGGTTTTGGATCATTTTAGCATACAAAACTCCAAGAAGGGTTTTCTACCCTTCAGGCATGGAGTTCCTTTATCTAAGGAGATGTGTCCTAGATCATCTGAGGTGATAAAGGAGCTGAAGGCGGTTCCTTATGCTTCGGCAGTAGGAAGCCTCATGTATGCTATATGTCGAGACAAGATATCGCTTTGTCGTGGGCATGGTGAGCGAGATATCGAGTAATCAGATGGGGACATTGGATCGGTAAGCATATATTGTAGTGCCTGAGAAGGACTAGGGATTATATGCAAGTTTACCGGGCAGACCAATTACCCCCTATGGGTTGCATGGATTACGATTTCCAATCAAATAGGAATAACAGTAAGTCTACCTCAGGTTTTGTGTTTACTTTAGGAGGTGGAGCCATTGTATGGAGGAGTGTCAAGCAGAAATGCCTGGTGGACTCCACCATAGAAGCTGAGTATGTGGCAGCCTATGAGGCGGGCAAAGAAGCTGAGTGGCTCAGGAACTTTCTGATGGACTTGGATGTGATTCCTGGTTTGCCCAGAAATATCACAATTTATTGTGATAATAATGGTGCAGTTGCAAACTCGAAGGAACCACGAGCCCATAAGGCTAGTAAACACATAGAGTGCAAGTACCACCGATAGAAATCGTAAAGGAGGTAGAAGTAAGTATCGCTAGATTGCATCGAGAGGATGACTGGTAGACCCTTTCACTAAGGCCCTTCTAGCGAGAGCTTTGATAGGCATGTGAGGGAAGGGGAATCGATGTATGGCAAGATGATGACAAAGATAGTCTTTAGTATAAGTGGAGATTGTTGGGATGTATACTGAAAGCCTAGCTCTTTTTGTATGAACATCTTTATTTTGAAATAAGAATCACATGATCATTGTTTGCACGTTATATTTATATGTGTGCATATTGTCTAATATTTTACATTGTAGATAACATGGTGCCTGGGTGCGGCACAGAAGATCATGTTATCAATCCCTTGTAGAATATAAGTAGAGGCTCACAACCAAGATGGTTTTGGACAAACCATTGGCATGGTTGTAGTGTAGCTTGGTATTGTTTTATCTTGAACATAGAGTTACACTAGTACACTTAGGTGTATTGAGCAGACTGACATAGAGGTGATTCAATTTATCCGACTACATAATTGAATCGGACTCGATATTATGTTGTACATGCTCTAATCCCGATATAATAATCTACACATGTACTTAATATTTATTTCTTTGATTTACTGTAGGGTGAGATTTTTCGATTAAATCAATATGCCCTTAAGTTGGGAAATGATATTATTTACATGGTGTGCCGCTGATTATAGGAGGAACTGTCCTATGTATTAGGTTGATGATGTCCCCTTGAGGAGCTCATAAGGTTCATCATGTAAACCCCGCAGTTGACTTAGTCAACATGATGATAAGGTTGAGTGGTACTACTCGAGGAGTTAGATGTTAATTAATCGATGGTCAAGAATCAATTAATTGACGGACATTCGATATCTTAAACACGGGGAGATGGATGTACAAATAATATATGGAGCCCATATTAATTTATGGGGGTTGGTGAGGTAGTTCGATGATGATCCTCTAGTGGAATGGAACATCATTGATGGATCAAGTTTGTGTGGTTCCGATCCATCGGGTGGCCAAGATCCAACTCCTCCTCATGGTCCCTATCGTAGCCTAATATAAACCTCATGAAGTCTAGATCAAATAATGGAAAACAAATCTCTAGATCCGACGGTTGGGATTAAATTCCTAGAACCGACGGTTGAGATTAAATCTCTAGATCCGACGGTTGAGATTAAAACCCTAGAACCGACGGTGGAGATTAAACCAAGGCCTAAACCCTAACTCCATAAAAGGGTGGCTATGGGTTGGGCGGCAACAATGTTTTTTTGGTTCATGATGGATGCTAAGTAAATTAGGGTTTAGCCTAGCATTACTTGGGCGGTAAGCAACCTCAAGGAGGAAACCCTAATTAGGGTTTTGGCTCCTTAGGTTGGGCGGCCAAGGTGGTGGAGCTAGGGTGGGCGGCAACTTGTGGAAGAGCTTGTCTTCTTCCTTGTAGGTGGCTAGCTCCTAGATCTCTACTTTCCACTATGCTTAGGCGGGAAGAAACCTATGGAGGAAACCCTAATTAGATTAGGGTTTGGCTCTTTGGATTGGGCGGCTAGGTTTGGAAGTTATGGTTGGGCGGCAACTATAGGGGAAGGGCTCTGTTGGGTTTTTCCGAGCCGCAAAAATCGCTTTTTGCGTTGCGGAAACCTCGGAAGCCCCGGCCACGGATCCGTGCGAAGTATAAAAAATTATAATTACATGTATGTGCTTACAATAATCCTAGATCTACCTTAGATCTAAGAGGTTAGAACGTTACCCTTGTAGCGACGCCCTTCGCTTATCCCGCTCGTCCAAAAGTTCGCCGGAACTCGAGAGTGTCAAGTTCACACTCCTCTATGGTATCCACACAAGCAATAGGTGGAGAGAAATGCCTTAGAGTGTGCTAGCACTCCCTTAGGAATTTCGGCAAGATGAGGTTTGGAGAGGTAGAGTTTGAGAGAAAAAGTTCCAAGGAAGAAGATGAAGTTAAGAGTGTGTAACTCACCAAATGAATTCACCTAATGAAACCCCTAAAGTGGCCGGCCACTTCAAGGAGAGGGAGTTACATGCATGCATGTAACTCCCATGTCCCTTGGTCTCCCTCATGAGGTGGCACCAATTGACAAAGTCAATGATGATGTGGAGCATCATCATTGGCCGGCCATGCCTAGTCATCATCATGACATGGCATTTGGTCAAGTCAAACTTGACCTTTCATCTTCCCTCTCAAGTCAAGTCAAACTTGACCTCTAATCTCCCATGGTTGATCAAATCTAACCACTTGACTCAAGTCAATTTAATATAATGAATCTCTATTCATTAATTTAAATTGATTTGATGAATCAAATCTCAATTAGACTCATTCAACACTTGAATCAACTTGAGTCTAACTCAATTAGTCTAATTTGGATTACTCTTAATCCAATTTGGTTCATCCCATGAACCTAATCCTCATGGTTCATCATATGAACCTAATCTCCATCTAATTGCTCTTATGTGTGTGACCCTATAGGTTCTTATAACGTTGGCAATGTCCCTAAACCGATTTAGGAACATAAGCAATGAGCGGTATCTAGCAACACATCATTGCTACCCAAGTTACAAGAATGTTGAGCTCCAACATCACCTTTGTGACTACTAATTGTGACTCTCACAATATGTGACAATGTCCCTCTATCCTTGACATCTAGATTGACCAATCGAGGCATAGACCGTGTCATCCTCGGTACAATCTAAATCTTGAACTCCAAGTAGACTCACTCTAATCAAATGAACTCAATATCTTATATTGACTCATTTGGGCATGGTCATGCACTTCGTGGTCTCACTCTATCAAGAATATCGATGTCACCCCCGTCATATAGGAGGGATAGATCCCATCTACATCACTCACATCGCTTCGCATAATTCGTTACATACCCAGTAATCGCCTTTATAGTCCACCCATTTACGGGTGACGTTTGTTGAAGCCAAAGTATGCAACTCCTTATGTAGGGAACCATGGTGACTTCAGGTCTAAGGACTAATAGTCATACTAATAGCCACATGAGAAAGTATATGACACTCATATAATGATCCATGATACTTTCTCATGGCGGGTCATTCAGTATACATTCTCCAATGCATACCCATGTGTCAACTTGATATCTCATATCCATGACTTGTGAGATCAAGTCATCTTGTTGACCTACATGCTAGTCTCTATGCATTAACATTGTCCCTGAATGTTAATACTCGACTAGGAATGATTAAGAGTAGTGTTCTCTATATCATCTCATTATCGATTCAACCAATCGATTGATATAGATAAGAACCTACTACTCAAGGACATTATTATATTTAGTTATTTGGCACCAATA
The DNA here is from genome assembly GCA_025175895.1 of Wurfbainia villosa. Taxonomy (NCBI): domain Eukaryota; kingdom Viridiplantae; phylum Streptophyta; class Magnoliopsida; order Zingiberales; family Zingiberaceae; genus Wurfbainia; species Wurfbainia villosa. The sequence continues at coordinate 85,403,914 of CM046001.1, forward strand.
CAAGTAAATATAATAACCATGCCTTTATAAATAGGAATATGATACAATAAAGTCCATACAACAATCATCACATGATTGGCTCTAGGGCTTTCACTAACAATCTCCCACTAGCACTAGTGCCAATCACCGTAGTATCTAATACCCAATGACCTAGTGTGACCATCATGCTTTTTCTGTGCCAAAGCCTTGGTCAAGGGATCTGCGATGTTAGCCTCTGTGGGTACTCTGCAAATCTTCACATCTCCTCGATCGACAATCTCACGAATGAGATGGAAGCACCGATATATTTGGCCTCTGTTGTAGAATCAATAACTGTGTCCTGCTTGGAACTCTTCCAGCTCACAGTGCTACCTATTCAAGCAAAACACGAACCCTGACTGCGATCTATAATCATCCTGGTCAGTTTGGAAGCTTGCATCGCTGTAACCCTTTACAGCTAGCTCCTCATCGCCTCCAAATATCAAGAAATATTCTTTAGTCCTTCTCAAGTACTTAAGAATATTCTTGACTGCTATCCAGTGACGCTCACCTGGATCTGACGAGTACACAGCATGGCGTACATGATAGATCCTATAGCAGATGCGTAAGGGATCTTATCCATGCGGTCTCTCTCCTCTCTAGAAGAGGGACTTTGAGTCTTCGAAAGACTCACACCATGTGACATCGGCAGAAGTCCTTCCTTGGAATTCTGCATGGCAAACCGAAGTAATACCGTGTCAATGTATGTACTCTGACTTAGGCCAAGCAATCTCTTAGATCTATCTCTATAGATCTTTATGCCTAGAATACAGGCTGCTTCACCTAAGTCCTTCATTGAGAAGCACGTCCCCAGCCAAGTCTTCACAGACTGTAGCGAAGGGATGTCATTCCCAATGAGTAGTATGTCATCCACATACAATACAAGGAACACAACTGTGTTCCCATTAACCCTCTTGTAGACACAGGGTTCATCTTCATTCTTGATGAAACCAAACTGTTTGATCGCATCATCGAATCGAAGATTCCAGCTCCGAGAAGCTTGCTTTAGCCCATAAACAGTATGCTGTGGATCTACAAAACCCTCAGGTTGTGTCATGTACACATCCTCGAGCAAGTTTCCATTCAGAAATGCGGTTTTGACATCCATCTGCCAGATCTCATAATCGTGGTATGCTGCAATAGCAAGCAAGATCCGAATGGACTTAAACATCGCCACTGGAGAAAAGGTTTCATCATAGTCAATACCATGAATTTGCTTGAAACCTTTAGCCACCAATCGGCCCTTATAGGTATGCGTAAGTCCATCCATATCAGTCTTTCTCCTAAAGACCCACTTACACCCAATGGGTTTGACCCCTTCAGGTGGATCAACCAAAGTCCATACTTGGTTAGTGTACATGGATTCCATCTCGGATCTCATGGCCTCTAGCCATTTCTGAAATCTGGGCTCATCATAGCTCTCGATAGGAGGTAGGCTCATTCTCAATGAGCATAACGTCATCATGGTCGACAAGAGAAATGAGTATCTCTCGGTGACGACGTGCCTATCGGACACTGCGAAGAGGTAGGTCTACCTGAACAGGTGGTTGTTCCACAACTCTTTGTGCAACAACCTCATCACCCACAACACTTTGTGGTTCCTGTTCAACCTCCATCAAGGCCTCAGTGCTATGGTCCTTATCTTGAATTTCTTCAAGATCGAAGGTACTCCCACTAGTTTTTCTAGAAACAAAATCCCTTTCTAGAAAAACCCAGTCTTTGCCACAAACACTTTGTGCTGACTGGGAATGTAGAAGTAATATCCCTTTGTATCCTTGGGATATCCAACAAAATAGCACCTATCGGATTTGGGTCCCAGTTTGTCTGAGACTTGACGTCGAACGTAAGCCTCACAACACCAAATCCTCATAAAAGACATCTTGGGATTTTTCCCTGTCCATATCGTATATGGTGTCTTTACCACAGCCTTGGATGGTACATGGTTAAGGGTAAAGGTCTTTGTGTCCAGAGCATATCCCCAAAAGGATATAGGAAGATCTGTGTGACTCATCATAGATCGTACCATATCCAATAGGGTACGATTCCTCCTTTCGGATACACCATTCCACTGTGGTGTTCTAGGAGGAGTGAGTTGGGATAGAATCCCACACTCAGCTAGATAGTCATGAAACTCATGGCTAAGGTATTCACCACCTCGATCTGATCGAAGTATCTTAATACTCTTGCCAAGCTGGTTTTGTACTTCATTCTTGAATTCTTTGAACTTTTCAAAGGATTCAGATTTATGTGTCATAAGATACACATAACCATATCTACTGAAGTCATCAGTAAATGTAATGAAGTACCTGTAACCACCTCTAGCAGCAACATTGAAAGGACCACATACATCACTATGTATAAGTCCTAACAAATCTGTTGCTCTTTCGCTATGTCCACTAAAGGGAGTCTTGGTCATCTTGCCTAAAAGGCAAGACTCGCATGTCTCATATGATTCAAAATCAAATGAGTCTAGCCCATCCTTATGGAGCTGAGATAGCGACTCTCATTTATGTGACCTAAGCGACAATGCCAGAGATAGGTTTGGTTCAACTCATTTGACTTGAACCTCTTGGTACTTATGTTATAGATAGGGCTCTCTAAGTCTAGAAAGTAGAGTCCGTTCATTAGAGGTGCACTACAATAGAACATATCATTTAAATAAACTGAACAACATTTGTTCTTTATTTTAAATGAAAATCCTTTCTTGTCCAAACAAGAAACTGAAATGAGGTTCTTAGTTAAAGCGAGCACATAACAACATTCATCTAATTCTAGTACACCAGAGGGCAGTAGATAGATCATAAGTTCCTACAAAGAATAAAGAAAGAACCCTTGCTCCATTGCCTACTCAGAGGTCCACCTCGCCTTTGTCAATGCCCCGCTATTTCTCTCGACATTGGTACAAATGTGAGATGCACATCCTAGATCTAATACCCATGATGAAGAAATAGATAGATTGACTTCTATAACATTTATACCAAGTAGAAGTCTCACTTCTCTTCTTCTTAAGCTACGCTTCCAGTTGTCCTCGCTTCCTCGCGCGAAGCAAGCCCTTCCTTGGCTACCCCTCCTTTGGGTTTAAGTTCTTGCCTTGCCCTTGGCTTGGGACTTTCCCTTACCTTTAGGCTTGCCCTTGCCTTTCTTCTTCTGTACCATCAAAATGGTGTCAGATTTTCCCTTCTTAAGGTTAAGCTCATAAGTCTCAACATGCTGAGCATTTCAGGCAGTGGCTTATCAATTTCATTCATGTTATAATTCATGACAAATTGATTGAAGGCTTGTGGCAAAGATTGCAAGATCAGGTCAGTGGCCAGCTCTTGGCCAAGTGGGAATCCCAGCCTTTGTAGGTTTTCTACGCACTCCAATCATCTTGAGTACATATGTACCTACGGAGTCCCTTCTTGCATTTTGGACCCAAATAATGCCTTAGAGACTTCATATCTCTCATGCCTAGCTTGTCCTTGATATAGTTGACGAAGATGTCCAACCATATCATAAGCATTCATGAACTCGTGTTGCTTCTGAAGCTCAGAGTTCATGGTCGCGAGCATTAGACATGACACATCTAATGCATCATCTTGATGCTTCTTGTAAGCATCTTTGTCAGCTCGCGAGGCATTGGCAGGAGGTGCCTCCGGAATGGGCTGCTCCAGGACGTACAACTTCCTTTCTTGGGTGAGAACAATTCTCAAGTTCCTGTACTAGTCCAGGAAATTTGCTCCATTGAGCTTGTCCTTCTCAAGGACGAATCGCAGAGAGAGAGTGTTCGTGGTTGTCGACATAGTTATCTACAACATACAATGCAGAGAATTAATATCATATTCCTTTTATCATTTAATTAGGCCTTTAATCAAATGATGCTCCCACTAAATTATAGGAATTTTGTAGAATCGAGTTATGGATGTGGTCAAACCACTTTTACTAGATTCATACAAACTAGCTATAATTCTTGCGGGACAAGATCCACATCATACTAAGCCTTGAGTTAGCTTTGGCTAAATCGCCCAAGACTTAGTATGATCGGTGGGTAACCCATTACCGATTACATCTCTATGCAACTCTTGTTTATAGGATTAAGACCCACATTTACAAAAGACCTTGAGTTAGCTTTGGCTAAATCGCCCAAGATTTAGTGTAAATGCGATCTTAATCTATCTTTCCAACGATTGGAATATGCCTATAGTTCTACTCGATCCAATTTAGTTAACTAGTTTTGCTCAATCTAATTGAGCTTACTCTAACCCGAGTCGTGATAGGCGGGACCAAGATTGTCCCTCCGCACCCTACCAAGATAATATGCGTTGCTCTGCTTTGGAAGATTCAACAACAACAAATGATCGAGGTAGTGATGGGTATCAAGGCTCGGTAGGCATTTTCGAGTTGATTCGATTATGATCTAATCTAATCGTAATGTGTATCTTATACGCATTTAGGCCTTTATTATCCTATATTAGCATGCATCATATACATACATTAATTATTCTAGCATGCATCATATACATACAAGAAAATTAACCTAGCATGCATCATATACATACAAACATTTTTCTACTAGCATGCATCACATACATACAAGCAAAATCAATTAAATATACATATATATATATCAACATATATATATATCATTAAATGTGATATAGTCATGGCCCTACTACGATCTTCTCAAGCCAATGAGAAGATCGGACGGTCAACCTAAGGCTAGCGGCTTCTCCAAGCGCTTCCTTTGACCGCCATGTGTCGTCGTCACCCTTCTCGTAAGCTCGTCTTCAAGTGGACTTTCCACCGCTCCATTTTTGTACATTACAAATACGAAACTCGAGTTACATTCGAGTCTAAAACTATTTACAACTAGAATATTAAAAGAATAGGTGCGACGCGCAGGTCGCAAACACTTTACAACACGAACAACCACAAAACGGCACGCAGGCCGTATTATGAATTACAACACACATAATCCAATCCAATTGGGTTATTGGGCCATGACAATCACAGAATTATACATAATTCTAAATTATGTATTTTTACAGAAAATTTCTATAATTTTTCCTAATTTATTTTGAATTTATGAGTCACCCCTCCGAAACGGTCCCGCTAAGCGGTTTCCGGGCGCGATCGCGGGACATGGCCCCTTTCGGGGATAGGGGCAGCGCCCCTACTCGCAAAATAAACTTCGCGAGTGTCCCTACAATGATCTTACAGCGACTTAAGTCGCTGTCCCAAAAACCTAAAGCGAGAACTCGCCGATTCGGAGAGTTTTTCTCGACGGTTGAAGCCTACGAGTGTCCCAACACTCGTTGCTTCGACTCTACGAGAAAAATACCCAAAAATTCTATAAAATAAGAAAATTTACAGAAACATATAAATCTGTAATTTTTATATCTAATATAAAAACTACAAAAATGAAACACATACATGCTTCGCACGTGGCTCTGATACCACTGTTGGGTTTTTCCGAGCCGCAAAAACCGCTTTTTGCATGGAAACCTCGAAGCCCGCCACGGATCCGCGGCGTATAAAAAAATTATAATTACATGTATGTGCTTACAGAAATCCTAGATCTACCTTAGATCTAAGAGGTTAGAACGTTACCCTCGTAGCGACGCCCTTCGCTTATCCCGCTCGTCCAAAAGTTCGCCGGAACTCGAGAGTGTCAAGTGCACACTCCTCTATGGTATCCACACAAGCAATAGGTGGAGAGAAATGCCTTAGAGTGTGCTAGCACTCCCTTAGGAATTTCGGCAAGATGAGGTTTGGAGAGGCAGAGCTTGAGAGAAAAAGTTCCAAGGAAGAAGATGAAGTTAAGAGTGTGTAACTCACCAAATGAATTCACCTAATGAAACCCCTAAAGTTGCCGGCCACTTCAAGGAGAGGGAGTTACATGCATGCATGTAACTCCCATGTCCCTTGGTCTCCCTCATGAGGTGGCACCAATTGACAAAGTCAATGATGATGTGGAGCATCATCATTGGCCGGCCATGCCTAGTCATCATCATGACATGGCATTTGGTCAAGTCAAACTTGACCTTTCATCTTCCCTCTCAAGTCAAGTCAAACTTGACCTCTAATCTCCCATGGTTGATCAAATCTAACCACTTGACTCAAGTCAATTTAATATAATGAATCTCTATTCATTAATTTAAATTGATTTGATGAATCAAATCTCAATTAGACTCATTCAACACTTGAATCAACTTGAGTCTAACTCAATTAGTCTAATTTGGATTACTCTTAATCCAATTTGGTTCATCCCATGAACCTAATCCTCATGGTTCATCATATGAACCTAATCTCCATCTAATTGCTCTTATGTGTGTGACCCTATAGGTTCTTATAACGTTGGCAATGTCCCTAAATCGATTTAGGAACATAAGCAATGAGCGGTATCTAGCAACACATCATTGCTACCCAAGTTACAAGAATGTTGAGCTCCAACATCACCTTTGTGACTACTAATTGTGACTCTCACAATATGTGACAATGTCCCTCTATCCTTGACATCTAGATTGACCAATCGAGGCATAGACCGTGTCATCCTCGGTACAATCTAAATCTTGAACTCCAAGTAGACTCACTCTAATCAAATAAGCTCAATATCTCATATTGACTCATTTGGGCATGGCCATGCACTTCGTGGTCTCACTCTATCAAGAATATCGATGTCACCCCCGTCATATAGGAGGGATAGATCCCATCTACATCTCACATCCCTCCGCATAATTCGTTACATACCCAGTAATCGCCTTTATAGTCCACCCATTTACGGGTGACGTTTGACGAAGCCAAAGTATGCAACTCCTTATGTAGGGAACCATGGTGACTTCAGGTCTAAGGACTAATAGTCATACTAATAGCCACATGAGAAAGTATATGACACTCATATAACGATCCATGATACTTTCTCAAGGCGGGTCATTCAGTATACATTCTCCAATGCATACCCATGTATCAACTTGATATCTCATATCCATGACTTGTGAGATCAAGTCATCTTGTTGACCTATATGCTAGTCTCTATGCATTAACATTGTCCCTGAATGTTAATACTCGACTAGGAATGATTAAGAGTAGTGTTCTCTATATCATCTCATTATCGATTCAACCAATCGATTGATATAGATAAGAACCTACTACTCAAGGACATTATTATATTTAGTTATTTGGCACCAATACAAGTAAATATAATAACCATGCCTTTATAAATAGGAATATAATACAATAAAGTCCATACAACAATCATCATATGATTGGCTCTAGGGCTTTCACTAACAGGCTCATCTTCTTCCTTCTAAGGGTTGGCCGGCCACTACCTTCTCTTCCTCTACCTTGGGCGGCAAGAAATCAAAAGGAAGCTTGGTTGGGCGGCTAGGGTTTGGAAGGTAAGGTGGGTGGCAACTATAGGGGAAGTGTTCTTCTTCTTCCTAGGATGTTGGCCGGTTCCTATCCTTTTTCCTATACCTTTGACGGTGCCCAACCTATTCCTCTTTTCCTCTTCTTTTCCTCTTGACCAGCAGCACTAGGAGCTAGGGTTTGTCCCTAGTTCGGCTCCTTGGTTGTTTCCATTTTGTTCTCTCTATTCTTGGGGCCGGCGGCATCAATCCTTTGTGGATTGGTTGTTGGCTCAAGCAAGAAGGGAAAGAGAGTTCTTCATTCTTTGGATTGAAGAAGATCTAGGAAGCTTCAACTTGTGGAGGATCTTCGCCCACACGAAGTCTACAAGGAGGTTAGGACATACGATAGAAGATCAAGAGGTATAAAAGTTTCACAACTTTTATTATTGTTCTTTTCATGTTCTTATTTGATATGCTAGCTTATGTTCATTATGTTAGTATATGTTGATTATACTAGTTTGCATTTGCATGTATTTGTATAATCATGGACCCCGATAAGAAACACAAAAACCGGTGATCCGTCCGTCGTCTCTTCCGCGGCTAACCGACTAGAAGAGTTGTGTTGCTTGAACAACTAGTTTGTTCAAGCGATCGCTCAAGTCGTTAGCACGACGACGAATTGGTTGTGCTTAGGAAACTCATCCCATCCAGATTAGTTTTCATTAGTGAAAATTTTAATCCGGGGACATGGGAGCCTATGAGCATTCCGAGGTATAGCACATTGCCAACAATTATACATAGTTTTCAAAACAACTATGCTTCTTAAAATGATGGTTAGTTGATCAATACTGAACGTCTAAATCCTTAGGTCAACTTTATACACCTAGACCCTCTGGACACTTAGGTGAGCCTTCCTTGTGGCCAACAAGGATGTCCTAAGAGTTTGTCAGACAAAAGGGGAGACCCTCTAGATAAGCCTTCCTTGTGGCTAATAAGGATGTTCGGTTAAGGGGGAGGTTCTAATTGGATAATCATCATAGAAGTTTTAAAAAAAAAAATCGTCAATACTTTCTAAATTTAAATCCTTCTTTTGATAATATACCAAGGGGGAGAGAAGACTTAAGTTGGATAAACTTAGTATCTAGCTACCTCTAGTTTGACATAAAACCCAATAGACATGAGTCTTTAAAATGTTTTTTTTTAAATCCTTCTCAAAATTTTATAACAATGTTAAAGGTTAGGAGGTCACATCCTAACCTAGGATATACATTGTTAGTGCAAGATCTAGAAACCTAAACTCTTAAGTATTAAAGGGAGTTGAATATATTGAATCAAATTGATTAGAACGTTTAAAAATTATATTTCTTGGAAAATGTTAACCTTAACAATGCGCCCCTTATAAAGTTATTTTTGATATATATCAAAGTGGGAGAGAGGATAAAGTTAAGACGTTACTTAATTTTTTTTTTCCAAAAAATAATTGTTTTTCAAAACTCACCTAGGGTTAAGGGGGAAGTACCCTTAAGGGGGAGGTTTTGAAAAATGATTGTTCAATGCTTATTGTTTATTTTCTCTTAACTTTGAATTGGTTTGTCATATATCAAAAAGGGAGAGATTGTTGGTGCAGGGGCACCAGATAGTCGAACCTTGGTTTTGATGATGGCAAAGATTCAAAGATAAGCTATTTTGTTATCTCATGTGCTATGCTAAGTGTGCATGAAGTGTTTAAGCTAAGCAGAAGATCAATGACACCCAGAGAATCTCGGGACAAGAAACCGTGGTGGTCGGGCAACACCGAGAGAACCTCAAGGAGTCGAGGAACCTAGGTAGAAGACCGAAAACTATGTAATGGGTTAGGAGGACCAAAGGTAATCTCTAGATGTGGAGCGGTGGTAAGGATGTGTCCTCAGTTAGAGGACAATCCTAGTCGTTGATCCGACTAAGGCTTCTGGAAGAATGCCAAAGTCGAGATCGGACTGTCAAAGGACTGTCACACTGCATGACATTATGCATCTATTGTGGTAATCCTGTGTTGCAGAAATTCTCAAGTGCAGTAGTCGACTGGAGGTGTCAGCAGTCGACTGAAGGCAGTCGACTGCTAAGAGGATCACTCAATTGATGTCGACGAATCAGCCTAGTGCACAGGAACAAAGAGATAGAGATTGATGATGCTACCTCATGATAAGATAAGCCACCACCTCAAGATAAGATCCACGAGTTTTAGATCCGGATCGGGACAAATTCCAAGGTGCAAATCTATAAAATGAGGGGAGGACTCAAACCCAAAAAAAAGAATCTCCCAAGTGCTCGTGCTCTCCAGTCCTACTCTTTCTTTCTACAACGCTACTCCGACCGTGTGCCATCTTCTAATTAATTATCGGTATTATTGTTATCTTTTTGTACTTAATTTGTATAATGAATGGTAAGGTTGTTACCAGCCTTATAATCATTGTAATCATCTTGTCTCTTACCTCTAATGAGAAAGAGACTTTTAGTGATTGCCATTCGGAAGCGATCATGGATCGTAGGGCCTTGGATTAGCAGTCGGTGGGCTATGAACCAAGTGAAAAAGCTTTGTGTCATTGTATGTTTTTATCTTTGTGTTGTTTTCCGTTGCGAAGTTTTTAAAAATAAAAGAACATTTTTAAAAACGCTATTCACCCCCCCCCCCTCTAGCGTACTTTCGATCCAATAATCCAGACCACTTATGCCTACTCCAACTGCTCTGGAATTAACTACTGCCCTGGCCTTATTCATACTGCCCCTGGAAATACTCGTTGTCCTGGCTCTGTTCTTACTGTACTAGAATTGCTTATACTGCCCTAGAACTTCACATACTGGTCTGAATCTGTCCAAATTTCCATGGAATTACTTACTGATCTAGAACTCTACATACTATCCTGGAACCATACTGGAACTATACATAATGCTGTAAATCTGTCCAAACTGGCCTGAAATTACACATAGTATTCTGCACCTATCCAAACTTCCCTGGAAACACACATACTAGTCTAGAGCTCCAAAATACTGCCCTGGAATTACTTATACTCCCCTATAACTATACTGACCTTACTTGAACTACCCTGGAATTTGCTTATACAACCCTGGAACAACATTGGCCTTACTAAAACTTCCTTGGAACTGCTTTGACCCTCCTTAGACTGCCCTGTATTTACTTATATTGTCCTGGAACTGCACTGGCCTTACTTACACTACTCTGGAATTTGCTTATATAGCCCTGGAATCGCATTGGCCTTACTTAGATTGCCCTGGAATTACTTATATTGCCCTGGAACTACCCTGGCCTTACTTAGACTACCCTAGAATTTACTTATATAGCACTAGAACTGCCCTGGCCTTACTTAGACTACCCTAGAATTGCTTATACAACCCTGGAACTGCACTGGCCTTACTTAGACTGCTCGGGAATTACTTATATTGCCATGGAAATGCACTGACCTTACTTAGACATCCCTGGAATTGCTTATATTGCCCTGAAACTGCACTGTCCTTACTTAGACTACTCTAGAATTTGCTTATATAGCCCTGGAACCGCACTGACCTTACTTAGACTACCCTAGAATTTTCTTAAACAACCTTGGAACTGAACTGGCCTTACTTAGACTGCCCTAGAATAACTTATACTTCCTTGGAACTGGACTGGCCTTACTTATACTACTCTCGAATTTGCTTATACATCCCTGGAATCGCACTGACCTTACTTAGACTGCCCTGGAATTACTTATATTTCCCTAAAACTGCACTGGCCTTACTTAGACATCCCTGGAAGCTAGGGCCTTACTAAAACTGGCCTGGGAGTGTACTGGCCCTACTTAGATTACTCTAGAATTGCTTATATTGCCCTGGAACTACTCTAGAAACTCCGACCCCATCAATATCCATAACATTTATCTAGGCTAAGGTTTAGCTAAGAAACATGGTTCAACTAAGTACTCCTTCAGAGATTGAAAAGTTTTATCACAATGATCATCCCATTGGTACTGCGTAGCTCTCTTTAATATCTGAAAGAAAGGAAGACTTCTATTTGTCGATCAGGATATGAACCTAGATAAGGCAGTAATCCTGCCTAATAACCTCTGCACTTCCTTCAATTTTTTTAAAGGTTACATTTGTTGAATAGACTCAATTTTAATATGATTAGCTTTTATACCCTATTCAATAACACATATTCCAAGAAACAACCCTGAGTAACCCCAAGTACACACTTTTTTGGATTTAACTTCATCTTATACTTACGCAAAGTGCCAAAAGTATCTTTTTAAATCAAATATTAACTGCTCGGGTTGTATAGTTTTAACCAAAATATCATCCACATATACCTCTACATTCTTTCCCAACTGCTTTTCAATGATTTTATCCATTAATCTCTGATAAGTAGCCCTGACATTCTTTAACCTAAAAGGCATAACCACATAACAAAAACCCTCTGCAGTAATAAAATTGATATTATTCTGATCTTCCAAAGCCAATGGTATTTGATGATACCCCTGATAAGCGTCCATCATTGAGATAAACTGATGCCCGACAGTGGAATCTACTAACTGATCAATGTGAGGAAATGGATAACAATCCTTAGGAGAAGCTTTGTTAAGATCATTGAAGTGCACACACATTCTCCATTTTCTTGACTGCTTAGGTACCAACACCACATTGGACTACCATGTTGGATACTGTACCTCTCTGATATGTCCGAACTTCAATAATTTATATACTTCCTCTTTAATAATAGCATCCTTCCTTGCTCCAAACTGTCGACACTTCTGTTTCATAGGCACTATAGTAGGTAAAATATACAATTTATGCTCTATGATAGTAAGATCAATTCCTGATAAATCTTGTGGAGAGCATGCAAAAATATCAACATTTTTTATAAGGCATTGCATTAAATTTGCTTTAAGCTGCAAAGGAAGGTCCCGAGCTATAAATGTAACATGTTCAACACTCTTGTCATCTAACACAATTGACTCTTTATCAGGCTCGCCTATCTCTTCAGTAGGCCCCTTCTGAATCATACATACTATGTCTCCATAATTAGACTTCTGAAAATACTTACTAACAAATGTTCCCTTTTGTCCTATTCGGATAGCATCTAGATAACATATCCGATAGAGCGGTTGATCACCCACCTCTCCTACTTCATTCCCGACAGGAAACATAATCTTCTAATGATAAGGAGAAGCTACAGCGTGTAAATTGCTCAGAATAGGTCTACCTAGAATAGCATTATAAGAAGAAGGCATATCAACCACTGTGAAATTAATGAGCATGGTTCTCCTCCTCGGCTCCTCTCCTACAGATGAAGGTAGTTTGATTTGGCCCATTGGTTGCACCTCATGGCCAGAAAACCAAAATAATGAAGTTCCCACCGCTTGTAAATCAATGATAGTAACTCCAATTTGCTCTAAGCCTGACTAATACAGAATATCCAATAAACTTCCCGGGTCAAAAAAAATCCTGCCCACATCAAAGTTGGCAATAAGAGCTCGAATCACTAAGGCATCAGTGTGAGGGGTTATTACTCCCTCTAAATCATTAGAATCAAAACCTATTATGGGCCCTTTAACTCTAGGAAGAGTGGCAACAGCTGCACATTCCTCTCTATTATGTCTTTTCCGTTCTCTTTTAGAATCTCCATTAATGGTACCACCGGATATCATATTAATAGAACCCCTTACAGGGGGTAGATTAGTAAGCACAACCCAGTCGGGGGGTATCTCCCTTAACTGATCAGGTTGTACAAGCCGATTTATAAGAGGTCTCCCTGGATTTCTACTGGAACTTTGGTGACCGCTAGAGGGGGGGGGGCGGGTGAATGGCGCATTTGTTCGCTTGATGGAATTCGATTGTGTTTGCCTACAATGCTTGTTATACACAGTATAAATAATATTGACAATAACAAAGTAGATAAACACAATCACAACACATAAATATAATGTGGTTCGGAACCTTAGGGTTCCTACTCCACAAGTTGACCTCAAATGAGCTCTAGCGATGCCAAACACCACTAATCAACCTCTCCTTCTCAGAAAACACTCTCGAGGTAGAGAAAACCTCTTACAAGGGATTACAAAAGTAATACAATAAAAATACAAGTATTTACAAATGAAATACAACAAAAGATGAAAAGAAAACTTTACAAAAACTATTTTGAATGCTTGCTTGTTGATCGCCTTGGACTAACCTTGAAGGACTGGAAATCACCAACTCTCCCCTTCAAATCACCCAAGAAAATCACTTCCAAAATCCTCCAACTCGAACTCCTTTTATAACCTGCATCGAGCTAATTTCGCACCAAATAGTAGACTGTCATAAGGCCTCAGTTGACTGCCAATAGTGTCGTTGTGTTACAACGACTTAATCCACATCGACATTCAAGCCAACGGATACACTGTCAGTCGACTGTCAGTTACCAGTAATCGACTGCTCATACTCGTAGCTAACTATTCAGTCTACTACCGAGCATTCTACCTCGTGACAAAACCTAGCATCAGTCAACTGCCCTGCATTGCAGTCGACTACTCAAAGCCAGTCGAGTGCCCAATGTTAGCAGTCGACTGCTAAGGCCATTTGCCCATAGTCGAATGCTAGTCAACTCACGACAGTCGACTGGTCATAATGCCACTTGACTGCTCAGTGTCGACTATGCTGCCAAGTGTCAAACACTTGACCAGTCGACTAGTCCATAACCTCAGTCGACTACTACACCTCATCCATGAGGTTTACCCCAAGTATGATGCCCTCATACTTGCTAGACCACCCTTATCTTATACCTAGGCCTTCTAGCCACCTCCATCATCCTTACACCTATTGAATCCCTCCAAGTCATCCATGACTTGTTCATCCATACACTAGCCTTCATGTGCTTCCATCTGCTATTGTCATGCTAAGCTGGTCTACACCACTAAAGCACATTTGGCTTACCCTGCCAAGACACATGATTGGACTTTACGCCACCAACAATTTGACTTATGTTGACAAGATTCCACCCTTTAACTTTACACCGCCATTATCAACCCTTGGACTTTCCATGCCAACTCCATGTTGGACTTTCCAATTGCCAAGACTCAAGCTTGGACTTTCCCTTGCCAAGACACATGCTTAGACTTTCCAATTGCCAACACTCAAGCTTGGACTTTCCCTTTCCAAGACCCATGCTTGGACTTTCCATGCCAAGTACTCAAGACTTGGACTTTCCCATTGTCAAGAACCATGCTTGGACTTTCCATGGCAATTGTTCATGATTTGGACTTTCCCATTGCCAAGACCCATGCTTGGACTTTCCATGCCAAGTACTCAAGACTTGGACTTCTCCATCATATGGTCAACCCTATGTCAACCATATAGTCAACCCATTGTGAAACAATAGTCAACTCATCGTCAAACTTCAAAACACAAACATCAACCCACTACTCGAGTCAAACTCGAGTCTGGTCAATCGTCACCTAGGTCGATTGCACCAATAATCTCCCCCTTTTTGATGTTTGACAAACACCAAATCTTTGAGTTAGAACACTAACTCAATCCAATCTTCCCAATTGTCCAAATTGGGAATTCCAACTTCTCGCTCAATTTTCCCACATAAATTCTCTCCCTTTTTGACATACATAAAAAAACTATTCCCAAGGGTGTCAATATCTCATATCCCAATGAAATCTTACAATCTCTCCCTTGCTCCAAAAATATCTAGGATGTCTTTACTCTTCCTAGTGATAAGTCTCATATCACTAAAGAGAAACACTCCTTCCTTCTCCAAATTCTCCAAATTCCCCCCCTATGAGAAAGAACACATCCATCATCCCATGATGGACAACCTCCCCCTAAAGACTTGCTCCCCCTTGACCATTGCACCAACAATGTCCTTGGAGAGTCCCCAAGCCTATAGGAACACTAAACCATCAAAATTAAGATCAAAAGTTCAAACTTTCTTTTTCACACACCTTAAAATTGATACACACCCTAAACAACTATTCTAATCCTTATCCAATGGATTTCCACCATTTATAATGCTTTCCAAAGCATATTATAGGGATAGGAGTAGTTAGGGTAGCCTAACATAGCTGAAACATGGGCTAAACAACCTTGTTTACACGAAATCAACCATTACTTGTCGACTCTATCAGTCGACAGTCGATTTCCCTTAACGCCTATCGACTTCCATCCATGGCAGTCGACTGATTTTTGCAAATGTAGAAATTAGGTTCAGAAATCAAATTTCAAAAATACATAAGTAATTATACGTAGTATGAAAAATATTGAAACTTCATACGTATAATACTTATAACAATCATAATGGGTGAAAAGTATTAAAAAAATAAAATACCCATTAAATATTGAGATTGATACAAAATTCAAAACCATAGATAACTTCAATATTTTGGACCTATTTTGTATCAACTTCTTCAATGGTGACTTCTATCAAACGATAAACTACACCAAGTATTTTTCAAAATGATTTTAAAACCTTATATTGAATCATAGTCTATGGGCTTAATGCACATGACTTCTAAATAAGCTTTTCTCATGATTCATCCAAGGTATATGATGACTTTGAGTTCATCTATATGCAATATCTATACACCATGAACTTAACTTATTTCCTAGCATCTCACATGTATCTAGGGTGTATCAATACACACACATGTCAATGTGATGTGAGATGTGGGTTTTGTTCATCCAAATCTAAGGACTCATGCATCTTCTAAGGCAACACTATTTGATTCCCTTATACACGGGACTTCAAATCATGCCAATTGTCCTTAAATCAATTTTCATTTATCCTAAATGCATGAATGATGATTATGGCATATAATGGTAGCATAAATAAAACATGTGCCAATAATCATGATGTCATGGCATGTGAATACAACCTAAGCACGAACATGACATAAAAATTAACTTAAGCATTATCATGACATATTATATGATAAAAATAAAAATGATGTCATGACATGACATTGTTGGAGTATTGGGAATACAATCAAAGTCCCACATTGGCAAGACATGAAAAAGATCATGTGCTCAATTATAAGATGAAAAGATATCTCCATTGGGATGAGGCCTTTTGGGTAAAGCCTAAAAACAAAACCATGAGGGCTTAGGCCCAAAGTGGACAATATCATACCATTGTGGAGATATATGATTTTTATAGGCACTAACAATTAGTATTAGAGCAATGGTCCATGTCAAGCCATGAACCTTGAACGAAGGAAGTTGAGCTCCCATGTATGGATCAAGAGAACCAGACACTAGGTAGGAAGTCCAATTGGGTCGGGAGGACCGAACAATTGGCAGGAAGTCTAGTTGGGTCAGAAGGGTTGGACAAGTGGCAGGAAGTCCAACTGAGTTGAGAGGACAAAATAGTTGGCAGGAAGTCCTGGTGGGTTGTAGATCGGACATCAAGCAGAGGATGCCCTTCGAGGATGAATAGGCTTGAGGGGGGGGGTCAATGTGGTCCTTCGTTTGAGGGGGGATTGTTGGAGTATTGGGAATACAATCAAATTCCCACATTGGTAAGACATGAAAAAGATCATGTGCTTAATTATAAGATGAAATGATATCTCCATTGGGATGAGGCCTTTTGGGTAAAACTCAAAAACAAAACCATGAGGGCTTAAGCCCAAAGTGGACAATATCATACCATTGTGGAGATAAATGATTCTTATAGGCACTAACAGGCATATGGTAAACAAAGTATGCAAATAAAATATGAAATTATAATAATACCTAAATTTTAGTATTAATTGTCATTTGTTGGCATTAAGTTCATTTTTCCATATTACTACTTATCTCCCAAGTGTGCAAAAAACCCAAAATGGCACACTATGACCTCTAAATCTAATTGTGCCAATTTGATTGATTTTTCAAATTCCATGAATTATATTAGAACATCCTAAAATTCTTTAGGATTAAATTCAACCTTATTTCCAAAGTATCCCATAATCTTGGAAATGACCTAAAGTGTTAACTTTGCTATGGTTGAGTTAACTACCCATCTAATCAAGGTTGACGCATCCTAACCCATTTAGCGTGAATCGATCACGCTCTTAGAAATCCAATACTTATTGGAGCTCCCTGGGTTTACTAGGTATTCCTTAGGGATAACTTCCTTAGATACCCTCCTAATGACTCTTTTAGGCCTAGAAGCCTTGGTCATTGTGGTCTTGCCTAGGTTAACTCTAGGGGTGACTCCCCTTGTAACCTTCTTAGTGGCTTCCCTAGGTTTTCTTGAAACCTTAGCCACTAAGCACTTTCCTTAGTTACCCATAGAGATAATTTCCCTAGTAACCTTGGCCTTCCGAGACCTAGGTTGTATTTTATAATCGAATGGAACATTGTGGTAGGTCTCCTTGGGCTTAGGTTTGTGACCCAAATCTTTCTTGCCCTTGGGTGTGCCTTGCCTTTTAGACCCTAGGTTTTGATTATTTGACCCTATAATGATATTTTCCATCTTCCTTGGGGTCTTTTCTAATTTCTCAAGTTTTGAACTCAAGACTTGATTTTGTAACTCTAATTTCCCAATCTTTGAATTTTCATTTAGTTTTTGGGTGTGGTTGTTCATTTTAGGCATATGCCTACCCTTCTTAGGGTTAATGCCTAAATGCTCCTCTATCTTCCTAATAGTTTCCCTAGGTAGGATTTTTCTAGGGTTATTAGTCCCAAATTTCTCCTTAGTGAAGGTGGAAACTTCGCTTCTCACTTCAACTCGGTCGCTTGTGCATGGCGATCCCATCTACATCCCCGGATTAAAAAATTAATCCTTGACGAAGAGGGATTACCCATGCAACCGATCTATTGTCGTGCTATTCGAATAGAGCAGTCACTTGAACAAACTTGTTGTTCAAGAAACCTACCTCTTATCTACGACTAGCCGCGGAATAGACGATGTACGGATAGCTGGTTTTTGTGTTCATCTTCAGGGTTAAAGTAAATTAGCCACATACAATACATAAAACTTGCATACAATAAGAAAACATGCATAAACAAGAATTATACCTCTTGTTTACCTCAAGGTCTTCTATTGTATGTTGTTCCTCCTTTTGTACGTCATGTGGGCGATGATCTTCCAAAAGTCGAAGCCTCCTAGATCGAGTATCTTCCTTTCCTTGTTCGCTCTGAACAAAAGGAAGAAGGAAAGCACCCTTCTTCTCCTTACTTGCACCAACCACCAAAGACAAACTCCTTGGTCTCCGCCGGCCCTAAGGAGAGGGAGAGGGTTGAGCGTCGGCCAACTTCAATGGATGAACGTCGGCCTTGCTTCAATGGATGAGCGTCGGCAACCTTCAATGGAGGGCGCCGACCAAGGGAGGAGAATCCACCAAACCCTAGCGATCAGCCAAGGATACAAAACCCTAACCTCCAATATCTTGCCGCCCAAGAACCAAGGAAGCAAAACCCTAATCTCCCAAAGATCATGTGTCGCCCAAGCCTTAGCCCTCCTTTTATAGAGCTAGGATTAAGCCTTCTTTTAATCTCCATTGTCGGATCTTGAGATTTAATCTCAACCGTCGGATCTAGAGATTTAATCTCCACTATCGGATCTAGAGATTTAACTTCCACCGTCGGATCTAGAGTTCCATTTTCCAGCATCGTATTTAGGCTTCATGAGGGTTTTAATAGGCTACAATAGGGACCATGAGGAGGAGTTGGATCTTGGCCACCCAATGGATCTAGCCCACATAAAGTCCGATCCATTAATGATAATCCTTCCTCGGGTGCCGCTGTATCGGCTCGACTTTAGTACTACCCTCACCAACCCCTTGGTTGGCTCGTGGGAATAACATAATAAATATGGGCTCCTAATATTAATTGCACAAATATCTCTCCGTGTTTAAGATCTCGAATGTCTGTCATTTAATTAATTTACTAATAATTAATTAATCCACATCTAACTCCATGAGTAGTACCACTCAACCTTATCATCATGTCGGACCAAGTCCACCTGCAGGGTTTACATGATGAACCTTATGAGCTTCTCAAGGGGACATCATCATCCTAATATATAGGACATGGTTTCCTCCTATAATCAATGACACAACATATAAATAATATCATTTCCCAACTTACCGATCCTATCGATTTACTCTATAAATCTCGCCCATTAGTAAATCAAAGAAATAAATACTAAGTATATGTGCCCGTTATTATATCGAGATTAAGAGCATGTACACCATAATATTCGAGGTCCGATTCAATTATGTAGTCAGCAATAAATTGAATCACCTCTAAGTCGGTCATGCTCAATTCACACAAAGTGTACTAGTGTAATTCTATGGTCAAGACAAACCAATACCAAATTACACTACAACCATACCAATGGTTTGTCCAAAACCATCTCGGTTGTGAGCCCTTACTTATACTCTACATGGAACTGATAACATGATCTCCCGTGTGACACTACACACCATGTTATCTACAATATAATGTATTAAACAATATGCATAACCATAAATATGCAAACAATGATCATGTGATTCTTATTTCAAAAATAAAGATGTTCATACAAAAGATAGACTTTTCAGTATACATCCCAACACTTAGTTCTAAAATTACAACTCTTAGCACCTAGGCAATAAAATCTATTATTTCTAGCATCCTCCTTATGATTATGCACAATTGCAAGGGTATTACAATTATTTCTAGCATGCTTTTGCCTATTACTTAAAAAATGAGCATTATTTAAATATACTTTAGGGTTTGCTTTAGAAGCTACCCCTACATTTGATGCTTCTTCTTTACCCTTTCTAGGCTTCCTCCCCCTAGGGCATTGACTCCTATAATGCCCTGGTTGTTGACATTTGAAGCACACCATGTGCTTCTTGCTCTTATGTGTTGGGGCACCGACATCCTTGACCTTTGGCACCGGTTGAGCCTTCTTGACTTTCTTAGGACACTTGCTCTTTAGTATCCTTTCTCCCTACACTCAAAGAAAATTATATGATTTTTATTTTTAATTAAATTTCTTGAGTTACCTAGGGTGGTGGTGACTATATGGGAAGATTCTTCACTTCTTCCGGAAGATGAGGCTTCCTCTTGTTGCTCAAGCATTGAGATTGACCTATTCTCCTCTCCCTCAATCAGAGAGGTGGAGACTTCTTCTACCTATTCTCTTTCTGACATTGATTCCTTCTCAACTTTCAAATCCTCACTTTCTTGTGAGGATTAACTTTCCTCTTCGATATCCTTCTCCAATTGAGCTGATGATGGTTCTTCATGGAGCTTTGCCAATTTGCTCCATAGCTCCTTGGCATCTTTAACTTCACCTATCTTGGACAATAACTCGTTAGGTATTAAATCAACTAACATATCGATTACCTTGTCATTTAGTTAGGATTTTCAGAGTTGATCTTGGGTCCATCTCTTCTTCTTGAGATATCCTCCCTTCGACCCTCTTGGATATTTAAATCCTTCCATCAAGATGACCCAATCTTCGAAATCCATCTTCATAATGAATTCTTCCATCCTCATCTTCCATTGATCGAAGCTTTCTCATCCATGGAATGCGTATGTAACCGGAGTGTTGATATCCTATCCCAATTCATCATTAGGAAACTCCATCTTCCTTCTACCCTCTAGTGGTGCTCCCTTGGCTGTCAAACCTTAAAGAGTGGCCTCGCTCTGATACCACTTATTTGAACTTTGGTGAGTGCTAGAGGGGGTGAATAGTGCATTCATTCGCTTGATGGAATTCGATTGCATTTGAATACAATACCTGTTATATGCAGCGGAAATAATAATGACAATAACAAAATAGACAAACACAATCACAACACACAAATATAACATGGTTCGAAACCTTAGAGTTCCTACTCCATGGGTTGAGCTCAAATGAGCTCTAGCGATGCCAAACACCACTAATCAACCTCTTCTTCTTGAAAAACACTCCGGAGGTGGAGAAAACCTCTTACAAGGGATTACAGAACTAATAAAACAAAATTTCAAGCAATTACGAATGAAATACAAAAAAAGATGTAAAGAAAACTTTACAAAAACTCTTTTGAATTCTTGCTTGTTGATTGCCATAAACTAGCCTTGAAGGACTAGAAAGCACTAACTCTCCCCTTTAAATCGCCCAAAAAATTCGCTGCCAAAATCCTTCAACTCGAGCTCCTTTTATAACCTACATCAAGCTGATTTTGTGCCCAACAGTCGATTACCATAAGGCCCAAAAGACTGCCAACAGTGTCGTTATCTCATAATGACTTAATCCACGTTGACAATCCAACCAGCGATTACCTTTGGTCATTACCGATTACCGGTGATCGGCTCGCTCCTCATGTGGCCGCTCGATCGACTCTACAAGTCTGCCTCATGACCAAACTTAGCATCAGTCGATTGCCCTCCTGGCACTCGACTGCTCAAGGCCAGTCGACTGCCCATTGCTGGTAGTCGACTACTAAGGCCATTTACTTGCAGTCAAATGCCAGTCCACTCATGGCAGTCGACTAGTCATAATCCCAATCAACTGCTCAGTGTCGACTCGGCTGCCAAGTGTCAAACACTTGACCAGTCGACTTGTCCATAACCCCAGTCAACTTCTACACCTCAACCATGAGGTTTACCCCAAGTATGATGTCCTCATACTTGCTAGACCACCCTTAGCCTAGACCTAAGCCTTCTAGCCACCTCCATCAATCTCATGCCTATCGAATCCCTCCAAGTCGTCCATGACATGTTCATACTTATGCTAGCCTTTAGGTGCTTCCATCGGCTATTGTGATGTTAAGCTGGTCTACATCGCCAAGGAACATTGGGCTTACGCTGCCAAGACACATACTTGGAATTTATGCCGCCAAATATTGGACTTATGCTGCCAAGACTCCACCCTTAGATTTTACATTGTCAATATCAACCCTTAGACTTTCCATGCCAACTCCATGTTGGACTTTCCAATTGCAAAGATGCAAGCTTGGACTTTCCCTTGCCAATACCCATGCTTGGACTTTTCAATTGTAAGGACTCAAGCTTGGACTTTCCCTTACCAAGAACCATTCTTGGACTTTCCATCCCATGTACTCAAGACATGGACTTTCCCATTGGCAAGACCCATGCTTTGACATTTCATGCCAAGTGTTTATGACTAGGACTTTCCCATTGCCAAAACCCATGCTTGGACTTTCCATGCCATGTACTCAATATTTGGACTTCTCCATCATATGGTCAACCCCTTATCAACCATATGTCGACCCATTGTAAAAAAATGGTTAACTATTCCTCAAACTGTTGGAATGTATACTGAAAAGTCTATCTTTTGTATGAACATCTTTATTTTGAAATAAGAATCACATGATCATTGTTTGCATATTTTTATGGTTATGCATATTGTCTAATACATTACATTGTAGATAACATGGTTTGTGGTGTCACACGGGAGATTATATTATCGGCTCCTTGTAAAGTGTAAGTATAGGCTCACAACCGAGATGACTTTGGACAAACCATTGGTATGGTTGTAGTGTGATTTGGTATTGGTTTGTCATGACCATAAAATCACACTAGTACACTTTGTGTGTATTAAGCAGGACCGACTTAGAGGTGATTCGATTTATTGCTGACTACATAATCGAATCAGACCTTAGATATTATATTGTACATACTCTTAATCCCGATATAATAACGGGCACATATACTTAGTAGTCATTTCTTTGATTTACCAATGGGCAAGATTTATAGATTAAATCGATAGGCTCGGTAAGTTGGGAAATTATATTATTTATATGGTGTGCCGTTGATTATAGGAGGAAACCATGTCCTATATATTAGGATGATGATGTCCCCTTGAAGAGCTCATAAGGTTCATCAGGTAAACCCTGCAGGTGGACTTGGTCCGGCATGATGAAAAGGTTGAGTGGTACTACTCATGGAGTTAGATGTTGATTAATTAATGGTCAGTAAATTAATTAATCAATGGACATTCGAGATCTTAAACACAGGGAGAAAATATTCATATAATATATGGAGCCCATATTAAATTATGGGGGTTGGTGAGGTAGATCAATGATAATCCTTTGGTGGATTGGATTATCATTAATGAATCGGACTTTATGAGGGCTTGATCCATTGGGTGGCCAAGATCCAACTCCTCCTCATGGTCCCTATTGTAGCCTATTAATACCTCATGAAGCCTAGATCCAAAGGATAGAAACAAAACTCTAGATCCAAAGGTAGAGATTAAATCTCTAGATCCGACGGTTGAAATTAAATCTCTAGATCCGACGGTTGAGATTAAATCCCTAGAACCAATGGTTGAGATTAAAACAAGGCTTATCCCTCAACTCTATAAAAGGAGCCTTTAGTCTTGGCGTGGAGATCAATCAAGGGAAGCAAGGGTGTTAGGAGTTGGCGGCAAGAGAAAGGAGCTAGGGTTTGGAGCTTGGCGGCACCAAATAAGGAAATACTTTCCTTCTCTTCTTCTTCTCCATTGGTGGTCGGCGTCCATACAGCCCCTCTCCCCTCTTGCCTGGCATCCAAACCTAGCTCTCCTCTTCTCCTTGTCCCGTGGAACCAAGGCTTAGGGTCCTCCCTTGAAGCTCTTGGCCGGCAACCATTCTATCTCCTTCTCCTTGTTGGCCGGCGGCAAGTAACTTCCTTGTTGCTTGTTGGTTGGCTAAAGGAAGGAGAAAAGTCTTGTTTCTTTTCTTCCTTTTGCTCAGAACGAGCAAGGAAGGAAGATTGGTGATCTAGAAGCATCAACTTTTGGTAGATCGTCGCCTACACGACGTCCGAAAGGAGGAAGGTCATACAATAGAAGATCGAGAGGTATATCGGTTTTCTATTTTCATTTGTTACATGTTTATATTTTCTTTACAATTATATGCAAGATATATATTCTATTTTGTTGCTAAATATACTTGGACCCCGAACATAAACACAAAAGTCGGCGATCCGTAGATCGTCTATTCTGCGGCTATTCGTGGAATAGAGGTTCATCGCTTGAACAACATGTTTGTTCAAGTGACTACTCTAAACGAATAGCACGACGATGACAAGGTTGCTTGGGAAATCCCTCTTGTCAATGATAATTTTTTTTTATCCGGGGACATAGAAGGGATCGCCATGAACAAGCGACTAAGTTGAAAGGAGAAGCGAAGTTTCCCCTCCCATCAATTGGTATCAAAGCTACAGTTTCCGGTTTTGTGTGTTTAAGATTCGGTTACTCTTATGCATTTGTCATATATTATATGTGCCGGATAATAGTAGGATATGCGTAGGTTAACTCTTTGGTCGCAGGCATAAGATCCGACTATTATGGCCATATGTGTGTATGTGATTGTATGTGTGTAATAGTATATTTTGTTGAATCCTCGCGGTTGATGAGGCTAGAATTTAATTTTTTGTAAATTAGATACAACATTGTTTAGCCACTCTTTCTATTTTAGTTTACTTTCATTCTAGATTTCTTGTAGGATCGATGGATGTAAATTAAAATAGTTTTTAGTCTTGGCTCGGATCTCCGGATGGCTCGTACATGGCGTAGGAGGAGCGGACGAGATGGCGATGCGATGGGAGACATATTGAAGACAAAAGCCATAATAGTTGGAAAATAATTTATTTTTCATATTTATTGCTTATTGTTTGATGTGCATGTCGTAGGCTAGAAAATTCCTCAATTTCAAATTACTAAGTGGGAGAGGGAAATTTTTATAAATTCCCACGGCCTCCATTACGATTTGACAAGTGATGCAAACAAACTTGCGCGTCGGCTCTGACTGCCTTCCTCCCCATCGGATGAGTTTGTTTGCAGATCACAAGGTCGAATATGGTTATAGGAAATTATTAAGTAGCGTGTGTACTTCCCCATCGAAAGGCACATAACCCGAGATAATTACCTTGGTACCGAGTAATGGTGAACACTTAGATACAAATATAAGTATCCTCCCCATGGAGTCATTGCTTTTATTTGTAGGGCCAAAGAGGAACCAACTATTAATTTTACTTGTCAAAAAGTTAGGTTGACAAGATAGTAAAATTAATGGGTAAAACCTCCTCTTACAAATGTAGAATTCGTATACGTCCACACTATCGTGGCATACGATATTCTCGGTGTTTTGAGGCGTTGGTTGATTTTAAAATTTTATTGTTTGAGGAATCAATAATTTTTTGAAATCTAATGTTTTGATCTATGTGATTCTTAGGTTTTCTTTCAAAATAACTTTCAACTGGCTTGCTGTGATACTAAAAGAGAATAAACTTACTGGATCCAACTATGTTGATTGGAAGAGGAATCTTGACATTGTCTTGACTGCTGAGGAATAAAAATATGTACTCCTCGAAGAGTGCCCTCCTAAACCTGCAGATGATTTTGGGGAAAAGGAGAAAGAGAGTTATAAGAAGTGGATAAAGGCCAAGGAGATGGCATGGTGTTACATTTTGGCATCTATGTCAAATGTACTGCAGCATCAGCATCACGCCATGCCCACTGCTTATGACATGATGCTCAATCTCAAAGAGCTTTTCGGACACCAGAATCGGGTTGCAAGGCAGGAAGTCAAGAGAAACCTAATGACGACCACCATGATCGAGGGAACACCCGTGAGGGATCATGTTCTCAAGATGATGGCTCATTTGAATGAGTTGGAAGTCCTCGGAGCTGAGATCGATGGGGAAACCCAGGTCGATATCATTCTCCAGTCTCTACCTAGGAGTTTTGAGCAGTTTCGCCTGAACTACAACATGAACAAGAGGTTTTATTCATTGGCAGAGCTTCTGACAGAACTCCAGGCGATAGAGTGGCTATTTCATTAGAGTGCTCAGGCGCATGCCATGGTGACCCAAAAGGTTTCTACTTCTAAGACGAAAGTCAAGATGAAGAAGAAACAAACAAAGGCAAAGGCGGTGGGAGGAACTCAGGGAGGAGTGAAGAAGCCGAAAGGCAAGTGCTTCACTTGTAAGCAGACTGGACATTGGAAGAAGGACTGCCCCAACCGCAAGCATAACAAAGGTATATCTTGTAACGCCCGCAAAATTCTAAACTAGGCAAAATAATTATATAGGTTTTAAGACCATAAAATGGTTAAAAATAAAATAAATAAAAGATGGTTATAGGTATGATTTGAACCATGAACCTCCTAATAGGGAGGTAGCCTTGACACCACTAGACCCTAGGATAATTTATGGATAAGATATATAAAGAATATACAAAGAATATAGATGGGTGTTCATTCCCTAGGTATTAAAGAGGAGAATTAAGAGAAGAGTGGAAGTAAAACCCCACTTTCCTTCTTCATCCTCCTTCCTCATCCTTGGCCGAATTCCCCATTTCCCTTTCCTCCCTTTTCATCCCAAGCTCTAGAAATTTTATAATAATTTTTGTAGAATTTAATTTCATGTCTAGGAGATTATATATGGAATCTTGGAAAAAAAAATGATGATAAAAGAATAAAAGTGGAGAGGTGAGGTTTGAACCTTAAACCTCTAGGTGAGAGTTAACTCTTACCATGCATGTGATGACCAAGTGCTTAGCAATAGCTTACTATTAGAGGAAGAGGGGGAATTATAGATAAGTGTGATAAGAGTAAATGAAGAGGCATGACAAAGAGAAGAGAAACTTCTCTTCCTCCCTTTATAAAGAAGAGAGAAGTTCCACTTGGCCACTTCTTTCTTCCTTCTTCCTCTCCTCTTCATCCTCCACCGAAACCCTAAGCCTTCTTCCTTGAAGTTTCGGCCAAAACAAAATAGGGTGTCACCCTAGAGAGTTAGGCAAAGGGAAGGGTTCATCTAAGGGGCTAATAACCATCTAAGGGTCAAGAGCACCAAGAAGGGTACTATGGCAAGATTATTTCTTGTCTCCTCTCCTTCTTCTTCCTTTGGCCGAGAGCCCCATTCAAGCTAGGAGAAAGCTAGGTGACTTCTTTAGGTCATCTTCTCCACCCAAAGCAAAGCGAAGGATGTAAGTATCCCTCACCTGCATACGAGTAGCTTCGGTTGACGTTTTATAAAAGAAATTTATATTGTTATATTCGGCCAAGATATGATCTAGGGCTTCCATGAAGTTGTATGCCATGCTTTTGTAATTAGATGATGATGTTAGGGCTTAAAATGGATTAGGTCAAAAGTTAAACCTAGGAAACCCTATGAACCATTCGGCCAACATGGGTTTTGTTGGTGTTTTATTGAAGTTATATCTTGTTTTTGCTTGCAAGTGATGATGTTAGCATGTTATAGGGATTAGGATAAAGATCTAACTCTAGAGGCCCCCATGACCCATTCGGCCAAGTCATGAACTAGGGTCTCAAAGAAGCTCTATGCTATGTTTATGCTATGTTTTATAACTAGATTATGATGTTAGGGTTTAAAGTGGGTTAGAACAAAAGCTAACCCTAATGAACACTTTAGTTCTATTAAAACCCTACTTTAGGGTTTCAATGAAGTTCCATGCCATATTATGGGAACTAGATGATGATTTTAGGGTTTAAAGTGGGTTAGAGCAAAAGCTAACCTAATGAACACTATAGTTCTATTCGCCAAACCCACTATAGGGTTTCAATGAAGTTCCATACTATGTTTTGTAACTATATGATGAGGTTAAGTTTAAAAAGGGGATTAGGTCAAAGTTAAACCCAAAGGCCCTACATGGACCATTCGCCACCTTTGGTTCTTAGGTTACAATGAAGTTCATACCATGAATTTTATGGAATTTGTATGCATATGTATGTTACTTGAATTAGGTTAAAGGTCTAAACCCTAAAAAGCCTATAAGGACCATTCGGCCACCTTTGACCTCTTTAGGGTACAATGAAGTTCATACCATGAATTGTATGCTATGTTATGTTAATGAAATCAGTTATGTTGTTATGAAATGAAGCATGCCATGCTATGTTAATGAAATAAGTTATGTGGTTATGAAATGAAGCATGCCATGCTATGTTAATGAAATAAGTTATGTTGTTATGAAATGAAGCATGCCATGCTATGTTAATGAAATAAGTTATGTTGTTATGAAATGAAGTATGCCATGCTATGTTAATGAAATAAGTTATGTTGTTATGAAATAAAGTATGCCATGACTATGTTAATGAAATAGGATAAGTTGTTATGAAATGAAGTATGCTATGCTATGTGAATGAAATGAAGCATGATGTGTATGAAATGAAGTATGCTATGCTATGTTAATGAAATAAGCTAAGATGTTATGACATGAAGTATGCTATGCTATGTGAATGAAATGAAGCATGATGCGTTATGAAATGAAGTATGCTATGCTATGTTAAAGAAATAAGCTATGTTGTAGAATAAGCATATAAGTATTTTACTTTGCATGGCTTGTACCAAGACCTTAACGAGGTCCAAGAAGGGATGGGCTCCTAAGATGCCCTAGGTCGATGGAATAAGACTCGGGCCTAGGACGGGCTTCTATGTATGATTGCCCCTAGGTCGATGGAATAAGATTCGGGCCTAGTACGGGATGGGCTCCAAGATGCCTTAGGTCGATGGAGTAAGACTCGGGCCTAGGATGGGCTTCTACGCTATGACGATTGCCCCTAGGTCGATGGAATAAGACTCGGGCCTAGAAACCTATTAGGTTCGAGACTTGCTACCTCGGGCCTATTTAGGGATGCGTGCTATGATAATGAAGAAGTGGTACAATGCCGGGCCCAAATATGTTGAGATTTATATTTACGTACCTAGTGTATATATTTTCAAAAGCATCTTGCATATGTATGTCATGATTGTTAAGTTACATGTTATGTTAAGTAATATGCCATGATTGTTAAGTTACATGTTATGTTAAGTAATATGTCATGATTGTTAAGTTACATGTTATGTTAAGTAATATGCCATGATTGTTAAGTTACATGTTATGTTAAGTAATATGCCATGATTGTTAAGTTACATGTTATGTTAAGTAATATGTCATGATTGTTAAGTTACATGTTATGTTAAGTAATATGTCATGATTGTTAAGTTACATGTTATGTTAAGTAATATGCCATGATTGTTAAGTTACATGTTATGTTAAGTAATATGTCATGATTGTTAAGTTACATGTTATGTTAAGTAATATGCCATGATTGTTAAGTTACATGTTATGTTAAGTAATATGCCATGATTGTTAAGTTACATGTAATGTTAAATAATATGCCATGATTGTTAAGTTACATGTAATGTTAAATAATATGCCATGATTGTTAAGTTACATGTTATGTTAAACGATATGCCAAGAACGTTAAGTTATATGTTATGAAAGTTATGTTTTATGATATGTTATGAACGTTTACATGCTTACGTTAGATATGTCATGAAAGTTATGTTTTACAATATGCTATGAATGTTTACATGTTTACGTTAGATACATTACAAGTTATGTTTGATGATACGGTGATCCATGTTATATTGCTTCTATGTTGTGAATGCTGCATGCCATGATTAATGATAATGTATGGTTTTAGTGAGTAGGACAGGATCTTACTAAGCCTATGTGCTTATAGTTTATCTTTCCTCGATCACTGGATAAGGGTAAGGGATGGATAAACTAAAGGGAGCAGCAGGAGGGGCCAATGTGTGTGGTAGTGGCATGGTGGAGAAGATCCGTTAGGTCTAAACATGTTTACCTATGATAAAGATGTCTATTCATGTCCTCACTTATGTCTCCTTATGATGATGATGTTATGAATTTACTAAGCACTAAGTATCTGCATATATGATGCATGCTCTATGTTAAGAAGAAGAAGTAAAGAAGAAGTAAGAAGAAGTATCTATCCACGCTATGAAGCATACTCTATGCTAAGAAGAAGAAGTATATATATATATATGTATATATATGTGTTAATGCATGTTTATGTTTAAAAGAAAAACAAAAAAAAAAGTATTAAGAAGTATGTCTAAAGTCTTCCGCTGTGAGAATTAAGAAGTATGTATAAAGTCTTCCGCTGTATGTAATGTATGTACGGTCGCGTCACGCGCCGCCTCTCCGGACATTTAGGGCCGCGGAAGGGCGGGCGTGACATATCTTTTGGTCTAGTTGTTGAAACATGTTTAGCGGTGTTATCTACCGGCACTTGGTGTGTAGATACGGGAGCCACTGATCATGTCTACAATACTTTACAGGGGTTCCAGGAAACTAGACGACTAGCTGAGGGGGAGATTACCGTGTACTTGGGCAATGCCACGAAGGTGGCGGCTGTTGCAGTGGGAGACGTTCATTTATCTTTTGAGAAAAATAAAGTTTTGGTTCTTAAGAATTGCCTTTATGTACCTTTATTTAGAAAGAATTTAATTTTGATTTCTAAATTATTTATGGATGGATATTCTATTTCTTTTAATGACAGAGTTGTTATAAAAAGGAATAGGGACATTATCTGTTCAGGTGCATTGATAGGAAATCTATACACACTTGAACCAAAACCTCCCACGATGCAAATTGAAGTTAATAACTCATCTTCTAATTCCAATAAGAGAAAAGAACCTTCGAAGATGAACCAAACATATATTTGGCATCTTAGGCTTGGTCATATTAACCTAAGCAGAATTCAAAGGTTGATAGCTGATGGACCTCTGGGTTCATTAGTGGTGGAAGATTTCCCAACCTGTGAATCTTGCTTGGAGGGTAAAATGACCAAGAGGTCTTTTAAGGCCAAGGGGTATAGAGCCAAAGATGTGTTAGAATTGGTTCATTCTGATTTGTGTGGTCCTATGTCTATCTAGGCTAGAGGTGGTTTTGAGTATTTTTTCTCTTTTATATACGATTATTCGAGATATGGATACATTTACTTGATACACCGCAAGTCTGAATGGTTTGACAAGTTCAAAGAATTCAAGGATGATATGGAGAAACGTCAAGGTAAAAGTATCAAGACACTGCAATCTGATCGTGGTGGTGAGTACCTCTTGGGAGAGTTTAGGAACTACTTATCAGAGGTTGGGATTCAATCCCAATTGTCTGCACTTGGCACACCCCAACAAAATGGTGTAGCAGAGCGAAGGAATAGGACTCTTATGAAGATGGTTAGATCGATGATGAGTTATTCTAAGTTGTCAGATTCGTTCTGGGGATATGCTCTAGATACGGCGGTGTACATACTGAACTTGGTTCCATCTAAATCAGTGCCTTCTACTCCCACAGAATTGTGGAGTGGCTGAAAGCCTAGTCTATGACATATTCGGATATGGGGGAGTCCAGCACATGTGTTGAAGGCGGATGCTGGTAAGTTGGAACCTCGTACAGAAGTATGCATGTTCGTTGGCTATCCTAGAGGAACGAAAGGTGGTTTGTTTTATAGTCCTAGAGATCAGAGGGTGATCGTTAGCACGAACGCCAGATTTCTAGAGGAAGACTATGAGATGCACCACAAGCCCATGAGTAAGATTGTTCTAGAGGAAATAAAAGGGCAAGTCACTTCTTCAGTACCACTAGTACAAAAGGATATACCACAAGTCACTACACCGCGTGTCACAGAGGATACACAGGTGATACCTTGTCATAGTGGGAGGGTTGTGAGATAGCCTAATAGATTCTTATTCTTGGGAGAATCTTCTGATTTGGTCCCTGGAGAACATGAACCTGATCCCTGGACATATGATGAGGCAATCCAAGATAAAGATGCAGCATCTTGGCAAAGTGCAATGAATATTGAGATTGAATCTATGGAATCAAATCAGGTCTGGGAGCTAGTAGAACCACCCGATGGTGTAAAAACCATTGGATGCAAGTGGATCTACAAAAGAAAGAGATGAATAGACGGGAAGGTTGAGACCTTCAAAGCAAGGCTTGTTGTGAAGGGGTATACTCAGAAAGAAGGTATCGATTATGAGGAGACCTTTTCGTCGGTATCCATGCTTAAGTCTATCCGGATTCTCTTATGCATAGTAGCTCATATGGATTATAAGGTGTGGCAGAAGGATGTCAAGACAACTTTTCTTAATGGAAGTCTTGTGGAAAACACCTATATGAAGCAACCAGAGGGATTCATTGCTAAAGGCAAAGAGCATCTTGTATGTAAACTTAATCGGTCCATTTATGGATTGAAGCAAGCTTCGAGGTCTTGGAACATCCGCTTTGATGAGGTAATCCAGTCTTATGGATTTATTCAATGTCCGGATGAGTCTTGTGTATACAAGAGATGTGACGGAAACGTAGTGGTATTTCTTGTACTATACGTAGATGAAATTTTATTGATTGGGAACAATATCAAGGTGTTATCGGACGTAAGGGTATGGTTATCCAAACAGTTTGATATGAAGGACTTGGGAGAGGTGGGACACATCCTTGGGATAAAGGTTATAAGGGATCGCAGGAAAAGGATGTTGTGCTTATCCCAAGTTTCATACATAGACACGATTATGGATCGTTTTATCATGCAGAACTCCAAGAAGGGTTTTCTACCTTTCAGGCATGGAGTTCCTTTATCTAAGGAGATGTGTCCTAGAACATCTAAGGAGATAGAGGAAATGAAGGTGGTTCCTTATGCTTCGGCGGTAGGAAGCCTCATGTATGCGATGCTATGTACGAGACCAGATATTTGCTATGCCGTAGGCATGGTCAGCAGATATCAGAGTAATCCAGGACAGGGACATTGGACTGCGGTAAAGCATATATTGAAGTACCTGAGAAGGACTAGGAATTATATGCTAGTTTACCAGGCAGACCAATTACTCCCTGTGGGTTACACGGATTCCGACTTCCAATCTGATAGGGATAACATTAAGTCTACCTCAGGTTTTGTGTTTACTTTGGGAGGTGGAGCCATTGTATGGAGGAGTGTCAAGCAGAAATGTGTGGCGGACTCCACCATGGAAGCTGAGTATGTGGCAGCCTCTGAGGCAGCCAATGAAGTTGTGTGGCTCAGCAATTTCCTGATGGACTTGGATGTGATTTCTGGTTTGCCCAGAACTATCACAATTTACTATGATAATAGTGGTGTAGTTGCAAACTCGAAGGAACCACGAGACCATAAGGCTAGTAAACACATAGAGCGTAAGTACCACCTGATACGAGAAATCGTAAAGAGAGGAGAAGTTGCTGTGGCCAAGATTGCATCGGAGGATAACCTGACAGATCCTTTCACTAAGGCCCTTCCGGTGAGAGCTTTTGATAGGCATGTGGAGGGAATGGGGATCAGATGTATGGTAGTTTGAGGACAACATAGTCTTTTAGTATAAGTGGGAGATTATTGGGATGTATACTGAAAAGTCTATCTTTTGTATGAACATCTTTATTTTGAAATAAGAATCACATGATTATTGTTTGTATATTTTTATTGTTATGCATATTGTCTAATACATTACATTGTAAATAACATGGTGTGTGGTGTCACACGGGAGATCATGTTATCGGCTCCTTGTAAAGTTAAGTATAGGCTCACAACCGAGATGACTTTGAACAAACCATTGATATGGTTGTAGTGTGGTTTGGTATTAGTTTGTCTTGACCATAAAATCACACTAGTACACTTTGTGTGTATTGAGCAGGACTGACTTAGAGGTGATTCGATTTATTACTGACTACATAATCGAATAAGACCTCAGATAATATATTGTACATACTCTTAATCCCGATATAATAATGGGCACATATACTTAGTAGTCATTTCTTTGATTTACCAATGGGCGAGATTTATAGATTAAATTGATAGGCTCGGTAAGTTGGGAAATGATATTATTTATATGGTGTGTCGTTGATTATAGGAGGAAACCGTGTCCTATATATTAGGATGATGATGTCCCCTTAAAGAGCTCATAAGGTTCATCATGTAAACCCTGCAGGTGGACTTGGTCCGGCATGATGAAAAGGTTGAGTGGTACTACTCATGGAGTTAGATGTTGATTAATTAATGGTCAATAAATTAATTAATCGACGGACATTCGAGATCTTAAACACGGGTAGAAAATGTTCATATAATATATGGAGCCCATATTAAATTATGGGGGTTGGTGAGGTAGATCAATGAAAATCCTTTAGTGGATTGGATTATCATTAATGGATCGGACTTTATGTGGGCTTGATCCATTGGGTGGCCAAGATCCAACTCCTCATCATGGTCCCCATTGTAGCCTATTAATAACTCATGAAGCCTAGATCTAAAGGATAGAAACAAAACTCTAGATCCAAAGGTAGAGATTAAATCTCTAGATCCGACGGTTGAGATTAAATCTCTAGATCCGACGGTTGAGATTAAATCCCTAGAACCAATGGTTGAGATTAAAATAAGGCTTATCCCTAAACTCTATAAAAGGATCCTTAAGGGTTGGCATGGAGATCAATCAAGGGAAGCAAGGGTGTTAGGAGTTGGCGGCAAGAGAAAGGAGCTAGGGTTTGGAGCTTGGCGACACCAAATAAGGAAATACTTTCCTTCTCTTCTTCTTCTCCATTGGTGGCCTGCGTCCTTACAGCCATCTCCCCTCTTGGCTGGCATCCAAACCTAGATCTCCTATTCTCCATGGCCACTGGAACCAAGGCTTAGGGTCCTCCCTTGAAGCTCTTGGCCGGCAACCATTCTATCTTCTTCTTCTTGTTGGCCGGCGGCAAGTAACTTCCTTGTTGCTTGTTTGTTGGCTAAAGGAAGGAGAAAAGTCTTGTTTCTTTTCTTCCTCTTGCTCGGAACGATCAAGTAAGGAAGATTGGTGATCTAGGAGCTTCAACTTTTGGTAGATCGTCGCCCACACGACGTCCGAAAGGAGGAAGGTCATACAATAGAAGATCGAGAGGTATATCAATTCTCTATTTTCATTTGTTACATGTTTATATTTGCTTTTCAATTATATGCAAGATATATATTCTATTTTATGGCTAAATATACTTGGACCCCGAACATAAACACAAAAGCTGGCGATCTGTACATCGTCTATTCTGTGGCTATTCGTGGAATAGAGGTTGGTCGCTTGAACAACAAGTTTGTTCATGTGACTACTCTAAACGAATAATGTTTGGTTTCCGGTACCGCGGTGTGTGTGTGTTCGATCACGTTTCGTAAACATGAACACAGCGGAAGCAATAAGAATAATAAATCTACATTTATTACAACACACACAACACACGCATGCATATTACAACAAGTGTAGACATAACCGTAAATTTAAATTTGCAATAAAAGGAAATTTATCTACGTTATACCTTTCGTATGACGTGTAGCGGGAACGGCATCAACTGGAACGATCCTCGCTAGAATCGTCTCTATCCGTATCCACGCCGAGTTCCTCGGGATGACTTCGCTAAGCCACGAGCTTCGTCTTCGTATGGGTTACTAGCCTCATGGTGAAGACGACGTGATCGAGAGATGATCACGATCCGAATCCAAATTCGGATCCTAATACGAGTTCTCAAAACTCGCTTCTCCGGAGAGGTATTCGTCAACCAATTGACGAATCCTTCATCCTCCACCTCAGAGGATTATCGGAGATAGAATCCCCAGTAAGTTAGCCACTGTCGGAGCTCTAACCGTCGTCCAAACGACGCTCCAACGAGAGGAGAACAAGCTGTCCAGAAAACTTGACAGCTTTGGAGGAGGAGATAGGCGCCGGCCAACCAAGGGAAGAAAAGGCTCACCTTGATGCCAAACCTATAGGAGATCACCGAAGGGTCGCCGGAGGATCACCGGCTGAAGTTTGGTCACCGGCAAGGAGCTGGACGGCGGCACAACAAGCTGGGCGGCAATGGAGGTTGGGCGGCAATGAAGGTTGGGCGGCAACTCCAAGCTAGGGTTTTGGATTAGGGCTTAATTATCCCTTAAGCCCTCTTTTATAGAGAACTAATTCTCTTAATGGTTATTGGATCATAACCATTAGGCCCGTTAACCCGCTCCATTAAGATAAGTTAAAATAAACCAAACCATGATGGTTTATTTTAAGTTAAAACGAACCGAACCAACTTTTGGTTCATTCGTTTAAAATAAACCAAACCCTTTGGTTTATTCTCCTCCATTGGATTAGAACCAAACCATTTTGGTTCATCTATTATGTCTTCATAAGACACGGCCCATCCACGCTTCCATTGCGACTGAAACGATTTCATGCTCGCTTCATGTTTCGTCCAACCAAACCTTGTTTCTCTCGGTCTGAGAATCCCATTCTCAAGCTCGTTTTAAATCCTTTGGATTACGCTCGTTGTGCGTGTGACCAAATAGGTTCTCGGTTTATATTGGCCGTCTATAATTAACCATTAATTATAGAACGATCATGAGTGGCACCTAGTAGTACATCATGATCCCCAATTAACCGAAAAGATCAACGGTTGATCCAGAACTATTTCAAAACCCTTCAAGGCCTTCGAATGAATCGTGCCCCATTCCCTTCACTCATCTTATACCCACTTGGTTCAGGACATGGTCTATAGTGTCATTCCCCACTAGGCTGACTACGTCACACCTAGCCCAAGTATCATTTCCTCATCCTACGGATTCTAGTTACTCCACATGTATCGAAGAGTACCTTACTCTAAACATGTAATGCTTTGGCCAAAGACTTTAGTAACAATCCGACGAGAGGCCATGGGTATACATCTCCTCGCAAGGAGTGGTGAATCCTTTATAGGCTATTCAAACACCTTCGATCACTTCGACTTATACCCAATCATCCCGGGTCCACATCTCCTTAGAGATGTTTGCTTAAGATGTCAAAACATAAGTCTCCATGATCAAGATGACTTGAATACCGCAAGTCTAAGGAACATCGCACTTAAGCCACAGTAAGAACTTCATTGACATATCTATATATGCAGAGAACCATATGAAGTCTTACGGCTGGTCACTCCAATGAACTAGTTACCATAACTAGCATCCACGATTAACTCCGGACATCACTATGTCTCCAGCCAGTGAGAATCAGCTTCTTGGATACACCAAGGAGTATACCTCGTGCTAGTCTCGACAGAATTGATGGTGTCCAAATCCATCAATTCATCGACTAGGGATAATTCCGATACATAACAATTACACATGTAGAGATACTCACTAGTTGTGATCCAATCACAAATTCTCTCATGTTGTGAATCGTATCGTGGATATTCAGTAAATGAGTTTAAGATCCAATCAAATACATAAAACATGTATACTCAAATAGTGAATCTTCATTTATCATATAAATGGTTCATACATAAGGCGATTGCCTTAGGACATCTCTCATATATTACTAACAGACTCCTACTTGGCCTAATGCCAATCGCTACGGTATCCAATACCATAAGCTCGAACATGACCCTCAAACTTATTTTGAGGTAATGCCTTAGTCAAGGGATCCGCTAAGTTCCTTTCAGTGGGAATTTTCTCGATTTGTATTTCGTTCCTACTGATGATCTCTCTGATAAGATGATAGCGGCAAAGCACATGTTTGGATCATTGATGAGACCACATCAAGTTCAGAGATGAACTTCTTGATCCAAACCGCTTCCTTTGCTGCTTCCAAAGCTGCAATGTATTCTGCCTTAGTGGCAGAATCCGCTATAGTGTCAAGCTTGGAACCTTTCCAACTTATTGCGCCTCCATTCCAAGTGAATACATACCCAGACTAAGACATGGAATCATCCTTGTCTGTCTGGATCTGGCATCCGTATACCCACGTATCACCATGTACCCTTCTCCATATATTAGGAACACATCCTTAGTTCTTCTCAAGTACTTAAGGATCGTCTTAACAGCCGCCCAATGATCCATTCCTGGATCAGACCGTATCCGCCGTGACACTCAGAGCATACGATACATCGGGCCTCGTACATAACATAGCATACATGATAGATCCTATTGCGGATGCATAGGGAATCTTACTCATGCAAATCCTCTTGTCTTCTGTGCGCGGACACATAGACTTCGAAAGGTGTACCCCATGCCTGATGGGTATGAAACCTTTCTTGGATTCCGACATGCTAAACCACTTTAGTACTCGGTCTATATATGTAGATGCGAAAGACCAAGCAACCGTTTCAATCTATCTCTATAGATCTTAATCCCGAGGATGTAGGTTGCTTCTCCTAGGTCTTTCATGGAGAATGTCTTGGATAACCAAACCTTCACTGACTGTAAGATTGAAACATCGTTTCCTATAAGTAGTATGTCATCGACATACAATACTAGGAACACGACTGCACTCCCACTAACCTTCTTGTACACACAAGGTTCGTCTGGATTTTGTGAGAAATCAAACTTTTTGATTGTCTCATCAAAACAGATATTCCAGCTCCTTGATGCTTGCTTCAATTCATAAATGGACCGTCGCAATTTGCATACCTTGGTTTTATCAACCGATGTGAAACCCTCAGGCTGTATCATATACACGTCCTCGAGCAGGTTTCCATTAAGGAAAGCTGTTTTCACATCCATCTGCCATATCTCATAATCATAATGAGCCGCTATGGCCAGGAGCATCCGAATGGATTTAAGAATAGCTACAGGCGAATAGGTTTCGTCATAATCAACACCTTGCTTTTGACGATATCCTTTCGCCACCAATCTAGCCTTATAGGTAATCACATTACCATCCATGTCGGTTTTCTTCTTGAAAACCCACTTGCACCCTATAGGCTTTATGCCTTCAGGTGGGTCAACCAAGTTCCAAACTTGGTTTTCATACATGGAATCCATTTCCGACTTCATGACACCAAGCCACTTATCCCTTTCTGAACTTGTCAGCACTTCTTCATAACTGGTAGGCTCCTCATCATCAATGAGTAACACGTCGTTCGATTCACTTACGAGAAATCCATATCTCTCAGGAATATTGTGTGTTCTACCAGATCTACGAAGATGTGGTGTTACAATAGGTCCAGCCGATTGCTCATCACTATGAGTTGTCGGCTGTTGTGCTTCACCAGGTATCTCATTAATGTCTATTTGAGTCTCTCGAGCCTCCTCAAGCTCGACGACACTCCCACTATTTTCTTGCAAGAGAAACTCTTTCTCTAGAAACACAGCATGCCTTGAAACAAACACCTTTTGTTCCACAGGATGATAGAATTGGTAACCCCTTGTTTCCTTAGGGTATCCAACAAATAGACATTTATCAGACTTAGCATCCAATTTGTCTGATACAGTCCGCTTCACATAAGCAGGACAACCCCATATCTTCAAGTAAGATACATGAGGTTTCTTACCATTCCATATCTCATATGGAGTAGTTGAGACTACCTTGGTAGGCATTCTGTTTAACAAGTAAACAGCTGTCTGAAGTGCATAGCCTCAAAAGGACTTGGGAAGAGTCACATGATTCATCATTGACCTGACCATGTCCAACAAGGTCCGGTTACACCTCTCAGATACACCATTATGCTGTGGTGTATATGGCGGAGTCCATTGAGACAATATTCCATTGTCTCTTAGATAATCAAGAAACTCTTGACTTAAGTATTCACCACCTCGATCCGATCGAAGTATTTTAATAATCTTATCATGTTGTTTCTCTACTTCATTTCTGAATTCTTTGAACCTTTCAAAGGCTTCAGACTTGTGTTTCATCAAGAACACATACCCAAACCGTGAGTGATCATCGGTGAAGGTAATGAAGTAGCTATAGCCTCCTAATGCTTGAGTTGAAATAGGTCCACATACATCATTATGTATTAGACCAAGTAACTCTCCCACTCGTTCACCTTTTCTAGTAAAAGGTAACTTAGTCATCTTACCTTTTAAGCATGATTCGCATGTATCGTATGAATCCTATTCAAACGATTCTAGAATTCCACATCGGTGTAATTCGGACATGCGTTTCTTGCTTACATGGCCAAGATGACAATACCACATGTAGGAGTCTAATTGATTATCTTTTCGAGCATGCTTGTTGCTCGCTTCGATATTGAAAATATCACTGGATACGTCCAACGTATAAACACCATTGCTTAAAGTTCCAGCCCCTTAAAGAACTCCATTCAAAGTTATGTAACAACAATTGTTACTAAAAGTCAAATGGTACCCATTTCTATTTAAACAAGAAATAGAAATGATGTTCTTTATCAACGAAGGAACATAAAAGCAATTGTCCAGTTCTAAGACAAGTCCTGTAGGGAGTTTCAACAAATGCGTTCCAATGGCGACTGCAGCAACCTTTGCTCCATTCCCAACATGCAAATTTGACTCTCCCTTGACGAGTCTTCTTCTATTCCTTAGTCCATGTATGTCATTACATATATGTGAGCCACACCCAGTATCCAATACCCAAGTGTTTGAGGAAATAGAATTACAATCAATAACGAAGATATCTGAAGAAGATGGGGCATCCGATGCCTTATTCTTCTTCACGGACTCAAGATAAATCTTGCACTTTCTTCGCAAATGGCTCTCCTTGCCATAATGATGGCAAGTTTCCTTTTGTGCTAGTTCTACCTTCTTAGCCTTTCTCTTCTTTCCCTTCTACTGTTCCTTTGACTTCCTCTTAGAACCTTTCTTCGAGGAATCAACTAATGCACCGCCCCTGCTCATGCTTCTCGTAAGACTCCACGTCTTGACATATTGAGCGATCACAGATGAACCTTCTAGCATCTCGAGAGGTGAAGAGGAGCTTTGAGACTTGAACCTTCGAATCTCACTTGCTCATCAACCAACTCACAAAGATGAAGGACTCGATATGAGCATCCATATGCTCATGCTTCTTCGTAGCTTGGGTTCCATCGTGGCTAGCATGATGCAACTCATTTGTTGTAATCACTCACATGTTCTGATAGGCCAACAATTGGTCGAGAGTTGCATCGCCACTAGGATGGGCGAGAAGAGGCGCCGAGGACATTTGCAAGCTTTTCAACCTTGAGAACAATTCTCAAGCTTTCTAAGCCACCCATGAAGCTCGGCCCAGTCAATTTATTCGAATCCAAAATGGAACGCAAATTCAAAGACATCATGATCAATTTTAGAAATACAAAACGAGCATATATGAGAAAATGATTTTAAAATGCATCAATATACATTTATAAATCCCATTCATTTTTCGAATTTCAAAAACCCCAAAATCACTTCGGGAGATCGTAGGTCCATCTCCGAATGGGCTGATATTCATCATAGTTATGAACAACCTTGGAGAGAGTCCAACAAGCCATTCATAACTACGACGGTAGGTATCAACTATACCGATTGCATATCACGTATATGCAACTATCACAATGTGCTATCAACTAATTGAATGTTCACACATACATCGGGTTGTTAACACATTAACAAGTATGCATCATATGCATAGCACCCAACTTCACCTCCCTTTACATTGACCTTGGAGAGAGTCCAACAAGCTGATGCTCCAGGTTAAAGCCAACCCATTAATCAGGAAACAGTTTTAATATGGTTAGAGCGCATTCAATCAATTAGCCCAGCTTGGAGAGAGTCCAACAACCAAAGCTAACGATTGACCTCTGACTCTTACCATATTAGTATTAAACTATTCCATGGTTTGAACATGTTCGGGTTCGAGCCGGGCTTGGAGAGAGTCCAACAACCCAAACAAGAAATGGAACTCTGGTTCTAACCATATTAATGGAAGGTGTAGGCTTTAATATTGTTTAAGGGTTTTTATGTCTCATCCTCTTTGCATGCAAATAACTATTATCTACATGGCATGGCATACATGGCATACATCTACATGTCACGACACGCATGGCATAATGTTATGCATCTAATGTAATTACATGGCATACAATTATGTCATGTATATAATTTACTTATATGTCATAACTATTTATGGAAATAAAATATGTTTAAGATTTGATTCTCCAAATCAAATCATAATTAAATTAGGAAACAAATTTCCAAATCTAATCACATATTTTACTTATGGAAATAGTTGATTAAGGAAAGTTAATTTAGGAAACCAATTTCCTAAATCATCAAAACTACTTATGAAAATAAAATATTTTAAGATTTGATTTCCCAAATCAAATCATGATTAAATTAGGAAACAAATTTCCAGAATCTAATCAAATATTTTATTTATGGAAAATATTAATTTCCATAAATACTTCCAACTTTCCAAAAGTGGAAGATTTCCATAAATACTTCTAGACTTTCAAAAATTTAAAAATTTCCATAAATACTTCTAAATTTCCAAAATTAGAAAATTTCCAGAAATAACATTATGACTATCGCAAAACCATTTTACGATTATGTCGAAACACAACCTGGGCTCTGATACCACTGTTTGGTTTCCGGCACCGCGGCGTGTGTGTGTTCGATCACGTTTCGTAAACATGAACACAGCGAAAGCAATAAGAATAATAAATCTACATTTATTACAACACACACAACACACGCATGCATATTACAACAAGTGTAGACATAACCGTAAATTTAAATTTGCAATAAAAGGAAATTTATCTATGTTATACCTTTCGTATGACGTGTAGCGGGAACGGCATCAACCGGAATGATCCTCGCTAGAATCGTCTCTATCCGTATCCACGCCGAGTTCCTCGGGATGACTTCGCTAAGCCCACGAGCCGTCTTAATGCGGGTTACTAGCCTCGTGTTGAAGGCGGCGTGATCGAAGATGATCGCGATCGAATCCAAATTCGGATCCTAATACGAGTTCTCAAAGCTTCGCTTCTCGGAGAGGTATTCGTCAACCAATTGTGAATCGCCATCCTCCACCTCAGAGGATTACGGAGATCAGATCCCGGTAAGTTAGCGCTGTCGGGCTCTAACCGTCGTCAAGCGGCGCTCACGAGAAGGAGAACAAGCTGTCAGAAAACTGGACAGCTTTGGTGGAGAGATAGGCGCCCGGCCAACCAAGGAAGAAAAGGCTCACCTTGATGCCAAACCTAGGAGATCACGGAGGGTGGCGGAGGATCACCGGCTGAAGCTTGGTCGCGGCAAGGAGAGCGGTGGCACAACAAGCGGCAATGGAGGTTGGCGGCAATTTGGATTAGGGCTTAATTATCCCTTAAGCCCTCTTTTATAGAGAACTAATTCTCTTAATGGTTATTGGATCATAACCATTAGGCCCGTTAACCCGCTCCATTAAGATAAGTTAAAATAAACCAAACCATGATGGTTTATTTTAAGTTAAAACGAACGAACCAACTTTTGGTTCATTCGTTTAAAATAAACCAAACCCTTTGGTTTATTCTCCTCCATTGGATTAGAACCAAACCATTTTGGTTCATCCATTATGTCTTCATAAGACCACGGCCCATCCACGCTTCCATTGCGGTGAAAGCGATTTCATGCTCGCTTTATGTTTGGTCC
This sequence comes from Wurfbainia villosa, assembly GCA_025175895.1. Taxonomy (NCBI): domain Eukaryota; kingdom Viridiplantae; phylum Streptophyta; class Magnoliopsida; order Zingiberales; family Zingiberaceae; genus Wurfbainia; species Wurfbainia villosa. The sequence continues at coordinate 85,447,361 of CM046001.1, forward strand.
AACCAAACCTTGTTTCTCTCGATGCGAGAATCCCATTCTCAAGCTGCTTTTAAATCCTTTGGATTACACTCGCTGTGCGCGGTGACCAAATAGGTTCTCTGCTTATGTGGCCGCCTATAATTAACCATTAATTATAGAATGATCATGAGTGGCACCTAGTAGTACATCATGATCCCCAATTAACCGAAAAGATCAACGGTTGATCCAGAACTATTTCTGAAACCCTTCAGCAGCTCGAATGAATCGTGCCCCATTCCCTTCACTTATCTTATACCCACTTGGTTCAGGACATGGTCTATAGTGTCAGTCCCCACTAGGCTGACTACGTCACACCTAGCCCAAGTATCATTTCCTCATCCTACGGATTCTAGTTACTCCACATGTATCGAAGAGTACCTTACTCTAAACATATAATGCTTTGGCCAAAGACTTTAGTAACAATCCGACGAGAGGCCATGGGTATACAACTCCTCGCAAGGAGTGGTAAGTCACGAGGCTCTATCCGTATCCACGCCGAGCTCCTCGGGATGACTTCGCTAAGTCACGAGCTTCGTCTTCGTACGGGTTACTAGCCTCGTGTTGAAGACGACGTGATCGAGAGATGATCACGATCCGAATCCAAATTCGGATCCAAAACGAGTTCTCAAAACTCGCTTCTCCGGAGAGGTATTCGTCAACCGTTTGACGAATCCTTCGTCCCCCACCTCAGAGGATTACCGGAGATCAAATCCCCGGTATGTTAGCCGCTGTCGGAGCACTAACCGTCGTCCAAACGACGCTCCGACGAGAGGAGAAGAAGCTGTCCAGAAAACTGGACAGCTTGGTGGAGGAGTAGGCGCCGGCCAAAACAAGGAGAGAAAAGGCTCACCTTGATGCCGAACCTATAGGAGATCACCGGAGGGTCGCCGGAGGTTCACCGGCTGGAGCTTGGACGCCCGCACGGGTCTTGACGGCGCACAAAGCTGGGCGGCGAGCTTTAGGTTGGCGCCGATTAACTCCTCCAAGGAGGGCGGCAACTCAAGGGGGCTAGGGTTTGGATTAGTTAGGTTTTAACAATCCCTTAAGCCCACTTTTATAGAGAACTAATTCTCTAATGGTTAATGGATCATATCCATAAAGCCCGTTAACCCGCTCCATTAAGATAAGTTAAAATAAACCAAACCATGATGGTTTATTTTAAGTTAAAACGAACCGAACCAACTTTTGGTTCAATCGCTTAAAATAAACCAAACCCTTTGGTTTATTCTTATCCATTGGATTAGAACCAAACCATTTTGGTCCATCCATTATGTCTTCATAAGACGCAGCCCCATCCACGCTCCATTGCGATCAAACGATTTCATGCTCGCTTTATGTTTGGTCCAACCAAACCTAGTTTCTCTCGGTCTGAGAATCCAATTCTCAAGCTCGTTTTAAATCCTTTGGATTACACTCGTTGTGCGTGTGACCAAATAGGTTCTCGGTTTATGTTGGCCGTCTATAATTAACCATTAATTATAGAACGATCATGAGTGGCACCTAGTAGTACATCATGATCCCCAATTAACCAAAAGATCAATCTGATCCGTAACTATTTCAAACCCTTCAAGAGCTCTCGAATGAATCGCGGCCTCATTCCCTTCACTCATCTTATACCCACTTGGTTCAGACATGGTCTATTGTGTCCCTCACTAGGTCGACTCACGCCACACCTAGCCCAAGTATCATTTCTCGCCCCACGGATTCTAGTTACTCCACATGTATCAAGAGTACCTTACTCTAAACATGTAATGCTTTGGCCAAAGACTTTAGTAACAATCCGACGAGAGGCCATGGGTATACATCTCCTCGCAAGGAGTGGTGAATCCTTTATAGGCTATTCAAACACCTTCGATCACTCGACTTATACCCAATCATCCCGGGTCCACATCTCCTGAGATGTTTGCTTAAGATGTCAAAGCATAAGTCTCCATGATCAAGATGACTTGAATACCGCAAGTCAAAGGAACATCGCACTTAAGCCACAAGAAGAACTTCATTGACATATCTATATATGCAGAGAACCATATGAAGTCTTACTACCGTCACTCCAATGAACTAGTTACCATAACTAGCATCCACGATTAACTCCGGACATCACTATGTCTCCAGCCAGTGAGAATCAGCTGCTTGGATACACCAAGGAGTATACCTCGTGCTAGTCTCAACAGAATTGCTGGTGTCCAGATTCATCAATTCATCGACTAGGGATAATTCCGATACATCACAATTACACATGTAGAGATACTCACTAGTTGTGATCCAATCACAAATTCTCTCATGCTGTGAATCGTATCGTGACATTCAAGAAATGAGTTTAAGATCCAATCAAATACATAAAACATGTATACTCAAATAGTGAATCTTCATTTATCATATAAATGGTTCATACATAAGGCGATTGCCTTAGGACATCTCTCATATATTACTAACATATACCTCATGCTAGTCTCGACAGAATTGATGGTGTCCAAATCCATCAATTCATCGACTAGGGATAATTCCGATACATCACAATTACACATGTAGAGATACTCACTAGTTGTGATCCAATCACAAATTCTCTCATGCTGTGAATCGTATCGTGGGCATTCAGTAAATGAGTTTAAGATCCAATCAAATACATAAAACATGTATACTCAAATAGTGAATCTTCATTTATCATATAAATGGTTCATACATAAGGCGATTGCCTTAGGACATCTCTCATATATTACTAACAAATAGCATGACGATGACAAGGTTGCTTGGGCAATCCCTCTTGTCAAGGATAATTTTTTTTTATCCGGGGACGTAGAAGGGATCGCCATGAATAAGCGATTAAGTTGAAAGGGGAAGCGAAGTTTCCCCTCCCATCACAAACATCAAACCACTACTCAAGTAAAGCTCGAGTCTAGTCAATTGTGACTTGGGCCGATTGCACCAATAATTTCCTCTACCATAATTTCTTCCTCCAAACACCCACTGATAAGGAACTGGATTCATAACCATATTTTGAATGTGGGGATGAGCTCCCATGACTCTGTATAGCTCAAAGTCTAACTGCTGACAACTCTGAGTATTATGCCCATACTCCTGATGAAAAGCACAGAAAGTAGGAGCTTGTAATCTCTTAAGCCCTCTGTCAGATCCAAAGGGTCTTATCAGTAACCGTTGTTCTATACAAATATTCATAGCCCTCTCCTTAGAAAACTGCAATGGAAGGGCATATACAGATATATCCTCCGAAGGTTGAGTAGGTCTTTCTCATTCAATCCTTCATTCTGGCATTTCCACTATTCTGAAATCTCGAGAAGTTTGCCGAGATTTTTGAGTATCTTCCAAATTAATAAACATCTCAGCCTGGGACAATAAATCATCAAAACTTGCAGGAGGATTTTTAGCCAAAGATTTAAAGAAATCCCCTTCTTTGAGGCCCTGTGTAAAAGCTCCCACCATCATACCGAATTCTACAACAGGAATTTCCCGAGCAGACTGTGTATATCTATACACATACTACCGCAAACTTTCCTATTCTTTCTACTTAATATCAAAAAGACTTAATGGTTGTGGAAAATACTTTTTAGAGGTAGAAAAATGTCTTAAAAATAATGTGGAAAAATCTTTGAATGATGCAATACTCTGTGACTTCAAATCACTGAACCATTGTTGTGCCAGTCCTATTAAGATAGTGAGGAACACCCGACACTTAATCCCATCAGTATAGTGATACAACAGAGTAGCAATTTCAAATCTTCTTAAATGATCCTTAGGATCGAATGAACCAGTGTATTCAGGCATTTGAAGAAGTCAAAAATGTCGAGGTATGTCTTCTTTCAAGATATCCTCAGTAAAAGGATTCGACTCTTCTACTATTATAATAGTGCTTACAATATGAACTTCCTCCTCAGGTTGTGCACCTTCAAGAGGTGCAACACCCTTTTCTTTCCCCTTTTCTTGCTTGCAGGCTGAGAAGAACCTTTCTTTGGTAAAAAAAATGTACTCCCATCTTCAGAATCGCCATCGGAAAGATCTTTTTTAACCTTCTTTGGAGTGGCCCTCTGTGATATTTGTTCCATCATTTCAGCCATGACTTGCATAAGATTCTCCGTATATAAGGGTTCTTGATGCCTTTTATTGGTACCCCCATTGGAGGTACTAGAAATAGATCTCTCTTCTTCCATCGGCTCTTTCAACGTCCTTCTAGTGTTCACCATCATGACATTTGTTCAGGTTCCCACAGACGACGCCAATTTTATGGTGTTAACTTCTTCAGCCTACTGAGACATCCCTCCCCATTCTTATAGATTGCTAGATCTGATACCAAGGTTAGAAATAAAATAAAGAGAGATCTGCTCCTAGAATCACCATGGATCTTAGTCACTAAACCCCTTTGACCTGTTCTTGCTCTCTAAGCTCGGGGATCACCTATACTACTTTGGAAATGTCTTAACTGTTGGATCGATGCGGTTCGCTAAAGGGGGGGGGTGAATAGCGAAAAACCTTTTTCTTCGAGTTCGTATCAAAAGAATTGAGTGCAGCGGAAAAGTAAATGAAACAAAAAGAGACAAGTTTATTTTTTTACTTGGTTCGTAGCCTTCGGCTACTACTCCAAGGCCCTAACGGTCCTAGACTGTGTACGGAGGGCAATTCACTAAAACACTCCTCCTCGTTGGAGGTAGGAGTTTGACGATTACAAAAAAAAACTTTCGAAGCAAAATGATAGAGAGAAAAACCCTCTCTTATATTAAAGTAAAATTCAATGATAGAAAAACCTCGAGTAAAAGAATTGTAATATTGAAAACAATAACAAGGATTATGCCAACAACTAAAAAGAAAGACCTTAAGCTAGGGTTGTTGGCAGCACTTCGTTATCGTAGAGTCATCGGAGAGTCGCAACGTTGCGGAAGCTTTTGAGCACTTAGAATTATTTTTGAAACCCTAGGTTTGGCCCTCCTTTTATAGCCTTTGAGCCCCTTTTCGAGAGGAACCCTAGCCAATCAAAATTGAGCACCAATCTTCTTGAAATGGGGTGATAAGCCTTGACTCCTCGAATCTGATCATTGACCATCAGTCGACTGATGGCCATCATCAGTCGACTGATGGCAGCATCAGTCGATTGCTGACCTTCGACAGTCGACTGTTTGACGGCAGTCGAGTCCTCCAAGCTAGCAGTCGACTGATACTTGCTGCAAGTCAAAATTAGCTCAACAAAAACATAATTTCGATGGTCGTCGACCATCCGATCTCGACCTAGACCATCTATAAGATGTCTTTGGTCGGATCTACGCTTAAGATTATCCCCGTAAAGAGGATACGACCTCACTTACGCTCACACACATGAGCTTACCTCGATACTTACGTGTCGCTTTTGCTTCCGGCCTTCCACTCGATTCCTTCGGCTCCCTCCGAGGTCACTCGAGTATCGCCCGACCATCGCGGCTTCCTCCGGGTGTCGCTAGCCTTCAGCTCCAACTATATCAATCTTCTGCACACTCGATTCAGCTCGTGAGATAACGATATGAGCTTAACTTTGTATCGTTTGCTATAATCAAAACCCAGGTTCGACTTAGGTGCCTACTACACCAACAATCTCCCCCTTTTTGATTTATGGCAAACCCACATACAAAGTTAAGAAAGACAAATTAAGTGCATTAAGTAAAATGAGTAAGAGATATGCATGAATGAGCAGGAGTATATAAAAACTCTTTTTCAAGTGCTCCCCCTTGAGGAATCCTCCCCCTTGACTGAAGGTGAGTACTTGAGAAAGAGTTTTAACTCTCCCCCCTTTATATTTGCTACTAAAAAAGAATTAAGTAACCGAAATTACTTAATATTGGCCATAGTATTTAAAATAAGTTTTAAGTTAAGAAAATGATTTCTTAACCTTGGCCTTTACTTTCGTTTTGTGAACAAGTTAACTTAAAGTTAAGTAAATTATTTGTTAACAAAAACAAGTTAACTAAATATGTTTAAGTTAAGAATTCCCTTAACTTGTAAGTTAACTAAATATGTTTAAGTTAAGAATTCCTTAACTTGTAAGTTAAGAATTCCCTTAACTTGTTTTGTTAACTTAAAGTTAAGTAAGCCTTGCCCATAAAAAAATTGATCCCTTAACTAAAAAATTGATCCCTTAACTTTGGCCGATTTCTTAACTTTGGCCGATCCCTTAACTTTGGCCGATCCCTTAACTTTGGCCTTTTTCTCCCCCTTTTGCCATATATCGAAAAAAGCGAGGGTGTATGTGGAATAAGTATTAATTTTAAAGTCCAAGCATGTTCCACATTATTTTAAAAATAATATACTGAAAATAAGTTCATCTATAAAATGTTCGACTCATATTTGGCTTGATTGATATGAAAGATCAACCACCCGGTCCGTAGCCTGCTAGTATGTATGATTATACTCCATGGTTCATGGCGATGCACTAGCTCTACATCTGGAACCAGAAGTAAGGTCCTAACATCTCATGCCCATCTATGTGGCTAAGTACACAAACACATTAGTCCTATGTGTTGTGAGATGTACTGGCTCCTTAAATCTATAGGTGCATGATATCTAAGGTATGTCCTATGCTAGTTCCATAAAAATGAAATTAAAGAAATAGTAGTAAGAACATATAATTTGTAAGTACCTATTCTATTACGCACATGCCCAATTTTCATCTTAATAGACTAAATTCGGCTTCGGGTAGGGGTTTAGTAAATAGGTCTGCCAAGTTGGACTTCGATTCGACGTATTCGAGTTGTATGGCTCCGTTGGCCACATGTTCTCGAATGAAATGGTGTTTGACCTCTATATGTTTGGTCCTAGAGTGACATATCGGATTCTTTGTAAGATTAATTGAACTAATGTTATCTACGTGAAGTTTAGTATTCGTAAAGTCTAACTTAAAGTCGCAGAGAGTGTGCTTTATCCAAAGAAGCTACGAGACACACTCACCCATCGCGATGTATTCGGCTTCGGTGGTAGATAAAGCAACACAGTGTTGCTTCCTACTGCACCAACTCACTAGACTCGAGCCGAGAAGTTGACAACAACCACTCGTGCTCTTTCTATCGAGCTTACTACCGGCATAGTCCGAATCGGAGTAGCCGGCTAGTTCGAACTCGGTAGATCTACGATACCAAATACCGACATTAAGTGTACCCTTTAGATATCTAAGGATACGCTTAACTATGGTTAGGTGAGACTCCTTAGCACAGGTTTGAAACCTGGCGCACATACTTACTGCGAATAGGATGTCGGGTCGACTCGTAGTTAAGTATAGGAGACTTCTTATCGCGCTCCTATAGTACTTTAAGTCAATGGACTTACTTTCTAGGTCTTCTCCTATGTTAACATTAATCGCCATTGGGGTGTTTATTACTTTAGCGTCTTGCATTCTAAATCTTTTAATTAACTCTTTAGTATATTTTTGTTGATATAGGTATATACCATCCTTAGTTTGTTTAATTTGTAGACCTAAAAAGAAACTTAACTCGCCTACCAAGTTCATTTCGAACTCCCTTTCCATGAGTGAAACGAACTCGTTTAGTAAGGCTGAGTTAGAGGTTCCAAAAATTATATCGTCTACGTAAATTTGATCTATGAATATTTCTTTACCTAAGGTTTTTACGAAGAGAGTTGGGTCAACTAAGCCTTGGTTAAACCCTTTTGACTTAAGATGGATTGAAAGTCTCTCGTACCAAGCTCGAGGAGCTTGTTTAATTCCATAGAGAGCTTTCTTAAGTTTTAGAACATGATCGGGTTTATCTAGATTTTCGAATTCGGGGGGTTGGCTAACATAAACTTCTTCTTTAATGTATCCATTTAGGAATGCCGACTTAACATCCATTTGAAACAGCTTAAATCCTCGATGTGCGGCATAAGCTAGCAACATTCGAATGGATTCGAGTCTAGCTACTGGGGCATAGGTTTCGTCGTAATCTAAGCCTTCGACTTGACTAAACCCTTTGGCGACTAACCTAGCCTTGTTTCTAACTACTTCACCTTTATCATCAAGCTTATTTCGAAACAACCACCTTGTTCCAATTATCGTTTTGTCTTTAGGTGGTGGTACTAATTCCCACACTTCATTCCTAGTAAATTGAGCTAGCTCTTCTTGCATTGCAATAATCCAATTGGGATCAAGAAGAGCTTGTTCAATTGATTTGGGTTCTATCTTCGAAATTAAGGAAATTTGACTAAGGTTCCTATAGGATGCTCTAGTTCGAACTCCTAGATTAGGATCTCCTATCACTTGATCGATAGGGTGGTTAGTCTGAATCCTAGATTGTGTTGGGTTTGTGTCACCTAATGCTTGATCAATTGAGTGACTTGGTTGAACACTAGTTTGACTCGGATCACTTGTCACTTGGTCGACAAGAGAAGTTGGTTGATGTGGATTAGGCTCGATCTCAGGGTCGGAGACGAGTTTGGTATCAGTGGGATCAACACTTGGGGTCATTAAGGGTTTTGTAGGTTCGGGTACTTCATCGAACACTACATTAATAGTCTCTTCGACTTTAAGGGTATCGTGGTTATATACCCTATAGGCCCTACTCGTGGTTGAGTATCCTAAGAAGATTTCGGTGGAGGTTTTGGATTTGAATTTCCCTAGGTGGTTCTTGGTGTTTAAGATATGTACCTTACATCCAAAAACCCCTAAAGTACTTGATGTTGGGCACTTTATTGTGATAAATCTCGTAGGAGGTCTTAAGGTGCCTCTTTACCATAAGGATCCTATTCTGGACATAGCAAGCCGTGCTAACGGCTTCTACCCAAAACCTATCAGGTAGGTCGTATTTGTTCAACATGGTCCTAGCAGCTTCTTGTAGAGTTCGGTTTTTCCGCTCCACTAGGCCATTTTGTTGAGGGGTACTAGGGCAAGAGAATTCATGGTGGTATCCGTTTAGGTTACAGAAGTCGGTGAACCTTTGATTTTCGAATTCACCACCATGATCGCTTCTAAGTCTTTTAATCTTAAGGTTTTTTTGATTCTCAATTAATTTGAATAGATTGATTAATTGATCTAGGGTATCATTTTTATGTTTGATGAACCTAACCCAAGTAAACCTGGAGTAGTCGTCAATTATGACTAAGCAATATTGACTTCTATTGAGTGACTTGGCTCCATGTGAATCGAATAGATCCATATGCAGGAGCTCAAGTGCACTTGAGGTTCGTTCTTGGTTAACTTGTGTTGTGTCCTAGGTTGTTTTCCTTGTTGACAAGCATTATAGATTTTATTAACCAAATTGTTGAGGTTGGGTAAGCCTCTGACTAAGCCACTCTGACTCATCTTGTGGACGAGTCTTGGGTGCGAGTGACCGAGTCGTCGGTGCCACAACCATGATTCCTCTTCCTGTGTCATAAGACATTTGGCTGAGGATTTGATTAAGTTAATTGTATAAATGTTATTTGTCCTAGTTCCTTTGAGTATTGTTTTAGCTGTTTTATTTGTTTTAATTACACATTCATTATCTAAAAATATGACCTTGTAGTTATTGTCACATAATTGGCTTACGCTAAGCAGGTTATATTCAAAATTCTCTACAAGTAATACATTTTTAATAACAAAATTCGAGTTAAGCTCGATATCACCTGATCCGATGATTTTGAGCTTGCCGTTATTCCCAAAGGCTACCGATCCTTGTCATTTGAATCGAAGCTTTGTGAATTTGAGTTGATCCCCGGTCATGTGTCGGGAGCAACCGCTGTCCAACATCCATTGATCCTACACACAAGGTGGTTGGATTGGATGTTAGATTTTTTTTAAAAAAAAAATGGTTGTAAGTTGTTAAACCTAGGTCATCTCACCTGTGTCTATATGATCAAGCATGTTATACTTATGTGGTTTTTGTGAGATGACTTCCAATTAAGTTGATTAAGTGGATTTAGGTTCAAGTAATTTTATGTTAGATTTGGATTTGACCCTAGGCTTGTCAAGTTTACCTTTTCAAGATCATGGCTTCCAGGTCGTGGCGAGGCACAGAGGCCTTCTTTTATCTGATCATCGACCACTTCCTTAGACAAAGCCATTTTCAAGAAAATGATGACTTGACTCACCTAAAACTATTTCCTAGTCTAACTGGTTATTTTTGAAAAGAGGCTCCCCGAGGCTCAATCTTTTCGAAGAATTTTAGTTGGTTATGTTCGTGTTCTAAGTGAGTTCACAAGTTTTAAAGCACAAACTTTCTAAGTTAAAGCACAAACTTTCTAAGTTAAAACATGCAATTTCTAAGTTAAAGCACAAACTTTCTAAGTTAAAACATGCAATTTCTAAGTTAAAGCACAAACATGTTTTGTACTGGCTCCCCCTAGACCGTTGAATCGGTTCGGTCTATCCACATAGTGGATTTGGTCCTTGGGAATCCAGTACGGGTTGGATCCTAGAGTTGAAATCAAAAGGTTCATAGGGACCCATGCTTGGACATGTTTCCTATGTCGACTTACAATCGACATATATGACCTATTAGTCGTGTTTGAGTTAAACCCTAGTCCAACCTTGTTGTACACGGCCCTTTGAGATCCAAGTAGGAGGTCAAGTCCTTTGGATCCCGAAGCGAACCTTTCCAACGTGTTCCTAAGATCTTCGACTTGACTTTTCAAGAGTGAGTTCTCAACTTCGAGTTTTTCAACCCGAGTTGAGTCCTTCTCTTGAACTCGACTAGTCGAAGAGGTTAGGGAGACCTTGTGTTTGAGGAGTTTGACCTCCTCAACCAGGGTCTCGACCTTGGACTCAGATTTAACTAATTTCCTAGACAAAAAACTAACTGTATTTTGTAAAGTATTAAATAAAGTTCGACTTACTTTAAGGGTATCTTTTGAACCGGATCCGTATCCGTGGCTTGACTTGAAGGTAGCTTCGTAGTCCGAGTCATCCTCAGGTTCTGACTCAAGTTCAGGTTCGGTCTCCGTGTCTGACTCAATTGATTTCTCCATGAAGACGTGGTCTTCGTCTTCTTCGGATGACGCTTCTTCCCATGTCGCGTTGAGGGCCTTCTTGTGCTTAGGTGCTTGGTGGTTGAGCTTGGGGCACTCGGACTTGATATGTCCAAGCCTGTTACACTCATAACACCTAATATTAGAACTTTTAGGCTTACCTAGTCGTGGTTCACTTTCGCCCATTGGCTATCTTTCGAGCCAGGTTCATTAGTTCGAATCCAACTCCGGTCAACTTCTTCTTCGATTCGCCTTCCTCCTGCTGGTGGTGGTGGCTTGCTTTGATTTTCTTCTTCTTTGAACTCGCAAACAAGGCTATACCTCTCTGGTTCCGAGTTGGGACCGCCATGTAATTCAAATCGTAAAATAATTCGCCTATTCTAACTTTAGAAAGGTCCTTGGAAACCTTGTAGGCGCCGACTATGGATGCCTACAAGGTAGTCCTAAAAGAGTTTAGAACATACCTTATAAGGTCGCTTTTCGACCTTGCCCGATTGCGTGTAGGTTGTCGATTTATGTCCCGGATGCGCGCAATTGTGTTGCCGTCTCGTGTTCCTGCATTTTTAGTGTGTACAATTTATTGAACAACAAATCACGTTTGCAAACCTTAGCTTGATCCGATCCTTCGTGTAACTCGATTAGCCTCGTCCAGAGATCTCTTGCACTGATGAAGGGTCTGACTCGGTTCAGCTCCTCCTTGGATAGCCCGCACTGTAGGATTTGAGTCGCCTTTGCATCTGCCTCGACTTGTCTTTTCATGGCAATGGACCACTGATTGTAATCCAAAGATTCACCTTCTTCATTAGTAGGAAGGGTGAACCCGGTTTGGATCACAATCCACATCTCTATTTTGGTTTTTAGGAAGCACTCCATCCGACCTTTCCAGTAATGGAAATCGTCACCGTTGTAAAACGGTGGTCGGACGGTGCTAAAACCCTCGAGATGGGCCATTAACACGAAAGACAAAAAGAGACGAAGACGAAAAAAATTAGCAACGACAAGAAACACAAAAACAAGTACCAAGACTCGCGTCTTGGATTAGTAGTGCGGGAGAAAAACCTAACAAAGCGAAATAAATAATAAAAAAAATTAAAAGAAAAATAAATCTGTAAAAATGGCTAGATTGGTGGTTTCACCAAATCTTAGCTACCCCCGGCTCTGATGTCAATTGTTGGATCGATGCGGTTCGCTAGAGGGGGGGGTGAATAGCGAAAAACCTTTTTCTTCGAGTTCGTATCAAAAGAATTGAGTGCAGCGGAAAAGTAAATGAAACAAAAAGAGACAAGTTTATTTTTTTACTTGGTTCGAAACCTTCGGCTACTACTCCAAGGCCCTAACGATCCTAGACCGTGTACGGAGGGAAATTCACTAAAACACTCCTCCTCATTGGAGGTAGGAGTTTGACGATTACAAAAAAAACTTTCGAAGCAAAATGATAGAGAGACAAACCCTCTCTTCTATTAAAGTAAAATGCAACGATAGAAAAACCTCGAGTAAAAGAATTGTAATATTGAAAACAATAACAAGGATTATACCAACAACTAAAAACAAAGACCTTAAGCTAGGGTTGTTGGCAGCACTTCGTTGTCGTAGAGTCATCGGAGAGTCGCAGCGTTGCGGATGCTTTTGAGCACTTAGAATTGTTTTTGAAACCCTAGGTTTGGCCCTCGTTTTATAGCCTTTGAGCCCCTTTTCGAGAGGAACCCTAGCCTATCAAAATTGAGCACCAATCTCCTTGAAATGGGGTGATAAGCCTTGACGCCTCGAATCTGATCATTGACCATCAGTCAACTGATGGCCATCATCAGTCGACTGATGGCAGCATCAGTCAATTGCTGACCTTCGGCAGTCGACTGTTTGACGGCAGTCGAGTCCTCCAAGCGGGCAGTCGACTAATGCTTGCTGCAAGTCAAAATTAGCTCAACAAAAACATAATTTTGATGGTCGTCGACCATCCGATCTCGACCTAGACCATCTATAAGATGTCTTTGGTTGGATCTACGCTTAAGATTATCCCCGTAAAGAGGATACGACCTCACTTACGCTCACACACATGAGCTTACCTCGATACTTACGTGTCGCTTTTGCTTCCAGCCTTCCACTCGATTTCTTCGGCTCCCTCCGAGGTCACTCGAGTATTGCCCGACCACCGCGGCTTCCTCCGGGTGTCGCTAGCCTTCAGCTCCAGCTATATCAATCTTCTGCACACTCAATTCAGCTCGTGAGATAACGATATGAGCTTAACTTTGTATCGTTTGCTATAATCAAAACCCAGGTTCGACTTAGGTGCCTGCTGCACCAACATTAACTGCTCGGGACTCTATATTGTTCGAGGATCGTAGCTCGGCTAGAAGGGGGTTTGAATATCCCTTAATCATGTTTGACAAATTTTGGTCATCCTTAGTCATCTACACTTTCGTTAGCATAGCGGAATATGCTAATTAAGACAATTAAGCTAAACAAAAGTAAAGAGAAAGAGCAAACGCTAAGACAAATGATGTAACGTGGTTCATGGCCCTTGCCACAAATCCATGGACGATTTGTACGATGAATCACTCCCTCAACCAATGCATTAAGCTTCTCCTTTGCTCAACCAAGGTGGAGAAGAAACCTTCTTACACAATCTCTCCCTCTTACAATAAAATAGAGATAGAAACAAGGAAGAGGAGAGTAAAACATTTTGGCCACTTGGAGAGAACATAGAAGTAGAAGCATTAACCTCTCCAAGGCCCCCAACACTTCTTTTAATAGAGAAGAAGGGTTTCATCCCGTTGGGCATGCAGCAGTCGACTGCTGCTATAGACATTGTCTCACAACCACTTTATCCACGTTGGCATCCCAACCAATGGATAGCCAATCAGTCAACTGTCAAACCCTAGCAGTAGATTGATGCCCATGCAGTCGAGCTGCTGGTCGAGCAGCCTCGCTTCTGTGGTTTTTTCCACCTATAGAAGTCGACTGTCATCCCTTGGCAATTGACTCATGGGCCACAAAACCCTAGTTGACATCGTCAAACTA